>CM037025.1:2536077-4936077 GCA_020875875.1 Dioscorea alata | reverse complement strand
ACATTATCTCTTCAGATCTAGTTCAATATTCAAAGCTCATGCCCAAAGTGAATATGCATTCAGATTATAAATTATATATAAAAAAAATAAAAAAATCTGTAGCTTATAAGGAATAATTTCATTTAAAATAAAACAATAAACCATGTTCAACCAATTAATCATTTTCATGCTCAAATAAACAGTGATATAAAATATTAAACCACTTGTAACATAGCAGAACAAGATCCTGTTGTGGCTTTTACCTTGATGTAATATTTGAAGGTTCCACTTGTCTCATGTAGTATTCGAGTGGTTCCATCAAGTGGATTATGTATCCCAGGGTATTTTGGGCCAAATGACAGATCATGAATCATATGACTTACATTCACATGTGCTGCTCCACCAAAAATCTACAGCAAAGACCACACATACATAATCAAGGTCCTCCTCCAAAAACAAAACAATTAAAAAAGAAAAATAACTACTTACCATTACGAATCATAAAAAACTAAAGAAAGGTTCATTTTGAGAAAAAAGGAAATGATGATTGAGTTCCAACAGACAAAATTGATGGAAGGAAAGCTGCTTTAATATTTATAAAGCACAAAAGAAGCATATTTATCAAATATGAGTATAATCATTCAAATGAAAATATTGAAGGAACCAGATAGTTGCAATGAGAAAGAAAATCTTACTCAACCTCATAAATTACTGCACATTAACAGGTCAAACAATTCTCAGCAAAACCAAGATTTTATAGTATCTAAGCCAAAATACTTAAGACAATGATCAGTTACCTTGAACAACAGACATAAACGTCAGTTTCTTTGTGAATTACACAACTACTTTATGCACAATGATATAGAAAAATATTTCTCAGCCTCATAAATTGGTCCAAGAAACAGGTCAAACCATTTTCAGCAAAACCAACAATTTAAAGCAGCATGTAATCCAAAATATTAGAATACCACATCAGCATTAACATCAGTTTCTTCATGAATTATATAATGAGTCATGCTATTTCAACCGAAAAGACTTCACGAAATTCTCGCACGAATGACACGGATGTCTTACGTGGCATCCACATCACTTCATTTTTTTTTTATTCTCTCTTCTGGTAGTGTCTTCCTCTTCTCCATCTCCTTCACACGACTCTCGTCTCCATTCTTCTTTTTCTCCACTTTCACCGACCACCAACCATCCCTTTCATCATTATTTACCACTATTCACTCTTCACAGCATCACTCTTTGATAAAGCCAGAATCACCGGAAAAAAAAACGGATCATTATCTCCACCCCCAAAGTCCGGATAAAAAAATTTCATTTCACCTCTCAATTTTCCAAAAATTTAAATACTCATTTGCAACCATTCCATATCACTAATTAAAACAAAATAATTAATGTACATCATAATAAATCCCATACAATCATCTTTTAAAAAAATAATTAAAAAAACAAACAAAATTAAATTAAAAACAAAGGAATGGATGAATGAATCAATCAATTCTGTTGAAACGCTCACCAAAAAGCAAACATCAATAAATCAATGAAAGAACACCAAGAAATCAAAGCCCCAGCCTTTCTGCTCTAAATTTTTCTCTTCAGCCCTATCATCAATGAAATCAAAACACTAATTCAATCCAAATTTCTCTTCTTTGATACCTAGTCTCCGGAACAAGGTTAATTGCCACACTTGATGAGAAACTCCACAAATCCATGCCCTTTCACTAACCTTTCAAACCACTTATACCTCCTTTGGAACCACGGCTGCAAGTCCAAAGTCCTTTGCCATGAGTTAGAGTACAACACCGCATCCATTGTTGGTTCCTCCGTGCTAGAGCAATAGTTCCAGCGGTTTCTAAGGATGAAGATAATGATAGGCTGTCTTTTCCAACATCTTTGGCTTCATCCGGCGCGAGAGAGAGAGAGAGAGTAGATGAAGGGGCAAAGAGGATGAAGAGAAACATAAGGCACTAGAAAGCCGAGCGAGAGAGAGAAGTGATGTTTAAGAAATATGGATGCCATGTAAGGCATCCACGTCATTCATGCGAGATTTTTGTGAAGTTTTTTCGGTTCAAATAGCTTTACTCTTATATAATTACTTCATGGTATCCCTAGTACCTCTTTAGAACCTGAATTCACCCAGAACACAGCCACTCATGCAACCACATGCACGCACACATACACATGATACCCCACAGCTTATATGACTTAACACAAATTATAGAGCACATCTTAAAGGGGGAAAAAAAGCAGACACAAAAAACTGAAAAAATTGCTTCTGCTTAATTATCTAGCAGAAACAAAGCACAAAGTGGTATGTCTCCCTCAGCCAGCAAGGATCAAATTCATGTCATATGTGCCTGAGCAAAGACAAGTGGCAATTCTATTTGCAGAGATATGCTATGTTACATTCATGCAAAGGTAATACGTCACAATAAATGTCACTTAGATAAACAAGATCTAGTGTAGGAATTAGTCAAGCGAGTAGGTTTAATTTTTAAATAAAAGAGTCAGTTTTAAACTGATTCAAAGATATTAGGAGTAGGCTATTTGTTAGTTTCTAATTTTTTAGGTTCTTTTTTTCATATAGGAAAGTTCGTTTCTCTAAATTGCTCTCGTAACTTTATATAAGAAACTTCATCAATGAATAAAGTGTGAGGTTTTTATTCACCCATGCTACGTGGTATCAAAGCTACAGCTCTTTAAACTAATTTCATCATGGTGAAAATGACCATGATGGGTTTGAGAGGAGTAACCGAGTTAGACATCTCACCTGCAGTAGTTCATGCACCAGGCAGCAGTGTGGATATTTCTATAGGATCCTCTATGTAGATCACTATTCATCAGCTTAATGGAAGAAATTTTTTGGAGTGTTAGTCCATAAAATTGACAATTGATGGACATGGAAAACTAGGGTATTTGACTGATGAAACAACGAAACCAAAAAAGGGCATCCAATGTTCACAACCTGGAGAACAGAAAACTTGCTTGTGACAGCCTAGCTCCTCAACTCTATGGCGGTTTCTCTTGTCAAACCCTACATGTTTATGAAGACTAAGACGTATGGGAATCAGGATGTGAAACACACACACAGATGGAAAATTCTTCTCAGATTTTTTTTATTAAACACCATACTTTGGCAATCCAGGCAAGGTAACCGTGATGTTACTATCTACTACAATGAGATGGTAGCATTATGGCAAGAGTTAGACAAATGTTATGATGATAAATAGAAAAACACTAATGATTTTGCAACATACAGAAAAAGAAAGGACAATGCTCACGTTTACATGTTTTTGGCTGGTGTCAATTGAAACTTAGATGAAGTTAAAGGACGTATCCTTGGAAAAAAAACCCTATTGACAATCCATGAAGTTTTTTCAGAAATTAGACAAGAGGAAAGTCAGAAGAAGATTATGAATGGAAGTCTTGAAAAACAACCTGATGTGGGGAATGAAAGTTCAGCACTAGTTGTTCGAGGTGGTGACATGACAAGTGACAAAAAGAAGAAACCATAGTATGACCATAGTAAAAAGTTTTGGCACACCTAAGAGACTTGCTGGACGATACATGCCAACTGATTGAGAGGAAAGAAAAAACATTAAAAGGCTCTGCAAACCGGAGCTAAAGATTCATCTGATGCACAAGCCAACTTTGGACAGTTACCTTCACAAAGGATCAAGTGGAGCAACTCATAAAATTACTTCAGTCCACTCAAGTTTCCACTTCTTCTAACTCTTCTTCTTGTTCTTTTGCCCATAATAGTAATATTTCTTCCTCATCTTTCTTTTGCACCAAATCAAACTGCTCCTGGATCATAGATTCAAGATCAACTGATCATATGACAAGATGTTCTAGTCTTTTTTCATCTTACAAACCATGTGCAAGCAACAGAAAAATCAAAATTGCGGATGGTTCATTCTCTGCAATTGCTGAAGTAGGAAATATTAGGATCTCACCATCTCGTTCCTTGTCTAATGTCCTTCATGTTCCAAAATTATTCTACAACCTAATCTCTAATATTAAACTGACTTAAGACCTAAATTGTCATTCTAATTTCTCTTTTTCTCTTTGTGAATTTCAGGATATGGTCTCGGGGAGGATGCTTGGCAATGCTAGAGAACATGATCCTAGGGCTAAGAAATGTGTATTTGTGGGATATGCTCCAAGTCAAAAAGGATATAAATGTTTTGATACAAAAACAAAAACAAAAAATCATTTATCACAATGGATGCAATATTTTTTTAACTTCAACCCTTCTCTAGGACTCATCTTCATGGAGAGAATTTAGGAAGGCAAATTCCGATTTGGTGGTTTAAAATTCAAATTTGACTGAAGGGTCGGGCAAACTAGCTTTTTGGGATTACATGGACTTAGCTAAAGAAAAAACCATGATTCTACTGATCTAGACTTTCTCCAATCACAACCTAATTTTTCTCCACCAGTTTTTCCACCATCACAATCGATTTTTTGGTTGCAGATTAGGGAAATACAAATTCAGCATCATGTGATTCCTATTCTCTAGGAGAGAATTCTAAAAAGCCACATAGCAACACTTGGAATTTAGAAGAGAATTACAAGGAGAATGACCTGGCAAATTTCTTTAAAATAGGTTAAACCGACCTGAACCTAAATTTTCAAATTTTAGGACAGCAACCTGCCACACAAAAAACAAAATTCTCTCTTGGAAAACAGTTCAAACCATATATATGAGTCTTATGAATCAATTGAATGCAAGAGTACTGTTCTAAAAGACAGATATTTTGGCCATGTTTATACGTGGAAGGTCCCAAATCAAAGATAGAGAACACCATGTCTCTACAAAACCAAGAATCCAATCCAGAACCAGGTCCTTAAATGCTGAGATTGCAATTGACTCTGATCTTCCAATACGATGCGTGCTGAATAAGAACAGAAGAATAGGAAAGAATATAGAAAGGAAGGGAGATCAAATAAAGAATAGAATCACGAGAAACAAAATAAAGAAGTTGAGAAAGGACTCTGAAAGAAGATAATTTCCTTTATTTCTCCGCATAACTCAAACTATTGCTTACATCACATATTTATAGACTCAAGATCTAAAAACAATAATATAGAATCCTATATATATATATATATATATATATAAGATAACGAAAACTAAAATTAAGTAGAATGGTTATAACTATCTCCTCAATACCAAACGTGTAATATCAATACCCTCCCTATCTAATTTCCTTGTCCACAAGGAAAGTTCAGAAAACAATCAAAGATCTCATCAACCCTTATCATCTACTGGGTCTTCCTTCCTAGCTTCCTCCTCAGAATCGCCAACATTAGTGTCCATCTACAACTGCAACATAAAAATTTGTCTCTTCTGTCTCTTCTTGCATTTATTCCCAGGAATGAATTTCGCATCACACCAAAAACAGACCCCTTTGGCCCTCTTCTCATTAAGTGTTTTATATGTCATTGATTTAAGGTTTTTTGGGGTGGAATTTATAGTTTGGATGTTTCAAAGGGTGTTGGGGTAGAGCATGTGGGAAGAAGTCTTGCATATAGTGGAGCTGATTTAGATGCAGTTAGGTTGTTGATGCTAGGATTATCTGAGGTACTTTTGCTAGAAGAAGCATTAGGAGTTATTCTTTTAGGAAATAATGGTGTAGGAATTTGACTGGTGAGGGCATCAATGTACTCTTCAAGAGTACCAGTTTGTCGGAGATTCCACATATCAGACAGAGGATCATCATGAATTGGAGCACCAAGGCATGGTCCCATCTTTTGCTTATATGGTTCCCAATCACCATACGCAACTAACCCACGGTTCGAACATAACCTTGATGCCATTGTAGAGCTCGCCCTCACAATTGAGAGGGTGCAATCTTAATCTCCATATGCAGTGGAATATCTTCAACTTAGAAAAAACACTCAGCCTACATCACCCAACCATGAGAGTCAGAATTCCAGTTTATGAGAAGACCCATAATTAACTATAGTTGTCATGCGCTCTATGAGACTACTTTGCCCTTGTTGCCCCACAGGTTAGCTAGCAGATATCGCCTCACAATACTGAATACTAAGCTCACTGATCAAGCTTTTAAGTTCTGCTATAGAATGGTTTAATCTATCCTCCTATCTCCGCTCAGCTTCCTCTATCAGATTTATGAATTTGTGACGCAACTCTTAAAAACGTGTGCCTTCTGCCATGGTCATAAGATTGAACCTCCGATACCAATTGATGCATGCTAAATAAGAGAAGGATAGGAAAGAATATAGGGAGGAAAAAAATATCGAATAAAGAATAGAATCATGAGAAACAGAAGAAAGAAGATAAGGAATGACTCAAAAAGAAGAAAATAATTGTTTTATTTCTCGGCATAACCCAAACTATTGCTCACATCACATATTTATAAACCCAAAATCTAAATAAGAAGAGAAGAATAGGAAAGAATATAGGAAGGAAAAAAGATCAAATAAAGAATAGAATCATGAGAAACAGAAGAAAGAAGATAAGGAATGACTCAAAAAGAAGAAAATTATTTCTTTTATTTCTCTGCATAACCCAAACTATTGCTCACATCACATATTTATAAATCCAAAATCTAAAAGACGAAAATACAAAATCCTAACAAATAATGTAAAAGAGATAATGATAACAGAAAATAACTAAAATGGCTATAACTATCTCGCAAATACCAAATGTGTCCTATCACAAAAACTCTTAGAAAGGGAAAGAGATCTTGAAATAAATATCCTCCGCCTAATTTTGTTTCATGTGACAAACTTTTCTTTTTTTTCAACTTTCACTGAAATAACTAAAAGTTATTTCAGCCATTAAAGTCCTGGTAGTATTTAGGAGGCTTTGGCTAATCTAGAATGGAGAAAAGCCATCATAAGGAAATGAGTGCCTTGGTGAAAACTCAAACTAGGACTATGGAAAAGCTACCAATGGGAAAACCAACCATGGGATGTAAAAGGGTGTTTACCACAAACCACCATGTAGATGGCTAAATGGAGAGATACAATGCACATTTGGTAGCCAAGGGATTCACCCAGACATTTGGTATTGGTTATACCAAAACATTTGCACCGATTACTAAGCTTAATGCCGTGCGAATTCTATTGTCTATGGCATTAAATTTAGATTGGCAACTCCAACAACTAGATGTTAAGAATGCCTACTTAAATGGCAGCATAGAAGGAGAAGTATGCATGCACCCACCTCCAGGATTTGAAAAATAATTTGGACAAAAGTATGCAAAATAAAGAAGGCCCTCAATGGACCAGAACACTCCCCTAAAGTGTGGTTTAAGAGGTTTACTCGGTTTGTAAAAGATTAAAGGCTATCAACAAGCTCCATTCGACCATACCATGTTCATAAGGTTCTCAATCTCTGAAAATATTATTGTTCTCATTGTTTATATGGATGATATAATCCTTATAGGAGATGATTCAAAGGAAATGACAACACTTAAAGAAGGATTATCCAAAGAGTTTGGGATAAGGAATCTTGGGAAACTTCCTTGGCATGGACGTTACTAGCTCAAGGCAAGGAATTGTTATTTGTTTTTCCAAGAAAATATGTGCTGAATTTGCCAGAAGAAACAAGAATGACTGATTGCAGACCAGTAAACACACCAATTGGTCCACATCAGAAATTGGAAAGATAGAGCAAGGACTTCTAGTTAATGCCTCTAGATGCTAACGGTTGGCAGGAAAATTGATTTACCTCCCTGACACAAGACCTGACATAGCCTTTGCAGTGAGTTTGCCAGTTTGGTGAATCAATTTATGCATTCGCCTAATGAAGAACATCTTATGCTACATACAGAATCTGCAGATACCTGAAAAGCTACCCTGGTAAAGGTTTCCACTTCAAGAAGGGAAAAAACCAAAGGGTAGAAGTCTTCACAGATGTTGACCATGCAGGCTCCATCACAGATAGAAAATCTACTTCAGCATACTGTGCTTTTGTGTGGGAAAACTTGATGACTTGGAGTAAAAAGCAAAATGTTGTGTGGTAAGAAACAACACAAAGGCAAAATTTAGAGCCATGGCAAATAGAGTTTGCGAGGTCCCATGGATACAGTGGGTTTCCAAGGACTTAAGGAAGAAAATCAGCATGCCTATGAAGCTGTTTTGTGATAACAAAACAGATATTAGCATTGCACAAAAACCTACACATTATGACAGGACCAAACACATTGAAGTGAATTGTCACTTTATCCAAAAAAAATGGAGACAAGTTATTTGTACACCTATTGTGCCAACTTCTCAACAAACAATAGATGTACTTACAAAAGGGGTTATTTAGACCTATGTTTGGTTTTTTAGTTAGCAAGTTAAGCATGTTTGACATTTATGCCCCAACTTAAGGGTAGTGTGGGAATTCGTCAAGTACATAGATCTAATTTTCAAATGAAAGAATCAGTTTTAAACTGATTCAAAAATAATAAGAGTAAGTTGTTTGTTAGTTGCTAGTTTTTTAGGTCCTTATTTTTAAGAAAGTTTGCTTCTCTCTAGATTGTTCTTGTAACTCTGTATAAGAGACTTCAACAATGAACAAAGTGTGAGAGTCTTAATCATCTACACTACATCTAGAAATAAAACAAGTGCATTAAACCAAAGTTATGCACAAAGAGTAGAAAGTTCCAGAACCAACCTGCTGAGCAACAAATATGTTTAAACCATGCACCGATATATGGAAATTCCCTGCAACCCTCTGAACATCTAATACCCCATACACCTATAAGCAAAGAGGAACTTAAGTGTTATGGAAGTTCTAATTTGTATAGAACGGAAAATTCAATGTAAACGCAGTACTCGGCAGCCTTCACCCCTCTCCATTGCACTCTTTACATTCTTGATCATTTCTTCAGCATCTGAATTCAAACCATGTTCAGGTTTCTTTTCAGGCGTTTCCTCATGATGATCCTTATCTTCTACACCTGTAAAAGAGCATAAAATCAACATATTTCAAAACAATGCCTCGATGCTGAAACATCAGAACATGATCCATTTGCAATGAGGGAAATTTTGATCAGCATAGGAAGAGCAACAGGTACGTAGCATATAGTAAATCAGAAGAAGATGAAAAATAAAAGAATCATAAATTTCATGTAATATTCTTCTTTCATTTTCATCTTCTTTCAGAGTACAGAGCTATATTTATGGGCACAGACAAAAGAAAATCATGTATTATCACAAACCTTGTCAAACATTAAAAATCAACAAGCAGACTTAGTTAGGGAAGGAGGGAAATTCATCAATTAAGGTAGATGGGTTTCTAGATAGAATGCTATGAAGCACAGAGCAAGAGGAAATGGGAATAGCATGTCTTCACCTAGTAGTTTGATTAGATTAAAGAAAAGAACTCTTGATGAACAGGAAGGTGTCCACATCTCAATGGATTTATTGCGAGAAAAATTACACAGCTTCTTGTGATGCAGTATTAAGAGCATAACTACAATTGACAATTATAAAACAAACTTGAGGAATAACAACCAAAGGTTTTGTAGGCTGATTAATCAAACTTTTCCTAAGCCAATCCACAGGTAGTTTAAAGGATAGGTATAGCTTAAAATAATAAAACTATTTATGAACAAACTAAAAAGGTATAACATATGAATATTAAAATGACAGATGTCACATGCAATATGAAAATATTTATGGGATACACTTGCCATAAAAACAGCACATAATGTAATCTTCATGCGACTAGAAGACATCAAATTTAATAAAGGAAAGCAATCCCAATCAGAAAACATTCTGATTATCATAACTCTAGCTCATCTCTGAGAAATGAAAGATCTCTAGCACAACCACATAAATTTATAAATGTCTTTAGACATGGATGACAGTACTTAACAATAAATACGTTTCAATATATTCTTCGGGATGAAATGTGTGGACATTTAACAGATAGAATAACTCAAATGAGCAGCTATCATTAACAAACTATGTATTCCTGTATTTTTATATGCCCAAACAGATGAGTTTAAAACTTTAAAAAAATAGTCCAAGGGATGGAAATGTGGAATATCCAACTGCAAAAATGGTTGAAAAATAGAAACAAGACAAACCATTTTGACTAATTAGCATTAAAATCATTCAAGTAGAGATTCTAATGACAGTCATTCATCAGTACATTTTGTTCCCATTACAGCTACAACCCAACAGATGATAACAAGAAGTGTAGGAAAGTATGGAGTCATTCAATAAAATGTTTGAAGGGAACCAGCGTTCATTTCAACATGCCTTTACCCATTCTTAAGACTCAAACAAAATAAGTACATATTATGCTTGTTCAATACTATTTATCAACAATAAACAAAATGATAACCAATCAACTACACCATATTTTCTGAACTAGGAAAAAGAAATCAAGTAATAGAAGAAAAATACCATGTTTGTGAGTAGCATGCTCCTTCTCAACAAGATCAGTCAAGTACTCAGTTCCTATTATTTGGCCTTCTTTGTTCAAACGAAGCTTCAGGACATATTTGCAGTCAAAAGAACATTTAAATCAATACTTGATAATAAAAATAATTTTTGAGAAAGCAAAACAATAACTAGTAGAAGTTAGAAAATTTTAACAGATAAAAACGGTTGAAACAATAATGAGAGCATATAATTATAAAAATTAAAAATTAAAAACTTAATGTATGCAATATACACTACATTATCAATTATTTGCAATGATGGTAAGACAAAAAATGTAGTATGTCTAAACACTATCATCAATTATTAGGTGCTCATACTCTTCTTCCAAATTTCATGCAGCGTCTCTCCTACTAATTTGTAGTAAGCAAGAAACCACTTAGTAATTAACAATTAAAAATGGAAATAATACACGGTCCAACCTATCTTTTCTCTTCTTTATTTTGCCATACAAATCAAGATGAATTAAGATAATGTACATGTCAGAGGAAGAGGGAGGCCAGAGATCACATGGGTCTATTCGAGGAGAAAGATCCAATTTAAGTGTCATCTCACAATTCAGTCTGCACCGAATTAAACATGTGTCTAGTCTTATTTGAGGATTGGCTAAAGAGTGGTCTGAAGTCTTACATAAAGTCAAATTTAAGGCTTTCGAGAACAATTATGATTTTTATCTTGGTCTAAATTTGTATCTTTATCCTTTTGTACTTGTGCATATTTTCAGGAATAATTGGGTTTATAAAAACATCATTGATGTAAAAAGAGACCTCTATTTTAAGAATAAAACTGCAGTTATTACTGTTGTCACATGTGGCTATCAATTGGATGTAGAATCCTTCCTGCGTCCTTTTTAACTCATTTCCCCACCCCGGCAGTTTGCTCTTGATGCTGAATGATGCCAATCACTAAGCTGCGGTCTATGAATCAGATCCAATCACTCTCCCACAACTAAATGAGTGCAACCTTTATCTAATCCTTGGTAGAGTGCATTAATTATCTAGTCAAGAGGCGCTAGTTGTTGATTTAAATGATGTTCAAGTTTCTAATCTTACCTTCAGCCCTAAAACGTAAAATCTGAATTAAACCTAGGTATGTGAGAGCTACCAAGCTTGTTTCTTGCTATCTTATAGCTGAATTGTGTGTGTAATTATATTAAAGATCGTTACACGAACCTACCCTAAGCATCTTAGCTTGTCATTTAACTCAGTAGAGTTTGCATTTACCAAACTATCAAAACTAATCATGATTTGCATAGTTTTGATTAGATGTGATTATCCCACATCCCAAGATCTCCAAATAAACCAGTTCATTAATTGAGATTATAAAGGAACAAGCTAGAAGCTGTAACACTAATTTTAAACTGAGCTAATGGATCAAGCCATGGTAAAACATCTGTATGAATGCAATTCCTCCTATATAAATACAAGAGATCAAAACAATGTCCAAAGTTTCTGATTATCTTCACCATTTGGCAGATAAGCCGTCCATAATAAACTGCATTGAGTGTCAACAACTAATTCAAGAAAATACCCCCATGTAACAACAGAAATGTGACTAGAAAGTCTTAAGGACAGCAAAATCTTGTGCTTATCAACTAAACTCGGCAAGAAATCAAAGCAGGCTGTCCATTGAGAACAAAGCAATGCAAATTCAAATTTCAACAGAGGTTCATTTGGCAACTATGTAAATATTATCTGCTATATTGTATTTTCATTTAGTTTGAAGAGCATGCCCTGAACACCATCTACCACCAGCATATGGATACAATGATTTTTCTTATACCAGCATTAACCAAACAAAGCAAGGGTAGATGACTAGTACAGATTTAGGGTGCAAGTATTATATTGTATTGTATTGGCTTTCAGTGGTTTTTAATCACATGTGCCTGTAATGCTGCACAGTTATCAGTATTATATTACAGTTAAGGTAGTCAGAAGAACCATTAAAAAAAATACATATACAATTGAGTTCAACTATGACCAATTCACTAACATACATGAAGAGTTATTGTGTGGATTATTTGACCTAATTTAAAATATGCAATGAATTTTTACCACAACAGGCAAAAAAAAAGGTCTTTTGTCACTATAATCTTTCAGGTTTTCCATAATAGCTTGCAAGATATATTTGGACCTGCCCAAATAAATTAAGCTACTAAGACTGTTATGGACAAAATTCACACCAAAACAAATTTAAATTTGCTTAGTTTAAGAAAAACTGGATAAATACACACAATAACTGAGCAAAAAACAATTTTCTGCACATCAATCAATTCTAATCTCGACTCCTAAAAAATCATTTTAGAGCATAACTATAGCAAAAAAAAACAGTTATGTTTATATAAGTCATTGCACACAATATTAAATAAACAATCTAAAGAAAAAAAAAATCTCAAATGAATAAAAGCATAACAACACATTTCCATGTGCAAAGAAAGGAAAGTGTGCAACAATCTAACATAAGGTTTCCATCAGGCAAGATCCCAAAAAACAACATCGACAATCAAATCAATGACCTCCAAAAAGACAGACAAACTGATACTTCTATGTCATGCATAAGGCAACTTCTATACCCTTGAATCAAGCACAACTAGGTCTGCGTCATCTGGAAATGCTTCACACTAAAGTTATCAATAATTTAATGATGATAATCAATCAAAAGGCCAGTTCACAAAAACACAAAAGCGAGAACAATGATTTCTAATTTTCAGAGAGAAAAAATGAGACAAATATTATTGCTCATGGCTACAAATTTAGGGTATTATATAAAGGTATGAATCAAATGCCACTAATTTTACCTTCCATATGTTCGTGTCCAAATCCACCTCATGTTTCCCAGACATATCAATGGCATCAACACTCAATACTGTTAAAAATAAAGTCATGGGTGAAAGATGAAGTTAACTCAAAAAGTAAAATACAGCTGCAAAAAAAAAATAAATAAATAAATAAACTAACTGGAAATTAACTCAGTCAGCTCAAAATGAAATACTAGCCTTCACAAGGCAATGAAGGGAATGTCATATTAATATGAATAGGTAGAGTTTCTCCTCTCTTCAGATCAACAGACATCTGCCATGAAAAATAACTTATGTTTAGAAAGCCTAGTAAATGAAATTGGCCGATAGATATAACCATTAGATAAAACTTGTAAAACTGGTAAAGAGATCAGAGACACACACACACTAGGAAATGAAAAATAAAAAAATAAAAAGGAATGGCTAGTGTGTATTATGTAAAACCCAAGAATAGGAAGAAACACCATCTCAAGGGTTAAATCACATAAATCATAAAAAGAAAGAATTGGATCCACATAGAGATATGAAATTTGTCATGACCAAAAAATAGATCAAACCAAAAACTTATATATAGAGCATTCGAATTTGAAATAACTACCAGATTAAATCTGCTAACAATATAGAGTCCTTCCTGCCCCAATAAACAATATAAGAGACCAGCCATCAAGTGCTATTACTTTTGCATAACACATTTTCCTTTTCTTAGCCTGTGCCTCCAATATTAGATGTACTAGAATCAAGACACAGTCATATGATGCAGGAATTCCACCACATTGTTTTCACTTTAGTCAAGTTACAAGTCAATGAAACCTCTCAAAATCAGAAGGACTACAGGAATGGCTAAAATAAATGATTCAAAAACAATGTAGCAAATCAAAATCAGCACATAGATAACTGCTACAAAAGCACCGAAAAATTGATGAACCAATGTTATCATGTATGTAATCTTATACAATTGACTGAACCAAGAGGAAAAGGATTCATCAGTTTTTCACAACCAGATGTCTGCTATAGTTGCATGAATAAGCAGGCTTCTGTTTGAGTTCAATCACAAATTAAAATTTTAAAACATAAGATGATGAAGACTGAAAACAATAAGGCACAAGGACTAACTAACCTAGATAGGTGTAGATAGGTGAGGTATGATACTAGTAAATAGAAACTACAAAATTTGAAAACTAGCAAAAAATAGAGCAAGCACCAATCCTCCAATACAGACAGATTGTTACCTTTAAATGAGTCATTCAAACCATAATCAAACAACGCTCTAGATTAATAGAAACAAAAGAAAGCAAGGAGTCAAAACTCAATCAAAGACAGAAAATCTTCAACAGTTCAGCAAAAGAGAGAGACAGAGATAGAAATCATTTACAAGTTAAAAAAAAAGAAAAACAAAAAATCAGAACATTTTAATTGTTAATCTGCATGAAATATAAATTCTTACAAGCACCTTCACATGTAATTACAACCCACAAAAGCCTCGTGATAACTGAAAAAAAAAATGTGCTTTGAAGAATGGAGCATCAGATTCATCAACTGCTCTTGTTGCCTTTCAAGTCATCTTTATTTGAAGGAAAGGAGCATGGGTAAGAAAATCTTTCAATTCTAATAGTACAGTATTTAGCATTTCTTCCAAGTTGCAAGAGTGCATTGCCTTACTGCTATAAGTTACCAATTTTGCAGTCACCGATATGTCCAACATGTCATCAAGAACCAGTCATCCTCAGTTAGTATCATGGCTTAACATGCTGTGCATCATCTTCAATGAGAATTTTCTTAATTCTTAGCTCAAATCACAATCCTATTCTACTAGATGTTCAAAGGATAACTAAACATGCCAAGAGTGAAGTGAATGAAAATTGATGTTTCCATGCATATGTTAGAAGTTGATAACTCATTATAATATATATATATCAAAAGGTCCTTTACTTTGTCCTCATTAGTACTTCATTCAGAATGGTAATGTTTTGTTCATATAGTCATCTAAGCTTCATAAGAAATAAATCAAAAATGATAGTAACAAATATCAAGTGCATCTAAAACTCAAGTTGTCAAGGATTAAGTTGGCAACAAAGCCACTATATAGCCACGAAGACTCTAATTAGATTCCAAGTATGCCAAATACCACATGCACCCAATGATTTTATCTGACTGAGATGAAGAAAAAAGATTTGTTACATAATATATTCCAACTGTAAGAAACCGTGTAATATTAGCTGTAATAATAGCTATAATTAGTCTATATATGGTTAGTTATATTTGATTAAAGTTATATTTAGACAATTGCATATTCTTTCCTTTTTCCCCTAGGATTTGACCTATATGGTGCAGGGCTATATAAGCCTTTGTAAAAAGAATGGACAAATACAATTTTATTCAAAACCATTCTTCATAGTAGTATTCTCTATTGTCTCCTTCCTTCCACTGTCTTTTTATCAACTGTAAAGGGCAAAATGGTAAAAGGGCAAGCAAGAGAGCAGATAAGATTTTAAAAAATAAAAATAAAAATAAACAGAAAAGAACTGGAACAAAATGAAGTGAAAAATAAAACACATGGCGATATAGGGGACATAAACTAATATATATATATATATATATATATATATATATAGAGAGAGAGAGAGAGAGAGAGAGAGATTATTCATCAATTCCCTAATCCAACCACTAAAAACTGAATTTAGCTAGTAATACACTATGAAAACAAAAATCAAACAAAAAGAAAAAGGATACATCACCTTGGAAAGTCAAGAGCTTTGTGCAACCTGGAAATTTGTGTTACTACTATATGCTTAAAAAGTTGAAATTTATACTCCTCAATTGATCCTTAATAACATTCAGCCAAAAATTAATTTAAACTGGGTCAAAATATAGCATAATTTTTTATACTGAAAAGAGATCCTTCTGCTTTTAAAAGTTTAGAATTCAATTTGGAGCTCATACAAAAAAGGTTTAAGGTTATTGCTTAGCAGACTTTTTCAGAGTTAAAACGACAAAATGCTCAAAATAATGATCATATATCTCAGTTAATAAACAGACCCCAAAGGCAGAAGAAATCTTTCTTAGTGCAAGAAAATTGAATTTCAATAATGATAAATTTCAGGGCCAGCAACACACAAAAGGCACCCGCTTCCAAAATTCTAACTAACAGTGTTTAGAATTTCAATATTCACAAGTAACAAAAGTTAATAACTTGTAGAGATTTAAAAGGTCCATAATTTAAAGCAAGTCACAGCAAAATACAATACAAGAATGGTCACGGTTAAAAATACGCCAGCAAGTCACATCAAAATATAATACAAGAATGGTCACAGTTTAAAATACGCAACTAAGGTACTTGATTCCAGAGTTGAATAAAGAAGCTAATCATAAGCATCAGCAACTAAAACTTTAAATATGTATTGAATTACAATGTCAACAAACCTGATGTACTGTGTAAGTTGTGAGATAATAGTTCAGTTCATGAATGAACAAAATCGCCATGATGACAAGACCAATTATGGAAACTACAAAAACCAAAACAAAACATCAAATCATATGGTGTGTAATAAGCTGTCTTTCTTGATAAAGCAGTATGACTGGTCTGATGTACATTCATACTAGGTGATAAAAATGTTAACCTATAATATCAAATGTATGCACATACCAACAGCACCCGATTTGGTCTTCTGCAACAAATGCTCTTCCGCCCGAGGGAACGCATCGAAATTCCTCAGAGCCTGCAGCCTCACGCCCATCACGAATCTGCAGCAGCATGAGACTGATCAGAATAACTGCTTATAGATTAATAAATTACAAAACAACTACTAACTTTAATCATGCAGTTTGGGGAGGAAAAAAGGGAGAACACAACACACACTCAATTTTTCACAATATCCGGGAACGAGTTTAAGAATTGAACACGTCAAATCAAACAGATGCCGTAAGGTCATAAATTCGCTGCTTATACGTAGAAAAGGTTAAAAAAAAAGGGCAAAAAAAGATCAAAACTCGAGAGCACAACAATAATCAATCAAAGCACAAAGGAAAAAAAAATCTTACTTGTTTGATTATCAATAAACAAAGATTGTTGTCAAAGAATTTACGAAACGAAATCAAATAGGTTCCACGAGGGAGGGAATTCTCTGTTTTTCTCACAAAATAGGGATTGAAAGAGATCCAAAACAACAATCAAAATCACAACAAAGCATCAAAATAAAAGATTGGTTGCGATAATGAGCGAGAAATCTCAAAACAAAAAAAAGAATAGGGGGTAATCGAGAAAAAGTAGAGAATCACCAGATTTCGATCCGGGCAGCGCAGAAGAGGGAAGAATCCGATCGATCGAGAGAAAGAGAGAGAAACAGGGAAGAGAGAAGGTGTTTGTGATTTCAACGACGACGAAACAAGGAAAAGCAAATAAATCGGATTCGGGTCCGAGCCGTCGGATTGATCACGCGTGGACCAATGGCGAAGGGATCTTGACGGCTGCTGTGAGGCCTCGTTGTAAAATCTCCTAATGCCTCGGGATCGGGTAAAAAAATTAGGATGCTTTTTTATATAATAATAATATTTATTATTATCATTATTATAATTATTATTATTAGTGTAAACACCCAAAGTAACACTGGGGCCCGTTTGGTATGATGTAAAGTCGTTACTTTCCCTGCAAAGTAAGAGGGGTGAATCTATTTCAACAGTTTGGTTCTTAAAAAATGGGTGGTCTCTTTGTAAACACTTTCCATTTGACCAGGGAAAGTGATTCGTGAGGTGGTGTGAAAGTGATTACACCCTTGGGTGGGAAAGTTTGGTAATTGTCAAATTACCAAACTACCCTTTATGATATAAAACTCTCCGTTGTTTGTTGTTTTTGGAAAAACCCTAACGAGAGCATATTCCCCAATTCGGCTCGCTTCTTCAGAATCGTCTGATAATTTTTTTCTCAAGTTTGTTAGATTATCTTTATGTTAAATTTTGGTTATGTTTTTCTTGGTGTAAAATTCATGTTTTAATAGGATAAAGACAAATAAATTTTATATTTATTTGGATAATTTTTTTATGTGAGAATCTCTATTTTGATTGAATCAAATCAATGTTGATATAGTAATCCAACATGATAAGATGAGAACATGAAACATATATTTTATTTGCTTCTAATTGGATAAAAACCCCATTTGAATTTTTTTTAAAAATTTATGAAGAATAGGTTAATAATTATTTGGACTAAGTTAGTAATATTATTAGAGTTGAATAAAAACCCAAATTTAATAACTACAACAACTAAGGGCAAAAATGAGAATGAACTTAACTTTACATTGGAAAACAAGTTCATACCAAACGGAATTAAGTTTGCATGCAAAGTAATTACAATTTGATTGAGATAACCAAACGTTGTAATGGTATTTTACAGTGAAAGTAATTGCATGCAAAGTCTTTGAGTCTTTCCCTGCAAAAACTTTGCATGCAATTACTTTCCTTGCAAAGTTCCAAACGGGCCCTGGATTCAATATATGAAATAAGTGTACTGAAATCAATAATATCATTTTTTTTAAAATAGGAAGTATATATTCAAATTTTGGAATATATATGAATTTTTTTTCTTATTGTTTATACATATTTTTAAGACCAACTTATGAGTGAAAAATCATTTCAGTAAATCTTCTTAAGCATAATAATTATATATTCAATACTAACCGTGTTAATTCCTTTCAAATTGTTTTCATTTTTTTAATAATTCTTGCTAATTATGGTATTTTTTATATATTCATTTTCAAAATTGTATAAATTATAAGAAATATTTTAAATTTTTGGGAACATCCTATTGAATAGAAAATGATATTATGAAATTTTGAATCTACTGAATATTTTTTTAATCATTATATCTATAAATTTGTATTACTAGATTATCTAAAAACTAAATAAAACTATCTTAACAAATCCTCTCAAAGAATATAATTTAATGCAAAACATAAAAAAATAATTATATTCTGTACAAATTAATTATTTTGAAGGGTTGAAAAATATATTACTGGAATGATGTTAAATTTCAAATTTTTATTAGAATTATTGTTTATGTTTGGATTAATTATTTTGTCATAATATTTTAATCATTGCTAATATGATAGGGGAGCGTTCCGCCTTAGAGGGAAGCACCCGCGCAAGCAGGTGTGGACGAAGCGGAAGCGAGAATGTCAGCTTGAGTAACGCAAACATTGGTGAGAATCCAATGCCCCGAAAACCTAAGGGTTCCTCCGCAAGGTTCGTCCACGGAGGGTGAGTCAGGGCCTAAGATCAGGCCGAAAGGCGTAGTCGATGCACAGCTTGGGGAACGTCAATATCCACGGGCTTACTAGCTAAATGGTATTAGCTTAGTAGTGGAGGGTTACATCTCATTGTTTATTCGACAAAAGAACACATACTAATTGATTATTAACTTTGATCATTTAAATATTACATGAATTCAAAATCATTTAAATAATTACTTCTTTACTTTGTTTTTTTATTCAAGGACAATGCTAATGGTTGAGCTTTAAATTATTAATATATACAACAAGAAGGATCCTCAATTATTGGGGAGTAGGAGAGGAAAAGTGGGAGGGAGGGTAAAAAAATAAAAAAGCTTATCTAATATGTTTCATATCTCAAACGCACTAACAAATCCTCACCATTTTCATCACCACCATCTCTTAGTTTATGTATGATCTAACATGGCATGTGTGTTCTAATGTAGGGGCATATCTTTCTCATCACATTGAAAAGAATATTATTTAAGAAACATGCAATGAATCACATAAACTAGAAAAATTTATTGAATTTAACAATCAAGATTCATAAACAATAATCGAGTGGCCTAGACATACAATTCCCCTCGAATTGGGTTCTTATAGGTCACAAAGAGAGATATTGATGAAAATAAAACCATAAGACCAAAGAATAGCGTTAAAGAATTCCTAAACTAACTCTCTCCAATAAGTCTGTGAAGGTTGAGGTTGAGAGGATCCCAAGATTGACAAGACGACATCGAATCTCTTCGCGTGCCCTCCTCTAATGATGATCATTGAATCTCCCTTGGAAACCATGGCGAAAGTTGTTGAAATATGGATGAAAATCATCTTTAGCCACTCAGATCTCCAAAACTTTGGGCACCCTATCTTATTCGACAAAAGAACCTACCTTTGATAAAAAAACCCAAGGGTTTATATAGGATCGAATCTGTCACAACCTCACCACGGGTGTTGTGATGCCCGTGGTGAGTAAGTTATTGCGTGGGCTCTAAGTCACATCTTGGCACATCTTCTCCGGGGGTTGTGTGGGTGGATCACGGTCATGATGGGTTTACAACGGTCGTTGTGAGCCCGTTGTGGCTTCTGTATTATTCCCAGTGATTCCACACTGTCACGACTTGAAAACAACAATATTGAGTGTGGACAATGACCATGGTAAGATTTCACCACGGCCATAGTGAGCCATGGTGAAGTTTTGATTAAGCAATTTGGTCCATTTTGTTTCAAAACACCCTCAAATTCGTTTCGTTTGCCCTAAAACCGAAATAAAAGCCGTGGTGAACAAAAGAATGAAATCTCATACTAATTAGGTGCTAAACATATCAAATTCCATGCTTAATGTAGTGTAAATGATATAAAAAATATGAACTTTTTAGCACTTATCATTTTAGCAGATACCTCATTTTGTAGCCTTTACTTGATTGTGTCAAAGTCAATATATAGCAGAAAGGTATGTGTTATTGTCTTTTGTGATTTCAGTTACTAAGAGAATATGATATATATCTCATTTGTTATATATAATTGATGGTAGAATATGAGTATTATTAATGGGTTCTATAATTTATATGCATAATTGTTGAAAGATGGGTTTGTGGTCTTTTTCATTTTTTCTTTCCCAAATTGGCATTGGTTGTCCTTTATATCATATCCTTCGTACTAATATTTATTGAACAAACTTAATAACTTTATTTATTTATCTGACCTTTCAACCTTTCAAACCCATTTTGGTTGCTGGTCAATACTTATTTGGTTTAGTAAAAGTCATTTTATGTTATTACAAGTGTGTTGCTAGTCACTAATGCAGCAACCAAACCAAAAAATATGTGTGTATAAAATATATCAATATTAATAAAAAAATTGTTTGTTTAAAATTTATAAAATTTATTTTTTTTTTGCAAAATAGAATTTACGTTTTTGTCAACAAATATTTATTTATTTATATTAATTATTTGTTTACAAATTTTAAAAATATAAATTCTAAACTTTTTTTCCCTTTTGTAAAATGAATGGAGGAGGGTGAAAAATAAGTTATTCTTTTTTATAAGTTTTTATTTTATTTTTATCTATTGTTTAGAAATGAAATACCAACTACTACAATTATTTTATTGCAGGTGTGACTGAGTTGATTTTTAGCCAAAACCAAAAGGAATCTTGAGTCGAAAACCATCAGTGTCACCCCAATCTTTATTCTCTCTAGTTTTAGAGTAAGTTTTCCTTTCATGATCTAGGTTTTCATTTTTTATTTCTTTGTATTTCCTTGTATTTCTTGCCTTGGTTTTTTCTTTGTTCTTTTTTATTTTTTCGAATATGTGATCATTATGTTCTTGTTTGTCTTAAGATGGGAGAGAAATATTGCAGTGATTTTACTGAAAAATTCCTCAAGATATAGTAGAAAAATTCCTTAAATATATAGTTTCAAAATCTTGTAAAACCCTTCATGATCTCCAAATTTTGCGTCAATGGTAACTTCATTCAATCATAGAATTTTAAAAAAGATAAATATTTTTCTTTCAGTAATAATAAAATCGGGGGGTTTTTTATTTGTAAGAGTTTTTATGAAGCACTTAAAAGTTGAAGAGTTGGTCAATTGATGCAAATAGAGAATTTATGGCACATTGGCATGGAAGAGTATATTACTTTTCTTCGGAATTATGCATCGAGTGGAGATCTAGAAACTAGTTTGAAACTTGGCTTGGTGAAAAATTTATGATTTCAATATTTTTTTAATATTAGATAAGTTATACTATTAATATTGGAAAGTAATTTATGAAATTGTTTTGCAGGTAAAAGGTATAAAGTTGAAAATTGACTCAAGCATCCAATCTCTACATAATGCATCTTTTAAAGGTTATTTGCCTGATATGCAACAAGATTATTTTGTACAAAAATCAGATGATAAGCATTTCTGGTGTGATAATGTTGAGTTTGGTTGCTAATATAAAAGTTGATAATGTTTTGAAAAGCAATGAGAGCAAAAGATTAGGTAATCATATAAAAAATAATTGCTGATATTTTGTAGCAAACTTTTTTAGAGGGCTTTTTTTAAAATATTATATATATTAATTACGTAAATATTTAATTCTAAAAAAATTTACCAAACCATTTTGTGTATATTCTCCGTTTGCTTTGCATAAAAAACGGTAAACTTTATGCCATTTTAACTGGCTTTTTTTTTTATTTTTTTACAATTTACATTTTAACTCATGAAATGTTTTTAATTATAATTCTTTATTTCTTTTATAGTTTTTTAATATAAATTTTTTTACATTTGAACTCGTTGAAATTTTTTTATTACAATTTCTTTTCAAATCCTATTTAAAAAACAACCATATCATATCCCCTTGTCATACCTTCATCTTCCTCCCTTTCTCTTCTCTTCTCTTCAATTTTAATTTATTTTTTTAGATGGCATTATTATGATATCAAAATGGGCACATATCGTCGATTTTATCAAAGAAGGTGTTTTTTCATTAAATATTTCTCATAAATATTTAAGCTAAATCTATATTACACATGATGTGAGTATGCTAGATTGATGACATAAATATAAGTATGTTTGCTTGTGAATATTGTTATTATGTTTTGTAACTTGCTCCATGGAGAGCTAAACCCTAGAGGGTATTTGGGCATGTGAATCCTAGGATTCTATTCTTTGCATTGATTTACATTGTGCTTTCTTTTTAATCCGAGTTTAGTTGAGTTTTAATCTTGTGTTCTTAATGCTTGCTTACTTGATTGATCTATTGATTGATTGGTTTGCATTGATTCATTCACCTTGGTGAGAGAGAGGTCTTCATTAGGGTTAGAATTTCAAGATTGAAGAGGGTTGAAAGGGTGAATCAAGAGATAGTGGAGCGTTCTCTTTCCAATTCAATTGGTGTATTCTATCTCCCTATTCCCTAGGCTCTAAGCAACCATATGTGGTGTGAAATGCTGAGAGAGTTCTTTACTAGGACCTCGTATAGGGTTGGGGAACTTTCACCTAGAACTAGGGCTAGGTCTATTCTTAGGAATTTGATACATCTTTTAGAATCCCTAGAGTGCTATGCGGTCATATGTGATGTGAGGTGTTGAGACTAAGAGATTTATCCACCGGGACCTTGTAGGAGACTAGTATATGTGATCTGGAGGCATAATCTGATTATCTTTGGATCTCTACAACTTAATTAACTCGGTTTAGGAACATTTTGTGAATCTTGTGCTTAATATTTAAATCCTATGAGGAGCATTGGCCGAATACCTCATCTTCATTGATTGAGACTTCTCCTTATTTGACTTTTGCTTACTTGTTAGTGGCATTCATCTCTTCGTGAATTAGTTCATCACATCATATTCTTGATCATTCCACTAGATAACTTAGAAGTAGCTATTACTAAAACTACTGTTCCATGTGGATTCGACTACTCTACCTAGTGGGTACACTTTATTACTTGAGCAAGATCCATGCACTTGTGGACACACGCAAGTAATGTGTCAAAACCCTCTACACTTTGGGATTTTTTATTCTTATGAGATCAATGGTTATGCACTCATCTTCTTTTTGAGAAAACTAAGAGAAATTGCTTGAGGATAAGCAATGATTCAAGTGTGGGGTATTTGATGAGTGCATTTCATATCGTATTTTATTTACCTCCAATTTATGTTTTTCTTGTCTTTTATTGTTATTTTTTTTTGTATATTTTGGTGCAATTCCAAGTATTCTATTGTCGTTGTGCAGAATGACAGGTTTTAGAACAACATGAGAGGTTTTAAAAGTAAAAATCACCAAATGAACATCAATTGCTAAGTATTCAAGCTAAGCATGGCCTAAGCATGGTCGTGCTTATTGCCTATGCTTATTTCTGGTTTTAGGAGGACTGAGCAACAATGCAAGCACAGGTGTGCTCTAAGGGTAGCACGGTTTCTCTGCTTCTTTCACTGTTTGGGCGCTTAGTCATTTTTGGGTGAATTCCTGAGAAATGCATGGCCTAAGCATGATCTTTCTTAGGCCGTGGTAGGCCCGAAAAGTGCTTTTTAAGCCCTAAATCTAGACATTTGGGGGCACTTTTTGGTTGGGGTTTCTACTAGGTTTGGGTGATCTTCACTATCAATTCCATGGGATTTTCAAGCTGAGTTGGAGGCACATTTAGAAGTGGAGCTTAGCCATCAATGAAGTTTTTTGGAGCACATTTGGGAGATTCTGATTGAAAGAGGAAGTCACAGATTGTTATTGTTTTGTATCTCTTTCATTTTCTCTTTTGTGTGAACTTATAAGGGGCTAATAGTTCTACGGTGCCTCGGGCTTATGAACTATGTTGGTTAGTGTACTTTGATTTACTTGTTTTCAATGACTATGGAGTTTATTAGTTCTTATGTTAAATCTTGTGTCATATAACTTGATGTGCTTGAATTACGTAGTTGTAGTTGTCAAACTTTATGTGTGTCGATTGTCGTAGTTGTGATTGGTTCTTGTAATTTCCAAACTTGATGTGTATGAGACCCGTAGTTACAATTGCAAAACTCGACATATTTGAGAGCCATAGGTATGACATTGCTTGTAAGCACACATAAGAACCTAAAATGTACTTCACAGTCATTGTAAGCAAGTTAGTTCACTAATGCACTTGGGAATTAGTCCGGGCATTATTTCTCCCATTATTGTCTAGCTAGAGATTAGAAGAGCAATTAGTATTAGCAGTTACAGTCCCTGTGGTTTGATAGCCCTACCCCTTACATTGATTACTTTATTACTTGCTATGATCCATGCACTTGCGGAGAGTATACATCAAGTTTTTGGTGCTATTGCGGGGAAGCTGGTAACTTTTAGGAAAATTAGGAATCTAGTGATCTAGCCATTGTTTATATTGTTCATACTTTTGTTAATATCTGTTTTCTCTTCTTTTTATCATTCTTTCTTGCATATCTTTGTTTTTCTTTTCTTAGTTTGTTTTAACTAATTTTGTTTCTTTGAATTTTTTAAGGCACAAGTGTATGATCCATGGGAGCTCCTCATCTCCATAGGTAAGTCCCAATCCTGATATTGAGCAAAATTTTCATAGACGGTTGAGGAAAGTCAATCTAAAAGATATCGGGTTAGTTGAAGTGAGTATTGAGGTAGAGTAAGTGGAAGAAATGGTTGGGAATCAACAACATAACATTTCCAATTATGCACAACCAAACTTGGAAGATGCTGATTCTAGTATTGTTCGTCCTCCTGTTGCGGTGAACAACTTCAATGAAGCCAAATTTGATTCAAATGGTGCAACAGATGTGCCATTTTGATGGGTTTTAAGACAAAGACCCCATATGAGTACTTGAAGAATTTCCTAGAAATCTGTGACACTTTCAAGGCAAGCAACGTATTTGAGGATGCAATTTGTCTGAGACTCTTTTCATTCTTTGTGTGAGAAAAGGGGCCAAGCAGTAGCTAAGTTCCTTGATACAAGGGTTGGTTACAACATGGAAGTAGTTGGCCGAGAAATTCTTGACATGCTATTTCCTATCGGCAAAAATCACCAAGTTGAGGAATAATATCTCCCTCTTCCAGCAAATGGAGTCTGAGTCCTTATATAATACTTGGGAAATGTATAAGGAGTTATTCAGAAAATACCCACAACACGGTATAGTGGAATGGATGCAAATCCAAATTTTTTACAATGGGCTTAACATTGGAATGAAGTAGGTGCTTGATGTAGAATCCAGTGGTTCTCTATACAACAAGCAACCTAGTGCCGCACAAAGTTTGATTGAAGAAATAGGGGTGCTGATAAGTGCTCGTGTTATAGTAATACGAAGTGTTATACAAGAAAGGTATAAGTAGTAGTTACTGCAGCAATCATTGTAGCAGTTTACTGTTCACTGGGCGCCAGAAATTCCACACGGCTGTGTGGATGCCCAATTTTAGCCGATTTATAGCCGAGACTAGTACTATTTAAAGGACTTTTTGATCATCTTTTCACCTATTTTCTGGAAGGTCGCAGCTAGGGTTTAGAGAGGATTTTGTGGAGGATTGGAGCGAGTTCTCATCATCGATATCGAAGCTCGTCCGAAGATAGCTATTGGGGGAGATTTCGTCGGCACCGATCCGGCGAGGTGTGCCCTAGGCTTAACGAGGAGCTTGGTGGAGAGGACGGAGTGACCTCACAAGACCATCACCACGCAACGCAAGGGGGTTTAATTCATCTATGTTTTCAATTCTTGTTCATTCTTATACATTGATGGATTTGTATAGTTCCATGGAGGGCTAAACCCCTTGTGGGTATTCGGACTTGTAAACCCTAGGATGACATTATTTCTATGACTTTTATTATGCTTTCTTAATTGATGCTTTTAATTGAGTTCCAATATTGATTGCTTATTGTATTGATTTTTCTTTAGCCGTGACACTAGGGTTGAGAATCATCTAGGTTATCCTTTGGAGGTGTGACAACTCCTATAGGGTTAGACTACTCGAGATTGGAGAGGGTCGAGAGAGTGAGTCGTGAGGTAGTGAAACGTCCCTTTTCCCCTTCGGTGTGATTTTTCCTACCTCCGTATTCCAAGAGTTCTTAGCGGTCAAAGTAGAATAAAGTGCTAGGAGATGAACTCCCCTGGGGCTTAGTTGCTGATAAGTGCTTGTGTTGTAGTAACGCAAAGTGTTATTATCTTACAAATGAACATACTTTTATCAGATTTTATCACTAAATAGTGTGCATTTGTGTATTCTTGAGCATTGTAGGTTTCGTGGAGCTAAGTTGGAAAAGAAGAACGAAGTTAGGTCGTGTTCGCCGTTGTTGGGAGGTTTTCAGACCAAGCAAGGAACAAGGCACGAGGTTAGACTTGTGAGTGTGTGCCAACCTCCTTTGGAGGGGCACAAAGGCAGTCACATTCAGAACAAGTCTAACTCGTGTAGCTTAGGAAAACTTCACCAAGAAGGAGACTCGAAGCAATAGGCACGATCTACCATTGATTGTGTGCCCAATTCAATGGCCTCGATGAAGAAACAACATATTCGGGAGCATTTCGGAGTGTACTGAAGCAACATTGTAGCTTGTTACTGTAGCGAATCACTGTAGCAAGTTACTGTGCACTTCTGCCGAAGAATCAAGGTTCCAGAGAATTCACACGGGCGTGTGGAATTAACACACGGCCGTGTGAACTAATTTTCCAGCAAACCAGAGACGTCACACGGGCGTGTGGAATTAACACACGGCCGTGTGGATTGATTTTCCAGCAAGCCAGAAACTACACACGGGCGTGTGGAATTAACACACGGCCGTGTGAAGTAATTTTCAGGAAAGACAGAAACTTCACAAGGGCGTGTGGAAATTCCACACGGCCGTGTGAATTCCCGATAACTTCAAATTTAAAGCCGCACTCAGCCTATTTAAAGCCGATTTGGAGACTTTTTGAAGAATCTTTTGACCTATCTTTCTCCCTAACTTCTGGAGAGGGCGGCTAGGGTTTCGGAGAGGACTTTGTGGAGGATTGGAGCGCGTCATCGGCATCGTCACCGACGTTCGACGGCCGCACAAGACCACGACCACACCATACGCGAGGGGGTTTTCATTGATGTCTTTATTTTGTTCTTTCTTTCATAAATTGATAAACATGTATAGCTCCATGAGGAGCTAAACCCCTTGTGGGTATTCGGACTTGTAAAACTCTAGGATAATTATGTTTCTTTGACATTGTTATTATGCTTTTCCATTAATTGATGAATAAATTCGAGTTTCAATTTTAGATTTCTTGTGCTATTGTTTTCTCTTAGCCGTGACACTAAGGATTGAGAACAATCTAGGTTATCCTTTGGAGGTGTGACAACTCCTATAGGATTAGACTACTTAAAATTGAAGAGGGTTGAGAGGGAGAGTTGTGAGGTAGCACCGTACCCCTTTCCCTTCCGTTGTGATTTCTCCCTACCTCCGATTCCTTGAGTCATTAGAGGTCGAAATAGAGTGAAGTGCTAGGTAGACAAACTCCCCCAAGGTTTTGGGGTGACGTGAATCCTACGCACTGGGGCTTAATTTAGACAATGGTTCTTCCTCCTGGACCAAAGGGTTAGAACTATCATACATAGGAACAGGTTTTATCACTAGGAGTCCCTAGAGCTTAAAGCAATCCCACGTAGTGTTAGGCTTAGGTAGAAATACTCTCCTGGGGCTTAGTTGAGCAATCAACAGAGTGAAGGGTTGACGTGAATCCTATTGCCGGGACATAGTGTTGGGGTTAGCCACGGTTGACCTTAGATTTGGGACCGTGTGTTTCAGGATTTTCCTCGACTCAATTAACATCAATAGGAAGGTATAATAGCATAGTCTTGCACTAGAAGCATAAGTCCTAGAGGTAACTTGTCCGGATACCCTATTTTCACTTATTACTAGTCTCTCTCTTTTTACTCGTTGCTTGCACTTTTCTCTCTTTCATCTTTCGATTTATTTGCTTTGCATCTACTCTAGTTCCCATAAATTCACTCATCACTCCGATCATTGTTTCTTTTCGTACATCACACGACTCAATAGCAACTTCTCGTATTTTAAATCCCTATTCCCTGTGGATTCGACTACCCACTCACCGGGGTAACTTTTATTACTTCGACAAGGCCGTGCACTTGCGGTACGCATGCAAAAAGGTCGTGTCAGTTGCGTGAGCAACAGAGTGAAGGGTTGTAGTGAATCCTAGTGCTGGGGCTTAACTAAGACTAGGGTTCTTTCACTTGGACTAAAGGGTTAAAGCTACCCTTAGGAACAGGGTCTATCACTTGGAATCCCTAAATCGTAATGCAATTCCACATAGTGTGAGGCTTAGGAAGATGGACTCCCCTGGGACTTAGTTGATAGGTCAACAAGAGTTAAGGGTCGTAGTGAAACCTAATGCCGGGGCATAATGTTGGGATTAGTCACGGTTGACCTTAGGTTTGGAACCGTGTGCTTAAGGATGTCCACAATTCATTAAACATCAATAGCAGAGCATAATACTTTATCCTGCACTAGAACATTAGTCCTAGGGGTAGCTTGTCCGGATGGCCTACTTTACTCATTGATTGTTCCTCTCTCTTACTTTTTGCTTGCACTCTCTTATCTTCCATATTTCTCTTTATTTTCTTGCATACACACATTGATCTTGTTCTCACTTTCCGCACTTCACACTAGCTAAATAGCAATCTCTTGTGTCTTAAATTCCTACTCCCTGTGGATTCGACTACCTTCTCATAGGGGTACTATTATTACTGCGACAACCCGTGTACTTTCGGGCCCTTATCAGGTGCCAATGGAGTTCTAAGAGAAACAAGCCAGTTAAAGTGCCCGGTATTTATAAAGTGGATGCTATCACTACATTGGTAGCACAAGTTAAGGTAATTACAAAGAGACTAGATGCAATGCAGTCACCTTCTCAAGCTCCAGTAATGACTTGTGAAAGTTTGGTCATAAGTAGGTCCAAGCTACTCTCTTGTTGATTCTAGTGTTGGGCAAGCAGAACATATGACTATGTTGGTCAAAACAATTGGTACCTGAACAATCCATACAACAATACTTACAATGCAAGGTGGAGGAACCATCCCAAATTTTTGTGGAGTCAACAAGGACAAGGATAGGGTCAGGGCTCACAGTAACTGCCAAGGGCACCCCAATCTCGATTCCAATATCCACCCACTTTAGAGGAACCTACCCCATCCATTGTCGCTCTTTTTACTCGATACATTAAGGAGAATAAAGTTCATCTTGTAGGGCATGAAGAGATAATAAGAAACACTAATACCTCTGTGAAGAATTTAGGAAATCAAGTAGCCTAAATGGCTAAAACACTTGCAGAGCGCCTCTCGAGAAAGTAACACCAAAATCAACCAAAGGAGTCTTTCAAGGTTGTTGATGAGTGCATTTTATATAGATATTTTATATACCCTATTGTGGGATTTACTTTTCCTTTTAGCATCCCTTTGTTATAAACCGATGCTACTTGAGGTATGCATGCTAATTATTGCAGATAGTTTAGTTTTGAGCAAAAGGATTGAATAGAGATGAATTTTGATGCATAGCAGTGTTGGAATATAATTTTCAGAACAAGCATGGTCACACCGGTGCTTGGAAGCACGCTCAAAAGCATAGCCGTGTTGTGTGCATTTTACTAGAGTCTGCACAAAGCTTGGAAGCACGGTTTCACCTCTCTTAGCACTAGCGTGCTAGGAAATATTAGCACAGTTATAGTGCTCCTTGCACCATCGTGCTCAACAAGCACGGGCTTACATCGTGCGCCAAAGAGAACATCCCAGCATCTGGAGCCCAGTATGATCATCAGCACGAGCGTGCTTACATTGAGAAAAGGGTATTTAAGCCCTTAAGTTAGATTTGTGAGGGATTTTCCTTTTTATTTCTAGAGGCGCGGGTTAGGGCAGCCATCGGCATCATTCAGGGCCAGATTTAGAGTAGAGATAAGCCCGAGATATGAGGATTACCGGCAATGATCAACGTCGAGCATTCTCTGACGCGATTGTGAAGTATGAAGGAAGTCTAATAAATCATCTTTGTTTCTCTTATTGCTTTTCTATGAATGATTGTAGAACCATGAGACCTAACAATCTTTCGGTGTCTCGGGTTATGAACCTTGACATTATGATGCATTGACTTGTGTTATTTGATTATTGAGTTTCCTTGTGAACTCCCTTTGGTTTATTTGGATTACCTTCTTTTGTAATTGCCATTGATGTTTATATGTTGCAAAACTTGACATGGGGATTACCGTTACTTGCGAGAGTACTGATCTGGCATGCAGTGTTCCTATAGTTGTAATTGCAGTCAAGAGTACAAGTTAACTATAGAATGATTTTTTGTTCTTTAGAGGATAAGCTTTATTCGTCTAGCTAGGGCACATATTAGGGAAATGATTGAGTTTGCTCCGAGCCTTGAGTGAGGACGCATGCTGTCAAACCCTCCGCAGCTGGTCACCACGGTCCAAGGAGATGTCCAAATAATCAATAGTCCGGGACACTATCTTCCCATTGATATCTCCGTAACCCTAAACCCTGTCTCTTTCTCTTTTCTTCTTTTCTTCTTCTTAAGTAGTTTTAATTATTGAAAATACAATCTTTAAACAGGCTAGATATTAGAAAATGAATAAGTATTGAAAGCTTTTAGCAGTCCTAAATGGATTCGACTACCCTATCCTTTTGGGTACACTTTACTACTTGTATGACATGTGCACTTGCGATTACGCAGGGGGCATATTAGCTGTCACTTTGAGAACTACTAAAGAACTCTCATCTCATATAATGAAAAAGCTTGAGGTTGAAGTTGTTGATCCACAATCAAGAGCATAGCAGTTAATGAACGGCATTTTAAATGCTAAGGTTGATAGCGGGAAAAAGACAATGGAAAAAAGGAAAATTGAATTGCCTAAATATCAACCAAAACTCCCTTATCTCGCCAAAGTCAAAAAGGATCAACAAGAGGAAAAATCCAAGAAATTGCTTGATGGGTTCAAGACCTTACACATAAATGTTTCATTTGTTGAAGCTTTAACACAAATGCTGAGATATGTGAAATTCTTAAAGAAATTACTGACAAATAAGAGAAAACTGGAAGAACTATCTTCAGTGACACTTAGTGAAGAGTGTTTAGCATTAATCACAAACAAGCTTCCAAAGAAAAAAAAAAGACCCCAGGGGATTTATTGCTCCTTGTACCATTGGAGGGCTTGTAGATGAATGAGAACTTGCTGACCTTGGGGCAAGTATTAATCTTACTCCCTATAAAATCTTCCAAAAGCTAGGGCTTGAAGAACCAAAGCCCACTAAGATGACATTGCAACTAGCAACACAGGTCTACCGAACAACCAAGAGGCATTATTGAAGATGTATTGGTGAGGTGGACAAGTTCATTTTTCCTGTGAACTTTGTGATCCATGATGTGGATGACAAGGTAGAAGTCCCCCTCATCTTGAGAAGACTATTTTTGGTAACCTCGTAAGCTCTAATTTATGTCAAGGATGATCGAATGGTGTTATGAGTGGGTGAGGAAGAGATTACCTTCAAGCCCATGGACTCTATACGACACTCCATGGACTTTGATGATGCATGCTACTACGTGGATGTTGTTGATGATCTTATTTTTAACTATGTGCTGGACACATGGATGAAGGATGAACTATCTGAGCTATTAGAAGATGACCCTCCTGATGATGAACCAGGTGAAATGGTGGAAGAAGTGTACCACCAAGATTTGTTACTGCTAACATTCCTCTCACATAGGAAGCATCGAAGAAAAAAATTTCCTTTGCAAAGCAATGGTGGAAACAAGTGACCACCAAAAAGAAGAAGCCACCTGTCTCATCACCAACTTTGGCCTGATCTACTTCTTGGAATTTTGGTGAGATCAATCTGATTAATTCTTTAATGCCCTACTCATTTATTTGCATTTCAGGTGGCAATGAGACATCTCGATTCCATGAACTTCCCTGATGTGCAACATAAGATTTCATATTTTTTTGGTTTAGTTTGTGTTCTATTTTCGTGGTATTATTGTTCTTTTTGTTGGTAGCTTTTGTTCTTATTAAAAAATTGCATCTCTCTTGTGTTTTGTTCGGTGTTTTATAGGTTTTGTAACACCTTGATTGGCCAAAACACTTGTGCTTTTTGTTTAGCTTGTAAAACAAAGAAAATAGGGTTCTAGAATGCTTCCAGGCTAAGCACAAGTAAAGCACACCCATGTTTAAGCCGTGGAATTCTTTGATTTTGAAAGATCTGAAGCATTTCAGGAAGTACGGGCAAAGCATGATGGTGCTTCCGAGAAAGTACGGTCTACGTGCTCCTTTCACCGTCATGCTTTTCAAACTCTACTATTCCTTTGAAAACCCATGAAAAGCATAGCTTGGAAGTATGGTATAAGCATGACCGTGCTTTCCCCTGATCAGTTTTTCCCTTTGAAAAGCACGGGGTGAACACTCTCGTGCTCTAGGCGTGCTTAATTGTGGCCGTTCGTCTTCCTTCTCTTTTCTTTTAAATCTTGATCGCCGCACGGTCTTCCTTCTCTTCAATGTTTTCCATGGTTTCACCATCTGATTATCATGTTCCCTCGCTCGCATCCTCCTTCTTCCTCTTTGCTGGTAAGCTTCATTCCTCCTTAATTTCTTTGAAATCCTTCATGGATGCATGTTCTAAATGCTTTGAAATGCTATTATTAATGAGTTAAAACCATTTTTAGAACTCCTACCATCGAATCTAGGGCTAGAAACCATGATCTAGAACCTAGGGCTTCGGGGAAGATCAGCATAGTTATGCTTCTTGTTAAGCATGACATGCTTCGCTGGCTTGTCCAGGCACAACTTGGGGCAAGCCCACCCTTACTTCTCTACTAAACACTACCATGTTTTTCCTTTCGCACGGCCATCTTACCACTAATTTTCTAAAAATTAGGCTGATTTGGTTTTGTTTAAATTATAGAGCATGTAAAGGAAGAGTACAAGCTAAGAAGGTAGAACCTTTTTGAGTAAACAATTCTAAGAAGACAAAATAAAGAAAAACTGAAATGAAAACAGAAGTCTCATAAGTAGGATGCCTCAAACATCGGCATTATCTACTAGTGAAGGTGCTGTTGGTGCTGCTAGAGTATTTGAGTCAACATCGTCATCCAGGGTCTGCTGTATATGATTAAGTCATGCCATAATTGCTGCTTGGTTGGTGAGTAAGGTGGCCACAATGACCTTGAGCCTTGCCAAACGGTCACGTGATCGGGTGGAAAGATGCTTAGGCTTTGGTGGCCTACTTTATTGAGGGGACCTTTGTCTCCATCATCTTTCCCTCTAGCTATGGAGACACTATCACACCCCGATCCACAGGTCCACAAGACGCGACAACCGCTGTGATAATCCCGAGGAGGGATACTCCACCACTCAACCCTCGAGACAGTGTCAGGCTGAACAATAAACCTGGAATCAACAAATACTCAGCACAAATACAGAGTTTCAAGAACAATGACAGCCAACAAAAGTAATAACAACAACGATGACACCAACAATAAGAATAAAAAAGGGAAGTTCACAAGCACACAGGGAGGCAATACTAACAATAATAGAAAAAAAACCTGATACACCACAGTTTAAGAGTTGTTTAAATACAACACCATGCAATAAAGTTCTCGACATACTAGTGGATCCAAGACTCAAGCAATGTGTGCATGATTCAAATAACATACATAAATAGAATGAGATACAAGGAAGGTAAGAAGGTACCTAATGCTCAGCATGTAGCCACACCTCCTTACCTACTACCTGCAACAAAACTGGGAAGAAGAAAGAGGGGATTTGTAACCACAGTTACTCAGTGAGGCGAGTAGCACAACTCCACCAGAAATATACCAAAAGATAACAAATGCCAAAAACATAAAACAGTGAAAGATACTTTGCTACTAATATAATTGGCTTAGAACACACTTATACATAATAATAATCTACAACACAGAATAACAATAGTAGAAATAGCACAAAGAAATTTTAATACCCCACTGGGGTTTAAAACAATGAAACTTTGAAATACCCAACACAGGTTAAAACTATAAAATAAGTTGAATATTAAACCAACTTTACCATACTACAAATAATTCAGAAAAAACCCCCAAATTAAATATAAGTATAGCAACTATAAAATACAAGGTTTATCAATTCTAACATGATGGAATTCCCCATAAGTTAACAATAATAAAGATAGCATAGATACAAATGGTGAAACACAAATTGAATTGCACAAATAATATACCAATATTAACGGCTTTAAAACAATCAATGATTTGAAACCAGTTTTGAAATCCAAACCAAACTCATGTTTTCTTTTCAACAGCTCAAATAAACCAAAGTTGAAAGAATAGATAAATTGATAAACATCGACGCAGTATATGGCCTCCAAAACTCTCTTTTGCTAATCGGGGCCTCGGTTAGGTCTGGAGCTACCAAGATGCGCGTATTTTGGCATTGGCCGCTGGGAAGCCTGTGTGGTGACTCCGGACAACCCAACTATATTCAAGTCAGGATTCTACGCTCCCACCTGAAATGACATAACCTGTTTGACAGTTTTCCACGTCACTTCTAATAAGTCGGCCTATGGAAACCATCTATCACTTACTGCAGTAAGTACTGGAGCTCGGCTCCCATGTCCCCATCAAAACATTTGAATAACAATCCAGCCTGCAAGCTTAATATATACATCAATATGTTGGCATAAGCCTCATCAAGAGGTCACAAGTTCTCACATATGCAACTTTTACTCCAAGAGTGAATAACTTGATTAAAACATCATTAATGAAACCATTTTCACATAATCAACTTTCCTCTTCACGAGTGAGTAAGTTGTTAAAAACATCTCATATGAGAATATCTTTCAACAAATAAACGTCGTATAAAATGAAACAATAATCCTTGAGCACTTGTTTCAATCATAGCATCAGCAATAACACAAAATGTTTTGCATAACTAAGTTACATAAACTCATTTAATATCAAAACAAGAGTCCGAAAACATATAATTTGCAAACTATGATTCAATAATAAAGCTTTCGAAACATAAATACAACATTTTGAAAATTGATAAGTGCTCGTGTTTAAGTAATACGAAGTATTATTTTCTTACATTGAGCATTACTTTTCTCATATTTTATCATTAATTAGTGTGCATTTGTGTTCTTTTGTGCATGTAGGGTTGTGGAGAAGAGTTAGAGGAAAAAGAGCAAAATTTGTTGAGGAGTTTCTTGGACCAAGTAAGGATCAAGGCACGGGTTCTAAACTTGTGAGTGTGTGCCAACCTCCATTGTGCTCGAATGGTTCTATGATTTGGAGGGGCACAAAGGCAGTCACACTCAATAAGTCTAGCCCGTGTAACATTGAAGAACTTCATCAATATGGAGAAAAGAAGCAAACGACATGATCTACCGTTGGTTGTGTGTCCAATTCAATGGCCTTGATGAAGAACATGAAGTTGGGAACAATTTGGGCAAGAGTACTGCAGCAGCTATTGTAGCAAATCATTGTAGCAGTTTACTGTTCGCTGCGCGCTAGAAATTTGATTCCAGAGAATCCACACGGGCGTGTGGAAATTCCACACAGCCGTGTGGAAATTTCACACAGCGTGTGGATGCCCGATTTTAGCCTAATTAAAGCCGCGACTCAGATTTTATTGAAACTTTTGGAACCTATTTTTCACCCAACATCTGGAGAGCTCGAGGCTAGGGTTTGGAGAGGATTTTATGGAGGTTTAGAGCGAGTCTGCGGCATCAACATCAACGTCTTTTAGAAGATAGCTATTAGGGGAGCTTTCGTCGGCACCGATCCGGCGAGATGTGCCCTAGGCTTAACAAGGGGCTTGGTGGAGAAGACGGAGCGGCCTCACAGGATCATCGCCACGCATTACAAGGGGTTTTATTTATGTTTTATATGCTTGTTGATTCATATACATTAATGATTTTTTATAGCTCCATGGAGAGCTAATCCCCTCATGGGTATTCAGACTTATAAACCCCAGAATGACATTGTTTCTATGACTCTTACTATACTTTCTTAATTGATGATTTTAATTGAGTTCCAATCTTGCATGTTAATTGTAATTGATTTTCCCTTAGCCGTGACAATAGGGTTGAGAATCATCTAGGTTATTCTTTGAAGGTATGACAACTTCTATAGGATTAGACTACCCGAGATTGGAGAGGGTCGAGAGGGTGAGTTGTGAGGTAGCGAAACGTCCCCTTTCCCCTTCGTTGTGATTTTCCCTACCTCTGTGTTCTAAGAGTTCTTTGCAATCGAAGTAGAGTGAAGTGCTAGGAGATGAACTCTCCTGGGGCTTAGTTGTGCGAGTAACAGAGTGAAGGGTTGTAGTGAATCCTAGTGCTGGGGCTTAACTTAGATTAGGGTTTTTTCGCCTGGACCAAAGGGTTAGAACTATATTTAGGGACAAGGTCTATCACTTGGAATCCCTAGAAAGTTAGCAGTTCCACGTAGTGTGAGGCTTAGGATGATGGATTCCCTTGGGGCTTAGTTGAGAGATCGACAAAGTGAAGGGTTGTAGTGAAATTTAATACCGGGGCATAGTGTTTGAACTAGTCACGATTGACCTTAGGTTTGGGACTGTGTTTTTAAGGATTTCCACTACTCATTAAACATCAATAAGGGAGTATAATACTAGTTTTGCACTAGAAACATTAGTTCTAGGGGGAGCTTTTCTGGGTACCCCATATTTGCATTGATTGTTTCCTCTCTACTCTTTGCTTGCACTCTCTTGTGTTTAATATTTCCCTTTTACTTTATTGCACACATATTGATTTTTCTCACCACCATTATTTCGCACTAGCAAAGTAGCAATTCCTCTTGTTTTGAATCACTCCTCCCTATGGATTCGACTACTCTCTCACCGAGGTACTTTATTACTTCTACAACCCGTGCACTTTTCGGCCCTTGTCAAAAATATACTTCAAATATAGCATCATCCTAATGAAAATTCAATTTGGTTGCATAAGCCTTTAAGGACATTATAACAAGAACATCAAATCCCATGAAAACACCAAAACTGGAAAATATATATATTGAAACATAAGGTTTTTAAACCCACAAGTAGTATATAAAATCTTTACCAACAATCATGAAATAAGTCAAATCATAATTCAATTATGGCTCCAAACTACCCAAAAGACATTTTAAAAGCTATTGACTATGCAAGGTGTCATTAAGATGAAATTAAACCAAATAGGATAAAGGTATGCATGATATTATAATCTATAACCCATAGAATCTATAAATCTCACCTATAAATTTTTGAATCAATAACAGCTCGAATAACCTTTCTTACATTCCCCTCTACCCTTTATCATCTCTGCAACTTTTCACAATTGATAAGAGGATTTCTTAGAGACCCTCAACAACACAAGAGTCATTATCAAGACTCAATTGCTAAATACAAGTTTAATTCACCCATATACAAATGATTTCCAAATAAACAAATTTACAAACTAAAGTCACACTGATCATGGAGAAAGTATTCAAACCATCACATACACCTATGTGTGCCAACTACCAAGACATCTACTAAGTCTTTTATTAAAGATCTTCCATTATGCTTGCAAGATTTACACATCATCGACTACCCACATACACAAGCCTATAACTCTTTGTATTATTCCTATATTTTAGATCAAATGCAAATTCCTCAACAAAGTGACATTACTCTCAAAACACTAGCATTAACTTCACTAGTAACAATTTCATTATAAAAGCTATCGAGATTTGACTTCCATTTCTTGTTGGCATTATACCAAACAATTTATGGACATTCACAAAAACCTCCAAGTTCACATTCAAAATTCATTACAACTTTTATCATATACAATACATGTTATCCATCATTATTCTTCCAAGGAATTTTTCACTTGTATCAAAAATAAGCATATCAAACTTATGAATTTCAGTTCAACCATAATCATAGTTGTTAACATACATCCCATCGATATACTTATAAATCAAACTATATTCAAATTACATATACCCCTATTATAATGTCATAACCTAAAACCTTAAAGATCCTTGAGTAATTAGATCATCCCTAGTTCACATATGACCCTTGGCAAGTTTTGCAAGCACTCACATAAAGACTACCAGAAAAATATGCATCATTTAAATCCGTTATTCTTCCCTTATTGACTTAATGACATAATCAATATACCCTAAATCACAACATAGATAATCAATTCCATGTATGTCAATTAAACTCAATGCAATTGTGGTGATACTTGACTATTTTCCGTCATTCAAGAAAATATAAATCCCATCAGGCTCGAATTCAATCACTACAAGTAAACATGCAATTTGCGGCGCTCATTTGTCAGTGGTTTGGTGTAAACCTCCACGACTACTCACAATTCTGATGGTTTATATGGCGGTTTGCTATTGGCCACGAATTAACTGAATTTATCGGCGGTTAGAGTTAATAATTGCCGCTAAAGTCAATGAATTCCCGGCAGTCGTAGCGTAACGGCTGTGTTTTCAAACATTTCACGGCGGTTTATAGTGAAACCGCCGTGAATTACAAAATTACCAAACTGCTTTCGTCTTTACCTTTTCCTCTTCTCTAGGGCTTTGATTTCCTACCTTTTCCTTTCAAGGGCTTTGTTCCAACGATCTTCAACTTCAATCCCATCATCGGCCTCATCATAGGAGCTTCATCGCCGAAGCTTCAGCGTCGGCTTGCGTATCTTTATCGTCGGTAGCCGGATCATGTGTCTTTCTCTCATTCTCCTCCAACTCTAGATCAATCTCTCCGAGGGAAAGGTACAACTCTCATTCGCCTTTGATTCATGCTTTATATCTTAATTCGAACTCATGAGCACTCCATTTGAGCTAGGCCCTAGAAACCTCTCCTCTCTGAACATCTCTCTTTCTTCTTCTTCATCATCATCATCTTCACCAAGGGTTCCGAAAACCAGTGCTACCACGAGTGCCACTGGAGCTACCGGAATCGCTGAAAGGGGTTATTTTCTTCTGTCCTTTTTGGAATCAGGTTCTCTTTTTAGTGGGTCCTTTGAGTAGGAAAATTTTTAAACTCTTGTTGATGAATTAATTGGGTGTGTATCAACAATTCAGGGTTTCTGAAGAGGAACAAGGGGATTTCAGTCTCATTGATTTGAATTCGTGTGAAGTTTACTTGAAAGGTAGATTCAGAGCTCTGTTTGTTCATAGGATCAAGAACTGCCGCAGTGAGAACTAGGTAAATTTCATCTAGCTTATTAGTATTTGTGATATTTTCCTCATGGTTGAGATTTCATTGCTGATTGATGTTCAATATCATCTTCATAGTTCTGTTTTATGAATTCAAACCTTACTAGTTATTTTGTTCTTACTTATCATATTGCAGTTTGAAATTATCACTTATGGTGCCCTTGGAATATGCTATATGATATACATGTAAAAGTTTCCCTAGCTTTTACATGTTTCTTTCTATTGAATGCGATAATGTTTATGCAAAGGATATATTTTGTTAGTATACACTTCTTCCAATGGTTAATTGCTGAAGGAAACTTTTGATTGATGATCATGATTGTCCTCGACAACAATGTCAACTCAACTAAGAACAATAGAAATGGTTAGCACTTTATGATATTTCATTTAAGTTTACAGTTGCAGTCATATTTATCAAGGACTATAACTTGCAAGTTTGTGCAGTCCTGTGCTTCTATTCCTTTATTGTTGTTAACCACAGGAATCATCAACCATTCAGAGTTTGTAAACATGTTTCTTCCTGTCCTTATTATATTTTATCGAGTTGCAAGCTTTACAAAAAGCAACACAATTTCTTCTGGCAAATGAAAAAGATTAGTATTTTTGGGTATATCATTTATGGTTGCAATCATATTTATCACAAAGTGACGACTGTAACTTGCATGTTGCGCAGTCCTCTGCTTCAATTTTTTTATTATTAGAAATCGCAAGAATCATCAACCGTGCCAGAGTTTATGCTTATGTTTCTTCCTGTCCTTGTTATATTTTATCAAGCCGCAAGCTTTAGAAAAAGTAACGCAGTTTCTTTTGGCAAATGAAACTATGTCATTAAAGTTTGTGGTTGCAATCATATTTATCACGAAGTGAGGACCGTAACTTGCAATGAGTTTGTTATCAGTAATCACAAGAATCAACAATGCAGAGTTCATAGATATGTTTCTTTCTGTCGTTGTTATGTTTTATCAAGTTGCAAGCTTTAGAAAAGGCAAGGCTGTTTTTTCTGGCAAATGAAAGAGCTTGAATTTTGTGCCTAGCAAATCTTTAGCATGCTTTTTATATGAAGATGATGTTAGCATAACTATCAGGAAAACTCTATAGAAACTAGTTAAATGGTCATGATAATACATTGTTCTGTTTGTTGTGAGTTGGTTATTTATTTGTTTTATTTTTTCCTTCATTTTAACTAGAAAAATAGTCATGATAATACACTGCTCAGTGTTTCTATTTCCTCTTTAAAACCCATTCACTTGTGATGTGATATTTTTGGAATTGGATTACAAAATGCGCTTCTAAGGTATGCACACCCGCATGTGTTTAATAAAAAGGTATTTATCCATAATATCATTTAAATGCATAAGGAAGGATCTTATATTTTCTTGTCAATGTGTGTTATCAGTTAGAAAAAATCATGCACTCTAACCACGCACATTGCCTCATTAATAAAGTTTGATTTTAGAATGGAAATAAAGCTAGACAAGACAACTCTTAGATTAATGCCACTCTTTTTTTTTTTAATTTTCTCAATCTTCATGAGTACAATATGATTGGCATGTGACATGAGAATATTTCTAAATTTCTTTGCTCTTATCCCTTACTTTATCCCTCTCTCTCTCTCTCTCTCTCTCTCTCTCTCTCTCTCTCTCTCTCTCTCTCTTAATTAAAGGGAAGGCTTATTTTCTAACCACTTGAAACTTATGACTTTTCTTTTCCATATTTTCTTCTTTCTTTTGAATGCCAAATGTTTGTTTTGATAATTAATCAATGAATATAAAGAATATATAGAAGACATACATACAACTGATATCACTACAAGCTATGAAGCTACAATGTTAGAGTGGTAGTGTGATAAGTCTCTAGCTCTGTCCTTTTTCATGTGCATTTGTCTAAGAACCAGATGGTAGTGGTGGTATTATTTTCTCGAATCATTTTCCTTAGTCATTCATAATTTTCCTAGGTTGTCTTTTTTATGATGTTACTTTACATATCATACATTATTAAAGGTCTATATGCTTTTCATCGGTTAATTTTTAGACAAGTAACTAAATTAAGACCACTACATTATTATGATTCAATATAGTCTAATCATTCATATATTCTTCTATTAATATTACCTGAAATCTCTTCCAAATATTTTTATTTTTATTTTTTTTCTTTATGAATTGGAACATTTTCAAATTGAACCAAACAAGCACATGAAACATACAATCTTGTACAAAATGCTGAAGTAAAATCAAATAGGAGTGAGTAAATCCAACAACATAATGCCTTAACGTGATGGAACCAATTCATCTTTGATAAAGAGATACATATATATGTACTAGCCTTTTACAATCCAAACTGTTATGACGGAACACATTCAAAGTTCTAAACTTCAATGTCTTTTGTAGGGTCACGTAGCCAACCCATGAAGCATGTGTGTTGCCTTGATTTTGTGTCCTATTGTTGCATCATCATCATCATCATCATCATCATCATCATCATCATCATTATTATTATTATTATTATTATTATTATTATTATTATTATTATTATTATTATTATTATTATTATTATTATTATTATCATTATTATTATTATTATTATTATTATTATTATTATTATGTAACTTAATTAACAATGTCAAGTAACTTCTATTTAAGGTAGTCTTTTTTTGTAGTTTGTCTGTTTTATTTTTATTTTCATGTATTTGTTGTCAGTATAGTGATACGCATCTTTTCATTCTCATTAGTGGGTTAGGGTTTTGACGTAGTTGCCTATACCTATAGTCGATTATTAGTCCTTTGTCTATCTTTAGGATCATGCCCCAAAGATGTGTGAAAGAAAAAGGTCTCCCTTTATTGTCAAAATTAACATGTGTCCTTATAATTAACAAAGCACAAACAAGCTCTTAAATATTGCTTGCATAATGTGCTTGTGCCATTCTATTCAATTATCGATTGTTCAAATCTGTTGCTTATATATGTCTTTACACTCTTTACAGATTCTATATGAAAGTAATATACATTAACACTCTTTGTAAATTCTACATGAAAGGAATATCTGTGATACATGTACAATTCATGTTGTGGAATTTGTAGGCTCGCTGTCAGCTTTGCTTACAGCTTATGCAATAATCTGGTTATTGGTGCTTCTGGCTTTCTTGCGTTCTCTCTTGGCTTTGATCAGGTATTTATTTGTACACATTTCATGTTTTTCTATGCAATCATGTCTCATGTCTTCAGTTTTGATGACTAGAATATACATGTGTGTTGCTTCACATATTTTAATTCTTGCAAATTCTATAACATAGGAAGTGAGGTATAGAATAAAATGTGTTGCCAAGCCTAACGTTAATGAGGAAAATAAATGTTTCTAATCCATGTATTTTTTTAAAATACAAGGATTTGAAACCAACTATAATTGAATAAATCTTTGTTTTTCTAGGCATGGACAAATCATGGATTACAAAGCCGCGAAATTCACCTGTGTATGACTATGGAGTTAAGTGTTTCATTGAGTTTGCCTTTCAACATGGGGCTGTTAATGACATGATTTTATGTCCATCCCTAAATGTGGAAAGCGGGATGCTCTTTTAAATAAATGATTCATTCTAATCTTGCAATTGATTCATTCTAATCTTGTTCTTATAACAACAATTATGTAGTGATCTTATTGCATTCAATTCATTCTCATAATATTCTGATTATCTAGTACTCTACATCAAACTTATATCGATGGACTTATTTGTTTAGTTCACTTTTTGTTATGTGTTGAACATGGTGATGAGAGAACAGCTTGATGATACTACCAGGTTGGTAAAGAAACGAGGCAAACTCCCTGGCTCGAGTCTGGATATGTGGAGGTTTTGCAAGGCACAACAGAAGGAGAACATTTTCAATGAACCGTTGCTTTTTGGTGAACTAATCATAAATCAACTGATGTTTTACTATTGTTTGTACCTGACTTTACCACTCCTGATGTCGATCGAACACCAAAGCAGCCTCAATCCATAGATGTTGTTGGTGGAAATTTATATGATCTGGTTCCTTCTCCGAACAAAGGAGGGGATTCTACTCAATTTGACAGTAATATAGGTTCAACTTCTCATGTTGGAGGCACTTTTGCCACTAAGACAATGCCTGCATTTGAGGCTCCCGCATTGGCTAAGCCGTTTGGTTTGGATCCTGAAACATCTTTAGCTCATTCTGAACAATGGCCTGTTAATGACCCTGTCCCGGAGTTTGCCACCATGCAAATTTCTGCAGAAAAAGGAGTAAGAATCGACAAATTATTTGTTCTTTTTTTTTTAATCTGTTTCAGCATTTTCACTGATGCTATCTTTCCTACAGGAACTAAGTTTCTTGGAGTCAAGTAATGCATCATCTGGTAAGTTCCAAAACCAATACATAGTCATTGCGATTATTTTTTTACTACAATAATTACACTAATATGATCAATTTGCAGATTCTGAACAACTGAATGTTGAGAACATGTCTTCAAGGACTAGGTAAAATCAAAATTCACCTTTCTTTTTGAGCATATATAAGTTCTACGTGTAATTACTCATTGATTTCAATGATGTCTGGCTTAGAGCTGTTGCGCAATAATTGACAGTTGGCTGGACCAAGGAAAGCCTTCTTTGATGCCATCTGCAAAGCATTGGGAGAAATTAATATCATTGCAGAGGACCTGGTTTGTTGATGGCTTACCATTTTGAAGTAGATTTTCTTATAATCTTTGTAGGATTATTATTAGTAATTTTTTTAACTGGTCTAATTGTCTTTAATAAAAGGGAGTAATAACAGAGGATGTTGTTCAGCTAAGGAAAGATATTGGAGCTCCAGGAATGGCTGTCCTCCAGTTTGGTAATTGAAAAAACTAGTTTACCCTCTAAGTTTATTTGTGACATGTACTTATCCAATCATTGTCTTTATTTTTTTTTTATTTGTGATCCTGGCTTTTAGAAGTGACCCAGACAACCCTCATCTGCCTCACAATCACGAACCAAATCAAGTCGTATATACTGGAACCCATAGTAATGATACGGTGAGGTCTTTTGCTATGAATTTGCCCATGCAGTAATTAACTAATGAGTTTTAAAAAAAACCCATGCCTTCCTAGTTTCTTATGCTCATTTCTTGATATCTTGCAATCCTTTCCAGATAGGATTATGATCGTCTTATTGCTTGTTTTAGATTCTAGGTTGGTGGCAGAATATAAGTGACAAAGAAAGATGCAGTGTGAGTCTTTATGTTGCTTGCACTCTTGAGCCTTGATTTCATCCTCTAGGTTGGTGGCAGAACATAAGTGACAAAGAAAGATGTAGTGAAAAGGTTGTAGTTACTGCTACTGTTGATACAGAGGCCACAACCCATGGCCGAGTTATGTTGATCTTTTAAAACTAATAGAGGTTTCCTTTTCTTTTGATGCTAATATGTTCTTTTGTTTCAAATTTCCTAGTAACTAATACTTTCTTAAGATGAAAACTATCTCAGCTATGTGTATTTTCCACTTGCAGGGTTACCTTCGAGATACTGTGATTTTGTCAGGGCAATTACTCCTAAACTGCCTCTTTTCCTTTATAACTATACAACCCATCAACTTCATGGAATATTTGAGGTCAATTTTTTTTATGTCTTACAACACTTGATATTTGTCGCTTTCATTAGCTGTTTAGGATTACTGGATCCAATTTTGAAAATTTAATTTCCTTGCCTTTAATTTAAGGGTAGCCTTTAGCGGGGTTTAGCACAGTTCTAATATCACAATTAGAACTTATGTGTTTAAGTTTTTATATTTCATTAGTATAATTGCAGCATAATAAGCATGCAAACGTTTTCGTGTTTATTTATTTTAGTAAACATCAATATAGGTTTCATCACTAGGTTTATATTGCAGGCTGTAAGTTTTGGTGGTACCAACATTGATCCAACAGCCTGGGAAGATAAGAAGTGCAACGAAGAGTCCAGGTTTCCTGCACAAGTGAGTTTAACGGACTTGAAAATTGTGTATTATTAACATTCAAAATCGGCAGCTACAAGTTCCTACACAAGAAAGTTGCTTGCACAATATATAGTACAAGGTGGCCGATTACCCTAGGGCAGGCCATTGGCAATACTATATGTAAAATGTGTTGGCCCTACTATATGTAAAATGTGTTGGTACCATTGAAAAAACACAGAGAAAGTTGTATTTAAATTATACATTTTAAAACTTGTATTCGTACATATATTTGTGCATTAATGAAATGTACTATTGTGCTTTCATTAGTAAATGAATTTTGTGAGTTTTTAATTATATCCGTTTGATGTGTAAATATTGCAACATTTTTATAATTAATCAAAAATTTATTAAAAATTAATCCACAATCGTGGCGGTTCAAACCGCCGAGATTCTAAACATAACAAATTAGATTGGTTTAAGAATCCCAGCGGTTGAAACTGAAGGAAACCGTATATCTTCACCATGTTTTGCAATTTGCGGCCATTCTCATGGCAATTTACAACGGCCGGCAAATGCATACCAAAAGGTTGTGACGACGACATGTGGCGTTGATAAGTGCTTGTGTTATAGTATCGCGAAGCGCTATTATCTTACATTAAGCATACCTTTTATCAGGCTTTATCACTAAATGTGTGCATTTGTGTTCTCTTATGCATTGAAGGTATTGTGGAGCCTAATTGGAGAAGAAGAATGAAATTAGGTCGCGTTCGCCAATGTTGGGATGTTCTCGGACCAAGCAAGGAACGAAGCACGTATTTGGACTTGTGGATGTGTGCCAACCTCTTTTGGAGGGGCACAAAGGCAGTCACATTCACAACAAGTCCAATCCGTGTTACTTAGGAGAATCTCGCGAAAGAAGAAGACTTGAAGCAATCGGCGCGACCTACCGTTGCTTGTGTGCCCAAGTAATGGCCTCGATGAAGAACAATGGACCCGGGAGGCGTTTCGGCAAGTTACCAAGCCTGTTCAGCTGAAGATTAGTGTTCCAGAGAAGTCACACGGGCGTGTGGAAATTCCACACGGCCGTGTGAGCCATTTTCCAGCCAGACAGAGAAGTCACACGGGCGTGTGGAAATTCCACACGGCCGTGTGTTTTGCAATTTTAGCCATCCAGAGAAGACACACGGGCGTGTGGAAATTCCACACGGCCGTGTGAAATTTATTTTTCAGCCGAGACAGAAGCTTCACACGGGCGTGTGGAAATTCCACACGGCCGTGTGAAGCCCCCGATAAGTCCAATTTTAAAGCCGTGATTCAACAATATAAAAGGGGATTTTTGCAACCTTTTGAGGGATCTTTTGACCTATCTTTTCCCCAACTTTCTGGAGTGCGGCTAGGGTTTCAGAGAGGGTTTCGTGGAGGTTCTAGCGCGTCGTCGGCATCGATTTGGAGGTTCAACGTTTGCACAAGACCACGGCCACACTAATTCGAGGGGGTTTTTCATTGATGTCTATGTTTTATGCTTTATTTCTCACGTTGATGAACATGTATAGCTCTATGAGGAGCTAAACCCCTCGTGGGGTATTCGGACTTGTAAACTTTAGGGTTTCTTATGTTTCTTTGACATTGATTATTATGCTTTCCATCATTGATGAATAAAATTGAGTTTTTAATCTTGATTATCCTTTCATATTGTTTTCCCTTAAACGTGACATTAGGGTTGAGAGCAATCTAGGCTTTCCTTTGGAGGTGTGACAACTCCTATAGGATTAGACTACTCAAGATTAAAGAGGGTTGAGAGGGAGAGTTGTGAGGTAGCAATGTACCCCTTTCCCCTTCGATGTGATTTCTCCCTACCTCCGATTCCTTGATTTAATAGCGGTCGAAATAGAGTGAAGCAATAGGTAGATAAACTCCCCTAGGGCTTAGTTACGCAAGTAATAGAGTGGAGGGTTGTAGTGAATCCTATTTGCTGGGGCTCAATCTAGACTAGGGTTCTTCCACCTGGACCAAAGGGTTAGAATTACGTATAGGAACAGGTTTAATCACTAGGAATCCCTAGAGCATAATGCAACTCTACATAGTGTGAGGTTTAGGCAGATGGACTCCCCTGGGGCTTAGTCATCTAGGTGACAGAGTGAAGGGTGTTGTGAATCCTAACACCGGGCATAGTGTTGGAGTTAGTCACGGTTGTCCTTAGGTTTGGGACCGTGAGTCTTAGGATATCCTCGACTCAATTGACATCAATAGGAGAGTATAATATCATAGTCTTGCACTTGAAACATAGACCCTAGAGGTAGCTTGTCCGGATACCCCCTTTTACTCATTGTTAGTCCTTCTCGATTTTCCTACTTGCACTTCTTTCTTCCATCTCTCTATTTAGTTTATTGCTTTGCATTATTTTCACTCATAAATCTTATTATCGTTCTCCGTATTCTGCATAGCTTAATTAGTGAAACCTTATATTCTATCTCCCTATTCCCTGTGGATTCGAATACCTTCTCACCAAGGTAAATTTATTACTTCGACAAGGCCGTGCACTTGCGGTACGCACGCAAAAGGTCGTGTCAGGCGTCAATTGTGACGGCGGGTTTGAACAGCCGAGAAATGAAACGCGATTAGCGGCGGTTATTCCGGCCATTGGGTAAAACCGCCGCCAAGTGGACTGCCGACGCCTGAATTGATGGCGGTTTATTAACAGTCACTGGTTACAACTAACGGTGGTTAAAACCGTAGGGAAATGCAAAAATAACCGCCATGAAACACATGTTTCCTTGTAGTGAATTGTCACTAATCAAAACATAATAAACTTTCCAAAGAGAATAAGATGATAAGTCTATAGCCTTTCTCAAGCATCATAATGCACAAATATGCATATATATAAATATATATACATATAGGTTTAAGTATTCTTCCAATAGAACTATGCTTATTAATCCCACTCACAAAATATAGGCAAGTATAGCCCGTGAGAACGCTACACCTCCACCGGCACCTTGCCTCAAGCCGAACCCTCACCACCTAACCAACCACAGCCACACACACACACACACACACACAAACAAGAAAAGAGTAAGCCAAGGAAAACCCTAAGATTAAGCATGTAAAACAACCTCAAAAAGGTCAAGGGTTAGCTCAAAACTAAGACCAAGGATTTCCAAAGAATTCCAAAGGTTCTAAGCTTTCCTCTAAGCCAAAGAACATGTGCCACAGTAACCCTAAAAATCCAAGCACAAAGTTCACTCAATATTCCAACAATGTTTGAAAAAGAAACAAGGGAATCATACTCCAACATCTTTTCTAGCTTCAAGAGAGAAGAATGAAGAAAAGATGGAGTTTCAATCTATTAACGGAAGGATTTCATTCAAGGTCTCCTTCTTCTCCAGGAGAAAAACAAGAGGAAATGAAAGGAAAATGGTATAAAATCTTGGCTTTTAAAAAGACATGGATTGAAATGACATGGTATGGATGGAAATGACAAGGAATGGCTTGGAAATGACAAGGCATGGCCTTGAGTTGACATGGTATGGCTTTGAAATGAAAGGGTATGGTTGGGGTATGGCAAAAAGAAGGGGCATGGAAAAAGACCAAATTGTCCTTCTAATTCCCAAGAATGCCAAAAAATATTTTAAAAAAAGATTAGGGTTAAAAATAGGGCAGGGTATAATAGGCACTGCCAGTGCGGCCAAGGTGTCCTCGGGCTCATTTCCTTCCTCCTCGAACTCATCTGATGAAATGGCTACGAGTGCATACTCGTCGGTGCCTGTCTTCTTCACCATGCCCATTGATCGAAGGGTAGCTAATCCTAGTGGTGTCGGGAAGAAGACCTTCTCCATCCCTTGGACCACCTCAAGAAGAACCATTCCGTGAATGAGTTGTGTGATGTATGGTCTGGTAAAAAGTGCTCCCACACGCAAATACTTACTTAAGTGGCGGAGATAATCTGCCAGGGTGTACCCAAGATGGATGGGCTGGCTTAAAATCATGGAGTACAAGATAACAAGATCCAATCGGCTAAACACGCCAGTGCTATCACCTCACCTTATCATTGACCTACTAAATATAGCATGGATATACATGTAGGATGTACAGCTAAGAATGGTGGCCTTGGAAGATCCAGGATCATACTGGCGGTCACTGCACATAGCACGATATCCGTGGCTTAGAGTAAGTCCGAAGGGATAGTCAAAAGGAAGTTGTGCATAGTGCTCTGTATGTATATAGTCTCTGTCGTATAGGTTGAGCATAACAGATACCTAAGTTAAATTCATACTGTGGTATTAGCCAAGAGATCAAAAGCAGATGGTGTCTTCTATGTCAAAATCAGAATGAGAGGGGTCAAGGTTGAATGAAGCAAGGAATTCCATGTTGAGATCACAGTAGGCAGTGTCCCAAATGGATAGAAGGTGGTCCCAACCTTTGACAGTAACAAGCTCATGGACCTCGTTAGATAGGTCAATCTCATCAAGTGTCTTCCAATCAATAATGAGATTTTACCCAAACTTAAGCTTTTGAAGGTGCTCGAACCTTTGTTGATGCTTCGGCACCATAAACTCCAATTCCTATGGTAGGGATGGTTCTCGAGTCTGGCAAGAACACTTTTGACCAAACTTCTTGGTACGTGGTGCCATTCCTACAAAAAGAGAATGGAGAAAACTCAATCCGGTATCAAAGGAATATGAGCAGGAATCAACATGGTCGTGTGGAATTTCCACACGGGCATGTGGATGTATTGGAAAAAATTTGCAGTCCATACGGTCTTGTGGGATTTTCACACGGTCGTGTGGGATCCGACCATGGCAAATCACCATTAGGGGTGTGCAAATTCGGTCCATACCAAATTCGTAGCCAATTTCAAATTCAAATTCATAATTTGAAATCAGGTATATGGTATTCGGTACAAAATTGGTTGCTACTGAATTCAACCAAATTGTAATATGGTATGAAATAGGTAATAAGATTTTGAGTTAGGTAATAACTGATTTCGATTTCGAATTCGGACGTGAAATAGGGTACCGATTTATTGTATTCGAATTACCAAATTAATTTATAAAATAATATATTATATAGGTATAGAGTATAAGCAAACGTTATTATCATGTACTTATAATAATAATCTATAATTATTTACAATATAGCAATGTAGTATTATACTATCTTAGAAACTTAGATTCTTAATGTTTATAACATGATTATAATGATACTAATATATAATACTACAAGTTTACATTTATACATAACTATAATACTTATTTTTTTTATACATAATTCGATTATTAGAAACTTAGAATTAGATATTAAATACTTAGTGTAAGTATAGTGTGTGTGTGTGTGTGTGTGTGTGTGTGTGTGTGTGTGTGTGTGTGTGTGTTATTAATATATTATATAGGAGTATAGTTTAGGGCTATTAATAATAGATACTTAATTAGTATATTTATAGTGTTTGGCGGAACCAGGGTCAGGGGGTGCTAGCAGGGGGTTCAGAGTAATTTTAGTTAAGTAGTATATAGTGTTATTGTCATTTCAAATCACATTATCATCCAGTTTCTTAAATACCCTTCAAAAGTTTAGTTATTAGGTGTATATCTATAGTAAAAATAAAGTTACATGGATATATATATATATATATCGGAGCAATTTTGAAAATAAAATTATAAAAAAATAATTATTAAAATATAGTTTCTATGAAAATATTTACAAAACTAAAGTTATAGATCCAAAAAAACCTTAAATATGAGTATTATTAAGGATAAATGAGATATCAGACATTCTAAATTTTGTTGGATAAGGATATTGTTTAAATTGTTGAAATTAAATATGATAGAATTTATTAGTGGAGATAAAATTGTAAAATTTTGTTGAAACTAATTTATCATAAATGAATTAAAGATATTTATTTATAAATTTATATAATTTATTTGTATACCAACTTGAATTTGGAATATAATATATTTTTTTAATATATGCATTCAAATTGTGATTGTTTTAATCAAAATTATTACTTGTAAGTGATTATAAGTTTATAACTTATTATTGCAAATTCTAATTTTGTAAATTAAATGAATATTGAATTAAAGAAGGATATTATTGGATGTACAATAGTAACAATAATTTAGATTTTAGAATCCTTATTTACAAATTAAGCCATTAAGGAATATAAAATAAGTTATTAAAGTAAATTCCCAAATCAGATCCTCAGAACATTAGAAATCCCTAGAAGTATGCATTTTCAACTTTTCCTCTCGCTTGAAGGCTCGAAGCCGGAAGCCCTAAACCTTTTTATTCTTTTCCTCCTCATGAGTCGTCGGTGTCTCTGCTACTTATTTTCCTAGCTCCAACCGAATCTCCTCTTGAATCTTTGCTAAGCCTGAACGTCCTCGAAGTATCTTCCTCCTCGTTCTCAAACTTCACAAAGCACAAGTCACAACTCGCAAGCTTGAAGTGTCTACTGATCCTCTCTGGCCTCAAGGTTTGGTTAGGTAAGTTCACATCCGTGACATTCGTCCCTGAACTCTACCATTCTTTTTTATTCTTATTGAATTGCATAAAATTAGTGTTTAAATTTTGGGTTTTATTGTTGCTAAAAATCAGTGCTTTCTTTGGATTGATTATGCAATCTAGCCTTCTTAAATCTTAATCTTAAACAAAAGTTCTTATAATTCTCGCTTATTACTTGCAAGCTGAAGAGAAATTTTCAAGAGGAATCAACGCTAATTTTTTTTAGAGTACAGATTACTTTTTTTTTAGGTTTTTATTTGCCATTTTAAAGTACAAATTGAGGACAAATTTAATTCTTATTTATACATTTCAGCATATCTACTGGAAGCACCAACAATCTCAATCAATCCCAACCAGATTGGTCAGCCGAACTTCCTACACCAGTTCCAATTCTAGATCTAGTTCCTAGCTCGGCAGATTCAGGAGGAGGAGAGTCAAAGAAGCACGTCCCATACAAGAAAAGATCTTTGGTCTAGCCACATTTCAAAGAAAGATATGAGGGTAAGCTTAGATATGGTGAATGTATATATTGTGAGAAATGTATCGCGGCAGATGGTAGGACTAATGGCACAACTGGTTTGAAAAATCACATTACTAAATGTGCTAAGAATCCAAACAACAAAAACAATAATCAAGCCACATTGTGTGTTAGAGAAACTGAAAATGAAAATGGACAAACTAGGACTGCTCTTTTATCATGGAAATTTGATGTCAAGTTGATTAGAAAGAAAATTGCTTATATGGTGATTGTCGACGAATTTCCCTTTAAACATGTTGAAGGCATTGGCTTTAAAGAAGTCATGTGTGCTGCTTGTCCTCAGTTTAGAATGCCTTCTAGATGGACGGTCACTCGGGATTGTTATGAACTTTATTTGGATGAAAGAATAAAATTGAAAATTTTCTTAGGCACAATACTAATAAGATTTGTCTCACAACATATTCTTGGACATCAATTCAAAAAATTAACTACATGTGTCTCACAACCCATTTTATTGATAATGACTAGAACTTAAAAAAAAGGTTCTAAGTTTTTGTTCAATTTCTAGTCATAAAAGTGTCGATATTGGGCAAGTTGTTGAGAAATGTCTACTTGAGTGGGGGATTGATGATGTGTTTAACATTACTGTTGACAATGCAAACTCAAATGACACTGTTGTTTCTTATTTGAGGGAAAAATTTGTAAATTGGGGAAAATGTGTTTTGGAGGGGAAGTGGCTACATGTTAGATGTGTTTCTCATATAATAAATCTAGTAGTTAATAATGGTTTGAAAATAATTGGGAACTCTATTGATTGTATTCATGCAGCTGTGAGGTATGTAAGACAATCACCTGCCAGGTTGAAGAAGTTTAGAGAATGTGTTTTAGTTAAGAAAATTAAATCACAAAAGCACTTGAGTCTCGATTGTCCCACTAGGTGGAATTCCACCTACTTAATGTTAGATGTTGCCCAAACATATGAGCAAGCTTTTGATAAATTCACACTAGATGATCCTTACATGATTCAAGACATTGATTCTATACCTACAACAACTGCTTGGAGAAAGGCCAGATATCTAAATCAGTTCTTGGAAAACTTCTATGAATTAACTTTGAAGGTTTCTGGGTCTAAATATGTCACTTGCAATACTTTTTTTCAAGACATTAGTGGTATGAATGCATTCTTGACCAACATGATGGAAAATGACAACCATGAAGTGACGGCTATGGCATTTGGAATGAAAGAAAAATATGAAAAATATTGGGGAAAGATTGAAAAGATGAACATGCTTGTTTTTGTTGCCCCCATTCTTAATCCACGTATCAAATTTTGAGTATGTAGAGTTTGTGCTTCTCAAAATGTATGGTCAATATGATGGTACAAATGTGGTTGCACTTGCAAAAGATGCTTTGGTTTAGTTGTTTTCTGAGTACAAAAAATTCAACTCCCCTTGGTAGCTAATTCTCAAGCTTCTTCAAGTAAATCCAGAGCAATTGAAAAGGATGCATTATCTATTGATATGGATGCTGGAAAATGCATTCAAGATATGTAAAAAAAAGGAGTTTTAAAAAAGAAAAATAGAAGCTAGTGGAAGGGATTCAAAAACTGAGTTGGATAAGTATCTTTAGTGAGGACTGTGAACATGAAGAAGATGACTTTGGTATTTTATTATGGTGGAAGATAAACAGTCCTAGATTCCTTGTGATTTCTAAATTAGCCCGTGATGTGTTGGTTGTTCCCGTATCCATAGTTACTTTTGAAGCTACTTTTAGCACCGGTGGAAGAGTACTTGATCCATTTAGGAGTTCTTTGACTCCTAGAATAGTGTAAGCTTTAATTTGCACTCAAGATTGGCTTCGACCGCCAAAATCTAAAGTAAACATGGAAAAGGAATTGGAGGATATCGAAGCTTTAGAATCTGGTAAAATATCACTTATCTTATGCATATATTAATTCTTGTAAAACTATTGTATATTGCCTTTATCTTTGGTTGCAGGTTTGATTAAAGGAGGTGTTGATAGTTCATTAACTCTTTAGTTGAAGAAATTGTTGGGATTTTGAGCTTGTTGAAGGCATTATGATTGTTTATTTTGTCACTTTCTTAGTTTTTTGAAGTCCCAACTCCCAAGAAAATTTGGTAATTGGCATAAATGTATTGCACTTGAAGTCTTGAATGATTGATTCCTTTATGGGGTTGTGAACTTGTAATTTCATCTCAAGATTTAAGCTCTCTAGTTGTATTATTTAGACTGATTGTGATTGTGAGTTGGGAAATTAAATTGTGACTCACTTGTAAATTTGTAATGTGTGTTTGAATTTGGATGCTGATTTCATTTGGTTTGCATGTTATCCTATTATATAGATGGCATATTGGTATTTTTTTTCTTTTTTCCCCTTGAAATCATTTATTACCATTTTTGTACCATTTTCGAATTGGATTTGAAATCAAAATGAATTCAGTTATTCCCTAATTCAAAATTGAAAATGGTTTAGAGAATTACAAGTGAAATAACATAATTTACTGAATTCATCTAACTGAATTACCTATTTTGTACCAAATGCATATCCCTAATTGCCATGTTTGGGCCACATTGGCACACAAAAACTTCCAAAATGCCTAATTCTAGCACGAGAAGATGATTTCCATGAATAAAACATGCTAAGAACAATGAAACACCAATGGATCTAGAAAAATAAAGCATGGCAAAGGCAAAGGGCATGAGAGCTTAGCGGAGATGATCGGAGAAGATAAGTTGAAGCAATGACTAGAAAAACCCTTCTAATCCTTTAAATAGCCTAGCAAAATGGTTTGGAAGCTCAACGGATGCGTCTCTTGGTGCGGGGGCTTTGGGAGATGAAAGGGTGTGAGGATAGGGAAGATAAATAGTTGACCCCTTTTATTCTTAAAAGCTACAGGGGCGTGTGAAAAAGTCACATGCCCACGTGGATACTCTATATAGGCGTGTGCACATTCCACACGCCCATGTGGCTAACTTAGCCTCACAAGGGGCACAGGGACATGACCAACCCATGTGCCATGCTGCCCCTAAATGCCAGAAGGCAACATGAAAACGGGTGTGTGAGTGCATCCGTGTGGGCTGGGAAAATTTCACTAGGAGTCACAGGGGCGTGGGAGTGCCCCTGTGGCTCTTTGAAAACTTGGAAAAACTCAAGTTTAAGGGTCACACGGCAATGTGGAAATTCCACACTACAGGCCTTCCTAGGAGTCCACACGGGCATCCACACACTCGTGTGGGTGCCCTGATGGCTCCTAGATCACTAATTTCTACAACTTTTGTAGCCCATATGGGCACTCACACCCCCATGTGCTTGCCCATGTGAACATTCAGAAATTGTGAATTTCCCATTTCCAAGTCCGAATTCTTAACTAAATACACGAATAACATCCTAAACCATGCCACACATATATAAACTCAAAGAAACACCAAAAATTGACATGAAAAACACAACACCAACAAAAAAATAAAAAACGACATCCACTCATGAAAACTATTTCTACATAATTGAAAAACTAAACAAGAAACAAGTAAAACTTGGGTTGCCTTCGAAGAAGTGCTTGTTTTACGTCACTTAGCTTGACGTATCTACTCCTTACCTCACGGGGGCTTATGAAGGTGGAGAACCTCCTTATCTGAAATCTTTATCTCTCCTTCAAAATAATGCTTTAATCTATGCCCATTGACCTTAAATGTTCCTTTTTTCTGGATGAGTGATCTCAATTGCACCATAGGGGAATACCTGAGTGATTGTATGTAGACCTGATCATCTGGATTTCAGTTTCCTAAGAAACAACTTCAGGTAAGAATTAAAAAGTAACATTTGGTCTCCTGCCTTGAAGTCTTTTTGCAGTTCAGTGTGCTTGTCATGACACCGATGCATTCTTTCCTTATAAATTCTTGCATTTTCATAAGCCCGCAACCTCCACTCATCTAACTCATTTAGTTGGAGCCTTTTTTGGTCCCCAACCCACTCAAGATTGAGATTCATTGCTTTAATTGCCAAATAAGCCTTGTGTTCGAGCTCCACTAGTAGATGGCATGCTTTCCCTTAAACCAAATTATACGGCGTTGTTCCAACTGGGGTTTTATATGTTGTGCGATATACCCACAATGTGTCATCTAACCTTTCTAACCAATTCTACCAATTGTGCTCTACCAATTTTGATAGGATACTTTTGAGTTCCTTATTGGTTACCTAAACCTGTCCACTCGTTTGTAGATGATACAGAGTGGTAAGACAGTGATTAACACCATATCATTTCAAGATCTTCTCAAATTGAGAATTACAAAAGTGAGAACCTCTGTCACTAATAATGATACTAGGAGTCCCAAAATGAGTAAACAACCGTTTGAGAAACCTAACTACATTCTAGTGTCGTTTGTGGGAAGAGCTTGTGCCTCAACCCACTTGGACACATAATCCATGGTGACTAGAATGTATCGGTTTCCATTTGAACTAGGGAATGGTCTAATGAAATCAATGGCCCAAACGTCAAATAATTCACAAAACTGAATTGGATTCTGCAGTATCTCATCACGCCTAGAAAGATTCCCCGCTCGCTGACATGCATTATAATTTTGCAAAATTTGACGAGCATCCTAAAATAGTGTCGGCCAATAGAAACCTGTAGCAAAAAGTTTTTCTGCTATCCTACTCAAGGCGTAATGACCCTCGATTGGTCCCAAATGACAATGAGTCAAAATACTTCATCATTCTTCCCGTGAAACAAATCTTCATACTATATATGTGGTTTGCACACATTCAAAAAAGGTATGGATCTTCCCAAGGAAAATGCCTCAAATCAGTAAAGAATTTCTTCTTTTGTTGAAATGTAAGTCCTTTGGGAAGCACTCTCCCCGAGAGATAATTTGGCAAAATCGGCAAACCATGGAGTTTTTTATTCCGCTACATCCTGTATACCATACAAGTGCTTTTCAAGGAATGAGTCGTTAAATTCTATTTTCCATAACCTGTCTTCTTCTAGACCCTCAAGGTGAGATAAATGATCTACAACCACATTCTTCGTTCCTTTCTTGTCGCTAATTTCAACATCAAATTCCTGCAGCAATAATACCTAATGAATCAGCCTCAGTTTGGCATCAGATTTGTTCATTAGATAATGGAGTGCTGAATGATCTATGAAGACAACTATTTATGACATGATAAGGTATGATCTGAATTTATCAAATGCGAACACCACAGCTAGCAGTTCCTTTTTAGAAGTGGTGTAGTTCTCTTAAGCACTTGTTAAAGTTTGCTAGTGTAATAAATTGGCTGGAAATGATTATCTTTTCTCTGCCCCAAAACATCCTCCACTGTATAATCACTAACATCCACATAAGTTCAAAAAGAAGATTCCAATCTGGTGCTATGTATTTTTTTTCCTTCAATAAGTTCAAAGCAAGCAAGAAATCCTCATTAAATTCAAATAAAGCATCCCTTTCCAGCAACTTGGTCAATGGTTGGTTATCTTAGAAAGTCCTTGATGAATCGGTGATAAAACCTTGCATGCCCTAAAAAAATCTGAATTGCCTTGACATTTTTTGGGGTGGTAACTTCTCGATGGTTTCAATTTTTCCTCTATCCACCTCAATTCCTTGATGAGAGATTTTGTGACCAAGAACAATCCCCTCTTAAACCATGAAGTAGCATTTCTCCTAGTTAAGAACAAGATTTGTCCCTTCGCATGGTATGAGCACTTGTTTAAGGTTCTTCAAACATACTCGAAAGAATTCCCAAACATTGAAAAATCATCCATGAAGACCTCCATTATGTCTTCCAACAAATCATCAAAAATAGCCGTTATACATCTTTGGAACATAGCTTGCACATTGCAAAGTCTAAACGATATTCTCCTATATGCAAAGGTACCATAAGGGTGGGAGAAGGTTGTTTTCTCTTGGTCTTTGGGAGCGATTGAGATTTGAAAATACCCCAACATACCATCCAAAAATAATAAAATTTGTGACTAGCTCGACGCATTGCAAAGTCTGAACAACATTCTCCGATAGTCAATACAAACACGCCATCCTCTTACAGTCCTTGTAGGAATCAGCTCATTATGCTCATTTTTCACCACTGTCATACCTCACTTTTTAGGTACCACTTGGGTTGGGCTCACCCAAGAACTATCTGATATGGGGTAGATGATTCCTGCATCAAGGAGTTTAACTAACTCTGCTTTCACTACCTCTTTCATATTTGGATTAAGTCTTCATTGAGGTTGAATCACAGTCTTGTAGTTATCCTCCATCTGAATCTTATGAGTGCAAAATGATGGACTAATCCCTTTTATGTCTGAAATTTTCCAAGCGATGGTCATTTTGTCCAATTTCAACATATCTACCAACTGTTCTTTATGCTCTATAAAGAGGTTTGATGTAATAATGACCAATAGTTTTGATCCCTCGGTAAGAAAAACGCACTCTAAATGTTCGGGTAGCATTTTCAGCTCTAAGTTGGGAGGTTCTTTCACTGAAGGTCGTGGCAAACTTTCTTGTTTCTGCTTAATTTCTTCAAACCCCTTAGAAGCATCTTCTTATTTCAACTCCAAGTGCTTCATGTTTTGATTTGCCCGCCACTAACACATCCAGATCTTCTACATTATCCTCTTGGAAATTTGTACCACAAATATCGATCGACAAAACAAAGTCCACTTGAGCTATGGGTTCATCTTCTACATCTGAATCACATTTTAAAGCAAAACACTCTATTGTGACTGCCATGTAAAAGGTGTGAGAGTATCTTCTGAATTAAATTGTTCTCCTTTGTTAAGAGAAATATATGCAGATTTATCAAAATGATCCATCAAACTTGATAATTCTGCCCCTTCATATTGCATCTTGCATTCTTCATCTGTCCCTTCCTATTCTGCTACCATGAGACTTAAATTTTCCTCACATTGCTTATTTGTATAAAAACATGCAATCAGTTGTTCCATCTTTCTCTTATTAGTTTCCATTATTTTCTTCAATGTTTCAATTATTGATGCTTCGCTAAACATGGTCCTGAAGGAAAGAAATGATCTAAAAATTTGTTAGTGACTTTGAACACGTTTGACCAAATGCAATTTGAGCTTATGCTTGTATACCTTTCCTTAAATTGTCCATTGCATTTATTTATTTTTAAAATGACGCATGAAGTTTGCGGATATGTGTCTAATACAATAAACAATGTAGGTATGCGGAGGTTGCATCGGCCAACCAATTGCTCAGAATACTCCTTTGATGGCCTCATGACAATTAGAGATGAACCAGATTCCTTCTTATGATGTCACATTCGCGCGTAAATGCTCTAAGAAGAATTACCAAGCGTCCAGAGTCTCTCCTTCTACAATAGTAAATGTGATAGGAAGGATGTTTTTATTGCCATACTGAGCGACTACCATTAGCAAGGTCCTTTTGTATTTTCTATAAAGATGTGTGCCATCTATTTGCACCACTGGCTTATAATATTTGGAAGCCTCCACACATGAAGGGAACTCCAAAAAAGTATGTGAAAGACACATGTATCACATACTATGTGGCTCCCGTTATGCGTCGGTTGAGTTTGGAGATCAATTATTATCCCAGGGACAAATTCCTCCAAAGCCAATAACCATCTTGATAATTCATTATATGATTTCTCCCAATTACCTAATGTTGCTTCAACTACTTTATACTTGGAAATAAATAACTTTCTATATGTTGGAGTATACCCATATCGATTTTTTATCTATCCTACTAAAACAGTTACATTGATATACAGCTTCTCTTTAACCAAAGATTGTATGTGCCGACAAATCATATTGGAATCAAGCTTGGCATAATCTTGGGAGATCATTACTGATGCACACGTTTGAGGACCATTGTACTTTATAATCTAATCTTCTTCTTCTTGCTAAATGATGCACGAACCCTCCAACGACATCCATCACCATATAGGTTGCATCTTCCTCAATATCGAGTCGGATCAGACTCGATCACACTGTAATCCACTGACTTTTGCAAGCAATAATGTTTAATCGTAATGATGGCATCATCTTTGGTTTTGAATCGCATGCCTACATGTAATTCTCCATCTGTCATTTCCCCTCCACATATGTGGGTGTTAAAAAAGGATGGTCTGGAAATTCTGGGGCGGACATTGTTTCCAAATCTAATTCCGTCATATGAGCTGGAGCCTCAAATGATGGCATCTTAAAATCTGCACTTTGCCTAGGGATATCTTCCAAATTGCAATCTTCTAAATGAAAATTTTCAGTACTTGCCTCACTATTCTCTATGTAGTTATTACTATTATACTCATCCCCACTAGAGCTCCCATACTCACCATCTTCATTTCCATAGGTATCATGAAAATAAGTAGTTCCAATATCTTGATGTATGTTAGTTGATTGCATATGTGGTTGCACTCCAAATGGGGGACATGTTGGTGTATCTGATGGTTCTGAGGGAGTGAACCCAACATTGCATGGTAGATCATCCCATGCCATCTGGTCTGTGAATGTCCTTTCAACTTCATTAACTGGCCACATGGATGTAGTTCTCTTGTATTCCATAGCATGCTGAATATTATCATCTCTGTTGATGTGTCATTGAGAGGAACCCACCAGCGAAAATAGTAGCACCGAGCTCCACGTACAGTTCAAGAACTTCAATTTTAGGAAATCTTTAGTGATAATCGAGCATCATATGAACATCATGATCGTTGCCCAATTTAAATAATCGATAACAAATCCTCCCATTACCAGAAGAAATAGGGAGCCTGTGTTCGATATACGTAACCATTTCAATGTTCACCGCTTCTATGTTTTCTTCAATGACTCTCTTTAAAAATCCTAAATAGATATCATTTTCCATGCATAAACAAGATTGATTATCAGACAAATATATGACAATATCTTCACTTGTTGTAATGGAATCATTATAGTAAACTAGAACGAATAATATTCCTGTTATTTTTTAATAAGAATAATATATTATAGAGTTGAATTTAAACAAAGTAAGTAGGGTAAGAATCAAAACATAGCAGTTGGGATTATATAGGGAAGGATCTCAGGTATTTTAGGCTTTTTAATGAGATAGATTCTTGTTGGTTGAAATTTTAATCATAATACTTTTGACCCTTTCAATTTTTATTCTTAGGCCACATAATTTCTTAGAGTTGCAGGTTTGTCTATCCTGGTAGGTACTAGTTCTGCCAAGTGCAGATTTGATTGTTGTGACTTTTTATTATTGTATAGTTCACTTTCATTTCATTAGACTAATTGTTGCAGTTTGACGGTCATAATTTATGACAAATGCAGGTTTGATTGTCATAATTCTTACCATTGCAAATTTGATTGTTTCCACTTTTTAATATTCCATATCTGGTAATAATAATTTCATATAGTTGTAGTTTTTTCGGATCTACAAAAACTCGACCAGTATCCGATTCGGTTTAAACCGGGTACCATGAATCTGATACCCGGTTTAAATCAGATAGGATATTGGATATCCGGATCCAAATTTAAGTTTTATCTACTCTATGGATTTGTTTTATATAACAACATTACATAAAAAACAAATATGAAAAACTTATAACTTATAAAGAGCATTAAACTTTTATGTTATTCTCCACACAACAAAAGTCATAACAAAAATAATAAAGAGTTTTATTAATCTTAGTCATTAAAAAAATCTTCGAAAACATCAAATGTCTCATCAATAATGATCATTGGTTGCTAGAGAGAGAAGAGATTTGGATGGAGACTAGAGAGAAGAGGTAGGATGATGGCCGTATATATATATATACACACACACACACACACACACTTTTAGTCCTTCTAAAATTTAAATTTATTATTATACACATATATATAACTCTTAAAGGGTTTAGATGTGGGGAATTTGGATTTTTTTTTTACTTTTTAGACCATATAAAATTTAAAATTATTATATATCTATATATAAGAATATACTAAAAACTAAAAACCGGATCGGATTCGGTTACCTAATTTTTAATTTCTCCCAACCCGGATCTGACCCGATTTTCATCTAAAAATTTTAGATCTTGTACCCAATCTTTTTTTTCGGATTGGGTACCCAAAAAATTTGGGTCAAAAATTTGAATACCAGATCGGATCTGGATTTTTGTGCTCGCCCCTACTTTTTAATGAGATAGATTCTTGTTGGTTGAAATTTTAATCTTAGTACTTTTGACATTTATCAACTTTTATTCTTAGGCCACATAATTTATGAAAGTTACAGGTTTGACTGTCCTGGTGGGTTCAAGTTATGACAAGTGAGATTTGATAGTTGTGACTTTTTATTCAGGGATTAAAATGTAAAAAATTTACATTAAAAACTACAAAAAAAATATACATAATTGTAATTTAAAACATTTCATTGGTTAAAATGTAAAATTATAAAAAAAAATAAAAAATAAAGTAAAAACGGTAAACTTTCTACCTTTTTCCAGAGAATACATGCAAAATGGTGAATTTCACCGTTTGCGTGTATAGGTATTTTTTTTTTTAAAATTAAGTATTTAGGCAATTTAAAAAAATGTAATATTTAAAAAAAAAAACAAAGAGGCATGGGAGGTAAATGGATAGAAAAAGAGGCATGGGAGTATGACAAATAGTTATGTGGGTGAAAGGCCAATGATGTAATATATAATGAATGGTTAGGTGAAGATGAATTAGTAAGAGAGTTTTGCTGTCAAGTTTGAAGATGAAAATATGAATTTAATTTGTTAGAACTTATGTAATATTTGTAGTGTTTATGTCTTTTTTTTTTATTGTAGTTTTCTGTGTGTGAAATTTCGTGTTTCTTGAATGAATGTGATATGTAATGAAGTTTTGAAGCAAGATTTGGTTTAAGATTCCATTGATGTAACAAAGGAAGACCTCTTATTGTGTTGTCAAAATAATAATAATAATAAAAATAATAGAAAAAAAAAACAACAACAACAACTAATTAGCTTGTTTCATACCCCAAACATGTGCATACTATTTCCATAATAAGATAAATGGTTTTCTTTCATGTTGTATTCTAGAGAGCTTTAGCATTTAAGTAATGCATATAACATAAAACAATGTAGCGCAAGAAGTATTCTTGTATTACTAACACCTTGTGTTGATGCTAGTGTTTCATGTATGCCATCCATATATGCTTTTGTTATTAATTATCATCCTAGCTAATACTTATCATGGGATAACTAAATTCTTTATTTTGATAATTATGTTTAAATAAATATTTTGATTTTCCAATAATGGATTGGTGAAAAGATGGCAAGTTGTAGGCATTAATGCGAGGTATCTACTAAATATTTGTAATATTATTTATGCACAAGTACCTAGTATAATTTGTTTATGATAGTGTTAGTCTAAGGAAATAGACACCTCCATTAATATTTATAAGTAACATATTCTTGATAGGGTACTCTATACTTAATAAGAAAGAAAAATTAATGTCGGTTACTATAAAGATCTTATAAGATGTGCTTCATATTGTCACCATCCTCTTGAAAACTATTCAAGCTAAAGTTGTCAGAATCAATTTTGTATATATTTTATATTCTTATAAAGTTAATTTAGTTATATAATAATGTAAACGTAAAGTTTGGATCCATTTTGATTAGTTCGGAAAAAAATACTTATGTTACATTTCGGACTCTTTAATAGAGAGAGATAGCAATGGAGCAACTATTGAGGCATCATAGTTTGTCAACGCCACCAGTGAAGAGTCTAATGGTAGCAATGGACGAAGAAGGTTTGAGACGAATTGTGGAGGGAAATGTGGTGGTTATCTTGGGTAGAAGAGGTTGTTGTATGAGCTACGTTACTCAGAGATTATTGCAAGGGTTGAAGGCCAATCCAACGATGTGTGAAGTTAGTGAAGGGTTTGCAGTGAAGATGAGATTAAGGCATAAGATTGGAAAGATTCTTCATGGAGATGATAACACTTCAGTTGCATTGTTGTTTCAAGCGGTGGTCATTAGGGGGAAGCTAGTTGGTGGTTTTGATCAGCTTATTCATATCTCTAACGAGCTTCTTCCCATCTTGAAAATATCTGGTGCTTTATGACTTTGAGTGGTTTGTTCTTTCTATTTTTCTTTGGTATATAAAGTCTATAATAAATATATGGTATATGGTATATGGTTATACATTAATATTAGTTAAGAAAATATATCTTATATATTAATATTAGTTAAGAGAATATATTATCTTAATTATTTTCTTAATTATAAACTACCATAATATAAATATATGTTATTATGTGTAAGCTCTTATTATTTAATATTTTTTATCTTGATTGATAAATTTTGTTTTTCCTATTACTTGATAAATTTGAATTCTTGTGCTATCGAAAAACTACTTTTACAAATTTAAAAGTAATATAAGAAAATTGAGTAGAAAACCATTACTTGATTTTCTATCTTTTCAGTTTTTATCTATTGAATTATTGAGGAGAAATGAAGTCCTCTGGCGCAATAAATCCAATTACCAAAATATTCTAAGCAATTATAAATAACAAGCAAACTAATAATATTAATGTAATATATAATTTTGTATACAGGATTATTTTCACATAAAAGGTCATTAAAAACTAAAATGTGTATTTTTTTTACTATTATATTTTTTTTTGAAAATTAATAAAATGGTCCTACAAAAATCATATTAAATTATATATTTTCCCTATTAATATACACATTCAAATATGATTATTATCAGAAATTATAATATTATTCATGAAATTTTTAAAAATCGTTTCATGATCTTAACCTTTATAGAAACAAATTTTAAAAACTATATATATATAAATTAATACATACCTTGTGATTAATGGTTTGAAGTAATGAAGGGCTGCAAAGCAGCTGACAGCTTAGATGAATTATCAATGATTTAACTGAGTATTATATAGCAATGTGTAGGTAGGATATTCATTAATTAAGGCATAGGTGTATGTGACTTGAATAGGCAACGTAGGATATAACTTGTGTAATTTGCTTAATTATTTCCTAAATTAATTTCATATAATTGGCGGCGAAGAATAGGCAACTAAACATGATTTGTTTATGCTTTGTTATGATCAAGAGATTTGGGGAAATGCCAATAGCAATTAGGCATTTGTTATGATTAGGAACATAGGATATGTTTTTCTTTTAACTACAATGTATAGTTTGTTTTTTCCCTATCCTACATGTTAGGATCCCTGCATCATTCATGTGACATTTGGAAAGACAAAGAAATTTTATCTTCTTATACCTAAATTTTTTTTTAAAAAAATTTTCATCTTATGTTTTTAGACTTGTTAGATTGATGTGCAGATAAGAAATAGAGGTCTTTTTATACTTTTTTTTTTTTTAAATGTTCTGATTAATCACATGAGTTAAACAATGACTATCCTACAACCAACTTTTGTAAGCAAGAATCACTGCACTATTCACATGTCACTTTTGAAAAAAAAATATATCCAAATGATATCTTCCCATACCTAACACTTCTTTCTGTTTTTATTTTTATTTTCCTTATTCTGTTTTCAGACTTGCTAGATTGATATGCAGGTGAAAAAGAGAGGTCTTGATTTAAAAATAAAATCCAATTAAATTAACTCAGTTAGCTAGACGACTCTGACTAAGTAATCAAACATACATTAAAGATATCTTATCGAACTTGTTAGTAAATGTGTTTTTAAGCCAAAAACACATCTAAATTGTTGCTTCAAAACAATTAAATATATTGATTTAACTAACATTATAAAAATTTCAGGTATAATAAAAGCCATCAATTATTATTAGCATAACACAACTACTTTTATTTGAAATATTCCAAAACAATACATAAAATATAAGACATAAAAAAAAATTGTAAAATAAATGGTTATCTAGCATTGTTATCATTAGCTGTAACTACACAAAAACATTACTTTTATGAGAAATGCACTATTTTAAGGATATATATGGGCATTTCCTCTAAATAATAATAATAATAATAACACAGTAAAACAATAGTAATAATTTTAATTGATTTGCGTCACATGATGTTCCCCAACATCTCACACTAATTGTCAATGATCACATTTTTGTCTCCAAGTTGCATAATATTTTATCAAGTCATTAATAGCAGTTCCGAACACATGGAAATGAAGAATTCCTAGCATCACCAAGAAAAACATATAATTGTTAATGAGTCATACATATAGGATCAATACTAACACTATTTATATATAATCATTTTTTTTTAATTGTCCTCTCAGCAGTCACGGGATGGGCAGCATAGTAACAAGATCTGTATCTCCAGATTTAGCATATCCATCAGTAGATTCTACATGCTTCAATCAAATTTCACACCAAAAACAACCAAATTTAGTGAGGGCACTTACAGAGAATATTCCTAAACTCCTAAAAAAAAAAAAAAAATACATGCTAGGCTCGAGAAGAGACCGGCATTTGCATTTTCTTAAGCTCAAACGAAAGTTCTACAACAAATTTAGCAAGCACAATGCGTTCATATGGATGAGAGATCCTCATAAACAGACTTGATACCTGGTCTTTCCGACACGGGACGAATACACCTCAAAGCTATCCCCAACATCTCCTTCATGCCCTTCGATGCTGTTGGGTTGGCAATGTCTGAGGCCATGGCAGAGTCGAAGCATTCTGAACCCCGACCTTCTGCTACTCTTAGTCTCACCCAATCTGTTAGATCAACTCCTCCTTCTTCTCCAGAGACAACATCACCTGCACACCTACCTGTAAGTAGCTCCAGAAGAACCACACCGAATGCATAGATGTCCGACTTAAAGGACGGTGATGGCTTCTTTGATGCAGCCAGCTCAGGCGCCCGGTATCCAAGTACCCCTGCATCATGTATCTGCTCGATGGTTCCTGCTTGAGTCATTAGGCGATAGAGACAGTAGTCTGCAACCCGAGCATTGAGATCAAGACCATCCAACAAAATGTTGGTAGCCTTAAGGTTCCCGTGAGGGACAGCACGGTCGAAATGGAGATAATTTAGGCCACGGGCAACATCAACAGCTATCTTGAGACGTTGAGCCCAGGTTAATGGTGGCCCTTTCCTCCCTGGTCGATCTGTAAGCATGAATAAACAAGTCATAATTAAGTAGTAGTTAAAATGTTGCGGTCTTTTTCATTGTTGAACAAATCAAACTCATTAGCCAAATTAAAATCTAGTTTCAATGCGACATCAGGAAACAGACTGGGATTCCTAGTGACAATGATAAGCCACACAATGTGAGATGGTTCAAATGGCTTAAGAATTATTTCAAAGCATTCCATGTTCCCCTGTAATCAAAGAGAAGTTAAAATTCACAAGAAAATAATCTATTGACAAACGGCATCAGATGATTTTAGCAACAGGGGACCCAACAAATTCATCAACAAGATTGACAAGAAAGCATAAGTTAAAGAAACATATAAAACAAGGAATAGGAGAGGTCTATTCAAGGTTCATACCATATAGAAAGCTTGCAAGACTTCCCGGTGAAATATAATCTGATAAAATTAGTTTTTCATGCTGAGTTGGACCCCAGTAGTAGCCGCGCAGCCCTACCACATTAGGATGCCTAATATTTGCAAATTTCTTAACTTCTCTTTGGAACTCTTTCTTTTGCTTCGCCACCCCTTCTCTCAGCCACTTAACCGTCAACAATACACCATTGTCTAACGTTGCCCTGTAAGATGTTCCATGACTACTTCTCCCTAATACTTCTGCAGGAGCTCTTGACAACTCCTCAGGGGTTAGAGTGATTGTTTCGTCTAGGAAGTATAGATCCCCAGCCAACCGATCAGGTGATCTCACGTCCAACCGTCCCAGGCCTTCAGATGCAAAAGCTTCACCGGAATCCGGGGACCATGAGAAACGACTGTTCTTGGAAGGCGAATAACCTGCAGCTAATTTTTCCTCTGGAATCATCATTTCCAAGGAAGTACCCTTCCTTGCAGCTATCAAGTCATCACCCGACACCATCAAAGCACTTCCACTTACTCTCTCTTTACCTCCTGAAATATCAGGCAATGTCATTTGACCATTTTTGTCTGTCAGGTCATTAGAACGAGATTGCCGTGACATCATCCTATAATGCAGGATAATGGCTAATAGAATTATAATCACCACACCAACAACACATGCCACTATCACTGCTACTTTGATGTAAGTCTTGATCGGTTTATTGGAACGATTTGCTGGAGTGTTGGTAGAACTTGGCGTACTACTTGGAAGGACACCGGGCAACTCCAACCTCGCATTGCCAGGACGGAAAGAAGACTCAGGAAACTTCCTGAGGTTAGGTGGAAGGACTCCAGAAAGATCATTGTAAGATGCATTGAAGGAAATGAGTGTGTTGGGCAGAGTTGATGGCAAAGGGCCTGAGAACAGGTTTTGAGATATGTCAAGGACACCAAGTGACCTGAGTTTGCTAATTGTTGATGGAAGGGAACCGGAGAAATTGTTTGCAGAAATATCTAAATTTTGCATGGCAGTCAACGAGCCGACATCATCTGGAAAACTGCCATTAAAATGATTGCCAGATAGTTTGAGCACTTTAAGATTGGACTTCCCTGTAGAAGATTGAACACCTGAAGGCAACTGTGAGGTCAAATATGGAATAGGCCCTGTTAATTGATTATGACTGACATCTATATACTCAATTTCATCACCCCATTTCACAATCACAGATAAATTTCCATCAAACTGATTTTTGGATAGGTCCAGTATAATGCAGCTTCCAGTTAGCAAAGGAAGATCACCAGAAATTGCATTAGATGAGAGATTGAGGATTTGCAGTGTCGTCGATGTGATCCAACTCATTTGACCTGCAATATGGCACAAGATGTTATCCTGCTAGAAAACGAACATGGAAACAAATACATTAGGAAATTTAGATACCCGACAAAATAACACTAATAGAAATTATGTTGTTTTAAAGAATTTTGGGCACACCTAAATACAAGGTTGATTATTATTTATTAATTTATACTTAATATCACACCTAAAATCAAAGCCATGGGTTATAAAAACAGAAATTCATATCTGTCCAGGCAATATTTGAACAACAATCCCAAGAGCAGTTGTAGACTGAGATTACTGCTGTATGGATTAATTCTGATAGATGTAACAGAACAGAGATTAATGCTGTCTAGAATATCTGGCAATTGCTTGATATCATTGTAAACAAACCATGCCACAAGTGGATATAGCATTTTTAATCTAATACTCAAATTAACAATATATCATCCTCAAAATTAAGAATATAGTCTAATACTCAAATGCTACAGGGCTGGGGTTAAGGTAAAGCAAATTAAAAAGTTGTAGTAATGTTACATATATTAAACATTATTCCAATAATGGTTGATCTTAATGTATCTTATATAATTTAAGTATTCCTGCTAATATAGCATGCCAGACAAGACTATCATGTATCTAACACAGGGTCATATGCATTTTGATGATTACTAAGGTCTATCAAATTTCACATGAATTTCATAAATACAATTTTCGAAGCTAACTGAACTTGGATGCAATGAAGCACTTGTAAAAGAATATAATAAAATGCATCTAACAAATCATATACCTGAGAGATTGTTCGCACTCAAATCTAATTCCCTAAGAACAAGAGCATCCCCTTTGAGAAGTCCATTAGGTAGAAACCCAGAAAAAGCATTGTTCCCAAGCCGGAGAACCTCAAGATCATAGACATATTCAAACTCCGGCAGCTCTCCAGACAATTGATTATAGCTCAAATCCAGCGCTTTCAAATTCCCAAAAGTAGAAAGCCGGCTTCCATCAATCAACAACCCACTCAATCGGTTATTGCTCAGGTTCAAATACTTCAGAGTATCCGAGATATCTGACAAAAACTTCAGCTCCTTGGGGCTTGAAGTGGTCAGCAAATTCCCACTAAGATCAACATGAACAACACTTGATCCCATCAAGAAATTCCAATCAACGCCACCATCAAACTGATTCCAGCTCAAATCTAGTGTTTCAAGATTTGGAATCACATCCAATCCTTCCGGTATCTTCTTAGTAAGCATATTGAAAGACAAGTTCACAGAAACCAAGTTCCTAAGCTGCTTCAATCCCAAAGGCAATGATCCAGTCAGATGGTTGTAGCTCAAATCAAGAGACAAGATAGAAGCAAGCATTCCAATCGAATCTGGCAATGACCCTGTGAAATTATTTCTGGCCAAAGACAGATTCTGCAAGCTCTTGAGCTGCCCAATATCCACCGGCAATTCCCCAGAGAACATATTGTTAGAGATATCCAAGAATTTCAAGCTCTTAAACTCAGCCAAATTGTTAGGCAAGCTCCCGGACAAAGAGTTATTGGCCATGGAGAGCTTAAACAGCATAGACAGGTTCCCAAACACTGAAAGATCAGCAACACCAAGCAAACCAAGGTTATCAAGAACAACCCCGGCCACATTCCCACCACTACACACAATGCCATTCCAGGAAGATGGACAACCATTGAAGTCAATCGATTCTTCATTCCAAGAGTCAGTGATGTAGCCTTTGGGATCACTTGTGATGCCCTTCTTGAACTCTAACAGAGCCAAGATGTCCTGAGAGGGGAGCTGAGCAGAAGCAACCATGACAAAGATCGACAGCACATGAAATCCCCGAAAAGCTCCCATTTTTTTTTTTTTTTTTTTGAAAATCACTTGAAATAAACACCAAAACTTCAAATAAGAACCCTAGCATCTACTTCTCTGAAGAACATCCTACTCTCGTTTTCCTTTCCATACTACTTTGACCTCGGAATAGTGATTAGGACAAGAAAAAAAAATCCAAACTTAGGCATAAGTTGGAGCTCAAAACAGCTAAAAAAAACACAGATTTACTGACGAAAAATCACAGCAATTTCAACTAAATAGATAAACAAAATGGGGGCATTAAAAGGGCAACCAACTCCACCTCCGGTTGTGGAACAAGAAGCTACAAAAACTTCTGCCTTCAACAAGTCACATTGAATGGAGGATGGCCCAAATCCCCTTCGACAAAACCCCAAAATGAGGTCAAAAACCAAAACGAGAAATGCAAAAACCCTAACCCTAAGGAAATCCGTACAAAGAGCTCACACTCTTCACTACAGAGGAGAGAGAGAGAGAGAGAGAGAGAGAGAGAGAAGGCTCGTGGGGGATTGCGCTGCCGGGAGCTAATGCACCCTTTTGTCCACGTGGAATCCGCTCTTTGGGATCAAACATTGAAACTCCCTGCTAAGGAAATCACAGCCGTTAAATGGGGACACGTGAAGGATTGCCGTTCTCTAGGCATCAGTTTTGACGGTTATGATAGTAAGAAGAAAGGTTGTACGCTGCGTCCCTGTTTGGTCCTGAATAGGTGTTTGTTTATATCTGCTTTACCCGCCAAAATAAAAAGAGTAGCCAGAGAAGGTCCCTCACGGACCCCAAACGAATATTGAATCTGGTTTGGTTTGGTTGTACCAGTGTGGCAATTGGGCGGGCCCCACATAATGGCCGGGCTTTGACCGTTTGGACCGCTCCCTCCTTGCTTCCGAATCCCGGAGCTCCACCGATTTGAGTTAACCGGATTAATTAAGGTTGTCTCTATTAATTAGTGGTGTTTTTGAGGGCCCGCTGATAAATACTTTTATAAGATAATATTTATTTATTTTTTTTTTTATAAAATACAATGTCTAGCCAACAACCCTCGGGTTTATTGGTATTTGGATCCCTGTGTAAGATTTTCGCTCCCGAGTTCAATTCCCTGTTCACACAGGTAAAGGTATTGTGGGGTCTTTAAAAATGGTTCTCCCCACGTACCCACTCTTTGATATTTGACGCTTGCTGTTTTTGTAAAAAAAAAAAAAAATACAATGTCTAATTTATTAATATGTTTATAGTATTTTAGGATTCGATATGATTTGATATCATATATTAATATGATAAATATATATGTTTTATTTATTTTATTTTGTCTTGTTAAAAACTGAATTTTATTATGTCATTTAGACAAAATCTACTGTTAGATCCACTATTTACTTTGTGATCTGAAAAAATTCTTTCATCTCCTAATTAACATATTAAATTGATTGTCTATCTTTGATTTTGTTGCTTTGCCTTCACTCTTCATCAACACTTAATAAAATCCAATGTTCAGCGGGAATAATTGAAATAAAGGAAAAGCATTTCATGAACATAACTTAATGGTTCATAAAAATCCATTAATATGTTTGGCATATTTGTTTCAATCTAACCACTTGTGTTTTTAGTAGCATTGTGAAATATAATACGTGCCAAATTCAATTGTTTCCATTTCAGTAAATGTAAAGGGTTAAATTTGACTCAAACTACAATAAAACGTTGCTGTGAAAATCTGCCCATCTCTTAGGATCAATATGGATTCCGATTAACAACTTAAAAGAGAAGAAAGCTACGAAGTATGATTTCCTTTCTCTTGAAATGTGGTACCCTAATCAGATGCTTGGCAAATGTGCATTTTTGTTGAGATTCTCTTTATTAGGTTTAGATTCCTACAAGCCATGTCTCCTTGATTCAACAAGTCCCTACAAATCAATGCATTGAAGACATTGGGTCAGTCTGAGTGGGGATTAATCTCTTGAAAGAGACAAGTAGTCAAAGGAAGAGCAAAAAATTTGACTCTGAAAGACTGTGATGATGCAATTTCCAGTGAGTTCTCTCTGTTTTTTTTTTGGATCATGACAATTTCTTTGTATACTCCCCTTACCTTCAACAATTTAATTTTCTCATCTTTTACAATTCACATTTCCTCGCATTAGAATCTCCATTTAATGACCGACAACTACCGTTGCATTGAAAATTCTTTCTTCTTTGGTATTTTTGAAAAACTAGTATGCCCTACAAAGCCAATTTTAGTTATTGTTTAATAATAAAACAGTTTTATTTCATTGCATGCATAATTATGGGTATTGCATTATTCATGTTTGATGATATATTATTATGGGCTTGCATTGTATAGATTCCAAATTAATGATAGAGATCATGAAAGTGAGACATGGTTATCTATGTTCCTTGCAACCCAAAATAGTTCGCAACCTATGAGATAAAATATGATTTTGTATTCATTATTGGTTGTCACATGTTGTACTACTATATGTGATAGAGTGGTATGTCTCAGCCACTAGAGTGGAGACTCTTAGTAACATTGTGGATATTTGTAGATGACAAATATTGAACAGGACCATACAGAACTCTTAGACCAAATACTGTCATAGAACAAAAGAGTTATTCTGTTACAGAAAGTCCTTATTATCTGAGGATGTTATTAAATCTTATGTATAAATTATATTACTTTGATAGTGTCAACCGGTGATGCTAATTGCAGGCTATATACGGACACGTTGGGTTATATAATAAATACATGAAGGTTTGTAGTCATCCAAGATGAGATCTATCACTCCTATTGTAGGAGAGAATATTCTAGATTGTGTTTCTTATGTGTTGGACAAAAATCCGGCCGGTTATTTTTTGAAAGTATTTTATATAAAATATATATTATTATACATATTTTTAGAAATTGTTTTATGTCCAATAGTATAAAGATACACACATATAAGTGGAGATTGACAGTGCCATTGGTGGTCTAATCATACCACTTATATGGAATATTTATTGATAGAGGGACTAATATGTAAAATATTATATTGGGGTCTCACATATAAATATCTCTAATCTTTGGATTAAATTGCAATTTGTTGATGGACATGATTGTAATTATTAAAATTAGTATGGACTAATTTGCTAAAGATGTAGTGATCCCAAACGGGTCCACGCTACATGTTCTAACCTTATCCGAATATATATTACATATAAATATGTGATATGAGATTAGGGTTTTTCTGATTGATTTTATTTTTGATTGTCGGCTACGGCAAAAACCCTAATATTCACATTAGTTGCTTGGAGCAAAAGAAACCATCAGTTTTTCCGGATCAAGGGTGAAAAGTTCGAGAACATTGCGTGTTCGCGTTGGAGGATTTTGCGCTTGTGAAATCTCTGTGAGGTAACCCTGATCTTTCACATATATTCATGTGTTCATGTGATCGATCCTTGATGATTAATCAATTGTTGATTAAACATCAATTAATTGGAATTGATAATCCTAATTTGATTAGAACAATTTTTTCTAACCCTAATTTGATTAGATCAATAATTACCAACAATTTTACTACTACAATAGTTTCTATTTTCTTCGTTCGATGATTAGATACTCAAATCTAATTTTATTGGCTAACATCACTCTATATTTCCTCCCATCTAATTAGCTACCTATATAGGTATTTTTTCTCCCTATCATAATATTAGTCATTTACACGTAATAACAACATGGTCATTGCTAATAACAAAATTACAAAAGATATACATATGTTACCTCTAGTATGAAATAGAATATGACTGATTATCGTATAGTTAAGATTAAAAAAAACGGAGCGAAGTAATTTGAAAAAAAAAAAAAAAAAAAGCAAATTACAACTCTTCATTGGGTTTCATGTCCTTTTATGTAAAAGAATGAGAAATAGAAAAACACTAAAAAATAATCATAATTAATACATACACAATGAAATGGTAACCAAACAAGACTTGATACGAGGAGAAGAAAAAGTAATTTAAACAATTAAAATTATTAAAAAAATCTACCACATTATAATAGTAACCTTCATTTTTTATAAATTTTGTGAGGTAATTTTTCCTAATAATATAAAATAATCTTTAAATATAATAGGAATAAATAATAAAAATTATTCTCAAGTAATAATGATTTGCTAATGAACTCTTGCTTTAGTAGTACTAGGTTTTTTTTTGTGTAAGGCATTTATATTTTTACCGAAAAGACGGATTTAAATACCAACTCACATAAGATGAATGTACAAATATGTTGAGATATTAATATCACATTAGTATACATTTTTGACATAACTTATCCATCTTGTTTCATAATAATAATAATGATGATGATGATAATAATTTTTATTTTTTGATATCTAACATTTAAGAGCGTTTTTCTATTACTTTTTATTTATTCATCTAGAAACGTTATGTAATATTAAATAATTTTTTTTTTCAAATTTACGATTTAATTTAATGTATTTATATAATTTTTAATAAATCATAATCAGTTAAATATTAAATCATATATTCTACTTATTAGAGTTTTAAATAGGATGATTTTGAAAAGTAATAAATTTTTTTATAAAATATAAATAATCAATTAACTCTAATTAATTTTTTTTAATTGATATAAATTAAATAAATATAAAAAATAGAAAAAAACAAAATGAGTATCATTTTCCTTTTTTATTTTTTAATCATTGGAATGTATACCAACATCTTCTCTTTCGCAGAAAAGCCGATTTTTTTTCTTGGATGATAAAAGCATAAAAGAATTGCAACCGGCGGTATGAATTCCAATTTCTCATCGTAATGGAACCTTTTTTTAATGGCTAGTGACATGCTTTCTAATTAAGACTTGGATTAGATTAATAATTTAATATCCACACTTCTATTAGAATCTTTTATTATGAACATGGTTAGTTAAATTAGTTAGGCAGCTAATAGAATTGGAAGGATGAGAAACTGAATAAATAAAATATTTTAAAATAATTTTTAAAAAAATTAGATATTTTGAAATGAGTGGGGGTAACTTTGATCCATAATAAATTATTGCATATTAATTTTGATGTGGACTAAGTCAAACTTTCATTAAACCACGTAATAACCCACTATCTCATATCTCACTCACAATCTCGAACATGTAAAACATTTACTTGTCTAGTGACTATTAATCCTACAGCTATAAATAGCCTCCCTCACTTAAACTAGGAGGAGGCTTTTCGGTGGAACATCAAAGGAAGACTAGCATTTAATCTTCACTATCTTAGCCATCAGAGTGTTTGTGGGGAATATTTCCTGCACTGTTACAAGTCTTGGCATCTTAAAAGGGAAGAGACTTCAACCCCTTTGTTCAACCTCAGAGTTCAAAGGTCTACAAGTTCAAGGTCAATCTCCAATAAATTCGCTGTTGTATCCGGGTAACAACAGTTGGCTCCGTCTGTGGGAAAACAATCAAAAGGTAATTATCACAAGGTTACCTTTGTGTAGTCTCTTCAATCTAATCAAATGCGACCAAAGAAGTCCCAGATATCATGCTCTCAGATGGCTACTACTTAAGATGAAATAATTCCTCAAAGTGAGAACCTTCAAGAACAAGTAGAGATTCTCCTGAGCCCTCAAGAGATATGATGCCAATGATTCCTTTAAGAGAATAGGAAGCGCTTAAAAAGAAGTTCGACGAAAACAACAGAAAGTTGGATGATTTAATGTTCTTAGTTCAACAAGCTCTACCTCAAGAAACACTCCCATCCAACCTCTATCTTAGGGGAAAATAAGCTATGGAACAACAAGAGCAAGGTGATCCACATCTTTATAACCAAGAGAGGGTTGAACCTCCACTAGTAGGTAAAAATGCAGAAAAAATCTAAGAGATGATAGAAAGTACCTACAAAGAAGAATCAAGAGCATTTAAGAGAGATGCAGAGAATCTACCTTTAGCATAAAGGAGGCAGCTGATCTAAAAAAGACGATTGAACATGTTTTGGAACAGAAGAAGTTGGTTCCTACTAAGGAAACACCACAGAGAAGTAAGGTTTCTTTCATTAAGGAAACTATATGCAAAACTACGAGGCGGTGATGCTTCTTCGTGGATGGGAGGACGCAATCATATGTAGAGCATTTCCGCTTACTTTAACTGAGAATGCAAGTATATGGTTTAATAATCTAAAGGAAGGATCAATTTCAAACTTCAATCAATTGAGGAAGGAATTTATAGATGCATTCCTTAATAATGCTAGAAGAAAAAAGGTTGCTTCATATCTTCTGACCATAAAACAAGAAGAGAAAAAGAGCCTGAAGGACTATGTTGAAAGATTTCGTGCCGCTATCTTAGAAGTACAAGATCTTCAAGCCACAGTGGCAGTATCAAAAATGCTTCAAGGGACAAGATCAAGAGATTTTCAAAAATCCCTTTCTCTAGATCAACCCCTTACTCTTGGAGATTTGTTCAATCGGGATAATAAATTTATCCTTTCAGAAGATGTTATAAGGCACATTAATGCTGAAAATAGAGATAAGAAAAGAAAAGATAGAGATGATACAAATGATGAAGGGAGAAAGATTGGAAGAGAAAATGAACACAGACAAGTTCCAAAACTCAAATTTGAGCACTTCACACCTTTGAGCCAACCACATTCTGCCATCTTGGTAAGCATAGAAGGATTTGGACTTCTTACCTTTCCTACTAAGGCAAACAAGACGATGAGCAAGTTTACAGACGCATGCTGTAGATTTCACAAAACCCATGGACACTTAACTGATAGATGCAGAGAATTGATGAATGAGATCGAATCTCTAGTGAGCCAAGGTAAGCTGAATAGATTTGTTTACTCAGAAACATGGAGAAACAAAAAACCATCTTACTCAAAAAAAGAAAGATATGAAGATAACAAGGTGATGAATGATAAAAAGGACTCTAAGATGAGGGGAAAAACCCCCACTTTAGACAACAAGCCATCTTATCCTGCAATACATGTTATCATTGGGGGTGAAACCTTAGCTGAGGAAACCTCTTCATCAAGAAAGGCTTATGCAATGAAAGCCATGAAGTTAATAACATCATGAAAACTCAAGAGAATGAAGAACCTATTACTTTTACTTTCGAAGATCAAGGAGATGTAGTCATGCCACACGATGATGCAATGATTATTCAGTAACTATTATGAATTTCCCATTAGAGAGAATTCTCATTGATAATGGGAGCTTTGTAAATCTTATCTATTGAAACTATTTTGACAAGATGAACTAATGGATGAAACCTCAGGTTATTAGTTGCTAAGCTTCATGGATGCTTTTTCAGGATATCATCAGATAAAGATGAATCCCTCAGATAAAGAAACGTCTACTTTCATTACTGAGAAAGGAACATATTGTTACAAAGTAATGCCTTTTGGACTAAGAAATACAGAAGCAACCTATCTAAGAATGGTGAACAAGGTATTCAAACACCTTTTGGGTGACACTATGGAAGCTTACGTCGATGATATAATCGTCAATAGCAAGATAGATGAATCTCATGCAGAAAAACTCAACCAAGTCTTTGATGTATTAAGGAAATATGACCTGAGGCTTAACCCCAACAACTATACGTTTGACGTACAATCTGGAAAATTCCTTAGTTACATGATAACCAAAAGAGGGATAGAAGCCAACCTAGAGAAGATTCAAGCCATACTAGAGATGAGATCGTCATCATTTATGAAAGAGATGCAACGCTTAACTAGAAGAATAGCAGCCCTAAACAGGTTCCTTTCCAAGTCAGTTGAAAAGAGCATTCCCTTCTTTAAGATATTAAGAGGTGGAAAAAGTTTTGGATGGACCCTAGAATGTGACAAGGCTTTTGAAGAACTAAAAGAATACTTGAAGCAGATACCTCTTTTGACTTGACCTGAGCCTAAAGAGCCATTATTTATATATTTGGGAGTTAGCAAGATGGCTTTAAGTGCAGTCTTATTGAGGAAGGAAGGAAAAGTGGATAAACCAGTCTACTATATTAGCAAAGTACTTCAAGGTGTGGAATCTCGATACCTTTTGCTGAAAAGGTAGCATTAGTACTTGTGATGGCTTCCAGAAAATGACGACCCTACTTTCAAGCTCATCCTATAGTGGTCTTAATAGATCAACCTTTATGTCAAATATTATAGAGACCAAAATGTTTTAGAAGACTTACAGAGTGGGCAATTGAACTAGGAGAGTATGATATCTGCTTTGAACCAAGACAAGCAATCAAGATCAAGATTTAGCTAATTTCATAGTAGAATTTACTGGAGAAGAGAAGCTAAACAAAGCAAATGAACACATATGGAAGATGTATGTGGATGGAGCATCAAGTTTATCGGGGAGTAGAGCTAGGGTAGTTCTGATTTCTCTTGAAGGAGATGTACTCGAGCATTCATTATGCTTTACCTTTTTAAGCTTAAACAACATTGCAGAGTATGAATCCCTCATAGTAGGAATGAGCCTAGCCAAGCAACTGCAGGTGAAAAGATTGATGGCACATAGTGATTCACAATTGGTGGTTCAATAGTTTCATGGAGAATATGAAGCAAAAGAACCAATCATACGCCAATATCTTCAGAAGGTTAAAGCCTTGTCTAATGAGTTTGAAGAATTCCAATTGTTACAAGTTAATAGGAATTTAAATAGTCATGCGGATGCTTTGTCTAAATTAGCCTCATCAATGGAAACAAACAGAAGGATTGTACATCTCGAAGAACTTCAAAGGCCAAGTATTGAAGAGAAGAACATAGCAAACATTGAAGATGGGAACGATTGGAGAATACCCTTTAAGAAATTTTTAAAAGATGGGGAGCTACCTTCAAACACCCTGGAAGCTAAAAAATTAAAGATGAGAGCAACTCGTTTCACTTTGATAAATGATGTGCTATACAAGAAGTGGTTTTCCATGCCACTTTTGAGGTGCCTCCATAAACAAGATGCAGAGTATGCATTAGCTAAAGTCCATTAAGAGATATGCGGATAACATATGGGAGTGAGAGCCTTAGCAGCCAAAGTCTTTTGTGCAAGATTTTATTAGCCTACCCTAAGAGATGATGCTTCAAGGAAGGTAAAAAAATGTGATAAATGCCAAAGGTTCACACCTATCCAAAGCGCTCCTACCTCAATGTTTAGAAGTGATATTGAACCAACCCCATTTGCTAAATGAGGATTATATCTCTTGGGACCTTTCCCCGAAGAACCTGGAGGAAGAAAATTCTTAATAATGGTAACTGATTATTTCACCAAATGGGTAGAAGCAGAACCATTGGTAACAATAATGAGGAAAAAGATAGAAAGTATGGTTTGGAAAGACATCATTTGTCGATTTGGACTTCCCAGAATATTAATTGCAGATAGAGGAAAACAGTTTGATTGTGACTCATTTAAGGACTTTTGTGAAAGGCTCCATATTCAACGTAGCATTGCTTCTGTAGCATACCCCCAAGCTAATGGACAAGCAGAAAGAAGTAATCGAACTATCTTGGAAGGTCTTAAAATTCATTTAGACAAGGCGAAAGGAGCATGGAAAGATGAGCTTCCATCGATCCTTTGGGCGTATAGGACAACTAGTAAGGTCTCAACAGGAGAAACACCTTTCAACCTTACCTACGGAATGGAGGATTCGATCCTAGTAGAAATTGGGGCAACTTTTCCAAGCATGGTCAAATTTCATGAAGAAGGTAACTTAGAAGCACTTAGAAATAATTTAGACCTCCTAGATGAAAAAAAAGAGATCAAGGCTGTATACATTTAGTAGCTTATCAACAAAGGGGCTTGCTACTACAACTCAAAGATGAAAGAACAACCTATTGTTGAAGGTGATCTGGTGCTAAGATGCTAAAAAAAGTGTCCATCACAAACACTCTTATAGAAGAAGGGAAGCTCCGCCCAAATTGGGAAGGACCCTATCGGGTAAGAAGAATGATTGGACCAACAACCTGCAAATTAGAATCCTTTGAAAGGAAAAAAGATTCAAAAACTTGGAACACCAATCATCTGAAGCTCTATTTTTAGAGCATGTACATTTTGTAAATTGTATGTTATAAATCAATAAAAATAAATGGCATACAGTCCCATGGTTTTTTGCCCTTTATTGAAGTTTTTGACTTAATTATTGTGTGTTTTACTTTATCATGCCAACAAGTTTTTCAAGCACAAGTACGACATGGTCTCACTTCAAATCTTTAGTAATGAAGATCCACATCTTAAGAACCTAATATTCTATGAGTGAAGAAATGAGCGGTTCACACTTAAAACTTTCATTCTATGAGGGAATGAAAGTATACATCTTAAGAGCCTGATCTTCTATGTGGGAAGAAATGAACTGTTTGCACTTTAAACTTTTATTCTACGAAGGAATAAAAGTACACATCTTAAGAACATGATCTTCTATAAGGGAAGAGATGAACGGTTTGCACTTTAAATTTTCATTCTACGGGGGAATGAAAGTACACATCTTAAGAACCTGATTTCTATGAGGGAAGAGATGAACCGTTCGCACTTTAAGCTTTCATTCTACTTAGTGATGGCAATAGTACCCAAACCCGACCCGACCAGAGTTTGACGGGTAAAACCCGGTTTGACCGGGTTTCGGGTTGGGTTCGAGTAAAACCCGATTAATGTAAAGCTGGTGCGGGTGCGGGTATGGGAATCCTGATACCTGACCCGTACCCAAACCCAAACCAGACCCAAAATTCAAATAATAAATATTTACAATTATATATATATTGGTTTTTTAAAAGTTGAAACAAAAGTTGCTACCAAACCAGCAAACCCTATCTCAGCCGAATTTTTCCTCTTCTCCGAACGCCGCAACCTCTTTCCTCTTCTCCGAATGCTGCAGTCAAGGCTTTACTATTTTGTGTAGGTTTGTATCTTCAAATTTATCAGGATTTTGTAAGGCCTGATAATGATTTTGTTTGATTGAAATTATGCTTTTGAGTCTTCTGATCGTGAGTTTGTTTAGATTTTGTGTTATTTCTAGGCCTTATATTTATCTTCAACGTGAATTTTAAGATCAATTAATTTTTAATTGCTTTATATTTTAATTTTATGCTGCAAGAATTGAACTATTACTACTTTTATGTTTTGTAGATTTCAGGTTTTATCAACTGAAATTATGGTTTGGAAATATTAACATGTTTTATCAAGAGATAGCAAACATAACCTGTTTTTGATCTATTTGACTCTTTCCTTATTTTTTAATTATAATTCATATAACAAAGAATTTGCATTATTACGTCAGATGAAGGTTTGAAATCAGGATTTTTTTTAGATTTGTTTGGATACATTCTTTGAAATGATATATATTTTCTCTCCCTTTTGAATCCTCTTATAAAGTATAGAATTGGCAATCCTTAGTTGGCAAGGAGTCTTAGAAATTTAAAAGTGTTGTTACATCCTAGGTATGATGTTCACATTACTATGTTTAGGATCTATGTCAGAGTCTTAAATTTTTAATATGATGTTCATCAATCACAAGGTTCTAGTCTTTTTGTATGATTTAGGAAGTTTTTAAATTTAATTTATTCATTAATCACAAGGTTCTAGTCTTTTTGATGAGTAAGTTTTTATAATAAGGCAATTAGTACAAAATTTTTGGGTAGATTATGTTGTTACTTGTTAATCTCATAAAAATAACCTTGTATGATATATTTAGTTGAAGATTTGTTGTATTTGGAATTATTAATACATTTATTTGGACATTCTCTGTGAATGATGAAAGAGTGTAGCACAGTGAATTAACTCCAATTTACACTAAATTCGGAGAACATGAAATGAAGTAAATAACCGAAGAAGCTAATGCTAACTTAGGATAGGATGTTGGACTTTAGCTTTTGGATATAAGTTTCTATCCAAAAGCCATAATTTTGTTTGTTTGTTTGTTTGTTTGTTTGTTTGTTTTTTAATTTTTTTAAGTTGAGGATTTTCCGTATTAAGAGAAGTTGAGGCACTTCCTTGATTTACCAATTACCATTGAATGCTCTTTGAATGACGCAAATGTTTTCCGTCATTATGGACTTCTTTAAATGACACAAATGTTTTCCAAACTAAGGTGATATAAGATATAATTATTGTTTTTTTGTAGATGGGTGACGATATTGGTTCTCATCAATCAAGATCACATCTAGTTGGGAATTAACCCAATCAAATGAAATTGAAAGTCCTAATCCTGAAGGTTCTTTTCCAAATAAAAATGCTATTAAAGAGGGCGTAGGAGATCATACAAAGTCTACTACACAAAGTGGAAGGCTAAAAAGTGTTGTGTGGAGTCATTTTAAAAAGACTCAAGTTAATGGAGAGTACAAAACTCAATGTAATTATTGTAAGAAATTGCTCAGTGGGAAATCAAAGAATGGAACGAAGCACTTGCATCTACATATGGAATCATGTATCCAACGAAAGATTAGCCTAAGAGGGCAAAAACTTAGCACATCTAAGATGGTGAAAGACAAACAAGAAATAACAACTACAATTTATGGCCCAAAATTTGCAAAGAAGGAGCTAGCTCAAGCGATCATTATGCATGAATATCCACTTTCGATAGTGGATCATCTTGGTTTTAAAAAATATTCATTCTCATTTCAACCACTATTCAAAGTTCCTTCTCAAAACACCATGAAGAAAGAAATTTTAAAATTTATGATATTAAAAAAAAAGGTGGCATTAAAATTGATGGACACTAATGAAGGAAGAGTGGCAATTACAACAGATATGTAGACAACAAGCAATAAAAAAAGGGGGTACATGGCAATTACTGTATGCTATATTGATCACTCTTGGAATTTGCAAAGCCACATTTTAAGGTAAATATAAATTCATTTTATGATTATACATTATTTTTTTATATATTAGAATGATTGATAGTCTTCTTTTATATTAGGTTCATCTATGTCCCTGCTCCTCACACAAGTGAGAGACTTAGTACTGTATTAGTTGGTTATTTATTGGATTGGAATATTGATGGATAATTATCCACCATAACTTTGAATAACTGTAACACAAATGATTCCATGATTGAAAAGATAAAAAATAAGTTACATCTTGGGTCTTTGCTAAAGGATGGTTCTTTGCTTCATATGCGTTGTTGTGCGCATATAATAAATCTAATTGTGAAGGATGGGTTGGAAGTAGTGAAAGATGGGGTAGAAAAGATTCGTGACAGTGTAGCTTATTGGACTGCAACTCCTAAAAGAATGGAAAAATTCAAGGAAACTGCTAAACAACTACACATGACGTACACTAAAAGCTTGTGTTTCGATTATCTAACTAGATGGAATTCAACTTATAAAATGCTTGATATTGCTATTTCATATAAAGAAGTATTTTGTAAGCTAAAACATTGTGATGATAAATACACTTGTTTGCCAACAACAACACAATGAGAATTTGTAAGTGAAGTTTGTGAGAAGTTGAAGATTTTTAATAGTGTTACAGAATTGTTTTCTGCCACTAATTATCCTACTTCTAATCTTTATTTCCCCAAGGTGTGTGAAATTAATTTGGCAATATCAAGTTGGCTTACTTCTTCCAATGTTGTGGTTCAAAGAATGGCAACAAAGATGATGGATAAATTTAAATGTTATTGGAGTGTGATTCATGATATTATGGGAGTTGCTACAATATTGGATCCAAGATACAAGATGAGTTTACTTGAGTATTATTATAAAAAATTGTATCCTACTGATGCCTACCATGAAACTAGAAGAATTCGAAAGCTTTGCTATGATTTGTTTTTTGATTATGAGTTGAAGAGTCAAGAGTCAACTAGCTCTCCATTTGAAGATATCAACAATTCTGTGGTTGATGATTCCTTGAATGACTTTGATACATTTGTGAAGAATCACAAAAGGGCAAAAACAACACATCTTGAGTCAGAGCTCAATCTTTATTTGGAGGAAGATATTTTACCAAGAACATTCGATTTTGATATTTTGATATGGTGGAAGTTAAGTGGAGTTAAGTATCCAACACTACAAAAAATTGCAAAAGATGTATTAGCCATTCCAATATCTTCTGTGGCTTCTAAATCTGCATTCAGTACTGGTGGTCGAATACCAAGTCCACATCGTAATTGACTTCATTGGCATACTTTAGAGGCTTTGATGTGTGCTAGAAGTTGGTTATGGAGTGAAAAAAATAAAGGTAAAGTAGTTTTCATATATGTTTTATGTATTAATATTTTAATATATTATGTTTTATTATCAATAACATATTAAATTTCATGTGGCTTATTTAGGAATGAGTTTTAAAGGAATGGAAGACTATGGCAATTTACTTGATGAGATAGACTCTGAAGATGAAGGTAAAAAGAAGATTTTACAAATTAAATGATATTTGGTGTAAAATATATAAATTTTATTTTTCAAATCCAAAATTCCTTTTGTTTAATGTAGATGAATAATTAGCAAGTGGAGCTACTCATGGATTGAAAGATGATTGATTATTTGGTGATGAACGGTGATCACCTAAACAAATAAATGCTCTTATTTTGATAGTGTAGTACTTATGGTTTCATTATCACTAACTCATTAAATTTAATATGGGTTATATAGGAATGAGTTCTAAAGCAATGAAAGACTACAATTTACTTAATGGGAAAGATTTGAAGGTGAAGGTAAAAAGAAAATTTTACAAATTTAAAGATATTTGGTATAAAATATATAGTTTCATATTTGGAATCATAATATTTATTTTGTTTTATGTAGATGAATTATTAGCAAGTGGATCTACTCATGGATTGGAAGATAATTGATTTCTATGAAGACATGATGATGATGAATGATGGTCATTTGAACAAAAAAAAAAAAAAAAAAAAAAAAAAACTATGCTTTTGGATTGAAATTTTCAATTCCTACTCTAACATTACCTTTTGTGACTTTGAATGTCTATTTACTTGTGACTTTGAATGACTATTTTCATTTCCTACTATGAATGTTCCATGATTTAGGGTGTGTAGGGTGTGACATTAAGACCATGAAGACATGTATGAATTTCATTCTTGTTCTAATTTTTTTTTTGTGACTTTGAATGTCTATTTTCTTGTGACTTTGAATGACTATTTTCATTTTCTATTATGAATGTTCTATGATTTAAGGTGTGACATTAGGACCATGTAGATATGTATGAATTTCATTCTTGTTCTATTTTTTTGTGACTTTGAATGTCTATTTTCTTGTGACTTTGAATGACTATTTTCATTTCCTATTATGAATGTTCTATGATTTAGGGTGTGACATTGAGACCATGAAGACATGTATGAATTTCATTCTTGTTCTATTTATTTTTGTGACTTTGAATGTCTATTTTCTTGTGACTTTGAATGACTATTTTCATTTTCCAATTATGAATGTTCTATAATTTAAGGTGTGACATTGAGACCATGAAGACATGTATGAATTTCATTCTTGTTCTATTTTTTTGTGACTTTGAATTTCTATTTTCAATTTCATTCTTGTTCAACTCACAAATGACTTGGTATTTTAATTTTATTTTAAATATTTTTAAATAGGATCATGGCGGGGAGGCTATAACTGCGAGTACTTGATTACCTGCCGGGTGTGGGTATGGCTTGAGGTTTTAAAAACTCGTCGGGTTTGGGTTCGGGTATGGGGGCGGGGTAGTGGGTGCGGGTACGAGTATGGCAAAACCCGCACCCGACCCGACCCGTTGCCATCCCTAATTCTACTGGGGAATGAAAGTAAACATCTTAACAACCTGATCTTCTTTAAAGGAAGAGATAAATGGTTTGCGCTTTAAACATTCATTCTACTGGGGAATGAAAGTACACATCTTAAGAACCTAATCTTCTATGAGGGAAAAGATGAATGGTTCACACTTTAAACTTTTATTCTACAATGGAATGAAAGTATACATCTTAAGAACCTGATCTTCTATGAGGGAAAGGATGAACGGTTCACACTTTAAACTTTTATTCTACAAGGGAATGAAAGTATACATCTTAAGAACCCGATCTTCTATGAGGGAAAGGATGAATGGTTCACACTTTAAACCATGGTTTATGTCTCATAAAGTGTATTTGGTGTTCCTTTGTGAAATTAGGTTGTGAATGCCTTGAAGGAAGAAGAGGAAGCAAAGATAGGTTATGAAGACACATTGTTGGGGGTTTTTGTATAACACAAAGGTCAAGACAAAAGAGAAGCTCATGTACATGAGGGTGTGTGCCAACTTTCAAGAGAATTCAAGCCAATTTGTGAGTTGGAAAAGCACAAAGGCAGTCACACTCTTATGTCCCTACTTGTCTCTTATGTCCCTACTTGTGTGAAGGTGGCAAGGGCTTCCAAATGATGATTTGACGAGAAAAACTCTTATAACCTACCACATGGACGTGTGCCCGACCATGCGGCCTCAAGAGAAGATAATTTGCACCGCATTTATGAATAGCACTGTAGCAATAAATGTAGGAATTTATTGTAGCATAAATACTGTTCACTCGACTGCGTGGAAATCCCACATAGTCGCTTGGAATTTCCTGCAGTTTACACAGCCACGTGAAATCTCACATAGTCGTGTGGAGGCACGTAACAACCCTAATTTCTGATTATAAATAGTCATTTTGCTCGATTCTTTTGGCATCTTTTGTGCTTCTTTTGAGATGAGAGATGACTAGGGTTTGGAGAGGAGGTCTTTGTGGCTTAGGAGGCACTTTTTCACCAACTTTGAACGATTCCTCCTCCATCATAGCATCAAGGAAGCCACCGATGACCCTAGCTTCGGAGTGGATCCTTCAAGACGTTGAAGCTCTCCATCAAGGCCATCAGTTCAAATATAAGGGGTTTATTTCTATGGCTTTTATATACTTTCATTCATTAATGGTTTGTTTTGTATATTGCTCCATGGAGAGCTAAACCCCCAGAGGATATTTGGGCTTGTGAACCCTAGGATTCTAATCTTTTGTGGATTTGCTTTGTGTTTCTATTTAATTCGAGTTTGGTTGAGTTTCAATCTTGTTTGTCTAATGCTCGCTTGCCTTATTGATCTTATGGTTATTTGTTCACCTTGGTGAGAGAGAGGTCTCCATTAGGGTTAGAACCTCAAGATTGAATAGGGTTGAGAGGCTGAGCCATGAGATAGTGGAGTGTCCCCTTTCCCCTCCGATTGGTGTATTCTATCTCCGTATTCCTTAGGCTTTATGCAACCATATTTGGTGTGAGGCGTGAGATTGAGCGATTTCTCCACCGGGACCTTGTAGGGGGTTAGGGATCTTTCACCTAGAAGTAGGATTAGGTCTATTCTTAGGAATCAGATACACCCTTTGGAATCTCTAGAGTCTATTGCGGTCATATGTGGTGTGAGGTATTGAGACTGAGAGATTTCTCTACCGGGACCTCGTAGGGGACTAGTATCGGTGATATAGAGGCATGATCTGATTATCTTTGAATTTCCATGACTTAACCTACTCATTCTAGAAACACTTTACATACCTGGTACCTAATACCTGAATCTTAGGGGAGCATTGCCTGAATACCCCACTTTTACTAATTGAGATCTCCCTCTATTTTATCCTTGCATATATTTCTTTGGTATTCATTTCTTCGCACACTAGATCATCACATTATCCCATTGATTATTAGGCTAGATAGCAGAGAAGAAGTTAGTATTAGTAACCTTGTTCCCTGTATATTCGACTACCCTACTCACCGGGTATTTTACTACTTCGACACCCATGCACTTGCGGTACACACACGCAATCAGGCGTGTCAAAATACAACCTACACTTATCTTTTGACTAGCAGCAATCATTAAAACCAGATCCATGACTAAAACATTAGCTTCAAATTAGTTTCTATCCAAACTTGATGACAACCACATTGGCATAGTATATACTAGTACTTATTCAAAACTCACGAATTAGCATAGACTAAGATCAAAGGTGTTGAACAAAAGTGAAAACTAGAAACTAAAATAACCTAGTGGCAAATCAAGCATGTAAGAGAGGCGTTCAGGCTTAGGTTTCTCCTAGGGTTTGATGAAGCACTAGACAAGCTTGCACTAAAACTTGCAATATGATTGAACTAGGAAAGTTCCTAAATCATATTACTCTTTTCTCAAGACAAGTAACAACTAGTTCTATACAGTGTTGATCAGACTACCCTATGATTGCAATGCACTCTATGAACTTTTTCTAGAGAAAACATGGGTTCTAGGAAATAGACAATTCTTCTCTTAAAGCAATTACCTCTAATCCTATACAGAGTAAGAATCAAAATCTCTTCCTGAAGCTTACTCCTTATGTTTGCATTACACATGAAACCTTAACGTTAACTCACTAAAAAAACAAGGAGAGAAATCTCCTTCCCAAAGTGTCACGCTCCGTCTCACAAGACCGGCACATGACAACCGCCGCAACAACCCGAGGAGGGACACACACACCATTCAACCCTTGAGTCGCCATAAGGCTAATAATTTTTCTAGATTTACACAATCCTATGCACAGTATCACAGATACGGGTCATACAAAATAGGGAACACGATGAGCACAACGAGAGCAAAACTTCATGAACATGATGGTAGGATTCCAAGAGACATACAAGTAACAAGTACAACCAAGTTTCTAATGAAATGGCAAAGAATGCAAGTAATACAAATACAAAGTTAAAGACACTGGTGGATGAAAACTAGTTAAAGACACTAGTTAAAGAATGCAAGTAATACAAACAATGCAACATGCTAAAAAACAAACATATGTCAAGGCACAAGGTGAAGATGGATGAAAACTAGTAATCGCCAAGCATTTTGCCTCACCACGGGAGAGGGGTGAGTAACTAAAATCACTCAGTGAGTGGATTAACATATTTTTAAAAGGATATGAAACCACAACATTTACATCTAGATAAATAAGCTTTTATAAGTACACACACACACACACACACACACACACACATACACACACACATATATAGGTTCCAAAATAAGCATAAGAATAAATCTAATCAGCTGAAGCTTCCAACAATTACCAATAACAATTTTGGTTTAAAAGAAACCTTTAAAAGAAATCAAATTGAATCACGTCACAAAATCATTAACAGTACGTAATTTGAGATTCTGAAACTGAATAAAAACATAAAAGTTCACAATTTAAAGATTCATTTCAAGAAATCATGGTTTCTCAAAATAATAGCGTGAAAACACTCTCCAAGGTTAGCCGTTGTCATGACTAAGTTGAGAGCCACCAAGGTCTTCATAGCTTGAAAACACCGTGTGGTGATTTGCGTGTTTTCAATGTATTGTCCCATCGGGACTTCTATGGCTACCCAAATTGGGTAGCAGACATGAACCTGGTCCACCACATCGTCTCCCATTAGGTCAGACCGTGAGACCCATTGCTGTAGTAGTGGGTAAAAAACCTCGTCACCATCAAAATCACATCTCGTCCTATAGCAAGAACGCAACCCATTTCATGTATAAGTTCAGACCGACAGGTATTTGAATACTACAATTCAAGTTTAAACATATCAAAGTGTCCACCTTTAGGACAAGCATTCACATTTCAAGATCAAAAGTCATTTTCAAAATAATAAATGTCAAAAGCACGAGTACACTAGGGCTAAGGCTCCCGATCACCATCATCAAACCAAATCAAATATATATACATATATAATTATAGGCTGGAATACTTCAAGTCAAGTTTTTCATATTTAAAAGTCTAACCAATAAAATTCATGGTTCAATATCCCACATTAATCATGTTTTGCAAAATCAACCATATTCAGCAAATCATTCAATCTACCCACAAACTTGAAACATAAGTTTATATGCATTTACAAGAATAATATAGTTGCAAGTCACTAACACTTCGAAAATATGAAATACGGTTATGAACAAAAAATACTTATGTAGAAAATCAATCAAACTAAATCATCCAAACATGAAAGAATGATAATAAAGATTGTCATTAGAATTGACAAATATCACAAGGAAATACATGAACCATTTTAATTCTAAAAGAACCCTGTGTTAAAGTCGACATTTCCACTTACATATCCAAGAATTTTATATAAACATTCAATAACATAATAAACAATTTTAAACCAATCCAAACATTGATTTAAATACGATAAAGCCAAGAACAATTTAATCAAATGATTAAAAGCATTTAAAAGTCATAATAGAACTATGCATTTCAACACAACCCACTTACAAACTTAGGAGGTTAAACTCCACAAGGGTGCTATTTTTCTGCTAGCTCCTTGTCTCGAGCCGAGCTTTCACTGCCTAAGACCACACCAACACAATGTAAAGGATTCAACAAAAGAATGATTAAAAACAAAATGAAATGTAGAATGCACTATAACCCTAAAAAGCAATGTAACTCTAATTGAGGCTTAGGGAGGGCTCAAACTTGAGTCCAATGAGTTCTAAGGAATTTCCATAGAGATCAAGTCCATTCTAAGTCAAGGAAACAAGAGAAAGAAGCAAGATTCATCGCTACTATAGTAAAGCTATAGTACTGTGATTTTCAGCAAAGTGAAGGTCCATGGATTCAACAAGATTGAAGGAAATAAGGAAATACATGCTCTCCATCCACTCCTAACACTCATCATACAAGAATAGAGACAAAAAATCAAGCTCTCATGCACATCCACCATAAGCCTAGGTCTAGCAATCAACATACAAACAAGAGCATGGAGAACAAGGAGGAGGAAGATGGCATACCTTGCTAATTTGACGAAGTAGAGAAGATGGTGAATGAACCTACCAAAAGAGTAATAGAGAGGAGATCAAGGGTTTGGGTTTCTCCCATTCAAAGAAGATGAAAATGAAAGGATGAAAGGTAAAGGAAAGGGGATAAAGAAAGGGTTAAGGGTTGATAAATGACCAAAATAACCTTGTTTCATGGCTTGGAAAAGCCTTACACGGGTGTGTATCGCATCTACATAGCCGTGTATCACCCCATGTAATTGCTATAGTAACATATTCTTTCTACAGTGCTACTACAACAGTGTCACTACTACAGTACCGTCATTCTGAATTCCAGAGAGTTACACGGGCAGATATACAATTGCATTGTTGTGTACATGCCCATGTACACGCTCGTATACTTTTATGATCAATTTCCAAGTTTTTTTAGAGAGTTACATAGGCAGGTACACTGATACATAGTGTGTGCACGCCCATGTAATTCTCTATCTGTGTTATGAGTTTCAAGAGGGTTACACGATTGCTATAGTACTACTGCTATATTACTATGGTTACACGAGTTATTTACAGGAGTAAGAATGAGGCCATTAGAAGCTGGAGATAAGAATTCGCTTAAACTCTACATATAAGGTCTTCTTCTTGGGGGTTTTGAATTTTATGAACCCACCAGACCATAAGCTTCTCAAGCTTAGGCATTTACTTTTCTAGTTAGAGACCAAAGTCTGGGGGCTAACGTGGGATCCGCCCAAGGACCTACTGGGTTTGGTAAATATCTAATGCGATCCCCCACAAGAGAGGTTATTTTTGGAGGAGAAACTAGTCCAACTTACAACCTTAAACGTTGGATCGTAAGCTTCTGTGTGTGGTGCTTGCGACATTCCTTACAAGCATATGCCTGCCTATGTGCTCCTCTGTCTAACCCTTACGTCCAAGCTTATAGGCATAAGTTGGCACACCTCTTGCGTGCGTATATTGCAAGTGCACGGGTGTCGAAATAATAATGTACCCAATGAGTCGGGTAGTTGAATCCACAGGGAACAAAGTATTAATAGTAACTACTTCTCAATTATCTAGTCAAAACGAAGAATATGGTGAAATGAACTCAATCACAAGAATATGAATGTCTCAACCAAGCAAGGAAGAGTAGAAATAAGGGAAGTCTCAATCAATAAAGATGAGGTACCCAGGTAATGCTCCCTTAGGATCTACATGAAGTGCAGGACTTACAATTGTTTCTAAATCAAGTTAATTGAGTCAAGGAAATCCAAGAATAATCGGTCCCTGCCTCCAGGCCAATGGTACTAGTCCCCTACAAGGTCCCGGTGGAGAAATCCCTCAATCTCAAACACCTCACACTACATATGACCGCAATAGACTCTAGGAATTCCTAAGAGTACACCCAATTCCTAAAGATAGACCTAACCCTACTTCTAGGTGAAGGATCCCCAGCCCATTACAAGGTCCCGATGGAGAAATCTCTCAATCTCAAGCCTCACACAAAATATGGTTGCATAAAGCCTAGGGAATATAGAGATAGGATGTACTAATAGAAGGGGAAAAGGGACACTCCACTATCTCAACTCTCTTCAATCTTGAGGTTCTAACACTAATGGAGACTCTCTCTCACCAAGGCAAACAACTCATGCAAATCAATCAACCACAAAGATTAATTTGGTAAGCAAGCAATGATAAAACAAGATTGAAACTCAATTAAACTTGGATTTAATAGAAAACACAAAGTAAATCAATACAAAGATAAGATCCCAGGGTTCACATGCCCGAATACCTATTAGGTTTTAGCCCTCCATGGGGCAAGTTACAAAATAAATAATGTAATGTAAATCAATGAAAAACATGGAATAAAACCACCTTGAATTCATGATGATGGATTTGATGGGCCGCTTAACGTCTTGAAGGATTCCTCTCCGAAGCTAGGTCGCCGATGACTTCCTTGATGCTATGACAAAGAAGGAATCTATCAAAGTTGGTGAAGAATGCCCCCCAAATTTTCCAAAGATCTCCTCTCCAAACCCTAACTTAGATAATTGATTAGCTATCATTGACTAATTTGTGAAATTGCCATTGATTGATTTCCATATCATTCTTTGATTTGTATAGTTCTTTTAATTTGTATTTCTTCCAAAAGTAGGCAGGTAAATTAGGAATGTACAGCCCTTTAAATAGAAGCCTTGGTCCTTGTGTTCAATATAGTTTTTGAAAAACCAAGAAAGCTATCTTCTTGTCTCCATTTTGTTTCAATTTACATGGTATCAGAGAAAGGTTAAGTAGCCAAATTTTTTCTCCGTTTTTTTTTTGTTAAAATGGTGTAAATAGCCATATCTGGGTCTGTTGCAACATCTTCTGGAGTAAGCATAGGGGTGCTACCATTGATGAGTGAATTTTATATCATGTTTCATGTCCTCTATTCCATTCTTTTCGCTGTACTTTAGTATATTTATTGAGTAGAATTGGTGCTACTCAGGGTATTATGTTCCATGATCAGGACTCTGGGGCTCGAGTCATTTTGGAGTGAAACCGAGTGCGTTTCCTGCGTGTGCATTGACCAAGGGATCAAAACTAGCTGATACGGGCAAGACATTGTCGTGCCCGACCTACTGCAAATCCCAACCTGGAGTGCGGAATAGCTAAAATCCTGACACGGGAGTGTCCCAGGCAGGGGAAGGTTAGCACATGCTCGTGCCCCAAGTGCTGCAAATCCCAGGAGAAATTCTCTCAAGAATGACATAGGCACGGTACTTAGTACACGGGGTCGCATGCCTATGTCTGAAGTGCTGCAAATCTCAGGTGTTTCACTGAAGGATTTCCTAGGAAAATACACATTCTGAACATGACCGTGTCTAGATCGTGTCGGGCCCCGAAATAGCCTTTTTAACTCCAGAACTTAGGGTTTCTATTTTATCTCTGTTCGGGGATTCTTCTCTCCACCGGGAGGACGTTGGTGAGATCGAAGATCAAGCTTCACCAACTCGCCTAAGGAGATCAAGGACAAGTAAGAGGCATCAAAAGAGGTGGGGTTAGCGCAAGGACACTGCAAGGAAGGTCATCAAGAGTATAGAAGGGAGTCTCTTCTTCTTTCTTCTCTTCTTTCTTTCTCTTTTTCTTGTGTACCTATCCAAGAGAGGTTAACTGGCTGCAGTGCTCAGGGTTGTGAACTCTTGTCAAACTGTAATGCTTATACACTTATTCTAATTGATTGCGGAGTTATTTTGATATTTGTGTTAAATCTGGTATTGCATAGCTCGATGTGTTGGAAGTGCACAGTTGTTAAGGTAAAACTCGGTGCGTAGCTCGTTCGGAGTAACGTGCAGTTATCTTAGCAAAACTCGGTGTATCCGAGAACACATAGATGGAATATTGCTGTTAAGCACACACTTATACCTGTGGAATGTACCTGGTAGTCAATTAGGGTGAGATAGCGTGCATAAGTCATTGGGAGCACCCTGCGGGATTACTCTTGTATTGCCGAATACTTGGTTCTAATTTCCTCCACCACCACCAACTCTATCATTCATTTGTGCTTTTATGATTCAATCCCTTTTCTACTTGTTTCACTAGACATCAGACGATGTTCGAGTATTTTAAGTACAGTTCCCTGTGGTTCGACAACCCTACTCCTTACGGAGTACCACTTTATTACTTTCTTGAGACCCGTACACTTGCGGGGATTGCATCAAGTTTTTGGCGCCGTTGCCGGGGAACTGGTCACTTCTAGGAAAGTTAGGACTTTGGTGATCTAGTGTGTGAATATCCTGTTTCTTTGTGAATATTTGTTTTTTTAGTTTTTTGTTCATCATTCTTTGTTTTAGTCTTGTTCTTGATTGCCTTGCAAATTTACAGTGATTATCTTGTGCACAGGTACCATTGTATGACCCATGGGAGTACATCATCCCCACTGCTGAACCCTGACCCAGAAGTTGAGAGAAATTTTAGAAGAAGAGTCCGACAAGTAAACTTGAGTGAAACAGGGTCGGTTGAAATTAGTGTTGAAGTTAACCAGGAACAAGAAATGGCCGGAAATCAACAACAGATTATTTCAGATTTTGCCCGGCTGAATTTTGACAGAACGGGGTCGAGCATTGTCATACTGCTTATCGCAGCCTACAATTTCGAATTGAAGCCAAATTTCATTCGGTGGTTGCAACAGGAGTATCAGTTTGATGGGTTATAAGATGAAGACCCCTATGAGCACCTTTGTAAATTTTTGGAAATCTGTGACACGTGTAAGATGAACAACCTCACCGAGGATGCTATCCGTTTGAGATTGTTCTTGTCTCTTAAGGATTGGAAACAGATCACTGATAGTTTTCTTGCGCGGTACTTCCCTCCGGCAAAAATCACGAAGCTAAGGAGCAATATTTCTTCTTATCGCCAATTTGAGAAAGATACTTAGGAAAGATACAAGGAGTTATTGAGAAAGGGCCTTCCACATGGAATTGTTGAGTGGATGCAAATTTGGATTTTTTATAACGGTTTGAGCTATGCCACCAAACAAATGCTTGATGCCGCCGCGGGAGGATCTTTGTGCAATAAGCAACCGAGTGCCACCTTCACACTCATTGAGGAGATGGCCAACAATGGCTACCAATGGAGCACCGAACGTAGCAAACCGGCAAAATCAGCCGGTATTTATCAAGTGGATGCTGTCACAACACTTGCGGCACAAGTTGAGGCAATTGCTAAGCATCTTGATGCCATGACCTTGCCTCCTCTGAGCCCTGGACCCTCTTGCAGTACTTGGGGTCCTTCTAGTGAGATCATTTGTCCTCCTTTGACTGATTTGGGCACGGGGCAAATGGAGCAAGTTGACTATGTGGGACAGAATCGCAGATTTCAGAATAACCCATATAGCAACACCTACAACCCGGGATGGAGGAATCATCCAAATTTTTCATGGTCAAGTAACTCTGGACAAGGGTAGGGAGCATCACAATAGCAACATGCTCTTCTTCCGCCGCAGATGCATCAACTGTCTTCCCCTTCATCATCAGAACCAACTCCAGACCTCACTAGCGTGATGGCAAAGTTCATCAAGAGTATAGAATCCCGTTTTGCTAGTCATGAGGAGATGATTAGGAACACAAATGCGACGGTGAGGAATATGGAGCATCAGATGGCTCAGTTGTCCAAGTTAGTGGAAGAAAGATTGCCCGGGTCTCTCCCGAGCAACACAATAGTGAATCCTAGGGAATCTTTAAAGGGCGTACAGTTGAGAAGTGGGAAGCAAGTGCAAAACCCTACTGCGAAGGCCCTTATGGAGGAACACGTTAACCCCACTGTTGTTGTGGATTTGGAAGTCCCGAATGAGGAAGAAAGTGCAAAGGAGCCGGGCAAGGCATAGGACCCAGTTTTAGAGTACCAACCGAAGCTCCCTTACCCGGTAAAGCTTAGGAAAGAGAAGTAAGATGAGCAATTCAAAAAATTCTTGGATATGTTCAAGACTCTACACATCAATGTCCCATTTGTTGAGGCTCTTACACAAATGGCAAGGCATGCTAAGTTCTTCAAGGAGTTGCTCACGAACAAGAGGAAATTTGAAGAAGTCTCATCCGTGACACTAAGTGAAGAATGTTTAGCCCTTATTTGCAACAAGCTCCCCAAGAAAGAGAGAGACCCAGGTGGGTTCATTGTTCCTTGCACTATTGGGAACCTTGTGGATGAAAGGGCTCTTGCTGATTTGGGGGCAAGTATCAACCTTGTGCCCTACAAGATTTTTTAGAAACTGGGCCTCGGGGAGCCAAAAGCAACTAACATGACACTACATCTTGCCGACAGATCCGTTCGGCAACCAAAGGGGATTATTGAAGATGTGTTAGTCAAGGTTGACAAGTTCATCTTCCCGGTGGACTTTGTGATACTTGACATTGATGACCGAGTTGATGTGCCGCTAATTTTGGGTCGGCCATTTCTTGCAACGTCGAAGGCATTGATCGATGTGAAAATGGCCGGATGACACTTCGTGTGGGGGATGAGGAAGTCATCTTCAAGCTTAAAGATTCAATGAGGCACACCATGGATTTTGACAACACATGCTATTTTCTTGATTTTATTGATGATGTTGTTTCTGATTTTGTGCAGGATACGTTTGTAAAGGACGAGTTAACAGAATTATTGGGGGAGGAACCCCCGAGTGATAAGGACATGGTGGAAGAGCTACATTGTGTGAATTTGGTAGCGGTTGAGAGTGTATCACCTTCCGAATCTCCTTCAAAGGACCGAGGCCAAATTATCTCTAATGTGTTAGGACCTTTAGGAGGTTATGCTACCCTTTTCTCTTTCATGAATACCTTATGCCACCGAACATATGGGCGTGAGAGCTTCTTTGAAGGAGATGCAGAAGGTGATACACTCTCAACCGCTACCAAATTCACACAATGTAGCTCTTCCCCCATGTCCTTATCACTCGAGGGGTTTCTCCCCCAATAATTCTGTCAACTCGTCCTTCAGAAACGTATCCTGCACAAAATCAGAAACACCATCATCAATAAAATTAAGAAAATAGCATGTGTCGTCAAAATCCATGGTGTGCCTCATTGAATCTTTAAGCTTGAAGATGACTTCCTCATCCCCCACACGAAGTGTCATTCGGCCATCTTCACATCAATCAATGCCTTCGACGTTGCAAGAAATGGCCGACCCAAAATTAGGGGCACATCAACTCGGTCATCAATGTCAAGTATCACAAAGTCCACCGGGAAGATGAACTTGTCGACCTTGACTAACACATCTTCAATAATCCCCTTTGGTTGCCGGACGGATCTGTCGGCCAGCTGCAGTGTCATGTTAGTCACTTTCGGTTCCCCGAGGCCCAATTTTTGAAAAATCTTGTAGGGTATAAGGTTGATACTTGCCCCCAAATCAACAAGGGCCTTTTTATTCACAAGGCTCCCAATAGTGCAAGGAACAATGAACCCACTTGGGTCCCTCTCTTTCTTGGGAAGCTTGTTGCAAATAAGGGCCGAACATTCTTCACCAAGTGTCACGGATGACACTTCTTCCAATTTCCTCTTGTTCGTAAGCAACTCCTTGAGGAACTTAGCATACCTTGGCATTTTTGCAAGAGCCTCAGCAAATGGGACATTGATGTGTAGAGTCTTGAACATATCCAAGAATTTTTTGAATTGCTCATCTTGCTTGTCTTTCCTAAGCTTCACCGGGTAAGAGCTTCGGTTGGTACTCTAAAGCTGGGTCCCTTGCCTTACCAAGTTCCTTTGCACTTTCTTCCTCATTCAGGTCCTCCAAATCCACAACAACAGTGGGGTTGACGTGTTCCTCCATAGGGGCCTTCGCAATAGGGTTTTGCACTTGCTTAACACTTCTCAACTGTACGCCCTTTAAAGATTCCCTAGGATTCGCCATTGTGTTGCTTGGGAGAGACCCGGGCAATCTTTCTTCCACTAACTTGGACAACTGAGCCATCTGATGCTCCATATTCCTCACCGTTGCATTTGTGTTCCTAATCATCTCCTCATGACTAGCAAAACGGGATTCTATACTCTTGATGAACTTTGCCATCACGCTAGTGAGGTCTAGAGTTGGTTCTGATGATGAAGGGGAAGACAGTTGATGCATTTGCGGTGGAAGAAGAGCATGTTGCTGTTGTGATGCTCCCTGCCCTTGTCCAGAGTGACTTGACCATGAAAAATTTGGATAATTCCTCCATCCCGGGTTGTAGGTGTTGCTATATGGGTTATTCTGAAATCTGCGATTCTGTCCCACATAGTCGACTAGCTCCATTTGCCCCGTTCCCGAATCGGTCGATGAAGGACAAATGATCTCACCAGAAGGACCCAAAGTACTACAAGAGAGTCCAGGGCTCGGTGGAGGCAAGTTCATGGCATCAAGACGCTTAGCAATTGCCTCAACTTGTACCGCAAGTGTTGTGACAACATCCACTTGATAAATACCAGTTGATTTTTTCGGTTTGCTACGTTCGGTGCTCCATTGGTAGCCATTGTTTGCCATCTCCTCAATGAGTGTGAAGGCGGCACTCGGTTGATTGTTGCACAAAGATCCTCCCGCGATGACATCAAGCATTTGTTTGGTGGCATTGCTCAAACTGTTATAAAAAATTTGAATTTGCATCCACTCAACAATTCCATGTGGACGGCACTTTCTCAATAACTCCTTGTATCTTTCCCAAGTATCATACAAGGATTCCGACTCAAATTGGCGATAAGAAGAAATATCCCTCCTTAGCTTTGTGATTTTTACCAGAGGGAAGTACCGCGCAAGAAAATTATCAATTCGAAATTGTTGGCTGCGACAGGCGGTCTAACAATGCTCAACCCCGTTTCGTAGAAATTCTGCCGGCCAAAATATGAAATACTCTGTTACTAATTTTTGGCCATTTCTTGTTCCTGGTTAACTTCAACACTAATTTCAACCGACCTTGTTTTACTCAAGTTCACTTGCCGGACTTTTCTTCTAAAATTTCTCTCAACTTCTGGGTCAGGGTTCAGCAGTGGGGATGATGTACTCCCACGAGTCATACAATGGTACCTGCGCACAAGATAATCACTGTAAATTTGCAAGGCAAACAAGAACAAGACTAAAACCAAAACAAAGAATAGTGAACAAAAACTGCGAAAACAAATATTCACAAAGAAACAAAATATTCACACACTAGATCACCAAAGTCCTAACTTTCCTAAAAGTGACCAGTTTCCCAGCAACGGCTCCAAAAACTTGATGCACTCCCTATAAGTGTACGGGTCACAAGAAAGTAATAAAGTAGTACTCCGTAAGGAGTAGGGTTGTCGAACCACAAGGAACTGTACTTAAAATACTCGATTATCTTCTGATGTCTAGTGAAATAAGTAGAAAATGGGTTAAATCATAAAAGCATAAGTGAATGATAGAGTTGGTGGTAATGGAGGAGATTAGAATCAAGTATTCGGAAATACAAGAGTAATCCCTCAGGGTGCTCCCAATGACTTATGCACGCTATCTCACCCTAATTGACTACCAGATACATTCCACAAATATAAGTGTGTGCCCAACAGCAATATTGCATCTATGTGTTCTCGGATACACCGAGTTTTGCTAAAATAACTGCACATTGCTTTGAATGAGCAACGCACCGAGTTTTACCCTAACAACTGTGCACTTCCAGCACATCAAGTTATGCAATACAAGAATTAACACAAATATCAAAAGGAACTCCGCAATCAATTAGAATAAGTGTATAAGCATTACATTTTGATAAGAGTTCACAACCCTGGCACTGCGGCCAGTTAGCCCCTCGTGTGCAGGTACACAAGAAAAGGAGAAAGAAAGAGCAGAAGAAAGAAGAAGAGACTCCCTTCTATACTCTAGATGACCTTCCTTACAGTGTCCTTGTGTTAACCCCACCTCTTGCAATGCCTCTTACTTGTCCTTGATCTCCTTAGGCGAGTTGGTGAAGCTTGATCTTTGATCTCATCAAAGTCCTCCCGGTGGAGAGAAGAATCACTGAACAAAGATGAGATAGAAACCCAAAATTCTGGAGTTAAAAAGGCTGTTTATGGTCCCAACACGGTCTGGACACAGTCGTGTTAAGACCGTGTACTTTACTGGGAAATCCTTGAGTGAAACACCTGAGATTTGCGGCACTTCAGATGTAGGCGTGCGACTCCCGTGTCACCTATCACACGAATGTGTACTATGCACAGTACCCATGTTGTTCTTGAGAGAATTTCTCCTAGGATTTGCAGCACTTCGAGCACGGGCGTGTGCTGACCATGTCCTGCCTGGGACACTCCCGTGTCAGGGATTTAGCTATTCTGCACTCTAGGCTGGGATTTGTAGTAGGTTGGTGATAAGTGTTTGTGTTATAATACCGCGAAGCGTTATTACCTTACATTGAGCATATCTTTTATCAGGTTTTATCACTAAGGTGGTGTTTGTTTCAAAGGATTTGGAGCTACATGTAACTCCAAATCCCTTGGCTTTTTAAAGTCAAGTATTTGTTTTGAGGTATTTCATTTTCCATATGCTTTTGAAATCCCATCATTGAGGGATTTTGGTTTACGGTTAAATTGACCGTAAAACCAAATCCCGGGAGTTCAAAACCAATATATATGCATATATACACACATGCATATACTTATACGCATACACATATGCATACATACACACATGCATATACTTATATGCATACACATATACATACATATACATATAAATATTTATATAAACATACATATAGATATATGTATGTATATACATATACATATTTATGTATATGTATAAACACACACATATATGTACATGTACATATACATATATATATTTATGTATATGTATAAACATACATATGCATATACATATACATATTTATATAAACATACATATACACTTCTAGATATGCTTGTACATAGTATGTTTACATATACAAATACACCTATATATGTATGTATATATGTGCATATATGCACAGATACACACATATACATATACTTATATAGATATATATACTCATATACATATATGTATATACACATATGCACACATATACATATATTTATATATATATTCAATACATATACTTATACACATATTTTCCAATTTCAAATTTTCAAATCCTTCCAAACAAACATAAAATCTTATATAATACAGTAATTTCAGTTGCATCCAATCAAACACAAGATTTGACTGCACTGTATTTTAAAATCCAAGTATTTCCAGTTACATTGTAACTAGAAACTCACTGCATTTAGAACTACATTCAACCAAACACTACCTAAATGGTGTGCATTTGTGTACTTTTGTGCATTGAAGGTTTGTGGAGCTAAATTGGAGAAGAAGAACGAAATTAGGTCGTGTTCGCCGATGTTGGAAAGTTTTCGGACCAAGTAAAGGAACAAGGCACGAGCTTGACTTGTGAATGTGTGCCAACCTCCTTTGAAGGGGCACAAAGGCAGTCACATTCACACAAGTTTAACTCGTGTAGCTTAGAAGAACTTCACCAAGAAGGAGACTTGAGCAATCGGCACGAGCTACCATTGTTTGTGTGCCCAACCAATGGTCTCGATGAAGAACAACGGATTCGGGAACGTTTCGGCAAGTTACTGTAATAGCACACTGTAGCAAGTTACTGTTCATTTCTGCCGAAAAATCAGGATTCCAGAGGATTCACATGGCCGTGTGGACCACACGGCCGTGTGAATCGATTTTTCAGCCAGACAGAAACTTCACACGGGCGTGTGGAAATTCCACACGGCTGTGTGAAGCCCCCGATAAGTCCGATTTTAAAGCGGCGATTCAACAATATAAAAGGGAATTTTGGAGTCCTTTTGGGGATATCTTTTGACCTATCTTTCTCCTCAACTTGGGGAGTGCGGCTAGGGTTTTGGAGAGGATCTCGTGGAGGTTTAGCGCGCATCATTGGCATCATCACTGACGTTCGACGGCCGCACAAGACCACGGCCACACCATATACAAGGGGGTTTTCATCAATGTCTTTGATTTATACTTTCTTTTCTATTTTGATGAACATGTATAGCTCCATGAGGCGCTAAACCCCTTGAGGGTATTCGGAATTGTAAACTCTAGGGTTATTATGTTTCTTTGATATTGTTATTATGCTTTTCCATTATTGATAAATAAAATTGAGTTTCAATCTTAATTTCATCTTGTTAATGTTTTCTCTTAGATGTGACACTAGGATTGAGAACAATCTAGGTTGCCCTTTTGAGGTGTGACAACTCCTTAGGGTTAGACTACTTAAGATTGAAGAGGGTTGAGAGGGAGAGTTGTGAGGTAGCGATGTACCCCTTTCCCCTCCGACGTGGTTTCTACCTACCTCCGTTTCCTTGATTTCATAAGCGGTCGAAATAGAGTGAAGTGCTAGGCAGATAAACTCCCCTGGGGCTTAGTTACGCGGGTAACAGAGTGAAGGGTTGAAGTGAATCCTACGCGCTGGGGCTTAATTTAGACTAGGGTTCTTCCACCTAGACCAAAGGGTTAGAAGTATACATAGGAACAGGTTTTACCACTAGGAATCCCTAGAGCTTAAAGCAATCCCACGTAGTGTGAGGTTTAGGTAGATATACTCCCCTGGGGCTTAGTCGTGCGAGCGACAGAGTGAAGGGTTGACGTGAATCCTAATACCGGGGTATAGTGTTGGGGTTAGTCACGGTTGTCCTTAGGTTTGGGACCGTGAGTTTTAGGATATTCTCGACTCATTTAACATCAATAGGGAAGTATAATAGCATAGTCCTGCACTAGAAGCATAGATCCTAGAGGTAGCTTGTCCGGATACCCTATTTCCTTCATTGCTAGTCTTCTCTATTCTTTCTTACTTGCACTTTTTGATCTTCCATCTTTCTATTTAATCTCTTGTCTTTCATTCTGTTCGATTCTATATTCACTCATTGATCCAATTATTGCTTTTCCATACGCCGCATAGCTTTATTAGTGAAATCTCATATTCTAAATATCTATTTCCTGTGGATTCGACTACCCACTCACCGGGGTAAATTTTATTACTTCGACAAGGCCGTGCACTTGCGGTACGCACGCAAAAGGTCGTGTCAGTTGGACACTACCATGTCTTGCCCGTGTCAGTTAGTTTTGATCCCTTGGTCAATGCACACGCTGGAAACGCACTCGGTTTCACTCCAAATTGACTCGGGCCCCAGAATCCTGTACATGGGACATAATACCCTGAATAGGACCAATTCTACTCAACAAATATGCTAAAGGACAGTGAAAAGAATAGAACAGAGGACATGAAACATGATATAAAATGCACTCATCAACTTGCTCGCCGTCGGTTCGGCGAGTTACGCGAGATTGATTGGGGCGTATTGCGTGAGGTAGGTTTAGAGGAGGATGTTCAGCAGTTAGTGAGTATCGGGGCCTGGGGGCAGTTATTCATGATCACGGACACCATCTACGAGCAGTTGGCTCTAGAGATCTTATCGACATTTGAGATATTCCGGGGCACCATTGCCTTTCATCAGGCCGACTTCATTTAGTTTCAGGCTTTTGGCACCCTCTATCAGATGAGCCTTAGTGAGTTCTCGATTCATTTGGGGTTGTATGATACTGCTTTTACCCAGACCATGGAGAATGCATGGCAACGCATAGGCCTGGTACCGCACTATGACCCCTGCCGAACTATGGCGACCACACTTCGCTCCCCCGCGTTACGGTACATTCACTTTCTACTCAGTCATACTATAGCGGGGCGTGGAAACAGCACGGGGGTCGTTAGTCTGTGGGAGCTTGATTTTCTGTTGAGCATGGTGGATGGGTTCCACTTGTATTTGGGCTACGAGGTTGCTGTGTCTATCTCTCACCAAGGGACGAACCCCCATATTGGCGCGATCTTTGTTGGCCCGTACATCACACTGTTGGCTCGGCACATGGGTATTCTTCCGAGCACCACTGCGAGCAGGATGCTAGTGGTTGGCGTGGTAGCTCCCATTTCCTTTGAGACATTACGATCAATGGGGATGCTCCGCCGGATCCAGACAGATCGGGGGATTGAGTTCCGGGTTCATAGAGATACTGATCCTTCGTCCCCAGCTCCTACTACCCCGTCCTCATCTCAGACGGGCCCCTCTATTCGTTAGCCTAGACCAATCGCGTGTTCATCCACGGCATTCCGCTGGCTGCAGAGGAGTGTGTCGCGCATCACTGATCACCTGGGGATTTGTTTATCTCCCCGCCTTTGTCACCCGAGCAATCACCCCATGTCCGCACACGGATACAGCTACCTCTTCGGCCCAGCCCACAGTGACCCCTCCTGCCCCTGCATCGTCTGGTTCTTGTTCAGGCAGCGAGTCGACGTCTGGCAGCGAGTCGGCATCTGGCGGCGACTCTCAAAGCAGGGAGGGTGATGATTCGCAGGCGGGCAATGATTCCTAGGACGATAGTGCTACCCCTTGAGCATCACCTCATGCATCTACTGATTTTTTTTCTGTCTTTATTTCCAGTTGTTTGTTGTGCTATTTCTTTAGACATTGTACTTTCTGAGTCCATTCGCACGGGGACCCCCCTGCTCAACTGGTATTTTGGTTTGTTTATTTTCAGCATGTTCATTTTACCTATTTTGTGTGCACTTTTCACTTGTGTGACCCTCTACATTTCAAGTGTGTTGGTTGCTTGGAGTTAATTGGGCAACACGTTGAGAGCGGCCACATCACACTCCGTGTTTGTATCAACTTGTTTGAATAGCACACATGTGGGAGTGACACCATCACTCTCCATGTTCAGGGAAGATTTTTGAACCCTCGACTTTCTCTTTGTTCCCAATGATCATGTTATATGCCATTCATTTCTACATTGGGGACAATGTCGACTTCAAGTGTGGGGGAGAGTTGCATGCTTCTTATAGATGAGTGCTTTGCTAATGATGATCCATGAATTGTTTGTTTGACTCGGCTTGAACTTAGGAGGACATGAGTGTATTAGGAGCCACTTGAACTTAAGGGTAGACTCTTTTCTACTTGTAAGACAAATATCAGTTCACTTTACTTAGAGGTTGATGCCACTTGTCTTATTTAATACTCGAGTTCTTAAAAAAAAAAAAATGGAAAGTCGGATTCCAACCCCGGGATGCCCTACCAGTCACAATTTTGGGTAAAGTGATGGTCGCCGCGAGACAAGCTAAAAAAAGCTAGCACGCGACTCCCAGGCCGCAAGTGCACGGGTCGTCAAGTAATAACCTCTCGTGGACGCACGAGAGGGTCATATTCCCAAGGGCTCCGAGATCTACTATTACTTCCTTTCGGGGTTCACTGTCTAGTCGATCAAAACAGGGTTGGTGAAATTGTAAAGACTAGAACAATAAAACGAATAAGAAAATGAAAGCAATATAATGCTCAATCCGAACAAAGATGAGGGTGAAGAATCCAAGAATCAAGGAAGGCCTCGGGCGAGGATTCCCCTGGGAGAAGACTAAGTACGGATGACGATAACAATGTTAAAGGTAGGGTTGGCTTGGTCTTAGTCCGCTAGACTCGGATGTCGACTACCCCGGAACCTCCGTGGTGTACCCCTAATCCAGTACGGGTTCCTCTATCCAGAAGAAACCCCCACGATGTCATTGAGAACAAGGAGTCTTGGTTAGGGTTATTCTAGTGCACGCTTTCGGCTAAAATAACCCTAACCGCGCGGGAGGCTACTAATACCCGGAACCTCCGGCGTATTAATACAATAAATCCCTCTTTAATTATCACATGACCTAACACAAGCTAGCATCCCGCCAAACAAGTATTGTTCACAATCAATTCTACGGAATCCATCCATTATAGAATGAACAAGAAAATGATAAATTAAAACCAAACACACAAGCCACACACATTCATTCAAAGAGCAAGAATGTCATCCATACAAAGTCTCCTCCCAAGGTTCACCGGGAGCCCGGTGGCCTTGGGAGTTTAGTTCAACATAACAAAATGGGAGAGCTAACAATACATGAAGTTCATCATACAAACAATGAGAAAACTCCCCTCGAAATGTCGACTAGAAGATGATGATGGTAGCCCGTCGGATCCTCGCCGCCGAGCTCTTCGATGCTTTCCAATTTTCTCCCCTTCGTCTCTCCTTCAATCCTTGCCGAAATCGCCTCCAAAAAAATGATGAAATTAGGTTTAGGGTGTGGAGGTCGGATGAGAACCAGTCCCTTTTTCAAAGCCCTCAGCAATGCTTATATAATCCCGAGACCGTGAGGGCTGTGTGCGGGCCGCACATGCGCCCACACGGTCTTCTAGCCACTCTGTGCGGCCTGGAGTGCGGGCCGCACACAGGCCGCACAGCTCACTCGCTGAGCTGTGAGGGCACTGTGCGGCTCGCACAGTGGCCGCACAGAACTGTGTGCTTCGCGGATTTGTGTCATTCGGAGCTTGTTTAAACTTTATTTCTTCTTCAATTTTCTCGAAAAATGACTCGAATATGGTTCATCCTCGCAAATATGGTCCTCAAAACCCTGAAAGGAGAATGAATACATCAAATGCGCAAAATGTCATCATAATACTAATACAAGTTGCATGAAAGTGCATAAATTTTACAAGTAAAACATAATATATTTAGACACTTATCATTAAGTTCTGTGGAAAGATGGTAGAAAGAGCTATCACCCTAAGTTGTGTGAAAGCCGCTCTTGAGTAATCAAATTTTGGGCATTACAAGTGTACATTTGATGATCTATCTGGAGAAAAGGCTACCACTATGATCTATCGGGAGAAAAGGCTCATACTCTTGGGTTTTTGCACACACACATAGTCTTTGAAGTAGAGGAGATTCTTGTACAAATTGACAGGGTCTTCTAACCCTCACTGTTCCTCTTTTGCTTTAAGCCTTGTCAATCATGTGAGATTGGAAGGGTTGCACTCATCTATATTTCTCATTGTGCTTATTTGTTTTGCTTGAGGACAAGAAAATGTTCAAGTGTGGGGGAATTTGATGAGTGCATTTTATATCATGTTTCATGTCCTCTATTCCATTTTTTTCGCTATCCTTTAGCATATTTATTGAGTAGAATTGGTGCTACTCAGGGTATTATGTTCCATGTCCAGGACTCTGGGGCCCGAGTCATTTTGGAGTGAAACCGAGTGCGTTTCCTTCATGTGCATTGACCAAGGGATCAAAACTAGCTGACATGGGTAAGACATGGTCGTGCCTGACCTACTGCAAATCCCAGCCTGGAGTGCGGAATAGCTAAAATCCTGACACAGGAGTATCCCATGCAGGGAACGGTCAGTACACGCCCATGCCCGAAGTGCTGCAAATAATAGGAGAAATTCTCTCAAGAACGACACGAGCACGATGCCTAGTACACGGTGGTGTGCTAGGTGACAAGGGGGTCGCACGCCTATGTCTGAAGTGCTGCAAATCTCAGGTGTTTCACTGAAGGATTTCCTAGGAAAGTACACGTTCTGGACACAACCGTGTCCAGACTGTGTCAGGCCCTAAAATAGCCTTTTTAACTCCAGAAATTAGGGTTTCTATTTCATCTCTGTTCGGGGATTCTTCTCTCCACCGAGAGGACGTTGATGAGATCGAAGATCAAGCTTCACCAACTCGCCTAAAGAGATCAAGGACAAGTAAGAGGCATCAAAAGAGGTGGGGTTAGCGCAAGGACACTGCAAGGAAGGTCATCAAGTGTATAGAAGGGAGTCTCTTCTTCTTTCTTCTATTCTTTCTTTCTCCTTTTCTTGTGTACCTATCCAAGAGAGGCTAACTGGCTGCAGTGCCCAGGGTTGTGAACTCTTGTCAAACTGTAATGCTTATACACTTATTCTAATTGATTGCGGAGTTCTTTTGATATTTGTGTTAAATCTGGTACTGCATAACTCGATGTGTTGGAAGTGCACAGTTGTTAGGGTAAAACTCGGTGCGTAGCTCGTTCGGAGTAACGTGCAGTTATCTTAGCAAAACTCGGTGTATCCGAGAACACATAGATGCAATATTGCTGTTGAGTTGATAAGTGTTTGTGTTATAGTAATGCAAAGCGTTATTATCTTACAATGAGCATACTTTTTATCAGATTTTATCACTAAATGATCTGTATTTGTGTATTCTTATGCATTATAGGTTTGTGGAGCTAATTTGGAGAAAAAGAACGAAGTTAGATCCTGTTCGCCATTGTTGGGAAGTTTTCAGACTAAGCAAGGAACAAGGCAAGAGCCTAAACTTGTGAGTGTGTGCCAACCTCCTTTGGAGGGGCACAAAGGCAGTCACATTCACAACAAGTCTAACTCGTGTAGCTTAGGAGAACTTCACCAAGAAAGAGACTTGAAGCAATCGGCACGAGTTACTGTAGCAGCAATGTATATTGTTACTGTAGCAAAATACTGTAGCAAACTATTGTTCACTTTCTGCCGAAAATCAGGATTCCAGAGAGTTCACACGGGCATATGGAAATTCCACAAGGCCATGTGAATTAATATTTCAACAACCCAGAAACTGCACACGGGCGTGTGGAAATTCCACACGGTCGTGTGAAGTCCCGATAAGTCCAATTTTAAAGCCGCGACTCAACATTATAAAAGCCCAATTTTGGAGAATTTTGAGATATCTTTCGACCTAACTTTCTCCCCAACTTCTGGAGAGTGCGGCTAGGGTTTCGGAGAGGACTTCGTGGAGGTTTAGATCGCGTCATCGGCATCGTCATCGACGTTCGGCGGCCGCACAAGACCACGGCCACACCATACGCAAGGGGGTTTTCATCAATGCTTTTAATTTGTGCTTTCTTTAATATTTTGATGAACATGTATAGCTCCATGAGGAGCTAAACCCCTTGTGGGTATTCGGACTTGTAAACCCTAGGATTATTATGTTTCTATGACATTGTTATTATGCTTTTTCCATTATTGATGAATAAATTCGAGTTTCAGTTTTAATTATCTTTTGCAATTGTTTTCTCTTAGCCGTGACACTAGTGTTGAAAACAATCTAGGTTATCTTTTGGAGGTGTGACAACTCCTATAGGATTAGACTACTTAAGATTGAAGAGGGTTGAGAGGGTGAGTCATGAGGTAACGAAGCGTCCCCTTTCTCCTCCGGTGTGATTTCTCCCTACCTCCGTTTTCCTTGATTTCTTAGCGGTCGAGATAGAGTGAAGTGTTAGGTAGATAAACTCCCATGGGGCTTAGTTGCGCAAGCAACATAGTGAAGGGTTGACGTGAATCTTAAGCACTAGGGCTTAATTTAGACTAGGGTTCTTCCACCTGGACCAAAGGGTTAAAACTACACATAGGAACAGGTTTTATCACTAGGAATCCCTAGAGCTTAAAGCAATCCCACATACTGTTAGGCTTAGGTAGAAATACTCCCCTGGGGCTTAGTTGCGTGAATGACAGAGTGAAGGGTTGACGTGAATCCTAATGCCGAGGCATAGTGTTGGGATTAGTCATGGTTGACCTTTGGTTTGGGACCGTGAGTTTAAGGATATCCTCTACTTAATTAACATCAATAGGAAAATATAATAGCATAGTCTTGCGCTAGAAGCATAAGTCTTAGAGGTAGCTTGTCCGGATATCCTATTTCATCCATTGCTAGTCTTTCTCTAATCCAGTTCTACTTGCACTTTCTTGCCTTCCATCCCTCTATTTAATTTCTTGTTCCTTTTATTCTAATTGCTTCCATAATTCATTTATTAATTTTATTATCACCTTTCGTACACCGCACAACTAAATAGCGAAATCTTGTGTCTTAAATCCCTATTCCCTGTGGATTCGACTACCTACTCACCAGGGTAATTTTATTACTTCGACAAGCCCGTGCACTTGCGGGATACACGCAAGGTCGTGTCATGAGCACACACTTATATATGTGGAATGTACCTGGTAGTCAATTAGGGTGAGATAGCGTGCATAAGTCATTGGAAGAACCCTAAGGGATTACTCTTGTATTGCCGAATACTTGGTTCTAATTTCCTCCATCACCACCAACTCTGTCATTCATTTATGCTTTTATGATTAAATCCCTTTCCTACTTGTTTCACTAGACATCAGACGATATTCCAGTACTTTAAGTACAGTTCCCTGTGGTTCGACAACCCTACTCCTTACGGAGTACCACTTTATTACTTTCTTGCACCCCGTATACTTGCGGTGATTGCATCAACCATCAAGGTTCGTAAACCCCAGCAAAGTCAAGAATTTTCCTGTCCAGCTAATTGTTCACAAGTTGAATGGTAAAAATTATTTGGAGTGGGCGCAATTGATTAATTGGTGGTCAATGGCAAGGGTAAACTCGGCTATCTCACCAGCGAGACAAAGAAGCCAGAACAAGCAAATCTGACATAGATGACTTGGAAGTTAGAAAATTCTCTCGTTATAGCTTGGTTGATCAATTCTATGGAGGATTCAATCGGCAAAATATAATTGTTTCTTCCCACTACAAAGGATGTGTGGGATGATGCCTGAGAGACATACTTAGATCTCGAAAATTCTTCGCAGATTTTTGAGTTAAAGATGAGACTTTGGCAACGAAGCAAGGAGATTGTGAGGTTGTTGAATATTATAATGAGATGAAGGTGTTATGGCAAGATCTTGATCTATGCTATGAAGATAATTGGGCTTGTACCACAGATAGTGTTCGTTATTATAAAAGAATGGAAAATGATGGTGTGTTTAAATTTTTTGGTAGGATTAAATAAGAGTCTTGATGGAGTCAGGGCTAGATCCTTGGCAGAACCTATTTACCATCAATTCGTGAACTTTTTACAGAGGTGCGACGAGAAGAAGGTTGACATAAGGTGATGTTGGGTGAAAAAAATTCATATGCTATAGAAGTTTTAGCCTTAATAAGCAGAAATAATCATAGTAATTCTCCATTTCTAGCGCATGATAGTAAGAAAGGTGAAAAAGTATGGTGTGCTCACTGCTACAAACCAGGACACACTAGGGAGACTTATTGGGATTTACACGGGAAACCTCCCAATTGGAAGCCACAAACTCCCATGCAACCCAATCGTGATCCAAAGGCTTTTCACTCAATCATAGAGGAGAATAAAAGCACTGAAACTACTCTTGGGACACCTTCATTCAACACAGAACAGTTAGAACAACTGTATAGACTTTTTCAATCAACACAATTCTCTAATCTTGCTTTCTCTTTTTGTTCCTTAGACCAGAAAGGTAGTTACCTTCAATCTGCTATCTTTAAAGTGTCAATTATACTTCAATGTCCATGGATAATTGATTCGGGTGCCACTGATCATATGATAGGTATTTCTAAATTATTTTCTTCCTATATCCTTTTGCAAGCAATATAAAAATTAAGATTGCTAATGGTCCTCTCTCAGCAATTGCTGGGAAAGGGTCAATTGTCATCTCCAACACTCTTATTCTTCATGATATCCTTCATGTTCTAAATCTTTCTTGTAACATTTTGTCTGTCAGTAAAATAACCTATGACTTGAAGTGTTGTGCTAAATTTCTTCCAAATTGCTGTGAATTTTAGGAGTTATATACAGGGATGATGATTGGCAGTGCTAGAGAGTATAGAGGTCTTTATTACTTTGATGATGGAAACTCTTTGTGTTAGCAACCGCAATCCTCAAATCTTGGTGCATGCTTTAGTACTATTAATGATCATACTTGCCAAAGTTGGGTCTATCTACTCAAAGAAAAATCTGAGCTGAAAATGTTTTTAAAAATTTTTATAATATGATCGAAACCCAATTTCAAACAAAAATTCAATTGTTTCGAAGTGACAATTGAAAGGAATATTTCAATCAAATTTTGGGGTCATTCTTCTTGGGAAAAGGAATTGTTCATCATAGCTCTTGCAATAACACTCCTCAACAAAATGTAGCAGAGAGAAAAAATATGCACTTTCTAGAAGTAGCTAGGTCCTTGATGTTTACCACTAAAAGTTCCTAAATATTTGTGGGGTGATGCAATTCTTACCGCTACTTGTCTTATTAACAGGATGCCATCAAGGGTTCTAAAATTTTAGGATCCTTTGACAGTTTTCAAAACATTCTTTTCAATGTCTAGGTTGACTTCAGATTTACCTTTAAGAGTCTTTGGATGTGTTGCCTTTGTTCATATACACAACCATAATCGAGATAAGTTAGATCCAAGGGCAATAAAATGTGTTTTTCTAGGATATTCTCCGATATAGAAAGGGTATAAATGTTTTGATCCTAACAAAAAATGGTTTTTTGTCACAATGGATGTTACATTCTTTTAGTCTAAAAGTTTTTTCAGTTCTCCTTTTCAGGAGGAAAAAGGATATGAAGACCCGGTGTTTGAGATTGATAATTCTTATGGTAACACTGATGACTTGACCACAAGCGCACGGGTCGCCAAGTAATACCCCTCCCGCACGAGCGAGGGGGTCGTATTCCCTGGGGTCCCAAGAGCTGCTATTACTCCCCTCTAGATGACACTGTCTAGTCTACCAAATATAGATTTGAAACAAGATAAGAAATATAACAAACTCGAAAACTATAAACACATGGACTAAGGCTCACCACATAAGCGTACTAAGGAAGCAAGCAACAATGAAAGTTCGAGGTCCCCGGGCGAGGATCCCCTCGGGACTACTAAAGCTAGAAGGATACTCGAATTACACAGGTAAAGGTGGTTAGGCCAAGAGATGTCCAAAAGTAGGTCACCCCGATGGTCACGGTGATAACCCCTAATCCGGTATGAGTATTGGAATACGGAATCACTTCCGCCCAAATCCTCACACGATTGCATTAAGCCTAGGGAAATCCCGAATTAAGGTCAAACACAACATCTAGGCTCAACCCTAATGGTTGGAGGGGTACAAATACCCGATGGTCATGGCGTATTCGTACATGTATCTCTTCCAAACTTGGTGTGTCTAATACTAAGGCGATGGTCACGCAACCTAGTATAACCTAGAAATCGATACACAGAGTTCTCATGCATACCAATACATCAAAGTGCACCAAGCTTGAACCATAAACCACATAAATACCAAACATGTAAATCAAGTATCCATACAAGCAAGTTCATCCCAAGGTTCACCGGATGCCTGGTGACCTTGGGAGTCTAGTTCATCATCAACAAAGGAGCAAGAGTAAAAGATAAGAAATACAAAGCAAAGCTCAAACAAACTTCCCTAAGATGAAGACTAGAAGGTGGTAACGAGAACTTGTTGAATCCGCACCGGCAAGCTCCTAGATCTTCTTCTTGATAGCACTCCTCTTCTCCCCTTCGATTTGAACCCTAGATCCACCTTCTCCCGCAACCTTGAAGCTCTAGATGACAATGGTGGAGAATGGTGGCAAAAAACTCTTCAAAATGATGCCCTAGAAACCCTTAAAAACCAATTCCAGCGAGCTATGCGGCCTCTCATGTGGCCCCGCATGCGGGGAGAGAAAATTTCCGAGAAATCCCGAAAATCGCATAAGGTACTACAGTGCCGATACAATAATTTGCTACAGTAAAACTACTACAGTATATATGCTACAGTACCACATGCGACCTCCACTGCGCCCGCATAGCCCGCATGAAACTCCTGACCAAGCCGTTTCTTCAAGTGTTCGTGCTACAGTGGTTGCTACAGTCGCACAGTACCGGGCTCGAAAATAGTGTTTTCCTTGCCAATTTCTCCTTAAATCATGTTGTCGAGCTCCCCATGGTAACTTTTGTACCTGTAACACGAAATAAACCAATTTAGACCAAAAACGGGCATCCACACATATAAAAATACTCTATTTTTACATACACATACATGAATAATACGTACATTTAGGTGTTTATCAAACACTAATATTAAAACAACAACTTTCAATCTTGTCACTTTGAATAAGGTTAACATAAGGCCTACTTTAGTGTCTGAACATAAACCAGACACTATGACTATAAACAAAGCACGCTTCAATGATGAAAGATTGTTCGGGAAAACTTACACTAGAGGAAAACAGATTCAAAGTGAGAAAGATGCTGCTATACCTTCTCAATGCCAAGAGTCTGATCCAACACTAGAATCTGAAAATCCAAGTACAACATCTGAGTCCATAGAGTCTGAGTTTATCTCAATTCAATCAGTGTCTTTTAATCCTTTAGACCTTCCTATTGCTCTTAGGAAAGGAAGTAGATCATGTACGCAACATCCTTTTTCAAATTATGTGTCTTATAAGAACCTGTCATCATCATACCATTCTTTTATCTCACATTTGTCAAGTGTGGATAGTCCTAAGTCTATATAGGAAGCGCTAAAGGTTCCTGAATGGCAGAAGGCTGTTCATGAAGAAATGGAGGCTTTGGAGGAAAATGACACGTGGAAGATGACTCAATTACCTGAAGGAAAATTGATTGTTGGTTGTAAGTGGGTTTTCACTGTGAAATTTCACTCTGATGGATCATTGGAGCGCTATAAAGAAAGGCTAGTTGCAAAGGGATTTACGCAAACCTATGGAGTTGACTATCAGGAGATGTTTGCTCCAGTCACCAAACTAAATACTATTAGAGTATTATTCTCTATGGCTGTGAATTTGGAATGGCCATTGTTTCAACTTGATGATAAAAATGCGTTTCTTAATGGAGAACTAGTAGAGGAAGTCTATATGGATGCGCCGCCTGGCTTTGAAGAGAAGTTTAGAGGGAAAGTTTGCAAGTTGAAGAAATCAATCTATGGACTAAAGCAATCTCCTTGTGTATGGTTCAACAATTTTACCCAGTCTGTGAAGAAAAAAGGGTATAGTCAAGGACAATCTGATCATACAATGTTTGTTAAACACACGATTGATGGAAATATGACTATCCTGATTGTGTACGTGGATGATATTATAGTTACTAGGAATAATGGTGATGAGATCAGCAGGTTGAGGAAACATCTAGCTTCTGAATTTGAAATTAAGGACTTGGGGCCTACACGCTATTTCTTGGGTATGGAGATTGTAAGATCAAAGATGGGAATTTTGATGTCACAAAGGAAGTATGTTCTTGACTTGCTTAAAGAGACAGGAATGAGTGGTTGTAGACCAAGTGATGCACCTATGGATCGTAATCAAAAGTTGGGAGAAGTTTCTAATGGAGTTCCCATTGATAAAAGCATGTATCAACGTCTTGTAGGAAAACTTATTTATTTGTCTCATACAAGACCTGATATCACATTTACTATTAGTGTTGTAAGTCAATACATGCACTCACCTTATAAAGAACATTTGGAGGCAGTATATAAGATTCTCAAGTATTTAAAAGGTACGCCTGGAAGGGGGTTGTTCTTTAAGAAAAATGATCAAAGGAGTGTAGAAGTCTTCACTGATGCAGATTAGGCAGGCTTAGTTTTAGATAGAAGATCAACCTATGATTACTGTACATTTTTATGGGGAAATCTGGTTACTTAATGAAGTAAAAAAGCAAAGTGTTGTTGCTAGAAGCAGTACCGAAGCGGAGTACAGGGCCATGGCAAATGGAGTTTGTGAAATATTATGGATTAAAAAAAATCTTGAGGAATTGAGATTTGATTTTGAAGCACCTATAAGACTGTTTTGTGATAATAAATCAGCTATAAGCATTGTAGACAACCCAGTTCAACATGATCGTATGAAGCATATCGAGATTGATAGGCATTTCATTAAAGAAATGGTGGAGAATGGAGTTATTTGTATGCCGTTTGTTACTTCTGAACAACAAATAGCTGATGTTCTTACCAAAGGCTATTTCAGACCAACGTTTGAATCTTTCATCAACAAGTTGATCATGATCAACATTTATGCACCAACTTGATAGGGGGCATAGAAAATATGGAAAGATTTAGATAATTGATTAGCTATCATTGATTGATTTGTGTAATTGTCATTAATTGATTTCCATATCATTGATTGATTTGTATAGTTGTTTTAATTTGTATTACTTCCAAAACTAGGTAGGTAAATTAGGAATGTACAACCCTATAAACAAAAGCCTTGTTCCTTGTGTTCAATATAGTTTTTGAAAAACTAAGAAAACAATCTTCTTATCTCCATTTTGTTTTAGTTTACAGCATGTAAAACATATAAAGAAATATGTTTACTCAAGCACTTATCATAAGTCCTGTTCGTAAGTCATTCTATTTGGCCATTATGCTTTTGCTTATAAGCATAAACATGTCTGCAAGGTCTTCTGTCTGAGGCTTAAAGTAAAAAGTATTGGTTGTAAGTGGGTTCTAAGGTGCCCTTTGGCTTGTTCTCTTGTTCTTGATGCTTAAGGAGCTCTGATAAATGCTTGTTTACACATGATTTATTATGCTATTTTGTATAGATCGAGCATGGTTTTTATTAGATATGTGTGCTTATGTTGTATGTATTTCATTCTTTTGTGCCACTAGGGTGTCTAAAGGCCATTTTCGAAGATAGGAAGTCATGATGGTAGCATGGAGCACTTTGGAGCTCTTTATAAGCCACAAGGGCAATCACATGGGCTTAAGAGACTCGCATGGCTGTGTGTGTGCCAACTTCTTGGAGTTTAAAAAAATTTACAATCTTCAGAATGACACAGGGGATAGTCATTCTAGTGACGTGTTGAGAGACCCACTTGGGTTAGATTCACCAAGGTTAGAAAGGGTTGAGAGGATGAGCCTTGAAGTAGAGGAGTGTTCATTTTTTCTTCCGATTTGATTATTCCTAACTTTGTATTCCTTTGAGTTTCATACAATCGTATGAATCCTAGTGAAGAGAGAGATCACCATAGGGGTTTATATAGGATTAGGAGTCAATCACCTTGAGAAAGGGATTGACCTAATTTTAGGAATTAGGTTAATTTATTCAAGATTCCTAGAGCTCTATGTAGTCATATGTGGTTTAGGCCAATAGAGTGATCACCACTAGAACCTCGTACGGGACAAGTCATCGGTTGCCTTGAGAAAGGGACCAATGTGTTTTAGGATACCCATGACTGAATTTATCTCAGTTAGGGAGCTTTAGTTAAATCTTTCACTTCATGGGGAGCATCACTTGGTTCCTATGTCGTATTGATTGGATCCTTCTTTTGCCTTGTTGTTCGTTTACTTCTTAATTTAATTACTTGTGTACATTTTCATCACACTACTTAATTGCGGTTAGATAACAAGGAAGTGGCAAATATTAGTACTCTTGTTCCCTATGAATTCCACTGCCTGATCTTCGGATACATTATACTACTTTAGCTTGACACACCACTTGCAGCACATGCAAGGGGTGGTCAAGCTTCTGCTTCTTCTTCTTGTTTCAAAATTTCTTCATTTGACTACCTAAAAATTGCTTCAAATTCCTAACATGTTAAGCACTATTTTCCAAATAAATAATAAAATACATAGCAATTGAATATAAAGGACTATACTTACGATTTAAAATATTTACCCAAATAACCTCCTTAGCATTGAGAAGACCGAACACATTCTTAGCCATTAATGAAGTGTGTAATATGTTGTTGTTTATAAGCTCTTACAACCTATGTTAGAGGCGTGCTTATCACATAAATACATATTTATCTAATTTCTATTAATATTGCAATATATCAACAACCTTGACCTTAGGAAAGTGAGGACACAATTGGGATTGTAAGGGGGCACTTATAATTGAAATAAAATTTGAGCTTTTAGTTTTGAAGACTCTCCTTGGATGTGGCTACTCGTTGGAATTGGATGTGGCTACCTGTTGGAATTCAACATATTTGATGTTGGATAGTGTCATCAAATATAAAAGGGTTTTGCTTCTCTTCAATTGAATGATAGAAAGTACAAGTATTGTCCTTTAAATGAAGAATGGAAAAGAAGAGAGAAAATATATGAGCTCTTGGAGCCATTTTATGATACTACCAACTTAATCTTCGATTCTTCTTATGCTATATCAAACTTGTATTTTATGCAAGTTTGGAAGATTGAGATTTTATTAAAAGAAAACTTGTCAAGTGAAGATGTGGTGATAAGTGATATGTGTAGAAGGATGAAAGAAAATTTGATAATTATGGAGACTGATGAACTTTTCACAAGTGCAAGGATCGTTACCAATAATAAAGTGGCATCCTACAAGGGGGTAGAGTTGTCGAACCATAGGGACTGGATTTCTATTACTAGTTGATCCTCTAATGTTTAGTTCAACCGAAAGGGTGATAAAGGAGTTAATTACTACACAAGACTAAGGAACGAAGGGGTGGATGAACCAAGTAGATTAGAGTTGAGTTTCGATAACAAGAGAGCAATGCCCCAGGATGATTCCTATATGCTCAAGATACCGACTTGAGTCTAATGCCTACCAAGGTACATTCTAAGATCCTTGTGGGTGCTCAAAAGCTTTGTTACATCTATGGCTATCAAATACCCCAAGTTTTGCAAGTGTAACTACAGGCTTCATACACGCCAAGTTTTGCAACTACACTAGGTAATCACAACTATGGTAATCCACACATGGCATGTTTTACACAAGCATCTACACAAATCAAGCACGCCAAGTTATCCAACACATGAATTAAGGCAAGAAAGCAATAGAACTTCATAGGCATTAGAACTCAAGTAGTCAAAGTATTAGAGACAACATAGTTCACAATCTTCGGGCACTATGGAACGGTTAGCCCCTCAAGAATTCATACAAATGAGAGAAGAAGATAAACATAAGGAAGAGAGACATCTAGTCACAAGATCTCTTCAAATGTACTTTAAGAACTCCATGAAATGGGTAACTCCACTTCTCCGGTATCTCTAACTCATCCTTGATCTCCTTAGCTCGTGTGGTGATGGCTGATCATCATTCTCTTGAGAGCTCCCCCACTAGAGAAGAAGACTGTCGAACAAAAGATAGCAAGAAACTCTAAATCTGTGAGTTAAAAAGGAACTTTCGGGCTCGACATGGGTCGTGCTCAGACCGTGATCCTATTAGAACTTCTGAGTGAAAAAGGCTAAGTGTCATTAAAATATAATCATGGGGAGGGTACGGTCGTGCTCCTCCTATACTGAGCTTGAGCATGTCCATTGAAGGAGCACGTAGACCGTGCTTCCCCTGAAAACACAAGTAACTTCCATCCAGAGATAATCATGGGGAACAAGCACCCCCGTGCTCTTGCTGGAGTTCCAGACAGAGAAAACCATGGGGAGATGGCACGCCCGTGCTTGCATTGGACACTTAGAAATATTGTCTTCTTTAGCCGATTTTATCCTTGATTTCACTCCTTATGTGTTGTGAGCCCTAAAAGGCTGCACCAATGACAAACATACCCAGAATAGCATCATTTATAAACAAAAAGTACTTAAAGACGAGCAAAAGAGTGCATTGGAAGTGCGTAAAATATGATATGAAATGCACTCATCATAGACAATATACCATGGTGCTTGCATTTGGAGCTATTCTTGATCCACGGATTAAGTTATCAATGTTGGAGGATTCTTATGGGAAAGTTTAGAATTATCCTATTAAATGCCAAGAGAAGATGTCACTTGTGAGAGTAAAGCTATACAAGCTATTTGAGGATCATTCTAATGCTAACAAATCAAGTCATTCACAACCACAATCTTCTTCTTCTATCATGGAACCTACCTCTACACAAATTGGTGGAGGAATTAAAAGTAAGGGCAAAAGAATCTTTGATGCAAGTGGTATAACACTTACCTTCATTCTTTTTATTCCCCGAAATTCAAATTTTTTAATTTTTTTTATATTTTTTATGACAATATATCCAAATTATTAATTGTAGAAAATTAAAGTGTTTTAGAGCTAATCAATTACAAATGCCGGGAAATCTCAATTGGATCTTTATTTGGAGGAGTCGAAGCTTGAATTTGCATATTATGAAGATTTGGATGTTTTGGAGTATTGGAAGAATCATAAGCATAGATTCTTAATCCTTGTATTAATGACAAGTGATGTCTTGGCTATTCCAATAACAACTGTTGCATCTGAGTCAGCTTTTTCTATTGGTGCTCATGTGTTCAATAGGTATAGAAATTGTACTCTTCCTAAAAAAGTGCAAGCTCTCATTTGTACCCGTAATTGGTCGCATGGTTATAATATTGGTATGTTCACTTACAAATTATTATTTACAGTTTTTCTTAGTTGAAATCTTAAAATATTGGTTTGTTAAATCTAATTGTTAACTTATCTCTTTATTGTATTTTTTTAATATAGATAATGAAGATGGAACAAAAATTAAAACAACTATATCCAGTGATGGATCAAATGTTCTTGATGTTATTGATGAAGATAGAAGGGAAGGAGGAGATGGAGAAGAAGAAGATTTTAATGATGTGATGGTTGATGAATTTTAATGCATTTAGTTATTGTGATTATAATGGATGTTTTTATTTTGTGTTTTATTTATTGTAATGGATGAATATTGTGAGTGTAATGGATGTTTTTATTTTGTGTTTTGTTGATTTTGTTAAGGTTTGTTGATTTTAATGAATGAATATTGTGATTGTAATGAATGCTTTTATTTTGTTAATTATTGTATGTCTTCAGTTTTTATTTTATGTTTTTGGATGATTTTGTAATGGATGTTTTTGGACGCTTTTATGCATTAAAACAACTAATAAAATATATCAATTTTTTTATTTTTTGGTGGACCGGCCCACCTAACCCACTAGCCCTTCTTATAGGCTCCCATAGTCCACTATTGGATGATGGTGGATATCCCTAAGGCTGTTGCAAAAATGAAGGAATTCCATGACACAAATGATCTCATAGTTGGCTATGTATGGAAGTGTGTGATTATGTTGCACTTGTGGTTTTACAAAGTTACGAGTGTCCATAAAAGGGAGGTGGAGAGTAGCTTTCCTAAAAAGCTTATGCTATGGCACCTATTCTTTCTAATGGAGCACCACCATGGATAACCAAATGGTCGTCTTGGTCCAACTTTTGTGTAACAATTATTTTGTGTTGCAAACTATGACTTGTTGGATACTTTACATTTGTTAAGCTTCATTGTTGATTTTTATTTTCATTGTATGAGTTCTTCAAAAATATGATTAAGATATGTTGATGTGAAAACCTATCTCTTACTCAAGATGAGAATGGATAATAGATAATTTCTCTTTTCACCTACCCACAGAGTCAATTCTTAATTTGGGATCAGCTTATGATTGAAGGCAATTTTGCCTTTGATCCTTTGAATTTACCAAGTGCCTCAATTAAGCAAGTCAGAAAGAAAAGACTTCAAGAGGTGCTTAGTAGTGTTGTGAGGGAAGTGCCTACATGTGATTTGTAGTAGTAATGCTCTACATGGCTCCACACACCATTTAATGCAAGGTGATGATTTCTATTTAATAAGTTCCCTATTTTATTTGGAGCACTATTTTGGAATATTCTTTATTTCGAATATTATTCCTTTAGGATATTATTCCAATATATTCTCTTAATGAGTTTATAAATAAGCCATCTTGTAAAGAGAATAGACACTTTTGATCATCAATAAATTTTAAGAGTATTTCCTTTTGGTTCTTCAGAGAGCTTTACGAATATTTTTTAAAATTATTTACTTGCCTTGTTTAAATTATTTTAAATTCTTTTAAATTCTTGGTTCTAGTTTTTTATAACTTTAGATTCAGATTCCTCTATATCTTTGGTTTACAATTCTTTGTTGTCACTGTGTGAAGGTTACTCTAAAATTAGAATTTTAGTATTCTTGCAACTTTGATTGCAATCAAAAGTAGTGGATGTCAAGGATTTATCCTTGGAGTTTGTATTGTTTTGGTACCAGAGCTTTATTTCTAAAATCAAATTATTTATCTTTTCTTTAGTTTATTTCTTCTTCTTGTCCTTAGTGATTTATTTTTATTTTCCTTAAGGTTTCTTTCATCGTGTCAACCTTTCATTCGATACCTTTGCAGTGCATCTTGCTAGTTTTTCTCTCTTGTTATTGGCTTTATTTATCTTTTCCAAGAATAAAAGAAAACAAAAGAGTAAACGAAAAAAGAGTAAGACAAAAAAAATCCTTAAAAATGAAAAGAACTATAAAAAATTGATCAATCTTGTTAGCAAATAGTACTTTTGCCTTTTATACTTTCTTAATCTATTCTGAGTGTTCGGTCGCTGTTAAAAAAAAAAAAAGTAATTCTACCTTTTATATTTTCCAAATCTATTGTTGGAAGATCTTATTCTATTCAATCTCTTTTTGAAAAAAAGAATTGTATCTTTGTGCATTTCTAATTTATTTGAAATGATATGATTCGATTCTTTAGTAATTACTGAAAATTTTCTTTACTTGTTTGTAATTTAGGAATTATGCTCCTATTATATACCTCCTAAAAATATTTCTACTTTTGATACATGATTTGACTGCAAACTCCAATCTAATTACTATGAGGTGCCATTTGGTTGGGGGTAATATTAGATTACCCCCGAAATGTGAACTAGGTAATCTTATGTTACCTCATTTGGTTGAATAGGGTGGGAATATCATATTCATGGAATGTTGTTACTGAGCCAATATTATTGGAAATGTGATTATAATCTCACTCCTACAAATATACTTTGTTTTCCCTATTATACTCTCTCAAGTTAATAAAAGTCTTGTTTGGATTAGCTTCTGGTAAGCCAAGAAGCTCTTTTTTATAAGATAAGCGCTTCTGTGTTAAAAAAAAGTTGTTTAAATTAGCTTGTCGACAGAAGTAGAAGTTACAAAAAAAAGCATAAACACTACTTTTTTCAGAAGTTGATCATGTGTTGGGGTTACATAATTACTTAACTGGCCTTATGAAATAAAGAAATGGCCTAGGGTTTTAAGGTTTCTCTTCAAGCTTTTTGCATCCCCATCTAGTCTTCTCTGTCTCTTAGATTTGAAGGCCTCCCCTCCGCCCACTCCTGCCCTTGTCCACGTGAGATAAATGCATAATAATTGGGATATTATTATAATTCAATGAACACTCATTTTAGTAATTCACTACTAAAAAAGTGCTTCTACGAATACACATTCAAAAAACATCACAAATATAAATGCACTCTTGCATCAACATATCCAAATACAAAATACAGAAAAACACTTTTTTTAGAAATCCTTCTACTAAATTGAAAAAAAGTACTTTTTAAAAGCCAATACAAACAAGGCCATAATTGCCAAAATACAAACTTTTAAAAATTTTAAAAATAAAAGAAATCAAATAGTTTTTTGGAGATAAAAAAATTTGATAATAATTTTTTTAAATATTAAATAATTAAATGGAGGGAAAAATTTATATTTATTTAAATAATTAAGTTTGATTTAATTATTATTTTTAAAATAATAATCATTTAAAATTTATATATTAATAAAAATTAAATATTTAATATTAATTTTTTAAAATATTAAGAAATATTTGTTATTAAACAATTTTCTACTTGTGATAGTAAATGTTATAAGCTTTAATCTATTTGACACATATTACGTAATGGTGTTTTACTAAAAATTTAATTAGCAATGTAAGATTACAACCTAACCAAACATGGATAATGTTACAAAATAACCACATTATTGTCTTATCAATAACACAAAAATTGACTATGTTTCCATCTATATAATTTAACAATCACATTTCTAGTAATTCTGATACTTGTCGTAATATAAGATTATGTGAAATAAGCGACCCTTGAGTGTATTCCTTTGTTTATATCAATAAAGAGCCACAAAGAAAGCCATTAGTAAAAAAACAAGAGTGTGTGAGCAACATTAGTAGAGAAAAACTAGAAGTTTAAAGCGAAACAATTTTGAAATGAGTGATATTAATTCAGAGAAACATGTGAAAGAGTGTTGTGAGATTATTACTATCATACTTACTTGTTAAATCATGTATGACCAAGATGGAGTTGAAGGGAGAAAGAAAGAGTGACTCATTTTGGATTCAAGCTATGCAATAGTAGTTTAAGGGCATGAACATGATGTTTGAAGAGATTTGAGATTGATTAGAGTTGTAGAAAATGTCCATATCTAATTTGTTAAGAAGGGAATCATTACAAGTTCTTATTGCACGCCAGTAACAAAGGTGAGTTTTCCAAGATGGTTTTAGTGATGACGAAGAAGAGAATATTTTGCGTGATACTAACATCAACTAAATAATATGGGTAGATTTGAAAATAAAGGTGATTGACAAAATAGAGCCAACGGAAGGGGTTTTAGGCTAGATAGCAGCCTTGGAAATATAAAAAATGAAGATTCTTTCATTAGAACTTAGGGGAATGAAGAAATAACCTTCAGGCCTACTTAGAGTGGGAAGATAAGATGGAGCAAATTTTTGACTGCCACCATTACAATGAAGAAAAATAGACAAAATTCTTCATTAAATTTACTGACTATGTTGTTATTTAGTGTGATTAGCTTTTGTTGAATAGGTTAAGGAACCATTTTTTAGCAATAAACTCATTAAAATATCTAGGTTTAAGACAATAAATAAGGAAAGGACCCCTTCTGTGTTCCACGTTTGAGACAATAGTGTTGAAGTCTCCCATTAGAACTTAGGGGAGATCTAATCTATAAATACTTGATAAGGAGTTCCAGTGACTCCTTTTTAGACCAACCGGTTATGGATCGGTATATAAAGGAGTCAATGGAACTCCTTATTAGGTATGTTTAGATTGGATCTCCCTCGGGTTATGATGGAATTTTTAATCTAGGAAATGATGGGAGACTTTAATGCTATCATCTCAGACCTGGAACATAGTGGTGGCCTTTCCTTATTCTATTAAATCTAGATATTTTAATGAGGCTTGCTTGATCTAGGGTATGTTGGCTTGGAATTCACTTGGTGTAACAATCAGCAAGGTCATGCCAGGCGTTGGGCCATATTATACTAGTTCCTTGCCAGTGTATTCTGGGTGTCTAGTTTTAATTCTTATATCGCTCAACATTTACCTCGCATTAAGTCTAACCATGCTCCTCTCCTTCTTAATACCCTTGCGCACAATTCTTGCCAGAGTAGGGGTTTTTATTTTGATAATTATTTGTTGGAGAAACATAACACTTATAATACGATTTCTAAAACTTGGAATGTCTTTCCTCAGTCTTCTTCTATGCATGCTTTTGCCCACTTAGTTTCCCATACCAGGCATAATCTCATTTGTTGGAGAACTTCTAATTTTTCCTCTTTTGTTGTTGATAGTAGAAATATTGAACTTGATATTAATATCTTGGAGAAATTGGATTCCTCTCTTGTCCTAATTTTGTAGATCATAGGGTTCTTTGATTGTTTTTAAATTAGCATAGTGCCCTTCTTGCTCAAAATTCAACTTTCTACTCTCAAAGAGCTAAGCTTCTTTGGGCAAGAAGGGTGATTTGAACACTAATTTTTGAATAGTAATGTTACTACTATTCATAGGGACAAAAACAAAATTGCAGCAATTCCTAGTGATCAATGCAGGATTTGCACTAACCATAGTGAAATAGAAAATCTCTTTAGCAAATTTTATTCTAACCTTTGGTCCTCCATTCCTAATTCTTTTGATATTTTAAAGGCCCTTCCTTCAAATTTCAATATTTTGACCCCTGTGAATAAGAATTTACTCATTTCCCCTATTTCCAAAAGTGATATTTTCAATGCTCTGTGTTCCCTAGCCAAGGGCAAAAGCCCTAGCTCGGATGGTCTTAATGCTAAATTTTATAGGTTTTACTAGAAAGATATTAGATATCATTTGTGCAAAGTTGTTTGCCATTTCTTTCATACATTTTCTATGGCTAATGTTAGGCAGAACCTATATTGCCCTAATTCCTAAAAAATATAACTATAGGTGTGTTACTGATTTCCACTCAATATCTCTCTGCAATGTTTTTTACAAGATTATTGTTAAAATTCTTTCCAATTGCCTTAAAATGGTTATCGATAAACTTGTTGTTCCTGAATAGTGTGGTTTTATTTTTGGTAGATCCATTCATGATAATGTTATAGATGTCAAGAGATTGCTTGATAAGCCCCTTGCGTATCCTTAAATGTACAGGAAATCTCTCAATACTCGCTCATTTTCTAAAATCTAGTTGGTTCAAAAGATTGGATTTGAACTAATTAAAACTACCAAAGAAAATGAAAAGAAGAAAAAGAGAAGAGGCAGGGTTTTGGGATATAGACATAGCAATGGAAAGGATAATGTCTCGGACTAATCCCCTTGACAAATGTACTGACTATACTATTGACTACATGGACATCTCCTTGGACCATGGTGACCACCTATGGAGGCTTTGGTAATGGACGTCCTCACTCAAGGCTTAGAGCAAACTCAACCCCTTCCCTAATGTGTGTCCTTGCTAGACGAATAAAGCTTATATTCTAGACAGCGAGAAATCAATCTAGGGTTAACAAGCACTCTTGACTGGAATTGCAACTACGGGGGACATGCATGCCACATCAATGCTCACGCAGATAGCGATAATCCCCACATCGAGTTTTGCAACATGCAAACATAAGTGACAATCAACACAAGAAGATAATCTAAATAAATAAAAGGGAGTTCTCAAGGAAACTCAATAATCAAATATGAAAAGTCAAAACATCATAATGTCAAGGTTCATAATCCGGGATACTGAAATACGGTTAGCCCCTCATGGTTCTACAATCCATCAAAAGAAAACAATAAGATAAATAAAGATTATTTATCAAACTCCCCTTCTTGCTTCATAATCACGATGGAGAAGGCTTGACGATGATCACCGCCGATAATCCACCTACCCCGCATTTCCCTCCACTCCGAATACATCCCTCAATGATGTCGACGATTGCCCTAACCCATGCCTCCAGAAAAAGAGAAGAACATTCTTCAGAAATCTAACTTTATGGCATAAATACCCTTTTCTTGATGCAAGCACGTCTATGCTCTTGACCGTGCTTGGCTTCAGATATTTAGAAATAGTTCTCAGCTCCATTCCAGTAAAATACACGGGAGCAAACCCTCCCCGTGCTTGCTGAGCACGCTGGTGCAAGGAACACTAGGACCATGTTTTTATTTCCACAAACTTTCCAATAAAACACATGGGTGTAAACATCGCCCCGCTCCCTCAGCACGTTGGTTCTTGGGGCAGTGAAACCGTGCTCTTTGATTTGTGCAGACTCTAGTGAAACACTTGTCCTGTAAAGTGTATTCCAACGCTATTTTGAGTAGAATTCATCTCTATTCTTTTCTTCTTGTCCAAAACCTAATTATCTACCATAATTAGCAAACATATCTTAAGTAACATCGGTTTATAATAAAACCATAATAAAAGAACAAGTAAAACATACAATAAGGTATACAAAATATCTATATAAAATGCACTCATCATTTCATCATTGCTCACTCGATTGAGAATGATTGCTCAATTCCCCTTAGGTTCATCATTAAGGTAGACATAGAAAATGCATATGATATGATAGAGTGAAAGGTCATTCTCGTTACTCTTACCAAAATAGGGTTCTCTGTTATTTGGGTGTCTTGGATTAAGGCTTGTATCGTTTTTGCTAGTTTTTCCTTCTTTATTTATGGTTACCCTAACAAATGGATCAATACTAGTAGGGGCATTAGACAATGGGATCCAATCTCACCTTTCCTTTTTATTCTAGTTGCCCGGAATCTGACTGCCATTTTGAATTATAGTCTTAGGATGAACCTGGTCATGGGCTTTCATTCTAGGTTGACTAGTAATTTTAACCATCTCATGTATGTCGATGATCTCATAATTGTGACAAAAGCCTCTAGATTTGTCTCTAGGAATTGCATTCTTTGTTTTAGTATTTACAAAGATCTTACTAATCAAAAGCCTAATCCTTCCAAATCTACTATTCTTTTTCCTAATTGGTGTAATAGAAGTTGGTTGCCTCCATTAAATCCATTTTAAACATGCAAATTTCCAATTTTCCCTTTAACTATTTAGGGGTTATGATTTCACCAAAATGTCTTCCAATGTCTTAATTTAATTTCCTTGTTGAAAAGGCGTATAAAACTATTGGAACTTTTAATTAGTCTAGGTTATTTGGTGTTGGTCATGTGGTCTTAATCAATAGTTCCCTTATGTATATCTCTACTCACATGTTGTCAATCTATAGTGTCCTTGATATAATTCTTGATAAAATTACAAAACGGGCACAGGAATTCCTTTGGAATCAGTGTAGTGTGGTAGTAGCTTGCACTCATTTGGGATTGGGTATTAGGATCTTACGACATGTCAAAACAGTTCTTATGTCTATGAATGTTTGTGCTAATCTTAATGCTGATGAGAAATTTTGGGTGTAAATCTTTAATTTAAAGTATGAGACCTTGAATGTTTAGAATAGCAATAAATTATTGTAATATTTTCAGATTTATAGGGGTATTCTGAGGCTATTAGGAATGATCTTTGGATTGATAGCTGCAACTCCAATCAAATTAATTTTTTGATGGATGCTTGGTGTTTCAAACTTCCTTTGTTACTTAAGCCTACTTTTCTTAACATGCAAGCACCTTTGGAAGAATTGCTATTTATGATCTTATTGCTGGTGACTCCTTAAGTTATAATGTTCTTTGTGATTTGCTTAGGGATCATTTAGAGTGGTCTAGGTTGTCCAAATTTGGATATGATGATGGTAAATCCATTCATTAGATTTGGATGGCTGCTTTTATTAATTCCATAATAGCTTCTACTGTTTATACTCACTTAAATCAATGTGTGTGTGTGTGTGTGTGTTTTTTTTTTTTTGGGAGGGGGGAGGTACATCATGATGATAATTAGAGAGGTTGGCCATATTGTGTGCCATCTTCAAGTAGCTCTAAAAGTAAAATTCTTTGTTTGGAAGCTTTTGCATGGCAAGATCCCCACCTTCTTTTTTTTTTGTATCAACTTAATGTTGGCCAACGAACCCTTTGTGGTTCTGTGGGCTGGGGTGGGAAACAGCTGACCATCTTTTTTGGGCTTGTAATGAAACTTAGAGATGTTGGGAGACTGGTGGATGACTGCTTGGATGTTAGTCTCCAACTTTTGGATAATCATACATCTGGGAGATGGCTCTTGATTTAGTTCAAGTGTGAACTAGGTGATGTCTTTGCAAAGGCCCTCAATGCTTCTTGCATATTCGCCATCTGGTTAGTTAGATGCAATTTTGTTTTTAGGAATGATTTTCCTGATTTTAAGAGAATTCTCAACACAATCTCACGAAATTTCTTCACCTTCAACTCTATCCATCTTAATATTCTATGATGCATTGGGTTAATGCCACATAGTGGATCAGGATTTGTAATCTTAGCTAATCTTAAAACTATTATTCTTGCAAGAGCCATAAGAGCTTGTTTTGAGATGAGTTTTCAAGCTAAAGTATATAGTATGGAGCTAGCATTAGAGCTATGCAAGAGTCATAATTTGATGTCGAAGAGGATTTTTGTGATTGTGGCAATCTCATCAAAAGCATTCACAGGGAAGATGCTTAGATTACATGGAGGTTTGCTGATGTATTGGGGAACATTAAGAGTTTGCTAAATAGCACTACAAATGTTGAACTTGTTCTCATTCCTAGAGAGGATAACTTAGTTGGTGATTCCTTGGCTGCTTATGGCCAGAGAAATCTATAGTTGTCTCTTTTCTTCAGAGGGCTCAAGCTGCCTAGATGGTTGATAAAGGCCACTTACCAAGTGGGTTTTATATTTTGAAGTCATTTTGTTGGTTGTATTAGCTAAGTGGAAGCTCTTATTCTCAATGATCGACTTGAAGTAGATGCACTTAAGCGAATATGTCGATCAAAGTAATACGTGCAAAACAAGGTCAAATCCATAGAGACTAGATAGTACTAGTACTAACCCTATCTTCGTTAGCTAACTAAAGCAAGAAAAAAGATTTATCCAAAGAAAAGAAAGAAAGTAATAAGAACAAGTAAAAGGGCCTAAACAAATGGGAAGAAAGCAATTGAACTCAGAAGGCGGTGCCCGGATCAATTTCACTTGGGATGATAAAATTAAGGAGATTGCAATTTAATGAAGAATAAACCTCATCTAGACTGAATGAAGGAAACCAAAAACAGACCGAGTGCTTTCTCGAGACTCCCTAGTGTCTAATCCAATGCTAAGGCATGAAGTGAATCTCTCCTACTCCTACCCGCGCATGAATGCAATGGGTTTTAGGACTTTCATGTAAAAAAATTGGGGATTAACTACTGAGATTCCAATCAAAAGGCACATGACACCTTTACTATCTCTAGTGAGAATTAGTGATACCTATTTAACCAAGTGAGTTCTAATTGCAAGGATCTCTTGATACTCAAGCAATAACAAAATGAAGAGCCACTCTCGTTACTCAAATCCAACAAATAAAACAGGGTTAAATACGGAAGTGAAAGGCATATTCTACATTAAAAAGCAATCAAAAGATTAAGCAATCCCAAGCTACATTAACCTGAACACCCAAGGAAGTTAGCCTTCATGGGGCTCATGTCTATAAATACAAGATAAAACCCAATCCCTAAATCCCCAAACATGTAATGAAACCCCCTTTCTCAATGTTATGTGATTGGAGATGATGTAAGCCGCTATCATTGCTAAGAGATCATCACTCAATTAACTCCTTCAAACTCCTTCAATCTTCCAAACCCTCCTTCAATCATAGCAAAAGAGCTTTGCACTTTTCTCCCCAAAATTGGCCAAAACTTGGATGCCGTAAAAACCCCCTTAGGATTTCTATTTATACTGGCCAAGCCCGACTATTACACGGGAAAGTACACAAGTGTGTACCTTGCCCTTGTAATTCCTAGGAGAAATCCCAAAAACCTTGAAACTTGATGTACATGGCCTTGTTCTTCTAACTCTGGCCTTGTATCTCCTAGGAATTCTTCTTCTTCAGCTCATCAGTTACACATCCCTTCAACCGTTCCTCTACTTGTGCTCTTGTCTGGGACGAGCTCTGTCTTCATTCAAATGTACACGGCCATGTACTTGGTTTATGTGAGCATGTTTTCCTCGGTAAGATGTGACCGAGAGTCTTGCAATTGATCCACATGGTGCTCGAGCAGCTACTTCTACCGAGATGTACATGAGCCAATACACGGGCATGCGGCAGTGTATTCCACTATTTGCTTGTTTAAGCACCAAAATACTCCAGAATTGCTCCCCTAGGATCTTGTTGTGCTTCCTTTAACCCGTGGAACAAAGTGAACAAACAAAGCATAAAATAGTCGATTAAGCGCTAAACAACTTAGATCAATTATGTACAAAATAACACTTATCACTCAAAAAAGAAAAAAATAAAGATAAAGGAACCATGAGATGGCTATCGACATTTAGGATGATATAAAAGCAATCATAAGGAAGTGTGCATTATCCCTAATCACTTCTATAGAAATTTATTCCAAAAACTGAAATTCCTTACTCAAGGAAGGATAAAAAAATGTTAAGGAATACTACAAAGAGATGGTTATCATGATTTGAGCTAATATTGATGAGAATTGAGAAGCCATGGCTAAATTTTTAAACAATTTCAATCGTGTGATTGTTGAAGTGGTATAATTTCAGTATTATGTGGACCTTAAAGATATGAATTATATGGCTATAAAGGTGGAATGGCAAATACAAAGGACAACTATTTACAACATAATTCTGGTTCATTCTTATAGAAATTAAGTTGGAAAAAGGATGGGAAGGTTAGTCCTAAAACATAAGCAAATGACCTAAAAGGAGGGAAAAGTGGCAAACAATGTAGAAGGTAAATCGGAAATCCAAACTCATACTTATGATATTAAATGCTTTTGTTATTTGGGAATAGGGTACATAGCTTCACAATATCCTAATAAAGAAACAATGATTGTGAGGGACGATGAAGAGATTGACACTAAAGGTGATGGTGATGAGGAATCCACACTACCCTTAGAAGATTACCATGATAATGGTGTTGAGTACCTTGTGAAAGGGGATGCCCTTATGAGTAGATGCACTTTAAATGTCCAGGTCAAATAAGATAATTTTTGCGAACAATGATTGAACATTTTTCATACAAAGATTCTACATCAATAATAAGGTATGTAACATGATTATTGATGGAGGTAGTTACATGAATGTAGTTAGCACTACCTTACTTCAAAAGTTGAGCTTGCCTACCATGAAGCATCACAGACCATATAAACTCCAAAGATTAAATGAATGCAATGAGGTGAAGGTTACTAAACAAGCAATTTTGACATTCTCAATTGGAAGATATTATAACAAGGTTTATGTGATGTGGTGCCTATGGATGCCTGTTATATTCTATTAGGTAGGCCTTGACAATTTGATGGAAAAAGTATAAATGATGGGTTTATTCTTTTATCATGAATAATAAACCCAATACTCTTATACCGCTAACAATTTGAATAAGTGCATGATGATCAACTCAAGTTAAAAAGAGAAAGTGATAAGAAAGAAAGTGAGGTGAAAAATGAAGATGAGAGATCAAAATGAAACAGAAAAAAATGAAAAATAATGAGTTGATTGTTAAAAATGAAATTAAGGATAAAAATTTGAGGGAAGATAAAAAGAGAATGTTGAGAAAAAGGAAAAACAAAAAAAAACAAAAAAAAAAAACAAGCGAGCTTTTATGGGACACAGAGTGAGATCAAAGCTTTTTATTCTAACCAGCATATGAATATACTTTTGCATAAAGAGGCTTATTTTAATGCTAACAAAGAGGTTTATTCTAATGCTAACAATCTTTATAGTAGGATTTCCAAAATGCATTCATGATGATGTTCCTAATGGTTTACTACCGATAGTATTAATAGAATAGCAAATTGATTTCATACCTGGTACTATTGCTCCTACTGGACCAACCTAAATTTTTTTTTTCTTGAACATAGAGCAAAAGAGCTCAAAAATTTAAAAAACTAAGTGTCTTCTAGAGCAGCAATCTTCAAGCCAAGAAAGCCAATCAAGTCCTTGATGAAAAAGAGAGAGTTGGTGATTATGTCTACCAAAATTTGCAAGGATATCAGCGATTTCATTGTCTTCTCATGGGATGTAGTCCACACAGGTATGAGGTAAGCAATCTAGGTTCCTCTTCAATTTGTTGTATTCCTCATTGATGTGCCAAGCAGTGTATACGCTGAAGTTTTTGAGAAGGTCCGCAACCCTTGAACAATCATAGTAAATGTTATCAGGAATCCAACCATTTGAATAACAGAAATGGAGTGCAAGATTAATCGCTGCTAGTTCTGCCATGATGGGAAAATCACAAGTAGCGCTCATAGCTCCTGCAAGTAAGATAGAGTTTAAGTTAGAAATGATAATGAAACCAAGCCCAAAAGCTCTAGAGTTAGAAACCCAAGAGGAGTCAATGAAGATATTAATCGAATGATCAGAGAGACTTCTACAATGCATCTTCCTGAAATGGACCTTGTTGAAGTTCAACCACAGGGACCAAGCTTAAGCAACAATAGTGTTGTAATTGATTGTGCAACCTTGGAAGACCAAATTGCATCTATTCTTCCAAATAAGCCATGCAACAACAGCAATAAAAGCCTTTGCTAAAAAATCTTCATCTTTGGAATGCACAGATTTTAGTAACCAAAATCCAGAACTAAGCAGAGGAATATCATTTTGGTTCTACCTAATTCTGGCAAAAAACTCATACCAGCATTGTAAAATTTTATTGCATTTCCATAACAAATGATTTGCAGTTTCATCCACAAGACCACAAAATGGACAAGTAATTTTTGGACCAATGTTTAGATGACAAAGATAGTCTCCAGTTGAAAGTCTCCCATGAGCTAGTTTCCAAAGAAAAAAATTTGATACGGGGTATCATAGGGAATTTCCAAATAATTTCCCAACCCAACTAGGGTTCTTCAAAGGATTTAAGGTCAATAGCATGAGCATAGATTGTTGAGGCAATGGAAGCCCTATATGAATGATGTCTCCAAACCCATAAGTTATTACCCTCCTCACTGAGATGAATTTTCTCTATCCAATTCCAATCTAAGGAATTGCCAAACACATTTTCAAGAGTAACCTTGCAAAAGCCATTCGAGTTAATAAAATCAGTGAAAGAGAGCTCCTCCAAGTTTTCAGGAGACATGTTAATAAAAGTAAGCTTTTAAGCAAGAGGGAGATAAAAAAAAAAAAAATAGGGATCAAACCAAATGTCAACCTTCAAAGGATTTCATTTCAGTAAATTGATGTTGGACTTGATAAAATTGGCTGTGTTGCAAATAGATTTATAAAACCAAGAAGTTTTAGAGACATGTTCAAGGTTCCAAAGGTGCCAACCTTTATATTTAAGATTGAAGATTTCAACCAAAATCTTATTTTCAGAATTAAGAATAGCGAAAACGTTTTTGGCTATAAGTGAGTGTTTAACAAGCCTAAGATTCCTAAGACCCAGGCCCCTCAGAATTCTTAAGCGTAGTAACTGTCCAACCCACAGCGTGGAGGCCATGATTGTTGCAATTATTTCCCAAGAGAAAGGACCTGACAAGTTTGGTAATATTGTCCAGAATGGTATTAGGAATATTCATCACCAAGAGGATATAGTTAGGAATGGAGAAAATTGTGCTATTAAGAAGGATAACTCAACCAGCATTAGTGATACTGCTATGATTCCAGGAATGTAAGGCACTTTTAACTTTGATGGGAAGATGACCAAGCTGATTCAAGAGTAGCCTCTTAGGCGAAATAGGAACACCAAGATAATTGAAAGGAAACTTACCCAAGCTAATCCCCAGAATCCTAGAGATAGACTTGGCAAGTATACTATTACACCAACTAGGAACAAAAATGGCAGACTTATGCAACTTTGGTTTTTGGCAAGAGATGTCTTGATATTAAGGCAGAGGAGGCAATTACAGGCATTTTTCCTAGAAGTTTTGGTGATAAGAAGAAGATCATCAGCAAACATCAAATGATTGAAGTTTTTAGGAAGACTAGGATTAAAACCTTGAATTAAATCCATAGACATAACTTTATTGAGGATAGCTGAGAGGTTTTGGGAAACCAAAAGGAAAAGCAAAGGGAATAAGGGATCCCCCTACCTGACACCTCTGTTGATATTAATTTAGGTAGTGTGGCAACCATTAACGATAAAGGAAAAAAGAGATAGAGGAAAGACAAGCTTGAATCCAATTTACCCAAATGTTAGGGAAGCACATTCTCTGAAGGATAGCAATGATGGCAGGCCATTCAACGATATCAAAATCCTTTTCAATATTGATTTTACAAATGAGGAAGAGAAGGTGTGTTGAAGAAATGTAAAATAGCAGAAAAAAGATGATCCCCAATCAATTTCCAGTAAAAAAGGTAGAATTCTACATTCAAGCCAGCAAGTCTAGGACTTTTCCCGCTAGACATAGATCTGAGAGTGCAATAGGCCTCTCTCTTAGTGATTGGTCTAATGAGAGACTCTCCATCTATGTCAAGAAGAGTGGGAAGGTCGTCTAGTAAGGCATGAATGTAGAAATCCAAAGAACGAGCAGAGAAGGAAGCCCAGAGAGTTTTGTAAAAATCAAGAAAACAATTTTCAATATCTTTTTGCTTAAAATAAATATTACCCGAAAGGTCTTTAATAGCTCCAATTTTATTGCTGTGTTTGTGAATCTTGACCGAATTATGATATAATCTAGTATTAGCATCTCCTTGGCTCATCCATTGAATCTTAGCTCTTTGAATCCAAAAGACATTCTGTGGCCTCAGAAGAGCATTTTGATGATTATAGAGGGCCCTTAACTAGGTGAAGTGCTAGTTTCGATGAAGGGAGTTAGCAACCACATCCTTTTCCTCTATTTTTTTTTTATTTTTTCCTGGATATTAAGTAGTCCCCCCCATCAATATGACTGAGGCTATGCCACTTCCACCTGAAAATATTGTATTTAGTCCGAGAAACACATTGCATAAAGGAATCCATAGGGGAGGATGAAGGTTTAGCAACCTAAATCTTGAGGAGACCAGGGAGTTGCAAAGGCAAGTCAAAGAACATTTGTAGAAGGAATATGTTAGAAAGAGCATGAGTGCATGTGTTGTTCTAGTGTTGCCAGCTCCCAAGAAGCATGGGTCCTGGAGGACACGTCTAATTATCGAGCTATCAAGAAAATAATGGCAAAATATAGACATCCATTGCTAGATTAGATGGCATGCTTGATGAGTTATATGGCTCATATGTGCTTTCAAAAATTAATTTGAAAAGTGTTATCATCAAATTAGGATCAAAGAAGATGATGAGTGGAAAACACCCTTCAAAACAAAATATGATTTATATGAGTAGTTAATGATGGCATTTAAATTAACTAATGCCTTAATACTTTTATGAGGTTAATGAACCAAGTATTACATGCTTTTACTGTAAAAAGGTTATTTATTTTTTATAACATTATGGTCTACAACAAGACTTTTGATGAGCATGTTGAGCATGTAAAATGAATTTTGAATGTTTTGAGACAAGAATAACTATGCACTAATCTTAAAGAAGTGTTCCATTTGTTTGGATTAGTTTTTCTTGAGTTAATTTTTTGGTAGGTCACTGAACTTTGGTCTTTTTTATTTTGATTACCGAACTTTAATTTGCATCAAAATGGTTATGTATCTTTGATTTTATTTTTCCTAGAGGTCACCCTGTCAACAAAAGGAACGCCACATCAGCGTCTTCCTTCTTCCTCATCTTCACCCTCCGGCCATTACAAATAGTAATTGTCTTGACACATGCACTAATAGTAATAGTCTTGAAGGGAGTTTTTGGGGAAATTCAGTGAAATTACCAAAATACCCTTTAAATGTCATTTTAACACTAAAGATCATAGCTTCTTCACTGTCCCCAAATTTTTTATAATTTACTCAAATAAGCCCCTAAGCACTTCAATTTCCATGTTTTTCAAAAAACAAATTGCAAATAAATCAAGAATTTGTACATTTGCATCTAAACCCATGAAATTTCATGTTTTCATATTTTTCATAATTGTTTTTGCAAATAAAACCAAAATATTCATAGGTTTATGTTTTCAAACAAATTTTGCAACTAAGCACTCAAATGATCACATTTCTTCACAGTGGGCCTTTGTTTTCAAGAAATCATGCATCACTGCTGTGAGTGTCTAGCAATGATGATGCCTTCAAAGAGAGCTATCTGCCTATCAATGGCTTAGGCCTCACAATGGTCTTGGAAGGAGGTTTTGGAAGTTCTGCAAAATTATGAAAATGTCCTAATGTCATTTATGCATTTTAGATCCTAACTTCTTCTCTTTCCCCAAATTAGTCATAATTTATGCAAATAAGCCATTGAACTCTTCACCTTCCATGTTTTCCAAAAAATTTACAAATAAATCAAGAATTTTCACATTTTCATCTACACCCATTAAGCTTCACATTTTCGTGTTTTCCATAATTTGTTATTATAAATAAATCCAAAATATTCATATTTTTATTTTCTCAATCAAATTTTGCAACTAAGCAGTCAAATTATCATATTTTTTTCACAATAGTTCTCTGTTTTGAAGAAAGCTTCCATTAATAACCATGAGTGTTCAGCAATGATGAGGCCCTAATAAAGAACAACCTTGATCCTCACAATGACCTTGAAGGGAAATTTTGCAATAAGTTCTACAAAATTAATAAAGTGTCCCTCGAATGCCATTTTCTACTTTGGAACCTAAAATTTTATCTTTCCCCAAATTTTTAATAATTTATGCAAATAAGCCCCTTAACACTTCATATTCCATGTTTATAAAATAAAAAAATTTAAATAAATCCAGAATTTTGACATTTGCATCTAAGCCATTGCTCTTATATAATTTTCATTTTTCATAATTTTTAAAGAAGTAAAGCTAAAATTATCACATTTTGTTACAATGGATGGTTGCCTTGAATAAAGCTTTCATCAACCCTTGTGAATGTCCAACAAATACGATACTTTAAAAGAGAATAGTCTATCAATGACCTCTCACTCGTCTTGAAGGAGGTTCTTGGAAAAGTCCTGCAAAATTAGTGAATTTTTATTATTTAACTAAGAAAATTAAAATAATAAATAATTATAATAAATAAAATAGTTAAAATTAACTAATTAAATTCAATATTTTAGTTTAGGACCCTTGAGTGTCATTTTCGCTTTTTTGATGCTAACTTTTTTTTCTTTCCCCAAAATTTTCATATGTTGTGCAAATAAACCCCTCAACTTTTTAACTTCCATGTTTTCCAAAAGAAAAAAAGCAAATAAACCAAGTTGTCACATTTACAAGCCTTTGAAGTTTCACATTTTTGCATTCTACATAGTCTTTTTTAAATTAATCTGAAAAATTCATATTTTTGCGTTTTCCAAAAAAAATTGCAACTAAGGTCTCAACTTATCACAATTTCTAACTTTTGTGAAACGTCTTGAAGAAATCATCTAGCAAAGTTGAGGCCCTCAAGGAGAGCAGTCCATTAAAGGAGTAAATATTACTATTGGTCACCAAATTATACCTAATTTTTAGTTTGGGTACCACATTTTGATTTGTATCAAAATGGTCCCTCCATCTTCATTCGGTTTCAAAAAGGTGTTACCCAAAGAAATCTGGTGAGTTTAATCTGACATGGACGCTGACAGTCCAATGTCATCACCGGGCTTCCACATCACCTGCCCGGTTGCATGTGCCACTTGGATTAAAATGTCACATATGCATAGATTAAAATGACGCCACGTCAGCCTCTTCTTCTTCTTCTTCTTCTTTCTCATTTTCATCTCTCAAATCTGAGAATCTTGAGAATCCAAATCCTTCTTTCTCCTTTTCATTTCTCACATTTGAGAATCATGAGAATCCACTGCAAGTTTCTGGAAACATCGAGGAGAGGAGGGACTTTCATTGGGATTCAGATATATGTATTCAAAGCTTGGGAGTCTCCAAAGCTTGGTTTGCTTTAGTGGGAGTTGTGAGGAAATCATCACCAATCAAAGTTATGATGATGTCTGAACTTCATTCACATTGTCATTGTCTTCACATTCACATTTTCTGTAAAATTACTTGAATGCAGTCGATATCACTTGAACACAATTATTGATTTAATAATATCCTAATAATTTGTGTGGAATTTCTCTTTTAATGAAATGAGAGTGTTGTGAAGTTGTAATTATTGAATTTAAGAGTATCTAATGTTGACAAAAAGAAAAACTTCAAAAAATAAAGATATACATAATAATGCTAGTTGTTTGATTTTCTAAGCAAGGGGATTGTTTTCTGAAGGATCTAGATTCGTAGGATTCTCGGATTTAAGAGATGAAAAGGAGAAAGAAGAAGAAAAAAGAAAGAAAGAAAGTAGAAGAAGAAGAAGAAGAAGAAGAAGAAAGGGCTGACATGGCATTATTTTAATCTATGTGGCATTTTAACCCACATGACACATGTCATTAGGCAAGTGATGTGGAAATTGGACGACCATGTTGGATTGCCGGCGCCCATGTCGAATAAAACTTACCGGATTCCTTTTGGGTGACAAATTTTTGAAACCAAATGAAAATGGGGGACCATTTTGATACATGATTTCTCTTAAAACCTTCCTTTAAGACCGTTGTGAGTTCTAAGGCATTAATAGAGAGTAAATATTAATATTGGTAACCAAATTATACTCAAACTAGGTTTGACCGGTTGACTCCCAATCAACCAACTTTATAGAACCAGATGGGACTGCCGGCTGATTTCCGATTCTGCCGGTCCAACCTGGTCCGGGCCGGTTCTGAAAACATTAGAAAAAAGCATTAGTCCACTCTTGTAACTTGTAAGTGTCCAACATAGACGAGGCCTTCATAGGAAGTATACTATCAATGCCATGGACCCCACAATGACGTTGAATGGATTTTTTGAAGAAGCCCTGCAAAATTAATAAAATGCCCTCCAATAACATTTCTGCACTTTAGATCTTAAATTTTTCTTTTCCCCTAAATTTTTCATAAATTAATAATCTGGTAAGTTCTTCACCTTCCACATTTTTCAAAAAAAAATAATAATAAATAAATAAATCAATAAAGGCTTTCACATTTGCCTCAAAGACCTTGAACTTTCACATTATCATATTTTCTTAATATATTTTTTTTCATGTCAAACTGGCTATTCATATTTTTTTTCCTTTTTCCAACAATGATGGGTTTTCATAGTTTTTTTCGGTTTTCCAACAATGATTGCAACTAGGCCTCAAATTATCTCATTTTACTCACAATGGTTCTTTGTACCGAAGAAAGGCAACATAAACCCTATGGTGTTTAGTACTGATAAACCTCTCAAAGAGATCATTCTTTTTAGGGCTTTTTACAGGTGTATCCCTGAATAATTTTGAAATTACATATTTATCTCTAAATAAAAGATAATTACGTACATAACCCTGAATAATACATATAATTACCTATATACCCCTGGGGTTCAAATTAGTTGAAAAATCATCTATTAACAAACAACAGATATATGAAATGACCATTATACCCTTTGCATATATACTCTTAAAAAAAATTATTATAAAATGACCATTTATGAATACCCCCTTTAAAAATCTGAAATTTAAAATAGTTAAAAAATATTTTTTATGTGCAATTATACCATCCTATTTATACATCCAAATACTTTTGATAAAAACCTAAATGAGAAATACACCATTAAATACATTGATCTACATGTATACATTCACAATAATGATTTACTATAGATAACACATACATCTAGTATCATCAAATCAGCACATCACCATTAACCATCTAATTAAATCAAAATTCACATTATAGTTGTAACATATTATCATAAAATGTTTCCAAATACATTACCATGTCCATATGTCTAAAAAATGTTTACAAATACATCAACATGTTCACAAAATGATGTTTACAAACACATCAACATGTTCACAAAATGTTTGCTAACCATTAAAAGTTTGCAAGCAGTACTAAACTGCGATCTACTCCATATCTCTTGTTTTTTCCCCAAGTCTTCTATCCAATTATAAGCTCTGATATTAACTGATTTGATGTCTTTTATAGCTGTATTGTAACCTCTAACTGTGTATGATTTTGCAGCAGCCCAAACACTTCTCTGTAGACTTTCCCCATGGAATTTCTTCTTGAAATTTTTGTACATGTGCCTCACACATGTTATATCCTCCACAAATGGATAAACATTGCAAATTGCTTCCTTAGGACCCTTCTTCCTATCAGATGCAAGTACTAAACCATTAGGTAAACCTATTGCCTCATATAAGCCATTTAAGAACCATGTCCAGGACTCAATGTTTTCTGACTCTAATATGCCATAAACAACTGATAAGAGTCGATTACATCCATTAATAACACTAGCTGCTGCCATTATTCCTTTGCATTTGCCTTTGAGATGACATCCATCAAGTCCCAAGAAAGGTCTACACACCAAAAGAAACCCTGTACTGCATACATATGAACATCCTCTTCAAATGTGATTTTCCCTCCTTTGACTCTTTGTCAATTTTTACTATACTGCCATGATTCCTTCTCATCAACTCATCCTTGAAACATGTGATCTTCATATAAGAATCCTCCCAATTATCATGTATGGTAGACACTGCTTCTTCTTTACCCCTCCAAACCTGATGATATGGTAGATCAACATTATACTTTTCATTTAGACTTCTTCTTAGTTCGTTGGTAGATCTTCTTCTCTTCTAATTTCAATAAATGACTTCTGACTATTTTGCCTTGTCACACTCCAAACTATTGGTATTTGATTTAACCCCCAATTGTAGAATTGAGATAGATCTTCTTCCACATTCATTTTATTGTATAAATCGGTGTCCATAGTAATTGATTTTTGTTTTCCCAAATGATACCTCAATTTTGTAGTGCCTTTAATTTCCTTGAAGTATCCACCATACTTAACTGTCAACTTGTACACACTGTTGACATTGTCATTGCATGAAATAGAAATTGTTAGAATTTTTTAAAGAACTTACAACCTAAATCAAAGTAGGAAAACATTTCAGCAAAAAAAAGTAGAAATCTTATTTTGATACCACATTGTTGTAAACTGAAGAGGAACCAGGAACCAACCCTTTAATTCTTCAAAGGCATCATTTAGCATGTAAAAGAAACCTCATCCAATGCTTGGACATCCTAATTGATGAAATTGGGTCAACCCTCTATTTCATAAATGGCTTGGATTATATCTGCCATAGAGGAAAAGAACAAATAGACTATAAAATATTAGCATTAGAAAACAACTTTATTTTGTAACATTATTGCAGAGCTGAACACTAAGAATTAGCATCAGAAAACATTAAGGCAACTCACATTATCTATCGCAACAAAGAAATTAAGTAGTTAATATGAGAGGTGGACCATGACGGAACTGCTGAACACATGAATGGTTTTATAACAAACTCCTTTGGTGTCCCCAACTATCTTATGAGACCACCAATGCTAACTGGATGATTTCTTTGGAAAAGCAAGGAAAGATGGGAACAAGAAGTAGACAAATAAGAATCTATTTGATGTTTTGCAAATTGCATGAGCAGGATTTTATCTTTCCTCACACATCAAAGATAAGTACCAAAAGATGAAAAGTTATACTCAGGTACCATAGAAACTCCAAAGTTTTTCAAAAATAATAATAATAATAATAATAATAATAATAATAATAAAAATAATAAATAATAATAATAAGTAGGAGAAGGAGGAGAAGAAAATTGAAATAAACCTGGCATCTTGGCATAAAAACATGGATGCCTCTAGCTGCAGTTTGAATGGAAACCAAAAGTTACTCACATTGCAAACAACATGAACCCACAACCAAAAGGATGAAGTTTAGAAACATAATTAGAAGAAATTAGTGGTATTAAAGAACATGGGCTTCTTTTCACAAATTAAGCAAATCCAAGAGAATGCGGCCAAAAGCTAAATAGGAATCATTTGTTCTACATCCTTTAAAAATAAAAGGCCAAAGAAAAAAGAAAACATCAGTGGGATTCTCACTATGATCAGAGAAGCTAAGCTGTGGTTTTCCTGTACAGCAAAAACCCAAGAACAGCTTCCTTTGTTGGTGTAGAATGCCAGGTAAGCAGGTATTTAAGCTCCCAGCTTTCCAATTTTGACGAACTCCCTATTTCTCATCGCTAGGCTTCTCATCGTCAGGCTAAACGGGAGAGTGATGGAGAGAGAGAGAGAGAGAGAGAGAGAGAGAGAGAGAGAGAGAGAGAGAGAGAGAGAGATGAGAAATGGGAGAGAAATTCTATATTATTGGTAAAGTTATAGAAGGTTATTTTAGACAATTTATATATCTTAATCAAGATTATAACTATAGTTAATAAAGTTAATTAATTTTAACAGTAAGGGCATATCCATAATTATCCATATTTTTTAGGGGTATATACACAATTATACTTTTTCTGAGAGTAAATATGCAATTATAGAATTTTTTATGGGTATATACTTAATTTTCTCTTTTTTTTCTAATGCCTTAAACCTCACAATGGCCTCAAAAGAAGGTTTATGAAATAGTTCTGTAAAATTAATGAAATGCCCATCCAATGCTATTTTTGCACTTAATGCTGTATTTTGGATGCTTTTTACTTGATTGAAATGCTTGGGTTGATTTACGACTTAGTTCATTTTTCTTCATGCTAAGAACTACTCAATGGAGAGATCCGTAGTTCTTTATTAAGTTATACACGTAGATGTGCCCTACTCGCATGTATTAGATCATTAATGAACTAAAAGGGGTTTGCTTGTATTGGTATACTGAAAAATTGGATGTCGATAGCCCTCCGATTTATAAGGGTAAACTTAGGGCAAATTTAACCTTATTGTGGGATCTCCTTGTACTTAATGCAATTGTAGGGATGTTGGTTAGGGAGAAATTCCAATCAACATTATGATGGGATTAGGGTTCAATCACCTAGAAATCGGGGTTGATATAATCTTGAGTTCTCTTGGTCTAAATCACCCTTGCTATCTTTTATTGTTCATCCATGTATCATGATGACCCCTTAAGAGGATCCACATCCATAGTCCTTTGCATATTATTGTAGCTCTTTCAATCACTTATCTTGCTCTTTAATTCATATAACAGTATTTTGTTTATTTTCTTGCATATATTAGAGTAATTCTCCATACTTTAGATGTTAGGTTAGATAATAGGTTTTGAAGGAGTAATAGAAGCTCATTAGCCCCGTGGATTACGATCCTTGTGTTTTGCATGAGATATTACTTGGCGATCCCGTACACTTGCGGGGATGCAATCAACCATGTTTAATATTGAATTCCAAAATATAACTCTAATACATGACCAATGAGTGTACAAAATGATATAAAATAATGAACAATTGTGCAGTCATCATAACTACTAAAAATTGGTATCAATATATATAGAAATATTTCTGACTAATAAATATAAATTATTAATATAACATATTGAAGATTATGATTACATTATGAGAAAGTTATAGTAAGGATTAACATGAACCTACTCTCAATTGAAAGAAAATAGAAGAGAAACTAAACAAACGACGAAAATATGTCATCTGAGGATTTTCCTGCCATGCCGGTCACCTACATAACAACTAGGCATGTTTAAAACATAAAAAGCATTCCCAATAAAAGAAACAAATGCAAATATTCTTCCTCTCATTACCATACAAGTAACAAGATTAACAGGTTCACAACATTAACAAAAATACATAAAGACTAACACCAAACAAAATAGATGTAAAATGAAAACTAAAAAAAAAAAACTTTTCCCCAAACTACATCCCTCCATACCATCACCAACGGTGTCATTAGACTCATCACCATCATTGCTAGCACCAACACCAAGTCTAGTATCAATATCATCTACGAAGTCCAAGCCTTGTGCAGTTCCCGCAAGTTCTCTTATAAATTCACTAGGCTCAAAGTCATGAATTTCAAGAGGAACAACATCTTTCTCATGGATGTTAACATCATAAAATGCTACTTCATTTCCATCACTTTCAATTTCTTCATTCTCTTCATTTCTTTGGCTATCGATCGAGCATACTTACCTAATTTTGACTTGATGATGGTGAAACATGATGATCATTTTCTTCAGTAATCCACTCATCGTCTAAGTCAATTTCTTAAAAAAAAACTTTGGCTATGCTCATCATCTCTCTTTGCTACTTTATCTTTCAACTTCAAATTATACATGACAAAAACCAAGTCATTCATCTTGTTTTGGTGCAAGCAATTTCTTTGTTTTGTATGAACCTAAATAAAAATGATGAGAAACTGAGAAAGATTAGATAAAAGCATAAAAACATAAAATCTTAACTACATATGATTTTGATGATCATAGCCATCCAAATGCCTCAAAATAGGTATTCTATTTGATGTGATATGGATGATCATAACTATCCAAATGGCTTAAACTATGTATTTTATTTTATATGAACTAGATTATCATAGACATTCAAATGCCTCCAATTATGTATTCTATTTGATAAAGATATATAAATTTTTAAAAAAGTAGTTATTTTGATAGTTTTCAAAATATATGAAATTGGTCCTTGTTTACCGAATTTACTGATTTTACCGAGTTAACACACGATTTTACCCCGATTTTAATTATTTGTGATTTTTATATGATTTGACATTATTTTTATGGTTAAAACCATAAAATTAAATGATTTTATGAGTAAAATTACAATTTTGACAACCTTGGCGAGCCCTTATTGTCTGGCTTATGGGCTTAAGTACTACTCGTAAGTCTATCTAAAATGCCCGCAAGGTTCTCGGGATGAGGCTTATGGCTTTAAGTCCAACCGTAAGGTGTTCTAACTAGCTTGTTCTTCACCTGTTGATGTTGAGAAGATTCTATCTTCTTCGTTTTGGTTCGAAATTGCTTTTTTTGGCTCTTTCTCTCTCCTCATTAAGCGTTGCCCATTAACTAAAAATAAAATTTTCACCATGTTTAACTTTATCTTTAGAATAAACAACATTATCTTTTGTATATGATAATGCATCATGGTGTATGACACACCTCTTACATCCGTGTACCGCAAATGCAAGAGTGTTGAAGTAATAAAGTACCCAATGAGTCGGATAATCGAATCCACAGGGAACGAAAGTATTAGTAATGACTACTCCTAAGTTATCTGGTCATAATCAAGAATATGATGAAATGAACTTGATCACAAGAATATTAATGTCACAAGCAAGTAAGGAAGAGTAGAAATGAGGGAAGTCTCAATCAATGAAGATGAGGTACCCTGGCAATGCTCCCCATAGGATCTAACTTTAAGCACAAGATTTACCAATTGTTTTTAAACCGAGTTAATCGAGTCAAGGAAATCCAAGAATAATTGGTCCTTGCCTCCATAACACCGATACTAGTCCCCTGCGAGATCCCGGTGGAGAAATTGATTAATCTTAACACCTCACATCACATATGACTGCAATAGGCTCTAAGGATTCCTAAGAGTACATCCGATTCCTAAGGATGAACCTTGACATGACCTTTTGCGTGCGTACCGCAAGTGCACGGCCTTGTCGAAGTAATAAAATTTACCCCGGTGAGTGGGTAGTAGAATCCACAGGGAATAGGGATTTAGAATATGAGATTTCACTAATAAAGCTATGCGGCGTATGGAGAAGCAATAATAGGATCAATGAGTGAATATAAAATCGAACAGAATGAAAGACAAGAAATTAAATAGAAAGATGGAAGATCAGAAAGTGCAAGTAAGAGAGAATAGAAAGGACTAGCAATGAATGAAATAGGGTATCCGGACAAGCTACCTCTAGGATCTATTCTTCTAGTGCAGGACTATGCTATTATACTTCCCTATTGATGCTAATTGAGTCGAGGATATCCTAAAACTCACGGTCCCAAACCTAAGGACAACCGTGACTAACCCCAACACTATGCCCCGGTATTAGGATTCACGTCAACCCTTCACTCTGTCGCTCGCACGACTAAGCCCTAAGGGAGTATATCTACCTAAACCTCACACTACGTGGGATTGCTTTAAGCTCTAGGGATTCCTAGTGGTAAAACTTGTTCCTATGTGTAGTTCTAACCCTTTGGTCCAGGTGAAAGAACCCTAGTCTAGATTAAGCCCCAGCGCGTAGGATTCACTTCAACCCTTCACTCTGTTACTCTCGTAACTAAGCCCCAGGGGAGTTTATCTGCCTAGCACTTCACTCTATTTTGACCGCTTATGAAATCAAGGAAACGGAGGTCGGGAGAAACCACGTCGGAAGGGAAAGGGGTACATCGCTACCTTACAACTCTCCCTCTCAACCCTCTTCAATCTTAAGTAGTCTAACACTAAGGAGTTGTCACACCTCCAAAGGGCAACCTAGATTGTTCTCAATTCTAGTGTCACATCTAATAGAAAACATTAACAAGATGAAATTAAGATTGAAACTCAATTTTATTCATCAATAATGGAAAAGAATAATAACAATGTCAAAGAAACATAATAACCCTAGAGTTTTACAAGTCCGAATACCCTCAAGGGGTTTAGCTCCTCATGGAGCTATACATGTTCATCAAAATAGAAAAGAAAGTATAAATCAAAGACATTGATGAAAACCCCCTTGTCTATGGTGTGGCCGTGGTCTTGTGCAGCCGTCGAACGTCGGTGACGATGCCGATGACGCGCGCTAAACCTTCACGAAATCCTCTCCAAAACCCTAGCCGCACTCCCTAAGTTGAGGAGAAAGATAGGTCAAAAGATCTCCCAAAAGGTCTCCAAAATCCCCTTTTATAATGTTGAATCGCGGCTTTAAAATCGGACTTATCGGGGGCTTCACCCGGCCGTGTGGAATTTCCACACGCCCGTGTGAAGTTTCTGTCTGGCTGAAAAATCGATTCACACCGCCGTGTGAATCCTCTGGAATCCTGATTTTCGGCAGAAAATGAACAGTAACTTGTTACAGTGTTTTGCTACAGTGCTGCTACAGCGTTGCGAAACGCTCCCGAATCCGTTGTTCTTCATTGAGGCCATTGAATGGGCACACAAACAATGGTAGGTCATGCCGATTGCTCAAGTCTCCTTCTTGGTGAAGTTCTTCTAAGCTACACGAGTTAGACTTGTTGTGAATGTGACTGCCTTTGTGCCCCTCCAAAGGAGGTTGGCACACACTCACAAGTCCAAGCTCGTGCCTTGTTCCTTACTTGGTCCGAAAACTTCCCAACATCGGCGAACACAACCTAATTTTGTTCTACTTCTCCAATTTAGCTCCGCAAACCTTCAATGCACAAGAGTACACAAATACACACCATTTAGTGATAAAAACTGATAAAAGATATGCTCAATGTATGATAATAACGCTTCGCGGTACTATAACACAAGCACTTATCAAACCTGCCTCTTGGTGAAAAATCCCTATCGCTTTACAAGGTCCAATCAGAGAAATCCCTCAATCTCATGCCTCACACCAAATATGGTTGCATAAAACCTAGTAAATATGGATATATAATGTACTAATCATAAGGGAAAGAGGACACTCCACTATCTCATGACTCACCCCCTCAACCCTCTTCAATATTAAAGTTCTAACCCTAATGGAGAACTCTCTCTCACTAAGGCAAAAATATCATCCATACCAATCAACCATAAGATCAACAAGGCAAGCAAATAATAAGAAAACAAGATTGAAACTCAATTAAACTCGGATTTAATAGAAAATACAAAATAAATCAATACAAGAATAAGAACCTAGGGTTCACATACTGATAAGTGCTTGTGTTATAGTAATGCAAAGCGTTATTATATTACAATGAGCATACCTTTTATCAGATTTTATCACTAAATGGTGTGCATTTGTATATTCTTATGCATTATAGGTTTGTGGAGCTAATTTGGAGAAAAAGAACGAAGTTAGATTGTGTTCGCCATTGTTGGGAAGTTTTCGGACCAAGCAAGGAACAAGGCACGAGCCTAGACTTGTAAGTGTGTGCCAACCTCCTTTGGAGGGGCACAAAGGCAGTCACATTCACAACAAGTCTAACTCGTGTAGCTTAGGAGAACTTCACCAAGAAGGAGACTTGAAGCAATCGGCATGATCTACCATTGATTGTGTGCCCAAATCAATGGCCTCGATGAAGAACAACGTATTCGGGAGCGTTTCGGCGAGGTATTGCAGCAGCACTGTAGTAAGCTACTGTTCACTTTCTGCTGAAAATCAGGAATCCAGAGAGTTCACACGTTCGTGTGGAAACTCCACACGGCCGTGTGAATTAATTTTTCAGCAACCCAGAAACTTCACACGGGCGTGTGGAAGTTCCGCAAGGCCGTGTGAAGTCCCGATAAGTCAAATTTTAAAGCCGCGACTCAACATTATAAAAGCCCGACTTTGGAGACTTTTGAGATATATTTTGACCTAACTTTCTCCCCAACTTCTGGAGAGTTCGGCTAGGGTTATGGAGAGGACTTCGTGGAGGTTTAGAGCGCGTCATCGGCATCGTCATTGACGTTCGACGGCCGTACAAGACCACGGCCACACCATACGCAAGGGGGTTTTCATCAATGCCTTTACTTTGTGCTTTCTTCCATATTTTGATGAACAGTATAGCTCCATGAGGAGCTAAACCCCTCGTGGGTATTCGGACTTGTAAACCCTAGGATTATTATGTTTCTATGACATTGCTATTATGCTTTTCCATTATTGATGAATAAATTCGAGTTTCAATTTTAATTATCTTTTGCAATTGTTTTCTCTTAGCCGTGACACTAGGGTTGAAAACAATCTAGGTTATCCTTTGGAGGTGTGACAACTCCTATAGGATTAGACTACTTAAGATTGAAGAGGGTTGAGAGGGTGAGTCGTGAGGTAGCGAAGCGTCCCCTTTCCCCTCCGGTGTGATTTCTCCCTACCTCCGTTTTCCTTGATTTCTTAGCGGTCGAGATAGAGTGAAGTTCTAGATAGATAAACTCCCCTAGGCTCAATTGCGCAAGCAACAGAGTGAAGGGTTGACGTGAATCCTAAGTACTAGGGCTTAATCTAGACTAGGGTTCTTTCACCTGGACCAAAGGGTTAGAACTACACATAGGAACAGGTTTTATCACTAGGAATCCCTAGAGCTTAAAGCAATCCCACGTAGTGTTAGGCTTAGGTAGAAATACTCCCCTGGGGCTTAGTTGCGTGAGCGACAGAGTGAAGGGTTGACGTGAATCCTAATGCTGAGGCATAGTATTGGGGTTAGTTACGGTTGACCTTAGGTTTGGGACCGTGAGTTTAAGGATATTCTAGACTCAATTAAACATCAATAGGAAGGTATAATAGCATAGTCTTGCACTAGAAGCATAAGTCCTAGAGGTAGCTTGCCCGGATACCCTATTTCATCCATTGCTAGTTTTTCTCTAATCCACTTCTACTTGCACTTTCTTGCCTTCCATCTCTCTATTTAAATTTCTTGTTCCTTTTATTCTAATTGCTTCCATAATTCACTCATCAATTTTGTTATCACTTTTCGTACACCGCACAACTAAATAGCGAAATCTTGTGTTTTAAATCACTATTCCCTGTGGATTCGACTACCCACTCACCAGGGTAATTTTATTACTTCGACAAGCCCGTACACTTGCGGGATACACGCAAGGGTCGTGTTACATACCCAAATACCTACTAGGGTTTAGCCCTCCATGGGACAAATTACAAAACAAATATTGCATTGTAAATCCTTAAAAACCATGGAATAAAACCCCCATGGGACAAATTACAAAACAGTTGTAATTAGTGATGATGACCTTGATGGGTCGCTCCACGTTTTTAAGGATTTCTCGTTGAAGCTAGGCTACCAATGGCTCCCTTGATGCTATGACGAAGATATAATCTATCAAAGTTGGAGAAGAACACCCCCCAAATTCACCAAAGACCTCATCTCAAAACCCTAGCTGCTTTGTCTTTCAAACGCCTTCAAAAAGTCACCAAAGAATAGGGCAAAGGGCTATTTATACTCAAAAACTCATGTCTTTCACGTGTCTCAATGTGCCTGTGTGGGCTGCAGAACTGCCCACACGAAAAGGTGAAATTTTACCTAGTTGTGTGAAAAGCATTTTGCTACAATACTTCTATAGTGATCCGCTACAATAGCTACAACGCTCTTCATAAACAAGGCTCCAACACTCTTCTCTTAAAGCCACATGGACAAGCACAAGTCCGCGTGGTAGGTTATGAGGCTTTTCATCGTCTAATCATGTAGTGTTTCGGTCTTCTTTTTTCCCTTGTTTGTTACTTGGTTATCTTAGTTGTTTTGGTTGTTTTCTCATTATCTTTTGTTTGAGGCTTCTTGCCAAGCATTTAGAGTCATTTGCCGGGTGTTTGGGATCATTTTGAGGGTAATTTTTAGTGTGTGGGTTGTGCGGCCTCCTGTGCGGCCTCCTGCGCGGCCGCACACCCTAGGCAGAGGGGTGTGTGGGCCGCACGCCAGGCCGCACACCCTTCTGCCTGGGGTGTGCGGGCACTATGCGGGACGCACATGAGCCTGCACAAGCACGATTTTGTTGATTTAAACCCCGTTTCAACTCATTTCTTCCAACTTTCTTCTCTGAAAACCCTCCCATCAACTCCTTCCCTTTTCCTCTATCATTCCTTGAGGTTTAAGGGTTGTTTTAGCTAGGATTTTAGAGCTTGATCTTGGATCATTGAGTTGTTCATTCCTTGGATCAAGGAGGTGAACCTTCAAGCAAGGGAAAAGAAACGGTGGAGAAGTAACACCGGAGGCTTCTAGCTCGCCAATTTTGTGAGTGGGAATTACTAAAGTTTGGACAAAAAATTCATGCATGTTTGTCTTTAATATTTAAGTTGCTTGCTTTTGAATGATAAACTCCTCATTACTAAATCTCTTTAAAAGCTTTAAATGGAGTTTAGAAATCATGGTGATTTATTATTTGGCTTATTTCACAAATATTTGTAAGGCATATATATATATTGTTTGTGGTTTGGAAACCCTATGTTTTGAAATACATGTTTCAAATTGTGTATTTTTAAGAGATTTGGGATTCTTGTTATGAAGACCAAAAAGGCATGTGAAAATCAAGTGAATTTTATTGTGATGATGCAATATTTGAAGTGTATTTTCAAAAGATATCTTTGTATGATGCTCTTGATGAAAATGATTTCATTACCAATGTTATGATCAAATTAATTACTCTTAGAGTGAGAATTGCAATTGTGAACACTTATGATCTCTTATTGAGAGTTATGCTATCATGTTGATGTATATACTGAGCCTACGGGCTGGGTTATTATTTAAATGTTTTGATGGTGACATGGGAGCCGAGCTCCAGTACGTACTGCAGTAAGAAGTGGATGGTTTCCACGAGCCGACCTATGTAGAGGTGGCGTGGAAAATTGTCAAACTGGTTATGCCATGTCAGGTGGGAGCGTAGATCCCTGACTTGGATATTGTTGGGTTGTTCGGAGTCACCACACGAACTTCCCAGCGGCTAATGCCAAGATACGTGCATCTTGGTAGCTCAAGACCTAACCGATCCCACGGTTAGCGATGGAGAGTTTCTGAGGCCATTCTGGACACTATTGATTATTTGTGATTGTTGAATTACTTATTTCTAAGCATCTTGATATTTGAAACTATCGAATAGAATGTGCGAATATTAGATTCCAGAATGGTATGGATTTTCTTGATGATTTCAAGGGAATTTTACTTTGCATTTCATTGAGAAAGTTTATATTCTTATGTGATAATTGTTATTCAAAGTATATTTATTCTTATTAAGAATTGAAACATTTTTATGATATTTTATTTTTTTTAATTGATCATACTTGAGCTATAGTTCCATGTTTAGCCCCTCACTGAGTAACTTAGTTACTCACCCCCTCTTTCTTCCTCCCAGGTGATAGCATAGCTTAAGGGTGAAAGCGTGAAGTGCTTGGGAAGAGTCATCTTTGTCTTCCCATTTTGAGTTGTGTATGTTACTTATTTCTTGGCATGTATTATCAGGGATCCACTATGTGTTGTTAAACCCTATTATGTTTTTCGTTTTTTGAAGTACTTTTGTATATCAGTCTTGTATATGACTTTGGGGTCATTGTTATTGTTGTGGTTATACTTGTCTTATGAGGTTGACTTACATTTCATACCCTAGTGTTAATTTCATAGTAATGTGTAGTAAGGTGGTTCTATTCCTTCTTTGTTAAATTATTCTCTATTGTTATAGTGGTATTATATAGGGAACAGGTTAACCTTACAGCAATTTAGGATCGAGATAGTGTGGGACCTCTCTTGGGTTGTCATGGCGGTATGTCACGTGTGGGACCTGCTGGACGGGGTGTGACAAATCATCATTGGGAATGTTCTTGAATTCTTCACACAAGTCGAGACATGGGAGTGTGACTGCCTTTATGCCTTTCCAACTCACAATCTTGCTTGAATTCTCTTAGAAATTGGCACACATTCCCATGTGTATGAGCTCCTCTTGTGTCTTGATCCTTATGTTACACATAAACTCCCAAAAGGTCCCTTCATAACCTATCTTTACTTCTTTTTATTCTCTCAAGTCTTTCATAACTCTATTTGCACCAAAGAACACCAATGACAATTTATGGGATATAAAATGATTGCTTCCCAGCAAGTTTACGGGATTGCCAAGTAATATCTCATGTAAAGACATGAGGATCGTATTCCTCGGGGTTAAGGATCTACTATTACTCTTTCACCGCCTATTATCTAGCCCAACGTCTTAAGCAAGAGAATTTACTCTACTAGATGCAAGAAAATAAATATGATACGGCTACACAAATTAAAGTAGGTAAGAGATTACAAGAACAACAGTGAATTGCAAATGCCTATGGTTGTGGATCCCCTTGAGGGGTCATCATGACACAAGGATGAAGAACAAAAGGTGCAAGGGTGATTTGGACCAACGGATCTCTAGATTAGATCAACCCTAATTTCTTAGTAATTGAACCCTAATCCGATACGAATGTTGATTAGAATCTCTTCCTAGTCAACATCCCTACGATTACCTTAAGCACAAGGAGATAAGAAGATAAAATTACACTCAACATAAGTTTACCCTTATAGATCGGAGGGCTACCGACATCTAATTTCTCGGCATATCGGTACAAGTAACCCCTTTTAATTTATTCATTATCTAATACATGTGAGTAGATTACATCGATGTGTATAACTCAAGAAAGAACTACAGATCTCTCCATATGTAATTCTTAGCATGAAGCATAATGAATTAAATCACAAATCAACCCAAGAATTAGAATTAAACATCAATCATCCCAAATACATGATGAACCCCCAAAGGTTCACCTGCATCAGTTGGCCTTGGAGGTCTAGTGTGCCATCATACAAATGCAAATAAGAATGTAAAGTAAAACACAAGAAGAGTTCATAGTTGACACTCCCTAGGAAAAATGATGAAGATGGAGATGGAGATCGCACCAAATGATGCTTTCCTTGTTCAAGGATTGCCGAATGACACTTTGCCTAGCCGAAGGCCACTTCCCGGTTCTAGAATCTTTCCTTCCTTGGTGGTAGATCTACCCCTTGAATGATTAAGCCCTTGAAACCTTCTCTAGCCTTAGAACTTTGCCTCCAAAGATCTAGTCATTTCTTGATTCTTCTCCTCTCCCAAATGGTGGCAAAAGCTCCATTTTCGAGCCCCAAAAACTTGCTTTTATACCCCTAGATCATACGGGCCGTATGGGGGCCACATAGGAGCCATATGGAGAGTGTATTAAGCACAAAACAATGATGGTTTGCGGCATACCAGGGTCCATACAGCTTTCATGTGGCTCGGTATGGAGGCCGCATAAGTTAGGCAAAACTCTCTGTCTCGAAAAACCTCCATGTGCTATAATATTGAAGCACGAAGACTGTAGCAACACTGTAGCAACTTGTAGCACGAAGACTTGAAGAAAAATATTAAGTCTGGAATTCATCATGGGCAACCTTACGGCCATGACGATAACCTTACAGTAGTACTGTAGCAACTTTCATGTTTTGGATTTACTGTAGCGGATTTACTGTAGTCATCCCGAGATTAATTTTTAAAGAAGTTTTAGGGCATCTTTTGAAATGAGGAAGGCCTTGTTCTTGGAGCACATCACCACCATTCTTGATCCGAGGTAGAAGAAGGCAAGAGAGGGCATCCTCGCTATTAGGTCACCCTAATCTAGAGAGTTCTTATCATTCTAACTCTGAGAAATAAGTTCAATGTTTTTCAATTGTAGGAGCTAATTCACATACTCAGGCTATTGCTATTTGGAGATCACCCCTATGGAACCAAGTGTTAAAACATTCATGTGGAGGCTTTACCATGGTAGAACCCCAACATCTCAGTAATTGTAGAACATCAATGTGGGGCCCCACAGGATGTGTCCGAATTGTGGGGTTGTGTGATGAAACCATAGATCATTTATTCTATGAGTGCAGACTGAGTAGGCAATGTTGGAGTCTTATGGAGGATTTTGTGAGGGTCAATATTGGGGATAAAGATGGGCTTCTTAAACACTATTGGATGCTAAAGAACTGGAGAGTTGGAGTCAATTAGGGGTGAGCAAAACTGGGTACCCGATCGGATTTTAAAAACCGAATCAAGTACCCGGTTTTTTGGATTAGGAAAAACTCGACCAGTATTCAACTCGGTTTAAACCTAGTATAAAAAATAAGGTACTTGGTTTAAACTTGATCAGATATCGGATATCCGGATCAGAATTTAAGTTTTATTTACTCCATTAATTTGTTTTATATAAAAACATTACATGAAAAATCTAATATGAAAAACTTATAACTTAGATTATTATCCACGCAACAACATCATAATACAAATAATAAAGAGTTTATCAATCTTAGGCATTACAAAAAAAAAAAAAAAAAAAAAAAAAAAATCAAATATTTTCTGAAGCATTAAGCGTCTCATCAATAATGATCATTGGTTGCTACAGAGAGAAGAGTTTTGAATGGAGGCTAGAGAGAAGGTGTTGGGTAATGGCCGTTGGGGACTGGGAGGCAAGGATTTCAAATTTTTCTTTTTATTTTTAACCCCTATAAAATTTAAATTTATTAATATATATATATATATGATAAAAATTAAAAACCGGATTGAATTCGGATACCCGACTTTTAGTTTCTTCTAACTCCGATCCTACCCGGTTTTCATCTAAAAAATTCGGATTGGGTACGCAACCATTTTTTCCGATTGGGTACCCAAAATATTCAGGTCAAAAAACCAGATACCAAATCAGATCATTGGATAAAGATTTTTTTGCTCACCCTAGAGTCAATAACCAACTATTAAAAGGGATTATTGGCAATTGTTTATGATGGATTTGGAAGAGCAAATGCGATAGGATCTTCAATAACATGATAACTTTAGCGATGCAAATATTCTAGCATGCCTTAAGAAGTACTTAGGAGTACTCAAAGAAGACAAATGACAATATTAGGGAGTTGCTCCCATACTCTTCTAATTCTCTTAACGGTGGGTAATTGTGTGGAAGAGGTTTTATTATTATTGATATAATGTGTCAACCCCTCCAATTATCCTCACAAGAATTGCAATTAAAGTGATTGTAAACTACATTGCAACTTTAGCATTATATGTAGTTTGAAGCTGGCGCCATGATTTTCATTTTCTTCCTTAAACATTGTTAAAGCGTCACAAGTTAGAGTGTTGGCAGTTAAAAATTTTGAAATGCTTAAAGTATCATTGGGGATATCCAAATTAATATAGGTTTGCTTAAATGCCAATGGGATGCCAAAAAACCAAGGATTATTTAAAAAAAACTTGAAATAACAAGATTAGACATATCAACTCTCATGCTGGATCTAATTTGATGAGCCTTTTTGCAAAACTTTTTATAAAACCAAGAAACCTTGCATGGATGAGATTCAGACCACAAGTTGATGCTTCCATACTTAATGTTAGCAATATGAATCTAGAATTTATCCTCATTGTTTAGGACTGGTTTTTAGCCGTAAGAGCAACTTTTGTCCATATGAGATTTTTAACACCTAACCTCCTAGTTTTAGGCAATGTAACAGTGCTCCACCCAAGGTAGTAGATTTTCTCTAGAATGGAGTCTAGAATAGAGTAGCCGGACAAGAGGTAAGAAAGTATGGACAAAAGGGAACTATTGATTAAAACAACAAGACCAACAATTGATACATTGGAATGATTAGGAGAACTAACACATCTATTAAGCACACATAGAATGAAACCACACAAACATGCCAACACTCCATTCATAAAAAAAATAACATCATCCAAACAAGGTGTTCTCTCAAGGTTTACCGGATGCGAGGCGGCCTTGGGAGGCTAGTTCCACATCACAAAGAGAGAAAGCCAACAATACAAGTGAAACCCTGAAAGAGCTCATGAACAAACTCCCTTAAATGTAAACTAGAGATGGTGACAGTAATAGTAGATCTTGGGCCCCAGGGAATTCAACCCTCTCTCGCTCAGGTGGGAGGTTTATTTCTAGCATTACGCATGAGTGCCATTATTCATCTACGTCCTAGCATCAACAAAATTAGTTCTCCATTTATGAAGAACAACAATACAATTTACAAGATACAGTATGAATGTATGAAAACATAGAAACCCCTCTCAATTGCACCATTGAGATTATCGTCGAATCTTCCCAAGAACCTTCCAAAGACACCACCAAGATACTTCTTGATGACTCCAATTTCTACCTACAAGGTTGGTGATGAGTGCATTTTATATAAACATTTTTATATGCCCTTTGGCATGAATTGCTTTTATTTTTGAATTCTTTTATTATAAATCGATGCTACTTGAGGTATATTTGTTAATTGATGATGATAATTAGGTCTTGGATTAAATGGAATAAATAGAGATGAATTTTGGCATGAAATAGTATTAGAATGCACTTTTTATGACAAGCACAGTCGGGAAGCACACCCATGCTTATGACCATGCAGTTTTTAGGACTTAGAGAATTTTAGCCCAAACTGAGGAAGCACACCAGTGCTTGGAAACACGAGCGTGCTTACGCTTGTGCACTTTACTAGAACCTAAGTAAATTGAAGAGTATGGTTTCACTGCTCCTACCACCATCGTGCTTTGGAAGCATGGTCGGTAAGCACGGGCGTGCTTACACCAGTGTATTTTATTGGGATTTTCACAGAAAAAAGAGCATGGTTCCATGGCTTCTAGCACCAGTTTGCTCTTGAAGCACTGGTAACAAGCACGGGTGTGCTTACCCCTGTGCACTTTTTAGGATAGTTTACAATCACGCTGAGAATGAGTTCTGATAATTGTTTGAGTAGACATATTTCTATACATGTTTTATATGCATTGAGCATCATTTTTACCATGGTTTATGTCTCATAAAGTGTATTTGGTATTCGTTTGTGCAATTAGGTTCTAAATGCCTTGAAGGAAGAAAAGGGAGCAAAGATAGGTTATGAAGACATATTTTTGGGAGTTTTTGTACAACACAAGGGTTAAGACACAAGAGGAGCTCATGTATATGAGGGTGAGTGTGTCAACTTTCGAGAGAATTCAAGCTAATTTGTGTGTTGGAATGGCACAAAGGTAGTCATACTCTTATATCCCTACTAGTGTGAAGATGGCAAAAGCTTCCAAATGATGATCCAACGAGGAAAAGCCTTATAATCTACCACATGGACGTGTGCCCGACCATGTGGCCTTAAGAGAAGAAAGTTTGGACAGCGCTCATGAGAGTACTATAGCAGATCAATGCAGCAATTTACTATAAAAGTACTGTAGCATAAACACTGTTCATGCTGCCACATGAAAATTCTAACAGCCCACGAAGGCGCGTGAAATCTCACACGGTCTCATGGAGGCATGATGAACAACCCGCAAGTGCACGGGGTCGCCAAGTAATACCCCTCACGCACGCGCGAAGGGGTCGTATTCCCAAGGGCCCGAGAATCTACCCTTACTTCCTCTTCGTATGATTGTTTAGCCGATCAATACAACTGTTGTGCAAAGAAAAGTGAAAAGACAATTAACATGCAAATGAGATGCTCTAAGGCGGAGGCCATAATCGGAGGATAAGAACAATATAAAGAGAGGGTCATGGATGAGGATTCCCAAGGGGGTTACTAAAGTGCGGAAGTTGCCTTACTAGCATGCAAATGGATAGTTTGGACCGAGAAACCCAAAAGTAGACCAACACGATGGTCACTGAAATTGGTCCCTAATCCGGTACAAGTATCGAGTACGGAATTCCTTCCGTTCGAATCCTCACACGATTGCAAAGGTAACAAGATGTTTCTCAAGTTGGGGTCAAGACACAATCTTGGTCAACCCTAACAATTGGAGGGGTACAAATACCTGATGGTCACGGCGTATCCGTACATGTGTCCCTACCAAGCTTGGTGAGCCTAATACTAGGGCAATGGTCATGCTTCCTAGCATTTTCTAAACATTGATACACAGAGTTCTCATGCATACCAAGCATTTAAATACACCAAACAAGGTTCACAAACAAGCACCAAATTCATAAAACTAATCAAGCAAGCATCCTACACAAGTTCATCCCCAAGGTTCACCTACATCCGTTGACCTTGGGTTTTAGTTTCTCATGAATACAAAATACTCAATAAAATACATGGAAACAACCAACAATACAAAGAAAAACACTCCCTCAAAAGATAGGGGCACTGTAGCACCCCGAGATTTGTGTAAGTTGATGCAATGAGTGCTATAGTGAAAATGCTACAGTATCCCCTGCTACAGTAACTCTTCTGCAGTGCTACTGCTACAGGGTTGTACGTGGTCAGTTATGCGCCCATATGGGTACCCGCATGAACCTCCAAACTTAACCGTTTCGCCAAAGTTCTCGTACTACAGTGCTGCTACAGTACCGGCTCGAAAATGGTCTTTTGTTGTCGATTTCTTCTAAAAATCTCGTTGACGAGCTCCACACGGTATCTTCTATGCCTGTAACACGAAATAAACCAATTTAGAACGAAAACGGGCATCCACACATATAAAAATACTCGCTAAATACTCAAACATACATAAATAATACGTTCAGTTAGGCGTTTATCAAGGCATGTGATAGCCGTGGTTTATGTCTACAAATAGCCCTTTCGCCCAATTCTTTGGGGACCTTTTGTACACGTTTGAAGGGAAAAGCGGCTAGGGTTTAAAAATGAGGTCTTTGGTGAGATTGGGGGTTGTTCTTCACCAACTTTGAAAGATCTTTTCTCCGTCATAGCATCGAGAGAACCTTTGGCAACCAAGCTTCGGAGAGGGATCATTCAAGACGTTGAGTAACCCATCAAGGCCATCATCATGAATTTGAGGGGGTTTTGTTATATGGTTTTCATTGCTTTTCATTGCATTAATCTTTGTTTTGTAATGAGCCCCATGGAAGGCTAACCCTTAGTAGGTATTTGGGCATGTGAACCCTAGGATCGAATCTTTGTGTTGATTTACTTTATGCTTTATATTAAATCTGAGTTTATTTGAGTTTCAATCTTGTTTATCATTGCTCGCATGTCTTATTAATCCTTGTGATTAATTGTTATTGCTTGATTTGTTGCCTTTGTGATAGAGAGGTCTCCATTAGGGTTAGAACTCCAAGATTGAAGAGAGTTGAGAGAGTGAGTCATGAGATAGTGGAGTGTCCCTTTTCCCATCCGATTGAGTGTTTCCTATCTCCATATTCCCTAGGATTTATGCAACCATATTTGGTGTGAAGCGTGAGATTGAGAGATTTCTGCACCGGGACCTTGTAGGGGGTTAGAGATCTTTAACCTAGAAGTAGGGTTAGGTCTATCTTTAACAATCGGTTGCACTCTTAGGAATCCCTAGAGTTTATTGCTGTCATATGTGGTGTGAGGTGTTGAGATTGAGCGATTTCTCCACCGGGACCTCGTGGGGGACTAGTATCGGTGGCCTGGAGGCAGGGACCGATTATTCTTGGATTACCTTGATTCATTTAACTTGGTTTAGAAACATTTAGTACATCTTATGCTTCATGTTAGATCCTAGGGGGAGCATTGCCCAGGTACCTCATCTTTATTGATTGAGATCTCCCTTATTTTCCATTTGCTTGCATGCGACTTTTTTTTTGTTCTTGCGATTGAGTTCATTCCACCATATTATTGATTTCTACTAGATAATAGAGAAGTAGTTACTACTAGTACTTCTATTCCCTGTGGATTCGACTGCCGTACTCACTAGGTATTTTATTAGTTCGACACCCGTGCACTTGAGGTACACACCTGCAAATCGGTTCGTGTCAAGTTCCAAGTCATCTCTAGATGAGCACGGCAGTGCTTGAATCGAGAAAGGAGTTTTTAAGCACCAAAGTTAGGTTTTTAGGGGATCTTCTTTTTTCTTAGAGACAAGGGTTAGGGTAGAGCTGGGTATCATTCAGGGCTGGATCTAGGTAGAAAGATCATTGTAGGAATGGAGTAACGCTGGGGAGATCTTCATTGGTCGCTCTCTAACAAGGATTGTTATAAGGGAGTTCTATGGATTGCATTTTTTTTCTCTTATTTTTTTTCCTTTCATACATTGTAGAACCATTAGGGGTTAATCATTTTTTGATACCCTGGATAATGATCCTTGACTTATAATGTATTGACTCTGTAGTTTTGATTATTGAGTTTCCTTATGATTTCCCTTTTATTTATCTTGGTTGCAATTCTTGTATTAATTACCTTGATGTTTTATATTGCAAAACTCTATGTGGGAATTTCCGCTAGCTTCGTGAGCATTGATTTGGCATGCATGTTCTTCATTGTTATAATTGCAGTCAAAGAGCATGTTAGCCATAGTTGCACATTACTTTCTAGATGATGATCGAGAGATCCATCAAGCTAGGGCACACATTAAGGATGGGGTTAAGTATGCACCGAGCCCTCTGTAAGGTAGTACATTATCAAACCCTTTGAAGGTGTTCACCATATTGTCAAAGGAGATGTTCATGTAATCATTGCTTAGTAAATACATTTGTCGATGAGATTGATCCGGAGCACTGTCCTTTCCACTGTTTCTTTCTCAACCCGAACAGTGTCTCTCTTTTTTCTCTTTTCTTTATCTATTCTCCTTATTTTCTTTAAGACTAGTTTCAAACCAATCTTTAAATCGGCTAGATACTATAGTTTGTGCAAGTATCAAGAGCTATACCAGTCCCTAAGTATTTGACTATTTGACCCATTTGGGTGCACTTTATTGTTATATTAGCCGTGCATTTGCAGATGCAAAGGGCATATAAATAGATGGGCTATTTATCCTTTTTGATCCACTTCCAAATCTCTAGAGAATCGCTCTTTTCTTTCCCAAAGCCTCTCCATCAAAAGAAGAAAAGATCCCTTTTAAAACCCTCATCAGAATATTAATACCTAGCCACTTACGGGTGTAAGAACTAGGCTATAAAGGGCTAGAGATGATGAGTCATGAGCCTTACAAGATCATTTACGACTGTAAGTCCCATTCGTAAGGTCTTCTATCTCGTGTAATGGTACAACTTACGGCCGTAAGTGCTGGACTATAAACTTTGTTGGAATGCCCTTAGGACCACCCTTATGGGCATATATCGCTCCTCATAAGCTCCCCTGGCTAGCCCTTATGGTGTAACTTAGGGATATTAGCCTTGGCTTTAAGTTCCTCAATTTGTCCTTATGCTCTTTTATACAAGCATAAGCATACCCGCAAGATTCTCTAGAAGAGACTTACGGCCATAATCCCAAATATAAGGTAACCGTAAGTCAGTGTGTCTGGCTTAGTCTTCAATGGTTAATGCCGAGAGAGCTCCGTCTTTCTCATTTTGTTTTTAGAATGCTTTTTTTGGCTCTTTCTCATCCTTAAGCATTGCCAAAGGCTGAAAATATAATATTCACCATGGTTAGCATCAAATTCCACGATAGTACTCTAATACATGCCTAATGAGTGTACAAAATGATATTAAATAATAAATAAATGTACACTCATGATATTAGATGGAACCTAAGGTTTACGTTTGGATAGGCATTGAGTGTGGATTTTGAATACTTTCATGTTAATTGTTTAATTGTGATCAATTACTGTAGAATTCAATTACGTTTCTATTGTAGCAAGAGCTTAAAATCCATAATTGATATACTTGTTTAGCGAATCGAGAGATCCACCTAGTATAGACATGCCATAATTGAAGCAGATCACAAGCCCGCCTAGAGATATGGTACTTTGAAATTGAGATTTGTTTGAGTTAGCAAAGGATTCCATTCTTAATGCAATCGAAAGAAGTAGCTTTAGGAAGAGATTCCAATTTTTTACTTCATATGGAATTAGGCGTAATTGCTTCTAGAGTAGAGTTGTCTATTTTTGAAGATGTGCTTTTTCTAGAAAGGGTTCATCAAGTGCATTTACACTCCACTATTTTGCTTAGGTTAATTGTCGGATTTAGAGTTAGTACTAGTATTCTCAAATTTTTTATGGTCCGATAACCTTGCTTTTCAGTATACTTTATTACTCGTTCCTTGCATACACTTGCATACAGTAGGTGACTATAGTTTACCAATTAGTTTTTACTAACAAAATCATTGAAGAATTTAGACTTTAAAGTATAATGACTAAAATTACCACGACCATAATGCTCATTAGAGTTTAAAATAGAATTAAAATCAACAACAAAAAGGCATGGTAGATAAACAATGAAAATATTAGACAAATCATCCCAATTCTATGAGTAGCACTAGGACCACATCCTCGCCCACAACCTTAATGGTGGTGTCTGATAAACGTCTAAATGTATGTATTTTATACATATACATTTGTGAATATTTGTGTATTTAGATGAATCGATGTCCTTTGTGTGGTTTAATTGTTTCTATTTATGTTACAGGCTTAGAATAAGCATAGATGAGCCCAAGAACATAACAAGCACTGTAGCACAACGAGATGAAGAATTTGTGAAGTCTTGGGTTTTGTTGACGGGCAACCTAATGGCTGTGAATATGCCTGTAAGATAGCTGAAGAATATGTCGTTTCATTGTAACAATGTTGCTGTAGCAATTTACTGTAACACTTTATGGAAATTTCAGCAGAAATCCCAATGCTCTCACGGGCTTTCTCACGCTCGTAAACCAGACCATGAAGCCATCCCAAAAGCACTTTTAAAGAGGGGCTAGGGAATCACTGAAGCGGTTTTGGCCACCCTTTCTCTACCAGCATCTCCTTGGGCTTCAAGGTGCTGAAGAAAGTGGATCTAAGGAGCAAGATCAAGGGAGAGAAGAAGGTTGCTATCAAGGAGATCATCAAGGAGTTTCCTAGCATGGATCGACAAGGTCTCATCACCACCTTCTAGTCAACATTTCAAGGGAGTTTCTTTGGTTTTGTTCATGTTTCATATGTATCTTGAGATTTCTTTGGTATTCATGATGAACTAGACTCCCAAGGTCATCGGGATGCCGGTGAACCTTGGGATAAACTTCCTTGTATGGATGTTTTGATTTATTTTGAGGGCATTTGGTTTGGTTTATGGTTCAAGCTTTGTGTTCTTTGATGTCTTAGCATGATAACTCTATGGTTCAACTTCTAGGTTGTACTTGGTTGCATGACTATTGCCCTTGTAATAGACACACTTAGCTTAGAAGGGATTCATGTATGAATACATCGTGACCATCGATTATTTCGTATCCCTCCAACCATTAGAGATGAACCTAGATATTGAGTTTGACCCTAATTAGAGATTTTTCTAGTTGTAATGCAATCATACGAGGATTTGGTCGGAAGAGATTCTAAGCCAGTACTTACATGGGATTAGGGGCTATCGCTATAACCATCGAGGGTAACCTATTTTGGATGTCTCTTGGCCCAAAACCACCATTGCCTTTGTAATTCTAGCATCCTTCTAGCTTTAATAGTCCTGAGGGGATCCTCGCTGGTGACCTCATTATTTCATTGTAATTGCTTCGTTAATGTGGTGTGCCTTAGTCTAATTGTTTATAGTTTTTCCTTTTGTTAGTTTTGTTAGTTTCTTTTAAACATATATTGGGTAGACTTGATAGTGCTTTCTAGGGGAAAGTAATAGTAGCTCTTTGGATCTCAGTGAATATGACCCTCTAGTGCTTGCGTGAGGGGTTTGTTACTTGATAACCTGTGTACTTGGGGGACTCAATCAACTTTTTGGCTCCTGACAGGGTCCCGAAAGTGCATGGGTTGTCGTAGTAATAATAGTACCCCGAAAAAAAAAGTGTTCGCTATTTAGCTAGTGCGGTGTACGGAAAGTGAGAATAGAATCAATGTGTGGTCGCAAAAAGTAATTTAGAAAAAAAACAAGAAATAAAAGAGAAATATGGAAAGCAGGAGAGTGCAAGCAAGAATAATAAGAGAAAGACAATCAATGAGTGAAATAGGGTACCCGGACAAGCTACCCCTAGGATTTATGCTTCTACTGCAAGACAATGCTATTATACTCTCCTATTGATGATTAATGAGCCGAGGATATCCTTAAACACACGGTCCTAAACCTAAGGTCAACCGTGACTAACCCCAACATTATGCCCCGGTATTAGATTTCACTACGACCCTTGACACTTATTGACCTGTCAACTAAGCCCTAGGGGAGTCCATCTTCCCATGCCTCACACTACGTGGGATTACTTTAAGCTCTAGGGATTCCTAGTGATTAACTCTGTTCCTATGTATAGCTCTAACCCTTTGGTCTAGGTGAAAGAACCCTAGTTTCAATTAAGCCCCAGCACTAAGATTCACTACAACCCTTCACTCTGTCGCTCACGCAACTAAGCCCTATGGGAGTTCATCTCCTAGCACTTCATTCTATTTTGACGTCTAAGAACTCGAGGAATGCGGAGGTAGGGAAAATCACACCGGAGGAGAAAGGGGACGTTTCGCTACCTCATGACTCACCTTCTCGACCCTCTTCAATCCTAAGTAGTCTAATCCTATAGGAGTTGTCACACCTCCAAAGGATAACCTAGACGATTCTCAACCCTAGTGTCTCGGCTAAGGGAAAATCGATACAAGATGGAATTAAGATTGAAACTCAATTTTATTCATCAATAAAGAAAAGCATAATAACATGTCATAGAAATATAATCATCCTATGGTTTACAAGTCCAAATACCCACAAGGGGTTTAGATCCTCATGGAGTTATACTAATCCATCAAACTATGAGAATAAGCACAAATCAAAAACATAGATGAAAACCCCCTTGTGTAGAGTATGGCCGTGGTCTTGTGCGGCCGTCGAAAGTCGATGCCGATGCCGATGACACACTTCGATCCTCCACAAGGTCCTCTCCAAACTCTAACCGTAACCCTCTAGAAGTTAGGTCAAAAGATAGGTAAAAAGATCCAGAAAAAGTCTCCAAAACGCCTTTAAATAGTGTTGGGTCACGGCTTTAAATCGCTGAAATCTGGGTTTCACACGGCCTTGTGGAATTTCCATAAACCCATGTGAAGTCTCTGTTTTGCTGAATTTTTGCAAACAGTGAACAGTATCTTGCTATATTATTTTTGCTACAGTACTTGCTATAGTACTTTGACGATATGCTCCCGAATTCATCGTTCTTCATCGAGGCCATTAAATTGGGCACATAATCAAAGGTAGATCGTGCCGATTGCTTCAATTCTCCTCATTGGCGAAGTTTTCCTATGCTACACGAGTTAGACTTATTATGAATGTGACTGCCTTTGTACCCCTCCAAAGGAGGTTGGCACACACCCACAAGTCTAGACTCGTGCCTTGTTCCTTGCTCGGTTCGAGAACATTCCAACAACGGCGAATACGATCTAACTTTGCTCTTTTTCCTCCAAACTAGCTTCATAACCCTACAATGCATAAAAGCACACAAATGCACACTATTTAATAATATAATTTGATAAAAGTAATACTCAATGTAAGATAATAACACTTCGCATTATTATAACACAAGCACTTATCAGCTCCGTAGCTGGGGACTCGGAGAATGCTAGGAAAACTTCTAGCTCACTACTTTAGTCATTTTTCTTTCCTTTTGTAATTATTTGTCTTTCTTTGTGTTTCTTATCTTTCTGTGCATATTTAGTTGTTATCATTTTATTTTAAATTCTTTGCTAGCTTATTAATTTAAGTTTTGTTGTTTGCACAGGGCCATGGATTTTCAAGAAAAATTGTTGGCCACCGAATTCTATGCAATTGAGAAAAAGATGGAAGAAATTTTTGCCATGAGAGCATGCCAAAGCAATCCACAACATAATAACTACTATCCATATTGGAGAGGGCACCAAAATCTTTTGACACATCATCTTACTCAACAATGGGAATACCTCACCAAAGATTGCTACAAGAACCCCCATTTTGAGAACTGTGGCATTATCATCCTCCAGTCATTCACAATGAGCAACCTAATCAATGGGGATTCAATACATTGGATATGTTTGCAAGATTCATGATACAAGCAGACACTAAAATTGAAGCCATGAATAGCACAACTTTTAATGCCCAATCATCTCTTCAAATAGTGGAGAACTAGATAGGAAAGTCTTCCAAGATATCGGCCGAGATTCCACAAACTATAGAACCCTTATTTGATAATGACACTAGAAAGGAAAAAAGCAAAGGTGAAATTGAGGTGGAAGTGGATACTGAGGTATTGGGAGTTGAAGAGCCAAATTATGTGGCATCAATACCACTTGTGGAAATGATAGAAGTTCCACCTCAAGGTGAAATTGAAGAAGAAAAGGGGGAGGATGAAATATGGCCACGAAAAAATGTGAGGAAGTGGAAGAAGCTTAATTGACCACAATTGAAGTAGCTACTTGCCTTAACATTGATCATTCCATCAATCAATCAATAATTTTCAAGTCATCCATGAATCCACCTATGTCAGGCTTGGACAATTCCCAACATAAATTTTTTTCTTGGAAGCCTAAACTACTCTTGTGGGTCATTCAAGGTAATTTACGAAGGGTGAGATAGAAGATGTGGATAGGATGTTGAAGACACCCAATGACCCACCTATACCGAGCTTGAATAATTCTGGACCGAATCCTTTTCCTTGGAAGCCAAAACATTTTTTGGAAGGGCCACTAAATTATTTGCCATGAAACTTAATTTCGTCTCTAAAGGATATTTTAGCCACGAAAATTACTTCGTCTCTAACATGGCCGTGGCTAATCGAGATGCATCTCATCTGCGCGACCCCTTAAATCCTTAGCGACGAATTATTTCATGGCTGTTACATCCTCATTTTGTGGCAAACTGTTTTAGCACCCAAAATGTGGTGCCAAAATTTACATACTAAAATTTAAATTTCACACACACTCACAAATATATATATATATATATTTCTAATATTTTAAATCCTAAAAAAAATTAATATAATTTAAAAAAAATTAAGAGATAAAATTTAATAAATATATTTCATAATTTTTGAAAAATATTTAAAGTGTTTTACAAAATATCATGTAAGTAAAAAAAAAATCCTAACGCTTCATTATAAATAATTTTTTTTGGAATATAAATTTTGTTAATACTTTAAAATTTTAAATAACTAATTTTTTAATTCATAAAAACCTTTTTTTAAAAAAAATCATGTAAGTAAACAACACTTTATTATAAATAATTTCTTTTGGAATTTAAATTTTTAAAATATTTTAAAACTTTAAACAATTAATTTTTTTTAATTCATAAAAAATAATATATATTAAAAACCATCTCCATTGTGTGTATTATAATTTTTTTAAAATATATTAAAACCCCCGCAAATTAAAAAAAAAAAACCTCTCTCTAGTCACTCACTCACACTCACACTCACCCTCATAGACACCCTCTCTCTCTCTCTCTCTCTCTCTCTCTCTCTCTCTCTCTTTCTCTCTCTCCCGCACGATCTTCGCCGCACCGCCTCACCGACGATTGCCTCCACTGATTACTCGTGCTATAGTATAGTCAGGTGATGGGATTCACGCGTTCTTGATCTATACTTCTGATGTCTTTAGATGTTTCTTTTTTGTTTCTTTTTTATTGGATAAATATTTGTGGGTTTTTTGGTTGTTGATGTTCTTTTGTATTTATGAATGTTTTTATTGTGTTCATTGTGCTCGTGGATTTGATTTGATGCTAAAGGTTGTGGATTTGGGATTTTCGGATCAAATTGGGGTTTTGAATGTTTGTGTATATGCGAGATGGATAGTTTCAGATGTTTGATAGAGAAAATTTTGTGGGGAAATTTAGTTTGGGGGAGATGTCAAACAAAAATATAGACTTCTGAGAAGCAGAGGATTGAGGGTTTCTTTGTATTGAATAAAATAGAGGAATTAAGAAAGAATGAGAAAAATATGTTTTTTTTTTTTTTTTTTTTGTGTTTGGTTGGATGAAGAAAGCAAACCAAATATGAGCTAATCAAAGAAAGCATCTATAACTTTTAAAAATATTTTCTTTTATCTTTTCTCTATTTTCCACAATAAAATCAAGCCCTGAAATCTTAGGTAGGTAGTTAGTTTTTGGTGCTCAGTTGAATGCTTTCCGTTATTCAAGCAATCTAACTGAGGACCTGGGGGCCCTTTTGACACGACTCCTTGCGTGTATCCCGCAAGTGCACGGGCTTGTCAACGTGATAAATTTACCCTGGTTAGTGGGTAGTCGAATCCACAGGGAATAGGGATTTAAAACACGAGATTTCACTATTTAGCTATGCTGTGTACGAAAAGTGATAATAGAATCAATGAGTGAATATGGAAGCAAATATAATAAAAGGCAAGAAATTAAATAGAGGGATGGAAGGCAAGAAAGTGCAAATAGAAGTGAGGAGAGAAGGACTAGCAATGAATGAAATAGGGTATCCGGACAAGCTACCTCTAGGATTTATGTTTCTAGTGCAAGACTATGGTATTATACTTTCCTATTGATGTTAATTGAGTCGAAGATATCCTTAAACACACGGTCCCAAACCTAAGGGCAACCGTGACTAACCCCAACACTATACCACGACATTAGGATTCACGTCAACACTTCACTCTGTTGCTTACGCAACTAAGCCCCAGGGGAGTCTATCTACCTAAGCCTCACACTATGTGGGATTGCTTTAAGCTCTAGGGATTCCTAGAGATAAAACCTGTTCCTATGTATAGTTCTAACCCTTTGGTCCAGGTGGAAGAACCCTAGTCTAAATTAAACCCCAGTGCTTAGGATTCACGTCAACCCTTCACTCTGTTGCTTGCACAACTAAGCCCTAGGGGAGCTCCTAGCACTTTACTCTATCTCGATCGCTAAGAAATCAAGGAATAAGGAGGTAGGGAGAAATCACACCGGAGGGGAAAGGGGACACTTCGCTACCTCACGACTCACCCTCTCAACCCTCTTCAACCTTAACTAGTCTAACCCTATAGGAGTTGTCACACCTCCTATGGATAACCTAGATTGTTCTCAACCCTAGTGTCACGCCTAAGGGAAAATAATTGCAAGAGATAATTAAAATTGAAACTCGAATTTATTCATCAACAATGGAAAAGCATAATAGCAATGTCATAGAAACATAATAATCCTAGGGTTTACAAGTCCGAATACCCACGAGGGGTTTAGATCCTCATGGAGCTATAGATGTTCATCAAAATATAAAAGAAAGCACGAACTGAAGCATTGATGAAAACCCCCTTGCGTATAATGTGGCCGTGGTCTTGTGCGGCCGCCGGAACCTCCACAAAGTCCTCTCCGAAACCCTAACCGCACTCTCCAGAAGTTTGGGAGAAAGATAGGTCAAAAGATGTGTAAAAAGTCTCTAAATCGGGGTTTTATAATATTGAGTCGCGGCTTTAAAATCGGACTTATCAAGATTTCACACGGCCGTGTGGAATTTCCACAAGCCCATGTGAACTTTCTGGATTCCTGATTTTTGGCAGAAAGTGAACAGTAGCTTGCTACAGTGCCTTACTACAGTACCTCGCCAAAAACGCTCTCGAATTCATTGTTCTTCATCGAGGCCATTAAATTGGGCACACAATCAATGGTAGATTGTGCCGATTGCTTCAAATCTCCTTCTTGGTGAAGTTCTCTTAAGCTACATGAGTTAGACTTATTGTGAATGTGACTGCCTTTGTGCCCCTCCATAGGAAGTTGGCACACATTCACAAGTCTAGGCTCGTGCCTTGTTCCTTGCTTGGTCCGAAAACTACCCAACAATGGCGAACACGATCTAACTTCATCCTTTTTCTCCAAATTAGCTCCACAAACAAACAATGCACAATAGCACACAAATGCACACAATTTAGTGATAAAATCTGATAAAAGATATGCTCATTGTAAGATAATAACGCTTCGTGGTACTATAACACAAGCACTTATCACATTTCTTATACCAATTGTTGCAACTTAGATGTTAATATCTTCTAAAATTATAAAAAGATTTTTAGGTCTATTATATTATTTTTTTGACATAGTTTATTTGTTTAAAAGGACAGATTTTATGATTTCAGAATTTTATAATTTGCTGATTTTTATATTATTAAATGCCATACAAAATAAGAAACATTTTGTTCACCTATATATATTTTCTACAAATCAATAACTATGAAGTTCTAACATGCATTTTACTCAATTAAACACATTATCATCCCAAAATAATCACATTGTTGAGCCATTGAGAAAGCATGCATAACTTGAAAATGGTGAACATCTATCCATACATGTCTCTAAGTTTGTTGGTTCAATTGATTTGATGAATATTCTACTGTTTGAATTTCTTTGTTTTGAATGAAGATTAATGAATGATCAGAAAAAAAACTAAAGACCTAACTTTTTACTGTTAATCTGCATAAATTTTTTGAGCAGAATAGTATGTTTTGATTGAATGAAAACAATCTTATTGGAATTTTTTTTTCAATTGATTTGATGAATATTATCATAAGATAAACTACCAATCAGTCAATAAACATATGATGATAGATCAATCAATCAATCCGTGAACATCTATGTTTTTGGAAGTTTTCATCGATTATAAGTTGTTTGATTGATAGTAAGATTTTGTAAATTTTTTGGATTCTCGTTCCCTGTTTGGTGTTGATTCGTTGTTCCTTATGCGAATTACTAGTATTTGTAGTTATATGTTGTAAAAATTTGGATTTCCAATATTTGTTCATACGAATTTCATTGCGTTTGTAGTCATATTCTGTAAAATTTGGATTTTTCAATCCCATTTTTTTGTTTCCTTTTTTCTTTCAAATCAATTTATGTTGTTGTTCGGGTTTGTAGAAACTCCACCATAGACATGTGTGGGATGTTCCTCAAAATGAAGATGCTCGTGAAGCAGAACTAATTAGTCTTCATTGTATGGTTGAAGTAGATGAGATCCAGGAGATACATGAACCACAAGAAAATGATATACTAATCCCATCACTTCGTAGGTGGAATGCAGAACCAGAAGAAATCACTGATATTGACCAAGTTGGTCTACGCTCAAATCCAACTGAAGATGGCCTAAACAATGATGAAGATGAAGATGAAGGCTCATTATTTTAGGATGAAGAAAATAGTGTCCATAGTGATGACTATAGTGATTTAGATTGATAGCTTGTTCTGCTTGTGCCTTAGTTTCTAATGTTTCAATATCTTTAAAATATTGGAGTTTGATCTATTTACAACTTCAATGATGTCATGATATGTATATATTTATTTTTGAAGATATATGTTTGTTCAATTTTGTAATGTGCAAGATGGTGAGGGAAGCATTTGTCCCGGGAAAGAGTAAGAAGAAACAGGCATGTTCGAGCCAAACACAACCACAGCAATCCTCATATCGGCAAGCACCACCATCACCTATGACATGGTCACAATCACGGCAGCAGCAGTAGCCGCAACCACAACCACAGCTACGGCCGCAGCCGCAGCCACAGCCGCCATCACCTTTGACACAGTCACGGTTACGGCAGCAGTAGCAGCAGCCGCAGCCCCAGCAGCAACCACAGGATCCAATCCATGAGCAGGCCTCCACCTCATCCCAAGGTTCACGTGCAGATGGTAAGTTGTAGACAGGTATAAAGTAATAGATAAAGACACTAAACTAGCTAGAAGACTAGCACTTGAATCTGAGCACAAAATCAACTAAAATTATTGTAACATTCTGATTCTCTGTAACAACATATACATGGTTCAGACTGCTTAATTGCATTTCTTATACTTTATTGCCCTAAATGTTGTGCAGGTTCTACCAATTCCCAGAGAGTTTGTGGCCCATCTGTAGGCCTAGCCAATTGTGATAGAGCTCGGTCTGGATTGATTCCTATTCAGTGGGACTACGAACAAAAGGCGATTGCAACTATTGAGGCAACCAAGGCATTCACCAATGAAATTGGGTGTGTTACTTGAAGCAGGGCTCCATTAATTGGCGTCAATAGAGGTTGGATCTAGGTTGATCAGGCGATGAAGCGGGATATTGCTAATGCGTTAAAGGTTAGTTATTTATTATTTGAATGATCTCATAAATTTTGGTTCTTAACCATTTATTAAAATTCTTATGTTTCTTTGCCATGTTTTGTGTATGTCTAATCATATTAGTTCAAGTTTGCTGTGGATTTAAATGATGAGAACATTTGGTGTTGGGTCGATGACAAAATGGGAAAGCTATATAAAGGGTGGCGAGCAAAACTCCACAAGCCACTTCCCCACCTCCAAAATTGTTCGGGGAAAAAAGAAAATTTGATGAGTGGCATTGCCTAGTTGACACTGTGTACACTAATGAGTGATATAAGGTATTTTAATTGTATTTCCATGATATTTGTTAGTATTAGCAATATTCTCACTATGTTGACCTTATAGAAAGCATGCACAGCTAATGCAGCAAACAGGCAGAAGGTTGTGGTTCCTCATTGTGGAGGATCCCGCTCACTAATCAAACATGTGGAACATGCCAAGGTACTTGATTAATTAAAGTTTAAATTGGGTCATTTCTATATATATTGATGATACTAATGTCTATCACTCACTTTATATTTTTGTCTTTTTCAAATAAAAATTAGGGTAATCTTATTGAGGCTTGGGATAAGACGCACTATTCTAAGCGTAAAGGCACTTACATCAGTCCTGAGGCGGAGAGAAGGGTGGTAAGAATAATAATAACCTCTGATTCTATTTGGTTGATTTACAATTTAACATGAACAATAATGAAAATTTCATTATTGTTAACATATTTTTTAATGTCCTTCAAGCTTAATTAGAACTATCCATATCATAGGCAAATCTTTAATTTAGATGTGTTGGATCACTGTTCTTTTTCGTTTTTCTCATAAAATATCTTGTTAATTTCTAAATATTATTATTTACAAAATTTTTAAGTAGATTATTGTGTGTCATGAATAAATTACCCTCTTGTATTCTCTATTTCTTCCTCCAACGTTAGATTGCTATTTTCATGTTATCTTCTTAGCCGCTGTGGTTTAATCTTTTCCATTGTTTTTAATTTTGATATATTTGAAAGAAGAATAGATGTCTGTCTCTCTCCAACCTCATCCATCTCTATCATCCTATCTCAGTATTTATTAGTAATTCAATCCTTATTTCAAGGTATGAGGAGCCTCTGTTTTGTTTCTATTTATTTTTGTTTTGCCAGAGAACTTACCCAATTGTGGGCTGGCCCAAGATGGCTACTGAAAATAAGAAAATAATTATGGATTAAAACTTATAGGCTAGGTTGATTAAATGTAGTTTTATTAGTTTTAGGTGTTATGCTTGATAGCTATATTAATTCGCTTGTAGTAAAAAAAAAAGGTAATCGTTTGGAGGTAGAAGGATCAACTTCTATATTGAACTCGGTTGCTTTGCTAGCCCAGGTAAGCATAATTTACTAACTTTTATTCTTTTATCCTTGAAGGAAAAGATATCAATCTGCATTTTTTTTTTTTTTTGGATCATGTACATAAATAATTAAGACTTGTGTTTTTGAGTTAATGTGAACAGGACATCATCAAAGGCATCTCTTTCTCCATATTAATCATTAGTTAGTTAGTCATTAGGTGAATGATTTGACTTGAACATTCTTCTGTTCTTGTAAGCTCAATAAGGTTGATTATGATTGTTTATCAAGTGAAGGGGATTTTCCTAGTTATAGCCTGGTAATCAAAATATATTGTAGATGTGTTGGATCTTTCAATTTTTGATATATTTTCTTTCCATGAATGAGGGATGAGTTCTTGATGTGATTCAAATAGATTCTCATTGAAACTGCTATCTGGGCTGAAGGCTGTAGTCGTATTATTACCTTGTTGATGAGTTCTTGTTGATGATTTTCATTTCTTATAATGAATAAAAGGCACTAAAATATTTCTGAAACTTGGTTAGGATACTTATGGCAGCTAATTATCTTTTTTGTTTAATTATTGTAGAAACATTACAAGGAAGAGTTATTGAAGATCAAGCAGAAATTAGCAGAGGCATCAGGGACTTCACTAGAAGATATTCAAGTCCCTCTTACAGTTCAGATGAGTATCTTCATAGATAAGAAGAAGAAACATGGGGGCCTTGGCTGCTCCTTGAATGTAGGGAGTTCCTCACATGCTACATCTGTTGGTGCATCTGGGGAAGAAGTGCATATGCTTCGAGGACAGGTGAATCAGCTCCAAGCGACGGTCAATAAACTTCTACAATCTGTTAAGAGGATAGCAGCTCGATGTTCAGCTAATTTTCCTCCTGATGATGATGATGATAGTGATGATGGTGATGGTGATAATGTTGATGGTGATGATTTTTATAAGGACGATATATATATAGGACGCTTTGATATTGGAGTATCAAGACTTAACATATTATGAGGACTTGATGATAGATAGGTACATCTTAGATATTGGAATATCAAGACTAACATATTTTGTTATTTAAGAATTTGGGAATAGTTATTTCGAAATGTTATTTTGTAAAACTGGTGTATTTATAAGTTTTAATATAATTTTATTTATGAAATTGAATTTATGGTAGAAACACACTGCTAGAATTGAAATGAAATTATATATGCAAACAAAAAATAATTTTGAAAAATAGTTTTTTTTTATTTAGCGACAACATATTTCGTCACAAAAGCACCTCTTTTCCGTCATAGAAATTGAAACTGCTGTAATGCCTGATATCTTTAGTGACTTGTTCATCGTCGAAAGTTTTTGCAACGAAATTTGGTGTGAAAAAATTGGCGCAAAATTGTTTGAGTGCGAAGCCATGAAACTATCAGCAATGAACTTAGTGATAAATGATGGTTGTCGCTTCTCCAAAATGTTGGCGACGAAGTCAATTTTCGTCGCAGTATATAGGTTAGCAACGAGCCTATTGCGACAAACTGTGGTGACGCAAAGTTTCGTCTCTAATTGGTTTCAGCGATGAAAAAGGAACTTTCGTCGATGAAATTGGTTCGTGGCAAAAGTGTTTTTATTTGTAGTAGGCACAATGGAACTCAAGTAGGGGACAAAGAAGAATCGGGGAGGAGGTTCAAGCCATCTAAGGATCTGCCAAAGTTAAAATTGCACAATTCCCAACCGAAACTTTTTCCATGAATGCCAAAAGGTAACTCATGCATTGTCTCCACCTTTACATCATTTCGGAAGGTATGCTTCATTTTTCTTGGTAGTTCTCATGCCACCTTTAGCCGGGATGAACACACCATCTTCAAGCCTCCTTAAGGTAAGAAAGAGATACATTGAGCAAATGACGTTAAACAAGTGCTTCTTGATAGGCAACCCAAGCTTTTGAATTTTTCATACTCTTATTTTTGTATTCTTTATGTGTTTGGATGTTTAATTGTGCTTTGGTTGAGTGTTTAGTTGTTGTGATGTTGAGTTTTTCCCTTTTGTTTATTGATTTTCATGTGTTTGTGGTCTTGTTCGTATTAATGTTTTCGTGTTATTTCATGTGTGCTTTGGGTTTTTGATAATTATTCTTTGATAAGGTGCTTTTTTGATGAGTTTTCATTATTCATTTGAGTTGGGAATGATGATATATCTCTTTGTTGAAGTTTGCAAGGAATTTGGTGTGTTGCAGAGCACTTTTTCTAGGCTTTCATGGGTGTGCACGAGCTATCTAGCCCATGAACGAAGGCTGAGAGGACTCATGGCCAGCATGCTGACCGTGAGGAGGCTCTAGATTGGTTCACAAGCTGGCCAGTCGGTGAACCAGGCCGTGAAGGCCTCGGGCAAAATTTAAGTGAGCGACCTTCTTCACCGTTTTCTTCAAAACTCTCATTTCTCCTCTATTTTCCTTTATTTTTTCCCCATTTTTCTTCATTTTTCTTCCTCTTCAATTCTCTCCTACCTCTTGCAACTTGGATCTAGTGGTTTATTTGAGGTTTCACCATCTATTTCATCGATCTTCATCTATTCAATTTTTGAAGCCCTAACTTGTGTCTTGAAGCAATCTTGATTTTTCTTCTTGATTTTGTATGTTTTTATTGCTTCAAACTATGGGGAATGATGTTTGGTTGTTTGATCTTCAATTTATTTGAATTTTGAGCCATTATTTGTTAATTTCCGGGCTTCAAAAACAAGGGGAAGCTCTTGCCCTTTCAAGTCTGTACTACAGTAAATTTTGAATGGTGCTTTCCTTGAAATTGTTGGACACTTGTAGCATCTTTGTAAATCCCTAGAAGCACTTGCACTAGAGAGATTTAGACATCATTATATTGATTGAACATGGTACTTGCATTGACTCTTTTTTGTTTCATTGTTTTGGTTTTGTTAGTTGTTGATTTGCTTTTGTATATCTTTTTCTTTGTTTGTGATAGATGCCTTGAGATGATGTTCATTTTTACCTTTGAGGGTGGAATTAGGGCATCAATCACGCACCTTCTTTCTCCATCATCTACCGGAATCATTGGTGGTCACCCTGATTTTGGGTTTATGATAGCTATGATACTTAGTTAAGAACTTCCTAGATTGAAAGAATGATAGATGTGAGTTGTATTTCTTATCTGTGCTTGAATGAAAGCCCTATTTTATCTCTAGTGCACCTTCATGCTTTGTCACGATTACTTCCACCTTGTACACTCCAGCCAACCCATATAAGAGCTTCTGGTTCCTTTATTGTTTTTATTTATCCTTAGGTGAAGTTTTTTGTAGCAGGTATTAAACCAGGAGAGATGAAATAGTGTATGTATATATGTATATAAAAAAAGAGAAAGAAAAAAAAGAGAAAAAAAGGAGTCTATGATAGTATTCCTCTACGTATCCTTCTCTTCTCGGGCGATTTTGTAAGATAATTCTAAAACCTTTCAAATTGAAAACAAATAAAGGAATTGGCGAGAATGCCAAACGACCCCTTAACAAGCATTTTACCCTCACCTTATATGGGCCTTGGAGTTTAATCTCGGCCTCTCATCCAAAAAACAACTTACATAATGGATCCAGTAATCATTGATCATGAAGATCATTTTTTTCCACTATAAATAGTTTGTTAAAAAATATTGATAAAATACCTTTAGCAAAAAACCAAAACCCCATACCTATAGTTAACAACTTCCGAGTTTGCCGTAAGTAGGGATGGGTACGGGGCGGGGCGGGGACGGGGAGTGTCTCCCCACTCACTCCCCCATCCCGAGCGGGGATTCTCCGTCCCCGCCCCGGTTGGGGAATCGGGGAGGAGGAAGTCCCCACTCCCCACCCAACCCCCTACCACAATTTTTTTTAAAAAGAATTAATAATTTAATACTTAAATTCATGAACTTAGATTCCAATTAAGACCTATTTTTATTACTAACAAACATGATATTATATTATATATATTTTTTATTTTTTTAATTTCAACAAATTATATATATATATTCGGGGCGGGTACTCCGCGGGGCGGGGACATCACTCCCCGCCCCCGCCCCGCTATAGTGGTCGGGGAATTTTAACCCCCCATCCCCACCCCACGGGGGAGGAAATCGTGGATTCCCCATCCCAAACGGGGCGGATCCCCCCGGGGGACCGGGATTCCCCGCCCCATGCCCATCCCTAGCCGTAAGAGCTTATGGATACTTAAAAATAACTATATAAGTAGATACAAGGAAACAAAGTAACTGTTAAAAAAAATTAACACTAAATAGTTATATCTTAAAGGAACTTCTAATATTAAAACAATTTACATGAATCCCCGAAAGCTTAATTAATTGTCGTTATAATAATAATATTATTATGCCCCTCTATACCATGGAAAGCCAAATTTTGAAAAAATTTCTCTAACCCAATCAATTAATTATTTTTTTATTCAGATAAGTAATATTTGGTTCATTAAAACTAGTGAATAATTACTTGAAATAAATAATATGTGTAAATAATAATGAAAACGATAGGCAAAAATTAATAGTAATAAAAGTGATGATGATGAAAAAAAATATATAGTAAAATAGAATATATTGAAAAAGACATGAGGAATGCGTCCAAGATATGCAAATGGAAAATTAATTATATATTCTTGAAAGTTTTAAAACATCCCATTTAGTCCCTCTGATATTTGAATTTCATAGACAACCACTCATTTTTTCAGTTTGTTTATTTTTTTAGTTCTCACACCTCACTCTGTTAGCTTTTTTTTTTTTTAAATAATTCCAAAATTGGTCTTCATTGTTGGTGGAAAAATCTCGTCAAGTCCTAACAAACTTTTAAAAAGGGTGTATGGATAGCCATCACTTCAATCATTTTTTCCCATCTTTTCACTTAACTTTTGTACATGGAAATGCTACAGTTTAATTGGGAGGTAAAAATATTAAACAAAAATAGAGCATATTAATTAGAAAACTTAAATTGTATATGAAAACTCACAATTATAAATAGGAAAGTGAATTCACAAGTAAAACGTCATGATTTTAAATGAAAAATTAACTTAAGATTACTATTTACTTCTCGGGATTCGCAACGTAAAACGTCCTAATGTTTGATGGTGAGACAATGAGTGAAGGGCATTTTCATCAAAACACTCCTAACTTCACTCCCTTTTGCTGACAAAAGGATTGAAAAAGAAACTCATTAAAAAAAGAGGGAGTTGATGTGAATATTGAAACTTACAGGGTTTTTTGTGGATAACCAAATTTGAGGTGGACTTTTTGTTAATTTCCTATTTTTTTATCATCTACTTATTTGATAATATATAAAAAAATTGCATTCACTTCTTATAATTTTACTACAAAAACTTTAAAATAGATTATTTCCAACCTTTTGAAACTTCAATAAGTTAATTTTAAAGCATAATCAATTGTTCCTATTTTTGTTTTAATAAAAAAATTATTATTATGTTGAAACATAGAGCTATGCCATTGATACATTTTTTTTTCACATTTTGATAAATTTTAAACAGAGTACAAATTTTATGATGATAATCAAAATAAGACTACATTAGTGGCCATAAATCGTCATTTAAATAAATATACAGTTGGCCTTAAATTTAGGAAAGATGTAAAACGACCTGAACTTTAACATTTGCCTTAGTCCTCATTGATTAAGTAAAATCTCTTGCCATCACTTGCAAGTATTTATATAATTAGATATAGCTATTCTTTTGTGACTATAGAGGCAATATGTTTCAAGAATATGGTGGGTTTATTTTACTCATGGCCACAAATGTTTGCACTTTTTAACGCTGTGGCGACAAAACTTTTTTTCTAACATAAAAATCACTTAACTTTTCTCTGTTTGCATGTGTGGCTATAATGACATGTTTTAAGGTGGTTTCCAGTGCTATGTCAGGGCCATGTCAACACCACATCAGCAAACTCGCCGGAAATCGACTTAAAACAAGTCATTATGGCCACAGGTGCGATTGGAGAAAAATTAAGTGATTTATGTTATAAAAAAAAGTTTTGTAGCCACAGCTATATAAATTACAAACATCTATGGCCATGATTAAAATAATCCCAAAATGTGGCTGAAAGCAAAGAATCAATGCCATACATGAAAAAAAATGATAGTAATTAACTAAAAGAAATGATAGAAACGATATATGAGATTTAATTGATTTGCCCAAAGAGAAAGGCTATGATTTGAAATGGGTTTACAAGCTGAAATATAACATTAATGGAGCTATTCCGAAGTACAAATTAACATTTATCATTAAAATACATAAGCAAATTAAAACCAAAATTGATTATTAAAAAAAATGATTATTCTAAAATTTTGCTCTGGTTGCATGATTTGAAATTGTTTGAGTTTAAAAATGTACATGAAAAATTTTTCATTGAAACCATTCAATTTAAAGAGTCAACATATAATAAGAGTATAAAAACATAATTTCATGAATTGGAAGAAATACCATCGCTAATAAGTGAATTCTAATCCATAAGATATTCTTATCAGACAACCATTGTATAGTGCAGTAGTTTCTCACTTTAATAGTAAGTAGGCAAGCCACTACAAAAAAATAAATAAAAGGGTTTTTGTGACATTTTTCATATGTCATAAAATAGCCAAAAATCATTGGAATAGCTCTACACCAACTTTTGTAAGAAATGTTGATTATATGTTCTAATCGCCACAATCATTATACTTTGATGTGAAATTTCCAAGAAACTTCAGTGCCGATATATTCTGATATTTATTGTGATATTTTCCCAACTTTTGTAAACAATCTCAATATGGATTTTATTCCAACATTTGTATATGACTTGAGCAACATTTTTTTTATTTTGTATAACATTTGCCGTTATTACCATAAGTTTTTATCGCATTAATTTTGAAATATTGCAACATTATAATTGTTGTTATAAAGATTATATAGTAACATTTGTTAAATGTCTCTTAAATTACTTATATCGACCTTTTGTAAACATTGGTTTAACAAAATAGCAATCATGAATCCCAATTCAAGTCGATATTTGTAAATGCTATTAAAAGTTATTCATCATATCTAATTTTAAAATGGGAAAATTGTTTATAAACCCTTCAAAAAATCTATAATTGCATATTTACCCTTAAAAAAAACATAATTGTATATATACCCTTGAAAATATAGGTAATTGCGGATAAGCCCCTGAATAAAAGATAATTGCATACATACCCTGAATAATATATATAATTACGTATATATCCCTAGGGTTCAAATTAGCTTAAAAAACATTTGTTAACAAATAGAAAATATACAAAATAACTATTATACTCTTTGTATATATACCCTTGAATTTTTTTTTTTATTGTAGAATGACCATTTCCAAAGGCTATTTTGGACTTTTTGTATATCTTAATCCAAATTATATCTATAGTTAATAAAGTTTGATTAACTTATGTTAACGGAATCTAAATGCAGGGGCATATCTGCAATTACATATATTTTTCAAGGGTATATATACAATTATGTTTTTTTAGGGTAAATGTGCAATTATAGAACTTTTGAAGGGTTTATAAGCAATTTTATGTATTATTCAGGGGTATGTATGCAATTATTGTTTATTGGGAGATAAATATACAATTTCAAAATTATTCAGAGGTACACCTACAAAAACCCCTTTTAAAGTCAAATATCATTTATAACAAGAATTATTTAGTAACATTTGTTAAGTGTCTCTTAAAAATCTTATATCAACATTTCATAATTGTTGTTTTAATCATATACTATTTGTGGATAACAATGAAATGCAACATTCAAAACTGTTGGAAAAATATTGTATAATTTTTCACATTACTAATTTAAATATTATTTTTATACAATTTAATAGTTAATGTGAGATAAAATATAAATTCTATAAAATTAATTTACATAATTTAATAAAATAGTAATAAAAATTATTCTTCAAAAATTAAAAAATCCCAGATATCACTGAAACACTAATTAAAATAATGTCAATATGATCTATAAATCTTAAAGAAGTAACTTTCAAAGATTAAAATAAAGCTAAGCCTTCAATCCTTAGAGTTACCTTTAAATTTATCATAGTTGTCTCTTATCTACAAAATAAAATATATAAATAGATAAGTGGATATCTAAATCAATTAATACAAAAATGATAAATAACAATAAAATTTATAATTTTAAAATTTAAAATATGTAATTAGATGATATTATAAAATTCATACCTTTAATAGGATTATTATCGCTATAATGAAATTGAGGAGTACTAGCTAATTGAGAACCAAGACAACTTCTAACATCTCCAACCTACAATAATTTTTATATTTAATAAAATCAAGGTAATATAACAATAAAAATTAAATTAAATATAAAAATATATGATATATTGGAATTAATAATACTAATTTGAAATATAAAAAAATTATATGGAGAATATATTATTTGCATAAAAAAATAATACAAATTAAAGGAGAATATGTGATTTGTCTAACTTTATTTATGTGTGTGTAATAACTATAATAAGAACCCTTAAAAATTTTATCTTAGAAAAAAAGGATAAACTATAAAACTTCAAAAAAACTATGTGTATGTCATAACTATGACGATAACCCTATGCAAAATAAGAATTATATAAAGGGCAAATTGTAAAACTTCACCAAAACTATGTGTGTCTCATTAAGTATAGCAAGAACCAAAAAAAAAAAAAATTGAAAAATTAAAAAATAGAACAACTTGTAAAACTTTAACAAACCCACGTCTAAATTAAAAAACCTAAAAAGTTATATCAAGAGTTGAAGCCTTATATCCATGCCATGACAACGCTTTTATGATCTCCACATAATCACGTTGGCAAGGCGAAAAGGCAAAACACATTTTAATTTCCAACAAAAAAGGGCTATTTTGGAAATCTTATACCAATTAAATTCAATATTCTTTTTGTCCTTTGAAAAAAATATTCTCAAACACTATGATTAGATTAATTAAAATTCTCATACTTTCACTACAAGAAAATAAGGGTATCACAGAAAGAAAATTCCATCACTGATAGGTAAAATTTCATTGGTGATAACTTTTACAAATTCAGTTGCTGAAAAGCAAGTCGTTAATGCTATTCAGTCGGGAAAAAAACTATTCAACCGGAAAAAACTATTCCGTCGATAATGGTGTAGTATCACCAATGGAATTTTCGGTTACTGAAGGTATTTATTACCAACGGAATTCTATCTCTGATAGTCTCTATTTGAATTCCGTCCCTAAGAGTTTCATTACCAACGCAATTCCATCACTTAAGGTGTTTGTTTATCACCAACGGAATTCCGTCCCTGAAAGTTTCCTTACTAACAAAATTCTATCACTGAAGGTGTTTATTATTAATGGAATTATGTATCTAATAGTCTTTATCACCCATGGAATTCCATCACTGAAGATGCATATTACCAACAGAATTTTGTCACTAAAAGTGTTTATTACTAACGGAATTCCATCACTAAATATCTTCATTACCCACAGAATTCTGTTGCTGAAAGTTTTTATTAACAACGAAAATTTCGGTGTTTATTACCAACAGAATTCATCTATATCACACATGGAATTCCATCATTGAAGGTGCTTATTACCAACAGAATTTCATTTTAATAGTCTTTATTACCCACGGAATTCTATCCCTAAAGATGCTTATTACCAATGGAATTCCATCGCTGAAAATCTTTATTACCAATGGAATTCTGTCTCTAATAGTTTTTATCACCTACAGAATTTTGACTCTGAAAGTTTTTATTACCAATGGAATTTCATCACTGATATTATTTTTTTGTTTTATTTCCTTTTATTACATGTAATCAAAACCATTTCGCAAACTCTACATAATAAACAAAATCATTTATTCATAACAATAAAACAAGTTCAATAATATTGAAAGCAAGTAAGTTCAATCTTTCATCATATCTACAAACATGTTCATACATATCCAAAACATGAATAAGAGAAGTCATATGTCTATTAAACTAGTTATGACGCACCCAAGTTCTATAAATTACTCTCTCATCATTCATTCTTCATCATCAATGCTATCTTCTTCTTGGCCTCTATCACTCATCCCAAGTTAAGAAAATCCAGCATTCCAAGCAATGATAGAGGGCTCACACTCCCAAAATAATGGTGCAAAATTCAAGAAAAAGCTGAATTATTTCCAGATCCTTCAATTCATTGTCTTCTAGATCAATGCACCTACAGAAATAAAGGCTGGAATTACCCTACTTCAATTTACATAAAAAATCTATCAATCTAAAATGAAATCAGAATCTCCTACAAGTATAGATTTTTCTGTGTCATTTACAAGTAAACTGAGACATGCAATTTTTCATTTTCCAAATGCAATTGCTTCATTTTTTTCTCTTATACAACTAGAGTCAAAGAAAAGAATTCAATCACACTCATTCATTTTCTTTTATGGGATAGGGTGAAATATTCCAATTATGTTTTATCATTTGTAAACAAAATAAATACGAAATTCTTCATTTTTTTCATATGAATCAGAAAGCATAGGAAATACATATCTATATCACATATCATCAAAGCTCAAATTCCAATTTATATCATTTACAAGAAAAATAAATGGAATGCCCATGTTCTTTTCTTCATTTTTTAGCGGAAATAAGAAAAAAAATCAAAGATGCCTGTGGGAAAGCAAGATCCTAGAACACGAGGAAAATAAATTAAAAAGCTCTTGCACTACTTACTAGACTTACATACATATGTAGATAAAAAATATATTGCAGAACAAGAAAGAAGCAATTATTATAGCATTACTACTGTAGTAATTTCTCATCCCGAGAAAACACACGACCATGTGGAATTTCCACATGGCGGTGTGAATTGCTGCAAGCTTGTTCTCATGCCAAAATTGATTATTTTGTTTTTCATTTTGCAGGAATGGCCCCTAGAACCAAGAAACTTGCTTTAAAGCGTCCCCATGCACCCTGTGAGGCTTCTCCTGAGCAATTGGAATTTGTGATACCTGAACATCAAGTTAGACTTGAGAGTTTATCGAGGCTTAAGTTTTGACAATCCCAAATTCCTAATTTGCAAGCATTGGCAGTGATTGAGCATGTTTTAGCAGAAGAAATAGCTAACGAAGTATGTGAGCTCACCACTGTTGGTGGTTGGAACAGGCTCCTATTTACCAAGGATCCAGCCATCCGTGATCTTACATGGGAAGTCCTCGCATCCATTGATTTTGACCATTCGCATAACAACTATAGCTGGGAGGTTGCGATCAGAGTCCATGCATTTGGGCAGTACCACAGCATAAGCCTGATGTAATTCTTTGTCACACTTGGATTGTACGACATGGATTTCATTCACATGGAGGAGTACACTCAGTTACCGTCTGATTACCCTTTTGAAGTGATTCCCAGCCATATTTGTAGGATGTTGTGTGGAGACATTGAGTACAAGCTAGGATCCTCAAAGGTTTCCTTACTCATTTTCCCAGCTTATAGGTACATTCATGTTGTTCTTAATAGGTCGGTGAATGGGCGGGGAGATAGAACCGGCGTCTTGATCAAACTGGACCTTCTCTACCTTTACTCCATGGTGCAGAGTTTTCCTATTCACTTGGGATACGTGCTGGCCAACTCTCTGAGACATCAAGGACAATATGTATGTTTAGGTATACTATTCTCTGGTCTATACATCACGTGACTCATCTGGGGAATGGGTCTTATTAAGGCCATTCAGGGAGTTGAGAAGGCCATCGTCCCTTCACCATTAGGTTTGGATACATTACGCATGATGGGTATGGTGAAAGAGTTGCTCTAGGAAGGTATGTATTGGTTGTGCCATCTCCAAATGCATCCGAGGACTAGAGCGATGAGGCCAAGGATGCATAGCCTAGTTCATCATCGTAGCCTGCACTCATGGAGACTAAGGCTACCCCAGCAGCTGAGGAGATACCACAGATGTCCACACATCATTCTCCTCAAGCCAATGATCACTTTGAGAAGCTCGAGAGCACTGTGGGGATCCCCTAGGCCAACCTTGTAGTTATGTGTATGACTTAGATAGCTAACCATTCAGAGATGCTTGCTCGTATGGCATATTATCACATAGAGATGATGGCACAATTGATCGTACTACAGCAGATGATGGCAAAAGACACTGCGACGATCTCATCTCCTTGGCCAGGAGTACCACCAACAGCACCAGCAGACGACTTTGATGTTTAGGCGTCCTACTCTTCAATTGTTTTCTTTCTATTTACTATTTTTAGTGTTTCTTTTTTACTTCTAGACTTGTGTACTTAGAAAGGTTCTACCTTCTGAGTGTTATCTTATTGCTTTTGGTATTTTCTTGTATCGAGTTTGTGCTTCATCTTATTATCTCTATAAACTCATTTTTATTGCATTTATGTTGAGCTTCACTGATCCCCTTTTTATATACGTGCATATGGTCTTGTGAGTCTTGTTTATAATGAGTTAGTAATTGACACGGCCATATGGTATTTCCATTGGCTATGTGATCTTCACAAACTTCCCATGACGTAGACTCTACCAACTTTTGCACTCGGAGTATAAGGGAGTATTGTTTCAATTGCACACTTTTAAAAATTTATTTTTACTGTTATTATCTGTATTATGCTTGCATGTGTACATTGAGTGCAATGTACATCTCAAGTGTGGGGGGAGTTCACATTACACATGTTCTATACTTATGCGTTCCATGTTCATGCTTATGTAGCCAATGACTATTCACCTTAGGTGCAAGGCTTGTATACTTATGTTTAGAAAATTTTGAACATCGAACACTTTCATGCTCTAGTTTTACTTGAAATCTTTAGAAATTTTTTGTCCGATCGCTTATCTTTTACACTACTCACTCATTAAGCTTATGAAATCTCTAGCTCAATATTTTTAGACTGTAATCGCATTCTTTTAGTAAAAAATTGGAATTTGGCTTTGTTTGTACATAGGTGGTGGAAAGAGCTACCACCTATAATGTATGAAGCTACTCTCATAAGTCGAATACTAGTTATGCCCTAATGAAAAGAAAGAGCCATCTAATATGACAAGTGAAAGCTACTACCCCCGGCTACCACCTCAAAAGTGTGAAAGCCACCCAGGAGGTACCTAAAAATAGCACGTCCTATTGCAGACACCTCTGAGGTGCCGCATACATATGTCTCACAGCCTCAAAGTATCTGGTTCTAGACCTGATCAATGCTAAGATGGATCGGCAGGTCGACGTGGAGCTGGGAGTATAACTTGGTGCGAGTATACAACACGTCGACGAGCCCCATCACCATGTTGAACTTTGTGTACGACATCAAGTACTCCGCCCGAAACATCTCGAAGCTGATGGTCTTATGGTGGCTAACATTAATAATCATCCTATCCAACTTGAACGAACTCATCACCTCTAGTGTCAGCTCGCAGAAAGTCAGCTCTCGAATGCCGAAGAACTACTCCCAACCTTGTACAAAAATCAAGTATCGTCCCTCATTGACAAGACCAATCCTTTCTAGAATCTGCCAGTCAATGACCCGACCCTCAATAATTCTCTAATTAGTGAGCCTCATGTAGCTAGCTCTATGCTCGGGATCCCCGAACCAAGGTACTGCTAGCCGAAAAGACTCTCTAGTCTTCTTCTTCTTCTCAGCCTCTACCTATAGACCACTAGTAGCTCTCTTTTGACCTATAACCTACAATTCAGAAAAAATACACAACATCAATTAATAGAATACAAAAAGTGTGAAGTAGGAATGGACAACGGGTGCACAACGGGTACAAAATGTCTATTATATGACCACAACAGTCTATCAACGCTCGTTATCAAGGCCATGATGACTTTTTGGATGATTACAATAGTTACACAATGGCCTGTTGTGTTATTCACCAGCTCTTCTTATGTATACATATTAATGTGTATGTTTTACTTACATTGAGCATTGCTTTTACCAGGCTTTATGGCTCATTTTTGTGTTTTTGTGTTCTATTGTGCATTCAGGTTTATGAGGACATGTTAAAGAGAAAGTATGCAAAAATTGGTCATGAATACAGATTTTGAGAATTCTATTATGTAGAACAAGGATCAAGACACAAGCCGTGATTGACGTACTCTCTGCAAGTACACAAATCATTACACGTAATACAGTGGTACCACATGAGTGATAGGGTTGTCGAACCACAAGGATTAGACTTCTAGTATTAGTTGATCCTCTAATGTCTAGGATAACTAAATGGGTAACAAAGAGGTTAACAACTAAATAGGGAAAAAGAACTAAAGGGTGGAAGAACCAAGTAGACTAGGGTTGAGTTTCGATAACAAGATAGCAATAGTCTAGGATGATTCCTATGTGCTCTAGATATTGACTTGAGTCTAATGCCTACCAAGGCACATTCTAAGATCCTTGTGGAGGCTCAAAAGCTCTATTTCATCAACGGCTCTCAAATACGCCAAGTTTTGCTAATGTAACTACATGCTTCATACACGGCAAGTTTTGCAATTACCAAAGGCAATCACAACTACAGTAATCCACACATGCCAAGTTTTACACAAGCAACTATGCAAATCAAGCACTGCAAGTTATGCAACAAATTAGAAACACAAGAACACTTTAGAACTACATAGGAATTAGAAAACAAATCCTCAAAATATAAGAAGCAACATAGTTCACAATCTCGGGGCACCATGGAACGGTTAATCATTCATGAATTCATAAAACTGAGAGTAAAAGATAAATGCAAACAAGAGAGAATTCATGACTTCCTTCTTTTATAAAGATCTCTTCACTTGTACATCAAGAACTCCATGGAATGGGCAAACTCCACTTCTCCCGTGTCTCTAGCTCCACCTTGATCCCCTTAGCTCATGTAGTGAAGGCTGATCATCATTCTCTTGAAGGCTCCTCCAGTGGAGAAGAAGACTCCTGAACCAAAGATAGTAAGAAACTCTAAATCTGGGAGTTAAAAAAGAACTTTTGGGCTTGACACGGTCTAAGCACAATTGCGCTCACACTGTGCTCTTCTTGAAACTTGTAAGTGAAAAAGGCTAAGTGTCATCCTGAGATAATCATAGGGAGAGCACGGTCGTGCTACCCCCGTTCTTCGCTTGAGCACACTCATTAAAGGAGCACGCAGACCGTTGATAGAGATCCCGCAAGTGCACGGGGTCGCCAAGTAATACCCCTCATGCAAGCACGAGGGGGTCGTATTCCCTGGGGTCCCAAAAGCTGCTATTACTTTCCCCTAGACAACACTGTCTAATCTAGCAAATATAGTTTTAAAGCAAAATAAGAAAAAAAAAACCTAACAAAAGAGTAAGCTATAAACAAGTGGACTAAGGCAAACCATGTGAACACATTAAGGAAACAATTAACAGTGTAAGAACGAGGTCCCCGGCCGAGGATCCCCTCAGGACTACTTAAGCTTGAATGATGCTATAATTACACAGGCAATGGTGGTTTGGGCCGAGAGAATGCTACGATAGACTAACCCAATGGTCATAGTAATTGGCCCCTATCTAATACGAGTATTGATACAGAAATCCTTCCGACCAAATCCTCCTGTGATTGTATTAAAAGTACAGGATTCTCAAATTAGAGTTGAAACACAAACTAGATACAGCCCTAATACCGGAGAGGTACAAAATACCCGATGGTCACGGCACATTTGTACATGTATTCCTTCTAAGCTTGGTGTGTAACAGGATCCCGAAAGTGCACGGGTTATCGCAGTAATAATAGTACACTAGTGAGAGGGTAGTCGAATCCATAGGGAGTAGGGATTTAAGACACAAGAGATTGCTATTTAGCTAGTGTGAAGTACAAAAAGTGAGAACAAGATTAATGTGTGCATGCAAGAAAATAAAGAGAAATATGGAAGATAAGAGAGTGCAAGCAAAGAGTAAGAGAGAGGAACAATCAATGAGTAAAGTAGGGTATCCGGACAAGCTACCCCTATAGATGTTTAATGAGTCGTGGACATCCTTAAGCACATTGTCCCAAACCTAAGGTCAACCGTGACTAATCCCGATATTATGCCTCGGCATTAGATTTCACTACAACCCTTAACTCTTGTTGACCTGTCAACTAAGTCCCAGGGGAGTCCATCTTCCTAAGCCTCACACTATGTGGAATTGCATTATGATTTAGGGATTCCAAGTGATAGACCCTGTTCCTAAGTGTAGCTCTAACCCTTTAGTCCAGGTGAAAAAACTAGACTTAGTTAAGCCCCAGCACTAGGATTCACTACAACCCTTCACTCTGTTGCTCGTGCAACTAAGCCCCAGGGGAGTTCATCTCCTAGCACTTCGCTCTACTTTGACCGTTAAGAACTCATGAAACACGGAGGTAGGGAAAATCACACCGAAGGGGAAAAGGGACATTTCGCAACCTCATGACTCACCCTCTCGACCCTCTCCAACCTTTTCCATTCTTAAAAGAGTTAAGCCAAGTCTATGGGAAAGATCGAGCCACAGGAGAAGGTGCTGAAGCTCCAGGTGATGCTGTTGAAGAAATTGAACGTGAGGAGCATATGACACTCATTGAACTCCCTGTAGGAGGAAATTTTTATGATTTTGAATTTGACACAAATACGGTGGATAGAGAAGGAAATTCAAGTGCATCTCTCGTAGCCCGACTCATGCAGAAAATGTAGATGGCAATAATAACAATACTACCGCAGACATTTCACAACCAGGCTCATCACATGCACCTACTAAGAAAAGTAAACGTAGACGCTCCGTCAATCAAGATGGTGGCTTTAATGAGTTCACAAACACCATTGGGTCAATTAAGACAATGGTGGAAAGTTTTGGAGAGCATATTTCAAGGCTTGCTAATTGCTTCCAATTTCTTGCTAAAGATGCAGAGGCAAAGAAGAAGGTTTTTGCTGAACTAGTTAAAATTGAAGGGTTGTCTCAAGGGGAAAGAATCAGAGCTGGTGGGTTGATTGTAGCTGACTCCAGTAAAGTGTCATATTTTTTCTCACTCCCGAATGAATGCAAGAAAAAATATGTTGATTGGGTCTTAGGTGGTTGTCTGTAGAGTTAATCTTTTTTATAGATTGAACTATTGACTTTTTTTATAGATCTAGTACTGAAAATTGCAATAGAGAAAAACATCATTATGTAGTGAAGCAGCTTCCTTTTCTGAATTTTTTTGAACTCATTTGGTGATGTTTTCCCTTTGTTTTTTTTTAACTCATTATATAGTTAATCTTTTTTTATAGATTGGACTATTTTCAACAGATGCTTTTGATTCTGTATTTAATGCTTGTCAATGGTTATGAATCTCTTACATTTTCATGTTTCATTCTACTTTTGTGAAACAAAATAAAAATTGAAAGGTTTGGAAATGTATAAATGTCCCAATGAATTGTGCAATTGCGGGTATAAACCTGTATGTTTTATTTTTGTATTTGATTTATTTACTCAATTATTAGAGAAATGAATTGAGATTGTTGTCAACAACGTTGTTGATGTCAAACATTTATCACTCTTATACGTTTTGGAGTATGATCATGTGAATGAGAGCATCTTGTAGTTGTTTTTAATGGCATATATTTATGTTTATTTTGAGGTCAAAGCATTTAGGTACTGCTAGCTGAATAATGGAGTCAACATTCAAGGTAGAAATCACGTGATTCTTGTTTTTCTTAGCTAATGTACAAGCACGTATGTGTGTTCTGAATTTGTCGGCAATTTGAAGTTTGAATATGTGTATATATAAAGATCGATCAATGATGACCAAACAGTATAGCTATCTCACACGGTATTAAAATTTCTCCTGCAGATAGAAATAAATATTGTGTTCTATGAAGGTATTTATTCAAAGTGTCATGTTGGGATTTCGAATTTTGGAATAGTTTGACTCTGCGTACGTGCTATTATGTATTCATTTTGAACTTATGTAATTCCTATCCTTTTCATTTGATTTATAAGCCTCTAGATAAATGGATTGTGCTAGTGGATATTTTGTAGATATGAAATATTTTGCCAATCATCATGCAGGACCTTCATTCTCAATTGAAGGATCAAATTCCCGAGCAACAAGTTAATCATCTCTTTCACCACCTTTTTCTTCATTTTGCATATAATTTTTTTTGCGAATATGCATACATACATATATATATCTGTATGTATAGTTGTGTATCACTGTTTCCTGTGTGTTTATGGTTCATAACTATTCAATGAATAAAGTAACTTTGAATCAATCTGCACATTAACAATTACTAAACCTACATATGCAGGTTAAATTTCTATTGTAATGTAGCAAATGTGCTTGGAATTCATCCTATAGTTTCATGTTAAGCTGAATGCTGCCTTTATCATGTTACAAGAGCGTTTGAAGAAAATAAAATCAGAATATGGAAAAGTTCAACTTGGTAGCATCACTGTTGATATGGTATGAAGTTTTTTATATTCGTAGTTCTGTCTTGTATTTATGTGTGCTAGTGATTGTTTTAGAAGCATCTATATGTTTCAGATATTAAGGAGAAACTTCTAACCAATCAATCATTACCTGAGGGATTTGTAGGTACTTGGTGGAATGAGAGGAATTACTGGATTGTTGTGGGAACCATCGTTAGTTGATCCAGAGGAGGTTTGCATGTAGATATGATCACTTCTCTTTTTGTGTTTTGTATTCCACAAATAACAAAGCTTTTCTTTTTAAATGCTATTAAACTGTGATGATGTTGTTTGGGCCATCTGTGAGAACTATGTCTTAAATGAGAATATGAAGGGAGTTACTGAATATTTTTAATGACACTCAGGGAATCCACTTAAGGGGGCTCACTTTGGCAGAATGCCAGAAGCTATTACCTGCTACAAGCCCTGGGAGGGAACCATTGGCTGAGGCCCTTCTTTGGCTTCTTGTGACTGGGAAGGTAATCAGTGGGTTTATTCTTCAAATATCTTGAATATCTCTGTTCATACATGGTTGTTCGGTTGGAGTTTGTTACAACAGCTCTGTCTCTAATAAGCATCATTTTTAATAGCGTGTAATGACTCCAAGCGTAAGTTTATTTTTTATCCATCACAGGTACCAAGTAAAGAGCAAGCTGTTGCATTATCTAAGGAACTGCAAAGCCGTTCTGCAGTTGCAGGTTTTACTATTGCTCAATTTTCAGTTAATTTTTGAGTCTTTGATTGAAATTGCTTATATATCTGGGGATTAATTTATTCAAATAACTCATTTACATGGGAATCCTACCAATTACTTTGCAAATCTTAAATCAGTCTAGAACACTAAAGTTTGGTTTCATCATCCAATTCATATTCTGAACTAACAATTTCATTTCATAGTTTTTCTTAAACCCTTCACAGATCAAAATTGCTGATTGGATAAGAGTGCCTTTATGGTTATTTAGCTTATCTGAGTAACCTATTGTCATTTTCTTTCTATTACATGTAACTTAATGTGACATGCAGATTTCAATTACCCCTAAATAGCAATTCGGTTCCTCAAATTTTTGTACCTCTTCTTCGTAATGGATTACCTTGTTAATCATTTCAGACATACTTCTGAACAAACTCTTTTTACAAACTTTTTTTCCCTTCATCAGTCGACAACAATTAAGTAAATCTTTGCTTCTGGATTGGATGCAGATCATGTGTACAAAGGAATCGATTCTCTTCCTATCACAGCTCATCCGATGACATAGTTTGTAATTGGAGTAATGGCACTGCAGGTTTGTTTATGTGGTCATATTTTATTATATTGGATTGGGATCATTGTTGATGTATGTCTGAACTGAAAATTTTCTAAATATTTATATGGAAGCAATGTCTATTATCAGATATCTATATGATAACTGCCTAATGGATGAAAACAAATAAATCTTCCTCTTGTTGGCCTTTAGTTCTGATGTATCAGCTTTGACAGTAATCTTTATCATATGTCTGCTAGATCCATGATTTGGTTAGAGGGTACAACCAAAACTTCAAATAAAACAGTAACTATACACATAAGTGATTTCTCAGACTCAAGTAAATACAAATACACACATATATATGGTTTTATGTTTGATTAGACTGACTAAGATAGTAAGCAATTAAGAAAAAAAGGGCAGCGAAATGTCTGTGCACAATCTATATAAGCCTACGCTAGCGTGATACAGCAGGCATATAGATAAAGATCTCATGCATACACACAAAGCAACCTAATAACATTTGTTAGAGCAGAATAGAGCCTCTCTTATGCTTTCTTTTCCATGTTTGTTGTCGTGCTGCCTGCTTCACTCATTCTCTCTCCAGCAATATTCCCTTCTGGTTGAGAGTCAGCGTCTTCCTCTTCTAATGTACAACCTCCCAGCTGACTGCAAGGAGTGCCAGAATCATCTGGGTTATGCTCAACTGCCTGTGGAGAAGCAAAATCACGCTCTTCACACTTGGCAAGGACCTGCTGGAGCTCATCATGCAGGTAAAGGGCTTCAATTAGCAATGGTTAATCATCAATTGTTGTTTGTATGATTCTCTGTAACATTGGCTGTGCATCTTTGCATTTCTACCATATTGTCAGCATTAGTTAATCCTGCACGTATAACAGACTGAGTGTTACCGAATCATATGCTGACTGCTGCACTACATAATACATGAGAAAAAGAGCAGACGAATTTTAACCATCTTTTATAGTGTGAATTTGAAGGTGAACCTGTCCACCAACAATAGTACTTCCTTGACAATATAAGCTCACACCATTGCCATATGTATGTTACTGAGATTCTAATACATTGCAGAAGTGAAAGTATAACATTAAAAGTACCTTGATGGGCTTCTGTTGTGGTACAGAGTTTAGGATAGAGGCAAGAATATTGATGTTGTTGTCAGTTACAACAACAATTTCCTTCTTCTCCTCCACAAGAAGTCCATCACTTTCATAAAAAGCCTCATTTGAATCAAAGTCATGCTCATCTACATTTGAATAGTTGTATCTCTGAGGAATAGATAGTACTCCACGCTCATCAGTACCATGAGTGAAAGGAGAGTTCCCATCATTATGTAAAGCATCAGGTATCTGCCTTGCCTTTAAACTCTACATTCAAGCAACTCACCAGCTCAGGATAATTCTGGCACAATTTAAATCAAGGAAGGGAACTCATGAAAGACAATCAACTAAACTAATCAAATAAGTCTGTCTAAAAATAGGTAGCTAGGCGAGATCCACAGACTTGCCCATGCCTCAATTAGTTGGAAATCTATCCTACGGTTTTCTTGATGGGTTTGTGGATTATCAATCATCAACACCATTTCATCCAAAAGTTTCTCAGATGCCACCTCAAAGAACACTTTGTCACAATTCATAGCACGTCTCCAACAGTTCAAGACTCAGCCTTTGGCTCTTCACATTTATGCCAGCAATTTTCTTTTTTATTGCCCTGACAACTTCAGAACCATTGAATTCATCGTTGTTAAGTAAATTGCATATCTTCAAATTGAGACCCTAATTTGGCTCTTCCAAGCTTTCCGATGTAGCTTCATCCACCATCTTCGGCTCATGCGACTGTCCCTGAAGAATCTCCTTCATTTTCCCACTAACTTTTCTACCCATTTCAGCACCCCCGACCTTTCAACCATTCACCCCCAATCTTCAAATGCTTCCCCAAGACAAATAGCTTCAGCTTGTCCATTTTACGAATGATGACAAATTACTCCACCCAAAAACAGAAGCTTGCAAATCAATTACTATACTACTTGGACACCTTTGGTTTTTAACAATCTATACATAGCATGCAAAGAAAAATGTCAAGACTACTAGAATGTACAACCTTGGAAACATAAAACATTAAGATATCCATATGAATTTAAAATCAAACTTGAACATTCTCATACATCAAAAAACTAAGAACCAAGAAATTTAAAGAGAAAGAGCATTTTATGTTGTTATTTGAAACAACAAATTGTCAATCTTTTTGACTGTCAAGTTAAGATCAGACTTTTCTCCCAATTTCCCTTCACTAGAAAAGAAGAAGAAGAAGAAGGAGAAGACAACTACTTTTCATGTGTTAAGAAACCACTTAATTTCACAAATTTCAGGGTTGAAAAAGAACACAATAAAAACCACCATCATCCACCACAGCACAAAAAGCCCTAATCCCGGTAGAATACACACGATTGATTAATTAACGACAAAAATTGTTATAAAACTGAACAAGAAAGTGATGCTTCAGAGTATACCCAGGGATGAGATGCGAAGAGAGTGGGAAAGCACGCACCTTTCGGGCAGAATGAGCAAGAAGGCCGTGATCTAAACCAAAGTGCAAGAGCAAGAGGAGAGGGTCATTTTTTCATAAATATGGACAAGTTATTTGGATTTTCTAAATGTTAACAGGGTATTTTGGGAATTTTAATATTTTACCAAATTGATTACCATGACAAACCAAACACGGTAATGCTTTATTCCCGGTAATAAAAGTTCCCAACCAAACATGGTTATATCAAATTACCACAACATTCCCAAACATATAATATTCCCACCCATATTACCATGGTCATTTCGAAAAGGATCCCATGATCTTGAACAGATCTTACTTGGGATCGTAAATCCCAAGTTTCGTTACTTGGTAATATATTATTACCTCGAACCAAACGGCCCCTTAGGGTAGCTATAAGCATTTGGGCAATGTCTCTTGAAAAATTTGGAATAAGGTGTTGGTCTACAGCTGCCAGAGTTACAACAATATTCATTAGTCTTAAACACTATGCAAGGGTTATTGCACCCTCCCGGAGCTCTAAGATGGGCCAAACACTGCCGGTTGATGTCGGCTAAGCACCGGATCACACGAGCACATCCAACGGTCTGACTGAAGCGTATGGTCACGTTAAACCCATCAACCAAAGAGATATCAATGTAATCCAAGTTGTTGGGCTAGTTTAGGGAGAACTCGGCGACAGTGTTTGGCGGTTTACCATAACCTTGGCATTTTAAGAGGCCATTACAGTTACCAGTTTAACAGCTGCCATGGCCGAAGTTGCCAAAGTTGCTTGTGCATGCCCAGACATGGCCGCCAATGATGCCGGGATTTACATGTATATTTCATGATTGGCCGCTATTAAGTTTTTTGCACACTACTACATAACTGCACTTATGCAGCGGCCATAAATCGCTGAAAAAGAGCTTAAAACCGGTGCATAAGCTCTATTGTAGCGGTTTGGTAGCCGCTGCATCTGCTTCCGCTGCAATAGGTTATTGCAATGATTCTATACATCCTATTGCAACGGTTTTACACTGTTACATAAACAGTTTCAATTGCCACTAGTTTTTGCAGCGGTTTTAATTATGCAGCGGTTGCTTCAGATACTGCAGCGATTTAGTTTGATATGGTTATTTTATATAATGCGGCGGTTTTACAATATCTACTACAATGGTTTGTTAATATATATTGTAGCGGTTTTGGAATATACATTGCAGCGGTTTGAGAATAGCTATAGTAGTGGTTTGTTAATATATATTGCAGCAGTTTTGAAATTGCAGCAGTTTTGGAATGTATATTGCAGCGGTTTGGGAATAGCTATAGTAGCGGTTGTCTACAAATTATTGTAATGGTTTCATCTAATCTATTGCAGCGGTTTACAATATCTCCTACAACAGTTAATAAAATCCATTGTAATGGTTTGTAATCCTGTGCCATTTTACAAATAATAATTTTAATAATTCAATTCAATAAAATAAGAATATTATCAAACATCATCCAAAAAGATAATAAACACTTAGATCCAACAACATCACATTAAAATTGACAAAAATATTCAATAACATAAAAATTTAAGGAGAGAACTAGTTAATACAAAACAAATATGAAGTTAATACAAAACAAGTCATCTTCAATGTTTTGGAATGAAACCAAAAGTATAATATCACTGTTCCTGTAATTATAAAAAGTTAGTTAGTAAAAATAATAAGAGGAAACTTGTACCATACATACAATTTATATTACTTAATATAATAATAAAATTTGTTAAAAAAAATGATACTATAAACTATATTCCAACATAATGACATCAACTAAAATGATAATTATTATAAAAGAATACATAAGGTTCATACCTACTAGCAGAGGATACATTACGTGTACATATTGCTTGAGTTTGTTGTGCACTATTAGCATCTCCTAGGGAACCAAAATTCAAATTAAATGCAGGAACTTGGTTGATGTTCATTCTTGGAACCAAGCCTTGGAGTTGTGACATCATAGAAAGAAATTGTTGCTGCATAGATGATTGCAAAGATGATTTATAAGCTGCCATTTGTTCTTCCATTTCTTTTCTCATTTCTTCTCTTATCTATTCCTTCATGCCTTCAATAAAATTTTGAGAAATTTTTACAGAAGATCCATCACTAACTCCTTGTTCCTTTCAAATCTGTTGGTGTAACACTCCTCCTATACAACATGACACGACCCTGTCGTGTCCCTCCCATCACCATAGAAAATGCATCAGCAGATTGGTTCTCACTACTTTATTGTAACTGGACAACTTGCATTTGAGATTATAATAGAAAAAAACTTTAGGAAAAATTTATTTTGATGCTATATTAACCATGTGTAAGACAAAATATCACATTCCAAAATCATATTATAAAAGCATATAAATAAAAGGAAATCCTTACAACCTTCTTGCTGGTATCATCAAAGGACTCCTTGTAGGTCTTGTTCGGTTGTCTTTTTTGCGTTTCAATAAAAAGAGTAGTATTAGTTGGTACCTCATTGTTTTCATTTGCATATTGCTATTTTAATTCCACAAAAAAGAAAAAACAAAAACAAAAACAAAAACATAACTTTCATTAGTAAGGACTTGTATATGATCCAGAAAGAATTAAATGTAGCACCACACATAGCAATTATCATACGAACAAAAAAGACAATACAAATAGAAATAATTTCAAGATAATACAAAATTAAATTCATCAATGATACTAATCATAATAGGTATAGTGAAGGTAACTAAAATAATACTAATCATAATAAGTGTAGTCAAGCTAATGAAAACATTCTTAGAATATCAATTTAAATTAAAAACATAATTTTCATTAGCAAGGACTTGTATATGTTAGTTAAAATAAATCAAATGTAGCACCACACATAACAATTATCATACCAAAGACAATACAATAACAAATATTGTTTTATTCTATTATAGTCAAGGTAAATTCATTGATGATGATAATCATAATATGTATAGTTAAGGTACCCAAAACAATACTAATCATAATAAGTGTAGTCAAGCTAATCAAAACATTCCTAGAATACCAAATTTAAAATATGAATACGTAAACTTACCATTTGTTTTCATTGATGATTAATCATAATAGGTATAGTCAAGATAGCCAAAACAATACCAATCATAATAAGTGCAATATAAGTTAACCAAAACATTCTTAGAATATCAATTTAAAATAAAAGCATAATTTTCATTAGCAAGGACTTGTAGATGATCCAAAATAAATGTAGCTCCACACATAACAATTATCATACCAACAAAAAAGATAATACAATTACAAATATTTTCACAAGACCACAGAGTTAAATTCATTAATGATATTAAACATAATAGGTATGATCAAGGTAACCAAAATAATATTAATCATAATAAGTGTAGTCAAGCTAATCAAAACATTCATAGAATATCAAATTTAAAATACAAAAAAAAATATAGATACGTACACTTACCATTTGTTTTCTTATCCTAGCAAAACTCTTTTTGTCCACCGTGTGCATATTAATTTGTCTCTTTCGATTATTTACATTTACTTCGGTGATTCTCTGCATAAAGATTTCCATTACTATTAGCATAGCTTGGAGAAAATAATTTTGACATTATAAAACAATTAAAAACTAAACATTGTTATACCTTTGCATTTGTTGAATTCCAATAGTTCAAAAGTTCTTTGAATTTATCTTCTCCAATATGTTGTGGGTGATTCAATATTCTAAGCTTATCAGTCTTGTACTTATAGTAATGTTCTTTTTACACCATACACTTATATACTCTCCAATCATCTCCCATAGTAGCTAAAACCCACTTTTTACCTTCTTGATGTACTATGTATTTTTTCTGCATAAACAATTACATTTAATCAAATTATAAAACATGAAAAATGTTTAATAAGGAAAGAAATAATTAGATAAGAAAAAAGTATGATTCTTATAAACCTGAGCATATTCCCATAATGACTCTTTTGTAGGCATTTTGCGCCAATTAGTGACTGTAAAAGGTGCAAGTGTTGAATTTCGAGTCAATGTTCCTAAGAAACTGCTGAACTCACTCAAAGTCTTATCATATGGTCCTATTGGCTGATTTAATTCATTAAAACAAAATTGCCTTTCAGTTTTCCTCAGACCATGCATAAACTGCTTTCATTGCTGTTTGACCTCTCTTTTTCAGTGTAGAAGGACCTGCATTATATGTAAAAGCATGATAATTACATTATATATTCATAAACATGATTATATATTGAATTTAGTAATTGAAGCTGCTGAGCTTGTAACTGCAACCTCAGTTGCCACTGTTGCAATTGTTGTTGGAGGTACCCCAATTTGCATGGTTGAATTTTGATTTATTTCTTGTTGATTTTCAAAAACTATATGATCTAGACCTTGTTGCTCAACCCCAATACTCATTTCTTGCTCCATTTGTACTTCATGTTCTTGATCATGATTTGTTTGTGTAGCTTCCTCTAATGCATGACCTCTTGTGTGTACTACATTTCCATAAGCTTGACTTCTACGGAGTTTATGTTGTGCCCACAAATTTGAAGCAATAGTCCCTGGTTTCACAAACTTCTTTGTCTTCTTCATTGTCAATATTCAGAAATTTTTTACTCACGAGATTTTTCTACACTTCCAAACATGCCAAAATCAAGTCAACCATGAAAATATATATACTATAGCAAGTAATGTGTGAAAGAGTACTTAAAAAAAAATTTTGCACTTTTAAACATACGAAACCTAGATATATGACATATAATGTTGGTTGCATGCAAGACATTAGCTCTTAAAATAACAAGCTTTAACATATTGAACACTTGTTGCATCCATTTTTTCCGGGAACAAAATCATACCTTATAGAATTATCGTGAATAGCACTTGAAATAGCTAGTCTCAAGGAACTTTATGTGAGCTTTGTGAAACTCATCCCTACAATAAAAGAAAGAAATAATTTCAGATATGTGAAATTATCAACTCATCCCTAGTCACATGAAATTATTTTGGAAAAAAATCACAAATATTATTAGCTTGAAAAAAACACAATAAACTAAATATGCATTAGAATAAAATGGAGACATGGAAGATAATAAAACAAAAATTTCCAAAATCATTTAATATCAACCATCACATTTACAAAATGTAGATATATGATAGAAATGAAAAAGCTTTTCTACTCATTAATATCCATCCAATCCCAATCAATATCATCAATATCTGAATCTTTTTCTATCTCTTCATTTTCTTGAACTTGTAACAAATGTGAACGTATATCCATAGTTTCAACAGCTTGATCATCTCTTGCGCAATTTATAAATTCTATATCATCATGTGATTCACCAATATCATCTGAATAGTCATCAATCTCACTCCAAAAAACTTACTCAATATTTGGACAATTTTCTTTTTCAAGTCCATATAAATCTCTTGGAACTTTTTTCATAACATAATGTAGCCCAACTTTAATAGGATCTTCAATATAGAACACTTGTTGCACTTGTAAAGCAATGACAAAAGGATCATCCAAGTAGCATAACTTGTTAAAATCTATGCAAGTGAGCCCATAATCATATTTCACAACATGAAACCAAACACACCTAAATATCACAACATTGAACTTGCCCCAATAGTCAATTGCAATTATTTCATCTATTGCTCCATAGTAAGTAACATCTCCAACAATTGGATTTTTATCCCTTGCACTTGAAAAACTTGGAGTTAAAGCTTGCAAAGTGACTCCACTATTTTGACTTTTGCATCTTGCATCGCGTTTTCTAGTGTGAAACCAAAGCCATTGATGTAATACCCTTTATATTTGATAGAAACTGGATTTGGGCCTTTAGAGAACCATATAATATAGTCAGGTACACGTTCATTCTTCACCCTTTCTTCAAACCAAAATATAAGATCTTGACTGTGAGTTTGTGCTTTTTGCCATCTACTTGATTTACTTCTTGAGTTTATTAAGTTTTCATGTTCTCTGTATTCATCAAATACAAATATATTTAAACAATTATAGCTAATGCTACTTAAAATAAAAGGAGAGAGAGAGAGAGAGAGAGAGAAAGAAAAAGCACACACAAAATCTTTGAAGAGACATGATTACTTCTTACTTGTTGTATTTCACCACTTGTTTTTCTCCACAATTAAACAAAACATAATGATGAGCTTGTGCTAAGGCCTCTTGGTCCAAAGTGAAAGTCTTGCCAATATTTCTCTTGTTCCCCATAATTAGATGGCCAAGCTTAGGGAAAATAGGAGATGCTTCATCATCAATTGTAACCATATTAGTATACTTCTCATATCTGTTGAATCTTGTCTTCACACCATCATGCATATATCTCGAGCAAAATACCAAGCATTTCTCGGCTAGATACCCCTCTGCAATAGATCCCTCCGGAAGGCTTCGATTACGAACAAAAGACTTCCACTTGCATAAGTTTTACTCAATTGAAAACATCTGGCGATAATGAACCGGGCCACCAAGTTTGATTTCATTTACCAAATGAATAGTCAAATGCACCATTATATAAAAAAAATTTGGGATGAAAGTCATTTCTAGATGACAAAGAATTTCAATAATTTCCTTCTACAGCTAATGAAGATCCTGCATCTTCACAACTTTACTGCATATAACCCAAAAAAAAATCATCCAACTTGATTAAGACAATGGCAACATTTTTAGGCAATGTCTTCCTCACAGCAACTCCAAGTAAATATTGCATCATAACATGAGCATCATGGCTTTTATAGCCTAGAATCTTCTTATCATCCAATTGCACACATCGAGAAATATTTGATGCAAACTCTTGCGGCAATTTTGCATTCTTGAAGACTTTACAAAAAAGAGTTTTTTCATGTGGGCTCATAGAATAACAAGCTTTAGCATATTGAATCTTGTTGCATCCATCTAATCGAGTAGGTTGAAGCTCTTTCCTTATACCCATTTTTTCAAGGTCAAGGCGTGCTTTCAGATGATCTTTTGTTTTCCCAACCAAATTTAATAATGTCCCCAACAAATTGTCCCAAACATTTTTTTGAATGTGCATGACATCCAAATTATAGAGCAAAGTATTTTTCTCCCATTATGGCAACTAAAAAAAAAATAGACTTCTTCCTCCATGGATCATTCTTACCATGTGCCTTCTTTTTTTGTGTCTTGCCAAAAACATTCACATGATTGGATAAATTTTGTGCAACATCCAAACTAGACAAATTGATCGGGGTATCTCTCAACTGCACAGTACCATCAAACAATGTCCTGTTATGACGCCAAGGATGATTTTTAGCTAAAAATCTCCGATGACCCATATAACAAATTTTTCTACTATGCTTCAAATATTTGGAACAAGTCTCATAATTACAATAAAGACATGCTAACATTCCTTTAGTGCTCCATCCTGATAACATAGCATAAGCTGGGAAGTCGCTAATTGTCCATAATAATAAACCCGCATAAGAAATGTTTGTTTGCTTGTGGCATCATATGTTTCAACACCAAATTCCCATAAGTTCTTCAACTCTTTAATCAAAGGCTGCAAGTAGATGTCAGTGTCTTTACCAGGTGATTTAGGACCTAGAATAATCATAGACAAGAAAATATATTCAGACTTCATAAAAACCAATGGTGATAAATTGTAATTGATTAACACAACGGGCCATGTGCTATGTGAAATCCTCATCGTTTGAAATGGATTTGAACCCATCACTTGCAAGCCCCAATCACACATTACGAGGGTCTTGAGCAAACTCGGGATGCAGATCATCAAAATCTTTCCAAGCTTTGGCATTAGCCGGATGCCTCAAATTTCCATTATTCGGATGATCTGTTGCATGCCATCTCATTGCAGTAGCTGTCTCTTCACACATGAATAATCTCTGTAGCCTAGGAGTAAGAGGAAAGTATCGTAAAACCTTAGCAGGTATAGTGGAGGCTTTAGCATTATCATCTGCAAATTCGTCCTCCAATTTCCGCCTAGAAGCACCACATACATGACAATTATTTGCTTCTTCATGCTCATCCCAAAACATCATACAATCATTTAGGCACGCATGTATTTTTTTGTAATCAAGACCTAAATCTCTCACTGTCTTCTTAGCTTCATTAAAAGAATTCAGAATTGTAGCATCAGGAAAGGTTTCTTTTAATAAATCTAAAAGGTCACCAAATGCCACATTACTTAGCCCATGGAGACACTTGAAAAGATGTAATCGAACGATGAAAGAAAGCCTTGAGAAACTCTCACACCTTGGATAAAGCTCATGTCGGCCTTCCTCCATTAACTTGTAAAATTTCTTTGCCTCCGTATTTGGACCTTTACAAATCTTTGGGAGGTTTTGCTCTCCAATTGCTACATCTCTATACATATCTTGCAACATGCCATCCATGTCATCAAGAGGATCAAGTCCTTCATGACTATGTGATGGCAATCCTTCAGAATATTTTGATAATCCTCCTCCATGTAATACCCACTTAGTATAGCCTTCCACGAAACCATAGGCTATCAAGTGTTCTCTGACTGTTGCTCTATAATACCAATAACTGTTCAAACACTTTTTGCATATAGTATTTCTTGTCCTTACGAGGTCCTTTGAAATGACATATCTAGAAAACCATCAACTCTACTAATATATGCCCCACTAGCTCTTGGGAGAACCATCCATTCTCTATTTCTATTACTCATCACTTTCGACTGTTTACAAAAGAAAAGAATTACATGGGCATTACATATATTTATCAGATATAGTAATTAGCAAATCATAATTCATAAGAAATTCCAAATAAGTCACAATTGCATGCTTGACTTTAATAACAAAATAACAAAATATTAGATAAGTTATTGCATTAAAGTAGAAAGTGATATTGCATTAAACAAGGAATTCAAAAAAATAAAAATAAAAATAATAAAATAATAAGCAATAAATAAAAAATATAAATAAATAAATAAAATTCAAAAATTTGGCATTCAGAACATGATTTTGAGTAAAAAAACAATGGTAGATCAATTAAGAAACAAGTTTGCAGTTGTCTACCTCTAAACCAAGGTTGAATGTGAAAGCCAAAAGCAAAGCAATTGTTAAACCCACAGCGTAATAGCTTCTGAGATCTAACAACCCTACTTTTTATTACTCTATATTACTTGACTATCAGCATCTTATCAACATCTTATCAAACACTTGCACTAAAATCGCAATGGCATTTCGCTGAGCACTTTGCAGGCATCCAACAAGCCTCTAAAGTAGCATACACAATCCTATGCCCACATACAGCATATACAATGCAAAACATCATCTTACCAAAATTCTTCCATTCTAGTAATTTAACACTATCCATGACATGGGTATCGGCACATATTCCTGCCTCTTGGATTCAGGCCAATTCCCCCAAGATATACATATTATCACCCCCACATGCGATCAATCAAAAACACTTTCAAATTTCAACTCATATTTGTTTACTGCAAGAAAAAAGTTCAATACCGACGGAGCTTTTTTGACGGATTAATTTCCATCGGTAATATTTCCTTTTACCGATGGAATTACCGACAAAATATGGATGGAGTTTTCGTATGGGTAAAATTTTTAACAGCAACCACATTTCTTGACGATGACGCCGACATATTTCCATCACTACATTACCTACCACATTTTCCCCTTAGCGACAAAGGATTATCGGCACATACTTTTTGTTAATAGTGACGGAATTCCGCTAGTCTAATTTAATAATATTACAGACATATTATTACCGACCAAATTCTGTTGGTATTGTAGGATTCATGCTAAAGTTTTACCGATGAATATGTTAATGTTATTACTAACGAAATTGCGTCGGTATAAGATTCTTATAAGTACCGACGTATTAATAGCGACAGAATTTCATCGATAATAATTTTCAATATTACCGACAATAGTATACCCATGGACTTCCGTCGATATGTTACACACCATCCTAATTTGTTCGCGGTGAGAATTACCAACAAATATCTTCATATTATTACAGACAAAATTCCAACGGGATATTTTAATTATAGTAACGAGGTAGGTTTACCAACGGAATTCCGTCGGTATTTTAATATAACCTATTATCAAGAAAATATTTTTAAATAATTATGAGATAATAAATCAAGAATAATAATTAACTTATATTAATAATTACTGTTAAATTAATATTTAAATTATAAAATATTTTAATATTTTTTACTAGAGATAAGTAGATAACATCTATTTGATGCAATGTTAAAATATATATTTTATAGTTAATTGTTAATTTGGAATAATCTCCTCCATTGATCATTATGATCAATGGTGAAGATTGTTCATTATGGTAAAAGAACCTAGTGGCCAACCCTTTCCCATCTTCTCTCTTCATCGTTCATCTCCAAGGCTGCCTTCTTTTGCTTCCATTCAAACCTTTCCTCCCTCTTTCTCCTCACCATCGCCAGATCCCATCCTCATATCCTCCCCGCCCTCATCTCCGCCGATGCTGCAGCTACCAAATCCAGTCGCATCCGTCTTCACTGACATCATCACCTCTGCTGGTAATCATGTTATTCATGTTGTTGAATTTGTTTAAGATTTGATGGTGTTCATCCTCACCACTCTTGTTATAGTTTCAAAGATGTTCTTCCAGAATCATCTTGGCATGTTGGCCCATTTTTGTTAAAATTTTACATTTTGTACGTTTTTATATCTAAATAAGTGCATTGTTATCTGTCACAAAGCTTGTTAGTTGATGCACATTTTCAGAAAATGTTCAGTCTTTTGTTTGGAGTTAATTCTCATGGTACATATGTAATACCTTGAACCTTTGGATACATGCAAAAAAATTATATTCAGGATATTATCACAATTGCGTTAAGTTTTTTTTTTTGCAGAGCTGTTTTGTTGAGAAAACCAATTGAAAAGCTCAAGGACCTAAGAGTGAAATTTTATAGAAGATTTTGGGTTCACAAGTTATAAAAAGATTTGATTTGAAGTGTTTCCGGATACCAAGGACTGAAAGGTAAGTTTGCAGGGGTCTTTTGGAAATACTATTTCCTGATTTAGGACCATTGGTGACTTTTCAGGGATCTTTTTGTAAGAAATTTTATTTTCAGGGACTAACAGTAAATTTCATCCGAAATTTAAGTTGAGAGAAAAGGGGTGGAAATGGCTGGCTTTTATGATGGTTTTCTTAATCTTTAATGGAGGTTCCAATAGTAAAAAAAATGAGTAGAAAAAAGAAAATAAAAGAAAATGATAGCTTGGAGATCGCCGAAGATTGTTCGCCGGAGTGGAGCTTTCTTGGTAAGGATTTTAATAAATTTTGCTTTGGTTGTGTATGATTGGATGTATGTATGTATGTGTGGTTAAGTTGATGAAGAAAAAGATGATGAATTTGTAGAAGTGTTGATGGAGAGGATGAAGTGGTTTTTATAAGATAATTATGTGGTGAAAAACCTTTGTATTTGAGATTAATCTTGCTTGGAATGGTAGAGGAATTCTCGGGTTTACTGTAGATTACTTTAGCAACCGTAATTAGGGTTTGGTTTGGTTAATTAAGTGCTGATGATGATTAAGATGATGATGATAATGGGTGGAGATTAAGTGGTTGAGCTTAGCCAAATTGGTTGAGTTGGGCTTGATCAAATCAAGTGAAGTGGGCTTGATTTGAATTAGTCAAGTTCATTCAATTGGATTGGAGTTGGGTTTGGCTAGCCAAGTTGAAGTAGGTTGGGTTCATTTGGGTTTGAATGAGAGTAAAGAATTGGTTTGGTGCAACCAATTGAGGATTGATTTGATTTGGACTCAATGTGTGATTGAGTTGGGTTGAATTTAGGTTAAGTTGGTTGAGATTGATTTTGGGCTTAGTTCAAATGTTGGGCTAATAACTTTGGGGTGAACCAATTCAAGGAGAATTGGGTTCAATTGAACTAAGCTGGTTCAAGAGATTTGTATAAGAATTAGAATTGGTTCAAGGCTGGTTGGTTAAATTGAACTTAGTTCAATTAAATTGAGGTTGGTTCAGGTTGGTTCAGGTTAGATCAGGTTGGTTCAAGAGGGTTTAGCCCAAATTGAGTTGGTTTAAGTGCAAGCTGGAGGCTAGTTTGGTTATACAAGGTCGGATTCGAACCAGTTGGAGTGAGTGGGCCCTATTAAAGAGTCAGTTATTTGTTTCTTATATTTTCTTTTGGGTTCAGTTATGTCTTTAGTTTGTCGTATTTATTTATTTTATTCCGTTCTCCTATTAGGTGTTGTTCATGCTTGGGAAAAAGTTCCAGGTCTAGCAAGAAACCCAAGGGAGACTAGGCGAGTTCGTAGTGGCTACTATTTTAAAATAATTGGTTAATTGCTATTATTTTGAAACAGGTGTTTAATGGCTAGTATTTTGAAATAATTATTTCATTATTTCATTATATTATGTTTAATAATTTATATACTTGTATTTATTTGTAGTTTGTTGTGTCATAGAAATTGTATTAGTACATTTGGTTTTGTATAATTATACATAGTTTCAAACTGTGGAAATACATGTATATATGATTTAATTATTTATTTCATGTATTTATTTTAATGTTTACATATGCCTTGACTTTGAATGATTTATGAAACCATGTGCACATATTAAAATGATTTTTACTTACAATGCTTGTCAAATTGGTTTACCCTGAGTTTACCCCTTGTCAAGAGGTGCATAGAGCCATTGATAGTGTTTATTTATGTGAGAAATCCAGGGTCACCACACAGGCATCTCAATGACCAACGTCAAAGTTATGAAGACCTTGACGACTCTCAACCTAGTTGCGATGACGGCTAAGTTGGGGAGTATTTTTAGGCTATTGATTTGAGAACGGTTATACTTTACCTATTATTTTGGATTGCGATGAGGGAGCGAAGCCCAGCTATCACTCTTAAGAGGGCAGTCTCTCACAAAAATTATATTTCCTTGGAAAATTGATGTGATGATGATTTGATGATGAGTTTGTGTTTTAAAAGCTCTTAAAAACTTGTATTTTGCCAAAATTCTGGTATTGGTGAAAGTTGAGAAGTTATTTGAGAAATTGATCTTCATATGCTTTATATACGCTATATTTAATTATTTGAAATTATTGAGCCACTATCGACCAACTGAAATGTGTTACAGTTGTAAGAGCAGGACCCTACTAAATTGCCTGTGCAAGTATAGCGCCAGTCAGGGTTGAGTCCAAGATTGCAGTGGATCCCTTTTCTTTCTATTTGTTGGTCTCGTGATCTTGTAGCGGTTGTACCCGCAAATTGAAGTAATTATGTTGGTTGTATTCATGTATTTGAACCTGTAGTTGGTGCAAAGTTGTCAGTCGTGTTTGGTAAGTTTGTTTTTGTTTTTAAGGAGTGTCAGTCATGTTTTGTAAGTTTGTTTTTGTTTTTCAGGAGTGTCCATTTTCCAGTTAAAATTTATTTTTAACTGATGGGTGCCATATTTACCTTGGTAGAAGAGGTGGGTGTGACAATATATATGTTCTGATAAATCATGTGGTTGAATGATATTCTTTATAATGATGTTACATGTGTATTTATCTAAAGCAAGCTTCGCTAGTTCAATGTTATTCTTTAATAAACTTGATTTCATGCTCCATGTTATAAAAACACTCTTTCACATTCCGTTGTTAGTGATCCAGCTTAGTGCTCAAGCCCATTCTTAATTATCCCAACCCTAAACCTAAAAATTGTGTGTGAAACATCATGTGACATGCATACAATTGGTGTTCTGAGACTAAATTAAGAAGCATTAGTTGAGATGTTCTCTTATTTTCAACAGTAGCCAAAGTTTTCCCTTTCGAAGGTTGCAATACATTTTGCCAGGCACCTAATCATGTGACACGCACTTTTTTGCCAGGCGCCAGGCATAAAAAAGAAGCGCCTGTCCTTTTTCTTAGCTATTAGCTCTATATTCAATGCTTTCAATTAGTATTAATTTGGATTTTCAAAAGGCACACAACTAATAAGAAAGGAAATAAATTTAGGGGAGAAAAATTAGGTGACTTTACAAAAGGCACATTTACTAATAAGGAAAAAAGTAAATTTAAGGGAGAAAACCTAGATAATTTTAAAAAAGGCACACTTACTAATAAGAAAGGAAATAAATTTAAGGGAGAAAAACTAGGTGATTTTAAAAAAGACACACTTACTCAGAAGGAAGGATATAAATTTAAGAAAGAAAAACTAGGTGATTCAAGTATACAAGTATTTTTAAAAAAAATAATGAGTGAATTAAGGGATTAACTTATTAATTAGAGAAAATTGAAGAGGCAACAAAAGTTACACTTTAAATCTAGAGATGGAGTTAAAGCTAGCTTAGATGATGAGGATGATGATGCATAGAATTAAATGACTCATGGAGATAGAATTTTCACTTTAAAAACTTGAGTAGTTCTAGACATCAAAGAAGTGTTTTTCTTGACTTTATGTTATGTGTATTTGGTGTTCCTTTATGCAATTAGGTTGTGAAATGTTGAAGGAAGGATAGGAAGCAAAGATGGGTTGTAAAGACGTATTATTGGGGGCTTTTGTGCAACACAAGGGTCAAGGCACAAGAGGAATTCATGTACATGAGGGTGTGTGCCAACTTCTAAGAGGATTCAAGCCAATTTGTGTGTTGCAAGTGTACAAAGGCAGTCACACCGTTATGTTCCTTCTTGTGTGAAGATAGCAAGAGCTTCCAAACAATGATTCGAAGAAGGAAAGTCTTATAACCCACCACATGGACGTGAGCCTGACCATGTGGCTTCAAAAGAAGAGAGTTTGGACCATGTTTATGAGTAGCATATTACTGTAGCAATTTATTGTAGTTGTACTGTAGTAGAAACACTATCCACGCGACCATGTGGAAATTCTAGCAACCCACGTGACTGCGTGGGATCTCACACGGTCGCGTGGAGGCACGTGACAGACGCGGTGCAAACCTATAAATAGCGCTCTTAGCCCATTCTTTAGGGACTTTTTGCGCGCGCTTGAAGGCAAAAGAGGCTAGGGTTTCAAGGAGGAGGTATTTGGTTATATTAGAAGCCATTCTTCACCAACTTTGATAGATCTTTCGCTGTCATAGTATCGGGGAGCCATTGGTGACCTAGCTTCGGAGAAGGATCCTTCAAGACGTTGAACGACCCATCAAGGCCATCATCACGAATTCTAGGGGGTTTATTTCCATGGATTACATTGCTTTTCATTGCATTATCTTTTCCTTTGTAATAAGCCCCATGGAGGTCTAAACCCTAGTATGTATTTGGGCATGTGAACCCTAGGATCATATTCATGTATTGATTTACTTTATGCTTTCTATTAAATCCATGCTATTTGAGTTTCTATCTTGTTTAATCATTAATTGCATGTCTTATTTATCCTTATGATTTATTGATTGGTTGTACTTGATTTGTTGCCTTCGTGAGAGCGAGATCTCCATTAGGGTTAGAACATACAAGATTGAAGAAGGTTGAGAGGGTGAGTCATGAGATAGTGGTGTGTCCTTTTTACCTTCTGATTGAGTATTTCCTATCTCCGTATTCCCTAAGCTCTATGCAACCATATTTGGTGTGAGGCGTGAGATTGATAGATTTCTCCGTCGGGACCTTGTAGGGGGGGTTAGGGATCTTTAACCTAGAATTAGGGTTAGATCTATCTTTAGGAATCTGTTTCATTCTTAGATATCCCTAGAGTTCATTGCAGTTATAAGTGGTGTGAGGTATTGAGATTGAGCGATTTCTCCACCGGGACCTCGTAGGGGACTAATATCGGTGGTCTGAAGGCAAGGACCAGTTATTATTGGATTACCTCGACTCATACAACTCAGTCTAGAAACATTTAGTAAGTCTTGCACTTCATGATAGATCCTAGGGGAGCATTGCCTGGGTACCTCATCTTCACTGATTGAGATTTCCCTTATTTTTATTTGTCTCTTTGCTTGCTTACGATTTCCATTACTCTTGCATTAAGTTCATTCCATCATACTATTGATTCTGACTAGATAACTGAGAATTAGTCATTACTAGTACTTCTGTAAAAACTTGACACGTCTGATTGCTTGTATACACCGTAAGTGCACGAGTGTTGAAGTAATAAATTACCCGGTGAGTAGGGTAGTCGAATACACAGGGAACATGGTTACTAGTAATAACTTCTTCTCTGCTATCTAGTCTAATGATAAATAGGATGATGTGATGATCTAATGTGCGAAGAAATGAATACCAAAGATGAATATGCTAGGGCAAAATAGAGGGAGATCTTAATCAGTAAAAGTGGGGTATTTGGGCAATGCTCCCCCAAGGATTCAGGTATTAGGTACTGGGTATACAAAGTGTTTCTAGAATGTGTAGGTTAAGTAATGGAAATCCAAAGATAATTGGTCCCTGCCTCCAAATCACCGATACTAGTCCCCTACGATGTCCCGGTGGAGAAATTGCTCAATCTCAACACCTCACACCACATATGACCGCAATAGACTCTAGAGATTCTAAAGAGTACACCCAATTCCAAAAGATAGACCTAACCCTACTTCTAGGTGAAAGATCCCTAACCCCCTACAAGGTCTCGGCGGACAAACCTCTCAATCTCATGCCTCACACCAAATATAGTTGCATAAAACCTAAGGAATAGTTCGAAGTACCATTCGTACAAATAAGAATCCCCTTCCTTACGTGATTTATTCTTCATATAGATGTAGAATGTCCTAATCGGAGGGAAAGGGGACGCTCGACTATGTCAAGACTCACCCTCTCAACCCCCTTCAATCTTGAGGTTCTAACCCTAATGGAGATCTCTCTCTCACCAAGGTGAACAAATCATATAAACCAAATACCATAAGATCAATAAAGCAAGCAAGCATTAGGCAAACAAGATTGAAACTCAGCCAAACTCGTATTAAATAGAAACACAAAGCAAATCCACAAAAGATTAGAATCCTAGGGTTCACAAACCTAAATATCCTCTAGAGGTTTAGCTCTCCATGGAGTAATATACAAAACAAACCATCAATAAATGAAAGTATATAAAAGCCATAGAAATAAACTCCCGTATATATGAACTAATGGCCTTAATGGAGAGCTTCAACGTCTTGAAGGATCCACTCCGAAGCTAGGGTCACCGATGGTTTTCTTGATGCTATGATGGAGGAAGAATCGATCAAAGTTTGTGAAGAAGCACCTCCTAAGACGCAAAGACCTTCTCTCTAAACCCTAGCTGTCTTACCCTCAAGAGCCTCACAAAATATGTCAAAAGGATCTGGCGAAACGGCTATTTATACTCAGAAATCGGGGTTGTTACGTGCCTCGACGAGACCGCATCAGATTTTTACCCGATCGTGTGAGCTGCAGGAATTTCCACATGACCACACGGAATTTTCACGCAGTTGCGTGAATAGCAACTTTGCTGCAGTACTACTACAGTGAATGTGGATAGTATTTTGCTACAGTACTCTTCATAAATGCAGTTCAAACTCTCTTCTCTTGAGGCCACATGGTCGGGCACACGTCCATGTGGTAGGTTATAAGACTTTTCCTTGTTGAATCATCGTTTGGAAGCTCTTGCCATCTTCACACAATTAGGGACATAAGAGTGTGACTGCGCTTGTGCCTTCCAACTCACGAATTGGCTTGAATTTTCTTTGAAGTTGGCACACACCCTCATGTACATAAGCTCCTCTTGTGTCTTGATCCTTATATTGCTCAAAAACTCCCAAAAATGTGTCTTCATAACCTATCTTTGCTTCTTTTTCTTCCTTCAAGGCATTCCCAACCTAATTGCACAAAAGAACACCAAATACACTTTATGAGATATAAACCATGTTAAAAATGATACTCAGTGCATGTAAAACACACACACATATTAGTTATTTATTAACTAATTCTTTACTTTGCTCGAGTGTGCCCCTTTTGTGGCGTCTCTCACCTAGGGCAATAAAATGTCTTAGCGCCTTAAGGGCACCTAGTGCTTTTAATTACACTGGTGCACTAAAACCTTTGATAATAGATCGATCTATCTATCGATGGATCGATCATGACTTAGGTTTCTAATCGACGTTCAGATTGATGGGGATTGATTTCTTATTGTTGTGATTGATCTTTTGTTTTCCAATTTCATGTTATATCTGTTGATTTGCTTGGTATTTGATTGTTGGTAAATGTTTGTCTTGATTTGTAGCTAATGTGGGGACTAACAAGGCGGCCTCGTGCAGTACTTCATTGAACACAAGGAAACTAAATGATGATACTAAAAGCCTTACCCATGAGTTCGTGGTATAAAAATTTTTATGAATTGTTGCACTATATATATATATATATATATATATATATATATATATATATATATATATATATATATATATATATATATATATATATATTATATTGGATTAGATTTAACAAAGAGGCTCTTTTCTAATGGTAAATGGTAATTCATGATGCTTACTTTGTGGAAGGCTTTGTCATGATAAAAGCTGAATGTAGGAAAGGTAAACTACAAGATAAAAGGAGAACACCTTAACTTGATGGTTAATATTAGAAGTATTACGTTATTTGTATTCTGTTACTTGAATATTCAATGATATTATTGCATATTTGGCTAACTATTTATATGTATTTTGGTGTCTACCAACATATCAAATCATATAATTTCTTGTGAATAGTTATAGTTTCAGTTGAATTTGTATATGAGATATATGTATTTCTGTCACTACCACTATATATGTTGTTGTATATGTTACTTCATAAGGACGCACGTGTACGTGCTGATCGCGTAATAATAGTGTGTGTAAAGCAGAGTGTTGGTCCACAGGGAAGAAAGTGAATACTAGTAATAACCCTAATTCCAAAAATTAGCCTAAGTGATCGAGTGATGTGTGTGTGAATAAAAGAAGCTAAAATGAGAAGTATAGAAATAAAGCAGGAGAGAAATCAAGGGAAGAAACGATGTCTGGGCAAAGTATCCTTCTAGGGTTATGACATACAGAACAAAGGTTGTCTAAGTATGCAATCCTATTTGAACTGAAAGGTTTCCAAAATTATACTAAACCCCAATTTCTCAGGCAAATAATAATTGAATAGGTGCAGAGTTGATACAAACATCCACACTATTGCATTAACACTCTATGAAACCTCACTGTGAGCTAATGACAATCTATTAAGTAGATAATCCCCTCGAAGAAAGACATTACCCCTAATCCAAATGCAGAGCAGAAATATGATTTCTCCTAAAATCCACTCCACATGATTGCAAAGAGCATGGAGAAAATCACTAACTCACTCGGAAGAATTGCGGGTGACTAAGTCTCCAAAGTAACCTAGCCAGATGCATACTCACTATCCTTTCGAATTACAGCATGCCTATGCTAGGTGGGAATTTCTTCTCATCACAAAGCACATCAGACGTATGAAAACTAGGGGCTCTCACCACAATAGCAATCATTCGATAAAAATACACAATTAGATTCAAATAGAGATAATTACAATTAAGAAAACAACTAAAGCATCAAGGATCCAACAACCAATGTCAATGAAATAAACCCTAGAGTTCACTATGCCCAAACATCTATAAATTAGCCCTCTATTAGAGGAGGGCAAGCATTCAAGATACAAATAATAGGAGGAGACAAAGGAAACATGAAAGCCCCCTTCTCAATAACGGCGATGAAGGATCGCCAAAGAAGCCCTAGGAAAGCTTCCACACACGCCGCCAAGGTGAGCTTGGCAGCTTCGACCTCCAATCTCCTTGAATATGGATCCAAATCTCTCTTCAAATAGCCCCTTGAGTGCTAGAGATTCATTTTTTTTTTCTTCCTTAACTTCGCCTCCAATAATCGCCCAAAAGAACAGAATAGAATGCCCTAAAAATCCTCAATAGTTCTATTTATACCTGACTCCATACGGGCGTTAGGATGTGGCTGTAAAGTAGTTGGAAAAGATAGTCGTGAGCCTTACAGGGCCACTTACGGCCCTAAGTCACATCCGTAAGGTCTTCTGTTTGTGTTATGTTCTAGCTTACGGCCATAAGCACTGGACCGTAAACTTCACTATATTGCTTCTTGCAACTACCCTTACAGGTGTATGCTATGGTCATAAACTTCTCTGGATTGTCCTTATGGGCATCTTTACGGGCATAAGTAGTGCCGGTAAGGTTCTCTAATTTAGCTCTGAATCCCCTTTACGGGCATAAGCATGCTTGCAAAGTCCTCTGGAATTGACTTACGGCCGTAAGGTTGACCATAAGCTGCCCGTAAGCCATCATGTTTGCCTTGTCCTTATTCAAATAATGCCGAGAGAGCTCCAATTCATTTGTTTAAGATCTAGAATGCTTCTTTTCACTCTCTCTCTCATCTTGAAGTGATGGGCTAAGCTTAAGAATGTAAAGCATACTAGATTTAGCATCAAATTCCATAATATAGTTCAAATACTTACCGAATGAGTGTACAAAATTATATGAAATATATGAACAATGTACACCTTTCATTACTGCCTACATATCATATTCAACTATATATATATATATATATATATATCCACTCACTGACTTGAGACGATATTGAGCACTATTAATTCATTGTTTACTTATTTTAATATGGATCTCATGTGAAAACAATTGTATTTTGTATCTCTCCAGAATTACATGATAAAGGGACTTACTATCATGGGGTTATAATCCAATGCATGTGGTAGGTCATCATTGCTTCGCATGTTAGCTTGCCCCATAGTATAAGTCTCAAGGGGGTCGTTAAATTACCTTAACTAATGCATTTTTCTTTCTTTGCCCCTTTGACACTCCTTAAATGATGGACGCTTGTAAACATTTGTCCAAGAAAATAATAATAATAATTTTGCAACCGATAAAATTAAAAAGCTTAATACTATTTTTCTACAAGCACATTATTTTCAACAAAATAATAAAATAAATTTTCTCACATTAAAAAAAATGATCATACCTATATACAAATAATATCTAATTTTGTATTTTTTTTTTTTTAGAGTTTATATATTTACACCATCACCGTAAGAAGCTAGTGATAATATTATCAACTCTCATATAAAATATTGAAGATTCAATTATTTTTTTTAAATATAGTTAAAAATTTGAGATCAATGTTTGAGGTGATTTGTTTATATTGTAAAAAAAAAATCATGTATTTATGCAAAGTTGGCATTACAACCTCAAATCAATGCTAATTTCCACCTAATATAATGAACAATGAAAGCATGTAATATATCATTTACATACTCTTAAATATACTCATGGGCGGCGTTAAACTAAAATTTCATTTTAAAAGAACATTTTATCCCTGCGGATATTTGACAAGTCTATGGAGAGGCAGAGACTAGGGTTCAGTCAAGTCAACAAAACTTTTGAAAATTCTTCAGTCAACTATATATACAATTCTGATAACGAAGACAGTTTTTATATCAGTGATTTATAACTAACAATCTACAAACACATCATAAATTTAAATTCAGTGATTTATAACAACAAACAATCTGCAAAGATTTTGGACATGAACCAAGTCTACCGGCGCTATGATTGTCACAGCATCTGCAAACTCTTTGAATTAGGTACGCTTTGAACTGCATTCTTATTTGGCAACTCATTTTGGTAATACAATCCCTTGTTTATGGGGAAACTTTAGGACTGCCAAATTATGTCTAGCAATGTGATAATTAGACCAGAAGAGAGGGAAAATATACGGAAATATGTTTGTTGGAATGGTTGTTTTTCTCAATGGGACTGCGGTGTTCTAAATGAGATCAAAATTTGTGATTTCAGTTAAAAACTTTGAAAATTTGAGCTCTCTTTTGTGTATAATTAAGTATGAAGTATAGTGATTTGCTTCCCTTTCTAGTCTTCTTTAACAGGTGATTGTTCAAGGATTAGTGGGAAAATCTCATAGCTGAAATGAAGAGTTTAATGATAAATTGAAATTTGACATGCCAAAATCTTCTAGCCTCCATTGAATCTTCTCTCAATTTGTCACAAAAGATCCTCATGGTAGTCACTGTCATTATAATGGTGTGTTCTCAAAGTTTTGTTAGCAAAGCTCAGCTTTAGAGGATACCAATCTAACTAATTTTGTAATGTTGTTATGACCTACAACAACTTACTTTGTTGGTCCCCAGTCATATGGCAAGTGTGCATGTGAAATCATAAATAAAAACATTTTTTGTTGTGATATCAGGGAAATAATTTACTTTTGAAAATTGTCTCTTCTTGTACGTTAAAATTCATTTTTGCTATTCATGAGATACTGTAGATACTTTCACTAGCATGTTCGCTTAAGTTCTTTTTATTTATTTATTTATTTGTGGTTTTGATCAGGGTTAACAATTTCTTGAGCTTGTTGGCACTATAATATTTTCTAAAGATATGCTAACACATTTGCTCATAGTATTGGTTTTTTTAGGATTCTGAATGCCCTTAAAGTCGTAACAAGGAAGATGAGAACTGTCACTCCCGAGCCCGAGGAATTGACAAATGGCCGCACACCTACAAGGCCGTGACCAAGTAGGCACGCAAGGCCTCAGTACCTATCTCAATAAAAAAAAAATCTAACAAAAGTACTAACTTCACAAAAACAAAAGGATTAAAGGAATACAATAACCAGGATTACAACTATAGTCCAAGGAAACTAAAAGGGCAAGATTTGAAGTCTTAAGCAAATAACAAGTTCTAGGTTCATAACGAAAAAACTATTTACATGCTAACCAACTGGTGTTCACTCAACTGTTCCCTGCTAAGCTATCCACCACACACTTACTCTTGATCTGAAAAAGATAAAACAAGTATTTATGAGCTTGATAGCCTAGTAAGCAACCACTAAAAGCAACAAAAATATAGGGATCACAAAAACTCAATAATTTCAAAACATGCTTAAGTGTGATATTGCACAATAAATAACAGAAATAAAACTCAGAATTCAGAGTATTTCAAACAAACATAATTTTCCAAAGGAACGAGTATATATGTCCCCCAAATAACTAATGCCAAAAACAAAACAACAGAATTCATATATTTTAACTTGGTGACCCGAGTTGGATTGTCAGAGTTCATTTATTTATCCTCAATGACCCGAGCCAGATTTTCAGAGGCAGTTATTCTCCACCGACGGAACGGGGAGAAACTATAGTTTCTTATCAGAGTCAGAGTACGTGTTGACACAGTCAGTGTTTAACCCTCAGTGACAGGGTTATTGCAAAGTTAACTTGGGGACTACAGGTTACTATATCAAAATATGCCGGGTCCAAAATCATTGTCAACACAAAATAGTGAAATTCGGTGACCCCTTTTTCTAATTAAAAATAATTTCAATTATTACAAAATAAAATAATGCTGCTATGTGACTAGAATAATTAGAATTTCATCAAGTATGTAACAATAATAATTAAAATGTAAGAAATCAATTAAGTTTATAAATCATGATTTCCGCAGACATTCAATACTTAAGAAACAATTGGTTCTAAAAGTTCAAAGAAAAACCATTTAAGAATATAATATGTTATCAGAATAGTGGCTGCCAAGTAAATCATAAAATCCGTAATTAATTAAAGTATTAGAATCAATAAATAAACAATTAAATAATTAGAAATCTATAAGTTCTAAAATATGGATAGATACAGTATCTTGAAACCCAAAACATTTTAAAAATAATATCATGAATGGTCTTAACAATAAAACCTAAAGTAATTAAATAATTATGTAGATTATTTACAGAAATCAGAAATTTTATATATACATATATACATGTTTATATGTGGTTTACTTACCTGATATTCACTAAATTTTCAAAATCCAAATCTTATACCAAATCAAACTTGCTGAACACGCCCTATATTTGAAAACAAATTTCAAGGACATCAAAATCTCCCCGAAATATATGCAACAGAATTTAAAAGATGCTAATGTAACATGTCTCTAATTAACCTTAAAAGACAGCCCTAAAACCTAAATTCCTAATATGTTGTAAACCCAATTGTTGGCTAAGCAATGCTTAATAGTCAGAGAAAAGGCAATGAAATATCATACTCTTACATGCCCAAGCAGGACACAAACTTGAAACCCAAGCCTATTACAAAGAGATAGAAGAAAAATAAATAAGATATTATAAAGTTTTGTACAAGCATAAAAATTTAAGGATTTTGCTTTTCACAACTTTAAACAACAAGGAAATAAAATTGAAAAGGTTCTGCACTTAAGAATACAATGAAATTGGCTTTGCAATGCATTAGAAATATGTCATCAATGGAAAATTTGATGTTCCAAGTGGGGCAATGACATTAAATGTCAATTAAAGAAGTGGATTCCTCACATTTGTAAGACATGGGAAACTAAACTAATACATTCCTGCATGATGGTTTAATTACCCATACATACACACACACACACATACATGTATATATATTTCTGTTATATATATAAACTAAACTAATACATGTATATCAAAGTGGCGGATTCTTCTTTTATATATACAACTCGCTTAAAATAGAGATCAAAGTGGGGGCTTCAAAGAAGAATCATGAAATTATTCTCTAACTACAAAAATTAAATGACACAAGTCATGCTTGTTCTTTCTCTTCTCTACTTTTCCAAACTCTAGAACCCGAACACAATTTAACCCAAAGAATATATCAAAGCATACAGATTCCTAGGAATGGAAAAAAAAGTTACCTGTTGACTTTTCAAAGATAAAACAAGATACTCTTCTCACCACTCTTCAAAACCCTAGAACAGATTAAAACAAAAAAAAAAAATGAAACCCTAACCATTAAGAAGTCAAAACAATAACTAATGAAAGAAAACAAATCGAAGAAGGGAAAGGGGAACCTACCACAAATACTCCTAGACGAGCACTCGACAAGGGCGATTCTCTCGTCTTTGCCACAAACCCCCAAAGCTGATCAACGAGAGAGAGAGAGTAAGGCTACGAAGTTCTCTTTGTTGTTTTTTTTTTTTTATCACATAACCAATGGAGGTTATCAGGAACGCGGGGGCTCACAATCTCTGAAAAGATAAGGTTGGGTTTAAAATTTTAAATTTAAAAAAAACATAAAAATAAATTAAATAAGAGTGGGGTCTACAAGAACATTTATGGAGGTCTGCAATGTTCTCTCTTCAGCAGTTTGTCTATCATTGTGCAAAAGTCATTCTCACTTCTTGTTTGAATTATTTTCAAACGACATAAATCGTATAATATTCTTAGACCTTTATCCCCAGACTTAACCTTTCTGATAGATTGTATACACTACACTAAAAAAGAGCTATAGAGGCGGTTTTAACCGCCTCTATAGCTTTAGCGGTGAATTTTTCACCCGCCTCTAAACCGGCTCGTATCAAGCTGGCTCTAGAGTTTAGAGCCGGTTTGATACAACCATTGGGGTAAATTAGTAGCTAAAGAAGCGGTTTTTAGAGGCGGTTATAACCGCCTCGAAAGATATTTTACCTATAGAGGTGGTTATAACCGCCTCTACAATTAAAATTTTAAAACTCTAATTATAGTTTAGAGGCGGTTATAACCACCTCTACAATTAAAATTTTAAAACCTTGGTTATAGTTTTAGAGGTGGTTATAACCGCCTCTACAATTAAAATTTTAAAACTCTCATTATAGTTTTAAATCATCAAACTTCAATTTGTATCAATTTGATCACTCAACTTTTATTTGATTTCACCGGATAGTAAATCAAGAAATTTTGGCCTCCAAATGAATGATGTAGTTCTTTTTCGATGATATGGGCACCTTTAATAGACTTAATAATGTGTCATAGTAAAGAATGACTTAGATTTTCATACACCCATGTAATTCAATTGGGGGTTGAAATATTTAATTTATTATCCAGTGAAATTAAATTAAAATTGAGTGACCATATTGATATAAATTGATGTTCGGTGATGAAAGTGAAGATGAGCAAAAGTTTAGTGATCTTGTAAAAAAATGACCCGTTATAACCGCCTCTACAATTAAAATTTTAAAACTAGTTATAATTTTAGAGGCGATTATAACCACCTCTATAGCTACTAAGTTTCTATTCATTCCTTAATAGTTAAAGAGGCGGTTACTAAGTTTCTATTCATTCCTTAATAGTTTTAGAGGCGGCTATAACCGCCTCTATAGCTAATTATTTCAATCCTCAATAGTTGTAGAGGCGGTTATAACCACCTCTATAGCTAATAATTTTGTAAATATTTATACTTTTAGAGGGGTCATAACCATCTAAAAATTTGTTCATTAATTGAATTAAATTAAATATTGATTTATTTTCCTATTATAATAAATAAATTTGTTTAACCTGTAAATCAAAAACATGAATCTTTCAATACATTAAACAATATTCTAAATTCAATGTCATTGACTTTGATTGACAAGTTAAGAACTAAATTGCAATGTATTTTGATTAATAACAAAATTTTCAAACCAAGCAGAGGATTCCCATATTTTAAAAGAATTATACACAAGAGTTGTCTCTATTGGTAATATATGAGAAATTTTATTAACAAAAAAATTCTCCTTTTGGCTTTGTAACTCCCTCTCATGTTCAAGAAGACTGGCTCTGCAATAAAAATAATGAACAAATATTAGATACTAAACAAAAGCACTACAAATCTTAGTTCAAAGAACACAACACAAAATGGTACAAACAAGACTATGCGACATAAAAGAAAACCGAAATAAATTTCGTGAGCCCCGTGAAAATGAAAACATAAAACTATACTCCAATTGATCTATTGTATGCATATACATCCATTTACTTTTCTAAAGAAGACACTGAATTTTCTGTTAATCTCTGACAACTATTTGAATACCAACTCTTCACCTAAACTGTTTTGGATCAGTTGATTATGTTGTTTGGATGAGATCTTAGGCTGTAGCTTGTTCCTGGATAATGTTTGGATGGGATCTTATGCATCATGATATTGTTTGGATGAAACTGCATAATAAAGAGTAGACGATAATATATTCAGTATCAATAAAAAAAAGCTTGATGATGTCCATGAAAAAGAGCAGACAAAATCATAAGAAAGCTCCATTGAAAGAAAGAAAGAAAGAAAGCTAACCAAAGACAATTCACAGCCACAAACAATCAGTAGTCAACAGAACAATGATACTCTATTTTTCCAGCCGGATATGCAAAGCATCAAAACTTTAATGTCACTAATCAAAGGTTGGTGGATAAGTTCATCACTGGTTGACGATCCCATTGTATGGCTGAAAACCATGTAAGCTACCTGCAGACTGTGCTGCAATAAACCTGCTTGAAAAAAAAATTTTCATTTCATTTTCCTAAGAATCTTATAATTGCATCAACAAGAACAAGCTCCGTAGCAAAAAAACTCCATAATGCACTTTGTGAACAAATGGAGGTAGTACATTCTTTGAGTCCATGATGTACCTTATAAACATCTAAAATTGTGTATAAAAACAGACCAGATGTAATGTGCTTTGTCTTAGGCTAAACTGTTTCTTAGTGTCTGTTTGATATGATACAGATTCCTGTCGTGGTGTCTCTCAAAATGATTTATACGTTCATATTATTGACTACAGCAAATATTGGTGCTAAAAAACAATAAATAATACATTTCAATCCAATAAACAAATCCATTATTTGTTTGTTTGTTTCTTTGTTTATTCTTTGTCACAATGCACTAAAATACTTACAAAAACACATGTCCTGCTCTTTCAGTGTGTGGAATTTTGTGAAGCTTTTCTAACACTGCATATCTCTATGATCATTTGTCAGTTAAATTACTAAAGTTTCACTAAATCTTACTTAAATTATACACAAAATTTCATTCTTGTTTTTTCACTCTTCAAGAGGCAGTCATTTTCTAAGTGTTCAGTTACAATGACTGAACAGACATAATAACCATTCAATTTTCATGATTTGAAACCCAGAGTTGAAAATTTGAAGGCAATGATTTTTGGTTAATAAAGATATAGAGCTTACCAAAAGTTCTCCCTTCAAGAACACCATCCAACGCAAAAATCAGAAAGACTGATTAGATCCACAACATCAAGATATTGAAAAAACAAAAAGTAAAAGAAAATAATTCAAACTTATTAAAAATAAAAATAAAAACCAAAAACAAGAACAACATACAAACTCTTAAAACTAATACAATCAAAACAAGAGAGTAATCATCCTTCTTGTTTTTCTTATCACCAGTTCCCCAATTCTATCCACAAAATTTAGAACAAGGAAACATTGATGCAAACTACTAATCATTCACAATAAATAGAAGATAAAAAAGAATCAAATGAATCACAGAATGGTAGCTGTTAGCATAGCATACTCACATGTGCATATTTCCTGTGGTTGTGGAAGGTGGGAGGAGCTCAACTTGTCAGAGATGGTTTGATGTGAAGGATAAAAATAAAAGTTTAAGTGTTAACATCAAGAACCTCTACCAATGGTCATAAATAACAATCTTTTTATGTAAAGCATCAGTAAGAGGGCAAAGGTTTAATGATTTAATCATGACTCATAGACTTTATCACTAACATCAAGAACCTACACTATTAACCATTCAGAAAGAAGCCTGAGGATTGAATAAATTCATGAAATGTATCTACTAAATATCAAGAACCAATGAGATCCTTCCTCTAAAACTCTGACCATACAGAAAAAGGCTCATTAGCTGGCTATAATTCATACAATGCATCTACTAAACAACAAGAACTACAGCAATGCTTCCTCTAAAACTCCAACCATTTAGAAAGAGAACCAAGAATTGTTTACAATTAAAACTACTAATGCTCATGAGAAGCAATCATGTCCTTTACAGCATCCAAAAATTCATCAAGAGGCCCAATATTTGAATATGATTCATGGAACATATTTATGGTTGTTCAAGGCTTCAGAAACCCATCTTTGTGATTTTATTTGTTCTTTTAATGCTAGGATTGCATTCTATTATTTGACAGAGAATAGAAAGCTTTGCTTCTCAAACTTTAAATTTTGATGATACCTCAAGCCTAGAATTTAGAAGAAAATAAATATGCTAGAAAGCAAATCAAAATGGGAATCCTGGTCATCAGCATTGAATCACTGAAAGAGATTTCTGTTGGCATTTATAAGAAAATTTAATTTCAAGATAGTGCATGCCAAAAGATGAACCAACATGATGAACTCTAGGAAAAAACAAGCTAAGTCCATTAGTTTAAGAAGTCACGGGCTTAAAAGAGGCCATACTAAACTGTTAACCAGGTGATAAATATATGAAGATAATAACTAAACTAAAATGAACATTATGAAATTCAAGAGAAGTATACTTGTGACCAAGGATCAAAACGAAGGTGGAAACCATGGTCTGGGAAGGCGATAACAATATCCAGTTTTAAATGTTCCTGCAAGAAATATGAAAAAATAATGAAAAATTTATGATGAAATAATTCCTTCAAGGTCATTTGCATATGCATCGCTCTCAAATAAATTAATGAAACAAAATAAAGAGTAGTTATTCAAAGGTTCCGAAAATATTTCCATCATTGCCTTCATGATCATGAATTAGTAGTGAAAAAGTAATTCTATAGCAGATTTTTTTTTTTCTTTTTTTGTGGTCAAATCAACAATAGACTAAAAGTGGTTGGCTCAACAATAAAGATTGATATGTATTGTGGAATTTCCAAACCAAATTAACCACTTCTAACCTCATTAAGATACTTCACATGAACCACATCATAGATGCTGGGCTAGTGTTCTATTTGAGCAAAGGCTTCACAGATGGGCATTCCTGCAACAAAAAGAATATTGATGTCAATTAAAAAAGCAACAAGTCGGAAGAGTTATACAAATGACTTCCTGAGCACTTTGCACCACCAATGCTTTGCCCACCTTATTACATATAAAGGTTAAATCTCCTCAATCATTAAATGCAACTTCGAACTGACAGCTTCTAAAGCTATTTGTATAAATAATTTTTTGTTTTTTCATATCCTCTTTGAGCAAACACAAATAAATATATCAATAATAGAAGGCATGTACCAGGCCAGGAATAACAACATAAACTATGGTTTCACTATTTTCCATGATTCACACATGACAAAGATAGAGCATAAAATTGTGTGGCCGTACATTGGACAAATCAAGAGACCTTATCTCTCTGAAATCAACAAATCTTATAATTTCATAATGGTAATAAATTGACACTTGTATAAGATTGCAGACCATGTGCATAATGCATTTTCTCACTGCCTTGCAAATCCCTCTCAACCGTTGATCTCTTTTCCAGACAATAAAATTCTAAATAATACAGAGTATAAATAACAACTAGGCGGCCAGTTTCAGAAACCAAAACCCAAAAAACAAGGTCATTAGCCAACCATCAAATAACCAGCAATCACTCAATACAATTAGTGAATCATTTGATCATTGATCCGTCTTCCATACAAACCAATAATAAATAAATAAATAAATATAGACTACAAAGAAAACCAACAGCTAGACTTGCCACTCCAGAATTAAAAACCCTAATAAAAAAGTTCAATCCCAAGCCATCAGAGAACCAACCAAACATCACTCAAACACTTGAAACATTCTTTGAGACATTCAATCCTTCCAAGACCATGAATCATACAACCATTAATCTCTTCAATGTAATCAAAGCAAAAGCAAATACATAGAACAATCAGATGACCTAATTCATCATCACAAACCTTGATTGGAAAAACAAAAAGGGGGCAATCTCGAGCAATCAAACACCAAAACCATCATCCAAACAAATTGAAACACTAACAGAAAACAACCATCTGGAGAAAATAAGAATTAAACAAAAAGGAGAAGCGATGCAAATAGGAGAAATACCGATGGTGAAGGGACCGATGCCGAGGCCAGGGCGAAGGCCAAGGGTAATGGCACCCAAAACAGTTCCCTCACACCTCCGCCTCGCCGCCGGTCCGACGGCCGCTAGTCGCTGCTGATCGCTGGTGTTACGGAAGCGGCTGCATCATGAGCTACTCGTCTTCTCCTTTTATCTCGATCCTTCTCATAGAACACCTCTCTGTTTTCAGTTTTCCTTGCGACCTCACGGCTTACCCTCTTTTTATACGAAATCGAATCGTTTGGGTTACGGAAATATTTTATTTAGGGCATTTAAAATAAATATATTATTGTATAAGTAACTAATATTTTATCTAGCGATCTCACCAACAAATCCAAGGACAGCGGACTCCGAGGAGGGCCTTGCTGTAAGAAGCCGAGCATCCTTACCGCAAAGCCCAACACCGGTGCCACCAAGCATGTTGATCTCAGCAACGAGGCTCTTGTTGATCTTCCCAGCAAGAACCATCTCCACAACCTCCATAGTGTGAGCATCGGTGACACGAAGGCCGTTGTGGAACTTGGGCTCGTGGCCAGTACAGAGGAGCCAAGCGTTGATCTCCGGTCCACCGCCATGGACAAGAACAAGGCGGAGGCCGACGCAAGAGAGGAGAACCAGATCGGATAGGACGTTGCGCTGGAGGGCGGCAGACTTCATGGCGGCACAGCCATACTTCACGACGATGGTCTTGCCGCAAAATCTCTGGATGAAGAGGAGGGATTCGGAGAGAATGTCAACTCGGGTCTGCGCCGATGTCGGAGGTGATGTAGTGTAGGCGATGATAGGTGGCGATGGAGGGATGGAGGATTTGAAGGGATGGAGATGCAAGGGCTTGAGAGGAAGTACTATAGGGTTAGGGTTAGGGTTTGGAAAGGAGAAGAAAGGATGGTGGCCGGGTTTGTCGGGAATTAGGGCAAGAGAGAAAGCTGGGTTTCTCGGTTGAGGAGTTGGGGCATACACGAGAGAGAGAGAGAGAGAGAGAGAGAGAGAGAGGTTTTTTAATTATTTTTTAAAATAAAATTAATATAGAGGGGTTTTAATAAACGGTTCTAAAAATATGAAAAAAATATATTCTATTTTATTATAGAGGTGGTTTTTTAAAACCTCTCTATTTAACTGCCTTAAAAGTTCAAAATTGGTACAGTGATAATATCTCCCACATAAATTCCAGCAATCTGTATCACCAAATATATATTTTCAAAAATCTTTCTAGCATACCTAATATTAGCCATGTGTGCTCATGCAAATGTAAAAATAAAAAATAAAAAAAACGTGAAATCACGTTATAGATACTCCTTGAGACAAGAAAAGGGCCAAGTTGAAAGAACTAAAGCAAGCTTCCTACCTCCTAATATATATCATGTCAAGCAATAAAGGTCTCAACCAACAAAAAGTATGTCTTGGAGCTAGGGATGGCCACTCTTTTCATAGATCAATGCCAAACTGATAAATTGTTCTCAATTGTAACCCTCCCAGCACAAGAGCAACCGATTTGATCAAGGGATGGCCTAGCTGTGATATATAATCATTGCGAAGAGATAAGAATCAAAGCTATTTTTTAAGGCTTTTTTTATCAAAGAAAAATTGCAGAATCGTGAGGTTATTTGATTTTATTTTTCTTATCTGGAATTAAACAACCATGAAAAGCTCAATATATGACTACTTGATGTCCATGTGTTAGGACTAGAGCCTAAATGTCATATTGCTTAGTGTTGCCGCCGTCTTTTCTATTGCATTTCTTGAAGTACAATTCTTTGGACTGTATGTTGTTGTCTTAAGAAATCAACAAAATTTGCAGTTTAATATTAAGATTCTTATTGCTTTTATGTGGGAAATGGGATTTTTTGTTATGCTTATTCATGCTGAAGTAAATGGATCGATATCATTATGATATAAACAAGTTATTAGGCTTAAATATATATATGTCATAACGAAGTAAATGGATAATTGAAGCAAGTGTGGTTGATTTTTCTGTGACCATTTCTCAACAGAAATATCTTGAAAAATATTAGATTGGCCAAACAGACTGAAAATTTTCATACTGTGTATGACGAGGTGCACTTTTCCTTTTCTTTCCTGAAAATATAGAAACACGTTGCTGTGAATAAATAAACAATTTCTTATCACTGTGTATGAATGATTTTACTGCCACATTTCTAAGATAGCAAGTGCTTGAAAGTTATGCTTATTCTATTTCTTGATTGTGACCTTTTTAGTGTTTCTTTCACAATAAAAATTCACTTCAGGGAATAATTAAGCGGCTTGGATAAATTTCATTCAAACTTACTCATGATGGTGTACAAGTTCCATGACAGAAATATGTTGAAGCTGTTAGACTTAATCATGTTGCATTAGTTAGTTCTTTTAACATGTTTTTTTTTTATTCTTGGTGCATGAGTTTGTGTGCATGGGTTTGCATGAGTTTGTGTGCATAAGTTCTGAATGTGGAGTGTCCACGTGAGAGACTTAAGGTTTGAATGGTTAGCCACGATCTATTTTGTCGTGGGATTGCATGGTCAAAGTAGTAAGTGCACGTTTTCCCAAGCATGTAACTACTGCCAGTTAATGTATGTATAAATGGAGATGAAAAAAGGAAAAGTTGCAAAGTTTTACAACAACAAAACATTCTCATTGTCTCACATTGCATGAAACTATATACGAAACCATAGACGAAGATCCGATTAGTTACGACAAGTGGTATCAGAGACGGTGTTATGTTTGATCCTACCGAAATGTTGGAATACGGAGCCGGTTCTCTTTTAAGATCTCCATCAACACCAAGGTTCTGCGACTAAGGTGAAGGCAAAGGCGGAAGAGGCAGCGACGGCCACAATGTTGTAGTGTAGCTAGTGGTGAAGAAGACTAGGGGCACAGTGGTTTATCCAATGTTGACTCGCACGAACTATGGTGATTGGTCTCTCCTGATGAGGGTAAACCTGCAGTTACAGTGACTATGGGACGTGATTGAACCCAGAAACGTTGACTACCAGGATGATCGGATGGCATTATCTGCTATTCTCTGGGCTATGCCATCTGAGATGCTGTCGACTTTCGCCATCAAGGACATGGCCAAGCAAGCATAGGATGCTGTGAAGACCATGCGAATGGGTGCCAAGCGTGCACAAGAGGCAAAAGCGTAGACGTTACATACAAAATTCGAGTCCATCAGGTTGAAGGATAGTGAAACTGTCAACGACTTCGCCATGCGGCTCACTAGTCTAGTAAACAACCTAAGAATCTTGGGTGACAATATCGACAACAAGAGGGTTGTGAAGAAGTTCCTTCGTGTCATTCCACAAAGGTACACACAGGTCGCGATCTCCATTGAGTCACTCGTTGATCTCAAGACTCTCACCATGGAGGAACTCATAGGACAACTCAAAGCTGTTGAGAAGCGCTATGAGCTCGGCAGCGACACTGATGGCACAAGTAGTAAATTATTCTTCACTGAGGAGGAGCAATTTGTCCACCAGAAAAGGAGAGAACAAAGCGAGGGTTCTTCTTGTGGGAAGAAAGCAAGCAACATGGCCATGGCCACGGCACAACAACAGGCACCCGTGATATGACCAAGGTCAAGTGTTTCTCGAAGGAACATCGAAAACCACGCCGTGAACGCAAGGAGGTGGTGAACCTTACGCAGGTGCAAGACAACACACCAGCATTGTTAATGGCTGAGCATTGTGATCTCGTTCAAGTGGTTGAGGATGTGTAGAGATGGTGTTTCTTAACGATGAGAAAGTGTTTCCAGTGGATGCTAGCAGTGATGTGTGGTATTTTGATATAGGAGCGAGCAACCATATGACTAGAGCCATGGAGATGTTCATGTCATTGGATGGATCAATCAAAGGCATAGTGATGTTCAAAGATGGCTTGGTCGTGGAGATCTGCGGAAAAGGAGTTGTTATGTTCCGATACCAAATTGAGGAACATAGGGTGCTTACTGAGGTGTATTTTATACCTCGCTTCACAGCAACATCGTCAGTTTGGGACAGCTTGATGAGACTAAATGTAAGGTCATCATCGAAAACGGGGAGCTGTCAATCTATGATCGCCAGCGAAAGCTACTCGCACGAGTGTTGCGTTCTAAGAACAGGCTATACACTTTGTCTTTGAACGCTACCGCACCTGTGTGCTTGTTGACAAAAGTGAATGACATGGCATGGTGCTGGCATGCACGCTATGGTCATCTCAATTTTCACACATTGCTTGACCTGGGCATCAAGCAGATAGTGGAAGGCCTTCCCATCAGTGATCACGTCGAGCAGCTTGGTAGTGGGTGCATTCTTGGCAAGCAACATCCCATGTCATTCCCTCATACAATGACGTACCACGCAGAGCGAGGACTAGAGCTAGTGCACGGTGATCTGTGTGGTCCAATCACACCGGTGACGCCAGGAGGTAAATGTTTCTTTCTCCTGATTGTTGATGATTACAGCAGATTCATGTTGATTGAGATGCTTAAGTCTAAGGATGAGACATTTAAGCATTTCAAAAAGATCAAGGATGCAGCAGAGAATGAAATGGTTGTCAAACTGAAGGCGATCCTCACAGACCGAGGTGTTGAGTTCAATTCCAACGAGTTCCACAATTACTGCGATGAACTAGGGATCAAGCGATATACCACCGCAACAAAACAAGGTTGTTGAGCGGCGAAATCAGATGGTGGTAGAGATGGCTCAAAGCTTACTAAAGAGCATGTGTGTGCCAGCTATGTTCTGGGGTGAGGTGATAAAGACTGTAGTGCATATTCTCAACCGAGGGCTGACATGGAGTCTCAACAAAAAATCACCTTACGAGGCATGGTACATAAGAAAACCATGTGTGCATTACTTCCGAGTGTTTGGTTGCGTTACACATATAAAGAAGATCGGTCCTATTATGACAAAGTTATCGGACAGATCAAAGCCGATAGTGTTCCTTGGCTACGAAGAGTGATCCAAGGCCTACTGTGTCTACGACCTGGAGACCAAGAAATTACATATAACACGAGATGTTGTGTTTCAGGAAGAGATGAAGTGGGACTGGGCGTTGAACTCATCTAAACCCATTCCCGGTGGCATCGATTCCTTCATGGTTGAATATGTCGCCGATCAAGTTGGTGTTGTTTTACATGATGACATCAACATGACCCAAACAACTAACACAGGAGCGGTGGGACCACAAGCAGTTGATCCTCAAACAATCTTGACTCCAAACGCAGTTACACCAGGTAGCATTGAGTGCATGACACCACCTACCAACATATCACCTGACTTGAAGAGTGCACGGCTGGGCTATCGAATGGTGTTGGATATCTATAATACAACCCAGCAGATAACGCATGAATATGACACCGAGTTCAACAATATCTGTCTTCTTACTGCTGAGGAACCCAATTGATCAAGCAATGATAGAGGCGTGCTAGAAGCAAGCCATGGACAATGGGATGGAGTCCATCCGCAATAACGACACATGGGTGCTCGTTAATCTCCTTGCAGGACATAGAGCTATTGGGCTCAAGTGGGTGTTCAACGTGAAAAAGAATCCTACAGGTAACATCATCAAACACAAAACTCGTTTGGTCGCGAAGGGTTATACTCAATGACAAGGGATGGATTTTGACAAGGTATTTACGCTGGTAGCACATATGGAGACCATGCAGCTATTGATTGCACTAGCAGCTTATGGCAGTTGGCAAGTTCACCAGATGGAGGTTAAGTCTGTGTTTTTGAATAGCGAACTCACCTAGGAAGTGTACGTGCAGCAACCTCCTGGTTACATCAAAGGCAAGCACAAACACATGGTACTCAAGCTACGCAAGGCCTTGTATGGTCTATAACAAGCACCACATGCGTGGAATTCCAAACTCGACAGATCATTAACTTCGCTCAGTTTTGAGAGAAGTCCTCTGCAGCACGCAGTGTACAGGAGAACCAAGGTTGGCACGTTGCTGTTTGTAGGAGTATACATTGATGATCTGATCATCACTGGCTCACACGTTGACTACATCATTGAATTCAAGGATCAGATGTAGAAGTTATTCAACATGAGTGATCTCGGTCTCTTAAATTATTACTTGGGAATTGAGGTTAAGCAAAGTAATGACATGATCACCGTGTGCTAAAGCAGCTATGTGCACAAAGTATTAGAGCTTTCTGGCATGGCTAGCTGTAATCCATGCTTAACCCCGGTGGAGAATAGATTGAAGCTAAGAAGAAAGGATGGTAGCTCCACAGTAGATACCACTAAGAATCGCATCATAGTCGGGAGTCTACGTTACCTAGTGAACACCAGACCGGACATCGCCTATACCGTAAGTATTGTTAGTCGGTACATGGAGGTGATGACTTGACCGCAAGCGCACGGGTCGCCAAGTAATACCCCTCACGCACGCGCGAGGGGGTCGTATTCCCTGGGGGTCCCAAGAGCTGCTATTACTCCCCTCTAGATGACACTGTCTAGTCTACCAAATATAGTTTTAAAACAAGATAAGAAAAATAACAAAAGGGAAAACTATGAACAAGTGGACTAAGGCACACCACAAAAGCACATTAAGGAAACAATTAGCAATAAAAGTGCGAGGTCCCCGGGCGAGGATCCCCTCGGGACTACTAAAGCTAGAAGGATGCTAGAGTAATGAAGGTAATGGTGGTTAGGCCAAGAGATGTCCAAAAGTAGGTCACCCCGATGGTCACGGTAATAACCCCTAATCCGGTACGAGTATTGGAATACGGAATCTCTTCCGCCCAAATCCTCCTACGATCGCATTACGCTTAGGGAAATCTCTAATTAGGGTCAAACTCAATATCTAGGTTCTTCCCCATCGGGTGGAGGGGTACAAATACCCGATGGTCACGGCGTATTCGTACATGTATCCCTTCTAAGCCAAGCGTGTCTAGCACGAGGGCGATGGTCACGCAACCAAGTACAACCTAGAATTCAAACCACAGAGTTCTCATGCAATTTAATACAATAAAGAACACAAAGGTTAGACCACAACCAAACCAAATACCAAAAATATACTCAAAACATACAAACAAGCAAGTTCATCCCAAGGTTCACCGGATACCCGGTGACCTTGGGAGTCTAGTTCATCATCAACAAAGGAGAATGTATACAAAACAAGAAATACAAGATGAAGCTCATAACAACTCCCCTCGAATGAAGACTAGAAAGTGGTAATGAGAACTTGTCGGATCCCCGCCGGCAAGCTCCTAGATGCTCTCCCTCGAGTATGATCTCCTTCTCCCTTTGATTTGCTCCTCAAAAATGCCTTCTCCAGCCCCTTGAAGCCAAGGAAGATGATGGCGGAGAATGGTGGCCAAAAGACCAGAGAAATAATGCCCTAGAAACCCTTAAAAACTAATTCCAACGAGCTATGCGGCCTCCCATGCGGCCCCGCATGCGGGGAGAGAAAGTTTCCGAGAAAGCCCGAAAACCGCATAAGTTGCTACAGTGCCGCTACAGTAAACTGATACAGCAAAACCGCTACAGTAGAATTACTACAGTGGAACGTCACAGTACTCATACGGCCTGCTATGCGCCCGCATGGTAGGCCGCATGGATCTCCTGACCAAGTTCTTCAAGTTTTCGTGCTACAGTGATTGCTTCGGTACCCCCCGGCTCAGCAACAGTGTTTTCGATGCTGATTTCTTCTAAAATTCTGTCAACGAGCTCGAAGGGGTCTCATTGGTACCTATAACACGAAAGAAACCAATTCAGACCAAAAACGGACGTCAACTCATAGAAAAATACGCAATACATACGTCTGAATATGTAGAAAATACGTATGTTTAGGCATTTATCAAGAGGCACCTAAGATGCAACACATGGCGGTTGTCAAACACATACTGAGATACGTGAGCAACACGGTCGACTTTGGGTGTTGCTACAGGAAGCACGTCAACCCAGAGACCAAGCTGGTTGGGTTCAGTGACAACGACCTGGTCGGTAACTTAGATAACCGCAAGAGCACCAATGGATTGGTGTTCTTCCTTGGTACAAGCCTCATCACATGGGTGTGGTAGAAGCAGAAAATTATCGTGCTTTCATCGTGTGAAGCAGAATACATTACAGCAGCAATGGCAGCATGTCAAGGGATATTGCTCAGCCGATTGCTTGGAGATTTAAGGGGCACCATACCTTGTGAAGTCAAGCTACTGGTAGATAACAAATCAGCAATCGAACTATGCAAGAATCCAGTGCATCACGACCACAGCAAACATAATAACAAGAGGTTTCACTTCATTCGTGAATGTGTTGAAGACAACAAGATAGTTGTGGCACATGTCAACACCAACCAACAGCTTGCTGACATTCTAACGAAGGCTATCAGATGCACCAAGTTTATTGAAATACGACAGAAGCTGGGCGTGGTTGAGGTGAAATCAGGGCACCATGATTAAGGGGGTGATTTGTTAGACTTAATCATGTTCTATTAGTTAGTTTTTTTCATGTATTTTTTTTCTCTTATTATATGAGTTTGTGTGCATAGGTTTGCATGAGTATGTGTGCATAAGTTCTGAGATGTGGAATGTCCACGTGAGGGACTTAAGGTTTGAATGGGTCAGGCACGATCTGTTTTGTCGTGGGATTGCGTGGTCAAAGCAATAAGTGCACGTTCTCCTAAGCATGTAACTGCTGCTAGTGTGGACCCCGCCCATGCAAAAAAAACCCAAACTTAGCCTCTAAACCTCATGTTTTTCCCCTTAACCTTTCTCCTTGGCTTCTAGCTGTGAAACCTTGCAATGAAGAAATTCCGGAGGGATTCTCGGACACCATCCCATCCTTGCCTCCCACCTTGACCGAACTTTTTCTCCTCCTATGACCGCCATCTTCCTCTTTTCTTGCTCCCTTGTTGGTAGTAGAGTTAATGCTTATGTAGAATAAGAAGCATGCTTGAATCCAAGTTTATAGCATGATTGTAGGCTAAATTCTTGTGTGAAGCTTGTTTGGAAGCTTTTAGTTGTTTGATGTTTAGTGGGTGGTGATCTTAGTTCAAAGCTTATTCATGTTAGCTAATCTATGGCTTGGTGTATACTCTTGTGTGTTGTGAATGTTTCTACCTGAAAACTAGTGAACTTGATCCCTTTCCTAAGCTTTGCATCCCTACTTGTTTGCATGGAACTCTTGTTTACATAGAAATCTCTAAAATGTGTCCGATATTTAGATCAATATGCTTTTCAAACAAGGTTGCATGTCCTGCTTTGTTGCTATAACCATCATGTGCTACTTTGTTTCTATAACCATCAAGTTTAGTGTGTGTGTGTGTGTGTGTGTGTGTGTGTGTGTGTGTATTCATGCATGCATGCATTGACCTACAACTTGTGCTAGGAGACCTAATTCCACCTTTGTTTCTCTCATCTCCTATTTTTGTTCTTGTTAATCATTCTACTTTCATGTTTCACATAATTTTTATTACCACTAGTATTAGTATTGTGCTAGACCTACTTGTCGACACTTTCAAACTATTGTTGCTTTAATTAAAAACTTAGATTTAGTTCGATGTTGTTACAATAGGACCATTACTGAAAGTCATCCGTTAGTGTCGAGTGAAGTTCTAAAGCTTGAAGATTGTTTCATGTAAGTAATATACCCTTATATTTTTGTATGCACATGTATTTCGTTATTATTTACGTCCTTACTTTTAGAAATTTCTGAAAATTAAAATTGTGTTAATCATTTGGTTATTTCTCGAGTAAAAATTTTGATTAGTCACCGTACTATTAACTTTTTCCATTTTGGTCACTAACTTTTGATTTGTTTCTTTTTGGTCATTAAAATCCAATTCTTTCTCACCGGAGGGCACCCGCGACATTCCGGCAGATTTAATCCGAGTTGGTTGTCAGAAAACACATGTCAACAATTTTTTAAACTTATTTAAACCATGCTGGCCATGACACGTCAGCCAGAGAAATTCCAACCCTTCATAATCCCTGTCAGCAGGCCATGTCAACATGAAGTTTTAATTTAATACAATATAATAGCCAACTCATCACCACCTTCTTTCTTTTCTTTTTTAGGGATCATCGTCCCCTTTCTTCATCTGAGCGAGGGAGAGAAAAGGGGGTTCGTCATTGGACCTCCGGAGTTTCAGTTCTTCATCAGTGGCCGGGGAAGTGAGCAAGGAGAAGGAGGAAGACCAAAGCCCTAATTCGGCACTAGTGACAGGTGTTAGGGCAAGAAGAAAGGCCTTTTGTGTTCAAAACTTTGTGCAACATGGACGGAAATTGGGAGATAAGAGACACAAACGATGAAGCACCAACTTATTGTAAGACATTCCCTCATCTAATTTTTCAAATGTTTTGAAATATGGAAAAGATATGAAATATAGAAAGTATGGAAAAATATGGGTTAGTGTAAACTGCCCAATCTAATGGGGTCTTATTAGGTTTATTTGTTGAGAAATCTCTATGAAAAACCAATTTATGGAAAGATTAGGTATTAATTTTTTAGGGTTTTCAGTGCGCCATGACATTCATTGACAATTTTTATGGTTTTGATTAGGTTTATCCATTGATAAATCTCTCAACAGAACAATATATGGTTTTTTTTTTTTTATGTCATTATTATTCTTCTTAATAGGGAGGAAGCAATGCATTGATAAATTTTATGGTTTTGATTAGGTTTATCCATTGATAAATCTCTCAACATAACAAGATATGGTTTTTTTTTTTTATGTCATTATTATTCTTCTTGATAGGGAGGAAGCAATGCATTGATAAATTTTATGGTTTTGATTAGTTTTATCCATTGATTAGGTTTATCCATTGATAAATCTCTCAACAGAACAAGATATGGTTTTTTTTTTTATGTCATTATTATTCTTCTTGATAGGGAGGAAGCAATGCATTGATAAATTTTTTACATCTTCAAAGATGCTATGAATTAATTTTAGGTGTAGTTTTGACATTCATCCTAGGTAGAGAAACATTCTTTTAACTTCCCATCGAATTCTTCCATTGGATGTTCTAATATGAAACATTCTTTAATTTTTAATATTTGTTGACATGTTGCATTTTTAGTTTTGGGTCTTTTTGACTGTTAGGTCTTTTTCTTGCTTGTTTAACTACTATCTTTGTTGGTAATTATTTTATGTTTTCATCTACTAAAGTGGAGTTCCTTTATCAGGTTTGTCAGGTTTTTTTTTTTTTGAACCTTAATGCTTTTGTCCTATGTGATGGGCCTCCATGTAGTTCTTGATGCAGTTATTATTTATTTGATACCTCATGTGCTTGTTTTATGTATTAAAGCTCATTTAAACATCAAAGCTATTTCATTAGGTGGTTTACTTTAATTATGCTGTAGTGGCCAAAAAATGTCTGTTAACCTATGGAAAGAATGAGATTATATTGCAATACATTAAATTTATTTGTTAAATTCTAAAATAAAATGACATTGACTTAATGCACACCTGAAGAATGACATTAAATTTGTTTATCAAACTATGTTCATAATTTGTTAACTTCTGAACTAAAATAAAGAGTATTTAATCCACAAAGTATTGTTGGTTTTAACATTTTTCTATCAAACTAGTTGTACAGGCATAAATTGTTGGTGTGGATTTTCTTTTGATTGGTTATTTATTTGTTCATTCATGTATGGTGTGCTTTATTTTGACTGTGGATTGGAGTTCAAGATTTGTTCATTGGATACATATGGAAAAAATTTGTTATTAGGTTGTACTGAGTGGTTATGCAGCCAATTTAAAATGTCATACATATGTAATAATTGAATTCTAATTACCCAATTTTGTGTTAGTGCCAACTGCTGATTATTTCACAATACAAATGCATTATGGGATGACTGATGTTGAGAATTGGAGTCAGTATAGTTGTGTTGGATTTATTGATTTCTGTGCTGCAGACTACTTTTCAAGACTATAGCTTATACAAATGGTTAAGGAATTAAAATTGCCTGCAGAAGGCTGTAGATTTTGGTGGAAAGAAATTAAGGGTGAAAGGATGGTCATGACAGAGATAATAACTGATTTGGATGCAGTTGCAATGGCTGTAAGTGTGGACCAATCTAGATGTACAAATGTGTATGTCAAGGTTCCTGTGCTAGTTAGTTCTAGTTATGGTCTTGGGCTAGGACAGGTTGCTTTAGGAGAAAGGCTAGAAGAGAATCCAACAGAACATGTGGGCTTACAAATTGTGCAAGGAGAGGAATTACATGACAATTCTAATTTCGAAGATGATTTGAATGGGGAAAAAGGGCAGGGACATGCAAGTAATGATGATAGTGATTTGCATGACTCTGAATACAACTTTCAAAGTGAAAGTGATGATGGTGAAATTGATGTGAATGAGAATGCCATACCCATACATACAGCAAAGGCACCAGTTACACAGGATGAAATTAGAAGACAGGTAGATGATAATGAGGATGATGTAGTCTCAGATTATGCAGCATCAGATGATTTGCAGTCTTGTTCGTCCACAGATGAAGATGAGGTAGATCCTTCAAAGCCAATATATTCTGAATTCAATGAAGAAATGGACATGAAAGACCCTCAATTCAAAGTTGGCATGAAATTCAGGAGTTTCTCACAATTTAAAGAGGCAGTAAAAAACTATGGAATTAAGAATAGAGTGGTAATGAATTTAAACCTAACAGCAAGGTGAGATGTAAAGCTTACTGTAAGAAAGGTTGCCCATTTTACTTATGGGCTTCACCAATGTTGAAGGACAAAAATACCATCCAAATAAAAGCTGGGAACCTGAAACATGAATGCCATAGGGATCATAAAATCAGGCATGTCAATGCTCAGTGGATAGCAGAACATTACTTGGAGCAGTTTAGAGCAGATCCCTCTTAGAAGATTGCAGGCATCATCCAAGCTATTAAGACCAACCAGGAGGTTGATATAAGCAGGTTGAAGGCATGGAGAGCAAAGAACATAGCTGCAAGGTACATTCCAATTTCTATTTTTATGTCATTTCTTCAGTTGTGATATTACTTAGGGCTAACTATCTATTGTGTTTGTTTTTAATTATTTTTTCCCTACATACTTGCTGGAAAATAGAATGCTTGATGGGGATGAGCACACACAAATGACTAGATTGTATGATTATAGGTTGGAGTTACTCAGGACACACCCTGGTTCAACAGTGAAATTTAGATGTACTGAGGGTGTGTTTGAGACCATGTATGTGTGCTTATCCCCGCTCAAAGCAGGATTTCTAGCAGGTTACAGGCAAATTATTTCTATAGATGGGTGCTTTCTGAAAGGGCAGTATGGAGGACAACTATTAACAGCTGTTGGTATAGATGCAAATGACGGCATCTATCCAACAGCATGGGCAGTGGTCAACAGAGAAAATTACCAAAATTGGGTCTGGTTTCTAGAGCTATTAGCTGAAGATCTACAAATAAGCAATAGTAGTCACTGGGCTTTTATGAGTGACAGACAAAAAGTAAGCACATTTTATCAAATTTGTTTGTTCTTTCAACTTATGAATCTATACCATAAATGTTTTTCCTTCTGTTGACTGATTTCTATTATGTTTTCTGTTTTCCTTGCTTTGTTTTCTATTACTTTAATCTGTTTGTTGGTTCATTATTCCTTCAATACAAATGATCACTTAGGGCCTCCAAAATGCAATCTCTGAGTTATTTCCATACAGTGAACACAGGTTTTGTGTAAGGCACATACACACTAATTTTAGAAGAAAATTCAGAGGCAAAGCTCTTAAAGATCAGTTGTGGTCCTGTGCTAGGTCTAGTTACATCCCTGCCTTTAACCTAGCTATGGACACCCTCAAAGACATGTCAACAGAAGCTTACACCTTCATGAAAAATATCAATCCTGCAAGTTGGAGTAGGTCACACTTTAAAACCCAATTTAAGTGTGATATGTTGTTGAATAATATGTGTGAATGCTGGAATAGTCAAATATTGATAGCTAGGACAAAGGGCATAGTCAATATGAATGAAATGATTAGGACACAACTTATGATAAGAATTCAAAAAAGAAGAGACAAAATGAAAACATGTACCACATAACATTGCCCTAAAATTATGAACAAGTTAGAGAAGTCCAAGCAACTGAGTTGGTTATGCAAAACAATATGGGATGGTGGTGATAAATATCAAGTTGTATGCCCTGAAGGTCAGTTCATTGTTGACTGCACAGAAAGAAGTTGCACTTGTAGGAGATGGCAGCTAACAGGAATCCCTTGTTGCCATGCTGTCTCATCTCTATATTACAAGCACAAAAAACCTGAGGATTACCTACATGATTGCTATACTGTAAGCACATTCTTCTCAACTTATAACCATATTCTACACCCTACACAAGATAGCAATTATTGGCCAAAGAGTCCACAAGGGCCCATGATACCACCTGAGCCAACAAACAGAAACAGGGGCAGAAAACCAATACTTAGGAGGAAGGATCCACTTAATGATAACACTAGCCTTACAAATGGAAAAGTTAGTAGGAAGGGGATCACAATCACATGCAGCATATGTGGAATTACAGGGCATAATAAGAGATACCATGGGGGTGCAAGCAGTGAGTAGTTTTTAAATTTGTTTGCCTTATTGAATATTTCTTATTTTACTGGGATTTCACTTAAATTTTCGTCATTTGGAATGAACAGAGCCAAAATCCACAAATGGGACCACATGAACAACCAATGCAAACATCCAATAGTTGTCCTGTGAGTTCAAATTTTTTTCATTGTTTACAATTTTTTTTTTTTGGACAATGTTCTGCGATTAAAATGAACAATGTATTGGTAGAGTGTTGATCATCACCAAGACCCCATGGATGCAGTTGATCCTCAAGTGCTAAAGGAACATTTCCTTGAGGTATGTGGCTGATCAAATATAAATTCATGAAATTAAATTTTTCCTAGTCTAATTCTAATTCTTTGAACATGATAAGGTTGATCAATTAAGAAGACACAATGAAACTGAGGGTCTTAAGGTTGATGTAGTGTAAACTGCTTCACAAGACCAAGCTTCACAGGTATAAATTAATATAACTCAATATGATAATGTCATATGTTTTCAATTATTTGATACAAGGGTTCTGTGTCCTTTGTGTTATGTAGGTAATTGACATAGCTGTTTGTTAATCTAACTAATTTCATTAAGCATTATGCATAAAAATGGCTAAACACAATTATTTTTTTTTCCAGTGGAAAAAATCATCACCTTTTAACCTTATTGCAATTAATTTGATCAGCTGCAGATGTTTGATGTACATGTTGACATCCTTTCTACCCCAACTTTGTCAAGTCAAAAGTTTTCCTCAGCTTCAAATTTATCAGCTTCATCAATGGCAGAAGGGGTATGGTCATTGTAATTAGTTTGTTTCAATAATTGTATTAAAAACCTTGTAAAAACATAACAGATGAATTTGTACCTGCAGATAAATATAACAACTACAGATGGAGCTGGAATAAGGAAGCAAAAATTGACCACAACTGGTGGAAGAAGGCAGCTCCTATCAAAAATGCAAGCAAGGAAACAATTCCCAGCAAAGCCCCCAATCCTGCGAGTAGAAGTGAAGGAGAAACCTGTTGAAGGTAACAACAAACTTGGTGGTGCAAGGAAAAAAAGAAAGATATGGCTTCCACCTGGCCTTGGTGGTTCTAGTGGAACTAAAAAACCATAATGAGGAAGGGGACCAGTGGGGACCTTGTTAACTTTACCTTCAATGTTGTTCTGGTCTTGGTGTACTAATTATAAATTTTTTGTTTGTTACTAAAAGCATCTGTAATATGGAGAATGCTTACTTGGTCATTGTGTATTAATTTTGTTCTCCTTTTTTCTTTGTTTAAAAGTGTGTCAATTTTGATTTGGTCAAATACTGAAATTTGTACATAAGACAAAATGTAATTATGCAGCAGACCTCCATTTTGTCAAGCAATTGTTATTCATGTTGTTTTTTTGAGAAACTGAGCAGCTCTTCCAAAGTGGTCTTAAATTATACATTGATTAATGAATAGCCATTACAATCAAGAGCCTTGACATTCATTGATTAATGCCTGTTCAGTCCTTATTCTTTCATTATACATGCATAGATACTTCTTAAATATTTTCAACAACATAATGGAGTTAATCTAACTCTTAAATGCATACAAGTAACAAATTGATGTTCTCTGAGATCTACATGGTAAAAATAAACAAGCTTGCCAGGAAACACACGCCTCATGTAGAGAAGATTGATCTCCATCAAAATAAAATAAAATTCCTAACTTTTCACATCAAAACCGGATATGTCCCATAACAAATTTTCATTTCTTAATTTAGGGCATACTAAATCTGTTATTTGGTGCATGATGTTAAGCTTTAACTCTTGCATACAAATCGGACCAAATTCACCTATAAACAAAGAAAAAAAAAACACAAATAACTCCTATCATAGATGGCTGGGTTTTGGTTTTCCTCATCTTCGTTGCTGCCTTTACTAGGGGTGAATAAAGAAATCTCCAGTGAAGAAAAAGCCCATTGAACGAAGAAGCCCTTTCTTTCTCCCAGCCTTTTCTCTCTCACCCTCTTGGATGAAGATTGGGGAAGAAGATGCTGACTGGGTGATGAGTTGGCTATTATATTGTATTAAATTAAAACTTCATGCTGACATGGCCTGCTGACAGGGATTATGAAGGGTTGGAATTTCTCTGGCTAACGTGTCATGGCCAGCATAGTTTAAATAAGTTTAAAAAATTGTTGACATGTGTTTTCCGACAGCCAGCTCGGATTAAATCTGCCGGAATGTCGCGGGTGCCCTCCGGTGAGAAAGAATTGGATTTTAATGACCAAAAAGAAACAAATCAAAAGTTAGTGACCAAAATGGAAAAAGTTAATAGTATGGTGACTAATCAAAATTTTTACTCGTTATTTCTCTATAACTACTAGGTTATGTCTAATTGCTGTTTTTCCCTTTTGTTTAAATTCATTGAGTATTTATTCCAAATATTTTATTTATTCAGTTATATATTTCTTTATTCATTTGGAAAGAGTGAGGGTGAATTGTGAATAATTTATTGTTTAGTTATTCCAAACTATCCTTGAACACTACTTGATTATTTAGATTATAAATATATCTCATGGGTAGTACTTTTGGTGAATTCTCCACTTTTGTGATGTTTTTATTTCCTTTGTTTAATGGGCTTTGTATACTAGTTGATGCCTGTCCTGTTGCTTTCTTTAGGCCTTGCTCTATTGATTTGTGGATCAAGTAAATTTTCATCCACCCATGTGTGATGTTTGTTTTAATGGAAATATATTATTATTAGTAGTAGTATTATTACTATTACTTTAATGAGAGAATCAAGCTGGTTTCTTTGGCACATTTATATTATACGTTGATACTTTTATTTATTTATTTATTGTTTTCTTTTTGTTATTACATAATATTTTTGCAAAATAATTGTGAATTGTTGTTATTAAATCTTCAAAATGGGAACCAGGCTAGGCGTTGGAAAAGTTGGTATATTTTTTACATTTAATTAATTATTTAATTAATTATTATTATTTTTAGTTATTTGCTTTTTTATTATTATTACTTAAATCTTTAGAAGATACTTGTGAATATTCTGTATTTTTTTCTTGGCTTTGAAATCTGTATGAATATTTTGGTCTCCAAATGAGCGATATGCAACCCTATCAGTGGGGGGTTAAACCTTGACCTTATCGACAAAAAATTCTGAAAAAATGAGACTACAGTTTCGCACCATGTCCGTTAGGTTAAATAATTATCAGCCACTTGATATTCAGTTTCAGGTCACCGAAGGTAAATAAATGACCTCTGTTATTCTGGCTCGGGTCACCGAAGTTAAATAAATGACATCTGGCATTTATAGTGAATTTGGAGACATACTTAGGAATCTTTTACATCATGCTTCGCCTTTTGATTTTGTTTACACTATTTTGTGTTTTCGATTTTGTGCAAGTTTCAGATTCGAACTTTCATTTCAGTTTATATTTTTGGATTACTTACTGGGCTAGTGAGCTCATAGATTTGTTTTAAATTTTTTTGAGATCAGGAGCAGTAGACCCAGGGATCTTAGAAAGCTTCCAGTAGATGCTTTCCTTTGGAGTTGTATTTTATGTCTTTTATCAGTTGTATGGTTGTTTAAGAACCTTTTTGTCGGTCATTCTGTATTTTCATTACTCTGTATTTGAACTTGGTTGTAACCATTAAGTTATACTTGTATTTTGTATTTCTCTCAATTTATCTACTATCTCCATTAAGTTATACTTGTATTTGTCCTCGCATCGGGTTTAGGGCGTGACAACCAGTTAATATATGTATAAATGTAGTTGAAAAAAAGAAAAGTTGCAAAGTTTTGCAGCAACAAAACATTCTCATTGTCTCACATTGCATGAAACTATATACGAAACCATAGACGAAGCTCCGATTAGTTACGACAGAAGCTGCTAATTAAATGCATCCTTGAGAGTCTCAAATAGATAGTTTCTGAAAGCCAAGAGAAGGATCAATTTGCACAGTTGGTGAAAGTGCAGAAAATTTAATTCAATGTTCAATGAATTGTTTTAAGATTTTCATGGCTTTTGATTATCATCTCCTGAATCTGTGGATTCTGATAATCTTGCCAGTTTTCCTTGCGGAAGATATAAAAATCAGATTGAAAATTCAGTACTTCGTTGTTAATGTCATGCCATTTATGCTCTCCTAGAAATCTCCTTGGTTGTTCTAGCTGTAACTTTCCAAATATGGTGTAATAAATGGCATACGTTAGCATTTGACAGTTCTGACAATGTTTATTTACATGTAGGAGAATCCATAGTCAAGGATCATTATGATGCTGGCCGAGGGGAAATTAGTGATGTAGCGAGAGAAGATATAGAGAAGGAAGAGAAAAAAAAAAAAAAGAAAAGAGAAGAAGACGGAGAGAAAAGAAGATAGAGAGAGATTGGAGAACATTAACATGCTCTCCCTTGATTTTCATTGAATATATATTATTGGCTTATACATCTAGGCCACTAGGGTTCTGCCACTATGGCATATTTGTAATAACTTTTGCATGCCATACTACCTTTTTTATAGTTAACTTACTGAATGCTAAATACCTAAGCTATGCATGCTATGAGCTTTATTACATGATGAAACCTTTGAAGTGAGAAGGTTTCTTTCTTGCACGGTTGCTCTTCCTTGCCTTTGACTCTGATTCTTTTTCTCTTGACTTGCTGACCAACTCCTCATACTCTTTATTGGTGGCATTCATTATCTGAATCACATTATGTAATTAAGCAAAAAAAATGCATTTGCAATAGAGGTTGATAATTAAAATCGTGTGAAATTCTTTACTTTGTGTTATTATTAAACAAAATATATTGTACTTGAGATGCTCATTATTTGTTAATAAAAATAAATGAAATTGAAGCTAGGAAACTTTTAATTGTTTTATGAGGTTTGTAGATTTGTTGCTCAAAAACTTTGTTTATGATTAGTTGAGGAATACACTAAATTCAAACTTTGCTAATGAGCAAGTTTTAGAAGCGGTTATAACCTCTTTTAAAACCAACCATGGAGAAGAGTTTAAAAAATTTTAGTTTTTGAGGTGGCTATAACAGTCTCTACAACTTCTAATTTTTAAAGGCGGTTATAACCGTCTCTAAATTAATTGTTAAAAATCGGGTGATAAAACCAAAAACTATAGTCAGTTAAAATCGTCTTTATAGGATTTGAAAATTGAATTAAATTTAACATTTTCCCTTAGAGAAGATGAGGTGCATTGATTGGTGCACTAGTTGTTGGAAAATAATTAAGCTATGAAAACGAATAAAAAACCCAGCTTATAATTCTTTTCACATGGCTAAGCATACTCCCAAAAAAATTCTTGTTTTTTTTTCTTTTTTATAAATGTCACCGGATTATCAGGGCAAATTAGAATTGACGTCCGGCCAATATATCTCCACCCAGTGGTATGAGATTCATATTGCAAGCCTGAACTCACAATTAGAAATATATTACCATACTATAACTTGAATTTGAGACCTTTTGAATGTCCCACATCAACGTCTTACACAGTAGAAATAAAGTCACTAGGCTATGAACCCTTTAGCTATTAAGTCAATTTTTGATTTTGACTATTTGAATTTTTTTTTTTTTAATTTTTGATTTGAGATTTAACTAAACTTTTAGTTTAGAATAATTGGGCTGAATTATCTATCTATCTATCAATATAATGTTATATATATATATATAACATTATATCAAGCACAAATCCTTCAAAAGGTTAAAGTGTATAATTATTATTTTTATTTTAATTACTATTATAATAATTATATATTATTATATATTATTAATTTTATTTTTAAAATAAAATTTAATAGCAAACAAACACCCACAAAAATAAGTAATTCTAACAGTAGCCATTTTGCTTGAAGATAGGATTACACAAATATTATATTTTAAAATATATACATAAGAATAATTTTTTTTATAAAATATAAATATTTTGTTTTCATTCATTAGACATAACGACTTCCAAGTCTTGAGTCAAGGTCATCACTTGCCCCGAGCATTACGTTTTTGTTCCTTAGTCAAATCCACCATCCGAAACTTTCAATGAAAACATCATAGAAACAAAGACCGGCATCCCAACACAACCAATGCAGCATCATCATCATCCACATCATGTTCATTCTCATCTTCTCCTTCCTCGTTTTCCCCCTTTGCCATGCAGCCATCTTTGACATAGTAAACCAGTGCCCTTACACCATCTGGCCAGCTGCCATCCCTGGCGGGGGTAGCGAACTCGAACCTGGACAAAACTGGACCATCTTCATCAACCCTCGGATGGACGACGCTCGAATCTGGGCCAGGACTGGCTGCACCTTCAACTCCTCAGGCTATGGCCGGTGTGAGACAGGGGACTGTGACGGCCTCTTGGAATGCCAAACTTATGGATCATCGCCCAACACCCTCGCGGAGTTTACTCTCAACGATTTCAACAACCTCGACTTCATAGATATCTCTCTCATTGAGGGCTTCAACGTCCCCATGGAATTCAGTCCAATTGCTGGTTGCAACCATGCCATTCAGTGCTCCACGAACATCACCGAACAGTGTCCAGATGTATTGAAGACCTCTGGGGGTTGCAACAATCCGTGCACAGTGTTTAAGACTGACGAGTATTGCTGTACATCTGGAAATTGCAAGTCCACAAACTACTCTAATTTCTTCAAAGGACTCTGTCCGAATGCTTATAGCTATGCTATGGATGACGAGAGTAACACTTTTACTTGTATTGGAGGGACTGATTATAAGGTTGTTTTCTGCCCTAACAACAATGCGACTAAATCTAATCCTCCACCTAGTTCTGCTGCCTCCGCGACCTTTGACATCGTCAACAACTGCTCATACACTGTTTGGGCAGCTGCCATCCCTGGCGGCGGTCGCCAACTCAACAACGGTGAAATATGGACTATAAGCGTTAACGCCGGCACCACCGGCGGTCGTGTTTGGGCACGCACAGGCTGCAACTTTAACAGCTCCGGTCATGGTAGCTGTGAAACCGGTGACTGCAAAGGCCTCTTAGAATGTCAAGTTTATGGCAAATCACCAGACACTCTTGCTGAGTTTGCACTAAACCAATACGCCAACTTGGATTACATTGATATTTCTTTAGTTGATGGGTTCAATGTGCCCATGGACTTCAGTCCAACTGGTGGGTGTGCACGTGGGATCCAGTGCTCGACCGACATCATCGGGCAGTGTCCGGCAGTGCTAAAGGCTCCCGGAGGATGTAACAACCCTTGCATTGTGTTCAAAACTGATGAGTATTGTTGTAACTCAGGTACCTGTAAACCAACAACTTATTCTAAGTTTTTTAAGGGTCTATGTCCTGATGCTTATAGCTACCCTAAGGATGATCAAAGCAGTACCTTTACTTGCCCTAGTGGGACTAACTATAAGGTTGTCTTCTGCCCTTGAATTCAGACGTGAGATCATTTAGTGATGTATGGTATGTAGGTACAAGAAGGAGAGTTAGGGAATGGAATATCCTTCTTGATAAATTAAGATCATTGTAACCGTGGTTATGAGTTCATATGAATAAAACCGAATGGCCTCTATTACGCCTTTTATTTAACTAATTAATAGTTTTCTTCTCTCTATTCTATTTTAGATATTGCAGCACATTAATGATGTTTCCTAAATAGCTCGAATTTGATTCTGTAAAAAATTAGAACTAAGATCGAAGTTTTATTAGGTCTAGACTCTAAACAGACTCTTTAATTTTTTTTGCTTGGCTTCCTACTCTAAAATATATAAATAAATAAATAATATATTTGCAACACTTAATTTAGCTAATAAAACTCAACTGCTTTCAGACTTAATTATTCTAAATGATATTCGTCTAATGTAAGAATTGTAAAAGTTTTGAGCCCATATATATTGACCTGCCAAAGTACAACGTTTTCTATTCATTAAGAGATTTTTTATTTAATTTTTTGATATCGGAGAAAATTGATAAATAAAAATAAAGTAAAAGAAATGGGAAGAAGGTATTTTTAATCGTAAATTTATTGGTGACAATTTTCCTAAAACATTAATGGGACTAAATAGGGAAAGGTTGTTAAAAAAAATGTTGGGAAATTATGTGTTTATGTTTTATAAATAAATATCATGACTGGTTTTTCTAATTAAATTATTGTTTATAGCACGCATGTTTAAAAGTTTTTTTCTGAATAATCGGTGGAGATATTTTTGAAAAATGTTATTCTTTTTTTTCGTCTGTATTTAAATGTTTTGATCCTATTTAGTTTTTATTGACTTGTTTATGTATTTATTTTCCTTTGATATATATGATTTCTTGTGAACTCTTCCTATCAACTCTTCCATTGATAACAAAAAAAATTTATAGAAAATACAGACGATTGGAACTAACTCCTCCTCCTCCTCCTTATTATTATTATTATTATTATTATTATTAATTAAATAGAATAGTTATACTAGGGATGGCAAAAACCGAACCGACCCGAGGTTACCGACCCGATCCGCCCCGAACCGACCTGGCTTTGGGCGGGGCGGGGCGGGTTTGGTTTTTTTACATGGACTTTAATAATACATTTCGACAAATTTTAAAACAAAATCCACGAAAGTGTTTATTAAATACAAAAAGAAAATTTAATAAACCCGATGAAACCATCACACATGTCTTTATTAAAAAAAAAAAAAAAGTCATCCACATAGCGATACCAAATAAATTCATAAATATAAAATTTAATATTTTATTATAATTTAATTAAAAATCAAAACTTATAAACTGATCATCCAAGACGCACTCATGAGATGCCATATTATCATAATTTGTATTTCATTAATTTAGTTCTTACTTACTAAAGAAATCAAAGTATTATTTTAATTAATTAATTCTCAAAACTTCACTAATTTAAATGAATATCAAAGTTTTGAATATAATATTTGCATATTATGCTTATACATAATGTTATAACAATATCGTTATCTCAAGTTGTAAATTGCACATATATATAGACTTCCAAGTTCCAATTGTGTTCATGGCATATGCACACATGCATTCAATCCAAATGAGGCCACACATCCATGCCATTTTCTTTTCATAACAAACAAACTATTGACCTTCAAGTTAGACATAATAATAATAATAGTTAAGTTTAAAGTATTGGAAAAGAATGCCTATCCGCCCATTAATAAACGCTATTTTTTTAGTTTTAAATATTACAAGTTACGAGAAAATCACTTCTAAAAACTTATTCTTAACATATTTATATCTTTGGTATAAAACAGCATTTACTTTAATATTTTCAAATAAAACAAAATATTTTTACTAAATTATTTTTTCATACAATTAATTCTTTTAAAATTTGACACTTAATATAATTTTCTTATTTTGTAAAAGGTTTACATTTTGATTTGTAATATCATCAAAAAATTATATTATTATTTTTTTTATTAGATGAATAAACTATTCATTTCAACCGGTATTGTAAAATAGTGTTGATCCTTCTACCTCTCGCTTGGCAAAGAAAAGAATTACCATTTTTTTAATGTGAAGGCAGGATATTTAAAACATTATTATTTTGAGGTAATATACAAAACTATTGTGGTTTTTAATATATATATATAATGAATAAAATAAATTAATATTTTTAAAAGAAAAATTAATTATAATAAATTTTCTCATATTCTTCTCATCATAAATTTTTAGAAATATATTTATTAGTTTATTTGATTTCGGATGGAAGTTTTTTAAGGTTATTTTTTTTCCCATCTTAATAAACACCATATTTAGAGGAAAATTGGATGAATTAATAATCACGATGAGTGCTTTTGTTAAAGTCAACCATCTCATATGTTACTGGTTCAAGAACACATGTGATTGTGTTATCAATAAAAAATCATAGCTGATGCAAAAAGATACTAAATAAATTAGGCCTTTGGATATATTTTTCTCTCTTCATTTAAAATATTTTGAAACTCAATAATTCTGGATTTTACGGTTTTTTGACAATGGATATATATTAAACTATTTTTTGGAATATGTGTATGCACTTATTATGTTATTAATTAATAGATTTTTAATTTTATAAATATTATATATATTTTCTTAAAAATTTTATTTGTTGGAATATTATATATATTGCAAATTATAGAATATATTTCTTACTAGTTTATATATAACGAAAACGAGACATTTTATTTTATAAAATTATTTAATATTTCACTATAAAATATAAACAAATATTAATGATTTGATAAAAAAATGCTGATTTACTATTTTATAACAAATATGTATATGTGTGTGTATACTTACTTTAAAACTAATTTAATGAAACAATTGTAATAAAAATATTTTCCAGAAAATTAGAATGAAAAAATATTTTAAAATAAAAAATATGTATATATTTTTTATTTTAAAAAGGCTTAGCTCCTAGTTGTACTGATTCAGTTATACTTCTAAATTTTAATTTTGTTTATAAAAAAAATATAATTGATAATAAAGAAAAACAAGGCTTCTAATTTCTACCATGTTCAATATTCAACCATATATACTAGTATATCCTCAAATAAATAAACAAAAAAATAATGCTGATTTAAATATGAAATACAATATGAAAATAGTTCATCCACTTAAAAACTCAAAATATACTTAACACGAGTGCAACATTACGTTCCTTTATTCATTATATCAACCTTGATAGGTTGCTAACAAGAACCTTATTTATATGATTCAAGAAAGATACCTCTCCTTCCCCCATCTATTACATAAAACACATGCATGCAAAAATATACATACACTCAAATTAAGGGTAGAAGGTAACCTTATAGCCAGCGTGTTCACGTTGTTGGACGGAAAGGAAATGGTGACAAATGATGTCGTCGACGTTTTCGTTTGTATCATTCAAAAGTCACTGAAGAGAGTGCCGTATCCTTATAAGAAGTGTACTTCCATCACCGGGCCATTGGCACTATGCCTGTCCAAACAGGAAGACGCTGCGGAGAAGGCTCTCGCCATGATCGACGATGTTGCGTGGAACATCCATGCTGTCAACATCGTAATCATGCCAATAACTTTTAATGGTCATTTCCATGCCCTCGTTCTGAACAACATGAAACAAGAGTACATGCATTACTCTTCCTACCAGAGCGAGGAATACGACAGAGACGCCAATGATATGGTAAGTTACATATTAACTATAGCGGGAATATCGTACTTCCTATTTGTCAATCTTAACTTTAAATTTTATTTCTTTATAGTGGAAACTATTCGAAAATTGCGTCGAGATAGAATTTGGCGAGTCGGCGACGCCCGCGTACCCCCTGATTCACAACAGGGACGCTCCAAGACAAAAATGAGGAAGTATCGACTGCTCAATCTATGAGATGTGGCTCATTGAGCAAATTCTTGATGATGAAAAGCTACGGTTATCGCAAATTGACGTCCCTTACTTAAGACTGCAGTATGCCGCACGCATATTTTTGGATGGGAGAGCAACCAGCGTCAGTGATAAAGGCGATAAGAGTACCACATCCGATGTAGTATAAATTTTTTGTTAATTATAATGTATACTTTGTAACATAAATTCCTTTCCAATAACTTATTATAATGTAAACTTTTGTAAATATCATTGTTTCCATAAAAAAAAAAAAGAGCGATTGTCTGTATATCATTGGCAGTCTTTTTTTCACCAGTAATGTCTCTGTTTAACTTTCATTGTTACTGTTTATAATTTATTGTTACTGTTTAAATTTCAATGTTTTTGTGTAACTATCAATATTTCTGTTTAACTTTCATAGTTTATGTTTAAATATCAATGTCTCTATTTAAATAACTAAGTCTCTGCTTCATAAACAGTGATTGAGAAGTAAATAAGTATTTTTCTTTTGAAATTTGTGTTTATTTACAATAAATGGAACAATTTATAACGAATATGCATGGGAAGTCGTGGGAGTGCGACGTGGTTTGACCATAATGGTCACTGCAATAATTTCTCCGTTTACGGTTTTTTTTTTCTCTCTTCGCCTCTCTAGCTTTTCTATCTTCGCCTTTGTAGAATTGGAATTTCGTTTTCCATCATTGTCTCGAAGGAGAAGTCTCGCTCAAGTATTCGGCATTTCATCAGTTTTGCAATCTAAGGTATTGAGCCGAAGTCGATTTCAGGTCTTCGTTTAAAATTTTAACTTTTTCGTTTAATATGTTCTGAATGCTGCTTAATGTAATGTTATTGACGCAGACTTCTCATTATGACGGTAAACCTAGTTAATGGGCGATGCTACTTGACACCAGCAGTGGAGACCATGGCTGAATTAAAAGTTCACATGAGTGGACGCCACTGGGAACTTATCCGAAGGACACCGTTTACAGCATTCACTGAGGTGGAAGCTGTATTCCAAGAGAGTGCCCTTCTTGATTCATTGTTGTAAAGGTACGATGACCGCAACAATAAATTCAGGATCGGGGCAAGCTTGCTGAGTTTCAGGCCTAAAGATGTCGCCCTCTTTCTTAGCCTGCGTTGCGATGGAGACGCAGTCATCTTTCAGAAGAAGAAATCACGCTCATCTTTCGAAGAGAGGTATTTATCGAAAACCTCTAAGAGACACAGAGACTCCATCAAGAGAACTCTTGAGCAACTTGTTTGGTAGAGGGCAGAAGAAGAAAATATTGTCAAACTCCTGATGGTGTACCTCATGGGTACAATCCTCTTCCCAAATATGTCATGTTCGGTTCCAAATTGGATCATTGATTATGTCGATGATCTACCTGCCATGCGCCGATACGCTTGGGCGCAGGCGACGCACAAGTGGCTTATGGAGGTCCATAAGCTGCCGCACGAGTGCAAAGCAAGATGTGCTGGGGAGAAGAACAACACGAGGTACATTAAGGGTTGCTCGGTCACACAGAACATCTGGTTTTACAAGCTAACCGGCTGCGTACAGAAAGTACGTTTTGGCAAGACCCCAAGGATGCTATGTTATAGTGAAAGTAGCTACCGGAAGCAAGCATCGATAGAAACCATTTTGTCATCTCTGGAAGGAAATGAGGTAATAAATCATGAACAATAACTTTAACAATAGTATTTAGTGTTTAACGACAGTAGTCTCTGTGTAAAAACAGATGTTAGCGCTTAACATTTGTAGTTAGTGTTTAACTCTTTGGTTTTATGTTTAAATATAGGCGTTGCCGTTTAAATATATTACTTTAATGTTTAAAATCATTTGTTATTGTTTAAATTATATCATTTCGTTGAGATTGTGGTACTTACGTATGTTAGTTTCATGAGCTGGTCACCGCGAATGCGGATGAAGATATATTTGTTGGGGACACACGCCGGAGAATACAAGATGAGAGGCCAATCTCTTCCGAGCGATGACATGATTGGGATCACCATTCGAATATGGCCACGTTTGAAGAGACGTGCGAAAAGAACAAAAACAACAATGCCTCTCTCTCCACCAGCTGCCGATGAGACAATAGCAGCATCGAAAGCAGACACAAATCTGGGGGATGATGTCATCGTCACCTTATCGAAGGAAGATTCTGCTGGTGCTGAACACCAACAATCGTCTCTGGTTGACAGTATGGACTTCATTCCGAAGAAAAAAAATACCCCGGACACTCGCGGCTCGACATATTCGAGCAAGAGTTAATAACGATCTTCCTCAAATGCTATATGAACAAGTATGTATGAAGTTTTTAGTTAAAGTGTAAATATTTATGTTACCGTTTAAGTTTTGATGTCTCCGTTTAATAATTAGTGTTATCCTTTAATATGATGATTTACCGTTGAACTTTGGATGTTACCATTTAAGTACTTGTGTTTTTGTATAACTGTATCTGTCTCCGTTTAAGCAAGTTGTAGCATATATAACATCAACTTGTTCATGAGATAATGTTAAACTATTCAAACAATAATGTGTCATCCTATGATTGAGGCAAATTTTCCTCTGCCACCATCCAAATTCCCCAAAAAAATTAAAAAAAAAAATGATGCAAAATGTTATTTGATCTATTCTTGCTCCCTAGTTTCATTCCCAAACACTTACTAGAATGTTTAGTAGCAACATAAATGTGCTTCTTAGGGCACAATAGTTTAGATGAAAATTCTAGTCTAGATCAACTGCACTAAAGTTCAAACATGCTAGATATTATTAGCAATTATTATTCCAAATGAGAGCTCATGCTGCTTAAGTACTACTCAACAAATGAAAGAGACCTATGTCTTAATGTCCTGATAAAGCATGCCCAGGAGCAGTGCATGAGGTACATCCACCATCAGTAGTGGGGTTAAGTCCCAAGCTTATTATTATTTCTTTTAGGTTTCATCTTCTCTATTGATTGGCATCCCCAGCCTGACTTGTATGGCATTAAATTAACTTGCAGTTCATCATAAGTATTATAATGTATCTACTAGCCTATTCCTATGTTTCAATTGATTAAATTGGTCACTACCCAGTGGTCCATAGCCTCTAATTTAATATAGCCACATGAATTTTAAAAGCAAACTATCTACGTCAATATGATTCTATTTGTAATTTCATATAGACTGCAATAAAAATATCATTCTAGTGTTCAAAGTATCACAAAAAAGGCCCCCAATCTGCTTGAAATACCTTGCCAAACAGAGATCTGGTGAATTCAAATTACATCTCTAGTTGTCCTGTAAAAAGTATTCCTCTATTTATGCTCTAAACAAATGTGTTCAATTTTACCACATAAAAAATTTTTCTCAGTAGCTCCAGAGAAAGGCCAAAAGTAATTATTATTGTGGGTATTATTTGGGTAAGATCAAGCAAACATTAAACAGACCGAATTAACTACAACTGCGTCATGAAATTTCATAGAGCATGAAGTGTTCTTTTGTTTCATTATAAATTCTTCTGCTGTTACAATAGATGCATTGTCCATTACTTGCCAATTCAAATGCTTATGTTTATCTTAATTAACCATAAGAACAGGACACATGTCACATGGCCTCTTTAGTACACACTAACCATCAATCCGACCAACAAAACAAGACATTATATATATATATATATATACCTTCAACCCAGAGAATCAAGTTCACAGAGATCCAAAGAGAATAAAGTCAGCAGTGGTTGCATTGTTTCTATAAGCAGAGGGATCTAAAAGAAGAATCAAGAACATTGTTTCAGAAATGATATCTAATAAAACATGGTTAAAACTATATTTAAGAGTAAAATCAAAAGCACTTACCATGTCTGGCCAAATGGAGGACTTGAACGAGGGTTGCCAAAGCAAATCACATACTGTCCAGCATTAGTAAAAAACTGCACATGCAATAACAACTCATATTTATAACCATGTTTTATTAGAAATTCATAGCAATTTAATTAATTAAATAAATCAAAAACCCAAAATCAACCCCACATAGATTTCTCTGTTGTTACACAATATACAAATCATATATTTCATTTGTATGAAACTAAATATGGTTATAAAATATGGTTCTAAGTTAATTAATTATCTTTTTGGTCAGCCTATGCTTTAAACTGATAACACATTTATATGGTTCTAAGTTAATACATTTTTCTGAATAAAATGCACAGTTGTGCAGGCTCTGGGCTAGTTCCTCTCTCAATGAAAAGATCAAATCTTGCAAGGCAAATTATTTATGTGATGAAGAACCATTGATTAAGCACTTTATTGAAATAGTATTTCATATAATTTGAAGATGAATCTTGTGTTTTAAAGTCATCATATGATTTAAGACTATGAATAAAGAAATTAATTTCTTCAATATCACTGAGCATTAAACAAATAGTGCAACAGAAAATGTTTTGTAATATCTAACCTGTAGAGTTGTTGTGTGAATTCAAACACAGAGACTTGGCATTCCAAATTGTCAAAGGGAAAGTAAAAATGAGGAACAAAATCATCAATAGAAGTCTAACATATAAATTCCAATAGAAATCAAGATTAAATTGATGACATTCATAAGGTTCATATTCACTTCCAAGCGAAAGATGTACCCTTCCCCTTCTTATCTCCACCAATTTCAAAATTCTTGCATCTTTGCATCACCGATATTAATCACAGTAAGTAATGCATCCAATTTAAGTGGGGAATCAACAGAATAAAATCCACAAGCATTATTGCATAAAATTGAATTAACATTTATAGGGTGCTGTGAAATATGCTTACAGCTTTGGCATTGCAACTTCAACAAAATTTTCTTAGTTGTTTTAGCCTGAAATATAAGGTTTGTATGAGTGAATATAATAATTCCAGTAAGGGCAATAATAACATAAATCAAATTGAGTGCTTGTGATATGTGCTTATAGAAGAACATATCACAAGCACCACAATATGTCATATGTGAGGGAAAGCACCACATTTATTTAAGTTGCAATTGAAGCAGACTTTTCAATAAAGTGCTCACTCTCTCTCACAGACTAATCACAACAAACAAACAAGTCAAACGCGTTGAAGACTAATTGTTATCAATAGTACCATCTAAAATTTGTTTACCCATTATTAAAAAAAGAAATAAATAAATAACAAAATACCATGATTACAAGAACCTTCAACTCTCCAGTAGCCAAAACCTCATTCACTGCCTCTTAATTCCTTCTAGAGCAATGACAATATAACACAAGTGACCCTCCTCTCAACCTCATCCTTATTCACAATTCCTCCACATACAACCCCATCAGCAATTAAAGATAAACCAATAAATATCAAGATCCTCTATTAAAATAAACAAATATTAACTTCTTTCTAAAGTGAAATTTAATTTTAAATTTGTATCATCACAATATAAATGAACCGGGCTCGATTTTTACCTGAAAGCCCACTCTTACTCCTCCATCAACAAGTTTTCGTATTACTAGCAATATTGAAGATGGTGCTTCCTTCCTTTTTGTGATCACATCACTTCAAAATTAAATTAACCAAAGATTAAAATCTGAAAAACAAAAAATTATAATTAATTAAATTTTTGTATACTTGCAAGGATTCCAATTATGGGCTTGAATCAAAAAATAAAATAAAAATGAATAGAAGTAAGAAAGAGACAAGTTGTGATATTTTTTAATCCCTTTTTATCATAAAAAGTGCTTGCAATGCATGCTTTCCAACAAGAAATATTTAGAAGAGTCTCCCAGGCCACCAATGGTGCCTCCAAGAACACATAAAAAGAAGAGAGCTTAATAATTTAAGAAAAATGAAAACAGTGGAAAGGATCAAAGGGAATGTGATGATTTAAGAAACACCAAAATAGAACTCTTACTTACTAGTCCCTCACTATCAAGTATCAACTTCTTGTCCCTTTGTCTCTCCAACTAAATTCAAAGAATATGTAGTGCTATTGATGAAATCTCAAAACAATATTATAATTCATAACCTCAAACAATGAAGGATTAGATGCAAAATGGGTTATAAAAAAATTAAAAGAAAAAATGGATGAGAAAAGCAGGAGACAAGGCCTGAAGAAAAAAAATAGGCATTTGTAATAAAATGAACAAGAGCACTGAAAGGCATTACTTCTCAAAATTAAAATAGTGTTCACTATCTACCACTTCTAGGATGTGGTGGTTAGCAACTAATTGCATTGGAATATGGCCAACCAAGAAGGTATAATAAGAACCATTCATGGTGCACAAAATAAAAAAAAAGAGAGAGAGAATATAGTCAGTGGCAGAGAAAGTTAAAGAAGAGAAAAAGCAAAGTAACACAATGCCTTCTTTTTCTCTTTTCCTTTCCTCTTCTTTAATTCTGAAGAGAAAACTCAATACTCAAAACATTAACACTGAATCAGTCCCAACTTTCTTAAGAAAACAATAAACAAATCCATCAATCTCTTCATAGTTTGAGGGAAATTAAGATAATAAAACATTGAATAAAAAACACAATCAAATCACAATTAAAACAAGCAAATTAAAAAGAAGATTTAGGATTGGAATAAAGATGATACATTGGGAGAGAGAAAATAGGGCAGAAGGTGATAGTGTAATCTCCATTCAAGCAAGTGAAGGTACTGGTAGCATCATCATAGGCATAACTTTAAGATTTAGGTAAAAATTCAACTGACATAAATAATAGGTAAAAATTCATATTGTATCCCAAAATTTCAACTGCAGACCTAGTGAAGAACTAATAGAAACATACGGTATTGAACTATAGTTTTTCCTGCAAATTTTCTTCAAATAAAGAAAACCTGCTTTCACTCACTAGTCATTGCCAGCCCCTGTCTAAGATCATTCAAATTTTCAATGCAAAGAAAAAAATAGTGCGTTCTTTTTTTTTTTTTTTTGTGCACAATAAAACAAGAAAAAAAAAGTATTCCAAGATAAACATAAAACCATGTTCCTTTATGGCGCTACAAGAATGGCCTTTTTTCCTTTCAACATTAAAAAGAAATTGACCACTACCGTGCACAACTGAAAAATGGGTTTTCTATTAGGTCATGAGTAGTCCCTTGTTAATACCAGCAGTTCTAATACATAAAACCAAATACTCTAGCTATTTTCTAGACCTTCCTTTCAGCACATAGGCAAATCCAAGAGCTTTCATTAGTTTAACAGGAAACATCAGAGAAAGAAAAAAGTAGCAATAGAAGCACCTAAATGCGCTTAGGGTTGCGGACTTTGAACTTAGCATCGGTGGTGATGGAAGTACTAGCAAACAACCCAGCAAACTTCAATGAGTTCTAGACCGTGAACGCCTTTGAATCAATGGTTTACAATATCTCCTCCACCTTCACCAGCTCCGGCAGCCTCCTCGATCCCAACAACGGAAACAACTGCAAGATTGAAGTTAACCTGCAAATCCTGAAGAATTCAAGCACAACCAATCCAAAAAAAAAAAAAAATCCCCTAAATCGATCAGATTTGGTACATACGTGAGGATCCACTTACTGTTGAGAAGGCTAAGGGCATCGGTCAGAGCAGGGGTGGGATTCTTGCCCTCAAGCTGGGTGATAAGCTCTATGATCTCAGCCCTGGTCTCGCTCGATGCCTTGAGCCCTCGATCGGTCCCGTAGAGTAGATCCTTTAGCTTGACAACCTCAATGTTGACCTCCGCCACGACGATGTTCGATGCTGGCTCTTCCCTCCCCCACTCGTCATCATCGACCATAGCATGTGTGTGTGTGTGAGAGAGAGAGAGAGTGAATGAATGAGACATTGAAGCTTTGTTTGGTTGGTGGTTTTAGAAGGTTTTGTAAAGTAAGGTAAAGTAAAGTAATGGAGAGTAAAGGAGGTTTTGAAACATTTTCTTGTTTGGGGCAAAGTAAAGTAAATGGAGGTTTTAAAACCTTGTTGTGTTTGGTTTGAAGGTAATTGGAAGTAAGGTTTTAAAGTAATATTACCAAATTACCCCTGTGTTAAAAGGCAAAAGTTATAATTTTATTTACAATTACATAAAACTTTATATGATTCTCTCCTTGTTTACATAAACATCTCCCTTGATTTTTGGTATATTAATTAATATTATTATATTAATTAATATTTTTTTATATTTTAAAATTAATTAATATTGGTAGAGACTCTTGACAATTATATGCTTCACTAAAAAAATGCTTCACTAAAAGATGTATTATATATACCAAAAAAATTTGTAATGTTTCAATTACATCAATAATTTTACAACATTACATGACCAAAAGTAAAAGAGAAACAAACATCTTATTCTCCACAATTATGAAAAAAAAATAATATATCATTCTTAATATCTCATTCTCCATCCCAAATATTCCTAACATCATCATCATCAACAACAACAACAACAAGAACCAAAAATCAAAGTCATTCTCCATTCCAAATATTCTTAATATCATCATCATCATCATCATCATCAACAACAACAACAACAACAACCAAAAATCAAAATCATTCTCCATCCCAAATATTCTTAACATCATCATCAACAACAAGAACAACAACAACCAAAAATCAAAATCATTCTCCATCCCAAATAGTCTTAACATCATCATCAACAACAACAACAATAACAACAAGAACCAAAAATCAAAAACATTAACCAAAGAAGTTCCAATAAAAACATGCATCATCATCATCATCATCATCATCATCCCAATCATCAACACACCTAATATCCAAAACCAACAAGTCTCATACATGATGACAAGAACAATAACAAAGAAAGTAAGAAACTAAACATGTCCCATACATGATGACAAAAACAGTGAAACACTTGCTATTAATCATTCATCAACATCATCTAAATAAGAAATCATCACCAACCCCAAGATCCATAAGCATGAAGCAAACTCCCTCAAATGAAACAAACTTTTCATTGCCTGCATCAGAAAATCACAATGGCAAATGCTAAGAATGATAAGTAAAGATATTCAATAGCAAATACTAAATAAGATAAATATAGCAAAGACAAAAACATGTATATGTATATATTGAAATTTACACAAATTTGGGTGGTGTTGTTCAATAACTTACCTTTCTTTTTTTTTTTTCAATCACGTGGTTCTTGATCATAGCCCATTGAAATCAACAACAACGACTTGCGATGTTCATCCGGGCATCCCATTATAGCTTCCAACATCTTAGGATCCTTCACGAGAAACAAATAAGCTCTGTTTAGAAAAGGTTGTGAGAACCCTAAACTCATTAGTGTAGCCCACACATCGGATGCTTTAATTGAATCCGGGTTTGGACCAAGTTTATCCAAAATTTGGGTGGTCACACCCAACACTGTGTTAGATACTTGGACTATTGCAGTTGTTGATTGAACAATCGCATTCGATACTGACTCCATCCCTGTAGATAACACAGTAACATCGTCGTGACTATCAGACCTTTTAGCCCTCTTGGACTTGGAAGACCTTGGAGCTTCAGGAGATGCTTCCTCTACAAACTCAATTTCATTCTCTCCCAAATTTTCTATGTTTGCTGTGTTTTGGGAAACCATGAAATCAATGTCATCAATTGTGTTCCCTGAATGAGGTCCACCAGATCTATTCGTTGAATTTTGAGATATTCTTCTTCTCATTTCTGATGCAGTCTCCGCATGTTGTCCAGTTGCTCTATCTTGTCCATAGAGTTGAACTAACTTGTCATAATTTTTGATGCTTTTATTCATCCACTCAACAGCTTCTGGTTTGGCCTATAAATATAGCAATGGTAAGAAGATTACATCTTACAATATGAATATTAACTTGCATGACTTGTACTAAAAAATTAATTGACTCACTTCAATTAGGTGTTGCCATACTTCAGGCTCAGCTTCCCACATCTCCTTTGTTGGATTCCAAGCGAACCACTCATCCCATTCTTGAATATATCATAGCATTTCGTAAACGCTCTTTTCATATTTTTCATGCTGTTTTGAGTCCGTTCCTTATCTATTGGTTTATCCGGAAATTTTGCCTTCAATTCATTGACAATGTTTTATAATGCATGTGTTGTGAAGGTGCCACCAATTCTATTTCCCATTGTTTGTTGATGCAAATATGCATCAACTAAAGCATCATCCATATTAAAATTCCATTGACACGTGGCATTTCCATCAGTAGCATTTATGTTAGTCTTTCTCCTTGGCATACCTTAAATACAACAAATACATAAAAAACATGATTAACAATGACAATGTCTCTATCCATACGTCCATATACACATTTAACCCATATGTAGGAATTAATAAAAATAAAAACGGGTACGTAAAAAAACAAACATTAAATAAAATGGTATAGCATAATTAAAATTACTCATTATAATTCAAATTACTCATACAATACCAAAAGCAAAACATTCAGTAAGACAATCATCAACTTGTGCGACATAATTCAAATTACTCATTATAATTGAGCCACATTTCAGCTGCTATAGAATCTCTAATAAGCTCTCCTGCCCTTGTTTCTTCATTGTTTTCCCGACTAACATGATGTTCATCTTCTGTGCCATCACCAAGTTCACTATCAACTTGTGCTACTATTGGATCATCAGGGTCCGCACACATTAAATAATTGTGTAAGATACAACATGCGAAAATAATTTTTTTTTGTGTTTCCAAACCGTAATGAGGCTCTGTAGAGCTTCCAATTATAGGGAAACGTTTTTTAACAACACCAAATGCTCGTTCAATAGCACTGCGCAAAGATGCATGTCGAAGATTAAATAGTTCACATGGATTTCGTGGTGGATTCCTCGAATACTCTTTCAAGTGATATCTTTCCCCCCGATATGGTGTAATAAGTCCACGTCTCAACATGAAGCCGGCATCAACTAGATAATATTTCCCTGGACATTAATTTTAAACTTTGTTATACACTTCAATTATGTATATCGTGTTTAATTTAATATTATATCATGCACATAAGTACCTTCAGGAATTTTAAGAGGACATGTTCTAGATAAGGCATTCTTGATAATTCTCGAATCAGACGCTGTACCTTCCCACCCAGGTAACACATACGTGAACTTTAAATCAAATGTGCATGCCGCCAAAACATTTTGTGTTGGATAATCTTTTCTCCCACGATACTTGGGAGCTTCCGTACTAGAGACCTTTACACAAATATGTGTTCCATCAATAGCACCGATACAATCCTATGAAATAATTTCACATTTTCGTTCTGAACATACACGTATTATCATTAACTTATAATTCAATATATAACTTATTACCTTAAAGTATGGATAAAATCTAGGACTGTTGAATATTTCTGAAGGAGTTTCTGTGCCATCGAGTTGTTTCAGAAATTTTTCCTCCAAATCCACTATAGATTCTAGCCATTGTGAAAATGACGAGAAATTGTCTCAAGAGATCGCCTGAAAAAAAAGGATAATTCACAAAGCGAAACATTATGACCAAGTAGGTATAGTGTTTTCGCGACCATTTCCTCAACGGTAGCTTGTGGTGTTGGTGTAAGACCTCCTTCTCTTAACATGTCACACAATCCTTGAAAAGCTCTAGGACTCATTTGTATCATACTATGACATAAATCACTCGAAAGTAGATGCGACATTAACCCCGTACTCGGTCTGCTTCTAACCGAATTTCACGTGGGATTTGGTATGTATTGCGTTCATCCCTACATCTTGCATACCAACCAATTATGGAAATAACAACCTCAGCTGCTGCTAAATGATGTAATTGTTGCAATTTTATAAAATGGTAATGCAACGTAGTTAGGGCCATCAGAAGTTTAGCCAACAATTGTTTTTCGTCATCCATCTAAACATAACAAATTCATGATCAAAATTAGAATCAAATTTTAGTGGTGATGTTTTGAGCATGTGAAAACTAATTTACACCACCGATTGATTAAATGAAGAAAAAAAGTTCAATTTAAACCATCCAAAATAAGAATCGGAAGACATATAGAATAAAGGAAGAGATGACACCACTTGTGATCTTCAGCTATACATTATATATGCAGTTAGGTAAATGAAAGTGATTAATGTCTCAATTGAAAAGGATACATGCTTAAGAATGCATACTATACTAACTATGATGGAATCCATCCCACCTTTATACTGTTATTATAAATTATCTATTTATCATTACTAATTACCATCATTTAATACGATTAGACCACATCGAACAATTGATTATAATATATATATATATATATATATATATAAAAGATAAGTCCATGGGCATGTTGATTAATTAGATAGAAAAATCAGGTAGGACAGCATGAACAGTGATGCTTGTAGGATGTTAGAACGAGGTCACAAGCTAAGTGAAGTTGGGAATAATTTCATGATTATTTGTTATGCTTTTTACCTTCCTATTGGCATTACTTCTAGTCTTTTCTATTTCTAAATTTTTCTTAATTCCATTAGCTATGGAATGCTCCTTTCACATGTATTGGGAAATGGTTTCTCATGTGTCACCTTAGAATTGGCTTTGTTGCTCAGCAGCATGTTTATGCCTTTGGTTGTAATGAATAGGATTTCTACAGATCAGTATATTATCAGTTCTCACGGGATTTTTTTTGTCACATTTATTGCAAGTTTATTGTGTTGTATATCATGGAAGAGTAATCTCTATTTTATTTTTTCCACTATATTATATCTAAGGGCTACCCTCAATTTTTATCTTAATATTGAATCATTGGATACAAATAACTTGCCAAACTTTGGCAAGGTTTCTGAATTTGTGAGACAACCATATCGAGCTTAAATGTCAGTAAACAAATGCATGTCTAGTGTTTTCTTGGTGTAAATTCTTATCAAATTTATGAAAAGGCACAATTTCTTCTTGCATGTTCTTGGAGTTATTGGTGTACTGGGTCTCAATGGGTTGTCATTTCCTTATGATATATGGCAGTCTTTATGAATCCATTTTAGATGCCAAAATAGTTGATGGACTACTGTATCATTCCCTAATTAGTGAATTAGTATTCAGTTCATCCCCATAAAAACCTGTTGAACAATATGCAAGGTATGTCTATTTTAATTGAAGAATATGCTTTTCACAAAAACCTGTTACACATGAGAATGATACAAAGACACAGAGCATGAAAAACACTGCAAGTATGAGACACAACAATCAAACATATTGATTTATCATCAACAAATAACCAAACAGATGCAGATCTAGCAAATAACAAGCACAATCAAACCTATAATTCTCTTTGAATTCAAAATTACAGTAAATTAACACCAACTCTGGCTTGGAAAACTAAGCACGAACCAAGCAAAATCCACTAACCTTCACAAACAAGGAAGAAGATGGCGCCGATTGGGTTCTGTTGCTCCTCTGGGGCTGCCGCAGGGAAAAAACGAGAAGAGGGGTCAGAGAAGAGAGATGAGAGGCTGATAAGTTTTTTGTTTTTTAATTAAATATGTTGGAATTTTTGTAAATGACCAAGGGTATTTTTGTCAACAAAAAATTAATTCTCATCCAAAACCTCCCCAACCCTCCAATTTGGAGGGTTGGAAAGTGGGGGTTAGATGGAGGTTTTAAAACCTCCATCTAACCCTCTAAAACCTTACCCCCACCTTTACCCCCTCCCCCAAACATGGTTATACCCAAAACCTTACTTTACCCTACCTCCCAAAACCCCCAACCAAACAAAGCATGAAGTGCTTTTATTTTGGTGTGTTGTTATAAATATCTTATTGAGCTTAAGCCGGTTGTGTTAAACCGGTTCTGAAAGAAAGAAGAAATTTCTCCTTTCTCCTATGGACTCGGTTATTTAAAAGCCCCTCTATATGTCTGCCTCTAAAGGCATAAAATTGTGTAGTGTAGTTGTACTGATTCAGTTATGCTTCTCAATTATAATTTTGTTTATAAAAAAAATAATATAATTGATAATAAAGAAAAATGAGGCTTCTAATTTCTACCATGTTCAATATTCAAACATATATGCATATCCTCAAATAAATAAAATAAACAAAGAAAAACAAAAACAATGCTGATTTAAAAATAAAATACTTCATTCACTTAAAAACTCAAAATATACATAACACGAGTGCAACATTGCATTCCTTTATTCATTATATCAACTTGATAGGTTGGTAACAAGGGCCTTATTTATATGATTCAAGAAGGATATGATAAGTTCTTGTGTTATAGTAATGTGAAGCGTTATTATCTTACAATGAGCATCTCTTTATTCAGATTTTATCACTTAATTATGTGCATTTGTGTACTCTTATGCATTGTAGGTTTGTGGAGCTAATTTGGAAAAGAAGAACGAAGTTAGATCGTGTTTGCCGTTGTTGGGAAGTTTTCAGACCAAGCCAGGAGCAAGGCACAAGCCTAGACTTGTGAGTGTGTGCCAACCTCCTTTGGAGGGGCACAAGGGCAGTCACATTCACAACAAGTCTAACTCGTTTAGCTTAGGAGAACTTCACCAAGAAGGAGATTTGGAGCAATCGGCATGATCTACCATTGATTGCGTGTCCAATTCAATGGCCTTGATGAAGAACAACGGATTCGGGAGCGTTTCGGTGAGTACTGCAGCAACACTGTAGGGAAATAATGTAGCAAGCTACTGTTCACTTCTACCGAAAATCAGCAATCCAGAGAGTTCACACGGGCGTGTGAAAATTCCACACGGCAGTGTGACGGAAATCCAGCAACCCAGAAACTTCACACATGTGTGTGGAAATTCCACACGGTCGTGTGAAGCCCTGATTCAGCCGATTTAAAGCCGCGACTCAACATTATAAAAGCCCGTTTTGGAGACTTTTCACATATGTTTTTCCCAATCTTTCTCCCCAACTTCTAGAGAGCGCGGCTAGGGTTTCGGAGAGAACTTTGTGGAGGTTCGGAGCGCGTCATCGGCATCATCACCGACGGCTGGCGGCCGCACAAGACCACGGCCACATCATACGCAAGGGGGTTTTCATCTATGTGTTCAATTTATTTTCATCTTTATATTTTGATGGATTTGTATAGCTCCATGAGGAGCTAAACCCCTTGTGGGTATTTGGACTTGTAAACCCTAGGATTATTATGTTTCTATGACATTGTTATTGTGCTTTCCATTATTGATGAATAAATTCGAGTTTCAATCTTAATTATCTCTTGTAATTGTTTTCCCTTAGCCGTGACACTAGAGTTGAGAACAATCTAGGTTATCCTTTGGAGGTGTGACAACTCCTATAGGATTAGACTACTTAAAATTGAAGAGGGTTGAGAGGGTGAGTCATGAGGTAGCGAAGCGTCCCCTTTTGCCTCCGGTATGATTTCTCCCTACCTCCGTATTCCTTGATTTCTTAGCGGTCGACATAGAGTGAAATGCTAGGAGAGGAACTCCCTTGGGGCTTAGTTGCGCGAGCAACAGAGTGAAGGGTTGAAGTGAATCCTAGTGCTGGGGCTTAATTTAGACTAGGGTTCTTCCACCTGGACCAAAGGGTTAGAACTATACATAGGAACAGGTTTTATCACTAGGAATCCCTAGAACTTAAAGCAATCCCACGTAGTGTGAGGCTTAGGAATACGTACTCCCCTAGTGCTTAGTTGACAGGTCAACGAGAGTCAATGGTCGTAGTGAAAACCTAATGCCGGGGCATAGTGTTGGGGTTAGTCACGGTTGACCTTAGGTTTGGGACCATGTGTTTAAGGATGTCCTCGACTCAATTAACATCAACAGGAAAGTATAATAATATAGTCTTGCACTAGAAGCATAAGTCCTAGCGGTAGCTTGTCTGGATACCCTATTTCATCCATTGCTAGTCCTTCTCTATTTTACTCCTACTTGCACTCTCTTACCTTCCATCTTTCTGTTTTATTTCTTGTTTCTTTATCTTTGCTTGCACACTCACTCATTGATTCTCTTCACACTCACCGTACACTGCTTAGCTAAATAGTGAAATCTCGTGTCTTAAATCCCTATTCCCTATGGATTCGACTACCCACTCACCAGGGTAAATTTATTACATCGACAAGCCCGTGCACTTGTGGGATACACGCAAGGGGTCATGTCAGGATACCTCTCCTTCCCCCATCTACTACAAAAAATACATGCATGTTAGAATATACATACACTCAAATTAAGGGTAGAAGGTAACCATATAGTTAGTCCCAGCAGGGCAAGTAAAGGTACTAGTTTGATCATCCTTTGGGTAGGTATAAGCACCAAGGCAAAGACCCTTAAAAAACTTAGAATACTCAGTTGGTCTACAACTACCTGAGTTGCAACAATTTTTATCTATTTTGAACACAGTGCAAGGGTTGTTACATCCGCCGGTAGTCTTTAGTTGAGACATACACTGCCCAGTGATGTCAGCCGAGCACCGGATCCCACGAGGACACCCACCAGTCGGACTAAAGTCCATGGGCACGTTAAACCCATCAACTAAAGAGATATCGATGAAATCCAGGTTGTTGTACTTGTTTAGTTCAAACACGGCGAGAGTGTTGCACTACAAAAAAAAAAAAAAGCTTATTGTGACATTTTTGATACGTGTTACTAAAAACCATTAAAATGACTTTTAAATGATAGTTCTAATAAATATTGGTATACTTTTATTTGTTTCTATGTTTATAATAACATTTCTACTTATAGTCAAAATAGGTTTTTGTTTTGGGATATTTTTGAAGATTTTAAGGGCGTTGAAAGAAATGTCGGTACAATATTATTTGTTAAGAAGCTTATTACGACCTATGTAACAAATGTCATAATTCAATATTACTTTTATTGCATCAGTTTGTTATGACATATTTGAAAATGTTATTTTAAGTTTGGATATATATGTATAGATATATATTCAAAAAATATGAAAAAAATTTAAAAATAAAAAGGGTATTTAAGGAAAATAAAATGAACAATATTTTGAATTTCAAGGGTGCCAAGAATTAGGTGGCAATTTTTTTAATGAGCCCCAAAACTTAGGTGCGAGGCTTATATATACAAGATCTATAAGACAAGAAAGAAACCCTAATAATGTAAAAAACCAAAAGTAAAGTTTTGTCGGGAGAAAAAGTAAGTACCTCGATTTTTTTTTATTCCATACTATTTTTTGCATTTCTTTTCTTGTAATATTATTTAAATATTTAATTTTTTGTTTATTTTGATGGATGATTGATAGATGATTAATTTTTTAATTAGTTTTTGTTATAAAAAAGTATGAGAATTTTAGTTAATCTAATCCTAGGGTTTGAGAATATTTTTTAATAAAAAAAAAGAAGATTGAATTTAATTGGGTTTGGGAATTTTTGTTATAGATTTAAGGCTTCAACCCTTGAGATTTACTTTTAGTTTGTTTACTTAACCCTAGTTTTATTGAAGTTTGATGACTTAACCGCAAGCGCACGGGTCGCCAAGTAATACCCCTCACGCACGCGCGAGGGGGTCGTATTCCCTGGGGTCCCAAGAGCTGCTATTACTCCCCTCTAGATGACACTGTCTAGTCTACCAAATATAGATTTAAAACTAGATAAGAAAAACAACAAAAGAGAAAACTATAAACAATTGGACTAAGGTTCACCACATAAGCAAACTAAGGAAGCAAGTAACAATGAAAGTTCGAGATCCCCGGGCGAGGATCCCCTCGGGACTACTAAAGCTAGAAGGATACTCAAATTACACAGGAAAAGGTGGTTAGGCCAAGAGATGTCCAAAGGTAGGTCACCCCGATGGTCACGGTGATAACCCCTAATCCGGTATGAGTATTGGAATACGGAATTACTTCCGCCCAAATCCTCACACGATTGCAATGCGCCTAGGGAAATCCCGAATTAAGGTCAAACACAACATCTAGGCTCAACCCTAATGGTTGGAGGGGTACAAATACCCGATGGTCACGGCGTATTCGTACATGTATCCCTTCCAAACTTGGTGTGTCTAATACTAAGGCGATGGTCACGCAACCTAGTATAATCTAGAAATCGATACACAGAGTTCTCATGCATACCAATACATCAAAGTGCACCAAGCTTGAACCATAAACCACATAAATACCATACATGTAAATCAAGTATTCATTCAAGCAAGTTCATCCCAAGGCTCACCGGATGCTCGGTGACCTTGGGAGTCTAGTTCATCATCAACAATGGAGAGAGTATAGAAAACAAGAAATACAACAAAAAGCTCATAAAACTTCCCCTAAGATGAAGACTAGGAGGTGGTGATGAGAATTCGACGGATCGGCGCCGATGAACTCCTAGATGTGCTCCTTGAAAGATCCCTCTTCTCCCCTTGATTTGCCCTTTAGATATGCCTTCTCCAACCCCTTGAAGCCTAGGAAGATGATGATGGAGAAATGGTGGCCAAAGACCCAAAGAAAAGTGCCCTAATCCCCTTTAAAAACAACTTTCGGGATGCTATGCGGCCTTCCATGCGGCCCCGCATGCGGGGAGAGAAAGTTTCCGAGAAATCCCGTTAAATCATTTTTCTTGCTAATTTCTCGTTAAATCATGTTGTCAAGCTCCCCACGGTAACATTTGTACCTGTAACACGAAATAAACCAATTTAGACCGAAAACGGGCATCCACACATACAAAAATACTCTATTTATACGTACACATACATGAATAATACGTACATTTAGGTGTTTATCAAAGTTTTAGAATTAGGTTTGGTTTATATATATATATATATATATATATAAAGTTCATGCTATGAGACACTCAGAGGCAAGGATTTGAATTTAAGTTTCATCTACTACATGAATTAGTTTTATATAACAATATCAATATTCATAAAAAAAACAAATATGAAAAACTTATAACTTATAAATATGATTAAAACCTTACAGTATTCTCCCAAAAAAAAAAGTCATAAAAAATTAATAAAGAGTTTTATCAACCTTAGACATTAAAAAAAAAAAAAATCAAATATCTTCTAAAGCATCAATCCTAGACAGAGATGAAGGCTAGAGAGAAGAGGCAGGGTGATGGACATTGAGGACTCAGAGGCAAGGATTTGAATTATTTTTCCTTTTACTTTTAACCCTAGAAGAGTTTGAATTTATTAATGTGTATATATATAAATATAACTATATAAGCAATTAAGTATATATTCTTTAAGTTTTTAAACGAGGGATTTTTTTTTGTACTTAAGCCCTTGTAAAATTTTAAATTTATTAATATATATACACACACTAAAAACCGGATTGTATTCGGATACCCGGTTTTTAATTTCTCCCAACCCGGATCCGATCTAGTTTTCACCTTAAAAATTCGGACCGGGTACTCGACCCTTTTTTCGGATCGGGTACCCAAAAAATTAGGGTTAAAATACCGGATATTGGATCGGATCATTGGATCCATATTTTTTTGCTCACCCCTAGTTAATGTGCGAATGGCCGGGTCCTTAATGGAGAGTAGGCGTTGCCAACTACCTACAGAAATAAGAGCGCGGACCTCCTACACCATATCGTCCGCCAGTTTAATCTCCTCTATTGCCTTAATGTCCGAGAATCGCGATTGTCCAAACTTGAGTTTTGAGAGACGCTCAAACCTCACTTGGTGTTCCGGGACTGCGAATTCCTCATGCGCTGGAGAGGTGACATGAGGGCGTTTGCTCACCAATCTCTTGGTTTGGGAAGCCATTTCCTGGAAAAACACAAGAAAAAATAATCAAATCTCCATTAAAAACAGTACTGCAGAAATCCACATGGGCGTGTGCCTATGCCACAAGCCCGTGTGGAATTTTCGGGGAAGGTGAGCATCCCACGGCCAGAGCTCCATCTTTCTACAAAAACTTTCCCAAACACATTCAAACTCAAGCATAAGCATGCACAAAAGATAATTAAGGATTAAACATGCTGCAAAACCAACTTAAGCCACAAAAATAAAAGGAAGATAAGAATGGCAAAGTAAAGGCAGAGGGAAGGCTTACTAGAGAAGATGAAGTGAATAATCATGAATGACAACCTGGAACGAGCCCTAATCCCTATTTATAGAGAGAAAATGGCTGGGGGAGATGAAGAGGTGTAACCCTTGGGATTAGAGGTGTTTGAAGATGAAAGGGCGCGTAATGAAAAGTGAGAATAAACGCACCTTTTTAAACTTAACGCATCCACACGGCCATGTAGTTTCACTACACGGCCGTGTGACTTTACAGGGGAGGTCACAGGGGCTCTCACAAGCCCTTGTGAACTCTCCGGATCACACTCTGACTCTGAAAACACAACCACACGCCTGTGTGCCCATCCAGTGAAGCACATGAGAGGCCACAGGGGTAACCACACGCCCCTGTGTCTTCTCTGGATTATCCAAGTTAGCGCTGTAACCTCCCACACGGCCGTGTGGGTATTCCTCACACCCATGTGTCTTCTCTGGATGCTCCCCAGAACTCTCTGAAATTATTCACATAGCCGTGTGGAAATTCTACATGGTTGTGTGTATTCTCTCGATGGGGAGAGCATTACTGAGAACATATTCACACAGCCGTGTGGAAATTCCAAAGGGCTGTGCGATTTTCTACAGAAAGCGCACACAACAATGTACACTTAACTTAAAAACTCGTGCAACATACCTCAAACAACCAAAAAGTTTTCCAAACACATTAAACATCTATGAAACACCAAAGTTCCACTAGAAAAATGCAATAACAACAACTAATATGACAACACTCACTCCTATGAAATTATTACTAAGGAACTAAACTACTAACTAGAAATGCAATAAACACTTGGGTTGCTCCCAAGAAGCGCTTGTTTAGCGTCACTAAGCTTGACGTACCAGAAACTTACCTCACGGGGGTTCATGAAGAATAAATGTCCTCTTACCTGCATTCTTTAAACATGATGCACAAAAATTTTGCAGGTTAGAAGAAGAAAGATAGTCTTTCTTACCAAATAAGAGATTTTCAATCTCAACACATGTTTGCTCATTCCTTCCATTGCTGGACTTCTTCTTATGGTGATTCCTAGACCTCTTCAGCTTATTAATCATTCTCTTCATGACTCCTAGGGCATCTTGTGGTTTGTCCTCTACATTGATAAATGCTTGTGTTATAGTAACGCGAAGCGTTATTATCTTACAATGAGCATATCTTTTATCAAATTTTATCACTAAATTGTGTGCATTTGTGTACTCTTATGCATTGTAGGTTTGTGGAGCTAATTTGGAAAAGAAGAACGAAGTTAGATCGTGTTTGCCATTGTTGGGGAGTTTTCGGACCAAGCAAGGAACAAGGCACGAGATAAAACTTGTGAGTGTGTGCCAACCTCCTTTGGAGGGGCACAAAGGAAGTTACACTCACAACAAGTCTAACTCATGTAGCTTAGGAGAACTTCACCAAGAAAGAGATTTGAAGCAATTGACACGATCTACCATTGATTGTGTGCCCAATTCAATGGCCTCGATGAAGAACAACGGATTCGGGAGCGTTTCGGTGAGTACTGTAGCAAAACACTGCAGCAAGCTACTGTTCATTTCTGCCGAAAATCAGCCATCCAGAGAGTTCACACGGGTGTGTGCAAATTCCACACGGCCGTGTGAAGCCCCGATTCAGCCGATTTAAAGCCGTGACTCAACATTATAAAAGACCAATTTTGGAGACTTTTTACATACCTTTTGACCTATCTTTCTCCCCAAACTTCTGGAGAGTGCGGCTAGGGTTTCGGAGAGGACTTTGTGGAGGTTCGGAGCGCGTCATCGGCATCGTTACCAACGACCGGCGGCCGCACAAGACCACGGCCACGTCATACGAAAGGGGGTTTTCATCAATGTTTTCAATTTGTGCTTTCCTTTATATCTTGATGAATTTGTATAGCTCCATGCGGAGCTAAACCCCTCGTGGGTATTCGGACTTGTAAACCCTAGGATTATTATGTTTCTATGACATTGCTATTATGTTTTTCTATTATTGATGAATAAATTCGAGTTTCAATTTTAACTATCTCTTGCAATTGTTTTCCCTTAGCCGTGACACTAGGGTTGAGAACAATCTAGGTTATCCTTTGGAGGTGTGACAACTCCTATAGGGTTAGACTACTTAAGATTGAATAGGGTTGAGAGGGTGAGTCGTGAGGTAGCGAAACGTCCTCTTTCCCTTCCGGTGTGATTCTTCCTACCTCCATGTTCCATGATTTCTTAGCTGTCGAGATAGAGTGAAGTAATCGGAGAGGAACTCCTCTGGGGCTTAGTTGCGCGAGCAACAGAATGAAGGGTTGACGTGAATCTTAAGCGCTGGGGCTTAATTTAGACTACGGTTCTTCCACCTGGACCAAAGGGTTAGAACTATACATAAGAACAGATTTTATCACTAGGAATCCCTAGAGCTTAAAGCAATCCCACGTAGTGTGAGGCTTAGGAAGATAGACTCCCCTAGGGCTTAGTTGACAGGTCAACGAGAGTCATGGGTCGAAGTAAATCCTAATGTCGGGGCATAGTGTTGGGGTTAGTCACGGTTGACCTTAGGTTTGGGACCGTGTGTTTAAGGATGTCCTCGACTCAATTAACATCAATAGGATAGTATAATAGGATAGTCTTGCACTAGAAGCATAAGTCTTAGAGGTAGCTTGTCCAGATACCCTATTTCATCTATTGCTAGTCCTTCTCTATTCACTCCTACTTGCACTTTCTTGCCTTCCATCTCTCTATTTAATTACTTGCCTTTTATTATATTTGCTTCCATATTAACTCATTGATTCTAATCTCACTTTTCGTACATTGCATAACTAAGTAGTAAAATCCCATGTTTTAAATCCCTATTCCCTGTGGATTCGACTACCCATTCAACAGTGTAAATTTATTACTTCGACAAGCCCGTGCACTTGCGGGATACACACAAGGTGTCTTGTCAAGTTTTTGGCGCCGTTGCCGGGGAATAGGTGTATTTTTTATACTTGTTTTTGCTATTTTAGCTATTCACTTCGTTTTCTATTTCACACTTTCTTTATCTATCGTTGTTCTTATTTTTCCTTTTCTTTGTTTTGGCTTCAGGTTATGACCCCCAGGAACCCTTTGATTCTTGTTGAAGGAGACCCGGATATTGGTAGAAGAACGCATCGTAAAGGGAAACAACCTGTGGAAGAACAGTCTAATCAAGCTAGTATAGATTCAGAAGGGTCAGAAGCAATGGCAGAATAGAATGAACAACAGAGGACGTTGTCCAATTTTGCTAGACCCGCGGTGATGGAGACCCAATTAAGCATTGTGAGGCCCCCAATTACTACAAATAACTTTGAGTTGAAGCCGTCGTTCATTCAAATGTTACAACAGTCAGCACAATTTAATGGGTTGGCCGATGAAGATCCCAACAACCATTTGGAGAACTTCCTTGAAGTGTGCGACATGTTGAAGATCAATGGAGTAACGGACGACGCGATTCGTTTAAGAGCCTTCCCATTTTCATTGAAGGGAAAGCAAGGCATTGGCTACATTCATTACCGAGAGCATCTATCACTACTTGGGAGGAGATGACCAAGGCATTCTTGGCTAGGTATTTCCCTCTGGGAAAATCAACGAGGCTCCGGAATGAGATCTCATCCTTCATGCAAATGGAATTGGAGTCTCTATTCGAGACATGGGATAGGTTCAAGGAGCTCCTTTGGAAGTTCCCGCAACATGGATTCCCCGAGTGGATGATCATTCATACCTTCTACAACGGGTTGAATCTGAGTACCAAGCAACGCTTAGATGCGGCGGCAGGAGGAACTCTAGGAAGCAAGACTCCCGGTGAATCCCGGCACCTTATCGAAGAGATGGCTATGAATAGCTATCAATGGAACACAAGGGACCGAAAGAAGGTGGTCGGAATTCATGAGGTTGACGCAGGTACATCTTTGGCGCCACAGGTGGAATCACTGAGTAAGAAGTTAGATGTTCTAACTTCACCAAGAGTTGCGGCCATCACTACTTGTAACGGTTGTGGGGGAGGTCACGCTTCGAGTGATTGTCCTATTACTATTAGAGGCACGAGTACGGTGGAACAGGCTGATTTTGTGGGCAATGCTTATAGAGGACAAGGTCAAGGAAACCCATACAGTGGAACATACAACCCGGGGTGGAAGAACCACCCAAATTTCTCATGGAGCAACCAAAGGGCAGTCACAACAAAAAAACAACACACCACCAGGATTTCAAGGTCAACAAGCACCGAACATAGAAAACAGAGTGACCGGGCTAGAGGGAAAGATGACCGATCTTGAGAGAGCTCTCACAAGGTTTATTGCTTCGTCGGATGCTAGATTCCAATCGGTGGAAGCTACACTTTGCAATCACACCGCCTCCCTACACAACTTGGAAAATCAAGTGGGGCAAATTGCGAAGACATTGGCGGAAAGACCTCAAGGTAGTTTGCCTAGTAACACGGAGACCAATCCGAGGGAGCAATTGAAGGCAATCACCTTGAGAAGTGGAAAACAGGTCGAGAGAAATATCCCTCTAGAGAAGACAAAAAAAACACCCGAGGTCGTGGAGGTAGAGGAAAGAACGACAAAGGAAAAAGAGGTGGCACCCCCACCCTACAAGCCAAGGATCCCCTATCCTTCACGATTGAAGAATGACCAAGAGAACGAACAATACAAGAAATTTCTAGGAATTTTCAAGCAGTTGTACATCAATATACCGTTCGCGGAAACATTGGCCCAAATGCCCAAGTACGCAAAGTTCTTGAATGACCTCTTGACCAACAAGAGGAAATTGGAGGAGAGTGCGTCTGTGATCCTTGATGCCAATTGCTCGGCCGTATTGCAAAAGAACATGATGAGCAAAAGAAAAGTTTACGGGAGTTTTATCATACCATGCAACATTTGCAACTTGGGTGAAGAAATGGCATTGGCCGACTTGGGGCAAGCATCAATGTCATGCCCTACACTTTCTTCCAAAAGCTAGGCTTGGGCGAGCCTAGAACAACTCGGATGACACTTCAACTTGCGGATCGATCGGTGAGGCATCCGAGGGGGGTTGTGGAAGACGTGTTGGTGAAAGTCGACAAATACATATTTCCTGTTGACTTCGTGGTGTTAGACGTCGATGAGGATGTCGAGGTTCCATTGATCCTTGGAAGGTCGTTCTTGCGCACTTCTAAGGCTTTGATTGACATGGACGGTGGGGAGCTCACATTGCGAGTGGGAGAGGACAAGCTTACATACCGCCTCGCCGAAGCCATGAGATACTCTCTTGACTTTGATGATACTTTATATTTTCTTGATACCACCAATGAACTAATTGATGATTATGTGCATAAAATGTTAAACCCGAATCCATATGAAGGGTGGCCGACCAAGATGTGGAGATCGAAGGAGAAGTAATTTCACTTGGTCTAGTCGAGAAAGAAATCAAGCCAGAGACGGAGCGCATGAAGAAGATGATTCGGAGGATGAAGAGGTCGAAAAGACGCCACAAGAAGAACCCCAACAAAATGGGGGATGAGCATTCAAGGAGTAAGGGTGTTTCACCCTTTTGTGGTAACAAATTCGACAACTCTCTCTCTACTCTACAAAGATTATGTACTGCTTGTTTTCAGGTTGTAGGGAAGAGGGCAACCTTCATTCATAAACCTCCGTAAGGTAAGGCAGGTACATCAAGCTAAGTGACGTTAAACAAGCGCTTCTTGGGAGGCAACCCAAGGTTTTACAGCTTTTCTAGAATTTAGTTTAGTCTTAGCATGAATAAGAGTCTTAGTTTTGGTGTCCTAAATTTTTAATGCATATGCTGCGATTTTATTGTGGATTATTGATCTTTTCGTGTGCCTAAACAATAATTGATGAAGTTTGAGTCGGTTGAGTATGTTTTCCATGGTATCTGGTCGTGTTTTGATGGTTTTCACCGGTTCTAAGCATCGTATTTGTGTTTCTGAATTTTTCTGTGAGTCTGTGAATTTTTCTAAGTAAACCAGAGACATCACACAGCCGTGTGGAATTCCCACACGGGCGTGTGTTACCAGTTAGGGCTCAACAAGAGAGGGCACAGGGGCGTGACCTTGCCCCTGTGAAAAATCTCAGAAGGGGCACACGGCCGTGTGGAACACTTAGACAATTCTCGGAAAAAATCAGAGAAGCCACAAGGGCGTGTGGGTGCCCCTGTGGCCGTCCTTGTGTTCTTGGCCAGGTTGGGCACACGGGCGTGTGGAATTTCCACACGGCCGTGTGATAATTTCCAGAGACCTCAGTGTTTTCCTGAGAGTCCACAGGGGCGTGTTACTGCCCCTGTGAGCTCCCTTGTAAAGGTACACGGGCGTGTGAAATTTCCACACGGTCGTGTGGGGTAGTACAGAGAGTAACCCGAGTGCGCACAGGGGCGTGTACCGGCCCCTGTGAACCCTAATTTCAGAGGCATACGGGCGTGTGGAATTTCCACACGGCCGTGTGAATTCCCAGAACTTCAAAAGCCGCAATTTTCTTTTCGTTTTCACTCGTGCCTCTTGATCTTTCTACTCCGAATCATTCTCTGAACTCCTCTCGCACGCAGCAGACCGTCTCTTGTTGATTTGTTGAGGTTTTGTTGAGTTTTCCGGCAGATTTTAAGATTCTACACTTCACACCATCGGTAAGCTCTCTCTCTTGTAGCAAAACACTGTCCATTTCTGCAGAAAATCAGCCATCCAGAGAGTTCACACGGGCGTGTGGAAATTCCACACGGCCGTGTGAAGCCCCGATTCAGCCGATTTAAAGCCGTGACTCAACATTATAAAAGACCAATTTTGGAGACTTTTTACATATCTTTTGACCTATCTTTCTCCCCAAACTTCTGGAGAGTGCGGCTAGGGTTTCGGAGAGGACTTTGTGGAGGTTCGGAGCGCGTCATCGGCATCATTATCGACGTCTGGCGGCCGTACAAGACCACGACCACGTCATACGCAAGGTGGTTTTCATCAATGTTTTCAATTTGTGCTTTCCTTTATATCTTGATGAATTTGTATAGCTCCATGAAGAGCTAAACCCCTCGTGGGTATTCGGACTTGTAAACCCTAGGATTATTATGTTTCTATGACATTGATATTATGCTTTTCCATTATTGATGAATAAATTCGAGTTTCAATTTTAACTATCTCTTGCAATTGTATTCCCTTAGCCGTGACACTAGGGTTGAGAACAATCTAGGTTATCCTTTGGAGGTGTGACAACTCCTATAGTGTTAGACTACTTAAGATTGAATGGGTTTGAGAGGGTGAGTCGTGAGGTAGCGGAACGTCCCCTTTCCCCACCGGTGTGATTCTTCCTACCTCCATGTTCCATGATTTCTTAGCGGTCGAGATAGAGTGAAGTGCTAGGAGAGGAACTCCCCTGGGCTTAGTTGCACGAGCAACAGACTGAAGGGTTGACGTGAATCCTAAGCTCTGGGGCTTAATTTAGACTACGGTTCTTCCACCTGGACCAAAATGTTAGAACTATACATAGGAACAGGTTTTATCACTAGGAATCCTTAGAGCTTAAAGCAATCCCACGTAGTGTGAGGCTTAGGAAGATAGACTCCCCTAGGGCTTAGTTGAGAAAACAACGAGAGTCATGGGTCGAAGTTAATCCTAATGCCGGGGCATAGTGTTGGGGTTAGTCACGGTTGATGACACGACCCCTTGCCTGTATCCCGCAAGTGCACGGGTTTGTCGAAGTAACAAAATTTACCCTGGTGAGTGGGTAGTCGAATCCACAGTGAATAGGGACTTAAGACACGAGATTTCACTAATTAGCTATGCGGTGTAGGAAAAGTGATAATATAATTGATGAGTGAATATGGAAGAAAATATAATAAAAGGCGAGAAATTAAATAGAGAGATGGAAAGCAAGAAAGTGCAAGTAGGAGTGAATAGAGAAGGACAAACAATGGATGAAATAGGGTATCCGGACGAGCTACCCCTAGGACTTAAGCTTCTAGCGCAAGACTATGCTATTATACTTTCCTATTGATGTTAATTGAGTCAAGGATATCCTTAGATACACGGTGCCAAATCTAAGGTCAGCCGTAACTAACCCCAACACTCTGCCCCGATATTAGGATTCACGTCAACCCTTCACTCTGTTGCTTACGCAACTAAGCCCCAGGGGAGTCTATCTATCTAAACCTCACACTACGTGGGATTGCTTTAAGCTCCAAGGATTCCTAGTGATAAAACCTGTTCCTATGTATAGTTCTAACTCTTTGGTCCAGGTGGAAGAACCCTAGTCTAAATTAAGCCCCAGTGCTTAGGATTCACGTCAACCCTTCACTCTGTTGTTCTCGCAACTAAGCCCCAGAGGAGTTCCTCTCCTAGCACTTCACTCTATGTCGACCGCTAAGAAATCAAGGAATATGGAGGTAGGGAGAAATCATACCGGAGGCGAAAGGGGACGCTTTGCTACCTCATGACTCACCCTCTCAACCCTCTTTAATTTTAAGTAGTCTAATCCTATAGGAGTTGTCACACCTTCAAAGGACAACCTAGATTGTTCTCAACCCTAGTGTCACGGCTAAGGGAAAACAATGGCAAGAGATAATTAAAATTGAAACTCGAATTTATTCATCAATAATCGAAAAAGCATAATAGCAATGTCATATAGACATAATAGTCCTAGGGTTTACAAGTATGAATACCCGTGAGGTGTTTAGCTCCTCATGGAGCTATACATGTTCATCAAAATATAAAAGAAAGAACGAATTGAAAGCATTGATGAAAACCCCCTTGCGTATGATGTGGCCGTGGTCTTGTGCGACCGCCGGACGTCGGTGACGATGCCGATGGCACGCTCCGAACCTCCACAAAGTCCTCTCCGGAACCCTAGCCGCACTCTCCAGAAGTTGGGGAGAACGATAGGTCAAAAGATATTCAAAAAGTCTACAAAACGGGCCTTTATAATGTTGAGTCGCGGCTTTAAATCGGCTGAATCGGGGCTTTACACGGCCATGTGAAGTTTCTGGGTTGTTGGAATTTTTGTTCACACGGCCATGTGTTAATTCCACACGCCCTTGTGAACTCTCTGGATGACTGATTTTCGGAAGATAGTGAACAGTAGCTTGCTACAGTGTTTTGCTACAATGCTGCTGTAGTACTCGCCGAAACGCTCCCGAATCCGTCGTTCTTCATCGAGGCCATTGAATTGGGCACACAATCAATGGTAGATCGTGCCGATTGCTTCAAGTCTCCTTCTTGGTGAAGTTCTCCTAAGCTACACAAATTAGACTTGTTGTGAATGTGACTGCCTTTTGTGCCCCTTCAAGGGAGGTTTTCATATACTCACAAGTCTAGGCTCTTGCCTTGTTCCTTGGTTGGTCCGAAAACCTCCCAACAACGGCGAACACGATCTAACTTCGTTCTTCTTCTCTAAATTGGCTCCACAAACCTACAATGCACAAGAATACATAAATGCACACGATTTGGTGACAAAATTTGATAAAAGATATGTTCATTGTAAGACAATAATACTTTGTATTACTATAACACAAGCACTTATCAGTTGACCTTAGGTTTGGAACAGTGTGTTTCCTGCATATAATCATCAATTAGTTCATCAATGGTGTCAAGAAAATATAAGGTATAATCAAAATCAAGAGAATGTCGCATCTCGTCGACAAGGTGATATGTTAACTTGTCATTTCCAACTCTTAATGTTAATTCCCCACCATCCATGTCAATGAGAACTTTGGAAGTGTGCAAGAACGGCCTTCCAAACATCAATGGTACATAGGCATCCTCATCCACATCAAGCACTATGAAAAGAAATGTGTACTTGTCCACCTTGACAAGTATGTCTTCAATGATCCTCCTCGGATGTCTTACTGAATAGTCTGCCAACTGAAGTGTCATCCGAGTGGGTCTTGGTTCTCCCAAACCCAACTTTTGGAAAAAAGTATAAGGCATGATGTTAATGCTAGCCCCTGAATCTGCCGATGCCTTCTCCTCACCTAAGTTACCAATGCTACACGGGATGATAAAGTTACTAGGGTCTTTCATCTTATTTGGCATACTCCTTTCCTACACTGCCAAACATTATTCATCTAGAATCACCGTTGCACTCTCCTCCATCTTCCCCTTGTTGGTTAAGAGGTTCTTTAAAAACTTCTCATAACGAGGCATTTGTGACAACGCCTCTACAAATGGGATGTTGATGTGCAGTTGCTTGAGCAAACCCAAGAACTTCATATATTGCTCATCATTTTGATCATTTTTCAGCCTTGACGGATAAGGAATTCTTGGTTTATAAGGAGAAGGTGCCACCTCTTTCATCTTGCCCCTTTCCCCAACTTCAAGCTCCTTGAGTGAATCAACTACAATATTTTCAGTTGGGAGCTTACTCTCGAGTTCGTGACCACTCCTCAAAGTGATTACCTTCAGCTGCTCTCTCTCTCTACAAGTGACTTCGCAATCTGGCACACTTGATTTTCCAAATTATGCAATGGTGCGGTGTGATTGCGAAGTGTAGCCTCAACTGCCTGAAATCATGTATCTGAAGACTGGACAAACTTTGTTAATCCCTTTTCTAAGTCTATCATCCAGTTCTTCAACCCTGAAACTCTAGTCTCCAAATTTAGGGCATGTGGTTGTTGGAAACCTGGTGGTGCAAAAGTCTTCTATTGCCCCTGATTGCCCAAAGAAAGATTTGGGTGATTTCTCCAACTTGGATTGTAGGTATTACTGTAAGGGTTCCCTTGTCCTCTCATTGCATTCCCTACAAAGTCCACCTATTTAACAGAAGTTGCACCGCCAATAGCAATCGGACAATCAAATGAAGCATGTCCACCCCCACACCCACCACAGTTCATCACTTCTGCCACTCTAGGAGAAGCTAGAGTATCTAACTTCTTGCTCAAGGACTCCACTTGGGCTGCTAAGGATGTGACTTCATCAATCTCATGAAGACCGGCTACCTTCTTCTTGTCTCGAGCATTCCACAGGTAACTATTCATAGTCATTTCCTCAATGAGTTGTCTGGCATCTTTTGGAGTTTTACTGAAGAAGGTATCTCCTACTGCGACATCAAGTAGTTGTTTAGTGCTTGGGTTCAAACCATTGTAGAAAGTATGGATAATCATCCACTCGAGGAACCCATGCTGAGGACATTTCCATAGGAAGTCCTTGAACCTATCCCATGTCCCAAAAAAGAGACTCCAATTCCACTTGCACAAAAGAGGATATTTCATTCCTGAGCTTTGCAGATTTTCCAGGAGGGAAGTATCGGGCTAGGAAAACTTCTACCATCTCTTCCTATGTAGTAATCGATGCTCGAGGTAATGAATGCAACCATTGTTTTGCTCTCCCCTTCAAAGAAAATAGGAAGGACCTCAATCTTATCGTATCATCCGTGACCCCATTGATCTTAAGCATGTCGCACATCTCTAAGAAATTCTTAATGTGATTATTTGGATTCTCATCGGCCAAACCATTGAACTGCGCTGACTACTGTAACATTTGGATGAAGCCTGGCTTGAGCTCAAAACTCTGAGCTGTAATTGGTGGTCTCACAATATAGGACTGTGTACCCCGACTGTGGGTCTTGCATAATTTGAGAGTGTCCTCTGTTACTCATGCTGCTCAGCCATATTGTCAGACCCTTCAACTTCTATCTCAGCTTGATCAAACTGTTCTTGTACAGGTTTCTTTCCCCGGCATCGGCGATGAAAACTTGACACACCCCTTGCATGTGTGTACTGCAAGTACACGAGTTGTTGAAGTAATAAAGTACCCAAACAGGTGGGTAATCGAATCCACAGGGAATAGACTCAAGGAACAAATAATATTGCAAATTAAGCTAGATGACAAACAATTGGTGGAATGCGATCAGAATGCTAAAAATTAAAAGATGGAAGTGAGTAAGGCATACGTAAATAGAAGGAAGATCAATCAATGAAAAAGTAGGATAAATGGACAATATTCCCCCAAGGTTGTTCTTGTTTCAAGTGCAAGACTAAAACTAAGTTTCTTTAACTAAGCTTTAATGAGTTATGGAAATCCAAAAGCACATGGTCCCTCGCCTAAGGTCAACCGTAACTAGACCTATACACGCGTTCTAGTGGAAAGGAATACTCTCAACACTTCACACCGCGTAGGACTGCTTGGGGTTCTGAGGGCTCCAAGTAATAAACCCTATTCCCAAACCTAGATCCAACCCCTTGGTCCAGATGAAGGATCCCTAATCACAACTAAGTTTCAGCGGAAGGGACTACTCGACGCTTCACTCTGTTGCGCCTGCACAACTAAGCCTAGCGGAGAAAGTCTATCAACACTTTGACTCTATTGTGATTGCAAAAAACTCTTGGAATGTGGAGGTAGGATAAATCACGTCAGAAGGGAAAGAGGATGTTTCATTTTCTCTCGACTCACCCTCTCGACCTTCTTCAACCTTGTCGAATCTAATCCTATTGAAGTGTCACTCATTTAAAAGGATGATTAGATAGACTCTCAACCCTAGTGTCACTCTAAGGGAAAATCAAATAACAACCAAACAAGATTGAAACTCTATTAAAAACTCAATTAAAGAAGCAAAGTAATAGTCAATGAAACAAAGAAACCAAAACCTAGGGTTTACATGTCTAAGTACCCAAAAGGGTTTAGCTATCCATCGAGCAATACATCTTCAAGAATGAAATAGAATGACAATACAAATATTCCATAAAGAAAACCTCCTTTATTCATGCGATGATGATTTTCAAGGTCAGTCTTTCCTCCTCCAAGGACTTCTCTGTCAAGCATCGGGCATCCACACTGGCACTCACACGGCCACATGGCCGTGTGAAATCTCTGGGACCCCATACTTAGCACAATTCTACTGCAGGCTTTACTTCTCTGTTCATTGAGGCCACCCGGGCTAGCACACTACCATGCGCTAGACTGCGTAACCTTTTTAACCTTCAAATTCTTTGGAGAAGCTCTCTTACACAAGCTGGGTCATGAATGTGTGATCGCCCTAGGTGCCTTTCCAACTCTCGTTTAACTTGAAAATCATTAGAAGTCGGCACACACCTCCATGAATGTCACATGTATTGTGCCTTGTTCAATCTATCCTTGCAAGAGAACTCCAAATAGATGCTTCACAGTCCACTTTTTCTTTTTTCTTTCTTAATACGCTCTAACAACCCTGTGCATAGAAAAGAACACAAATACACAAGAATGAGCCATAAAATCTAATAAAAGCAATGCTCGTTGTAAGTAAAATATAGTCAATAATATGCACACACAAGCACTCATCAATAAACTAGTATCAAATCATGTTCAGTTATACACTTATCAAATTCCCCCACACTTATAGTTTTGCTTGTCCTCAAGCAAAAAAGCACATTATAACCCAAGAGGAATAAGTGCATGACCTCATGTAATCAAAATTGGGGAATTCCATGAGCAATCAGGAGACTTTCAATGCATAAATGCTAAAAATTTCCAAGTTTCATAAATAATTCAACTCCAATCAAGATTATTATATGTGTGTGTTTTACAACTCTCTACTTCACTCATTTCGATTTACAAGGCATACATAGAAAAAATTCAGAATTTAAAATCTTCTTTTCTTCAAGAGCTTCACACAACTTCCAAGGTAGCATTTTCTCTTAGGACCCGAAGAGTGTCTTTCATGCTTAAAAGTAGTAGCTCTTTCCGCCCATTCTTTATAGGACGGTAGCTTTCTCCCACTTAAAGAGGTGGCCCTTTCTCTCATTAGAGCATACACAACATCTGACTTATCAAGAGTCACTCCACACATATAAAAGGGGTAGCTTAATCCATACCTACTATTTCCTTTTTCAAACAATTTTTTCACAATTATTCCAATTGAATTCAATACACTATCAAAATACATAAAATCATCATAAGTCTAAATCACTACAATAGAGGAGTTGTTTGCTTAAAATTAGATAAACAATCAAGAATATAGCAAACTAAAAATGCGTAACTAAAAAATAAACATTATAGCATGTGTCCGCCCTATACAATCAATAATGCACTTTATGCAAGTGTACGGATCGTAATAAGTAATAAAGTGGTACTCCGTGAGGGGTAGGGTTGTCGAACCACAAGGATTGGACTTCTATTACTAATTGATCTTCTAATCTTTATTAAGTCAAGGGAAGGTTGGTAGAAAGATTAACTAAACAAATAAAAGGAAAAGAGATGGAAGTAACATGTAGATTGGGGTTGAGTTTTTAACAACAAGAAAGCATTACCCCGGGACAATCCTCATGTGATTTAGTATACTGACTTGCTTCTAATGTCTATCAAGTACATCCTAAGGTTCTTGTGGGCACTCAAAATCAATGTCGCATCTATGACTTCTATTACTAATTGATATTCTAATCTATATTAAGTCAAGGGAAGGTTGGTTGATGAGTGTCCCCAAGTGCACCGGTCGTCATGTAATACCTCTCGTGCAAGCACGAGAGGGCCGTATTCCCTGGGGTCCCAAGAGCTGCTATTACTTCCCCCAGAATGGCACTGTCTAGTCTAACAAATATAGGTCTAAAGCAAAATAAGAAAACTACAAAAAGAGATAACTATAGACAAGTTGGACTAAGGCACACCACATGAACAGATTAAAGAAATGAATAACACTGAAAGTGCGAGGCCCGGGGAAGGATCCCCTCGGAACTACTAAAGCTAGACGGATGTTGGGATTATACAAGAAATGGTGGTTTGTGCAAAGAGATGTCCGAAAATAGATTACCCCGATGGTCACGGAGATAACCCCTAATCCTATACAAGTATTGGCTCAGAATCTCTTCCGGTCAAATCCTCCTACGACTGCAATGCAAATAGGGAAATCTCTAACTAGGGCCAATACTCAACCTAGGTCCAGCCCTAGTGGTTGGAGGTGTATGAATCACCCGATGGTCACGGCGTGTTCATACATGAATCCCCATCAAGCTAGGTGTGTTTAGTACAAGGGCGATGGTCACACACCAAGTACAACCTAACAGTTGAAATATAGAGTTTTCATGCAAATCAGCACATCAAAGCTCACCAAGCATAAACCACAAACAAAACCAAATACCATAAATGTAAATCACAACATCCATACAAGCAAGTTCATCCCAAGATTCACCAGATGCCCGGTGACCTTGGGAGTCTAGTTCAACATGAATAAAAGAGAGATCTCAAGATACACATGAACCATAAACAAAACCAAAGAAACCTCCTTGAAATGTTGACTAGAAGGTGGTGATTAGAGCTTGTCGAATCCGCTTCGGCAAGCTCCTTGATATCCTCCTTGATAGCTAACACACCCCTTTCGTATGTGTACCACAAGTGCACGGGTTGTCGAAGTAATAAAGTACCCTGGTGAGTGGGTAGTCATATCAATAGAGAATAGTGTTTAGAAACAAGCATTACCACTATTTAGCTATGAAGTAAATCGATGGTGAGAGAAATCAATATGTATAAATATAAAAGAAGATAAAAGAGTGCAAGAAGGGCAATAAAGGTAAGAGAGGTAATCGATAAAAAGATGGGGTACCCGGACAATGCTCCATCTAGGACTAATGCTTTTAGTGCAAGACTAATATTATACTCCCTTATTGATGTTTAATGAGTCGTGAAAATCCTAAAGCACACGGTCCCAAACATAAGGTTAACTGTTACTAGTTCCAATACTATGCCCCGGCATTAGGTTTCACTACAACCCTTCACTCCGTCGATCTCTCAACTAAGCCCCAGGGGAGTCCATCATCCTAAGCCTCACACTACATGGAACTGCTTGATGTTCTAGGGATTCTGATAAGTGCTTGTGTTATAGTAACGCGAAATGTTATTATCTTACAATGAGCATATCTTTTATCAGATTTTATCACTAAATAGTGTGCATTTGTGTATTCTTGTGCATTATAGGTTTGTGGAGCCAATTTGGAGAAGAAGAACGAAATTAGATCGTGTTCGCCATTGTTGGGAGGTTTTCGGACCAAGCAAGGAACAAGGCATGAGATTAGACTTGTGAGTGTGTGCCAACCTCCTTTGGAGGGGCACAAAGGCAGTCACATTCACAACAAGTCTAACTCGTGTAGCTTAGAAGAACTTCGCCAAGAAAGAAACTTGAAGCAATCGGCACGATCTACCATTGATTGTGTGCCCAATTCAATGGTCTCGATGAAGAACGACTGATTCGGGAGCGTTTTCGGCAAGTACTGTAGCAGCACTGTAGTTCGTACTGTAGCAAGTTACTGTTCACTTCTGCCGAATTTCAGAATTCCAGAGAATTCACATGGCCGTGTGGAAATTCCACACGGCCGTGTGAAGTAATTTTTCAGGAAAGACAGAAACTTCACACGGGCGTGTGGAAATTTCACGCGGGCGTGTGGAAATTCCACACGGCCGTGTGAAGCCCCGATAAGTTCAAAATTAAAGCCGCACTCAGCCTATTTAAAGCCCGATTTGGAGACTTTTTGGGAATCTTTTTGACCTATCTTTCTCCCCAACTTCTGGAGGGTGCGGCTAGGGTTTCGGAGAGGACTTTGTGGATGATTGGAGCGCGCCATCGGCATCGTCACCGACGTTCGACGGCCGCACAAGACCACGGCCACACCATACTTGAGGGGGTTTTCATTGATGTCTTTAGTTTGTGCTTTCTTTCATAATTTGATGAACATGTATAGCTCCATGAGGAGCTAAACCCCTCGTGGGTATTCGGACTTGTAAAACCCTAGGATTATCATGTTTCTTTGACATTATTATTATGCTTTTCCATTATTGATGAATAAATTCGAGTTTTAATTTTAATTATCTCTTACTATTGTTTTCTCTTAGCCGTGACACTAAGAATTGAGAACAATCTAGGTTATCCCTTGGAGGTGTGACAACTCTTATAGGATTAGACTACTTGAGATTGAAGAGGGTTGAGAGGGAGAGTTGTGAGGTAGCGACGTACCCTTTTTCCTTCCGGTGTGATTTCTCCCTACCTCCGATTCCTTGATTTATTAGCGGTCGAAATAGAGTGAAGTGCTAGGTAGATAAACTCCCCCAAGGCTTTGGGGTGACGTGAATCCTACGCACTGGGGCTTAATTTAGACTAGGGTTCTTCCACCTGGACCAAATGGGTAGAACTATTACACATAGGAACAGGTTTTATCACTAGGAATCCCTAGAGCTTAAAGCAATTCCATATAGTGTTAGGCTTAGGTAGATATACTCCCCTGGGGCTTAGTTGAGCAATCAACAGAGTGAAGGGTTGACGTGAATCCTATTGCCGGGGCATAGTGTTGGGATTAGTCACGGTTGACCTTAGGTTTGGGACCGTGTGTTTAAGGATTTTCCTCGACTCAATTAATATCAATAGGAAAGTATAATAGCATAGTCTTGCACTAGAAGCATAAGTCCTAGAGGTAACTTGTCCGGATACCCTATTCTCATTCATAAATCCACTCATCACTCCGATTATTGTTTTCTCGTATATCGCACGACTGAATAGCAATTTCTCGTATTTTAAATCCCTATTCCCTGTGGATTCGACTACACACTCACCGGGGTAATTTTATTACTTCGACAAGGCCGTGCAATTGAGGTACACACGCAAAAGGTCGTGTCAGATTCCAAGTGATAGACCATGTCCCTAAGTATAGTTCTAACCCTTTGGTCAAGGCGAAAGAACCCTAGTCTCATTTAAGCCCCAGCACTAGGATTCACAACAACCCTTCACTCTATTGCTCGCACAACTAAGCCCCAGGGGAGTTCATCTCCTAGCACTTTACTCTACTTTGACCACAAAGAACTCTTGGAACACGGAGGTAGGGAAAATCACGCCGAAGGGGAAAGAGGACGTTTCGTTACCTCACGACTCACTCTCTCGACCATCTCCAATCTCGGGTAGTTTAATCCTATAAAAGTTGTCACATCTTCAAAGGATAACCTAGATGATTCTCAACCCTAGTGTCACGGCTAAGGGAAAAACAATACAATTAACATGCAAGATTGGAACTTAATTAAAACATTAATTAAGAAAGCATAATAAAAGTCATAGAAACAATGCCATCCTATTGTTTACAACTCCGAATACCCACTAGGGGTTTAGCTCTCCATCGAGCAATACAAAATCAATAAAGAGTTTGAGAACATATGCATAAAAACCATAAAGAAAACCCCCTTCTAGTCCGTATCGATCGTCTTGTAGAGCCGCATTAGCTTCTTCAAATAATCGTAGGAGGAAGCAATTCCGTATTCCAATACTCGTACCGGATTAGGGACCAACACCGTGACCATCGGGTTGGTCTAATTTAGGGTTTCTCGGTCCAAACCATCCACGTGCATGCTAGTTAGGGTATCCTTAGCACTTTAGTAACCCCCGAGGGAATCCTCGTCCGTGACCATTTCCTAGCCTTGATTTCCCTCCGTATTTGTATTTACTATTTGCATGCTTTTTACATCCGTATATTATTTGTAGTTCTCTCTATCAAGTAATTGCTTAGGTTGGACAACATTGTGATAAGGAAGTAAGAATAGATTCTCGGGCCCTTGGGAATACGACCCCCTCGTGCTCGCGCGAGGGGTATTACTTGGCGACCCCGTGCACTTGCGGGTGAGCGAACACATCAAGTTTTTGGCGCCGTTGCCGGGGAACCATAAGGAATATTCAGAAAACTTAAAACGTGTTGATTTGACCATTTTATTTTTGTTCATTTGCACCATTCTTGTTTATATCTCATCATTCCATCTTTTGTTTGTTTTGGACCCTAGTTATTTTGCGAGGCACCCATCTTATGACACAGGCAGGTCAAGCAATTCTAGTTGAGCCCGACGATGAGATCGAACGCACCTTGTATCAGCTGTTGAGAGGGGTTACCGAAAGTTCGAGGCAACAAGAAGTTTGGGTTGATTCAACTGAACCATCAGTTATGGCCGAACCATGAAGAACTTTATCTGATTTTGAGAGGCCACAGTTCACCGGGGAGGAATTCAGTGTGCAAGCGCCCACAGTACCCGCTAATAATTTTGAGATCAAGGCGAGAACGATTAGGATGATACAAAATTTGGTTCAGTTTGATGGGCTAGCTGATGAAGATCCGCATTCTCACCTATCCCGTTTATTACAAATTTGCTCTACTTTCAAGATCAATTCTGTATCAGATGATGCCATAAGACTACGATTGTTTCCATTCAGTTTGAGAGGAGCAGCATACAGATGGCTCACCTCTTTGGCTCCCGGTCCATTACCACATGGAAGGAAATGGTCGAGAAGTTCTTGGCACGGTATTTCCCACCAAGCAAGGCCGCGAGATTGAGACAGGAGATCTCCTCTTTCAGACAGGATCCGATTCTGATTCGGAGTCTTCCCCTGTGCCCGACGCTGCACCTAGCGGGAGTCGACCATCACTTGAGGACAGTTTCGCGGAGTTCCGCATCGAGGTCCGTCAGCAGTTGCAGACCCTTGGGACATCTCAGGAGGCACTGGCGACATCAGTGAGGGACTTAGCCACATCACAGAGCCGCATAGAGATTAGCATGGTTGAGATCCTATCATATCTGCGCAGCTCATCATCATCTGTCGGCACCTCCTCCACGGCTACCATGTGCTTTGCACCATCACTCCCTCCAGATCTCTAGACTCACAGCACCACTTTTAGTTTCCTGTTGTTTGTACTTGTTTTTATTTCTAGACTTGTTTGTTTGTATTGTTGTACTTTTCAGTTAGCAAGGGTCCTGACCCTTCTAAACTGTACTTTCCCGTTTTTGATTCGTGCTTACTTGTCCCGCTCTCTATTTATTTCTTGGGGTGTGATATTTTTCTTTTTTACTTTCAGGACTGATCATTATAGAAGCTTCACGCTCCTTGCACCTCACAGCTTTCCCCGATTCATGCACATTTGGAGTTCATCTCATCGGCCAATTGGGGAAGTTTCTTTACCTCATCCCTTTATTTTTATGGCATGTCTAGCACTTTACTCTGCTGATTTATGTACATTGAGGGCAATGTACAACTTTAGGTGTGGGGATGGGGTACTTTACTTGTTTTGCATGCATGATTACCGATGATAGCTATGATTTTAGTGTTTAGCACTTCCTAGCCTGAAAGAATGATAGAAGTGAGTTGTATTTTTACATTGTGCTTGAATGATGTCCTGTTTTATCTTTAGTGCTTTTCCATGCTCTATCATGATTACTTCCACCTTATACACTCCAACCAACCCATTATGATGATTTTTGTATTAGGCTGTTAAATTCTTTCTTCAATATTCGTTTAAGAGCTTTTGAGTTCCTTCGTTGTTTTCTGTAGCCTTAAGTGAACTATTGTGACAGGTTACCAAAGGACATGAGATACAATGTGTACAGTCAAAAAAAAAAGTGGAGTCTATGACAGTATTCCTCTGCTAGTACAGCATGAATGCGTCTATGTAAACTGTACTTGAGTAGGTTGGGTGGCTCTTTTGCCTAATCAGCATGTGCATCCTTCTGAAAGATTTGTTATGCAGTCTATGTTAGTCGAACTCAGAAAAAAATAAATAAATAAATAAATTGTTTATTTGTGAAAAAGGAAATACGTATCTCTACTGCCTCCCCTGGAACTTGTTGCACAATCACTTAAGTGCTAGAGTTTTATTTAGGAACCCAAAAGACTTTTGACTAAGTATTGAAGATTTATTTAACTGTCTAATGTCACTCTCACCATATGTGGGGTGAATGGACCCCTGGGGTAATCCAGGGTGTGGAGGTTAAGGTTGGGAGCCAGCACACACTCACTGAAGCACTTTGGATAAAACAGGGCTACCATTACTCGATCACTCATTGTACAGCTCACTTTCTAGATTTCTTTCAACCTATGCTAGTGGAGTACTTTACAATTGAGCTTGAGGTCGTATGTTTAGTCATTTATCATCTTGCCTCTGTTCTTCATGTGTGTTTGCTTGGGGGCAAGCAAATGCTTAGGTGTGGGGATGTTTGATAAATGCCTAAATATACATATTTCCTATGTATTCGGGCGTATGTATTGTGTATTTTTATATGAGTTGATGCCCAGTTTTGGTCTAAATTGGTTTCTTTCGTATTACAGGTACCAATGAGACCCCAGCGAGCTCGATGACAGAATTTGAGAAGAAATCGGCATAGAAAACACTGTTTCTGAGCCCGGGGGGAGTACTGTAGCAACCACTGTAACACGAAGACTTGATGAACGTCTTGGTCAGGAGATTCATGCGGGCTACCATGCAGGCGCAGCGGAGGCCGCATGCAGTACTGCAGTAGTTCTACTGTAGCAAATACTGTAGCTTCACTGTAGCAACTTACGCAATTTTCGGGATTTCTCGGAAATCTTCTCTCCCCGCATGGGAGGCCGCATAGCTCGCTGGAATTGTTTTTAAGGGTTTTTGGAGCATTTTTGAGGGAGAGGAGCCTAGGTCTTGGGAGAGCTTGACTTCACCATCTTCCTTGGGAGCTTGAGGCCTAGGTTTTCAGAGGCGATTCATGAAGAGAGGACGACGGGGAGAGCACGACACGACGAGTCCACACCCTTGATCTACATTTTAGAGGAAGATCAACGTAGGAAGCCACTCCTTGGGTGGCATCCTTGGAAGCGTCATTCGGCCTTGATCTTTTGAGGGAGTATTCTCATTATGTATTTTGTTGTTTTCATGTACTTTCTTGCTTATTTTGTGATCATGAGTAACTAAACCCCAAGGTCATCGGATGTAGGTGAACCTTAGGGGTGAACTTGTGTAATTTTGGATGCTTGAGCTTGTTTATGCATTTGTTTTGGTTTGTGATCCTTGTTTGGTGTTTCTTGAATGCCTTGGTATGCATGAGAACTCTATGTATCAATTCCTAGAAAATACTAGGTTGCATGACCATTGCCCTAGTATTAGGCTCACCAAACTTGGAAGGGAATACATGTACGAATACACCATGACCATCGGGTATTTGTACCCCTCCAATTGTTAGGGTTGTCCTTGATTGTGTTTCGACCCTAACTTGAGAAATCCACCACACCCATTGCGATTGTAGGAGGATTTGGGCGGAAGCAATTCCGTATTCCAATACTCGTACCGGATTAGGGAACCAACACCGTGACCATCGGGTTGGTCTAATTTAGGGTTTCTCGGTCCAAACCATCCACGTGCATGCTAGTTAGGGTATCCTTAGCACTTTAGTAACCCCCGAGGGAATCCTCGTCCGTGACTATTTCCTAGCCTTGATTTCCCTCCATATTTGTATTTACTATTTGCATGCTTTTTACATCCGTATATTATTTGTAGTTCTCTCTATCAAGTAATTGCTTAGGTTGGACAACATTGTGATAAGGAAGTAAGAATAGATTCTCAGGCCCTTGGGAAGACGACCCCCTCGTGCTCGCGCGAGGGGTATTACTTGGCAACCCCGTGCACTTTCGGGTGAGCGAACACATCAATAATATTCAATCAGCATGTTATGTACCTGTAAGAATAGGAAAAATAATTTGAATATGTATTAGGAAAAGAGTACAAGGGTATATATAGAGAAATATTAGGGTTTCGTGGTATAGGCCCAATATGGCCCATTAATGAATCTAAACTCTAACACTCTCCCTCAAGCTAGAGCATATATATCAAATATGGCCAGCTTGTTACATAGATTACTAAAGACTTTCACACTTAAACCCTTGGTGAAGATATCCGCCAATTGCTCAGACGACTAAGTGTATGGTGTAGAAATGACTCCCTTTAATACCATATCACGAACATAGTGACAATCAACCTCTACATGCTTGGTACACTCATGGAATGTTGGATTGTTTGCAATGAAAATGGCGGCCTGATTAACACACAACATCTGCATATGTATCGTGATGGGGAATCGTAACTCAGACAAAAGAGACTCCACCAAACCATCTCACAAGCTGTCTGTGTCATTGATCTATACTTTGCTTCATCACTCGATCTTGAAACCACATTCTACTTCTTGCTTCGCCAATTAATCAAGTTTCCACCAACATACGTACAGAAACCAGACGCAGACTTTCTATCTCCTCTATCGCCAGCATAACCCGAGTCAGAATAAGCTGCAATGTCTAGGTGACCATGATTCTTGTAGAGAAGACCTTTGCCAGAAGCTCCTTTAAGATATGCAAGAACCCTCAGAGCACCCTGCTAGTGAACTTCTCGTGGCTCATGCATAAACTGACTCAAGAGTCCAACCGCGTACGATATATCAGGGTGAGTAATTGTTAGATAAATGAGCTTGCCAATCAGACGTCTGTATGGACCTAGATCTTTGAGAGATGGGGAAGATGTATCGCAGAAGGGTGGTGACTGCTCAATAGGTGTACTCTCTGGTTTACAACCCAATAAACTAGTCTCCTCAAGTAAGTCCAACACATACTTCCGCTATGAGAGCATCATCTTTCCTCTGGTATATGCAAACTCAATACCAAGGAAGTATCTGGGTCATCCCATGTCTCGTGTAACAAAATGCTCCATAAATACCGTCTCAACTAAGTCTTCATAGAGAAAGGCATTCTTTACATCGAGTTGACAGAGTACCCATGATAGATTCATAGCTACCTATAGTAGAATACGATGGAATTCAAATAAGCAATTGGTGAAAAAGTTTCAACATAATCAACACCATAAGTCTGAGTAAAACCATAGGCTACCAACCGGTCTTTGTAGCAATCAACTATACCATCGGCTTTGTACTTGACAGAGAAGACCCATCGGCAAGTGACGACGCTGGCATCAACAAGGCAAGGCATGAGCTCCCATGTACCATGAGATCTCAAGGCTTCCATTTCCTCATCCATTGCCATCTGCAATTGTGGAAGCAAACATGCATCCTGATAGTTCCTAGGGATTGACTCAGCAGACAAAGAAAGAGTAAAGGTGCGGAAGAACGGGTGAAGATTATCATAAGAAACAAAAAGTGAGATGGGATATTAGCTACAAGAACGAATACCTTTGCAAAAGGCAATGGGAAGATCAAGAGACGGATCTGCATCATCTGGGGAGACGATCGGAGGGGGCGGATCTAGTGGTGGTACATGTTGGCGGAGTTAATAAACCTGTCCAAAACGGCCATTATCTGGATCTACTAGAGGAGGCGTCACATTAGGCATAGGCACAGGCGTAGTAACCGAAACAGAAATGGGGAGAACAATATCAGACGACATACTCAACGAATCGTGAGAGTCCGAATTAGAAAAAAGGATTGAGACTAAAAAAACATGACATCCATAGACACATAGCACTTGCGACTAGTCGGATGGTACAAACGATATCCATGTTAGGTGCAGGAATATCCGACAAAGACACATTTAAGCACACGTGGGCACAACATATCCAAACCAGGAGTTAAATCCTGAACAAAACTAGCACAACCGAAAACATTAGGAGACAAGCGAAACAACTCAGTATCAGGTAGAAGACGACATAGAGGGACTTCTCCCCCTAGGGGTGTAGAAGGCATACGATTAATAAGATATACTGCAGTTAAGATAGCATCAGACCACAAATACATAGGGACATTACTCTTCACTAAGAGGATGCGTGCAACATCTAAGATATGACGATGCTTTCTTTGAGCAACTCCATTCTGTTGAGAAATGTGCGGATAGGTTGTTTGATAAATAATCCCAAAAGACGCACACAAAGAATTTACAGCAGAAGATACAAATTCTAAAGCATTATTAGTACGAAGACATTTAAGAACAATGGAAAACTGATTTTGTACTTCCAAAATAAATGTTTTAAGGACATCAATAATAGACCGACGGTCTTTTAACAAATATCCATGACACTCGGGAAAACTCATCAACAAACACAACATAGTAACAATGACCGGAAATAGACGAGACTCTAGAAGGTCCCCAAACATCACAATGAACTAGATCAAATGACGACCGACTAGACACTAGAGTAGAACGTTTAAAGGTAGCACAATGATGCTTACCTAACTGACACGACTCACATTGAAATGACTCAGCCTGAATCCAAGGCAAAGCCTGCTGAAGATGACTAAGACAAGGATGATCCAATCTACAGTGAGATATGAGTGATGACTCGATGTCTAAAATATAAACTGCCAAACCATAAGGAACATCATCACATACCAACGTATACACGTTGTCACCACGATTACAACCCAAACCAATCCTCTTCTGTGTCCGCAGATCCTGAAAAGTGCAGTGAAAAAGGAAAAAAGTAACACTACAATTTAACTGTTTAGTAATCGCAGAAACCGATAGCAAGTTGATAGGAAATTTAGGTACGAAAAGAACATCAGTTAGTTTAAGCTGAGAGGAAGCCTACAGAACTCCTTCTCTGGACACTAATCAAGATCGTCCATCAGCAATTTCCACAGAACAAAAAACAGATGGAGAAAGATTTTGAAAAAAAGATTTTGTACCTATCATGTGAGAGAAGGCCCCTGAGTCAATAATTCAGGAACTGTCCCTGGAAGCAAGAAAGGCATTACCTGAGGAAATAGGAAAAGAGACTATGGTGTGAGAAACTGTGCCCTATAGCTGCTTAAGTCGCCCAAAGTCAACATGAGAGATTGTGACTAACTGTTCACCACCAAAAGTAGGCAACGGATCGGCCAACTCTGTACTAGCATTGACTGCTACTTGACGACCATTCATATCACAACAAAGATTCTCAGTGTGGCCTGTCCGTCAACAAAAGGTGCACATAAACCTACTCCGATAATCACCACAGTCGGCTCCTCTACCACGACGAGAGAAGCCTTTACCACGCCCATGAGATGAAGACATGACGACAAATAGACAAATCCTTCAACAACGAGACAAGGGTATCACTGGTGAGGGCTGAGGAACATCAATAGGTGCCCGTAGAACAACGGGAGTGGCGAGAGATGAGCGGAAGCTAGCGGTAGAGGTGGCGGCGGCAGGTTGAAGGTTACAGTTTGGAGTGACAGTGACCACGGTGGCGGCGGCTAAGGTTTTCGGTGGCCGCTAGGGTCTAACCCAGTGCTCTGGTACCATGTGAGAATAGGAAAAATAATTTGGATATCAATTAGGAAAAGAGTACAATGGTATATATAGAGAAATATTAGGGTTTTGTGGTATATGCCCAATATGGCCCATTAACGAATCTAAACTCTAACATTACCTTTGTTTGAATTTTCTACGCACGCAAATCATGCAAAACATTAATATTTATTGGTACAATAATACTATTGTATATTATTGTAGAATATTGTGTGGTACTGTTTATTTATTATATATCCACTATTTTTGTTTTTTGAGAAAAGTCGTATTCTCCACCTCTCCAAAATTATAAAATATGAGAGATGTTTTATTATAGTATTATGATTCATGATATATTATTTTGCACGCATGTGACAAGCCATCATTACCCTAAATATTAGCTCACTCCATATAGTAAATCTTTAAGAAGTCTTTAAGTCTAATAACTAATATACTATACATATTACCATAGTGTCCTTTTGACAACCTTCTTATAGGGCAAAACTTATCATCTTTGTCGGAAAATAAATAAATACCCCTGCAAACTTTCTTCATCCCTTCATACTTCACACTCTAGAGAGCACAAATGTTTCCATAAACTCATAATTCTTGTTCTCCCCCTCATCCTCCCACTCTCCTAAGATCATTTTTTAAAAAATAAACAATATTATTCATTTATATTCAATTTGTAAGTTATTTTTTTCAAATAGAAATAAAAGAGGTTCCGTTGCAGTGGCAGAACTAGAAGAAAAATGAACCGAGGGCTGATCAAAAAATTAAAAAAAAAGGTTTTAGACTTTTATTAGATAAAAAAATATATAGTTACATTAGTTGAGTGACATATTTGTAATGGTTAGGCCGATCTAATTGTTACAAATAAAAAATACTATCATAATATTTTTATATAAGACAAAATAAAAAATTAAGTGGTCAAACAATAGAATTTTTAATTTTATAAATATTTTTTAAAAATATATATATTTATATGTTATATACTAGGTAATAAAAACCGGGGTCAACCAATAAATGTTTGGAATTTTTTTCCCAAAAATATATACTTTTTAATTCTATTTAAACTAATTTGTAATAAAAGGAGGGCCAAAACAATAATTTTTTAGAAAAGGATTTTTTTATACTATATAATCTAATTTATAAAATATTTAAATAATAAAATTTTGTTTTCTTACAAACATTATTTTTTAAAAACTATCAGTTTTAATTTGTAACAAATTAATATTTTTAGAAAAATAAAATAAAGATAAAATGAATTATGAATATCTTTCCAATATAACCTTCCTTTTTTTATAATTATCAAAATGACCCAGCATGGATTTGAAAACATCACATCAAGCTATATCATCATCTAAGCGATGAGTTGGCTCTTTAAATATATTATGATATTGACTTTTTTCATGCACACCCTTCTCTTTTAAAAAATCACAAAAAAATTGAGATATTTTTAGATTTTTAAAACATTTTTAGGTTATTACTATTATTTTTTAAAAAATTATATTTTTCTAAACCACATTTATTTTGAAAAATATGTTATTATTATCATCATCATCATCATCATTATTATTATTATTATTATTATTATTATTATTATTATTATTATTATTATTATTGGATAGAGAATAGATTTGTTTATTGTAGATTTCAAAGCTATAAATTTATTTTGTAATTAATTTATTTTTAATTTTGCGGTTTAATTAAAAATTACATACGTGGCACACTAGATTTTTTTAATTTTTGGTTTTAGAAGTGATAGATTTATTTTTTATTAATTTGTATTTGAATGCAATTATTATTATTTAAACTACAAACAAGTTGTTCAAATAAAATAATAACTACAATAATAATAATAATAATAATAATAATAATAATAATAATAATAATAATAATAATAATAATAATAATAATAATAATTTTTCAAAATAATTACCATTAAAAAAATAAAAATAATAACTTAAATAATTAAAAAAATTTCACTTTTGTGATTGTTTAAAAATTAATCATATTAATAAGAATAACAATTTTAAAAATGGCTTAAAAACCAAGAAGATGTAATACTAACAACAACAATAATTATTATTATTATTATTATTATAATAATTATTATTATTACTATAATTATTATACTAATAATTATATTTTTTCAAAATAAAATCAGTTGAAAAAAATATAACTTTTAAAAAATGAATAATAACTTAAAAAGGATTTGAAAGTAAAAAAATATCGCAGTTTTAATATTTTTTAAAAGAGAAGGGTGTTAATGAAAAAAGTCAAAAATTAAATATTTCTAAAAAACCCAACTCATCTAGGTGATGACATGGCTTGATGTGATATTTTCAAACCTATGTTAATGAAAAGATTTTATATAGAGTTATTTTGATAATTATATAAAAAAAGGGAGGTTATATTGGAAAACAACCCTATCATATGTAATATATACTTTATAATATATACATGTATACTTCATCTTAATCTTATCCCAAAAAAACTATTCATCAAGAGCTAGATCTCTCTCCCTCATTTTGTAATCAACCGCTAGATCTTCCACTTCCTTTGTTTTTCAAACCCTAGTTACCAGTTGGATCTCTCATGAGAGTGGAGCTGCTGGTCTGATGAACCACCCTCAGCATCTCCGGATCCCCTCTCCCCGATCACCATCACCCTCCCCTTCACTACCGCCACCCTCGCGACACCGCCCATTGACGCATGATACGCCCTCTTGCTGACGCCAGAGATGTTACCCAGTTGTGTCTGGATTAGAAGACTTGCTCGGAAGATTTCTTTGTGTCATCGTCACCTGTGTCTTCACTTTAGTTTTGTTTTCATTTCTAAAAGCTTAGATCTTTATTGTGATTCTTTGTTTTTCATGTTTGATTTGTGGGTTTTCTTCCCAGTACTGCCCATCTCCACTCCTTATATAAAATCTATCCCCTAAATATCTCCCACTTTCAAGGTTTCTTTTGATCAACATTTGTTGGTTTTTGATTGGTCACCTTTCTTTCTCTCTTAGACTATCTCCAACCTATAAACCCAAATTTCTATCCCAAATCCCAAATTTGGTGCTACAGTAAATTATACTCCAACCACAAATGCTTAATTTACCCCAAAAAAGCATATTGACATAATATTCCTTCCTCATCATTTTTTTATATTATTATTACTATTCAATAAAAGAATGCCTGAAATTAATCATTTTTAACAATAACTTAATTAAATATTTATTACAATTTAATATTTTACTAATAAAAATAAATGAAAAAATTTACAATTAAAATTTTTTAATTTATGATTTAATTTATTTAAAAATTAGGTTATGAATTTCTTAATTATCTTGATAAATAATGGAATTATTTTTTCATATAGCAGGAAAATATTTAATATTGTAGGTATATAATGACTAGTTATTAATTATATTGATGAATTATTAATTTTATAATTTTAATTACAATAATTATAAAAAAAAAAATTAAAATATTAATATTTTTGTGGGACCCCAAATATGGGGTTGTAATAGTGTGACCCTAAATTTGGGTCACACTATTGCAAATCTCAAATTTGGGTTAGGATTTGGGTGTGAGTTGGAGAATCACAACCCTAATTTGGAATTTGGGTCTTTGGTTGGAGTTGCCCCATTGCTTTCTTTGTTGAATGATACTTGAAATCAAATTAGGCGCCTGCGCCACCTCACCCACATGCTTTCCTTCCTCACCGCTCATCAAGAATTTGGGTCTTTGGTTGGAGTTGCCCTAATCTCATTGCTTTCTTTGTTGAATGATACTTAAATCAATTTTGGGTGCCTGCGCCACCTCACCCACATGCTTTCCATCCTCACCGCTCATCAAGCTCTGTCGTGATCTCGCTAGTAGGAGCTCCCCTAGGCATCAGACTGTATTTCCTCTCTCTCTCAACGTGTTGATATTACCACGCTTGACTTTTCTAAAATGCACTTCTTGGGTGTGTAGTGGGAATGCATTAACTACAACAATGGTTGTTTCTTTTGGCCTTCTTTAATTGGAAGATTTCTTTAAATATATAAAAAAAATCTACTTAACTTTTATTTTGACGGACATATGTCTGAAAGTTTTTTTTTAATTTTAATTTTAATTTTAAAATATTAATCTTAATTTATATAATAATTAAGAAATGTGGTTCTACCGTATATAACTGTAAATTATTATATTAACTACTATTCATTTGTAAACAATTACATTATATTTTGTTTCTATAGCAAACAATTACAAATCAATCAATACAATAAGAAACAAAAGAATTTATATTGTGTAACAATTTTATAAAATATTTTTCTAAGAAAAAAATATAACTATAGAAAAAAGAAAAACAAATATAATAAAATACATTTAAGATAAAAACGATCAAAAGTTACATTTGTGTTTAGGAAAAAAAAAACAAAACAAAAACAAATCCACTCTTCTTTTAAGAAAATCTGGCAAAACATGATGAATATCTTTGATTAAAGACACCAAAAATGAATATGAAAAAATAGCCAAATAAAAACAACAGAAGACAACCATCTCTATGTCATTTTTACTTACCTATGTTTCCCTTTTTGTATTAATAATTTTGATTATTGGCCATACATATACAAACAATTTCCACAGCACATTTTGACAAAATTATATATATATATATATAACATTCATCAAACCTAACAATAGTAAGTTACAAAATTAACTATTTTATGTCATTTCCCTTCCAAACATAAAACTATGCACATCAAATCATATATGATATCCCTCTAACAAATTTGCATACATCTAAAAAATTAATAGTTATCAAAACTCGCAATCTTCACTTGATCTCAATACACATTTTAAAAAAGAAAACTTACAAAATACTAAATGTATGACCACCATCGTAATACAATCAGCCAAAAAAAAACTACAATTTATGATATATATAGATAACTATGTCAACATCAAGCCGACAAGACCCATTGCACCTTATCTATAACAAACAATTGTAGAGGAATCAATACAATAAGAAGCACAAAAATTGAAGGAAATCCAAATGTAAAACAAAACGGCTCTCCTTTTAAAAAAATCTCAAATAACATGATGAATATTTTTGACTAAACACACAAAAATTTTAGAAAAAAAAATTAACCAAAGAAAAACAACATAAGGCAACCATCTTTGTCTATCTCTAAAGTAGTTGTGCCTATCCCAAAACAAATATATATATATATATAACACCTAATAGAAATAGACTAATCTTCCACAAAATCATCAATCTCCTAGATCAAACGTGGTAACACCCCAACAAAAAAATACATATCATCAGCATAATTACCCTGCGGTTTCAAGATCCTCTTTTACTCATCCTTGCTTATTACTATTATTGTTCAATTGTCAACCAATTTGCTTTTTGGATAGCAATAAAAAATTATCATAGTTATAGCTTTAATGTAACTATCCTGATGATGATTTGCTGCAATTTTCAGGGTTATCAAAGCAACATACAAGAAAGAGAAAGAGTGCATCCAAATTCAAGATAGTTTGTGTTTTTGGCGGTAGTAACCCAAGAAAAAAAAAGAGTTACCAAGATGTTGCCATAGATCTTGGCAAATAACTGGTTTGCCTTCTTCCTGTTACTAAATTTTAATTGTGGTTTTGAATCATTTCCTCTTCGTTTCCATTGTTTTCCCTCTATTGTTGTTCTTATAATCATATAGCCTACTCATTTATGTATGCTCAGCTATAAATATGTGCAATAACCTAACAAATCCCTATAGGTGATGAAAAATATTAATTTAGTATATGGAGGAGGCAATATAGGATTAATGGGCTTGATAGCGCAAATTGTCTTTGATAGTGGAAGACACATTCTCGGGTATGAGTCATGTTCGTTTTTTTTTAAAAAAAATATATGAAAACCCCAGTCTTTTGAAGAAAAAAAACTGGAGATATTAAAAGCTTTTTCCTCCATAACTCAGGATCATTCCTGAAGCTCTAATGGCGAAAGAGGTATGAAAAAAATTATTGAATATAATAACAAACTATTGAAAAATAAAACTCAGGACATGAATACAAATGCCTATTTACTAATAAATTGTTTTATGGATTTGTTAGATAACTGGCGTCACTAAAGGAGAAGTAAAACCAGTGACCGATATGCACCAAAGAAAAGCATAGATGGCTCACAATTCTGATACCTTTATTGCTATGCCTGGTTAGTACATAACCTACATGTATGATTTATTATATTCCCACTAACAGTGTTTGATTTTGTCATTCTTTTATCACACATTATGCAAAAACCAAAGACACCCTCTCATAAATCATTATATGTTAATGTTCTTGGCATAAATAACAATAAATAAATAAATAAACTAAGTAACCTCAATTGGAATTGTTATGCAGGAGATTATGGCACTTTTGAAGAATTTTTTTAAGTGATTACTTGGGCATAACTAGGCATACATAAGAAGGTGGTAATTCAATGGCAATTGTACATATACACAATGGAAAATGTTGAACAAATCATCATTAATGTATTCTTTGGTGTAGGTCGGGTTACTGAATATTGATGGCTACTACAACTCATTGCTGTCTTTCACTGACCATGCTGTAGAAGAAGGTTTCATCAGCCCAAGTGACAGCCATATAATTGTCTCCGCTGCAAATACAAAAGAACTAATGGAAAAGCTCAAAGTAATGTTGAAATGCTAAAAAATAATATATATACTAAAAAATATCTTATTACAGGACAATTAAGAATAAAGTTCACTAAAACATCATACTTTTGCAGGTAAAAAAAACTGCTAACCAAAACAAGGAAAACAAAGAATCAAGCCCCAACCATGATCAAATCCATGAAGATAACTAATCATAGAAAAATTCTGGGCAACCTCTCATATCCAGTTCACTTCTCAAAATCCCATCTGTAGTAACTCTAATTGACCAAAACCTTCCTGCCCCCATGGATGACAATGTTGAACACTCCAATGTCTCTGATGCACATCCATAATAACAACCATGAATGGAGTGGAGTTCATTCACTTTTACCCTCTGATTTTTGTCTTTGACCGGAAGTGGAAGATTAAAAATATAACTTTTGCCTATGGTTAATGCAAGTGGTGTTGTTAGTAATAATATAGTGAGAATCTTTGAGATAAATATGAAATTGAGTAAATGCGAATAACATGTCAGACAAATTGAGTTGCTCTTCCAAACTCACTTGACAATATAAAACATATGAGAGAATCCATCATAACCCAACTTTCCTATCATTAATGGAAAAAAAAAAACACACACACACACACACACACACACAGAAATTATTTATGTATGAATAAATCCTTCCAAAATGTATGCAGATAAAATGAAAAAAACGAAAAACAAACCCGCAACATAAACACTGGCCTCCACACTAGTTTATATTAAAGTAGAAGACTAGAGTGCCACGTGTCAAGCTCTAGAGGGGGGCACGGGCCAAGATTCGGCCCGGAACCGACCCGGCAGAACCCGGCGGGGCGGGCCGGTAACCCGTAACCGGCCCGTACTGTAGACGGGCCGGTTACAGGTTGGGTTTTCCCAACACGTGACCTGACGGGTTGACTCGCCGGGTCAGCCCTTTTTTGAAAACCGGTTTTGAACCGGGTTGACCCGCCAGGTCAAGCCCGGTTCCAAACCGGTTACTCAAGTTTGGAGTCGTTGTAAATTTTTATTTTTGTTTTTTTTTTAACTTTTCAAATTCAAATGAAAAAAAAAACCAAATTTAAAATTTTAATTAAACTCCTATCTATATATACCCCTCATCCTCACCCAATTTAGTTTTTACCAACTATTACTCTTCTCCAATTATTTCTCTTAATCTCATCCCAACTTCTCCTCTACTATTCTCTCTTTTTTCATTAATTCTTGAAGCCTAATTGTTGAAGCCTTGGATACTTGGGGTTTTTTTTTATTTTTGGAGTCTTGGAAATTTGGAGCAACTTGGGATATTTATTATTTGCTTTTTTTTTCAAAGTCTCCAATTAACAAGGTCAGTAATTATTTACATTTTTTGGTTATTAATTGTAGTTTTGTTATTATCTTGATTTCTTAGAATAAATTGAGCATTGAATATTGGAAATAAGAATTTAAATTTTCTAGCATATTTGTGATGTCTTTGAATTTAAATATGTACACTTGCTTATCATAGTCTTCAACGTGAAAACTCTAGATAAATACTAGCAATAATGATAATTTAATATTTATTATCATTCTTTTTAATTATGTACTCTTGTAAAATTTTTTATTATGTATTTTTGTTGATGTGTATGTAAATTAATGTAATATTATGATTTTTCATTGGTATATTTGAAAACCATTCATTTTTTTTAAATTTCAAATATTTAATTTCTTGGCATTATTTAATTTAGTTAGTTTTTGTTATTAGATTTTTTTTATTTGTTATTTGTTACTTTAGTTGTTATGCTATTTTTTATTTTTTTACGTTTTTTATTTTATTTTTTGCATTATTTAATTTTATTATCTTGGTTTCTATTCATAGTCTTCTACTTGCATGATCTAGATAAATAGTAGTAATAATGATAATTTAATATTTATTATCATTCTTTTTCATTATGTACTCTTGTAAAAAAAATTTATTATGTATTTTTGTAAAAGAAAAATTGAGATTCTTATATATACTTTTCAACATTATCCAACTTATAGAAAAAATTTAACTATTTTGAAATATCTATTATTTCGATCCATCCAACTTATGATTTTTCATTGGTATATGTGAAAACCATTCATTTTTTTTTTAATTTGAAATATTTAACTTCTCGCCATTATTTAATTTTGTTAATTTTTGTTAATAGATTTTTTATTTGTTATTTCTTACTTTGCTTGTTATGCTATTTTTTATTTGTTTTTTTTTTTACGTTTTTTATTAACCGAGAGAACTATTAACTATTAACTAAATTAAAAAATCATTAACCGAGAGAACTAAAATTGAAAGGATGTTTGACAATTTTAATTGCATTGGATTTTAAAGTAAAATTTTGAAAATCAAGGATGTTTGACAATTTTAATAAATTTAAAGGATTTTTTTTTTATATGAAAAGAGTCAGGCACGCTACTCTTATTTATTTATTTATTTTTGTAATTACATAGAAATTCGTCAAATTTTTTTCTAATTGTATAATTTTGTTTTAGATTCGCACTTTGTAGTGTATGTTGCTAGGTATCTAAAAATTTAAAACCACACATAAATTGGATTGGAGCCAGATTAATATTTTAATAATATTTAAAACCACACATAAATGTATTAAATAAATAAAACATAAATTGTTTAATTTTATTGCCACCTCAGGAAATCTTGTCCATGTTTTAAATTGGATTACAATTAATATTTAATTAAATTAAAGAATTAAAGGACAGTGTTAGTAGAAGAATAATTTTGTTTGATTACCTTTGCATATTAATTTTGTTTGTTATTTATTTATTTTAATTTCTTGGCATTATTTAATTTTGTTAATTTTTGTTATTAGATTTTTTATTTATTATTTCTTACTTGATATTTGCTTGTTATGCTATTTTTTATTTGTTTTTTTACGTTTTTATTTTATTTTTTGCATTATTTAATTTTATTATCTTGGTTTCTACATATTTTATTTATTTGGTTTCTTTATTTTTCTATAATTACTTGTGTTTTTTTTCAATAAAATGCATGTAATTAATATTTGTAGACTTGTGGACTTGTTTATTTATTTATTTTATTTTGCATGAATTTGTTAGTTTTATTGTTGTTATATTATTTATTTGTGGAGTTGGAACTTGGTGTTTTTTAAATAAAATGCATGTAATTAATATTTGTAGACTTGTGGACTTGTTTATTTATTTATTTTATTTTGCATGAATTTGTTAGTTTTATTGTTGTTATATTATTTATTTGTGGAGTTGGGACTTAGTGTTTTTTTTTAAATAAAATACATGAAATTGTTATTCTAGAGTGTAATTTAAAAAAAAATTTAATTTTAAATTTTTTCTATAATTTTGTAATGAGTTCATTTCACTTATTGCTTTTATTTTTCATTGATTTTAGATTTGCAAAAATTTTAAAATGGCATCACGTGGTGGAAGTTCAAGGGGGAAAAGTGTTATTGGTTCGAGCTCATTACCTACCCAAGAGAGTAATGAATGGCCCGAGTACGAAAGTCCAGTTGAGGAACCGACACCACCTATTATCCCCTCAGAGACTAGAGAAACAAATAACACTACAGAATCTGCCCCCAAGTCTCATATTTTTAAAGTCCATTTTACAAAAATGTATAATAATGATGGTATTGTAACACATGCAAAATGTACTTATTGTAATTCCGAATTTAAGCATAGCAAGGGAGGAGGGTATGGCACATTTAATAGACATATGGAGAAAAAAGCATCTGGATAAGCTTGGACATCCTCGGACACAATCTCAAATTCGATTCGCCGTAGACGAAGGTACTGGTTCTCACTCTGCTTTATTTATATTTTCGTAACCAAGATACAAGGATAAAATTGCGGAGACAATTTCTGTGGAACACTTACCATTCAACTTTGCGGAGCGATGCCAAGTGCAAGAATGCATCAATGAAACCTTGCAACCAGCGTGCAAAAAAGTTTCAAGAAGAACAATTCAAAGAACAATTTTTAAACAATAAAAACATGGTAAAGAACAACTTTGTGAGTATTTCCGTTCTTGCTCCTCCTCTATTTCTTTATGTTCTGATATTTGGACCAATGTATTTCATGAAAATTCTTTTATGGGTATTACAGCGCATTGGATTGATGACTCGTGGAATATCCAAAAGCGAGTCATTGCTTTTAGGGTATTCAACGAGGCCCATACCGCCGATAATATTTATAGGATCATTCGTGGGATCATTGAAGAATATGGTTTAACTTTTAAAATTTTTTCAATTTCATTTGATAATGTCTCTGCTAATACGGCTTCAATTAGACCTCTAGAAGAATATTTGAGGCCATTATTCGGGGGCAAATATTTTCATATTAGATGTGCTTGTCATGTATTAAACTTAGGTGTGCAAACCGGATTAGAGTCCCTAAAACAATTTGTAGGACCAATTAGAGATGTGGTATCATATATAGGAAGGAATATGACCCTCATGAAACAATGGGCTCGCTATTGTAGAGCAAATAACATGAGGGCCAAAAAATTCCCGAAAGATGTTAAAATTAGATGGAACTCTACTTATCGACTTCTTAATGCTACATTTCCGTACAAGACATTATTGACTGCTTTTGTTACTGAAACTTTACCTGGTTTTAGTTTATTTGAATATCAATGGAATATTGCTACTAGAGTTATGGATTTACTTTCTGTGTTTAATACATGTACAAATTTATTTTCACAAGTGTATTTTCCCACTGCACATTTGTTTTTATATTGTGCTGTTGATATTGCTGAACAATTGTGGAAGTTTAGATTAGATGCTCAATTAGTTATGGGTCTTGTAGAAATGAAGGCAAAATGGTTGAGCTATTATAGGAATATACCTCCTGTTGCTTTAGTTGCATTTGTTTTAAATCCTAGGCAGAAATTAGAAGGCTTATCTGCATATTTAGAAGCATATTATAAGTTTTTAGGGTTTAACGGTGGTCAAGATGTCACGGGCTGTGAGTGAGTTAGAGACTCAATGGTATGCATCAGAGTCAGACATTTTTATAGATATTAATGTGATTGTTGCTGATGTTAGGTCGCAACTTTTAGAACTGTATGAGAGCTATTGCTCTTGTTTTGACCATATGGTTCCACAGGTTGCAATTGAGGCGGTAGGACAGTCCAACAGTAGTGGAGGAGAATCATTTCGACAAAGGCAAGCAAAAAAGAAACCTAGGGGTTCGGAATACACAGAGGTCGACTTATACCTAAACACTACCTTTCGATTTTCTGAGGATATGAACACAGATATGGCTTTTGATGTTCTTCAATGATGGCAAGGTAATGAAAATCCGTACCCAATTCTTTCATTAATTGTAAAAGATATTTTTGCGTGTCCTATGTCTACAGTAGCATGCCAGCAAACTTTTAGTGCAAGTGGAAACATGTTGGATACAACACGTTCACAATTGTCAGCACCAAACATTGAAATTCAAGTGTGTACAGATGATTGGAAGCGTGCACAAGTTCGACAACAAGAAGCAGAGATGGGAAGTCCAGAAGCAAGTGACTTTTTTTCACTGATATAAATACATAAAACTTTCATAGGGTAGTCGCTAACAAAGCTTGCTAGTGTTATGGATGACCGAAGTTCAAATCCCACCCATAACATTTAAACTTTTTTCATTTTAAAATTTATTTAAATTAGTAATAAATTAATTAAAAACCCAGCCGGGCCCGGCAGGCTTGGCCCGGCCCGCCGGGTCGGGCCCGGTTAACCGGCCCGTGACAAGCTCTTATTAAAAATTTTCCCTCCAAAATCTATATAAAATATTATAATGATATTAAATATTAAATAATTATACTATGATATAATTATCTTACCACTTAATTTTAAAATACAAATAGATTATTTTTTGGATAAATTAAACTTATAAATTTAATAATGATAAATATCTTATCACACCAATTAAATTAATATCATTTATCATATATCATATATATCAAATTGTAAAATTAATAATAATAAATATCCTACTTATATTAATTTGAATATTACAAACTTTATATATATATATATATATATATATATATATATATATATATATACTAAAGTAGCCAACATGAATGTTATATTATTTGTGTATGTTCATTAATCAATCAATTATTGAGATTAATATTTTTAAAATAAGTTTTCAAAATATAAATATAGATTAGTTTATCATATGATTAATTAAAGTATTTATTTGTCAAATTATAAAATTGACAATAATAAATATCGTATTTTATCCTATTTTTTATATTATAGTCTATATATATATATATGAAGCTCAAGTTTTCATTAATCAATCAACTATTTAATTTAATATTTTTGTAATTATTATATCATTTGTTATCTTTGCTAATTGTGTGATGGTTTTGATTGATTAGGTTCCAGGTCCAATGGAATTGCTATTACTTCAAAAACTGTTGTGTGTTTGTGAGTGGTTGCAGCTACTGTTAAAGATGACGGATCGATTAGAGTAGATGACACTTAGATATCAAGCAATAATATGAAACAATGGAGTAAGAAATGGTTTTTTTTTTTTGGTAACTCATAGAGGCGACTTGATTTGTGTTAATTTTTTTTTCATTTTAGCTCTAGATTATCATTTAATTTTAAAGAAAATAATATAATTTATTTATATCATTTATTATGAATATTTATACTACAATCATTTGTATGCATATCAATAATTTCATTAGTTATATCATTAATAGTTTTAATGTGTAAATACATTGTGGGTTGTTTTTTTTTATTAATTTGCTTTATTTATTTAATGGGATAGCACAAGTTTGTTTATATTTAATTTTTCATTGAAAAACAAGAATCAATCCAAACTAATTCTATAAATTAATAATAATGATATTTAAGACGGATTAAAGGCCGAATTGGTAGTCCGAATGAAATGGGATGCCAAGTTGGCATCCATGTCAGCATCCACGTCATTCTTTCTCTAACTTTTTTTTTAATAAAAACAACTCAATTTCTCTTTGTCATCTAAATTTTGGTGTACATGATAAACTGAAAACCCCATCCTAAACCCTAAATTCTACGGGGATTTGTGATTTATTGTTTAGGATTTAGGGCTTGGAATTTAGGGTTTAGGCTTGGGATTTAGTGTTTAGGGCTTAGGACTTAGGGTTTAGGTTTTTTTTTAATTTGGATATAAAATTTTATAATATTTGGGTTTAGGATTTTAGGGTATTAGGGTTTAGATTATAAAAAAAATTACTTAAAAAAAAAAAAGATAAAGAATGACGTGAATGCTGGCATGGATACCAACTTGGCATCCACGTCATTCGGCCTATAAATTTGGCATGAATAGCATTACACATAAATTAATTTCAATTATAAAATAAGATTGTACTCAAATCCGGATTAGGGAAGATAATCAAATTGATTTCTAGGGAAATAAAATAAAATTACTTAAAGAAGCAAAAACGTTAATAAGCATATATATATAGAGAGTAATGATATTTTTAATGAATAGATTTCCGTAATGACATGAATGCCAAGTTGGCATCCGTTTTATCATCAATGTCATTCTTTCTTTCTCTCTTCTTGTTTTTTTAAAAAAAAATTAATTTCTCTTTATTCTCTAAATAATTAATTCAAGCTTTTAATCATAAATGATAAACCAAAAACTCCCTCCGTAAACCTTAAATTATAAACCACTAATATTTATGATTTAGGGTTTAGGGTTTAGGGTTTATGGTTTAGGGTTTATGATTTTATGGTTTAGGATTTTAGGGTTTAATATTTATTATTTAGGGTTTAAATATTTAGATTTTTGTGTATATGATTTTGTTGTTTTTGGGTTTAAGATTTTAGATTTTTAGATATGATTTTATAATTTCTTAAAAAATTTTATGAATTTAGAGATTTTTAAGGTTTAAATTTGAATTTATATAAAACTAAATGACGTGGATGGTGAGTTAGCATCCATGTCATTTAGGAAACCTATTCGGAAAATCTATTTGATAAAAATAGCATCACTCATATATATATAGTCAAATATTTAGCATATATATAACCAAATATTTTTAAATAAGTTTGTTTTCCCCTACCAAAGCATCATATTCTATTGTATTCTTCTAAAATTAATGTGCTACTTGTAAAAGAATGATGTTGTACTTAGTTGTTTGTCAGTTCTATTCTTTAGCTAGGACCTAGTTTTTGGTCAACCATTAACTTCCTTAATACTCGGCAACTAATGCCATATTTGTAGGATCTGAACTGTACACTTTTTTGGCAATATAAAATACCTCATCCTGCACTGCATTAGTGCATGAGTATGATATCAAATTTCTTCTCTTATCTATCTAATTAATTTTGTCATGGTATCAGAGCCTCCTCTTCTTCCATAAAATGTCCACATCTAGTTCTGCCTCCTCTGGTTCCACCAGCGATGTGGCGCCAGCCACCGCTAGCTTACTCCCAACACCATCATTTAGCCACTTGATCAACGTTAAGCTTGGTCAGGAGAATTATCTTCTCTAGAAGGCACAGATGATGCCTTATCTTCGGAGCCAACAACTTCTGGGCTACGTTGACGGCTCCAACAACACACCTGACAAGATGATCACCACCACCACGACAAGCGGCACAACTCTGATCCCCAATCCAGCGTACCAAACATGGTTGCAGCACGATCAAGCCGTCCTCAGCACCATCCTCTCATCTTTGGCTCCAGAAGTGCTTTCTCAAGTGTTGCTCTTGAACACATCCCATGAGGTGTGGGCTGCTCTTGAACGCAGGTTCGCGTCACAGTCAAGGGCACGGATCATGCACGTTCGCCGCCAACTCGCCATGATCCAGAAGAAAGACATGTCCATGGCAACCTATCTTGGCAAGGTCAAGGCCTTGACCGACTCACTGAGTACTTGCGGCATCGCACTGTCTGAGGAAGACATCGTGGCATATATGCTAACTGGTCTAGATGCAGAGTATGACCCAATCGTGACATCGCTCACCACCAAGTCAGAAATAGTTAGCGTCAATGACGCCTATGCTCACCTTCTCTCTTTTGAGATGCGTCAAGAGCAAAATCAAGCAGTGATCCAAGTGAACCTGGCTACTCGTGGTGGCCGCGGCAAAGGATGTGGTCGTGTTGGGTTCGGGCGCGGCAGATAAGGCCAGAGTCGTGACAGTCGTGAACACCAAGGATCAAACAACTACATTAAACCGACGTGCCAAGTGTGTGGCAAGATAGGGCATGTTGCCCTCAAATGTTACCACCGTTTCGATCACTCCTACCAGGCTGAAAAGACCAAGATTGTTGCTGCAGTGTACACTTCTCCGGGGTATATGGTGGACACGAACTGGTACACAGATACAGGTGCAACCGACCATATTACTGGCGAAATTGATTGCTTGACCACTAGAGAAAAATACGGTGGTAAGGACTAGGTGCGAGCTACAAATGGTTCAGGGTATGCACATTTCCCATATTGGTCATTCACAGATTCATTCTTCTTGTCAAACTCTCCACTTGAAAAATATTCTTCATGTTCCAAAAGCTTCCAAGAATCTTCTATCAGTACATAAATTTGCTGCTGACAATGATGTTATGTTTGAATTTTACTCCACCCATTTTTCTATTAAGGATTTGGCCACGAGGGAAGTGCTTCTTCGAGGCCACTGTAAGGGTGGTCTGTATCCTTTGCCATCTGATGATGCTACCACAACTAAGAGTGCTTTCTCCAGCATCAAGACCTCACACAAGCAATGGCATTGACGACTGGGTCATCCCTATTCTACAGTCGTTCAGCAAGTAGTTCAGCTCAATAAACTTCCTTGTTCTAGCAATAATAAAGACACCTTTGTTTGTGATGCCTGCCAATGTGCAAAGAGTCACCAATTGCCCTTTTCTTTGTCAAATAATGTCTCTTCTTCGCTAGTTGAACTTGTGTTCTCTGATGTATGGGGTCCAGCACTTACTTCTGTTGGAGGGCATAAGTATTATGTGAGCTTTATTGATAACTTCAGTAAATTTGTTTGGCTCTATCCTCTAAAACAAAAATCTGATGTTGCTAGTGTGTTTATTCAGTACCAAAAGCATATTGAGCGACTTCTAGACAAAAAAACCCTTTGTATCCAATCTGACTGGGAAGGAGAGTACCAAAAATTACATTCCATTCTTACTCAAACCGGTATTGCACATCGTGTTTCTTACCCTTACACACATCAACATAATGGTTCTGCCGAAAGAAAGCATAGACATGTAGTTGAGGTAGGCTTGTCTCTTCTTGCTGCAGCCTCTATGCCTTTGAAATTCTGGGACGAGGCAATTCAAACAACAGCCTACCTTATAAACAGACTTCCCAGTAAGGTGATAGACTCTAGCACTCCTTTAGAACGACTTTTAGGTACCAAACCCAATTACACACTTCTAAAAACCTTTGGTTGTGGATGCTGGCCCAACCTTAGGCCATACAACTCACATAAACTCCAATTTCGTTCAAAACGATGTGTATTTTTGGGCTATAGTAATCTTCATAAAGGATACAAGTGTCTTGATCCCTCAAGTGGTAGAGTTTATGTTTCTCGGGATGTTGTTTTTGATGAACATGTATTTCCTTTTTCTAAAAATTTTCCTTCCTCAGGCATACACTATACAGTCGATCAAATCCTTTTACACAACTTTCTTCCAACCAGCTCCATAACTCCAAATGATTCTGTGACTGATCAATTGGGTAATATGCATATTTGTGTTCCGTCTAACAGTACTCTTCAACAGCCTGAACTTGTTTTGCAGGCAACCGAGCCTGAAGATACTATACATGATCAGGCGATTATTGACACCAGCGCGACAACTACCACTCCTGCTCCGACGATCGAAATAATAGAAGCTACTAGTGACAATATGGTTGTACCCACGCAAGACGTACCATGACATCCAATGAGGACCCGACTCAAAGATGGTATTCGGCAAGTCAAGGAATACCACGATGGCACTGTCAGATATGCAGGTGCCACAACTATTGAGCCAACCAGTTACTTGGATGCATTAGAAGATGCAAACTGGCGGCAAGCAATGGAGACCGAGTACTCAGCATTGATGAAAAATAGAACCTGGCATCTTGTACAACCACAGAAGGGAATGAACTTGATTGATTGTAAATGGGTGTTCAAACTTAAACGGAAAGCTGACGGATCTATTGACCGGTACAAAGCTCGTTTAGTAGCAAAGGGATTCAAGCAACGATACGGCATCGACTATGACGACACATTTAGTCCGGTGGTTAAATCAGCAACCATTCGACTTGTCTTATCCTTAGCAATCTCAAGAAGGTGGAACTTGAGGCAGCTAGATGTACAGAATGCATTTCTTCACGACATTCTTGAAGAGGATGTTTTTATGAGACAACCACTTGGGTTTGAGGATCCTCATCAGTCACAGCTAGTATGCAAACTTGACAAGGCCCTCTACGGGTTAAAACAAGCACCTAGAGCCTGGCATTCGAGGCTTAGTTCCAAATTATATGAGTTGGGATTCATACCTTCTCGAGCTGATACTTCCCTCTTTATTTACAAACATGACGGAGTGACAATATATATGCTTGTTTACGTCGATGACATTATTATCACCGGATCCTCTGATCAAGCTGTGAACCAATTCCTTCAGAAGCTAAAAGCTGAGTTTTCCATTGAAAAATTATCTTGATGAAAATGATGTGTAATTGTAAGAAGACATTATTATCACTATAATTTTTCATTTGTTGTGGCAAAAGTGTTTTCGGTCACTCAACATCTATTTTTTGTTACAACCATTTAGTGTCTACTAAATATTGTCACAAAAATTAAATTTTTAACTATGTTAATTGTCACTATAGTTTGGATTAATTGCGATGTCTAATTATTTTGTCACAATTATAATTTCAATTGTGCCAATTTAGTATCTATCACAATTATGCATCTTATCTTTTGTGCCCATAATTTTTTACATAAAAAAATTTAAATATGTAGTGATTATAGATAAAATTTAAAGGTTTAAATATCAAAATGGTCCCTCTATTTTGTGATTTCCGCCCTTTTAGTCCCTCTAATATAAAATTCGTCCTTTTAGTCCTTGTAATTGCACATTTTCGCCCTTAAGTTGTAAAATCCGCCCTTTTCGTCCTCGTATTTGCACATTTTCGTCTTTTTTGGTCCCTCTAATTTATTAGCTGAAAAGACCAAAAGGGATGATCCGTCAATTGGAGGGACTAAAAGGATAGAAATGTGCAAATACGAGGACGAAAAAGGCGAATTTTATATTAGAGGGACTAAAAGGGCGGAAAACGCAAAATAGGGGGACCATTTTGATATTTTGACCAAATTTAAATGGTTTTTAAAAGGTATAAATATCAAAATGGTCCCTCTATTTTGCGATTTCCGTCCTTTTAGTCCCTCTAATATAAAATCCGCCCTTTTGGTCCTTGTAATTGCACATTTTCGTCATTAAGCTGTAAAATCCGCCCTTTTGGTCCTCGTATTTGCACATTTTTGTCCTTTTTGGTCCCTCTTATTTATTAGATGAAAGGACCAAAAGGGCTGATTCGTCAGTTAGAGGGACTAAAAGGACATAAATGTGCAAATACGAGGACAAAAAAGGCGGATTTTATATTAGAGGGACTAAAAGGGCGAAAAACGCAAAATAGAGGGACCATTTTGATATTTTGACCTTTTTAAAATATCAAAATTAAATAAATATTTGCCAAATCTCATAAAAAACAAATCTGGATATTATAATTTAAAAAAAAAAATTTAATTTAAAAAGTTATATATCCTCAATGATCTTAACCTATAAAAGGAACAAAGATGATGAAACCTTAAGTACTTATGTGCCTAATGAGATCGGTGGCAACGATTTGGTTTTACATATGCATATCATTGATGGTCACAAGTTTTGCTTATTTTTCTTTTTCTTGAATTCCTTTACTTAGTTTATGAATTAAATAAGAGATTGTATATTGTTCTTTTGCTTTATCTTCTTCATCATCAAAGTTAGGATTATTGGAATTTTTCAATAGTGGCAGTTAATTTGTTATTGTTTTCATTTTTGACACTTTGAATTTTAGGTTCATAATAGGTATATGTTGTTTAGATTTTTATTGTGTAGTTTTTTTTTCTTAATGGTTGTTTATCTATTTAAAACAACAACAAGCCAAATGTAACACGGAATTTGTCTCTTCTCAACTGAGAAGAAATAATGGTATGAAAGTTGTAATTAAATTAGAATTTTTTGAAAATTTTATTTGATTATATTTTTATTTTTTTTTTCTAAATATGCAGAATAAGCATCAAGAAGAGGAGAAAACGAGTTAAATTCTAGCAGAAGCTGAGGTTGAAAAGCAAAATGGAAGATTCATATGTAGACTAGTGTACTTCATAGGATAATATTATAATTGTATTTTTAGATATTTAAATTTTCAATTTTATATATTTGGAATAAGAATTTTATACTTTTTATTGATATTAATCTATTGTTATATAATATAAATACTTTTATTTGCTTGTGTGGTAAACTTTTACTAATAATGTTTTTTTTTTTTTACAGAATTATATAAGATATAACTTTATATTTATAACAAATAATTTTATTTATATAACTTTTATTTAGTGACAGCACATGTACCATCTTTAAACAATATTAGTAACTAAAATTGGTCACCAATAAAAATAATAATGTCACAATAAAATAAACTATTGTTATGACTTTGTTCATCACTATTTCGTATTTTTTGTGTCAACAATATTATCACAAATAGTAAGATTTTTGTGACAATATAATTTTATCACAAATACCAATATTTTAGTGATAACAATTTAGTCACAAAATTTCACTATTTGTGGCAACATAATTTTATCACAAATATTAAAGTTTTTAGTGACAATAATTTGGTCACAAATTTTTTGTGTAATTGTGGCAAAATTTCTAAAATGATCACTATTGTATTTGTGACGGAGGTATTTGTGACAAGAGTTGATGACCACAAAAATTGGTCACTATTAACAATAGTGACAAAAATTAATATTTTTAGTAACGACTTTGGTTATCACTAAAAATATAATTTTTTGTAGTGATAGTAGGAGCCCTGCAGTACCTTACTCTAACCAGGCCTGACATTTCCTTCTCTATAAACCGTGTGTGTCAGTTCCTGCATTCACCGACAACTCAACACTTAACAGCAGTGAAAAGAATCTTATGGTATCTCAAATACACATCTAATTATGGTCTACCAGTTAACAAATCAAGCTCTGAATTGGTGAGTGCATTCTCTGACGCTGATTGGGCTGGGTGCCCAGATGATAGAAGATCAACCAGTGGTTTTACAGTGTTTCTTGGAACAAATCTCATATCTTGGAGCTCTAAGAAACAATCTACAATCTCAAGGTCAAGCACAGAGGCCGAATATAAGGCGTTGGCCAATGCTACAGCTGAAATCATTTGGGTACATTCCCTGCTTGGAGAGCTTGGAGTGTTTCAATCCAGAGCACCATGTTTGTGGTGTGATAATTTAGGAGCTACCTATCTATCAGTAAATCCTGTGTTTCATGCTAGAACCAAACACATCGAGGTAGATTTCCATTTTGTTCGAGAGAGAGTTGCACTCAAAGCATTGGAGATCAGGTTCATTCTAAGTCAAGATCAGGTAGCTGATGTGTTTACAAAACCAGTAACAACAAGACAGTTAGCAGCAGCTCAGCGCAATCTAAATCTGACGAGTTGAGATTGAGGGAGACTGTAAAAGAATGATGCTGTACTTAGCTGTTTGTCAGTTCTATTCTCTAGCTAGGACCTAGTCTTTGGTCAACCATTGACTTCCTTAATACTCGGCAACTAATGCCATATTTGTAGGATCTGAACTGTATACTTTTTTGGCAATATAAAATACCTCATCCTGCACTGCATTAGTGCATGAGTATGATATCAAATTTCTTCTCTTATCTTTCTAATTAATTTTGTCACTACTTATATTTAATAAGTTTTTACCATTTATCTAAATATGAAATTAATTTAAAATTCGCTTAAAATAAAATGCATTTAATTAAGAAATATGAACAAACTACTTGGAAGTGAAATAAAATTGTAACTTTAAAGAAAATTAAAAATAAAGAATAATTTATGCCACCAATTACTAATATATATATATATATATATATGAGAGTGTGTCATCTATGAATGTTCATAGATTTAAACCTACGAACATTGTGACGGCCGTTGGATTGAAATCCAACATTCATAAGAATGGCCTCCACAGTGCAGAAGCATTCTCATCCCAGTTGCATTGGTAGTGAAAAATAGGATGTACAGTGTTTTAATATGATCCGTTAGATTATGATCACAGCAGTAACTCAATCAATCACAATCCTCCAACTCGATTTCTACTAAAACACCAGCCAACCCATCTACCTATTTCTTTGCCAAGCACAAATTTTTGCAATTGTTCATCAATTATCTCTGTCTCTTTGTATGTCTTATTTTTCGCAGTTGACATATTCCCTATATATATATAGACACACACACACACATTTGTGAATAAATAACTAAAACTATTTCCATGAAAAAATTAATATATTATTTTAATAATCTTTAATATTATGTAAAACTGTAAAATCAAGTATATAAAATTCAAAATTATTTATAATTCAAAAATATTATTGATAGTTCCAAAAATTGATGAAATTTTGATTTATCTAATACTAATCAAATACAAACAATTAATGTCATACCAAAACTTTAAATGCAAATTATAATTTGAAGAATATTTTTAATTCATAAAAAAATTATTTTAAGTTTCAAAAATTAAGGAAACTTTGAAATAAAATTATTGTTAAAATACTCCCTTCAATTAATTGTAGATTATTAGAGAGGTTGTATTGCAACGGCATGATAATATTTATAATTTAATTCTAAATTAATTATAAATTATTAGTCGTAAACTAATTATGATTTGATGAAGAGAATAAATTATAAATAATATGCAGACTATATACAATTTTATCATAGTACTTTTTACTAATATATGGATAAATAATTTCTATTACTTTAACTTCGTTTGACTTAAAATTATCATTTAGTTTTGATGAAAGCAATATTGTTTAATTATATTATTTGCTATGAATATTAATATCAAATCCATAGTCACTCACTTTAATTGGAGAATAAAAAATAATTGAAGTGATTAGCAATGCATCATCTATACAAATCATCAACGATTTTATTAATTATTATTTCAATATTTCCATAGATTATAGATTGTGAGTAATTTCTTTTTTATTTTGATACTCCTAATTTCATCTTTAAAAGAGTTTTTAAAAGAAGTTGGAGAATTGTGGATTGCATCCATGGGGAATATATAAACAAATTTTCAAAATTTAGATTAAGTTTGTTGTTTTTAAAAGTTTGAATAAGTTAAATTTCAAGCATTATTATCAAAACTATTTATGATACTTATGTCTTTGATCTGAACATTATTATTAGCATCATCTATTGTGTTCAAATCTCTTGTGCATAACATGGACACAACGCTAGTATATCTTAAAGTATAAGACAAAAGTGCCATGTGTCAAGCTCTTATTAAACATTTCCCTTAAAAACCTATATAAAATATTATAATAATATTAAATATTAAATAATTATAATATAGTATATATATCTCACTATTTAATTTAAAATTACAAATATATTTTTTCAAGATAAATTATATATATATATATATATAGTAACAAACATGCATCTTATATTATTTTCTATAAGTTCACTAATCAATCAATTAATATTTTTAAAATAACTTTTTTATTTGATGATAAATTAAAGTTTTTTATTTATCAAATTATAAAATTGATAATAATAAATATCTTATTTTTAATATTATAGTCTCTATATATAGGAAGGCCAAGTTTTCATTAATCAATAAATTATGTAATTTAATATTTTTAATTACTATTTCATTTGTTTTCTTTGTTAATTGTGTGATGGTTTTGATTTATTAGGTTCCAAGTCTAATAGAATTTGACATTACTTCATAAACTGTTGTTCGTTTGTGAGTGCTTGCAACTATTGTTGATGATGATAGTTCAATTAGAGTAGATGACACTTACTCAAATATCAAGCAATAATATGAAAAATTGGAGCAAGAAAGTTTATTTTTAAGTAATTCGTATATGCGACTTTATTTGTGTTAATTTTTTGTAATTTTAGCTCTAGATTATCATTTAATTTAAAAAACAATAATATACTTATTTGCATCAATTGTGATGAATATTTATACTACAATGTTGTATGCATATTAGTAATTTCATTGGATATATCATTAATATTTTAATGCGTAATTACATTGTGGGTTGATTTTTTTATTAATTTGTTTTATTTGTTCAATGGAATAGCAGAAGTTTGTTTATATTTAATTTTTTATTGGAAAACAAGAATCAATCCCAACTAATTCTATAAATTAACAATAATGATATTTAAGCCGAATTGATAGGCCGAATTGGTAGTACGAATGACCTTGATGCCAAGTTGGCATTTATATTAGCATCCACGTAATTCTTTTTTTCTTTATCAAAACAACTTAATTTTTTTTTATCATCTAAATTTTGGTGTAAATGATAAACCCAAAGCCCCATTCCTAAACCCTAAATTGTTAACCGCAAACCCCACTAGGTGTTTTACGGTTTACTGTTTAGGGTTAAGGGCTTCGGATTTGGTTTTTTGAATTTTGAATATAAGATTTTATAATATTTGAGTCTAGATTATAAAAAGAACTTAATTTATTTTAAAAAAAAAAGATAACTAATGACATGGATGATGACATAGATGCCAACTTTGCATCCACATCATTCGGCCTATCAATTTGGCCTGAATAGCATTACTCGTAAATTAATTTCAATTATAAAATAAGATTGTACTCAAATCTGGATTAGGAAAAAAAATTGATTCTAAGGCAGGAGCAAGGCATTTATGCCCAAAGACTGGACATTTTGATGCAGAAAAACAGAATTATGACAACCTCTTAACTTCAGAGGAAATTGGAGTAAAACTCTATAGAGATTGGGCTAGCAAACGGAGCTATACTATATATAGCTGGAAAGCCTTGGATGTCTAGTTTCCAATGCAGCAAACCATATCTTAATCGGAGTTTTCTAGCAAAAGATATTGATGTTTGAAGAGGAAGGGGTCATACTGGCAGATTTCTGAATTCCTACAGTTATTTCCTCCTGTTTGGTGCTAAGTACCATTAAGGTCTTAATTAGATGTTAAATATGTATTAGTTGACTACTATTACTTTTGTTTTGATTCCTAATGTGGTGGGGGTTTTATAGCTTGTATGTGGTTGTAAGAGGGGATGTTAACTTTCCCAAAAAACTGAGTGTTGTTTTCTTCTTTTACTGTGTTATATATCTCTTTGGCGGTTTCTTCCCACCATTATCAAGCTGATGAAATTGAGTGGTGTTGCCAAAACCCTAATCTAAGCAAGTGAAGAAATAACTAAGATATGGTAAATCTAAGGCAAAACCAAGGGAGTTGTTGGTACCTCAAACAAAATCCTCTTGAACTACTATGCAAGTAAATTCCTATATCGGCTAATAATTGAGTGTTTTAGGATTGTGGAGATCCTAATTTAGTTGAACTCATTTCTCAAGGTGATCAAATCATAATCCCATATGATAATGTCAATTACACTACAATGGCATTAGAGCACTCTGTGAAGCCCTCTATTAGGTTTAATCCTAATCCGTAGAGTTCGACACCATACACCCTAACTCTATTGGTGTACTCAATCTTTACCTCTAATGTGTCATATATACATGTGATAAGCATCAAAATACACTATATTAATTGATATATTTTGTACAATTTCTGGCATTTTTCATAACACCGATACCATTTTATGCACGTTTTGCATTAATTTTGAAAGACTATGTAGAGCTCAGAAAAGTAATTTTGAAATGTGTTGGAGGACAAATCATTTATATTTAAAGCTCATTCGAGTCCCTAAACACCAGGAGAAAAGAGAAGTAAAAGTTGAAGCACCCACCTTGGCCAAATGCCATCCCAGTAGGGTCGTGCAACCACATGGCACTAGCACCTCTCTCGAGTCTCATGCGGTTTGTGTGCTAATGCAAGCCTGCCCGCACACCTATGCAAACTTAGGGTTTTTGGAAAGAATTTTGGTGGCCATGCTACTCCACACACTCCTTGACACACCTCTTTGCATGCATGTACCGCAAGTGCACGGGTGTCAAAGTAATAAAATACAGGGTGAGTATGGTAGTCGAATCCACAGGGAACGTAAGTATTAGTAGTAACTATTTGTCAGTTATCTAGTCGAAATCAAGAATATGATGGAATGAACTCAATCGCAAGAATATGAAAGGCTCAAGCAAGCGAAGGAAAAATAAAGGGAGATCTCAATCAATAAATATGAGGTACCCGGTTAATTCTCCCCTTAGGATCTAATATGAAGTGCAAGACTTGCTAGTGCTTCTAAACCGAATTAAATGAGTCGAGAAAATCAAAGAACAGTCGGTCCCTGCCTGCAGGCTACCGATACTAGTCTCCTACAAGGTCCCGGTGGAGAAATCCCTCAATCTTAACACCTCACACTATGTATAACCGTAATAAACTATCAGGATTCCTGAGAGTACACCCGATTCCAAAAGATAGACCTAACCCTACTTCTAAGTGAAGTATCCCTAACCTCCTACAAGGTCCCGGCAGAGAAATCTCTCAATCTCATGCCTCACACCAAATATGGTTGCATAAAGTCTATGGAATACGGAGATAGGATGCACAAGTCAGAAGGGAAAGGGGACACTCCACTATCTCATGACTCACCCTCTTAACCCTCTCCAATCTTGAGGTTCTAACCCTAATGGTGACCTCTCTCTCACCAAGGCTAATAAATCATGCAAACCAATCAACCACAAAGAGTAATATGGAAAGCAAGCAATGATAGAACAAGATTGAAACTCAATTAAACTTGGATTTAATAGAAAACATAAAGTATATCAATACATGAATAAAGATCCTAGGGTTCACATGCCCAAATACCTACTAGGGTTTCACCCTCCATGGGGCACATTACAAAGAAAATAATAATGCAATAAAAATCAATAAAAACCATAGAATAAAAGCCCTTGAATTCGTGATGATGGCCTTGATAGGTCGCTTAACGTCTTTGATAAGTGCTCGTGTTTAAGTAATACGATTTGTTATTCTCTTACATGAAGCATTACTTTTCTCAGATTTTATAATTGCTTGGTGTGCATTTGTGTTCTTTTGTGCATGTAGGGTTGTAGAGTAGATTTAGAGAAGAAAGAGCAAAATTAGGTCATGTTCGCTGATAAGTGCTTGTGTTGTAGTAATGCAAAGCGTTATTATCTTACAATGAACATACTTTTTATCAGATTTTATCACTAAATAGTGTGCATTTGTGTATTCTTGTGCATTGTAGGTTCATGGAGCTAAGTTGGAAAAGAAGAACGAAGTTAGGTCGTGTTCGCCATTGTTGGGAGGTTTTCGGACCAAGCAAGGAACAAGGCACGAGCTTAGACTTGTGAGTGTGTGCCAACCTCCTTTGGAGGGGCACAAAGGCAGTCACATTCACAACAAGTCCAACTCGTGTAGCTTAGGAAAACTTCACCAAGAAGGAGACTTGAAGCAATAGGCACGATCTACCATTGATTGTGTGCCCAATTCGATGGCCTCGATGAAGAACAACGTATTCGGGAGCATTTCGGAGAGTACTGCAACATCACTGTAGCTTGTTGTTGTAGCAAAATCACTGTAGCAAGTTACTGTGCACTTCTGCCGAAAATCAAGATTCCAGAGAATTCACACGGGCGTGTGGAATTAACACACGGCCGTGTGAATTAATTTTCCAGCAAACAGAGACCTCACACAGGCGTGTGGAAATTCCACACGGCTGTGTGAAGTAATTTTCAGGAAAGACAGAAACTTCACACGGGCGTGTGGAAATTCCACACGGCCGTGTGAAGCCCCGATAACTTCAAATTTAAAGCAGCACTCAGCCTATTTAAAGCCCGATTTGGAGACTTTTTTATCATCTTTTCAACCTATCTTTCTCCCCAACTTCTGGAGAGTGCGGCTAGGGTTTCGGAGAGGACTTTGTGGAGGATTGGAGCGCGCCATCGGCATCGTCACCGACGTTCGACGGCCGCACAAGACCACGGCCACACCATACGCGAGTGGGTTTTCATTGATGTCTTTAGTTTGTGTTTTAATTCATACATTGATGAACATGTGTAGCTCCATGAGGAGCTATACCCCTCGTGGGTATTCGGATTTGTAAAACTCTAGGATAATTATGTTTCTTTGACATTGTTATTATGCTTTCCATTAATTGATGAATAAATTCGAGTTTCAATTTTAGATATCTTGTGCTATTGTTTTCTCTTAGCCGTGACACTAAGGATTGAGAACAATCTAGGTTATCCTTTGGAGGTGTGACAACTCCTATAGGATTAAACTACTTAAAATTGAAGAGGGTTGAGAGGGAGAGCTGTGAGGTAGTACCATACCCCTTTCCCTTCCGTTGTGATTTCTCCCTACCTCCGATTCCTTGATTTATTAGCGGTCGAAATAGAGTGAAGTGTTAGGAAGACAAACTCCCCCAAGGTTTTGGGGTGATGAGAATCCTACATACGGGGGTTTAATTTAGACTATGGTTCTTCCTCCTGGACCAAAGGGTTAGGACTACTTCACATAGGAACAGGTTTTATCACTAGGAGTCCCTAGAGCTTAAAGCAATCCCATGTAGTGTTAGGCTTAGGTAGAAATACTCCCCTGGGGCTTAGTTGAGCAATTAACAGAGTGAAGGGGTGACGTGAATCTTATTGCCGGGATATAGTGTTGAGGGTTAGTCATGGTTGACCTTAGATTTGGGACCATGTGTTTAAGGATTTTCCTCGACTCAATTAACATCAATAGGAAAGTATAATAGCATAGTCTTGCACTAGAAGCATAAGTCCTAGAGGTAACTTGTCCGGATACCCTATTCTCACTTTTTGCTAGTCTCTCTCTTTTTACTCGTTGCTTGCACTTTTCTTTCTTTCATCTTTTTATTCACTTGCCTTGCATCTACTCTTATTTCCATAAACTCACTCATCACTCCGATAATTGTTTCTTTTCGCATATCGCACGACTGAATAGCAATTTCTCGTATTTTAAATCCCTATTCCCTGTGGATTCGACTACCCACTCACCGGGGTAATTTTATTACTTCGACAAGGCCGTGCACTTGCGGTACACACGCAAAAGGTCGTGTCATTCGCCGTTGTTGAGGAGTTCTTGGACCTAGTAAGGAACAAGGCACAGGCTCTAAACTTGTGAATAGATTTAGCATTACTGTTCACTACGCGCTAACCCTTTGATTCTTGTTGAAGGAGACCCGAACATTGGTAGGAGAACGCACCGTAAAGGGAAAGAGCCTGTGGAAGAACAATCCGAGCAAGCCAGCATAGATTCAGAAGGGTCGGAAGCTATGGCAGAACAGAACGAACAACAAAGGACATTGGCCGATTTTGCTAGACCCGCGGTAATAGGGACCCAATCAAGCATTGTGAGGCCCCCAATTACCGCAAATAATTTTGAGTTGAAGCCGTCGTTCATTCAAATGTTGCAACAGTCCGCACAGTTTAATGGGTTGGCCGATGAAGATCCCAACAACCATCTAGAGAACTTTCTTGAAGTATGCGACATGTTGAAGATCAATGGGGTAACGGACGACGCAATCAGGTTGAGAGCCTTCCCATTTTCATTGAAGGGAAAAGCAAGACATTGGTTACATTCATTACCGAGAGCATCTATCACTACATGGGAGGAGATGGCCGAGGTGTTCTTGGCTAGGTATTTCCCTCCGGGAAAATCAGCGAGGCTCCGGAATGATATCTCATCCTTCATGCAAGTGGAATTGGAGTCTCTATTCGAGACATGGGATAGGTTCAAGGAGCTCCTCCGGAAGTGCCCGCAACATGGATTCCCCGAGTGGATGATCATTCATACTTTTTATAATGGGTTAAATCCAAGCACTAAGCAACTTTTAGATGCGGCGGCAGGAGGGACTCTGGAAGGCAAGACCCCCGATGAAGCCCGGCACCTTATTGAAGAGATGGCGATGAATAGCTATCAATGGAACACAAGGGACAGAAGGAAGGTAGGCGGAATTCATGATGTTGATGCAGTTACATCTTTGGCGGCACAAGTAGAGTCATTGAGTAAGAAGTTGGACGCTCTAACTTCACCAAGAGTTGCGGCCATCACTACATGTAACGGTTGTGGGGGAGGTCATGCTTCAAGTGATTGTCCGATTGCTATTGGAGGCGCTAGTACGGTAGAGCAGGCTGATTTTGTGGGAAATAATTACAGAGGACAAGGCCAAAGCAACCCGTATAGTGGCACTTACAATCTGGGGTGGAGGAATCACCCAAATTTCTCATGGAGCAACCAAGGACAGTCACAACAGAAGAATAACACACCACCAGGATTTCAGGGCCAACAAGCACCAAATTTAGAAAGCCGAGTGACAGGGTAAGAAGGAAAGATGACCGATCTTGAGAGAGCGCTCACACGGTTCATTTCTTCATCGGATGCTAGATTTCAGTCGGTGGAAGCTACACTTCGCAATCACATCGCCTTCTTACATAATTTGGAAAATCAAGTGGGGCAAATTGCGAAGACATTAGCGGAAAGACCTCAAGGAAGTTTGCCTAGTAATACGGAGACTAATCCAAGGGAACAATTGAAGGCAATCACCTTGAGGAGTGGGAAAGAGGTCGAGAGAAATCTCCCTCTAGAGAAGGCCCAAGAAACACCCGAGGTAGTGGAGGTAGAGGAAGGAGTAACAAAGGAAAAAGAGGTGGCATCCCCACCCTACAAGCCAAGGATCCCCTATCCTTCCCGATTGAAGAATGACCAAGAGAACGAACAATACAAGAAATTTCTGGGAATTTTCAAACAATTGCAGATCAACATACCATTCGCGGAAGCATTAGCTCAAATGCCTAAGTACGCGAAGTTCTTGAAGGACCTCTTGACCAACAAGAGGAAATTGGAGGAGAGTGCGTCTGTGATACTAGATGCCAATTGCTCGGCCGTATTGCAAAAGAACATGCCAAGCAAAAGAAAAGATCCCGGGAGTTTCATAATACCATATAACATTGGCAACATGGGTGAAGAGATGGCATTGGCCGACTCGGGGGCAAGCATCAATGTCATGCCCTACACGTTCTTCCAAAAGCTAGGCTTGGGCGAGCCAAGACCCACTCGGATGATACTTCAACTCGCGGACCGATCAGTGAGGCATCCGAGAGGAATCGTGGAAGATGTGTTGGTGAAAGTCGACAAATACATATTTCCTGTTGACTTCGTAGTGTTGGATGTCGATGAGGATGTCGAGGTTCCATTGATCCTTGGAAGGCCATTCTTGCGCACTTCCAAGGCGTTGATTGACATGGATGGCGGGGACCTCACATTGCGAGTGGGAGAAGACAAACTTACATACCGACTCGCCGAAGCCATGAGACACTCTCTCGATTTTTATGACACTTTATATTTCCTTGACTCCACCGATGAACTAATAGATGATTATGTGCAGGAACTGATGAACCCAAATCCATATGAAGGGTGGCCGGACCAAGACTTGGAGATTGAAGAAGAAGTGCTCTCCATTGGTCTAATCAAGGATGACTTCAAGCAAGAAACGGAGCGTATGAAGAAAATGCTTCGGAGGATGAAAAGGTCGAAAAGACGCCACAAGAAGAACCCCAACAACAAGGGGAATAAACATTCAAGGAGTAAGGGTGATTCACTCTTTGGTGGTAACAAATTCGACAACTCCCCCTCTACTTTACAAAGGTTATGTAATGCATGCTTTCAGGTTGTAGGGAAGAGGGCAACCTCCATTCATGAACCTCCGTAAGGTAAGTCAGGTGCGTCAAGCTTAGTGACGTTAAACAAGCGCTTCTTGGGAGGCAACCCAAGGTTTTACAGTTTTTCTAGGACCTAGTTAGCTTTAGATTGAATAAAAGTCTTGTTTTTGGTGTCCTGAATTTTTCATGTGCTTACGCTGAGATTTTCTTGTGGGATTTTGATGAATTACGTGTGCCTTAATGATAATTGACGAAGTTTAAGTAGGTTGAGTGTGTTTTCTGTGGTCTCTGGTCGTGTTTTCATGATTTTTACAGGTTCTAAGTGTCAAACAAGAGTTTCTGATTTTTTCTGAGAAGTTTGTAAAATTTTCTAAGTAAACCAGAGAAAACACACGGCCGTGTGGAATTAACACACAACTGTGTGTTACCAATTAGGACTCAACCAGAGGAGACACAGGGGCGTGACCTTGCCCCTGTGAAAAACTCTAGAAGGGGCACACGGCCGTGTGGAATTAACACACGGCGGTGTGGGTTTTCGCAGAACTTTTACTCTCATCCCAGAGAATCCACAGGGGCGTGTGGGTGCCCCTGTGAGTGCCACTGTGCCAAGGCACACGGCCGTGTGCAAGTTCCACACGACCGTGTGAAACTCTGCAGAAAAAAACCCTTCTCCCCGAGAATACACAGGGGCGTGTGGGTGCCCCTGTGGGAGAACTTGTGAAAGGTACACGGCCGTGTGGATGATTCACACGGCCGTGTGAAATACTTAGTGTTTCTCGGGTGAGTCAGAGAGGCCACAGGGGCGTGTGAGATACCCCTGTGGCTGGCCTTGTGTTCTTGGCCAGGTTGGGCACACGGCCGTGTGGAATTAACACACGGCCGTGTGAAAAATTTCAGAGACCTTCTGTGGTTTCCCGAGAATCCACAGGGGCGTGGACCAGCCCCTGTGCAGTCTTTTTGAGAAGGCACATGGGCGTGTGTAATTAACACACGCCCGTGTAAGGTAACCCAGAGTGAAAAGAGTGCACACAGGGGCGTGCGTTGGCCCCTGTAAACCCTAATTTCAAGAGGCACACGGCCGTGTGAAGCGAACACACGGCCGTGTGAATTCCCAGAACTTCAAAAGCCGCGCGTTTTCGGTGGTTTTCACTTGTGCCTCTTCATCATTCCACTTCAAATCACTCCCCGACTTCCTTCTCTGTTTCCCCGACCTTCTTAGAGGATTTGCGAAGATTTTATTGACAATTTTAAGGCCGATTTTAAGTTTTTCACATTCACTCCGTCGGTATGAACTTCAAGACCTTTTTTCTTCGTTAATTCTCGATTTGATTAGTCCTTAGTAGATTATTTCACTTGTTTTAATGATTATCATGATTTGCGAATATGTTTAGAATAAGTTTAGAGTAAATCTGGATGTAAATTTTGGATTCTTCAACCCACGGCCGTTATGCTCTGTCCGCCCGATGATCCACACGGGCGTGTGGAATTAACACACGACCGTGTGGATTTCTGCAGATTGAGTATTTTAACTTGTTTTTGATCTCTTTCTCTCTCAATCTTGCAGATATGTCTACTAGGCCTAAGAAATCAGTCGGCAAGCATCCTCGAGCAGCTACTCCACCCCCCGAGGAGATCGAGTTTGATTTACCCGAGCACAGGGAATGTTTCAAGAAACTCTCGCTACTTCGATTCGGACAGTCGCGCTACCCTGATTTGAGTGTGTTTAGGGACATACAGGGGGCAATACCGTAGCTACAGAGGTAGAGGAGTTTCTGGCTGTGGGGAGTTGGGATCGATTATTATCTGTTCGAGAGCCAGCAACTCGAGCAATTACCCTCGAGGTATTATCGACATTTGAATTCAACAAAGGGTATGATAGCTTCACAAACGGCGAGATGATTCAGTTCCGTGCCCTCGGTAGACACTTCAGCTTGAGTGTCACTCAGTTCTCAATTGTGATGGGCCTATACGATCAGGCATTCACTGAGATAGAGGAGTACGCATTACTGCCCACCGATTATCCAGGGACCCTCACACCACAGAGGATTTACGAGACATTATGCGGGGATGGTCAGTATGAGCCGGGGGTTTCGAAGGCGACATTTCTTTCCCGGCCAGCATACAGGTATCTTCATGCTATCCTGAGCATGTCTATCAGTGGCCGAGGGGACAGTACAGGGGTACTGAGCAGACAGGAGCTGCTATACTTGCACTCCATGGTACAGAGTGAGCCACTTCACCTGGGGCACGTTCTAGCCGAGTACATTCGCCACCAGGGCCAGTACCCCAGGGTTGGAGTTATTTTTTCAGGTCCCTACATCACACGCCTCGTTATAGGCCTAGGACTTAGAGATGGGGTGCGCGGGGCCGAAAAGATCGCTACACCAGCCCCGCTCACCAGAAAGACATTGAGACTGATGGGTATGGTCCGCAGATCAGGGCCAGGAGTCTACACTATGATCATACCCCAGACAGAGTAGGGCGAGGGCTCACAGACAGCCTTAGAGCCACCACCAGTGGACACAGAGGCAGGGGCAGAGGCCGAGGCACCACCCACAGCACCGGAGCCACCTCCAGTGCGTATCTTTTCTCCATCTCGAGGACAAGACAGGTTCGAGCGCCTCGAGAGTGCTGTGGGCATCATGCAGCAGGAGTTAGCAGAGCTGAGGGTCGCACAGGCAGCAGTGTTTGCCAAGTTGAGGACCACTCAGGCATCACAGTTCGCTCACTTGTCGGCACAGCTTGCCACAGTGATCCAGTTGTTTGAGCGATCTGTAGTGCGACCCCGACGGGTCCCCTCACCAACTCCACCTACATCTCCATCAGCATCAGATCCACCACCAGTAGCAGCAGCAACAACAGTACCAGAGGATACTCATCAGGACACCGACGCTGAGGCGTCATAGTTTTTATCTTTCTTTTGTCGCACTTTTATTTTCTTATTTTGTTGGACTTGTAGTACCCAGAAAGGACTCTCCTTCTGGATTTGCTTTTATTTTTCCTTTGCTTTGTCTCGAGTTGTATTTCATTATCATATCTTTATATACTCGAGCTTTATTTTGGTTTTTCTTGAGCTATACTGAACCCTTGTGTATGTGTGCAGATGGTCTTGGATTTAAGGAAATTGAGGAATTGTCATTGGCACGGTCATGGGACCGTGTGTGCTCCATAAACCATTGAGACTCAACTCTCAATGACCTAGCTCCATCAAGCGCAACACTTGGAGTTCAGGGGAGTAATGTTTCAATTGCCACTTCCACACTAATTGTTTTTTCATTGTTTTATTGTTATAGTGCTTGCATGCGTACATTGGGGACAATGTACATCTTAAGTGTGGGGGGGGGGGGGGGGGGGGGGGGGGGGGGGGGGAGGGGGGGGGATTCACATTGCACACACCTTTACTTATGCGTTCAATTGTTCATGTTCATGTAGCCTATGGCGGTTCACCTTAGTTGCAACATTCGTATTCTTAGAGTTTAGGAGAATTTTTAACATTATATTCTATCTTGTTCTAGTTCCACTTGAATTTTAGGGGATTTTTGCTAGATTACACCTTCTTGCACTACTCACTCTTGAAATCTTTTGGAAACTAGATCTTGAAGTTTTAAGGACTAGTTTAGTATTACTTTAGTAAGTTGTGAAGTTCTATGTAGCCAAAAAAAAAAAAAAACTATTAGCTTGTGAATATTAGTTTAAGCTTTTCATTTGGGGTGGAAAGAGCTACCTCCTATGAAGTATGAAGCTACTCTCATAAGTCGGATACAAGTTATGCCCTAATGAGAGAAAGAGCTATCTCATCGGAAGCGTGAAAGCTACCACTCCGGTAGAAAGAGCTACCTCCTCGAAAGTGTGAAAGCCACCTTTGGCGGCCGCCTAGGAAAGGGCTACCTTAGAGATTGAGTGAAGCTACTACTTCCTTACTTAGTGTATATAAATAAGTCCTTGTAACAAGAGTTTGAGGAGTACTCGTTGGTTCTCTTGAGTGAATTCGCACACACTTACACGTTTTCGAGTTTTTATCCTTTTTGATTCAAGTTTTTAGCTAGAGAAATGATAACCATATGTAATGTTTTGATTTCCCCTTACTTGTAGAATACTTCTTTTGCATACTTTTGATGAACCTAAGGCCGAGCACTTTCAATTGTTCTTCCCAAGTACTTTCACGTTCTATTTTGCTTGAGGACAAGCAAAAGTTTAAGTGTGGGGGGATTTGATAAGTGCTTGTGTTGTAGTAACGCGAAGCGTTATTATCTTACAATGAACATACTTTTTATCAGATTTTATCACTAAATAGTGTGCATTTGTGTATTCTTGTGCATTGTAGGTTCGTGGAGCTAAGTTGGAAAAAAAGAACGAAGTTAGGTCGTGTTCGCCATTGTTGGGAGGTTTTCGGACCAAGCAAGGAACAAGGCACGAGCTTAGACTTGTGAGTGTGTGCCAAACTCCTTTGGAGGGGCACAAAAGCAGTCACATTAACAACATGTCCAACTCGTGTAGCTTAGGAAAACTTCACCAAGAAGGAGACTTGAAGCAATAGTCACGATCTACCATTGATTGTGTGCCCAATTCGATGGCCTCGATGAAGAACAACGTATTCAGGAGCATTTCGGAGACTACTGTAGCATCACTGTAGCTTGTTGCTGTAGCAAAATCACTGTATCAAGTTACTGTGCACTTCTGCAAAAAATCAAGATTCCAGAGAATTCACACGAGCGTGTGGAATTAACACACGGCCGTGTGAATTAATTTTCCAGCAAACAGAGACCTCACACGGGCGTGTGGAATCCACACGGCCGTGTGAAGTAATTTTTCAGGAAAGACAGAAACTTCACACGGGCGTGTGGAAATTCCAGGCCATGTGAAGCCCCGATAACTTCAAATTTAAAGCCGCACTCAGCTTATTTAAAGCCCGATTTGGAGACTTTTTGATCATCTTTTCAACCTATCTTTCTCCCCAACTTCTGGAGAGTGCGGCTAGGGTTTCGGAGAGGACTTTATGGAGGATTGGAGCGCGCCATCGGCATCGTCACCGACGTTCGACGGCCGCACAAGACCACGGCCACACCATACGCGAGTGGGTTTTCATTGATGTCTTTAGTTTGTGTTTTAATTCATACATTGATGAACATGTGTAGCTCCATGAGGAGCTATACCCCTCGTGGGTATTCGGATTTGTAAAACTCTAGGATAATTATGTTTCTTTGACATTGTTATTATGCTTTCCATTAATTGATGAATAAATTCGAGTTTCAATTTTAGATATCTTGTGCTATTGTTTTCTCTTAGCCGTGACACTAAGGATTGAGAACAATCTAGGTTATCCTTTGGAGGTGTGACAACTCCTATAGGATTAAACTACTTAAAATTGAAGAGGGTTGAGAGGGAGAGCTGTGAGGTAGCACCATACCCCTTTCCCTTCCGTTGTGATTTCTCCCTACCTCCGATTCCTTGATTTATTAGCGGTCGAAATAGAGTGAAGTGTTAGGAAGACAAACTCCCCCAAGGTTTTGGGGTGATGAGAATCCTACATACGGGGGTTTAATTTAGACTATGGTTCTTCCTCCTGGACCAAAGGGTTAGAACTACTTCACATAGGAACAGGTTTTATCACTAGGAGTCCCTAGAGCTTAAAGCAATCCCATGTAGTGTTAGGCTTAGGTAGAAATACTCCCCTGGGGCTTAGTTGAGCAATCAACAGAGTGAAGGGGTGACGTGAATCCTATTGCCGGGACATAGTGTTGAGGGTTAGTCACGGTTGACCTTAGATTTGGGACCGTGTGTTTAAGGATTTTCCTCGACTCAATTAACATCAATAGGAAAGTATAATAGCATAGTCTTGCACTAGAAGCATAAGTCCTAGAGGTAACTTGTCCGGATACCCTATTCTCACTTTTTGCTAGTCTCTCTCTTTTTACTTGTTGCTTGCACTTTTCTTTCTTTCATCTTTTTATTCACTTGCCTTGCATCTACTCTTATTTCCATAAACTCACTCATCACTCCGATCATTGTTTCTTTTCGCATATCGCACGACTGAATAACAATTTCTCGTATTTTAAATCCCTATTCCCTATGGATTCGACTACCCACTCACTGAGGTAATTTTATTACTTTGACAAGGCCGTGCACTTGCGTTACACACGCAAAAGGTCGTGTCATTCGCCGTTGTTGAGGAATTCTTGGACCAAGTAAGGAACAAGGCACAGGCTCTAAACTTGTGAGTAGATTTATCATTACTGTTCACTACGCGCTAAAAATTCAAGTTCAGAGAATCCACATGGCCGTGTGGATGCCTGATTTTAGCCTATTTAAAGCCGCGACTCAGATTTCTTGGAGGATTGTTTGACCCATCTTTTCCCCAACTTCTGAAGGGTTTGCGGCTAGGGTTTGGAGAGGATTTTGTGAAGGTTTGGAGCGAGTCTACAGCATCAACATTGACGTCCTTTGGAAGATAGCTTTTGGAGGAGCTTTTGTCGGCACCGATCCGGCAAGGTGTGCCCTAGGCTTGATAAGGGGCTTGGTGGAGAAGACACAGCGGCCTCACAAGACCATTACCATGCATCACAAGGGGGTTTTATCTATGTTTTCTATGCTTTGCGATTCATATACATTGATGATTTTGTATAGCTCCATGGAGAGCTAAACCCCTCGTGGGTATTTGGACTTGTAAACCCTAGGATGACATTGTTTCTATGACTCTTATTATGCTTTCTTAATTGATGATTTTAATTGAGTTCCAATCTTGCATGTTAATTGTAATTGATTTTCCCTTAGCCGTGACACTAGGGTTGAGAATCATCTAGGTTATCCTTTGAAGGTGTGACAACTTCTCTAGGATTAGACTATCCGAGATTGGAGAGGGTCGAGAGGGTGAGTCGTAAGATAGAGAAACGTCCCATTTTCCCTTCGGTGTGATTTTCCCTATCTCTGTGTCCCAAGGGTTCTTTGCAATCGAAGTAGAGTGAAGTGCTAGGAGATGAACTCCCCTAGGGCTTAGTTGCGCGAGCAACAGAGGGAAGGGTTGTAGTGAATCCTAGTACTGGAGCTTAACATAGATTAGGGTATTTTCGCCTGGACCAAAGGGTTAGAACTATACTTAGGGACATGGTCTATCACTTGGAATCCCTAAAACGTCAAGCAATTCCACATAGTGTGAGGCTTAGGATGATGGTCTCCCCTGGGGCTTAGTGAGAGATTGACAGAGTGAAGGGTTGTAGTGAAGCCTAATGTCGGGGCATAGTATTGGAACTAGTCACGGTTAACCTTAGGTTTGGGACTGTGTGCTTAAGGATTTCCACGACTCATTAAACATCAATATGGAAGTATAATACTAGTCCTACACTAGAAACATTAGTCCTAGGGGGAGCTTGTACGGGTACCCCGCTTTACATTGATTGTTTCCTCTCTACTCTTTGCTTGCACTTTTCTCGCTCCCATATTTCTCTTTATCTTATTGCACACACACTGATTTTTCTCACCACTCGTGTTTTCACACTAGCTAGTTAGCAATCCCTCTTGTCTAGAATCACTACTCCCTGTGGATTCGACTACCCTCTCACCGGGGTACTTTATTACTTCAATAACCTATGCACTTTTGAGCCCCTGTTAGTCTTGTAGGATGCCTCTCCGAAGCTAGGTTGCCGAAGGCTCCCTTGATGCTATAACAGAGAAAAGATCTATCAAAGTTGGTGAAGAACGCCCCCAAATTCGCCAAAGACCTCATCTTCCAACCCTAGCTGCTTCACGCTTCAATCGCTAGCAAAAAGTCTCCAAAGAAAAGGGCAAAAGGGCTATTTATAGTCATAAACCACGTCTGTCACGTGTCTCCACGCGACCGTGTGAGATTTCATGCGCCTGTGTGAGTTGTAGGAATTCCCACGTGACCGCGTGGAATTTTCATGCGGTCGCGTGAACAGTATTTTGAAACAGTACTACTAATCCCAACACTACTACAGTAATTGCTACAATGTTTGCTGCAGTGCTATTCATAAACACGGTTCATAGACTCTTCTCTTGAGGCCACATAGTCGGGCACACATTCACGTGGTAGATTATGAGGCTTTTCACTGTTTGGAACCTTTTGCATTCTTCACACAAATAGAGACTGACACGACCCATTGCGTGTATCCCGCAAGTGCACGGGTTTGTCGAAGTAATAATAAATACCTTGGTGAGTGGGTAGTCATATCCATAGGGAATAGGGATTTAAAACACAAGATTTTACTAGTGAGTTAAGCGGTGTACGGTGAGTGTGAAGAGAATCAATGAGTAGGTGTAAAAGCAATTGTAAAAAGCAAGAAATAAAAGAGAAGTGTGATAGGTAAGAGAGTGCAAATAGGAGTAAATAGAGAAAGACAATCGATGAGTAAAGTTGGGTACCCGGACAAGATACCCCTAGGACTTATGCTTCTAGTGCAAGACTATGCTATTATACTTCTCTATTGATGTTAAATGAGTCGAGGATGTCCTTAAACACACGGTCCCAAACCTAAGGTCAACCGTGACTAATCCCAACACTATGTCGCGGCATTAGGTTTCACTTCAACCCTTGACTCTCGTTGACCTGTCAACTAAGCCCTAGGGGAGTCCGTCTTCCTAAGCCTCACACTACGTGGGATTGCTTTAAGTTCTAGGGATTCCTAGTGATAAACCCTGTTCCTATGTATAGTTCTAACCCTTTGGTCCAGGTGAAAGAACCCTAGTCTAAGTTAAGCCCCAGTACTAAGATTCACTTCAACCCTTCACTCTGTTGCTCGCGCAACTAAGCCCCAAGGGAGTTCGTCTCCTAGCACTTCGCTCTATCTCGACGGCTAATAAATCATAGAACATGGAGGTAGGGAGAATCGCACCGGAGGGGAAAGGGGACGTTTCGCTACCTCACGACTCACCCTCTTAACCCTCTTCAATCTTAAGTAGTCTAACCCTATAGGAGTTGTCACACCTCCAAAGAATAACCTAGACGATTCTCAACCTTAGTGTCACGTTTAAGGGAAAATCGATACAAGATGCAATTAAGATTGAAACTCAATTTTATTCATCAATTGAAGAAAAGCATAATAACAATGTCAAAGAAACATAATAATCATAGGGTATACAAGTCCGAATACTCACAAGTGGTTTAGTTCCTCATGGAGCTATACAAATCCATCAAAATATAAGAGTGAAAACAAATTGAATACATAGATGAAAACCACCTTGTGTATGGTGTGGCCGTGGTCTTGTGCGGCCACCGGACGTCGATGACAATGCCAATAACGGGCTCCGAACCTCCACAAAGTCCTCTCCGAAACCCTAGCCGCGCTCTCCAGAAGTTGGGGAGAAAGATGTTGAAAAAGTCTCCAAAACGGGCTTTTATATCATTGAGTCGCGGCTTAAAACCGGATGAATCCGGATTTCACACGGCCATGTGGAATTTTCACACGCCCGTGTGAAGTCTCTGTTTTGCTGAATTTCGGCAGACAGTGAACAGTAACTTGCTGCAGTATTTTACTACAGTACTTGTTACAGTGATGCTACAATCTTTTGTCGAAACGCCCCCGAATTCATCGTTCTTCATAGAGGCCATTGAATTGGGCACACAATCAATGGTAGATCATGCCGATTGCTTCAATTCTCCTTATTAGTGAAGTTCTCCTAAGCTACACGACTTAGGGTCTGTTTGTTTGGATGTAATTGAAAAGACAGTGGATTTTCAATTACAGTGTAATTGTAAATCCTGTAATTGAAAATGCAGTGAAGTAACAAATCCAGTGTTTGGTTAGATGTATCTGGAATGCTGGATTTTAAAATTTTGTGTTTGGTTGGAAGGATTTGTAAATCTGGATTTGTAAAAAATGTGTTTGGTTTGATGTATTTGAGGTATATGCTCACCATGGTGAGATTACCCCTCACATGTTTAACATCTCATTTTTTTATTATATATATAAAATAAAAAATCATAACATTAAGAAAATCATAATTTTATTATTAAATTAATTTGTGAACATATTATTATAATTTACAATAATATGGAATTTTAATTATTATTTTTGGAATTATTTCAATTAATTTTAACTATTAACACAAACCTAAGAACCAACATACATATAAGTCTTCAAATACACAAAAACGTCACAAAATACAAACATAAGTTCTACAAGTCCACAAGCTCAAACATACACATAACAATTCATATGAGAAATTCCCACTACAAAGAAGTCATCTCGAGGAGGAACAAGATTCATCCACTTTCATGTTGCCCTAATTCTGCAAATAAAACAAATTTGCACACGTTAGGTTTCTTGTTCAAGTAAATTTGCAATAACAAATAAAGACATCATTTCTTACCATCTCCACAACTCTAGAATTTAGCCAAATGATTCAAAAAATTCCTACAACCAATCCTTGCACATTTCTTCACCCATGCCAAAGAACATTCGAGCTCGTGCATCATCCATCATCAAATGCTCATATACCCTCCGAATTTGTCGTGTAGAGTAGCCATATTCTTTAAGCTTCATACATTCTTCTGAAAGTTCTTTTGTAAAAGTAAGTGATTGGCTCGATCTAACCAATTCAAATGCTTTGTTTATGGTGGTCGCCAACTCGCGAAGTGGCTCATCGTCAGTGTTTGCTTTGCGCTTGCTTTTACCTTTCTTTCTCTCGGGACTAGTCGCTGATGTATGTTCAGAAGCGCCAGCTTGAGTATTAACAAACGGAGAGGCATCATGTGCTTCTGCATCTCCGAATGACAAATCAACGAAATTGTCATCCGGGGATCTTGGTCCTGGTGTCGTCTCAAAGTCCATATTTGTGCCAATTTGTGTTCCATCGTTCTGAATGGAATAATGACCACGTGCTTGATCATTGCCACATATAATCTCCAATAGGTCGTAATCCTCTATTGGCTTATTCAGATATGGTTCATCTTGTACATGGACCCTGCACAATACAATTCCTAGACATATCAAAATTAAAACCAAAAAACTATTTTAGCTAAGAAAAGAAATACCTGAATATAGTCTCTGTATTCAGCCTCGCCCATGACAATGACTTTAAGGTTGTTGTCCCAACCTACACCACTCATGTCTTTCAATTTTTTAATCCTTGCCCACTGCTTTCGTATTGTCCTCAAATGATTTCCCACATTGCCCTCTGTGACTAACACTCCAAACATATCCTTCATAGCTCGAATTGCACCTTGAGTTGCTTGTGGTTTGAAGCCTTTGTCTACCTTTAGCCCATGTTCAACTTGGTTGGCTATGAATCGTATGAAGTAGCGACTCTCAGCTGGTGTCCATCTCTTAGTCCCTGATGGCCTTGCTGTGGATTTCTTAACTGACGAGGCATGGCTGCATTCAGACTAATTGCGTCCCTCCATTCTACTTGTTCATGCAAGTCAAATATTATCATACAATAACATAATAAAATAAAATTAAAGAACACACATAATTTCATCGAAATTAACTTGGAAAGCAATAGCATATCAAAATTAAAGCAACCAACATAATTAAGTCGAGCGTCATTATACAATAACAAAACAAATTGCATTTTCAAGACAATACTACATTAGTTCATCGAAATTAAATTGTAAAGCATCTACTTGTTCGCCCACATTTCAGCTGCAATTTCATCACGACGAGCAGCCCACTCTTGTGCTTCTTCTCTTTGCTCCCTAGCAGTTCCTTGTGAATTCCGTTGTGGTATCCAATCTTCCTCAGATGGAATGAATTCATCCTCACCACCACTAATGATGTAATTGTGTAAAACACAACATGCCAACACAAGCTCTGCCTGTGTCTTAAATGGGAAAAAAGGCCTAGAAGATAAAATTTTGAAGCGTCCTTTTAAAGAACCAAAGGCACGCTCAACAGAGGTACGGGCAGATGAATGTCGCAAGTTAAAAAGCTCTTTAGAGTTTTGAGGTGTCCTTGAGCCAAAGTCCTTCAAGTGATACCTAACCCCCCCTATAAGGGGGTATGAAACCCGGGCGAGTAGCATATCGCGCATCAACGAGATAATATTTTCCTAATAAAAGAACAAAATTAATATGTAGGGGAACATTTTTTTTATTAAAAAAAGATGACTCTATGTACCTTCGGGGACCTTTAGTCCGTTAGGTCGTTCGAGAGCATCACGAAGCACTAAAGCATCGTGTGCTGAACCTTCCCAACCAGCTAAAACATAAGTGAAACGCAAGTCAAAATCTACAGCTGCAAGGACATTTTGGGTTGGGTATTATTTTCTTCCTCGAAATGCTGCAACTTCAGATGCGGGGACAGATGCATGAATGTGTGTTCCATCTAAGGCCCCGATGCAGTCCTAACATCGAGTGCATTATGTTAGAATTAACCTTAAAAAAAAATTATATACGATATCTAATATAGAGAATACCTTAAAGTAAGGGTATAATGTCCTCCTCGCTACTATGTATGGATGTGTTTGAATACTTGGTGGCCATATGTACTCATGTTGCAATTCACCGATTGCAAATAAGACATGGTGGAAGTATCTACTAACTGTCTCAGTTGACCTTAGAAAATTGTGGGCAATAACACGATTACGCTGATTATGACCGATAGTATGTAGAAACATAAGCAATTGCTCCTCCACAGTCATGTGTAATGTATCACGCACGTGACCTTTCGCACGTACTATCGTGCACAGATTAAAAAATCGAAACTTGTCCATGCGAACCATGTTTATACTCGTGGCATCATTCCCATTTACCAACCTAGACAAATATGTTTCCCTTATTTGTAGTCTCTCACGGGACGGTTCTCTACATATTCGACGCCTTTTGTTGCGCACATGTAATATCACGGCGTAGGCAACCGCCAAAACCGTTATTTGTAATAGGTACAATTCATCATTTCCATTGTGATCATCCATCTAAAATAACAGGTAGTACTCCATAGTTAATGATCAACAAAGGATATGCACCAACAAACATCTTTCATCTAATGTATAAAAGTAGAGATTAATTATTGCTTGACAACAAATTAAACTATATAAACATATATAACATTCGTGCAATGAAATAAAAAAACACTCTTAAGTCACTGCAATCAATCAACTAAAATTATTACAAGAACCAACCAACAAAATAAAAGGAAAAGAAAATAAACCAAAAGTAAGGAACACTTTGCTTGTAAATTACAATCAAATCAGTGTGTTTATTGTCAAACAGAATGAAAACATTACAAAGATGTCATCTTTTTTCTTTTTACTTTTTTTTTTTCAACTAGTCAAAAATTGCCAGAAGGTGTTGCATTCATCTCAACACTAGCATGCTTCAATTGTGCATATATTAAACACGCATTTGTCTTTGGGTATAAGGTTCTTATTCATAATATATATCTATAATAATCCATTACTGGCATACCATCAAGAGCCAAACAACATGAAACTAATATCGGCAAGAAAAAACAAGATGACCGTCAAAGGAAATCCCAACATTTAAGTATAGAAGAGAGAAAAACCCAACATTTAGGTATATGATTTATTTAAATATATTAAATTCCCATAAAATCTGATACGCAGACCAGAATTGACAATTCCTCTGGATTAATAAACTTATCTAATTGAATAAAGGAAAAAGAAATCATCCACTTTAATTGAAACTAAATTAGTACATATTTATTTATATATATATTTTATTAAAAAAGAAGTGTGCAAGCCCTAATATACTTAAAAAATGGCAGTATTATTGCCTTCCTTTTCCTCATTCTCTAATTCCTGATTTTCAATCATCTTCTACACACAGAGTAGCTCAATCTAAAGGTAGAGATTAACAACAAAACAAATCACTAGCATGATATCCACGTATGGACACATCCACGTTGAAGACAAAATGAGAAACGAGCAGAAAGGGGTCCATACGCTAAAAACGTCGGCACGATGGCTGGGCGTCCTCCAAGACAAATCTCCGCCTTGGTGTTGCTGTGGCTCGGCGACGCGAACAGAGAAAGACTAGCGGATGATGAAGAAAGGGGTGGATCTCCGCCTTGTTGTTGCTGCGGCTCGCAACGCGACCGGAGAAAGACCAGCGGCTGCTGAAGAAAGAGATGGGTTAGGGTGAGCAAACACAAGGATGGGTTCTTTTCAATTACATTGTATTCCGAATTACAATGGATTTGGGGGTAATTCAAAATACAGTTGGTAAAGGATTTGGGGGTATTTACAATTACATCTGGATTTGCAATCACATCCAAACAAACACCAGTTTTTAAAAAGTAGTGTATTTCCAATTACATGTAATTGGAAATACATCCAAACAAACAGACCCTTAGACTTATTGTGAGTGTGACTGCCCTTGTGCCCCTCCAAAGGAGGTTGGCACACACTCACAAGTCTAGGCTCGTGCTTTTTTCCTTGCTTGGTCCGAAAACTCCCTAACAACGGCAAACACGATCTAACTTTGTTCTTCTTCTTCAAATTTGTTCCACAAACCTACAATGCATAAGAGCACACAAATGCACATAATTTAGTGATAAAATCTGATAAAAGAGATGCTCATTGTAAGATAATAACACTTCGCGTTACTATAACACAAGCACTTATCAGAGACACATGAGTGTGATTGCCTTTGTGCCCTTCCAACTCCCAAACTGGCTTGAATTCTCTTGAAAGTTAGCACACACCCCCATGTACATGAGCTCCTCTTGTGTCTTGATCCTTATGTTGTAAAAAACTTCCAAAATATGCCTTCATAACATATCTTTACTTTCTTTTTTTCCGTCACGTCATTCACAACCTAATTGCACAAATGAACACCAAATACACTTTATGAGATATAAACTATGGTAAAAATGATGCTCAATGCATTTAAAACATATAGAGAAATATGTCTACTCAAGCACTTATCACTCCTAATGCCCAAACTCGATGGAGAAGGTCAATTTTAGCTAGAATTGAAGAGAGAAAAAGATGGAACTTAAGGAGAATGATGAGATTCGCAAGTACACGGGTCGTCAAGTAATACCTCTCACGCAAGCACTAGAGGGTCATATTCCCTGGGGTCCCAAGAGCTGCTATTACTTCCCCCTAGACGGCACTATCTAGTCTACCAAATATAGGTATAAAATAAAGTAAGAAAATATCAAAAGAGAAGATTATAAACAAATAGACTAAAGCTCACCACATAAGCACATTAAGGAAGCAAATAACAATGAAAGTGCGAGGCCTCGGGCGAGGATCCTCTCGAGACTACTAAAGCTAGAAGGTTGTTAAAATTACACAAGCAATGGTGGTTTTGGGTCAAGAGATATCGTAAAGTAGGTTACCCTGATGGTCATAGCGATATCCTCTAATCCCATACAAGTATTAGCTTGGAATCTCTTCTGACCAAATCGTCCTACGATTGCATTACAACCAGGGAAATCTCTAATTAGGGCCGATACTCAATACCTAGGTCCAGTCCTAATGGTTGGAGGGGTATGAAATACCCGATGATAACAGCGTATTCATACATGAATCCCTTCCAAGCTAAGTGAGTCTAGTACAAGGGCGATGGTCATGCAACAACGTACAACTGAGAAGTTGAATCACAGAGTTCTAATGCAAAACAACACATCAAAAAAATATAAAACTTGAACCACAAACAAAACCAAATGCCATAAATGTAAATCACAACATTCATATAAGCAAGTTCATCCCAAGGTTCACCGGATGCCCGGTGACCTTGGGAGTCTAGTTCAACATGAATAAGGAAGAGATCTCAAAATACATAACAAGTATGATCAAATCATAGAAAACTCCTACATGTTCTCACTTGATTGTGATCTTCTACTCCCTTCGATTTGGGCCTCAAATCTGCCTTATCCAACTCTGTTGAAGCCCTAGGTGGTGGTGGTGGAGAAAGGGTGGCCAAAGACCCTCTCATTGATGCCCTAACTATCTTTTTAAAGAGTTTCGCCTAAGCCTTATGGGTTGTATAGCCGCATAGAGCCCGTGAGGCTCACTGTCTTTCTACCGTGAAACCGGTCGGTGCTACAGTACTTTGCTATAATAACCAACTACAATATTGGCCCCGAATTCTTCAGTGAGTCTCACGGGCTTCATGCGGGCTCATGGAGCCCGTGAGTTTTATAGCATATTTCCTGCGAGACTCAAATATATATGATTTTGGACTTCTAATAATAAGCAAGGCCAAAGAGTAGCCCTATGCCGTTTGAGCATAGTTATGCTTTGAGTAGGAGAATTGTGCTTCTGTTGTGCTCTTCAATTTCCTCTCTCTTGTGATCTACACGCCCTAAGCAAACAAGTGCTTGGGTCGTGCTCTTCTCTTGAAAGTCATTTTAATACTTATTTTGCTCCGATTCATTCTATTTTTCTTCCTTAATTTTGCCCCTTAACCTTATTATCTGCTTAATGAACACAAAATTAAGCCAATTTCACAAAATTCAATATTTCCTTTCTAAAAAATTTTTATTAAACTCCTTCCTACATTTTGGTATTCTTTTTTTTTTTTTAGAAATTCTCACAAACACCCTCAACTTAAGAAGTGTCCAAAAGACATGCAGGTATGGAGATTCATCAATTTCAGCGCCTTAATAATCCCTAGTGATTTATTATGTAAGGCAAGCTAACACACATGATAATAAAGACGTACCACATGTGTTTGAGATAATATATCAAGCATAATAACCCAAAATGATAAATACCCCAAGCACATTCATTGCAATTACAACGAATGAACCTGTGCCTGGCCATTTAGTCACAATGAATGATTAGTATTTTTGCAGCACAATCAACGAACATTACTTTTATAGTACCACAGGCGTAGGGTTTACCTACCCAATTACTACCAAAGTGCTATACCACTAGATCATGATATATCTCAAATTTTCATAATATCCAATTGATCCTGTTTTTAATTGAATAAAATGAAATACCATTGCTATGTTAACATGTAGATCTATCGATTCATTTTCTTTGAATTTTAATAAATTTTATTCAAAAGGGCATAAATTCTATGGAAATTCAAATAAGAATATGTTAATTGCTTTATATGTTATTCATATAAATATATATAATTAGCTTAAATCAAGGAGAGATATTGGTTGACCAAACCTTCATATTTGTTTGATACTACTAATTTTCCACATTCAATAAAAAAGACTTAGGCTTATATCAATGAACAATATTAAGTGTCGGTGTCAAACACTCTTAAATTCTAATGTGGAAAATATGGGTAAAGATACCCTTCTTAAATTCTAAAACTAATTTTATGACTGGTAAAGTTGGAAATAATAAAATCTTGTTTAAATAAACTTTATATCGTAAAGAAAATTTGGGTTTTTCAATCTAGCCTAAGTACAAATAACAATATATAATTATAGTTTGCCTACCTGTGTAAAGTTGGTAATGCTAATTACCACTTAATATAATGAGCAGTGTTCGAAAAATCGGCCTAGGCGGTCGCCTAGGCGGCGCCTAGGCGCTGGAAGGTGATAGGGCGCCCGGTTTTTGTGAAAAACGGTGAAAAAATCGGTCTAGGCTTTCCATCAACAAAACTGACGCCCAAGAACCGCCTAGGCGGCCTGGGCGGCTTTTGGAAAAAAATTTAAAATTAAATGTTTTTAACTAATTTAAACCCCCCAAATTAATGTTTTGTGGAACTTGTACTTAATTATGTTTTTTCTTATGGGTATATCCATCCAATATTTATTATTATTTATTTTTATTTAAATTTTTTAATAAAATTCTAATTTCTAAGCACATAAATAATAAATAATATGTTATGTATAACGAACCTTGTCTTTGCTTACTTCGCTGAAATTTTTATATGCTTATGTTTTTCTTAGTAGTCTACCCATTTTTATTTTGGCAAAAATAAATAAATAAATAAATAATTTTATATGTATGTTTAATTGTTTTTATGATAATGTGGGTTTTAGAATTGTTTGGATTGTAGAAGCTCTTGTATTATTATTTGATTGTTGATGCATCAATTTAGTTGTTGATAATGTCTATTTGGGTATTATATAGAATTAAAATTATATTATAAATATATATTTTTTCTAAAAGGGTAAAACCGCCTAGGCCCCGCCTAGGCTCTCTGGGCGCTAGAAGGTGGCTGACCGCCCGACTAGCGCCTAGCGTTTTTTTGAACATTGATAATGAGTAGTGAAAATAGGTAATATATTTTTTAAGAAAATAATGCATTATTTACATCCAACGATGTAATGACCTAGTGCCATTATATTCTTTCATAGGGTATTGTTTTTGAGAAGAATCTGAGATCAAACTCCAAAACTCATATCAGGTGATGGCACATGTGTATAGAAGTATTAACTCCACGTGCATGTCTCTGAAATATCTTTAAATAAGTTGTGCTTATCATCTATTTATCAAAAAAAAAAAAACCACCCTTTATACGCCCACCATATATATGTAAGCCTATATATACTCATGACTACCATTAAACTAAAATTTCATTTTAAAAGAACTCTCTATCCATGCAAATATGTGACAAGTCTACAAAGAGCTAGACGACTACAATGCGATCAAGTCAATAAAAACTTTGAAAATTCTTCATAGATGAAAATAAGAGCACGCGCGCAGTTGCAAGCTAATGCAGGGTTGAAAATTCTAAATAGACCACTTACAAACTTTTGACATTTCTATGGCTCAAATTTCCACCATAACTAATTAATCCTACTATTGATTCTAATACAATCAGATACTAACCATGGAAATGCAGAGTGATGAGATTCATTTTATTTCCAGTTTAATAAATCGTACACAAAGAGAAGATAAATTCTATGGAAATCCAAATAAGAATATGTCAATAGCTTTGTATGCTATATATAAATGTATATATAGTTGCCCATAAATTAGGAGAGATTTAAAGTGACTCCTTATTTTCCATATTCATTGAATAACCCAGGCTCATAGTAACCGACAACGTCAATGTCCTACTCTAAAATTCTGACATGGAAAATACATATGAAGGTTCCCTTTCCAAAATCCTAAAATTAATTTTCCATAACCCACACTGCTATCCATTCACTGGCATGAGGCTATATAAAGTATTGCTAATTCACTGTTTACTTATTTCAATATGGATCCCTTGTGAGAATAATCGTATTTTTTATCTCTTCAAAATTACATGGCAGAGGGACTTATTATCATGGGGTTATAATCCAACGCATGTGATAGGTCATCATTGCTCCACATGTTAATTTGCCCCATATGATACGTCTCGAGAGGGTCGTTAAATTACCTTAGCTAATGCACTTATATTTTTATTTGCCCTTTTGACACTCCGTAAGTGAGGGATGCTTGTGAATATTTGTCCAAGAAAGAAAAGATAATAATTTTGCAACCGATAAAATTAAAAAGATTAATACTATTTTCTAAAAGCACATTATTTTCTACAAAATAATAAAAAAAAATTTCTCACATTAAAAAAAAATATCATACCTATATACAAAAATAATATATAATTTTGAATTAATATTTTTTAAAGTTAATATATTTATACCATCACCGTAACAAGCTAGTGATAATATTATCAACTCTCATATAAAATATTGAAGATTCAATATTTTTTTAAATATGATTAAAATTTTGAGATCAATGTTTGAGGTGATTTGTTTATTTTGCAAAAAAAAAAAATGTATTTATGTAAAATTGGCATTACAACCTCAAATGAATGCTAATTTCCGCCGAATATAATGAACAACCAAAGCTGATAATATATCATTTATATACTCTTAAATATACTCATGGCCACCGTTAAACTAAAATTTCATTTTAAAAGAACATTTTATCCCTGCAGATATTTTACAAGTCTATGGAGAGGCGGAGACTAGGGTTCAGTCAAGTCAATAAAACTTTTGAAAATTCTTCTAGAGCATGCAATTGCAAACTAATCCAAAAGTTGATTAAATGACCATTCTGCCCCGCAAACCAGTCCTATATATACCCCTCTAAACTCTCCACATATCATCAAAACCTACACCATATAACAGCTAGCAATCACTATAAGAAACCAGTCGCATCACTGACGGAATTTTCCGTCACTAAAAACTACAATTCCATCACTGTTGATCTACAGCGACGGAAATGTTCGTTGGAAACGTTTGTCAGAAAATTTCGTGTCGCTGATGATATTCCGTCGGAAATTTTTTTTCCGTGGGTGATGCTAGAGTATCACCGACGGAATATTCTGTCAGTGAAGCCAAAATAAAAACTAAAATTAATGATAAGAAAATACATATGATCGACGGAATTCCGTCATAGATATTCTCACTTCACCCACGGAATTCCGTCGGTAAAGATCTTTAACACCAACGAAATTCCGTCACTGATGAGGTGTATTACCCACGGAATTCCGTCACTAAAAAATTTATCACCCACGGAATTAGCTATTTGAGTCTCTTTACCACCAAACGAATTCCGTCACTGATAGTGTATATCACCGACGGAATTCCGTCACAGATATACTCACTTCACCCACGAAATTCCGTCGGTAAAGATCTTTATCACCATTGGAATTCCGTCACTGATGTTGTGTATTACCCACGGAATTTCGTCACTAAATAATTATCATCCACGGAATCAGTCCCTTTACATTCAAATGAATTCCGTCACTGAAGAACAACTTTTACTTTATTAATCTCGCACTATAAAAGTTTTAAAAAAATATAAACTAAAGAACAACTTTTTTTTTTTATAATAAGTATACATATTATAAATAAACACACAAACATACATTCTGATAATGTCTTACAATTTATTTGAAGCCCAGATACAAGTATACATCATCATTATTTGTAAATTATTTCCACAATTTACAAATTGATAGTTGACAATCAGTTAACATTGAGTATAGCCACTACCATCAGTGTTAATCTGCTGAAACACACTCAAATCTAAAGGTCTTGGCCTTCATTAGCACATTGGTCCACTATTCTCACTATTACTTGCATCAGTAACACACTCCAATCAGACTCTCTGTAGGCATGTTAAGCATGCATCAGAAACATGAACAAGTGTTGATTGTTTGAACTCAACATGGAGAAATTGTTAAGCATAGCTGGAGATGAGACGTAAAAGCCAATCTGATATGTTGAATAGATTTGGTGATGTTTTGAGAAGTAGGCAACTTAGCCATGTATGACAAAATTAATGCCATTCTATGACAAGTAGCCATTCTATGGGAAGTAGTATATCTAAGATCGTCCATTGGAGGATAGGGGGGTTGGAAAAATAGGGTAGTGCCAGGAACCAAACCAATTAGAAGAAACAATAAGCCAAAAACATAAAAAGCTCTAAATTTATTGCATACTCTTTCATTTGCAGAAGATGAGATTGCAATTCTGCAAGTTCTTTTCCCAAATGCTTCGCTGGAACCAAACCCATTGTAACAACCTATATATTGTCAAACTAAAAGTGAGTTTAATCACCATTCAATCATTAAAACTGAATCGGTGACGCCCTACCAGCATAACTGTTCAAACAGAAAACCAGAAACTCCTTTGACAGTATTCATGAACATTTAGTTTTATACTAAACATAATGACAGATCTACTAAGAAAATATAAAAAACCTTGAAGAAAAGTACAACGAAAAATTCTAAACCCATACAAGTTGTCTAACACAATCAATGGAAACATAAATACCATATTTTAAAAGAATCCTACAATGATAACAGTATAATGCTCTAAACAACCTTAGACTGATTCACAAATATTAAAAAAAAGCTCATGAGTGCAATAACAGATGTCATAAATCCAAGAACTAAAATTACACAACAATTTCCTTAGTCTCATCAATGGCGTTACAAGCATCTCCATTCCTAACCATTTCATGAAGGTTTACAGCAAGCTACAATGTATAGTTCTCAGTAAATTCATAAGCATCAGATCGACAAGAAGAGAAACTAATAAATGAAATACATTTCATCTCAATCAATCAGTCCACAGAATAAAGTAAAACAAAAATTACTGGAATTCCCACCGCCAAGGACTTGGCAGCGGCAACAATGGCTTTGGAAAGACCATTGACTCCCTTGGCATCGTCCCCATAAGCACCTACAAAGTAAGCACTCAGCAACCATCCAGCAACAAAGGTTGAACCTCCCAATAGCAGTCCGAGCAGTCTCGAAATCAACAGCAGACATCCCATGGTTGAACCTCCCAATAGCCTCAAACACCAACAAGCACAGCACATTGCCGCCGGCCAGAATCCCCACTTGCATGCAACCCCCAGAACAACATGGTTCGCATACCATCCAAATCCAGCCAAAAGCCACAAAAAATACAAAACTTGACAGAAGACTCACACCCAAGACAGCAACTTTGATGTTCCAGAGGGCTTATCGAACTGGATTACGCCTTCGAGTGGCACGTTTTCATCCCCAACGAAGACAGTCTCATCGATTTGGGTTGAGGAAGAGACGGTCTGCTTTGGTCGCCGAAAAAAGGGCCAGTACTGCTTATACTTGTCCTGCACCTTGTCCCTTGCATGTGATGAAACCCATCTTAAGGTCGACGACGCGCTTGCCCTTGACCTCGGCGGCGCCCATCACCCACATGAACCAGTAGATCACTGCCGCAGCCGCGGTGAACACCGCCCACACCGCCGTCACCGTCTCCATCGCCGATCAGATCAGATCTGGGGTTTTGGCGGAGAAGATGATGAAAGAGAGAGTAAAAGAGAAGAGATAAATAATAAGCGGGGGCGGTGGATTAGGGCGAATATGCCAAGTGAAAAAGAGGGCGTTGGGTTTTTTTATTATTATCTAGGGAAAATTTCAAAAATAAACTCTGTGGTTTCTCAGTTTTGCAAAAAAGGGACAGAGGTTTGTTTTTTTCGTTTTCAACCTATGTGGTTTCCCCAGCTAGCAAAAAAGGGAAAAACCGTTAACAACCATTTAACAGTGTTAACTCATAGGGGCAAAATGGTCAATTTATTGTAAAAAAGCTACATGACATTAAAAAAAATGATTTTTCAACATGATTTTATTTGTTTTTTTGTAATTTAAGTTTTTTTTTGTTTATTAGAATTTTTTGAGAAATTAATAGATTAAAAAGAATATTTTTTTAATGTCAAATGAGATGGATTTTAAATAAATTGACCATTTTGCCGCTGTGACTCCTGTGAGTTAACACCGTTAAAGAGTTATTAACGGCTTGTCCTTTTTTTGCTAGCTGGAGAAACCACATAGGTTAGAAACGAAAAAAACAAACCTCTGTCCCTCTTTTGCAAAACTGGGAAACCACAAGGTTTATTTTTGAAAATTTCCCTATTATCTATCATTATGTGATTTTTTGGCCTGTATTTTTAATTAAAAAAAATTATATATCCACTAAACTTATATATCTACATTTTTTTAAATCTTTTTATTTGCTTTTACAGAAAAAAAAAGTCAAATTTTAAATTAAAATTTCCATACAAATTTTTATTTAAATTTTTATTAAGTTTTTAAATTAAAGATAGATTTTAAAATTATTACCTGATATTAAGTATTAAGTATTTAAAATAGTTATAGATAAGATTTACTTATTCCTTTTATTATTTTCATTAAAAAAGGAAATAATTATTTCTTTTATTCCTTTTATTATGTATAAATAGTTATAGATTTTAAAATTATTATCTGATATTAAGTATTTAAAATTTTTATTATTCGTTCTTCTTTCTTGCATTCCTTTAATGTTAAAAAATATTTAATGCAATCCTTCCTTCTTTTCCTTCTTAAGAACTTTATCTTGTTGCTTTATTTTTAATAGTAACTAAGACTTTTAAAAAAGTAAAAAAATCAGGAAAGAAATTGTAAAGGACATGGTAAACATAATAAACAAAAAAATTATGATTAAAAAAGCAAAAAAATCACAAGTATTAGTATTACTAATAATAGTAATGAATAGTTTTAAAGAGTGTACATTCCATTAATCAGTGATAACATGCAATCCATTGGTGGTCAAATAATAATTTCCGTGGGTGAAAGCAAAAAAAATCCGTCGGTAATAATAATCAATTCCGTTGGTGATAATTCAAAATTTCGTCAGTGATAAATTCTAATTTCGTCCCTAATATATAACAACTTGTTTTAAATCATAGAAATAAAATTAATTCTTTTCACCAACGGAATTTCTGACGGAAACTATCACCGACGGAATTTTCCGTTGGTGATAAAATTATATTCTGTCACTAATATGTTATGAGGTGTTAAAAACTGTTCGTTGGAATTTCGTCACAATTTCCGTCAGTGATATTGATATAACCAACGGAAAAAATTCCGTTGGAAAAATTCCGTCAGTGATGCTTATGTTTTCTTGTAGTGTTATTTTTTTTTTAAAAAAAAAATCATATCTGTTAGACATCAAGTGTCTTGAATTCAACATAAAACTAATTCAAGATATTCCACCGTGAGTGACTCCATTTTGGAAGGGTGTAGACAAAATGTATTACTTTGAAGTAACAAACTCACTGGTGCAATAGTTTAATCAATATTTATTTAACCAATTTAGTGGTGAAGTTCTATTTTTTGGCTTATGATACCTAAAAGTATATGTATTACAGCCATGAGAATTAACTAACATATTTAATTTATACATCTGGTGATGATGCTAAGCGTTATCTTAATGTGAATGACTTGTTTTATGTATTAGTTCTACTCTTATGTAGCAATTGTTTTATCATGGTCAAGAGAATATTTAAGATCTCATTTTCTTCAGTTAGACTTTTAGATGGTTTTATCTTGTATTTTATTTTTTCATTTTGATCATATTTTAGCTAGCATAGCATGTTCTAAAACAAATAGAGTACATAAGCACAAAATTTGTGTGTGAGATGTTGGAATATTTTGGATGTGCTATCTCATTTTAAGAGAACAATCAGTTTTATGATGATTTCAGAACATGGATTTGGGATGAAACATGTTTTCTCACTTATTAACAAACATTATATCATATCATTCAAGAAAACAATGTTTTGATTTTAGTGTAAAACTAATTCAAGATTTTCCTTGATGAAGGACTCAGTCTCTTAAGGGTGTATCATATTTTATTTTTAACTAACAAACTCCTTGATACAGTCGTGTAAGCTATATTTATTTAACCAATTTGGTTAACAAGTTTTATTTTGGGGCGTATGATACCTAAAAGTATAAGAATTATAATCATGAGAATCAGCTGAATTATATAACTATCACTACTGTGAAGAAGCAAAGCATTATCTTCATGTAAGAGACTTGTTTTATGTATTATTTATACTCTTAAATAGCACCCCATCCTGACTAACACCGTTGCCGTTGCAGTCTCGTCCCGACTAACGCCTTCGCCGTCACCGTCCCGTACTGGCTATCACAATTCAGTCCCGCCGCCGTCGCAGTCCTGTTTCGGCTAACACCTTCGTTGGCTTCTTTATCATCCCACAACCACCATCACACCACATTTTCCGTCTCCCTTTCATGGTGGTGTTCATCCCAACTTTTATCTTCTTGCTTGATAGATTCATCTTTGAGGTGCGTTCTTTTGTTGTTTCTTTTCGTTTTCCTAGTAAAAGGTTGCAGCTTTTTTGTTGAATTCCTTGTTGTCATGTAGTTTGTAGGTGGATTGTTAGGTTTTGATGTGTTTTTTCTGTGATTTTTCATTGTTTAGTTTTGGAAAAATGTGAGCTTTAGATCCATTGAGATCTTCCTCGATGGTGAAAACTTATTGGCTGAAAATAAGCTGCTGAATTTCAAATGCAATTGAGCCAATTAAACGCTTTGATTGTTAACAATAGCAAGTGACTTTTCCCTTTCTTTTCCATTGATTTTGTTGTGAGTCTTTGGTGTTTGTTGGGATTTCTTCTGGTCTTTGGTTTTTAGTTTATTTTATTTGCTTTTTGCTTTTCTCACTTTACTTTATGTATGCCCATAATTAGTTTAGGGAATTGATTTTTAGATCTGGGTTTGCTCTCTGATGTGATGATTTGACTTTGACTTTGTGATCATTGTTGTTATCACAAGATTTTTTTCAGTGACATGTAAATGATTTGATGAGAAAGCTTGCTTTAGCCATCTTTTATGTAGCATTGAACAATTGCATAAACTTCAAGTCTTTGTTGGTTTTTTCTAATGTTTCCTTGGTTATCCAAAATCTATGCCAAGATAGCTTATGTTGTAAATTTGCAAAAGCATAATCTAAATTGGGAGCAAATGTGTGTATGTTTTCTGTAGAAAGCAGCACGAGGCCTTATTTTTGGACAAGGGCATGAAAACCTTGATGTTGAGACAAAACAAAGAAGGAAAAAGATCAATGAGTTCAAAGAATCAGCTTGGAAATGTGTTTACTTTCTTTCGGCAGAGTTCATAACCCTTTGTGTTACATATAACGAACTATGGTTTAAAAATACGTGCTACTTTGGGGAGGACTAGGAGGTCGCAAGCTTCATACTACTCATTCTTGGAATTTTTTGGTTTTGAGACGGATGGCGGAGGAATGGCAAAATGTTTTTGTAGTAAAATTTTTATAGTATGCTTTTGTAGTAAAATTTATAGTCTATTCTGTGATTTTAGGGCTGAATGTTTGGTGTAGGTTTGAATGGTTTTTTGTATTTATTATCATTGTCAATTATGCTTTATATGGTGGATTGGTTGGGGTTGTGGTGTTGGCATGAATTCTTTGTATGAATTTTACTTTAATTTGTACGCTACGGCCTCACCAAGGGCGTTGTGATGCTCGTGGTGAGTAAGTTATTACTTGGGCTCCAAGTCGTATCCTAACACACTCTCTCGGCGTTGTGTGGTGAGATCATGAAAGTGGTGGGTTTTCATAACGGCCTTTGTGAGGCCGTTATGGATTTTGTGTTGCTTCCAGTGGTTCCATGCTACCATGGTTTGATAATGGCAGTGGTGAGTTTAGACAACGGAAGTGGTAACTTGTCACCAACCCATTGTGAGCTGTGGTGAACCTTTGATTTAGCAACTTGGCCTATTTTGTTTCAAAATGCCCCTGATTTTGCTTCTTTTTCCCTAAAATATAAGTAAAGGCTGTACTATAAAACATCACTCTCTAGATAGATATAAGGTGCAAAGTGTACTCAAGAGGGACACAATATAGAGCAAAAAATTGTAAAATAGTCAAACTCTTGAGAAGCAAAGAAAAATGCTAGTCTGACATATATCATGCCCCTAGACCAAAGAAACTCCAACAAGTAAGTGCAATACCTTAAAAGGTCAACACTAGAATGTATAAAATGTACAAGTACCATTTTTGAAAACATTTTCACAATATAGCATAATATAGCATAAAGTAAAGCAATTATACACTCTGTCCTCACACTTAAAGATGTATATTGTCCCTAATGTACACATGCATACGTAAGTGTAGTGAAATATAATAGTAAAAGAAAAATAAAAGAGTATATGGTCACTAGTATTACCCTGATTTCTTAGTTGGTCCGACTAGGATGATGAAGTTACCCTTGTTTAGGCTCTGAAATGTGCAGGCCAAAACAGCACCTAATCACCTCAAACCCTAATGGAGACACAAATGAAGTAATTAAATACAAGCATAAAGTAAAATACTATAAAATAAAATCCATAATGATCAAGAATGAGTACAAAAGCAGCAGGGTAAATGTTCCTTGTTGAAATAATATGTATAATGTACAACTGAAAATGAAAAGCACAAAAGTGGTGATATAAAATAAAAAAGGTGGAAGTCAGCATGGAAAGTTTGGCTCTGTATAAGATAGGTGGAGGACGGGTGGTGTCGATGAAGTAGGAGGAGACTTTGATACTACTAGAGCTGATGCTTCGGTGAAGTAGGCGCCTGAGTAGGTGAGGGGTCTTGATGCTGTAGATGCGCCATGATCGATCAAAGTAGACCCTCAATCCTCACCTGACCCTCCTTTTGGCGGGCCAGGTGTTCCTTAAGAGCTGATGAAGCTAATGGAGTTAGCGTCGTAGTTGAGGAAGGAAGAGTAGTACCAACCGCAGCAACAACATGAGCTATAGCCGAGATCGGAGGAACTGCGTTGGCAGTGGTCTCCAGGAGCGACTCCACATCGTCTGAAGACTCAAAGTCAGACTTGTGGACCACCTGAAACTACAAACCTTGGGGTGTTTCCCACTACTCAATCATGTGTATCGCCCGAAGCGTGGTAACCCCAAGCGACTGCATGCCCCTTATACGATGCATGCTGGAACAACAATTGATCAGCCTAAGCCCCTGTGCAAGACTGGTGAGGTAAGGACCAGGAAATATGATCACCAAGAGGGGGTCCTTAGAGTGATGTCTCAACTGGTAAGCTATCGCATGACAAATGTGAATCGGTTTGCTAGCTACCATGCTCCACAGAAAATAAAGAAATCGGAGGTTCATGACGTATAGATATCTAAACATTTCACACCCAAGGGGTTTGCCATCGAGGTACAACATACATAAGTCTTGTGGCCTTGAAGAGTTTGAGTCCGGACTTGATTAGCACTTAGGTGGACCGGCAAGTTGACATAGAGCTCAAAATACGACTCAGTGCGAGCATACTGCACGTTGACGAGCCTCATCATGATAGAATAATCCATGTAGGACATTAGGTACTCCACCTCAAACATCTGTAAGCTAATGTTCTCCCAATACCCTAGGCGGAGAATGGTATGTTTGAGCTTGAAAGAGCTCATGACCTCCATCATGAGCTTCCTATAAGTGATCCCATCCCTGAATAGAAATAAGGTCCCATACCTCATCAATGAGACCTGTGCACTTGAGTGTCGGCCAGTCATTCCAACGTTCCTCAACGAACCTCTAATCCACAAGCCTCTTGTAATGGGTCTTGTGCTTGGGATCCCCGAACAGTGAAAACATTGGCTAAGAAAACTCTCTGGTCTTTTTCTTTTTCTCAGCCTCTGTAGTTCTCTTCTGACCTATAACCCTTAATTTAGAAAGAATATGGAAAATCAATCAATAGAATACAGAAAATGTAGCGTAGGAATGGACAACATGTACACCATGCCCGTTATGTGACCATAACGGTCGCAACACGCGTGTGACCATGGCCGTAATGACCCTCTGAATGTGTACAACGGCCACATAATGGCCCATTATGTGATTCAACAGCTCTATTGTGCATTGTTCTAGGTCCACCATGGGCGCACAACACTTGTGGTGTGCTCGTTGTGTACTAAAATGAGGCAATGACTCGTGATAATAGGCAAACCCTAGCAAGATGTTGTTAGGGAAAGATGAGCTGGAAAAAGTTCAAAACGTCCTCAAAACGGGTGTACAATGCCCGTTATGGCTTATGTACCTCTAGTTTAGAATTTGAACATAGCAGTCATCCCAACGACCGTTGTTCATCAAGGTACGACAGTTGTGAAGCCCAACTATGGTGAAAACTTTTCGTACATTGGTTTGTTTTGATTGAAATTCATGTAAAAATATTCACTAAGCACTCCTAAACTATTTATGCCATTTATACATCATAAAATCATGATTTAAAAGGTTTTAAAGATTTCTTAAAAAATCGGCCGAAAAGAAAAGGTTGTTCCATGGTGACAATCAACTAGATCTGCTGCTACATCATGCGGGAACAGTTCCAAAACCTCTCAAAATCACTAAGGGGTCATTTGGCATTGTTGCTATTTTTGTTTTTGGTTTTCAATTTCATGTTTTAGAAACAAAACTAAGAAAGCATATTTGGTAGCTTGTTTTGTTTTCAAAAATTTTGGCAACAATCCTCATGTTTCCAAAAAAACAAAAAAAAGAAACAGAAACAACAATTTTATGTTTCTAACTGTTTTGGAAATGTTTTCAAAACTCTTCCTCCACCATGAAACCCTTCCTCTTCTACTCATTTCTCTCTCTCTCTCTCTCTCTCTCTCTCTCTCTCTCTCTCTCCTTTAAATTTTTAATTCCTTTGAATTTTTTACAAAATATCAAAAATATTTTACAAATTAATAATAATATCAATTTTTAAAGAAAATTATTTATAAAAATTTATAATTTTGGCTTGATATTTTACAAATTAGTTTATATAGTATAAAAATTATATTTTTAGAAATTATTTGTGAAAATCATTGTTTGACCCTTGATTTTTTATAAACTATGATATAACATATTTTATATATATATATATATATATTGAAAAAAATATTTGTAAAAATCTATTGTTTGGGCTATTAACTTTTTACTTGATCTCAAAAAAACTTATGACTATGCCTCTATATTGCCTCTCCACTGCGTTTATTGTTTTTAAAAACTGGATGGATCTAATTTTAATATATATATCTTTCTTAAGGCAAACGCCAAAATATTTTTAGTTTCAAATGGTGCAATTTTTAAGAGATAGTTTTTACCCATACAATACCAGTCTATGTTATTAATTTTATTTAATAATATAATCAAGTAAACTAATATAAATAATAAATTTTTATAAAAAATTTTAAGAATATGGATTTCAAAAAAATGATAAAAAAATGTTATAATAATTTTATGCTAATCAAACATGTTTTTGTTTATAACTTTTTAAAATACACAATAGTTAGTGTATCCAAACATATTTTTGTTTTCAAAAAATTGAAAATAAAATGAAAACAAAGAAAAATCAAAACAAAAATTAAACAAAAACAAAAAATAGAAAAAAAGAAACGATGCCAAATGACCCCTAAACGATCATCGGGGAAGGTTATTTGGTGAAGTTGAAGAGAAGAAGCTAAGTTTCAGGTGAGAAAGATCAAGGGTCGGCTGTCGGTGACCCTATATCATCTCATAACAGCTTTGACAATGGCTAGATAATGGTTGTTGTTCATCTATTCAGTTCCATGAGACACCATAGCCATAACGAGCCCATTATGGGGCCTTTATCAACTTAGTTAGGGCTCAAAAGTTTCTAAGTGTTGGCAACGGTCGTTTTAAGTCTCGCTGTGCTCACGACGGCCTGACCATTGGTGTGATAAGTTCGTGCTAGACCTATGAAATACCTAGAGACATAGTTGCTTTGTGGAATGGTCATGACAAATCACGACTTTCGTGACCATGGGCATGGTGAGCCTGTGATAGTCTCACCCAAATTTTTTAGAAAATACAACTTTTTGGCTATGCATCACAATGTGTGTATAATGGTTGGACAATGCCTGTTGTGATAAAAACAACGGAAAACTAAGGACTCTCCATGTGTAAAACAACATGAAACAATTCCTAATAATAATACTAGATTCTACAATAAAATTTCAATCATAGAATTCAATAGAGATGAGTCAACTTCATATTATTAAAGCAAGGACAACTCTTTATTTAATCTGTAAATGAATAAAAAATAAAACTGGATATAAACAAACTAAGGCATAAAAACTACTTCGGCTGCCTCCCAAGAAGTGCTTGTTTTATCTCACTAGCCTGACGTATCTACTCTTACCTCAAGATGACTTTGGGTTAATTGGAGTAAGTGGAGAGGATGTCTCTTCATTACCTACTTTCAAAGTGGTGGAGTTTATTACCTCAATAGTGCGTACATATTTTGGTTCTATTTTTCTCCATTCCTTCTTTGTTGTTGTGGCTCTCACATTACTCCTCCTATTATTCCTTTGAAGTTATGGTTTTGTGGGTCATTTCGGCTCTTCCTCAAGCTACCCCTTGAAGTACTCACGAAAGAGGGTTTATCACAAACACATCCTGTACAAAATTAGAAATAAAAAAATGAGGCTCATATGGAAAGTAACATTCATCGTCTTGGTATAAAGACTACTTCATGGCGCTTGGGAGTGTTTACACTTCTTCATCTCCCACTTTTAATGTCATCTTTCTATCTCTCAAATTGGTGAGAGCCCAGGATGTGTTTAGGAAAGGCCTTCCAAGGATAAGTGGAGTCTCTACATCCCATCTATGTTAAGAATCACAAAATTCATAGGGAAAACAGGCTTTTCAACAGTCACAAGAACATTCTCCATAATTCCCCGTGGTCGTCTCATTGACCTATTGGCCAACTACAAGGTGATTCTTGTCGGCCTTAATTCTCCCAATCCGAGCATCATGTAAATAGCGTATGGCATCACTTCTATACTTGCCCCAGAATCAGCGAGTGCATTCTCTTCCATACCATCATCTAACAAGCATAGGATCATGAAACTTCCAGGATCTCTAAACTTCATTGGCATCTTTCTATCTAGAATGGCAAAACAATTCCACCATATCAACCTCTTCCAATTTACTCTTATTGTTGAGCAAGTCCTTCAAGAATTTGGCATATTTCGACATCTGTGATAATGCTTCAACAATGCGGATGTTTATGTGGAGTTGCTTGAAGATAGTCATTAACTTCTTGAATTACATATCCTCCTTGTTGGGTTTCAATCTGGAAGGGTAAGGAACTTGGGCTTTGTATTCTTGAATTGTCGGTTGAGCTGGTGATGGCTCTTTAGGTTCTTCCTTAACTCTTTACTTATCCTACCCAATGTTTTCTTGTAAGTACTAGGACCTTCTAGTACAGTTACCCTCTCTATCTCGGCATTTGGACCCTGTATGGTCCTTGCCTCAATGGTCTTACCACTGCGAAGTGAGATGGCCTTAAGCTGCTCCCTTGGATTTGCTTTAGTATTACTTGGGAGACTTCCATAAGGTCTTTCTGTAATAGCTCTCACCAACTGCCCCACTTGATTTTTCAAGTTCTTCATTGATGCTTGGATGTTCCTTAATGTAACACTAAACTCATCCATCCTCGTTTATTACTTGTCATATACTTGGCCAGAACATCTTCTATGGAGAACTTTCTTTCATACTATGGCTGTTATGACTGGTACTGGTAGTTCTATTGCTGAGGAGGCCTTTGCTATTGACCTTGATTCCAAGGGAAATTAGGATGATACCTCCACCTCTGGTTGTAGGTACTACTGTATAGGTTATTCCGGTTCCTTTGATCCCCTTCAATGTAATCAACTTGTTCTACAAGAGCTATTGTTGAACTTACAATTGGGCACTGTGATGCCCCATGTCCTTCTCCACAAGTATCACAAAACATAATGACCCTTGAATTCAAGTTGACACCCTAACCATTGCTTGTGAGTAGATCCAACTTCTTTGTGAGCGCATCCACTTTTGCTGCCAAAGTGGTATCTATGTCTAGTTTATGTAACCCGACCACCTTCAGTTGTCTGCCTCTTGAACTTCAATGTGACTTATTGTTAGCTATGTCCTCAATCAACTATTTTGCCTCTTTAGGGTACTTGTTACTTAATGACCATCCTACTATGGTGTCAATGATCTGCTCGGTCTGGTAGTTCGGTCCAATGTTTAAAATCTGCAATCTCATCTATGAACTGAACCCATAATGTGGGCACAACCTATGAAGGACCTTGAATCATTTATGTGCCTCGAACAGTGTTTCAGACTCTCCTTGCTCAAATACTGAGATTGTTATTTGATCTTTGCCGCTTTTCTTGGTGGAAAGTAACGTCCAAGGAATTTTTCCACCAAGTCTTTCCATGTCTTGATTGACCCTAGTGCTAGAGAAGTAAGCCACCAGTACGCTAAACCTCTCAAACTGAATGGGGAAAGTCACAGCCTGATCACATCATCTGTAATTATGATTATTTTGAATATTGAACAGATTTGTAAAAACTTTGAGAGACCGGCATTTGGGTCTTCATCTACTACGCCATCAAACTGATATGAGTTCCTAATCATCTCAATAGTGCTAGCTTTGATTTCGAAGTTGTTAACTACCACTACTAGGGCTTGAACACTGAACTCTTCTCCTTTAAATTGCCACCTCTTATACTCTGAAACTGTCCTTGGTTTAGCCATGGTAACAGATTCTGCACTGTCACTATCACATTCTGCTTCCACAGCTGTCACTTCTGGAGCATTCTCAATAATGTTAGGGTTCTTTCTGTTTTGTTGTGTCCTTCTACTAGATCCGTGAGATTAGCTCTGGTTATGAACAGTCACTTGTAGAAAAGAGTAGCGACAATAAGTTATCAATATTGTACGAGAATGAATAAAATAATACAATAAGAATAAATGTCTAAAACACTAAGCTACAAGTTTTTCAAGAGTCTTTCGACTAGGCACTCCCTAACAATGGTGCCAAAAACTTGATGGGCATTTAAGGTGTGTGCGAATTTATATGTAAATATGCAAGTATGCAAACAATATTATAATTAGTCTGTGAATAGCGCAACTGCACGGGTCGTCAAATAATACCTCATAGGTGAGCACGAGGGTCATATTTCCCTAGGAATGGCAAGAGGCTCCTATTACTTCCTTTTCACTAAATTAATAGCCTAATGGTTGCTTTCTTTCTTTAATCTACTTCTACAACTATTACACAATACAATTGGGCAATCTTTAAGCATGATTGGAAGGAGTTGGAAGGTTGTATGCTAGCTATCCTGATTATTACTTATGATAAGGTTGAGTGCGATAATCATGTTTTAGAATTGGACCATGGGAATTGAAAGGCCTACTAATCCCAATCTCTTGGCAACTAGGTTTAATTCACTAGGAACTTAGGATGGAATCTCTTCCTACAACAGCCTCCTATGTTTGCGTTAAGCACGAGAACTCCTCTAGAAGGGACAAATCAAATCATAAGCCTAAGAGCAATCAATCCCTAATCCATAAACCTAGCTATGCCTAATCTCTTAGCGCATGCATAGATCTATCATGCCATGTGTATTCCCAATATAGGGACATATCTTCCTCATCTACATTAACAAGCATATCATTCAAAAAACATGCAATGAATCACATAAACTAGAAAGATTTATTAAATTAATCAGTCAAGATTCATAAATAATAAGCATGGGACCTAGATATATAATTCCCCTCGAATTAGGTTCTTATGGATCATAAAATAATCAATTCAAGCAAGAGAGAGTCACAAGATTAAAGAATAAATATGCATTTAAAGAATTCCTAAACTAGCTCCTTTCAATATATTAATAGTAAATAATCTGGAAGTCTAAATGTAGAAAAAGGGATCTTAAACATTCTCTTAAGATGACAAAAAAAAATTGCTACATAAGAGTACAAGTGATACATAAAACAAGTTAGTTACTTGAATATAATGCCTAGCTTCTTTGGCAGATGTATAACTTATATAGGTTAACTAATTCTCAAGGTTGTAATTGTTATACTTTTACATATTACATGCCTAATAAATGCTTGAAAGTGCATATTTTATATACAATTTATACTGCATTAAGCATGAAATTTTATATGTTTGGCGCCAAACTAATACATAATTTCATTCTTTCATTAACCACAAGCTTTTATTCTATCTTAGGGCCAAAGAAGCAAATATGGAGGCGTTTTGAAGTAAAATAAGTCAACTTGCTAAACCAGAATATCACCACGCCTCACATTGGCCATGGTAATATCTTACCGCAGCTATCGTCCACTTCCATCACAATCGTTATCAAGCCGTAGGAGTGTGGAATCATAGAGAATGATACAGAAGTCATAATGGCTTCAACAATGGCCATTGTGAATCATCATGACCATGACCAATCTACATAACTCCTAGAAAAGACCGTGCCAGGACGCGACTTCAAGCACAAGCAACAACTTCCTCACCATGGCCTCCATAAATGGCATGGTGAGGCAGTGGCGGACTAGATACTATAAAAACCCTATGGACCAGTAGGCCTCTGAATTCCCTTGTCTAACACTAGAAAATAATTGTCATAACCCAAATCATATCATAAGTAATTGTTAAGAAAAGTTTCATACATTAACCCACTCCTTCAAATTGTGCTTAACGATCCTCAATTGTGTTGTTTAATAAATTTATAGAAGTAAACTTAAGAAAAACCATAGATGTTTAGGCTATTGATTAAGTGAAAAAGAAGTAATAGGAGCTTCTCTATGTGCCCTGAGGAATACGACCCTCGTGCTAATCCACGATGCATTACTTGACGACTCGTGCACTTGTGGTATTCACAGACTTAACCTTATTTACACACACTGTCTGTCCATGCCCAAAAACAAAACTTCAACCCTAAATTGGTTAAATTAATATAGCTTATGTAATTGCATCAATGAGTTTATTACTTCAAAGTAAAATATTTTGTTTACACCCTTATAAGATGGATTCTTTCACCATGGAAAAATCTCAAATTAGTTTTACATTGAAATGAAGACACTTGATTTACGTTTTTTAAATAAGTGATAAAACATATTTGATCCCAAATAAAGGTTCCTAACTAATCAAAAAAGTAATTGTCCTCTCAAAATCAGATAGCACATCCAAAACATTGCTCCATCTCACACAAATTTTATACTAATATTCTCTATTTGTTTCACAACATGAAATTCTAAAAAAATTATATTCAAAATGAAAATGTAAAAGACAATATAAAACCGTCTGAAAGTTCAAATGAAGAAAATGAGATATTAAACATTCTCTTGATCATGATTGCTACATAAGAGAAGAACTAATACATAAAACAAGTCATTTACATCAAGGTAATGTTTAGCTTCTTCACCATATGTATACATTACATAAGTTAACTAATTCCCATGGTTGTAATTCCTATTCTTTTTGTTATCATATGCCCAAAAATAAAACTTCACCGCTAAATTGATTAAATAAATATATCTTACACTATTGCATCAGCGAGTTTTGTTTTTTCAAAGCAAAATAATTTGTCTACACCTTTATAAGATGAAGTCCCTCACCATGAAAATTCTCAAATTAATTTTGCACTAAAATCAAGACACTTGATGTCTAAAAGATATGATTTACTATTTTTAAATAAGTGAGAAAACATATTTGATCCCAAATCCATGTTCCAAAATCATCATAAAACTAACTATCCTCTCAAAACTAGATAGCACATCCAAAATATTCCTCCTTCTCACATACAAATTTTTTGTTTATGTATTCTATTTATTTTTGAACATGTTATGCTAGCAAAAATATAATAAAAATGAAAATATAAGAGAAAATAGAAAACCATCTAAAAGTCCAAATGAAGAAAACAAGATCTTAAACATTCTTTTGACCATGATAAAACAAGTCATTTACATGAAGATAATGCTTAGCACACTACAAAAAAATTGCCATATAGTGACGCTTCTCTATAGTAACAGTTAAATTCCATAGCTATAGACTGGTTTTACCTACAATATTTTAAAACTGTCACAATATATAAGATATTTACTGACGGATTTTATTCTGTTGGTATAGATAGACTTTTATCTATAGTGACAGTCAAATTTGTAGCTATATACTATCTATACCAACGGAACATTCAATTTGTTACAATAAATATGACATTTACTAACATATATTATTCTATTGGTATAACTACTACTCTATAGTTATACTTATCTATAGCAATGGTAAAATGTAATAGCTATAGACTATCTATACCAATGAATCTTTAAAAGTGTTAGAATAGATTAGACATTCAGTGATGGATATCGTTCTGTTGGTAGAACTATATATTTTGAATTTTATCCGATTTTTATATTTATGTTTAGTAGAGCATCACTTAATTATAATAATATTATTAGAATTGAATTTGAGTTTTATATTAAAATAATAATTAAATTAAAAAAATTAAACATTATAAAAAAATGTAAAAAATAATATGATGATAATTTACTCTATAAATTATATGCACATCTGTAAAATAACAAGCTTAACATTGATTGGATATATAAATTAAACAATTAATTTAAAAATTTATGAAAATTACTTAACTTATTATTTTATATAAAATAATTTGTAATATATACTTTTTTATTTGATTAAGATAAATATTTATTGAAATAAATTTTTAAAAGACTAACATTCTTTACTACAACAATTAAAAAATATATTTTATTTTTGGGTCATTAAATATTTCATTTTAATTATTTTTAAAATTATTTTTAACATTGGATTATAAATATTTTATATATCTATTTTAAAAAAAATGCATGTTATTAAAAGATAATGTTTATTATATAGATAAATGAAATTTAAATATTTTATATATAAATAGAAAATTAATTTTTATTGTAAATTAAATTGGTTCATTGTTAATTTTATAATATTAAAATTTAAATAATAAATGAATAAGAGATACTTATAAAACTTGAAACTTTATAAAATATAAATAATAAATATTTTTCCATACATTTTAATAATATATCCAAAAAAACAAAAGATATTAAAACATAACCAAACCCTCTTCATCCTCTCCACCCCTTTCACCCCTTCATCCACCACTTCACCACCATTGCTTGCCGCCTTCTCTTCACTGCCATTGTCATTGTTCATCTTCTCTTCAACGCCATTGATTATTTCCGGGTTGGGATTGCTTACTTTCGCCACCTCTTCACTCACCAGTTGGTGGAGTGGAGGATCACGCAAGAGATGGAAACAGCGCATGAAGAAGAACAAGCTCTTTATGAACATAATGAGGACCTTTTTTAGATCTATTTTATGATTTAATTTCGTGTTATAGATGTTGATTGTAGAACCAAGTTTGTTCACTTTATTTTGTTGATGTGACTATGTGGTTATGAAGTTTAATTTGTCTGTTTGAATTTTATTATATTTTGATTATATTGGTTAATGCATGTACTTTAAGAGCATATAAAGGTAAATTATTTATTTTCCTTTAACTAAGATTTATTTGAGGCATTTTTTATGAGGAAATGAATTATCATGTTAATTTTTTTTGTTTCAGATAAATGGGAAACCGTAAACGGTTGAATATCACTAAGGCAAATCGCACTTCGACTTCTCAACAACAATCCGAATCAGGCTCATTATCTGAACAACAATCTGTGATGTTAGGATCTGAGCTTTCCCCAAATGAACCTCGACAACAATCTGAACAACCATCAACTTCTTGTATAAATTTTAATGCATTAGTTAATGTATTTTCATTTACTTATATTTAACTATGACTTAAATTTTTTTGTGTTATTCTTTTATGTAGATAATGCTAAGCCAAAAAAAGTTCGAGGTCCTACACCTATGGCTGATATTTGGGATTTGAATAATGAAGAACGAGTTGTTGTCAAGTTAAACGATCACCATATACCAGTTGAAGATGAATCTACTAAATTAACTCGATTTATCGGTAGTATGATGCGAATGCCTAACTTTGCACCTATTACTTACACAACTTGGCATGAGTTCCCAGATTCTTCAATGGAAGAAATATGGAAAGTAATTGAGGTATTAAATCTTATTACGTTCAAGCTAATTTTTTTTTTAATTTACTTCAGTATATTAACATTTAACTAATATTATTTTTTTAAAAATTTTAGACCAAATTCACATTTGAGTTGTTTCATTCACATGAGAATGATGTGTCTTTAAATGAAAATACAACTCAAATGGTTAAGAGTTGGATAGTGTCTGATATGAGTACTAAGTGGAGGCAATGGAAGAATTTTTTGAAGTCCAAATATTTTGATGAACGCAAGACAATAGAGGAAATGACTGCAAAGATTGATGATCCTCGAGTAGACAAACAACAATTTTTGGTAATTGCTACTTATTGGTTGACTGACAAAGCGAAGGTATATCTATATGTTTCACATTATATACTATTTATATTGTTTTGATAATCAAAACATAATGATATATTATGTTATATTCTATATATTCAAAAATTGTATAGGAACAAAGTGAGACAAATAGAACAAATCGTTCAAAATCTGATGAACCCCATTGTGCAGGAACAAGATCATTCTCTACTATTATTCAAACTGTGGTACAGATTTACAATTTTTTTTTATTGAATTTTGACTAATGTTATGGATTTTGGGAAATTGAGTTTGTTATATCAACTTAAATAAAGTAATTTTGTAGACTGAAGAATCTAATGGAATTCCACCATCACGTGCTGAAATGTATATACGGACTCGTGCTCGTAAAGATGGAAGTGTTGTGAATGAAAAAGCAACTTCTGTTGTGGTATTTATTTAACTTCATGCTATTTTTTATTAATGGTTGTTTTTTCTAATAACTTGACACTTACACTAAATTCAATGGTTTGTAGAATTATGGATGGCAAGGAAATAGAGGTTCAAGTATTTTTTGACTTTATGCTTTTGATTTATATTGTAGGAACTTATGAAGAAAGGATTAAGTGAAAGTAATTCACAAGATCCTAAAAGATGTTCATGGGAAAATGATGTGTACTCACAAGTTAAAGGACCAGAGAAAAGAGGGTGTATTCGTTGTATGGGACAATTTCTACTTCATCAAGAAAGTATGGTCCTTCATGTTCTCAAGTCATATATCATAATGAAGTACAAGGTTTGAAGGCTGAGGTTCAAGGACTGAGGGAAGCTTTAACTACTGTAATCTTATTATTTCAAAAACAATTTCCAAGTGAGAACGTGGAGGTCCTAAACACTGTTACTCGCATAGTCAATGGAGAGGTATGTGATACTATGTATATTTTGTTATATATATATAGTATATTCTATCCATGGTTCAACTTGATGGAATCAACTTGATTGGGGGGTTGCATTATTTGTATAGTATATTCCATCCATGGTTCTTAGATCTAATGCTTTTGAATTCCATGTGGATCTATATGCTTTTCTTTTTTTCCTTTCTTTTGATTTCCAACTATTCAAGACTATGTTTTGGGTCTTTTGTTTAGTTTGAATTTACTATAATGATGTATTATATTAATATTCTTACCTTACTTTTTGTTTTTGATGATTCTCATGTAACTAAGAAACCAATAAAGACTAAAGAATGAATACTGGTTGATTTGCTTTTGGTTTGTCCTCCATGATATTTTTTTGTTCCATTGGAGAAGGAAGATGTCAAGTCTGTATTGTAGCTATTGTGATGTTTCCATTTTGTTTGTTTGCAAAGTCAGTGATTGATTTACCATGCTTTCTTTATCACATATACTAATTAATGATGCATTGTTGGTAATTTTTTTAATGGTCTTTGATATTTATCATTGTTTTAAATATATTTATGTTCCCTTATTGCCATATATATGTTTTATTCATTTTTTGTTTTGATGGTTGCATATGTAATTATTTTATTTTGGTTAGTTGTAAGATTTTGATTGTATTGTTGGTAATTTTTTTAATGGTCTTTGATATTTATCATTGTTTTTAATCTTTACAAGTCTATTACTAACTTGCAAGTCCTTCTAGCTATTGTTGTGTAAACAATTTTAACTTCTATTTTACATAATTTGTAGGTACCTGATGCTTCTAGTGCTCAACAAACTCCGCGTGGGAATAATCATTCTCATGAATCAAGTCATCAAGCAAATCCAAATGCATTGAGTAAGCTCTTATTGTCTCAAAATGAAAAGAAGGCAGGTCATGTTGCATATTATTTTACTTATAGTTTTTTTCTATATCATTCAGCTTATTATTTTAAGTTTTTATGTTAGTATTTTATTGTTACATACATCTTATTAATTGTAATTTTTTTAAAATGGTTCTTGTAGGTGATGCCGTTTAGAAGATAGCATCGGTTCTACTTGGGAAAATTCTTGTCGTTTTATTTGGTGTTAGACATTAAATGAAAGTAGTTTATCTTTGTGTTAGATTTGGAATCGAGGCAAAAACTCTTGGTTGTCAAGATTGAATGGTAGTTTATTTTTGAACATGTACCTCATAAATATATGTTTGTGGTGATGTAATAGTTTTTCTTTTTTATTTTTAGTGAAATGTTTTTGTGTTTTTTAATGCCATTGATTGTTTTAATTTATTGTAAATTAATTTAATTGTGTATGAGTTATTAGAGTATTCATAATATATTTCCAGGAATAATAACAATAGTTTTATTGGTAGATTAATTATTAATATAAAAAATTTTACCGACGGTATAGTCGTTGCTAAAGCTAAACATGTCTTTTTTGAATATACATCTATATCAACGGATGTTGTAGAAGCTATAACCGTTGGTAAATCTCATAAACCTTTTCTAATAGAAGCTATAACCGTTGGTATAGATGTATGTGCACAAGACTTTTACTAATGGTAAAAAAATTGTTGCAATAAGTGGTTTTATTGTTGGTATAGGGTAAGTAATCTGACGGTGCTATCTCAACAGTATGACCAATAGTTACAATCATATTCCGTCGGTAAAAGTAAGAAATCTATTCCAACAAACGCTATATCCATTGGTATAGGTCTATACCTACAAGGCTTTTACCGACGGTAAAATAAATGTTGGAATAGGTATTTTTACCGTCGGTATAGGGTTTTGGGACCTTTACCAATAGATTTTTGACTTTTACCAACGCATTTTACACCGTCACTATATGACAATTTATTTGTAGTCATCTTCACCAAATGTATAAATTATATAAGTTAGTTTATTTTGATGATTGTAATAGATATACTTTTAGGTATCATATGGCGAAAAACATAACTTCACCACTAAACTGGTTAAATAAATATAGCTTAAACTATTGCATCGGTGAGTTTGTTACTTCAAAGTAAAATATTTTGTCTACACCCGTCCAAGATGGAGTCTATCACCATGGAAAATCTTGAATTAGTTTTGCTCTAAAATCAAGACACTAGATGTCTAAAACATATGAATTTCTATTTTTAAATAAGTGAGAAAACATATTTGACACCAAATCCATGTTCTAAAATCGTCATAAAACTAATTGTCCTATCAAAATGAGATAGCACACACAAAACATTCCTCCATCTCATACATAAATTTTGTGCAAATATACTCTATTTGTTTCACAACATGATATGCAAAAAAAAAATATAATCAAATTGATTAAGTAAAAGACAATGCATAATAATCTGAAAGTCCAAATCAAGAAAATGATATTTTAAGCATTCTCTTGACCATGATAGAACAATTCCTACATAAGAGTAGAAGTAATGCATTAAACAAGTCACTTACATGAACATAATGCTTAGCTTGTTAGCCATATGCATAACTTAAATAAGTAAGCTAATTCTCATGGTTGTAATTGTTATACTTTCAAGTATCATATGCCCAAAAATAAAATTTCACCACTAAATTGGTTAAGTAAATATAGCTTACGCTATTACATTAGTGAGTTTGTTACTTTAAAGTAAAATATTTTCTCTACACCTTTCCAAGATGGAGTCCCTAAAAATGGAAAATATAGAATTAGTTTGCATTGAATTTAAGACACTCGATGTCTAAAAGATATGATTTACTATTTTTAAATAAGTGACAAAACATATTTGATCCCAAATCCATGTTCTGATATCATCATAAAACTAATTGTCTTCTCAAATTGAGATTGTCACACCCCATCCTATGGGTCCCACACATGACATAGCGCCACGACAACCCAGGGGATGTCAGACACCTACCTCAACCCCAGATCGCTGTAAGGCTAATCTGTTCCCTGTACAAACCATTCTAATAACAAGAAATGTTTTAACAATACAACATACACAAATATTCCTACACATGACCATCTATTTAATACAAGGTATAATACATAGATAATCATAACAGGAAGTTCATAATGACAATGATAACAACAACTCCAAATAGAGGGTACACATCTCATACAAAACATGAATCAGACTGACATATATAAGTATTCAAAGAAGGAAGATACACATTAGGGTATGATAACATCCTAGTGGATGCCTGATAATATATGTTAAGGAAATAAGGTAACATACACAACTCAAAGTGGAAATACAAACACAATTTATTGCCAAGAACTTCATGCTTTCACCCCAATGTTGCGCTATCACTTGGGTGTGTGAGAGAGAGAGAGGGAGTAACTAGGTTACTTAGTGAGGGGCCAAACATAGAACTATATTTCATGCATGATTAAATAAAAATAAAACACTATAAGCATTTTTCAAACCTGAACAATAATAGAGATACTTTAAATAACAAATATAACATAAGAATATAAGCTTTTTTAATAAGCTGCAAAATAAAGACCCTTTTTAAAATCATCAAGAAATCCATGCAATTCTAGAATCCAATATTCGCAAATTTTTTCAATAGCTTCATAAGTCAAAATGTTTAGAAGTAAATAGATGAACAAATCACAATAATCGATAATATTCAAAATGGCCTCGAAAACCCTCCATTGCTAACCATGGCCTCGGTTAGGTCTAGAGCCACCAAGATGCACGTATCTTAGCGTTGGCCACTAGGAACTTCATGTGGTGACTTCGAACAACCTAACTATATCTAAGTCAGGATTCTACGCTTCTACCATAAATGGCATAACTTATTTGATGGATTTTCCATACCATCTTTACTAGGTCGACCCGTGGAAACAATCTATCTCTTACTGCAGTAAGCACTGGAGATCCCCCCATGTCATCATCCAAACAAATAACAATATCCAGCCCGTAGGCTTAATGAGTACATCAACATGATAGCAAAATCTCAACATGGCATCATAAGTTCTCATATTCAACTCCCACTGCGAGAGTGAGTAATTTACTGATGATAACACAAGTAGTTATCAATCTTTCAAGAATTATTGATTGAAATCAAGTATTAAACACATATTTTGGGAGTAGCATTGACATAAATACCAAATAGGTTTCAAAAATAAAATGTATAAACCATTTGCTATCACAATTAAAATCTCAAGTTTCATGAACCATTCACCTTGAAATATATGATTTAATAATAAAGTTTTTAACACAACAAGTAATATTTCTTGTAAACTCTTCCAAAGAAATCAAGCATAATCCATGCATGGGTTTTCAACTATCATAGAAAACACTTCAAAAACTTTTAATGCAAATAACTCATAAATCAAGAAAATATATATATGGGAATGACAAAACATGCATGATCCATAGTTCATGAATATAGTAAATCCCACTCACAAACTTGGCTAGCTAAAACACCCCGGTATTACTTCTCCACCGGTTTTTTTCCCTTACTTGAAGTCTCACCTCCTAGAAGCATTTAAACAACCAAAACAAGGAACCATACATCATCAACAACTTGATTAACTTGAATGAAGGAAAATGCACAAAATGGAGAATAATTGCTCCTAGTGTTTGCTAAGCATTATAACAAGAAGATCTAGCAAGAATAGACCTCTCACAACCCTTAAAATCAACAAGGAAAGCAAGGAAAGCCTAACTTGGTTCGGTACTACAGTAAATCTAAAACAAAGGAAGAATAAGGTTCAAGGATTTCTCTAAATCAAAGTCAAACAAATCAACACAAATACTTCTGCCAAGCTCAGCCATAAAAGAAGAAGAAAAGAAACAAGAAACAAGCTCTCACTTGGGTTCACAACCAACCCTAGCTATACTAATTCAAGGAACAAAGAAGAAACAAGAAAGGACGGAAGTTTACCTTGATCCAAGGAATGAGCAACTCAATGATCCAAGAACAAGCTCAAGAATCCCATCTAAATCAGCCCTTAAACTTCAAGGAATGATAGAGGAAAAAAGGAGGAGGGGATCGGAGGGTTTTGAGAGAAAGAAGATGGAAGAAATGAGTTGAAACGGCATTAAAAACAATAAAATCATGCGTGCAGCTCATGTGCGGCCTGGTGTGTGGCCCACACACCAGGCCGCACATCCCTCTGCTTAGGGTGTACAGCCCCTGTGTGGCCACACAGGAGGCCGCATAGCTCCTAGGAGGGGCTGTGTGGTCTGTGCATAGTCCGCACAAGTTTGTGCGAGCTGTGCACAGCCCATGCACACCTAAAAGAGTCTCAAAACACCCTCAAACGTTCAACAAAAGGCCCTAAACTAGAAATAATAAGAAGTCAACTATGATATCAAAGTAATAAACAAAGAAAGAAGACCAAAATATCACAGAGATAGGTGATGCGCTTACTGCAAGTGTACGGGTCGCAAACAAGTAGTAAAGTGATACCCCGTGAAGGGTAGGGTTGTCGAACCATAGGGAATTGTACTCAAAGTACTAATTGTTATTCTGATGTCTAGTCAACACAGATTGAGAAAGAGATGAACTGCACAAACAATAAAGAGAAGATAAAATGATAGAGATGGTAGGAGATTAAGATCGAGTGTTGCAGCAGTATGAGAGTAATGCCCCGGGGTGATCCCTGAGACTATTACACGCTATCTTGTCCCTAGTGCCAACCAGGTACATTCCAATGATCAAAGTGTGTGCTCACTAGCAAAGTTGCATCTATGGGTTCTTAGATACACAGAGTTTTGCTAAGATAACTATGTGTTTCTCGCTAACAAGCTACGCACCAGAGTTTTACCCTAACAATTGTACATATAAAACACATCGAGTTTTGCAAACACAAGATTAAACACAAGAATCAATTACAACTCCATAGAACAAATAGTAACAAGTGTTTAAGCATTACAAATCATCCAAGTTCTCAAACCCCTAGGGCACTATGGCTAGTTAGCCCCTCATGGGTGTGTACAACAAGGAAGAAACAATAAATGAACAATTAGAAAAAGACATGACTTCCTTCTTTACTCTAGATGATCTCCCTTGCCGAGCTCCGTGTGCTAACCCCACTAACAGGGGCCCGAAAGTATACGGGTTGTCGCAATAATAAAGTACCTCGGTAAGAGCGTAGTCGAATCCACATGGAGTAGGGATTGTAGGCAAGAGAATTTGCTAGTTAGCTAGTGTGAGAATACTGTGGTGAGAAGAATCAATATGTGTGTGCAAGAGTAATTAAAAGAAATAAGAAAATGAAAGAGAAATATGGAAGACAGGAGAATGTAAACAAAGAGTAAATGAAAGATAATCAAGTGTAAAATAAGGTACCCGGACAAGCTATCCCTAGGAGGAATGTTCTAGTGCAAGACAATGTATTATACTCTCCTATTGATGTTTAATGAGTCATGGACATCCAAAAGCACACGGTCCCAAACCTAAAGTCAACCATGACTAATCCCAACATTATGCCCCGGCATTAGGTTTCACTATGACCCTTAACTCTTGTTGACCAGTCAACTAAGCCCCGAGGGAGTCCATCTTCCTAAGCCTCACACTAAGTATAGTCCTAATCCTTTGATCTAGGTAAAACAACCCTAGTCTCAATTAAGCCCCAGCATTATGATTCATTACAACCCTTGACTCTATCGCTAGCGCAACTAAGCCCCAGGGGAGTTCATCTCCTAGTACTTCATTCTACTTTGACCACTAAAAACTCTTAGCACATGGAGGTAGGGAAAATCACACTGGAGTTGAAAGGGGATGTTTTGCTACCTCACGACTCACCCTCTGGACCCTCTCCAATCTAGAGTAGTCTAATCCTATAGGAGTTGTCACACCTCCAAAGGACAACCTAGATGGTTCTCAACCCTAATGTCACGGCTAAAGGAAAATCAATACAATAAGAAATCAAGATTGGAACTCAATTAAAAGCATCAATTAAGAAAGCATAATAAAAGTAATAGAAATAATGTCATCCTAAGGTTTACAAGTCCGAATAACCACAAGGGGTTAGCTCTCCATGGAGCTACACAAATCCATCATTGTGTATGAATAAATAAGAAAGGTAAACATAGATGAAACCCCCTTGCGTTGCGTGGCGATGGTCTTGTGAGGTCACTCCGTCCTCTGCACCAATCTCCTTATCAAGCCTAGGGCACATCTCGCTGGAACGGTGCCGACGAAAGCTCCCCCAATAGCTATCTTCCAATGAGCTTTGATATCGATGCTGAGAACTCGCTCCAATCCTCCACAAAGTCCTCTACAAACACTAGCCATGACCCTCCAAAAGATAGGCGAAAAGATCCACAAAAAAGTCCTGAAAAGTCCTTTAAATAGTGCTGAGTCGCGGGTTTAAATCGGCTTAAATCGGGTATCCGCCCCCCCCCCCCCGTGTGGATTCTCTGGAATCGGTTTTCTGGCTCGCAAAATAGTAAACTGCTACATTAATTACTATAGTGAATTTCTACGTTAACTGCTACAGTACTCGCGCATCAAATGTTCCCGATTTCATCGTTCTTCATCGAGGCCGTTGAATTGGGCACACAATCAATGATAGGTCATGTCGATTGCTTCCTTTCTCCACATTGGCGAAGTTCTCCTATGCTACACGGGTTAGACTTTTGTGAATGTGACTTCCTTTGTGCCCCTACAAAGGAGGTTGGCACACACCCACAAGTCTAGACTCATGCCTTGTTTCTTGCTTGGTCCAAGAAGTCCCCAACAACGGCGAATATGACCTAACTTTGCTCTTTCTTCACTAAGTTTACTCCACAACCCTACAATGCACAAAAGAACACAAATGCACACCAATTAATGATAAAATCTGAGAAATGTAATGCTCAATGTAAGCAATAACACTTCGTATTACTATAACACGAGCACTTATCACCAACCTATCTTGATGCCTCCAACTCATCCTCGGTCTCCTTAGGCAATGTGGTGAAGCTTGATCTTCACCCTCATCAAAATTCTCCAGTTGGGGAGAAGAGTCCCCAAACAAAGATGAGGTGAAACCCTAAAATCTGGAGTTAAAAAAGCAATTTCGGGGCCCGACAGAATCATGACATGGTCGTGTTCTACCTATGTACTTTTCTGGGAATACTTTGAGTGAAACTCCTAAGATTTGCAGTGGGAACTGCATGGCCGTGCGACCTCCATGTCAATTGGCGCACACCCGTGTAACCAGCACCATGCCCGTGTCACTTCTGAAGGAGATTTTCCTGAGATTTGCAGTACCACGGACACAAGCGTGCGGTGACCATGTTCTTCCTGGGACACTCCCGTGTCAGGATTCTGTTAACTTGCTCTCCAGGCTTGGAAATTCAGTAGATTGGGCACAACCATGTTCTACCTATGTTCAGCTTGTTCTTTTCCTTTGGTCGATAAACATGCACGATTCGAACACAGTCTCACTCCAAATTGATTCAAGCCCTTAATTCCTTCACAATGAATATTATAACTTGAATAGCATCAATTATACATAAAAATATGCTAAAGGATGACTAAAAGAATAGAGTAGAGGGCATAAAAACATGATATAAAATGTACTCATCAAATGTCCCCATAATTGAACTGTTGCTTGTCTTCAAGCAATATAAATAAGCACAATGAAAATACATGTGAGTGCAACACTTCTGATCTCAAATGATCGGTAAAGGTTAAAGCAAAGAAGGAGCAAAAAAGGTTAGAAAACCACGATCGTGTTGCAACAAAATAGGGAGACACACAAGTGAAGAGCACATAACACAAAATAGGGGCTAAAATAAAATACTGAAAGTAAACAAACCAAAATGCCAGTAAAGTAGGGGACTCCCCTTGCTATTGGACTGAACAGTACCAAGTACAACACAGAAAATAACGAAACATGCTGAAAATAAAAATAAAAATAAAAGAAGTAAACACTATGATCAACGGTCAAGGGGTAGCGTTGCCATCCTGTGAGTCACTGCCAGTTGTGGAATCGCTGCTGGACTGAGAGTCACTGTAAGACTAAGACTCACCGTCCGAATAAGAATTAGAAGTAGCAGGGGTAGCAGGGACAACTATAGATGGAGCGAAAAGACCAGCGATATTTTGCGGAAGGAGGATGCGATGGGCACTCAAGGGACATTGGCTCAAGTGATAGCCGGACTCCCAAGTGCTTAGCAATGCGGGTCACACTCCTCTGTAGCCAGTGGAACGCAGCTAATGAACAAGTGATCGGACCTGGCTGCCGAGAGGAAGTGTGATGTGGTGATGATAAGCGTGGGCGAGCAGAGGTGCCTTACTGAGAGATGATGGAGTGGTAGCCTCAGGGGCCGGTGGATCAGAACTGCAACGAACCCGAAACTCTATTTCCCGGGCTATCTGAATCCTATGTAGCATCCTCATGGATCGCAATATCTCAATAGTAATGGGGGCTAGTGCCCTGAAGAATACCCATATGTCGCACCAAACGGATAATGTATAGGCCGACAAAAAGTGCGCCAATGTGGGGGTTCGTCCCCAGGCTAGAAATAGAAACCGCGACCTCGTAGCCCAGGTGCAAGTGGAAATCATCCATCTTACTCACCAAAAAGTCAAACTCACATAAATTGACAACTCCCGTGCTCTCCCCGCGTCCTGTCAACGTGTGACTGAGTAAGAAGTGCAAATACCCTAGTGCAAGTGAGCAGAGTGTAGTTACCTTAGTCCTCCGGGGGTCGTAGTGCGGCGCAGTACCCAAGCACCTCCAAGCATCCTCAATAGACTCTTTGGCCGGTCGAGATGTCAGCAGGGCATTGTAGGACGGGTCTAGGTGAAGTCGACATCGTACAGTCCCAGGTGAATAGAAAACTAGGTGAGACTCATTCGTTACAAGGCACCAAAGACCTGAAACTGGATGTAGTCGGCCTGATGAAAGGGGCTAGTGCCGCGGAACAGTTCGAAAGTGGCCATTACCTCGAGTGCCAACTGATCATATGTACTATATGTGATCATGAATAACTGCTTCGACGCTCCTGCATGCAGTAACTGCTAAATTTCAGCTTCCAGCCCCACCTCTCAGAGCACATCCCTGTCTATCTCCCTCGACTGACTAAAACGATGGCGAGAGAGTCGATCATAACGTTCCTAGTGCACTGGGGTGTAAAAGTGGGGTCTATGATCATTGTTGCCGTAGGGTGAGTCACCCCTGGGACGCTTGGTAGGCCTGGCAGCAACATACTTTCGAGGCCTGATCTGCAATGGATAACACAAAAAGAATCAGTACATATAGCGTTGAAGATAGGTGTGACATGGTCGTGTCAAAAGAAACATGACCATCTCACTCATAAAGCGAATAAAAGTGAACAAAGGGGGAACACGACAGTGTCCAATGTGACACACCCGTGTCACGAATGGTCGTCATCCCCAGCAAGGTCACTGTGGCCTCAAAACTTCAAAACAACTCTATTTCACAGAAAAATCGTGTGATTCATGCATATAGGTGTGTACGATGCTTGTAAAGCAAACATGATAGACAATACAAGCCTTATATCTATGGAATGGGCAAAGGTTCGAAACCATACCTTATTCGGAGAAGGAGAAAGAAAAGGGAAACAAGTTGAGTGGGAGATCGGTGAAGGAATCACCTTGTTTCACGAGGATTTAAAGGCGAGAAGGAGGAAAGGTGAACAGTTGGGAGATTAAGAGATTCTTGGGGACGAAGAGTCATGGTGTCTAGGGTTTCTTTTCCATGATCGCGCCCCAAGGGGTGCGATTTCACACGCCCCTGACACGACGTGTCCCTAGGTGCACAACAGATTTGAGGCGAACACACCAGTGTCTAACCCGTGTCAAACCCGTGTCCCAATCCCGAAAGATTATAGGAAAAGTTTACCAAGTTTGTAAGGGTTCTGACATGGTCGTGTAGTGTGCGCTATGGCCATGTTCATGACCTCACATGCCCGTGTCTACCCCTTGTTCATCCTTAAAACTAGAAAATTTAGAACCTGTAAAGATCAGTGGCACTAACATGGTTGTGTCGTGCTTATGTCAAGCCTGAAAATTTCCAGGAAGGACAATTCCTACTCCGAAAACATGTAAAAATGTGACAAATATTAATCCACATTTAACATGTCCAACAACAGGACCGTGACAAAGATTACACAATGAAAATTATCTACAGGAATTTGAAAACAAAATCTCACAAACAAAAGAAACTAGAGATAAAGGAAAATAAAATGAACACACAAGAACAAGAAAACTTGGGTTGCCTCCCAAGAAGCGCTTGTTTTACATCACTTGCTTGACGTACCTATTTTGCGCTTAAGGAGGTTCATGTAATCGGGACCTCGTTCAGTCACCTAGACAACAACAACAAGTATAAGGAAGTAATGAATTAATTAAACTACTCTCACCAAAGGTCCACGAATTAGTTGGTCTGGGTATATTGGGTTCCTTTGGTGGTGTTGTTGCCCTTTTCTTCTTCATGAGCAGCTTGTGTGATAAGTGCTCGTGTTATAGTAATATGAAGTATTATTATCTTACATTGAGCATTACTTTTCTCGGATTTTATCATTAATTTGTGTGCATTTGTGTGCTTTTGTGTATTGTAAGGTTGTGGAGCCAATTTGGAGAAGAAAAAAACAAGAATAGGTTATGTTCGCCATTGTTGAGGAGTTCTCAGACCAAGCAAGGAACAAGGCATGAATCTAGACTTGTGGGTGTGTGCTAACCTCCATTGGAGGGGCACAAGGGTAGTCACATTCACAAAAGTCTAACTTGTGTAGCATTGGAGAACTTCGCAAATGAAGAGAAATGAAGTAATCGACATGATCTACCGTTGATTGTGTGCCCAATTCAACGGTCTCGATGAAGAATGATGAATTCGGGAGCATTTCGGTGAAAGTACTATAGCATCACTGTAGCAAAACATTGTAGCAAGTTACTGTTCACCGAAAATCAGAAAAACAGAGAATCCATACGCCCGTGTGGAAATTCTGTAGAGCCGTGTGGAAAATCCACAGGGGCGTGTGAAACCCCGATTTCAGCCTATAAATAGCCCGTTTTCATATCTATTTGGGGGACCCCCCCTTCTATCTCTTGCCTATCTTTTGGGGGGCTTTCGGCTAGGGTTTGGAGAGGTTTTTCGAGGTCTTTGGAGGCGATTATATGGCATCGGCATCGACATCCTTTGTAAGAAAGCTATTGCGGGAGCTTGCGTCAGCATTGATTCTACGAGATGTGGCCTAGGTTTGACAAGGGATTCGTGGAGAAGATTAGGCGGCTCTACAAGACCATCGATATGATCTACAAGGGGGGTTTTCTTTATGGTTTTTGTGCATATGTTCTTAAACTCGTTATTGATTTTGTATTGCTCCATAGAGAGCTAAACCCCTAGTGGGTATTCGGACTTGTGAACCCTAGGAGGCTTGTGTTTCTATAACTTTTATTATGCTTTATTAATTTGATGTTTTCTTATTGAGTTCCAATATTGCATGCCGATTGTATGAGATTTTCCCTTAGCCGTGACACTAGGGTTGAGAATCTATTAGGTTATCCTTTGAGGGTGTGACAACCTCTACAGGATTAGACTACACAAGGTTGGAGAGGGTTGAGAGGGTGAGTCGAGAGGTAGCGAAACATCCCCTTTCTCCTCCAGTGTGAACTTCTCTAACTCCGTATCCCAAGAGTTAATCGCGATCGAAGTAGAGTGAAGTACTAGGAGATGAACTCCCTTGCAAAGGGTTGAGTGAATCCTAGGACTGGGGCTTAACTTAGATTAGGGTTCTTCCTCCTGGACCAAAGGGTTAGAACTATAATTAGGGATAGGGTTTTTCACTTGGAATCCCTAGAATCCCAAGCAGTTCCACATAGTGTGAGGCTTAGGATGAAGAACTCCCCTGGGGCTTAGTTGACAGGTCAACGAGAGTTAAGGGTCGTAGTGAAACCTAATGCCGGAGCATATAGTTGGAACTAGTCACGGTTGACCTTAGGTTTGGGACCGTGTGCTTAAGGATTTCCATGACTCATTAGACATCAATTAGAGGGTATAATAATAGCCTTGCACTAGAAGCATTAATCCTAGGGGGAACTTTGTCCGGGTACCCCATCTTTATATCGATTACCTCTCCTACCTCTATTGTTCATCTTGCACTCTTTTACTTTCTTTTCTATCTATACATACATATTTCTCTCACCATCGTTTCCCTTTATAGCTAAATAGCGAATACACTTGTTTCTGAACACTATTCCCTGTGGATATGACTACCCACTCACCAGGGTATTTTATTACTTCGATAACCCGTGCACTTGCGGGGTACACACGCAAGGGGTGTGTCATTGCGCCACCGCTTCGCTGCACGAGAGAGCTTCTTTATGGGAGATGTGGGAAGTGATACACTCTTAACAGTTGCCAAGTCCAAACAAAGTAGTTCTTCCTCAACATCCTAATCATTCAGGGGACCAGTCCCCAAAAGTTCTAATAGCTCATCCTTCATGTAAGTTTCCTGCACAAAATCAGTCATGACATCATCAATAACATCCAAGAAATAGCAAGTGTCATGAAAATCCATCGTGTGTCTCATCGAATCCTTTAGCTTGAAAATGACTTCTTCTTCACCAACACAGAGCGTCATCCGACCATCCTTGACATTGATCAATGCCTTTGAAGTCGCAAGGAATGGCAGCCCCAAAATCAGAGGCACATCAACTTTATTATTAATATCAAGAATAACAAAGTCCACCAGAAAAATGAACTTGTTCACTTTGACCAATACATCCTCAATGATCCCCTAGGTTGTCGAACAGACCTATCGGCAAGCTGTAGGGTCATGGTGGTCGCTTTGGTCTCCCCAAGCCCCAATTTCTGAAAAATCTTATAGGGCATAAGATTGATACATGCCCCAAGATCTGCAAGAGCCTTCTCATCAACTAATCCCCCAATTGTGCACCGAATAATGAACCCTCCGGGGTCCTTCTCCTTCTTGAGGAGCTTGTTACTGATCAAGACCGAACATTCTTCACTAAGTGTCACTGAAAACACTTCTTCCAATTTCTTCTTGTTCGTGAGCAGTTCTTTCAAAAACTTAGCATATCTCGGCATTTGAGCAAGAGCTTCAATGAATGGGACATTGATGTGCAACGTCTTGAACATGTTGAGGAACTTTTTGTACAACTCATCTTGCTTATCTTTCTTGATTTTCACCAGGTATGGGACCATCGGTTGGCTCTTCTCCTTACCCATTTCCTTAGTAATTTCCTCTCCATTCGGGGCCTCAACATCCTCAACAACGGTGGGGGTGGCATGTTCCTCTGCGGATTCATTCTCTATCGGGTTTGGGATGTGCTTTCCACTCCTCAATTGCACACCCTTTAGATATTCTTTAGGGTTCACCACTATGTTGCTCGGGAGGGAACCCGGTAGTCTTTCCTCTAACAACTTGGACATCTGGGCAATTTGATGCTCCAAATTCCTCACCGTTGCATTAATATTCCTAATCATCTCCTCATGGCAAGCAAAATGGGATTTGGTGCTCTTGATAAACTTGGCCATCATGCTAGTGAGGTCGGGTGGTGGTTCCGAGGATGATGATGAGGAGGATGGATGTACTTACAGTGGTGGAAGAGCATGTTGTGGTTGTTGTGCCCCCTGTCCTTGACCAGACTGATTTTAAGAGAAGTTAGGATGGTTCCTCCATCCCGGGTTAAGTGTTGCTATATGGGTTATTTTGGAATCGACGGTTTTTCCCACATAGCCAACTTGCTCTACTTGCCCCGTACCCTGATCGGTTGATGAAGGATAAATCATCTCACAAGAAGGACCCTAATTGTTGCAAGAAGGTCCATAACTAGAGGAAGGAGATTGCATTGTATCTAGCCACTTGGTGATTGCCTCAACCTATGCCACAAGGGTGGTGCGGCATGCACTTGATAAATACCAGCGGACTTCACCGGTTTGCTTTGTTCGGCACTCCATTGGTAGCCATTGTTCGCCATTTCCTCAATAAGAGTAAAGGCAGCACTCGCTTGCTTGTTGCAAAGTGATCCTCCCGCGGCGGCATCAAGCATTTTGACACATCCCTTGCGAGTGCTCCGCAAGTACACGGGTCATCGCAGTAATAATAACCCGGTGAGTGGGTAGTCGAATCCACAGGGAGTAGTGATTCAAGACAAGAGAAGTTGCTACTTAGCTAGGGTGAAACAATGATGGTGAGAGAGAAATAATGTGTGTGCAATGGAAGAAAATAAGTGAAAGAAAGAGAAAAGTGCAAGCAAAAAGTAAGGAGGGAACAATCAATGCAAATATGGGGTACCCGGACAATGCTCCCCCTAGGACTAATACTTCTAGTGCAAGACTAGTATTATACTTTCAAATTGATGTCTAAAGAGTCATGGAACTCCTAAAGCACATGGTCCCAAACCTAAGGTCAACAATCATTAGATCCAACACTATGCCCCAGCACTAGGATTCACTACAACCCTTAACTGTGTTGATCACTCAACTAGGCCCCAGGGGAGTCCATCTCCAATAGCCTCATACTACGTTGACTGCTTAAGATTCTAGGAATTCCAAGTGATAGACCCTTTCCCTAAGTATAGTTCTAACCCTTTTGTCCAGGCTAAAGAACCTTAGTCTCAGTTAAGTCCCAGCACTAGGATTCACTGCAACCCTTCAATCTATTGCTCAAGCAACTAAGCCCTAGGGGAGTTCATCTCCTAGCACTTCACTCTACTTTGACTGCAAAGAACTCTTTGAATGCAGAGGTAGGGAAAATCACACCGAAGGGCAAAGGGGACATTTCTATACCTCTCGACTCACCCTCTCGACCCTATCTAATATCGTGTACTCTAATCCTATAGAAGTTGTCACACCTTCCAAGGATAACCTAGATGACTTTCAACCCTAGTGTTACAGCTAAGTGAAAATCAATGCAATTATCATTCAAGATTGGAACTCAATTAAAAGCATCAATTAAGAAAGTATAATAAAAGTCATAGAAACAATGTCATCCTAGGGTTTACAAGTCTGAATACCCACTAGGGGTTTAGCTCTCCATGGAGCTATACAAAATCATCAAATTATATGTAACAAAAAGTATAGAAAACATGAATAAAACCCCTTTGTGATGTGTGGAGATGGCCTTGTGAAACCGCTTTGTCTTCTCCACCAAGTCCCTTATCAAGCCTAGGACACATCTCGTCGAATCGATGCCGACGAAAGCTCCCCCAATAGCTATCTTCCAAAGGACGAAAGTTGATTTCTTGTGCGCAGTGAACAGTAAACTACTATAGTGATTTGCTACAGCAAACTACTACAGTGCTGGCACCAAAGTTGCTCCCGACTTTATTTCTTCCTTTCCATGCATTGACGAAGTTCCTCAATGTTACACGAGTTAGACTATGTGAGTGTGACTGCCTTTGTGCCCCTCCAAATTATAGAACCATTTGAGTACATTGGAGGTTGGCACAGACCCACAAGTCTACAACCCGTGCCTTGATCCTTTCTTGGTCCAAGAAACTCCTCAACAAACGCGGACATGACGTAATTTTGCTTCTTTTCCTTTGACTCTTCTCCACAACCCTATATGCACAAAAGAAGACAAATAAACACTAATCAATGATAAAATCTATGAAAAGTAATGCTCAATGTAAGAAAAATAATACTTTGTAGTACTTGAACACGAGAACTTATCACATTTGCTTGGAGGCATTACTCAACCCATTGTAAAAAATCTGAATTTGCATCCATTCCACAATCCCATGAGGTAGGAACTTTCTCAACAACTCCTTGTATCTCTCCCAAGTGTCATACAAGGACTTCGACTCACATTGCCGATAAGAAGAGATGTCACTCCTTAACTTTGTGATCTTCGCTAGAGGGAAGTATCGTGCAAGAAAAATATCGGTAACTTGCTTCCAATTTGTGAAAGACCCCGAAGATAAAGAGTTGATCCACTGCTTGGCTTTCCTTCTCAAAGTAAATAGGAACAACCTTAAACGGGTGGCCTTCTTAGTGACGTTGTTCATCTTGCTGACAGGCGGCCCGAAAGTGCACGGGTTTATCGAAGTAATAAAAGTTATCCCGGTGAGAGGGTAGTCGAATCCACAGGGAATAGGGAGTTAGAATACGAGATTTCACTATTAAAACTATGCGAAGTACGGAAAAGTGATCAATTGATTCGATGAGTGAATTATGGAAACAATTATACTAAAAGACGAGAAATTAAATAGAAAGATGGAAGATGAGAAAGTGCAAGTAAAAGAGAATAGAGAGGATTTAACAATGAATGAAGCGGGGTATCCGCACAAGCTACCTCTAGGCTCTATGCTTCTAGTGCAAGACTATGCTATTATACTCTCCTATTGATGCCAATTGAGTCGAGGAAATCCTCAGACTCACGGTCCCAAACCTAAGGACAACCGTGACTAACCCCAACATTATGCCCCGGTATTAGGATTCACATCGACAATTCACTCTATCGCTCGCACGATTAAGCCCCAGGGGAGTACATCTACCTAAACCTCACACTACGTGGAACTGCATTAAGTTCTAGGGACTCCTAGTGATAAAACCTGTTCCTATGTGTAGTTCTAATCCTTTGGTCCAGGAGGAAGAACCCTAGTCTCGATTAAGCCCCAGTGCGTAGGATTCACTTCAACCCTTCACTCTGTTACTCATGTAACTAAGCCCTAGAGGAGTATATCTGCCTAGCACTTCACTCTATCTCGACCGCTAATAAATCAAGGAAACGGAGGTAGGGAGAAATCACACCGGAGGGGAAAGGGGTACATGGCTACCTCACAACTCTCCCTCTCAACCCTCTTCAATCTTAAAGAGTCTAATCCTATAGGAGTTGTCACACCTCCCAAGGAAAACCTAGATTGTTCTCAACCCTAGTGTCACATCTAAGGGAAAACAATAGCAAGATAAAATCAAGATTGAAACTCAATTCTTATTCATCAATAATGGAAAAGCATAATAACAATGTCAAAGAAACATAATTACCCTAGAGTTTACAAGTCCGAATACCCACAAGGGGTTTAGCTCCTCATGGAGCTATACATGTTCATCAAAGTATATAAGAAAGCACAAAATAAAGACATCGATGAAAACCCCATTGCATATGGTGTGGCCGTGGTCTTGTGCGGTCACCGGACGTCGGTGACAATGCCGAAGACGCGCTCTAAACCTCCACGAAGTCCTCTCCATAACCCTAGCCGCACTCCAGAAGTTGGGGAGAAAGATAGGTCAAAAGATCCCTCAAAAAGTCTCCAAATCGGGCTTTTATAATGTTGAGTCGCGGCTTTAAAATTGCTGAAATCGGCCGTGTGAAATTTCTGGAATGCTGAATTTCGGCCGACAGTGAACAGTAACTTGCTACATTGTTTTGATACAGTAATTTGCTAAAGTGCTGCTACATTACTGTGCCGAAAACGCTCCCGAATTCGTCGTTCTTCATCGAGGCCGTTGAATTGGGCACACAATCAACGGTAGATCGTGCCGATTGCTTCGAGTCTCCTAATTGGTGAAGTCTTCATTGTTAGCATGAGCTAGACTTATTGTGAATGTGACTGCCTTTGTGCCCCTCCAAAGGAGGTTGGCACACACTCACAAGTCTATGCGCATGCCTCATTCCTTGCTTAGTCCGAAAATCTTCCCAACAATGGCAAACACGATCTAACTTCGTTCCTTTCCTTCATTTTATCTTCACAACCCTACAATACACAAAAGTAAACAATTGCACACTTTTTAGTGATGAAATCTGATTAAATCAATGCTCATTACAAGATAATAAAACTTCGCATTACTATAACACGAGCACTTATCAACCCCCCCCCCCCCCCCCCCCCCCCCCCCCACACTTAAGCTTTTGCTTGTCCTCAAGCAAAAATAAAACGTGAAAGTACTTGGGAAAAACAATTGAAAGTGCTCGGCCTTAGGTTGCCAAAAATATGCAAAAGAAGCATTCTACAAGTAAGGGGAAATCAAAACAATGCATAAGGTTATCATTGCTCTAGCTAAAAACTCGAATCAAAAGGGATAAAAACTTGAAAATGTGTTAGTGTGTGCGATTTCACTCAAGAGAACCAACGAGTACTCCTCAAACTTTTGTTAGAAAGGACTTATTTATATAGAAAAACAAAAATAAAGAGAGAAGGGAGTAGTAGCTTCACACATCCTTGAAGGTAGCCCTTTCCTAGGCGGCCGCCAAAGGTGGCTTTCACACTTTCGAGGAGGTAGCTCTTTCTACCGAGGTAGTAGCTTTCACGCATCCCATGAGATAGCTCTTTCTCTCATTAGGGCATAACTTGTATCCGACTTATGAGAGTAGCTACATACTTCATAGGTGGTAGCTCTTTCCACCCCAAATGCATACATAAAACAAAGCAACTTATTCAAAAAAAAAATTCATATGTATTTTTTTTTTCTTTTTCTCTTTTCCATATATATATATATATATATATATATATATATATATATATATATATTCATTTTTTTCATCTTTTTTTTTATATAAGCATTTTCCAAAGTAAAACTAAGAACGATGATAAACTTGTCCTTAAAAACATCAAGATTGAGTTTCCAAAAGATTCCAAGAGTAAGTTCTGCAATATAAGATAATCGAGCAAAAATTCCTTAAAATTCAAGTAGAAACCAGAGCATGATAAGATACAATGTTAAAAAATCTCCTAAACTATAAGAATACAACTGTTGCAACTAAGGTGAACCGCCATAGGCTACATGAGCATAAGCAATTGAACGCACAAGTCAATGTGTGTGCAATGTGAACTCCCCCCCATACTTAAGATGTACATTGTCCCTAATGTACGCATGCAAGCACAATAAAAGTTAAGAATTATAAAACAAGTAGTGTGGAAGTAGGCAATTGAAACATTACTCCCCTGAACTCCAAGCGTTGCGTTTGATGGAGCTAGGTGCATTGAGAGTTGAGTCTCAATGGGTTGTGAAGCACACACGGTCCCATGGCCGTGTCTATGACTATTCCTTAGATTCCTTTCATCCAGGACCATCTGCGCACACATACACAAGGGTTCAGTATAGTTCAATAAAAACTCGAGTATATAAAATATGAAGCAATGAATACAACTCGAGATAACAAGAAAAGCAAACTAAATGATAAACTCAGAAGGAGAATCCTTTCTGAGTACTACAAGTCCAAAATATAATAAAAAGTACAAGAATGGAAATAAAAAAAAAACAAATAAAAGCTAAAACTAAGACGCCTCAGCGTCGGTGTCCTCAGTGGTGGCCTCTAGTGCTGCTGGAGGCTCTGAATATGTCTGTGGATCTGCTGCTGGTGCTAGGGGAGATGGTGGTGGAGGAGTGGGGGCCCGGGGCTGGACTACGAATGGTGATGACACGGCCTGCTCGAGTAGTCTCTGTATGGCATCGAGCCGTGTCATCGTCTCTAAGTGCTGTGCAGCTTGTGTGGCCCTCACCTCGGCCACCTCGGTCTGTAGCACCTCCACTGCACTCTCAAGGCGCTCCAACCTGTCCTGGCCTCGGGAGGAAGAGAAAATGCGCACCGGAGGTGGCTCCGATGCTGTGGGTGGTGCTTCGGCCTCTGTGTGTGTCGGAGGTGGCTCCAAGGCTGCCTGGAACCCCTCTGCCTAATCTGACTGGGGTATGATCCAAGTATAGGTCCTTGATCCCGCTCTGCAGATCATCCCCATCATCCTCAGTGTATCTGCGGCTAGAGGAGCCGGTACACTGGTCTTCTCTACCCCTCGCACTCCGTCTCTGAGACTCGTCCCGATCAGAAGTCTCGAAATGTAGGGTCCTGCGAAGATCACTCCCACCCTAGGGTACTAGCCTTGATGGCGCAAATACTCTGCTAGGATGTACCTTAGGTGGAGTGGTATCCTCTGAGCCATAGAGTATAGATAGAGAAGCTCCTGCCGGCTCAGAACTCCAGTGCTATCACCTCGGCCACTTACTGATATTCTCAGAATGGCATGTACGTATCTGTAGGCCGGGCGGGATAAGCACGTGGCCTTCGAGACTGCTGGCTCATACTGGCCCTCTCCGCACAAATCCCTGTAAGCCCTCTGCGGAGTAAGATTGCCCGGGTAGTCGGTAGGAAGACCCTCATACTCCTCTGTCTATGTATAGGCCTCATCATATAACCCCATATGGATCGAAAACTGGGTCACGCTGAGGCTAAAATGCTGGCCTAATACCCTGAACTGAATCGCGTCAGGAGTAGAGAAGTCCCTGTGCGATCTGTCAAACCCGAATGAGGCCAAGAACTCAAGTATCACTCCCCGAATGGCTGGATCTCTGATCCTCAGTAATCTCCTCCAACTACCCACCGAGAGTAGCTCCTCCACCTCATCGGCGATACTGTCACCCCCTGAATCCCTCTAATAATGCTAAGGTCGGGGTATCGTGACTAGCCAAACCGCAGTGTAGATAACCGCTCCAACCTGGCAGGCGGCCCGAAAGTGCACGGGTTTATCGAAGTAATAAAAGTTACCCTGGTGAGAGGGTAGTCGAATCCACAGGGAATAGGGAGTTAGAATACGAGATTTCACTATTAAAACTATGCGAAGTACAGAAAGTGATCAATTGATTCGATGAGTGAATTATGGAAACAATTATACTAAAAGACGAGAAATTAAATAGAAAGATGGAAGATGAGAAAGTGCAAGTAAAAGAGAATAGAGAGGATTTAACAATGAATGAAGCGGGGTATCCGGACAAGCTACCTCTACGATCTATGCTTCTAGTGCAAGACTATGCTATTATACTCTCCTATTGATGCAAATTGAGTCGAGGAAATCCTCAGACTCACGGTCCCAAACCTAAGGACAATCGTGACTAACCCCAACATTATGCCCCCAGTATTAGGATTCACATCGACCCTTCACTCTATCGCTCGCACGATTAAACCCCAGGGGAGTACATCTACCTAAACCTCACACTACGTGGAAGTGCATTAAGCTCTAAGGAGTCCTAGTGATAAAACCTGTTCCTATGTGCAGTTCTAACCCTTTGGTCCAGGAGGAAGAACCCTAGTCTCGATTAAGCCCCAGTGCGTAGGATTCACTTCAACCCTTCACTCTGTTACTCATGTAACTAAGCCCCAGAGGAGTATATCTGCCTAGCACTTCACTCTATCTCGACCGCTAATAAATCAAGGAAACAGAGGTAATCCTATAGGAGTTGTCACACCTCCCAAGGAAAACCTAGATTGTTCTCAACCCTAGTGTCACATCTAAGGGAAAACAATAGCAAGATAAAATCAAGATTGAAACTCAATTCTTATTCATCAATAATGGAAAAGCACAATAACAATGTCAAAGAAACATAATAACCCTAGAGTTTACAAGTCCGAATACCCACAAGGGGTTTAGCTCCTCATGGAGCTATACATGTTCATCAAAGTATATACGAAAGCACAAAATAAAAACATCGATGAAAACCCCCTTGCGTATGGTGTGGCCGTGGTCTTGTGCGGTCGCCGGACGTCGGTGACGATGCCGAAGACAAGCTCTAAACCTCCACGAAGTCCTCTCCAAAACCCTAGCCGCACTCCAGAAGTTGGGGAGAAAGATAGGTCAAAAGATCCCTCAAAAAGTCTCCAAATCGGGCTTTTATAATGTTGAGTCGCGGCTTTAAAATTGCTGAAATCGGGATTTCACACGGCCGTGTGGAATTTCGACACGCCCGTGTGAAATTTCTGGAATGCTGAATTTCGGCAGACAGTGAACATTAACTTGCTACATTGTTTTTGATACAGTAACTTGCTACAGTGCTGCTACATTACTATGCCGAAACGCTCCCGAATTCGTCGTTCTTCATCGAGGCTGTTGAATTGGGCACACAATCAACGGTAGATCGTGCCGATTGCTTCGAGTCTCCTAATTGGTGAAGTCTTCATTGATAGCATGGGCTAGACTTATTGTGAATGTGACTGCCTTTGTGCCCCTCCAAAGGAGGTTGGCACACACTCACAAGTCTATGCTCATGCCTCGTTCCTTGCTTAGTCCGAAAATCTTCCCAACAATGGCAAACACGATCTAACTTCGTTCCTTTCGTTCATTTTATCTTCACAACCCTACAATGCACAAAAGTAAACAATTGCACACTTTTTATTGATGAAATCTGATTAAATCAATGCTCATTGCAAGATAATAACACTTCGCATTACTATAACACGAGCACTTATCACTTGCAAGTGTCAAAAATTTCAAAAAAATTCCTAAGGGACTCATACAGGTCTTAATCTTGAAAACCATCAAACTAACATTCCGGTTGCACGCACTGAATGAAGTTCAGTTTCAGTTCAAAATTATTAGCTGCAACAGGCAGTCTGATCATACTTGACCCTGTTCCATCAAAATTCAGGCGAGCAAAATCTGAGATGCTTTGTTATTGATTACCGGCCATTTCTTCTTCTTGATTTACCTCAACATTGACCTCAATTGACCTTGTCTCACTCAGATTAATCTGCCTAACTCTTCATCTGAAATTCTGCTCTACTTTAGGATCAGGGTTCACTAATGAGGATTATGTGCTCCCACGGGTCATACAAGTGTGCCTGCGCAAAATGTAATCAAATATAAGCTCAAAGGAATACCAAGAACAAGAATAAAATTGAAACAAAGAATAGTTAAACAAATAATTGAGAACAACAAATATTCACAAACTAGATCACTAAAGTCCTAATCTTCCTAAGAGTGACCAGCTCCCCGGCAATGGCACCAAAAACTTGATGCACTTACTAATAAGTGCTTGTGTTATAGTAACACGAAGCGTTATTATCTTACAATGAACATATCTTTTATCAGATTTTGTCACTAAATAGTGTGCATTTGTGTATTCTTGTGCATTGTAGGTTTATGGAGCTAATTTGGAGAAGATGAACGAAGTTAGATCATGTTCGCCATTGTTGAGAGGTTTTCGGACCAAGCAAGGAACAAGGCACGAGCCTAGACTTGTGAATGTGTGCCAATCTCCCTTGGAGGGGCACAAAAGCAGTCACATTCACAACAAGTCTAACTCGTGTAGCTTAGGAGAACTTCGCCAAGAAGGAGACTTGAAGCAATCGGCACGATCTACCATTGATTGTGTGCCCAATTCAATGGCCTCAATGAAGAAAGATGGATTCGGGAGCATTTCGGCGAGTCACTGTAGCAGAAATGTAGCTTGCATTGTAGCAAAAACACTGTAGCAAGCTACTGTTCGTTTTCTGCCGAAAATCAGAATTCCAGAGAGTTCACACGGGCGTGTGGAAATTCCACACGGCCGTGTGAATTAATTTTCTAGCAAGCAGAAACTTCACACGCCCGTGTATTAATTCCACACGGTCGTGTGAAGTCCCGATAAGTCCAAAATTTAAATCCGCACTCAACATTATAAAAGCCCGATTTGGAGACTTTTGACATATCTTTCGACCTATCTTTCTCCCCAACTTCTGGAGAGGGCGGCTAGGGTTTTGGAGAGGACTTTGTGGAGGATTGGAGCACGTCATCGGCATCGACATCGACGTTCGACGGCGGCACAAGACCACCGCCACACCATACGCAAGGGGTTTTCATCAATGCTTTTGTTTTGTTCTTTCTTTCATATTTTGATGAACATGTATAGCTCCATGAGGAACTAAACCCCTTGTGGGTATTCGGACTTGTAAAACCATAGGATTATTATGTTTCTATGACATTGCTATTATGGTTTTCCATTATTGATAAATAAATCGAGTTTCAATTTTAATTATCTTATGCTATTGTTTTTCCCTTAGCCATGACACTAAGGTTGAGAGCAATCTAGGTTATCCTTTGGAGGTGTGACAACTCCTATAGGTTTAGACTCCTTAAGATTGAAGAGGGTTGAGAGGGAGAGTTGTGAGGTAGCAACGTACCGCATTCCCTTCCGATGTGATTTCTCCCTACCTCCTTTTCCTTGGTTAATTAGCGGTCAAGATAGAGTGTTAGGGCTCAATCTAGACTAGGGTTCTTCCACCTGGACCAAAGGGTTAGAACTACATAGAGGAACAGGTTTTATCACTAGGAATCCCTAGAGCTTAAAGCAATCCCACGTAGTGTTAGGGTTAGGAAGATAGACTCCCTTGGGGCTTAGTTGACAGGTCAACAAGAGTCAAGGGTCGTAGTGAATCCTAATTCCGGGACATAATGTTGGGGTTAGTCACGGTTGACCTTAAGTTTTGGGACCGTGAGTTTAAGGATATCCTCGACTCAATTAACATCAATAGGAAAGTATAATAGCATAGTCTTGCACTAGAAGCATAAGTCCTAGAGGTACCTTGTCCGGATACCCTATTTCATCCATTGCTAGTCCTTCCCTTTTAACTTCTACTTGCTTTTCTCTTATCTTCCATCTCTCTGTTTAATTTCCTGTCTTTTAGTATAATTGATTTCATAATCTACTCACCAATTCGATTATCACTTCTCGTACTCCGCATAACTAAATAGCGAATTCTTGTGTTCTAAATCCCTATTCCCTGTGGAATCGACTACCCACTCACCAGGGTAATTTTATTACTTCGACAAGTCCGTGCACTTGCGGGATACACGCAAGGGGTTGTGTCACTTACCGCAAGTGTATGGATTACAAGCAAGTAATAAAGTGATACCCCATGAGGGGTAGGGTTGTTAAACCACAGGGAACTGTACTCAAAGTACTAATTGTTCTTCTGATGTTTAGTAAACACAGAATGAGAAAGAGATGAACTACACAGATAATAAAAAGAAGATAAAATGGTGGAGATGGTAAGAGATTAGGATCGAGTGTTGTAGTAGTATGAGAGTAATGTCTCAAGGTTATCCCTAAGACTATTGCAAGCTATCTTGTCCCTAGTGCCTACCAGGTATATTCCAATGATCCAAGTGTGTGCTCACTAGCAATGTTGCATCTACGAGTTCTCAGATATACCAAGTTTTGCTAAGATAACTGTGTGTCTCTCACTAACAAGCTACGCACTGAGTTTTACCCTAATAACTGTGCACATCAAACACATCGAGTTATGCAAACACAAGATTAAACACAAGAATCAATTAGAACTCCGTAGAACAAATAGCAACAAGTGTTTATGCATTACAAATCATCCAAGTTCTCAAACACTAAGGTACTATGGCCAATTAGCCCCTCATGGGCGGGTACAACATGGAAGAAACAATAAATGAACAATGAGAAGAAGACATGACTCCATTTTTTACTCTAGATGATCACCCTTACCGAGCTCCGTGTGCTAACCCCATCCCTCTTGATGCCTCCAACTCGTCCTTGGTCTCCTTAAGCGGTGTGGTGAAGCTTGATCTTTGCCCTCATCAAATTTCTCCCGGTGGGTAGAAGAGTCCTCTAACAAAGATGAGGTGAAACCCTAAAATCTGCAGTTAAAAAGGCAATTTCGGGGCCCAACACGGTCGTGTTCTACTCGTGTACTTTTCTGGGAATACTTTGAGTGAAACTCCTGAGATTTGCAGTGCCAATTGCATGGCCGTGCGACCTCCGTGTCAGCTAGTGCACGCCCATGTAATCAGCATCGTGCCTGTGTCACTTTTGGAGATTTTCTTGAGACTTGTAGCACTATGGACATGGGCGTGCGGCGACTGTGTTCTACCTGGGACACTCCCATGTCAGGATTCTGCTACCTTGCTCTCCAGGCTAGGAAGATCAGTGGATTGGGCGCAACCATGTTCCGCACGTGTTCAGCTTGTTCTTTTCCTTTGGTCGATAAACACACACGATTCAAACGCAGTCTCACTCTGAATTGATTCAAGCCCCCAATTCCTTCACAATGAACATTATACCTTGAATAGCATCGATTATACACAAAAATATGCTAAAGAAAAACTAAAAGAATAGATCAGAGGGCGTGAAAACATGATATAAAATGTACTCATCAATAGGACATCAAAACATTTCTCCATCTCACACACAAATTTTATGCTTATGTACTTTATTTGTTTCACGGCATGTTATGCTAACAAACATATAATCAAAATGATAAAGTAAAAGACATTATAAAACCATCTGAAAGTCCAAATGAAGAAATGAGATCTTAGACATTCTTTTGACTATGATAAAGCAATTGCTACATAAGAGTAGAAGTAATCCATAAAACAAGTCACTTACAAGAAGATAATGCTTAGCTTCTACACTAGATATATAAGTTATATAAGTTAGCTAATTCTCATGGTTGTAATTGCTATACTTTCAGGTATTAGAGGCCCAAAAAAAATCACCACTAAATTGGTTAAATAAATATAGCTTATGCTATTACATCAATGAGCTTGTTACTTCAAACTAAAATATTTTGTCTACATCTTTATAAGATGGAGTAATTCACCATAAAAAATCTCGAATTGGTTTTACACTGAAATCAAGACACTTATGTCTAAAACATATGATTTACTATTTTCAAATATGTGAAGAAACATATTTGATCCCTAGTCCATGTTCCTAACTCATCATAAAACTAATTGCCATCTCAAAATCAAATAGCACGTCCAAAACATTCATTCATCTCACACACAAATCATATGCTTATCTGCTTTATTTGTTTTGCAACAAGCAATGCTAATAAAATTATAATTAAAATGAAAAAGAAAAAGACAGTATAAAACCATTTTCAAGTCCAAATAAAGAAAATGAGATTTGAAACTTTATCTTGACTATAATGAAACAATTGTTAAATAAGAGTAGAAGTTATACATAAAATAAGTCATTTGCATGCTTAGCTTCTGCACCATAGATATATGTTCTGTAAGTGAGCTAATTCCCATAGTTGTAATTGCTATAATTTTAGTTTTCATATGCCCAAAAACTAAACTTCACCACATAATTGGTTAAATAAATATATCTTACACTATTGCATCAACGAGTTTTTTTATTTCAAAGTAAAATATTTTGTCTACACCTTTATAAGATGGAGTCCTTCAACATGGAAAATCTCTAATTTGTTTTTCACTGAAATCAAGACACTTGTTGTGATAAAACATATTTGATCCCAAATTCATGTTCCTAACTCATCATAAAACTATCTATCATCTCAAAATCAGATAGAACATCAAAAACATTCCTCTATCTCACACACAAATTTTATGCTTATGTTCTCTATTTGTTTCTATGGTAAGAAAATTATAATCAAATTGAAAAAGTAAAAGACAATAATAACCATTTAAAAGTCCAAATGAAGAAATTAGATCTTAGCCATTCTCTTGACTATGATGAAATAATTATTAAATAAGAGTATAAGTAATACAAAAAACAAGTCATTTACATGAAAATAATGCTGAGCTTCTTTGCAAGATGTATAAGTTATATAAATTTGCTAATTCCCATGGTTGTTATTGTTATATTTTTGGGAATCATATGCCCAAAATAAAACTTGACCACAATATTGGCTAAATAAATATATCTTATACTAATGCATTAGCTTGTTTGTTATTTGATAAGTGCTCATGTTGTAGTAATACAAAGTGTTATTGTCTTACATTGAGCATTACTTTTCTCAGATCTTATCATTAATTGGTGTGCATTTGTGTTCTTTTGTGCATTGTAGGGTTGTGGAGTAAACTTAGTGAAGAAAGAGCAAAGTTAGGTCATATTCGCCGTTGTTGGGGAGTTCTTGGACCAAGCAAGGAACAAAGCATGAGTGTAGACTTATTGGTGTGTGCCAACATCCTTTAGAGGGGCACAAAGGCAGTCGCATTCACAAAAGTCTAACCCGTGTAGCATTGGAGAACTTCGCTAATGAGGAGAATGAAGCAATCAACATGATTTACCATTGGTTGTGTGCCCAATTCAATGGCCTTGATGAAGAACGTTGAAATCGGGAACATTTGATGCGTGAGTACTGTTGCAGTACTGTAACAATTCAATGTAGTAATTACTTTAGTAGTTTACTGTTCACTGCGCGCTAGAAAACTGATTCCAGAGAATCCACATGGCCGTGTGGATGCCCGATTTCAGCCGATTTATAGTCGTGACTCATCACTATTTAAAGGACTTTTGGGGACTTTTTCTGGATCTTTTCGCCTATATTCTGGAGGGTCATGGCTTGGGTTTAGAGAGGACTTTGTGGGGGATTGGAGCGAGTTCTTAGCATCTACATCGAAGCCCGTCGGAAGATAACTATTGGAGAAACTTTCGTCGTCACCGATCTGGCGAGGTGTGCCCTAGGCTTGATGAGGAGCTTGGTGGAGAGGACGCAACGACCTCACAAGACCATCGACACGCAACACAAAGGGGTTTCATCTATGTTTTCTATTCTTGTTATTTCATACACATTGATTGATTTGTATAGCTCCATGGAGAGCTAAACCCCTTGTGAGTATTCGGACTTGTAAACCCTAGGATGACATTATTTCTATGACTTTTATTATGCTTTCTTAATTGATGCTTTTAATTGAGTTCCAATCTTGATTGCTTATTGTATTAATTTTTCCTTGGCCGTGACACTAGGGTTGAGAATCATCTAGGTTATCCTTTGGAGGTATGACAACTCCTATAGGGTTAGACTACTCGAGATTGGAGAGGGTCGAGAGGGTGAGTCGTGAGGTAGCAAAATGTCTCCTTTCCCCTCCGATGTGATTTTCCCTACCTCCGTGTTCCAAGAGTTCTTAGAGGTCGAAATAGAGCGAAGTACTAGGAAATGAACTCCATTGGGGCTTAGTTGCGCAAACAACAAAGTGAAGGGTTATAGTGAATCCTAGTGCTGGGGCTTAATTGAGACTAGGGTTCTTTCACCTAGACCAAAGGAATAGGACTATACTTGGGAACAGGGTCTATCACTTAGAATCCTTAGAACCTAAATCAATCCCACGTAGTGTGAGGCTTAGGAAGATGGACTCCCCTGGGGCTTAGTTAACAGGTCAACAAGAGTTAAGGGTCGTAGTAAAACCTAATGCTGGGGCATAATGTTGGAATTAGTCACGTTTGACCTTAGGTTTGGGACCGTGTGCTTTAGGATGTCCACAACTCATTAAACATCAATAGGAGAGTATAATACATAGTCTTGCACTAGAACATTAGTCCTAGTTGAAGCTTGTCGGGGTACCCTATTTTACACTTGATTGTTTCTCTCTTACTTTTTGCTTGCACTCTTCTGTCTTCCATATTTCTCTTTCATTTTCTTATTTCTCTTAATTACTCTTGCACACACACACACTAATTTTTGCTCTCACCATTCGTATTTCACACTAGCTAAATAGCAAATTCTTGTGTCTATAATCCCTACTCCCTATGGATTTGACTACCCTCTCACGGGGGTACTTTATTACTACCACAACCAGTATACTTTCGAGCCCCTGTCATTATTTCAAAGTAAAATATTTTGCCTACTCCCTCATAACATGGAGTTCTTCACCATTTAAAATCTCCAATTAGTTTTGCGTTGAATTCAAGACACTTGTTGTCTAAAAGATATAATTTATTGTTTTAATGTTTAATTCCGTGAATAGTCCCTTTAGTTTTTCAAATGTGCCCTTTGGGTCCCTATACTTTAAACCGTAACCTTTAGTCTAACTAATGATTAAATTGAGCCATTTTAGTCCCTATTAGGGTTAGAGTTTAGGGTTTAGAAGGACTAACACAACTCAATTTAATTAGTAGTTGGACTAAAAAGTTAGTGTAAAGTATAGGGATCCAAATGGCACATTTCACAAAATAGAGGGACTATTCGGAGAATTAATTAGTGAGATAACATATTTGATCCTAAACCCAAGTTCCTAACTCATAATAAAACTAAATATCCTCTCAAAAATTAGATAGCACATCCAAAATATTCCTCCAACTCACACACAAAATTTGTGCTTGATTTCTTTATTTGTCTGGCAACATGCTATGCTAGCAAAAAAAATTATTAAAATGAAAAAAACTAAAAGACAATATAAAACCATCTAAAAGTCCAAATAAAGAAAATGAGATCTTAAACATTCCCTTGACCATGAAAAAACAATTGCTACATAAGAGTAGAAGTAATACATAGAACAAGTCAATTACATGATGAGAAACTAGCTTTTGTTATAGGACCACCTCATGATCAACTCATATTAATACTCATACAAGTATACATGTTAATCAAAGTAATACATGCAAAAGGGCAAGGTCAAATTCAAAAAGACTAGATAATACTAGTACTATCTCTATCTTCGCTAGCAAACTAAAAAAATAAAGATCAACTCCAATTTTCCATAATAAAATAATACAAGAAACAAAAGACCAAATCAAAGGAAGTGAGAAACTAGAAATTATAGATAAAACGGTACCTGGATCTACTTCACTTGCAATATTAAAGATTTAAAAGATTGCAAGTTAATAGAGATTAATCCTTGGTGATGAGTGTATGATATTCTATTATTTCATATCATTTTGTACACTCATTAGGCATATATTAGAAACACGTTGTCCAATTTGATGTTATACCTAGTGTGTTTTGCATTCTCAGGCTTCAAGCAATACTTAGAGAAGAGAGAGAACCAAAAGAAGCATTCTAGACCCAAAACAAAGAAGATGGAGCTTTCTTAGCATCAGTTGAATAAGGAAAGACAAACAAGATGGTTTACAGGTGATAAGTGCTTGTGTATAAGTATTACGAAGTATACTTTTCTTACATTGAGCATTACTTTTATCAAATTTCATCACTCATTCGTGTGTATTTGTGTTCTTTTATGCATTCAGGGTTATGGAGACAAGTTTGGAAGAAAGGAAGCAAAAATAGATCATGGACGCAATTGTGGAAGAAACTGTTGAACCAAGCAAGGAACAATGCACAAGTTGTTAGACATTTGAGTGTGTGTCAACCTCTAAAATGTTTAAGTGAATATACAAATTGGAGGGGCACAAAGGTAGTCATACTCATATGGTCCGACTTGTGTAACATTGAAGAGCTTTATCAATGTGCTTGAAAGCAAGACGCGAAGTGATCTACCACATGGTTGTGTGCCCTACTTGGCAGGCTCGATGATGAAAATGAATCATTTTAGTAGTACTGTTCACATCGCATAGGAAAATGCAACCTGGAAATTCACACTGCTATGTGGATGCCCGATTTCAGCCCTATAAATACTGCTTTGAAGATTTTGTTTGGAATCTTTTTCCTATCTTTCGCCTATGTTTTGGGAAAAGCATGGCTAGGGTATGGAGAGGCTTTTGCTGGGACTCTAGAGCATTTCTATGGCATTTGACATCGATTTCCTTCGGAGGAGAGTTATTGGTGGAGCTTTCGATAGCATTGATTCGGCGAGGCATGCCCTAGGCTTGACAAAGGAGTCTTTGGAGAAGATGAGGCGGCACTTGAAGACTACTTTGTTGATTTTGTATTGCTCTATGGAGAGCTAAACCCCTAGTGGGTGCTTGGACTTGTAAACCCTAGAATGATTTTGTTTCATTGACTTCTATTATGTTTCTTTTATTGATGATTTAATTGAGTTTCAATCTTGAATGCCTATTGTGTTGATTTTCCCTTAGAGTGACAATAGGGTTGAGAATCCATCTAGGTAATCCATTGAAAGTGTGATAACTTCATTAGGATTAGACTAAGCGAGATTGAAGAGGGTTGATAGAGTGAGTCGAGAGGTAGCGGAACATCTCCTTTCCCTTATGACGTGATTTATCCTACATCCACATTCCAAGAGTTCTTTGCAGTCATAATAGAGTGAAGTGCTAAGAGACAAACTCCACAAGGGCTTAGTTGCGCGAGCAACAGAGTGAAGTGTTGAAGTAATCCTTTGTGCTAGGGCTTAATTGTGACTAGGGGTCTTTCGCCTGTACCAAAGGGTTAGATCTATATTACGGAATAGGGTTTATCACTTAGAGTCCCTAGAACCTCAAACAATCACACACAGTGTAAGGTATTGAGAGTATTCCTTTCTGCCGGGGCATAGTGCAGAGATCTAGTCACAGTTGACCTTAGGTTTGGGACCATATGTCTTTGGATTTCCACAACTTATTAAACATCATTGATTATTTTCTCCAATACTAGGGTGAGCATTGTTCGGGTACCCCATCTTGCCACTGATCAATGATAAGTGCTCATGTTATAATAATGCGAAGTGTTATTATCTTACATTGAGCATTACTTTATTCAAATTTTATCACTAATTGTGTGCATTTGTGTTTCTTTTGTTCATTGTAGGTTTGTGGAGCTAGATTGGAAGAAAAGAGCAAAGTTAGATCGTGTTCGCCGTTGTTGGGAGATTCTCAGACTAAGCAAGGAACAAGACACGAGTCTAGATCTGTGGGCGTGTACCAATCTCTTTTGGAGGGGCACAAAGGCAATCACATTCACAATAGGTCTAACTTGTGTAGCATAGGAGAATTTCACCAAGAAAGAGATTTGAAGCAATCGGCGTGATCTACCGTTGATTGTGTGCCCAATTCAACGGCCTCGATGAAAAATGATGAATTCGGGAGCATTTCGGTGAAGGCTGTAGCAGTACTGCAGCAAATCACTGTAGCAAAATTCTTGTAACAAGTTACTGTTCACTGTCTACCGAAAATCAGCAAAACAGCAACTTCACACGGGCGTGTGGAAATTCCACACGACCGTGTGAAATCCCGATTCAGCCGATTTTCAGCCGTGACTCAGCGCTTTAAAAGCTCGTTTTGTGGATCTTTTGGCAATTCTTTGACCTATCTTCTTGGGAGCGCGGCTAGGGTTTCGGAGAGGACTTTGTGGAGGTTCGAGGCGCGTCATCGGCCTCATCACCGACGTCTGGCGGCCGCACAAGACCACAGCCACACCATACGCAAGGGGGTTTTCATCGATGCTTTCAATTTGTATTTTTTTTCATATTTTGATGGATTTGTATAGCTCCATGAGAAGCTAAACCCCTTGTGGGTATTCGGACTTTTAAACCCTAGGATTATTATGTTTCTTTGACATTGTTATGATGCTTTTCCATTATTGATGAATAAAATTGAGTTTCATCTTAATTGCATCTTGTTATTGTTTTCCCTTAGCCGTGACACTAGGGTTGAGAACAATCTAGGTAATCCTTTGGAGGTGTGACAACTCCTATAGGGTTAGACTACTTAGGATTGAAGAGGGTAGAGAGGGTGAGTCGTGAGGTAGCGGAACGTCCCCTTTCCCTTCCATGATTCATTAGTGGTCGAGATAGAGTCAAGTGCTAGGTGATAAACTCCCTTGGGGCTTAGTTGCGTGAGCAACAAAGTGAAGGGTTGAAGTGAATCTTAGTACTGGGGCTTAATTTAGACTAGGGTTCTTTCACCTGGACCAAAGGATTAGAACTATGCATAGGAACCGGGTTTATCACTAAGAATCCCTAGAACTTAAAGAAATTCCACATAGTGTGAGGCTTAGGAAGACAAACTCCCCTATGGCTTAGTTGACAGATCAACGAGAGTCAAGGGTCGTAGTTAAACCTAATGCCGGGGCATAGTGTTGGGATTAGTCACGGTTGACATTAGATTTGAGACTGTGTGTTTAAGGATATCCTCGACTCAATAATCATCAATAGGAGAGTATAATAGCATTGTCTTGTACTTGAAGTATAAGTCCTAGGGGTAGCTTGTCCGAGTACACAATTCACTCATTGATTGTTCCTTCTCTATTTACTTTTGCTTTCTCTCTCTCACATTCCATACTTCTTTTGCTTTATTTTTGCTTTTAATTACTCTTGCACACACACATTGATTCTGTTTTCACTCTCGCACATCGCTTAGCTAAATAGTGGAATCTTGTGTCTAAAATACCTATTCCCTGTGGATTCGACTACCCACTCACCAGGATATTTTATTACTGTGATAACCCGTGCACTTTCAGGCCCCTGTCAAAGTTTTTGGCGCCGTTGCCGGGGACTAGGCGCATTTTAGATATTTGTTTTTCGCTATTTTAGCTATTCACTTCGCTTTCTATTTCACACTTTCTTTATCTATCATCTTTCTTATTGGTATTCTTATCTTTGTTTTCGGTTCCAGGTTATGACCCGTGGGAACCCTTCAATTCTTGTTGAAGGAGACCCGGACATTGGTAGAAGAACATATCACAAAGGGAAGGAACCTGTGCAAGAATCTTCAAATCAAGCCGATATTGAGACAGAAAGTTCAGAAACAATGGCAGAACAGAATGAACAACAGAAGACATTGTCCGATTTTGCTAGACCCGCAGTCATGGGGACCCAATCAAGCATTGTGAGGGCCCCCGATTACAGCAATGAATTTTGAGTTGAAACCTTCGTTCATACAGATGTTGCAACGGTCTGCACAATTTAATGGGTTGGCCGATGAAGATCCCAACAGCCATATAGAGAATTTCCTCGAAGTGTGCGACATGTTGAAGATTAATGGAGTGACATACGATGCAATTCGGTTGAGAGCCTTCCCATTTTCATTGAAGGGAAAAGCAAGACAATGGCTTCACTCATTACCGAGAGCATCCATCACTACTTGGGAGGAGATGGCCGAGGCATTCATGGCCAGATACTTCCCGGAGGGAAAATCAGCGAGGCTTCGGAATGAGATATCATCCTTCATTCAAATGGAATTAGAGTCTCTATTCGAGACATAGGATAGGTTCAAGGAGCTCCTTCGATAGTGCCCGCAACATGGATTTCCCGAATGGATGATCATTCACACCTTCTATAACGGGTTAAATCCGAGTACCAAGCAACTCTTAGATGCGGCGGCCGGAGGAACTCTAGGAAGCAAGACTCCCGGTAAAGCCCGGCACCTTATAGAGGAGATGGCTATGAATAGCTATCAGTGGAATTCAAGGGACAGAAAGAAGGTTGCCGGAATTCATGAAGTTGACACGGTTACATCTTTGGCGGCACAAGTGGAATCATTGAGTAAGAAGCTAGATGCTCTAGCTTCACCAAGAGTTGCGGCCATCACTACTTGTAACAGTTGTGGGGGAGGTCACGCTTCAAGTGATTGTCCTATTGCTATTGGAGACACTAGTGCAGTGGAACAGGTCGACTTTGTTGGTAATGCTTATAAAGGACAAGGCCAAGGCAACCCATATAGTGGAACCTACAACCCGGGGTGGAAAAACCACTCGAACTTCTCTTGAAGCAATCAAGGACAGTCACAATAGAAAAATAATGCACCACCGGGATTTCAAGGTCAACAAGCACCGAATCTAGAAAGCCGAGTGACGGGGCTGGAAGGGAAGATGACCGATCTAGAGAGAGCTTTCACACGGTTTGTTTCTTCATCGAATACTAGATTTCAATAGGTGGAGGCTACTCTTCACAATCACACCGCCTCCCTACACAATTTGGACAATCAAGTGGGGCAAATTATGAAGACATTGGCCGAAAGACCCCAAGGTAGCTTGCCTAGTAATATGGAGATGAATCCGAGAAAGCAACTGAAGGCAATCACCTTGAGAAGTGGGAAAGAGATCTAGAGAAATCTCCCTCTAGAGAAGACAAAAGAAACACCCGAGGTTGTGGAGGTAGAGGAAGAAGCATCCAAGGAAAACGAGGTGCCACCCCCACCCTACAAGTCAAGGATTCCCTATCCTTCACGATTGAAGAATGACCAAAATAATGAGCAATACAAGAAATTTCTGGGTATTTTCAAATAGTTGCACATCAACATTCCTTTCGCGGAGGCATTAGCCCAAATGCCTAAGTATGCGAAGTTCTTGAAGGACCTCTTGACCAACAAGAGGAAGTTGGAGGAGAGTGCAGCTGTGATCCTTGATGCCAATTGCTCGGCCGTCTTGCAAAAGAACATACCGAGTAAGAGAAAGGATCCCGGAAGCTTCATTATACCTTGCAACATTGGCAACTTGGGTGAAGAAATGGTGTTGGTTGATTCCGAGGTGAGCATTAATGTTATGCCCTACACTTTCTTCCAAAAGCTAGGCTTGGGCGAGCCTAGACCAACTCGGATGACACTTCAACTTGTGGATCGATCGGTAAGGCATCCGAGGGGGATTGTGGAAGATGTGTTAGTGAAAGTAGACAAATACATTTCTCCTGTGGACTTTGTTGTGGTAGATGTTGATGAGGATGTCGAAGTGCCGCTGATTCTTGGGAGGCCGTTTTTGCGTACTTCCAAGGCTTTGATAGACATGGACGGTGGACAGCTCACTCTACGGGTTAGAGATGACAAGCTCACTTATCACCTCGCCGAAGCCATGAGACATTCTCTTGATTTTGATGACACTTTGTATTATCTTGATGCTACTGATGAGTGTATTGATGAATATGTGTAGGAAATGATAAACCCGGATCCTTATGAAGGATGGCCAGACCAAGATGTGGAGATTGAAGAAGAAGTGCTAACACTTGGTCTAGTGGAGAAGGAGGTCGAGCCAAAACTAGGGCTCATGAAGAAGATAAGAAGGAAGATAAAGAGAGCGAGAAGGCACCACACTAAAGGCCCCAAGGTCAATGGGGATAAGCAAGCAAGGAGTGAGGGTGTTTCACCCTCGTGTGGTAACAAAATCGCTAACTCCCCCTCTACTCTGCAAAGATTATGTTCTGCATGCTTTCAGGTTGTAGGGAATATGGCAACTTTTATTCATGAGCCACCGTAAGGTAAGATCAGGTACGTCAAGCTAAGTGACATTAAACAAGCGCTTCTTGGGAGGCAACCCAAGGTTTTACAGCTTTTCTATGATTTAGTTTAGTTTTAGTATGAATAATTGTTTTAGTGTTGGTGTCCTGAATTTCATGTGCTTATGCTGTGATTTTTCTTGTGGATTATTGATATTTTCGTGCACCTTAATGTTAATTGACGAAGTTTGAATCGGTTGAGCATGTTTTCTATGGTCTCTGGTCATGTTTTCATTGTTTACACATGCTCTGAATGCTTTACAGTTGTTTCTGAATTTTTTCTACAGAGCCTGTAATTTTTCTAAGTCATCCAGAGAAAACACACTGCCGTGTGGGATTTCCACACGGGCGTGTGTTACCATTTTGAACTCAACCAGAGAGGGCACAGGGGCGTATCCATGCCCCTATGAAAAAACCTCAGAAGGGGCACACGGCCGTGTGAAATCCTGCAGAACTTAAACTCTCATTCCCGAGAGTCCACAGGGGCGTGTGGGTACCCCTATGAGTGCCACTGTGCTAAGGCACATGGCCGTGTTTCAGAGATCCAGCTATTCGAGAGATGACACTTGAGTTTCTGGCCTCTCTCGAGTTTGACAGATCATAGAGGGACTTCTCTACTCCTGACGCGATTCAGTTCAGAGTATTGGGACAGCATTTTAGCCTCAGCATGACTCAGTTTTTGATCCAGATGGGGTTATATGATGAGGCTTATACACAGACAGAGGAGTATGAGGGCCTCCCTACTAATTATCCAGGCAGTCTTATTCCGCAGAGGGCCTACAAGGAGTTGTGCGGAGAGGATCAGTATGAGCCGGGGGTTTCGAAGGCTACGTGCTTGTCCCGCCCGGCCTACAGATACGTGCACGCCATTTTGAGCAGGTCAGTGAATGGCCGGGGTGATAACACTGGAGTTTTGAGCTGACAGAAGCTTCTTTATCTATATTCTATAGCTCAGAGTGTACCACTCCACCTAGGGCACATCCTAGCAGAGTACTTGCACCACCAGGGCCAGTACCCTAGGATTGGAGTGATTTTCTCGGGACCCTACATCACAAGACTCCTGATCAGGATGGGTCTCAGAGACGGAGTGCGAGGGGTTGAGAAGATTTCTGTACCGACTCCGCTTAACATAGAGACTGTGAGGATGATGGGGATGGTCCGCAGGTCAGGACCAGGAGTCTATACACTGATCATCCCCCAGACAGCAGCCACGCAAGGAGAGCAGGAAAAGGGTTCTCATCCGGCGATAGAGCCACCCCTGGTCCAGACAGAGTGCTGTGGGTATCCTCTAGACAGAGGTGGACGAGCTGCGAGCTACACAAGCCGCACATCACTCAGAGACGATGACACGGCTTGATACCATACAGTGATTACTTGAGCAGGCCGTGTCGTCACCTTTTGTGGTCCAGCCCAGGGGCTCTACTCCACCACCACCACTGTCTCCAGCAGCAGCAGCAAAAGATCCACCCACACCAGCAAAGCCTCAGCAGCACCAGAGGCTCCCGCACAGGACACCGACGCTGAGGCGTCGTAGTTTTATTCTTTTTTTCATTTTCATTTTGTACTTTTCATTATATTTTGGACTTGTCGCACTCAGAAAGGATTTTCCTTCTGAGTTTGTCTTTTATTCTGTTTTTCTATTATCTCGAGTTGTATCTCAATGCTTTATTTTATATACTCGAGTTTTATTTTATCTTTATTGAGCTCTACTGAACCATTGTGTATGCGTGCGCAGATAGTCTTGGATGTAAGGAATTTGAGGAATAGTAATGGCACGGTCATGGGACCGTGTGTGCTCCACAAACCATTGAGACTCAACTCTCAATGACCTAGCTCCATCAAACGCAACACTTGGAGTTCAGGGGGTAATGTTTGAATTACCCACTTCCACACTAATTGTTTTTTTTTATTGCTTTATTTTTTATTGTGCTTGCATGCGTACATTGGGGATAATGTACATCTTAAGTGTGGGGGAGAGTTCACTTTGCACACACCTTTACTTGTGTGCTCAATTTGCATATGCTCATGTAGCCCGTGGCGGTTCACCTTAGTTGCAACAGTTGTATTCTTAGAGTTTAGGAGAATTTTTAACATTGTATCCTATCATGTTCTAGTTTTACTTGAATTTTAGGGAATTTTTGCTCGATTATCTCTTATTGCACTACTCACTCTTGAAATCTTGTGGAAACTCGAGTTCAAAGTTTTAAGGACTAAGTTTACTTTCGTTTAGTATGGTTTTTGCTTTTGTTTGGCATATACGAAAAAAATGGGAAAAGGAAAAAGAAAAAAAGTATATTTGTAAGTTTGTGAATATTGTTTTAGCTTTTATTTGTGCATTTGGGGTGGAAAGAGCTACCTCCTATGAAGTATGTAGCTACTCTCATAAGTTGGATACAAGTTATGCCCTAATGAGAGAAAGAGCTATCTCATAGGAAGCGTGAAAGCTACTACCCCGGTAGAAAGAGCTACCTCATCGAAAGTGTGAAAGCCACCTTTGGCGGCCGCCTAGGAAAGGGCTACCTTAGAGGTTGTGTGAAGCTACTACTCCTTTCTTTTTGTATATAAATAAGTCCTTTCTACAAGAGCTTTTAGGAGTACTTTTTGGGTTATCTTGAGTGAGTCCGCACACACTTACACATTTTCGAGTTGTTGTCCTTTTGATTCAAGTTTTTAGCTAGAGCAATGATAACCTTATGCAATGTTTTGATTTCCCCTTACTTGTAGAATGCTTCTTTTGTATGCTTTTGGTGAACCTAAGGGCAAGCACTTTCAGTTGTTCTTCCCAAGTACTTCCAAGTTCTATTTTTGCTTGAGGACAAGCAAAAGCTTAAGTGTGGGGGGGTTTCATAAGTGCTCGTGTTATAATAATGCGAAGTGTTATTATCTTACATTGAGCATTACTTTATTCAGATTTTATCACTAATTGTGTGCATTTGTGTTTCTTTTGCGCATTGTAGGTTTGTGGAGCTAGATTGGAAGAAAAGAGCAAAGTTAGATCGTGTTCACCGTTGTTAGGAGATTCTCGGACTAAGCAAGGAACAAGGCACGAGTCTAGATCTGTGGGTGTGTGCCAACCTCCTTTGGAGGGGCACAAAGGCAGTCGCATTCACAATAGGTCTAACTTGTGTAGCATAGGAGAATTTCACCAAGAAGGATATTTGAAGCAATCGGCGCGATCTACCGTTGATTGTGTGCCCAATTCAACGGCCTCGATGAAGAATGATGAATTCGAGAGTATTTCGGTGGAATACAGTAGCAGTTATTGTAAAGCAACTGAGTGAAGTGCTAGGAGATAAAATCCCCTGGGGCTTAGTTGCACGAGCAACAGAGTGAAGGGTTGAAGTGAGTCTTAGTACTGGGGCTTAATTTAGACTAGGGTTCTTTCACTTGGACCAAAGAGTTAGAACTATGCATAGGAACCGGGTTTATCACTAGGAATCCCTAGAACTTAAAGCAATTCCACATAGTGTGAGGCTTAGGAAGACGAACTCCCCTAGGGCATAGTTGACAGGTCAACGAGAGTCAAAGGTCGTTGTGAAACATAATGCCGGGGCATAGTATTGGGATTAGTCACGGTTGACCTTAGATTTGGGACCGTGTGTTTAAGGATATCATCGACTCAATAATCATCAATAGGAGAGTATAATTGTATTGTATTGCACTTGAAGCATAAGTCCTAAGGGTAGCTTGTCCGGGTACCCAATTCACTCATTGATTGTTCCTTCTCTATTTACTTTTCCTTGCTCTCTCTCACCTTCCATACTTCTTTTGCTTTAATTTTGCTTTTAATTACTCTTGCACACACACATTGATCCTGTTTTCACTCTCGCACATCACTTAGCTAAATAGTGGAATCTTGTGTCTGAAATACCTATTCCCTGTGGATTCGACTACCCACTCACCAGGGTATTTTATTACTGCGACAACCCATGCACTTTCGGCCCTTTGTCAATCATTCTCTCAAGTTACACTTGCTTGTTTTCTTCTCTCTTTTACTTTTCTTTGCATGCACATCTTGGCTTCACTCACAATTGGTTTTCACTATAGTTAAATAGAAATATCTCTTGTTTCTGACCATTTATTCCCTGTGGATTCGACTACACACTCACTGGGGTACTTTATTCTTCGGTAATCCGTGCACTTGCGGTACACTCACACAAGGGTATGTCAAAGTTTTTGGCGCCGTTGCTAGGGAATAGGCGTTTTGGAAGTATTTGTACTTGCTATTTTAGCTATTTGTCATTTATTCTATTTCACACTTTCTTATTCTTCCATAATTCTGATTTGTTTTCCTTTCTTATGTTATAGCTCAAGGTTATGACCTGAGGAAAACCATCGACATTAGTTGAAGGTGATCCAAAAATTAGAAGAAGAACTCATATACGGGGAAAAGAACCTGTACAAGAACGGTTAAATCAATCTAAGATAGAAGTTAAAGGATCTGATAATATGGCGGAACAACATGAGCAATAGAGGACACTCAGATTATGCAAGACCTGCAGTTCTTGGCACGCAATCTAGTATTATGCGGCCACCTATCACGGCTCGAAATTTTGACCTAAAGCTAAGCTTCATCCAGATGTTACAGCAGTTAGCACAGTTTAATTGGTTGGCTGATGAGGATCTGAACAACAATATTGAGAACTTTCTGGAGAAGTGTGACATGCTCAAGATTAATTGAGTCACAGATGATGCCATCAAGTTGAGGGCCTTCTCATTTTCCTTGAAGGGGAAAGCGAAACAGTGGTGATATTCTTTACCTAGATCGTCGATCACTACTTGGGATGAGATGGTAGAAGCTTTCTTAGCCCGATATTTCTCTCCTAGAAAATCTGTGAAGCATAGGAATGAGATATCCTCATTTGTGCAAACGGAATTGGAGTCTCTGTTCAAGACATGGGATAGGTTCAAGGATCTCTTGCGGATATGTCCACAGCATGGGTTCCCCGAGTGGATGATTATCCACACATTCTACAATGGGTTGAACCAAAGCATGAAGCAATTACTTGATGCTGCAACATGAAGTACCTTAGGCAGTAAGACCCCCAAAGAAGCCTGACAGCTCACTGATAAGATGGCTATGAACAATTTTCAGTGGAACACACGAGATAGGAAGAAGGTAGCTGCACTTCATGAGACTGATGCAGCGATGCCATTAGCAGCTCAAGTTGAGTCTTTGAGCAAGAAGTTAGATACTCTAACTTCTCCTAGAGTGGCGGCAGTGATGGGGAGGACATGCTTCTACTGATTGCCCGATTGCTATTGGTGGTACAACTTCAGTGGAATAGGTGAATTTTGTGGGAAACGCAATGAGAGGTCTAGGAAATCACCCGAATCACCTGAACTTGTCTTGAAATAATCAAGCGCAACAGAAGACTAATGCACCACTGGGTTTCTAACAATAACAAGCATCAAACATGGAGAACAGAGTTTCAGTTTTGGAAAATCGGATGACTGATTTAGATAAGGCTTTGACCAAGTTCATTCAATTGTCGGACGCAAGATTTCAGTCAATTGAAGCTACGCTTTACATTCACACCGCATCATTACACAACTTGGAGAACCAAATTGGTCAAATTGTGAATTCACTATCTGAAATACCTCAAGGGAGTTTGCCTAGCAATATGGAGACTAATCCAAGAGAACATGTGAAGGTGATTACTTTGAGAAGTAGTCGTGAAGTTGAGAGTACACTCCCTAATGAGAAGACAATGAGTGAATCACCCAAATAAGTAAAGGTTGAGGAAATACCTAAAGAAAAGGTAGTGGCACCCCCACCTTACAAGCCAAGAAACCCTTATCCTTCAATGTTGAAGAATAACCAAAATGATGAGCAATATATGAAATTTTTGGGTCTATTCAAGCAGTTGCACATCAATATCCCATTTGTGGAGGCTTTGTCTCAAATGCCTCGGTATGCAAAGTTCCTTAAAGACCTCTTCACCAACAAGAGAAAGTTGGAAGAGAGTGCATCTATGATCTTAGATGCTTCATGCTCGGGGGTGCTGCAAAAGAATATGCCAAACAAGAAGAAAGACCGCGGTAGCTTCATCATTCCTTGTAACATTGGGTGAAGAGAAGGCATTGGTGGACTTAGAAGCTAGCATTAATGTCATACCTTATACATTCTTTTATAAGTTACATTTGGAAGAACCTAGACCCACTCAGATGACACTTCAATTGGCCGATCTATCCATTAGACATCCGAGGAGCATCATTGAGGATGTGCTTGTAAAGGTTGACAAGTACATCTTTCCTACAAACTTTGTAGTGTTGGATGTTGATGAGGATGTTGAGGTTCCATTGATACTTGGGAGGCCATTCTTGCGCACTTCAAAAGCACTTATTGATATGGATGGTGGAGAATTGACTTTGAGAGTTCGAGACGATGAGCTTACCTACCTCCTTGACGAAGCCATGCGACATTCTCTTGACTTTGATGATACCTTGTATTTTCTTAACACTACTGATGATATGATTGATGATTATGTGTAGGAAATGATGTGTTAGGACCCATTGGAGGGGTGGCTACACCAAGAAGTGGAGAATGAAGACATTTCATCTCTTGGTTTGGTGGACAAGGTGCAACTTGCCCCGGGAGTAATGAAGAAGATGATCCAAAAGCTTGAGAGAATGAGGAGATGCCACAAGAAGCACCCAAATGTTAATGGGGATGAGCATTTACAGAATAAAGGTGATAAACCCTTGTGTGGTAACAAACTTGATCATTCCCCCTCTAACTTGCAAAAATTGTGTTCATTATGCTTTCAAGTTGTAGGTAAGAGGATAGCTTTTCTTCATGAACCCTCATGAGGTAAGAGTAGGTACGTCAAGGTTAGTGACATTAAACAAGCATTTCTTGGGAGGTAACCCAAGTTTTTATTGCTTTTCTAGGATTTAGTTTAGTTTTAGCATGAATAATTGCCAAGTGTTAGTGTTTTGATCTTTTTTTGCGTGTACTATGATTTTCTCTATAGAGCTAAAGTCTTCCATCAATAAAATCCATATGGGCGTGCGAGTGCCCCTATGAGTGAGCTTGTGATAGCACACGGCCGTGTGGAATTTCCACACGACTGTGGGGAACACTTAGGAAAATTTTTACTCTCTAGAAAAGCAACAGGGCATGTGGGTGCCTGATAAGTGCTTGAGTATACATGTTTTACCTATTTGTTTTACATGCATTGAGCATTATTTTAACATGGATTGTGTTTCATAAAGTGTATTTTGGTGTTCTTTTGTGCAATTAGGTTGTGAAAGCATTGAAGGAGAAAAAAGAAGCAAAGATGGGTTATAAAGACCTATTGTTGGGAGTTTTTGTACAACACAAGTGTCAAGGCACGAGAGGGGATCATGCACATGAGGGTGTGTGCTAACTTCTAGAATAATTCAAGCCAATTTGTGTGATGGAAGGGCACAAAGCAGTCACACCTTCATGTCCCTTCTTGTGTGAAGATATCTAAAGCTTCCAAATGATGGTTCGATGGAGGAGAAGTCTTATAACTTACCACATGAACGTGTGCCCGACCATATTGCGTCAAGATAAGAGAGTTTGGACCGTGATCTATGAAGAGTACTGTAGCAAAACACTGTCAGTCACTGTAGAAGTAATGTAGCAGAAATTACTGTTCACACGCCCGCGTCAAAATCCCACGCGATCTCATGTGGTCGCGTGGAGGCACGTGACTGGCGCGCTTCAGGCTTAGAAATAGCCCTTCTTGCCGATTCTTTTGGTATCTTTTGTATGGGTTTTGAGAGGCGAAGCGGCTAGGGTTTGAGGAGGAGGTCTTTGCTGAATTGGAGGGTCGTTCTTCACCAACTTTGATAGTTCTTTCCTCCGTCATAGCATCGAGGGAGTCATTGGCAACCTAGCTTTGGAGAAGGATCCTTCAAGACGTTGAGCGACCCATCAAAGGCCATCATCACGAATTCAAGGAGGTTTACTTCCATGGTTTACATTGCTTTTCATTGTGTTATGTTTTGCTTTGTAATAAGCCCCACTAGTAGATACTTGGGCATGTGAACCTTATGTTTCAATTCATGTATTAACTTTCTTTATGCTTTCTTTTAATTCCGAGTTAATTTGAGTTTTAATCTTTGTTAATCGTTGCTTGCATGCCTTATTGATTCGTATAGTTGTTTGGTATGCTTGATTTGTTGCCTTGGTGAGAGAGAGGTCTCCATTAGGGATTAGAACATACAAGGTTAAAGAGGGTTGAGAGGGTGAGTCTTGAGATAGAGGAGTGTCCCCTTTCACTTCCGATTGAGTGTTTCCTATCTCCGTATTCCCTAAGTTTTATGCACCCATATGGGGTGTGAGGCGTGAGATTGATAGATTTCTCCGCCGGGACCTTTGTAGGGGGTTAGGGATCTTTCACCTAGAGATAGGGTTAGATCTAATTTTAGGAATCGGTTTCACTCCTAGGTATCCCTAAAGTTCATTGCGGTCATATGGGGTGTGAGGTGTTGAGATTGAGCGATTTCTCCGCCAGGACCTTGTAGGGGACTAGTATCGGTGGCCTGGAGGCAGGGACCGATTATTCTTGGATTGTCTCGACTCATAGAACTCGATTTAGAAGCATTTAGTTAGTCTTGCACTTCATGATAGAGCCTAGGGGGAGCATTGCCCGGGTATCTCATCTTCATTGATTGAGATCTCCCTTTATTTACCCTTTGCCTATTCATCTCTAGTATTAATTTCTATGCACACTAGATCACCACAAAATCACATTAGTTATTAGGCTAGATTACAGAGAAGAAGTTAGTACTAGTAGCCCTGTTCCATGTGGATTCGATTACCCTACTCACCGGGTATAATTATTACTTCGACAACCCGTGCACTTGCGGTACACACACGCAAGGGGTGTGTCAAGTTTTTGGCGCCGTTGCCGGGGAATAGGATACTAGGAACGCTAGGTCTTTGTTGCTTTAGCCATTTATCGTTTTCATTATCTTGTCTATTTCATACTTTCTTTTTCTTTCACCGTTCTAATTTGTTTTATTTTAACTTGTGTTACTTTTTCTTGCAAGGTACTTGAATGATGATTGATCCAATTACAAAGTTATATTTTCAGATTGAAGATTTCAGTGGAAAACTTGATAGATTTATTTCTGCACAACAACAAAGCAACCAATATCACAGCAAATATCATCCAAATCAAAGGAGCTACCCAAACCACTTATGGAATATTAATGGGAAGCACCTCAAGAAGAATTTCAGATGGATGAGAAGCTTGAAGAGGATGTACTTCGGTTGGAAGGAGTATTACCTAGATTCATTGAAGCAACCGATGCCCGCTTCGAAAATATTCAGGCCACATTGAGAAGTCATGAAATCTCCATCAAAAACATTGAGCATCACATAGGAGAGATTTTAGACACACTTGCTAGGAAAAAGAAGAATTTGAACAAGCAAGGCAAGTTTCTTCCACGCATGACAAGGCCATGAACCACATTGATGAAGTAGGGCAAATTGAGTACATTACTGCAGAAATTGAAAGGACAGAAGAAGAACATCATTTTCAGAATTTAGATTGCTTGAATGAAGATTATGCTTGTGTGCAACGAAATTTTCAAGGGGATTTGCTAACATCATGTTCATTTCAAGCTGAAAATACACAAGAAGAAGCAAGCCCTAAGGTAATGGAGCAAGCACCTTTTTTCTGATTAATCAACTCATTGAATGCAAGAAAGAGATTTTGGGTTTGGGAGAAGATGTGGGTAGGATATTTAAACCATTCAATGACCCACCGATGCTAAGCTTGGACAATTCCCAAAACAAATTGTTTCCTTGGAGGCCAAAGGTAAGATGGTTGGACTCTCCAACAAAAACTCCACCCCGGCAAGTAGATTTTTGGTTTAAAGGAAGTAGCTATACAATGTCTAGTCGGGAGGAACACACTCTTTTCAAGCCTCCATAAGGTAAGGAAGAGGTACGTCAAGCTTAGTGACGTAAAACAAGCGCTACTTGGGAGGCAACCCAAGTTTTTAATTGCTTTCTAGTTTAGATTTTAAATTCTATAGTAATAATTACCATGAGTGTGTGCCTTGATTAATTTTTGTTGGTGTTGAACTTTTCAAGGAAAAGTTTTGGTGATTTGAAGTGTTTTTCACATGTATGACATGATTCAGGGTGCAATGCATGATAATTGTTGAAAATAGGGTTAATTTTTAAGTTTGGAGAGCCGCGTGGACTGTTTGCAGAAATTCTGCAGCTCACGTGGCCGCGTGAGATTCTCACGCGAGGGTGTGGAATTCCCACACCCCCATGTGGCCTATAAACAGAGATGAAGAGTCATTATTCATTATCCATAACTTACAACTCTTCATTTTCTCATCTCTTCCTCTCCAAACTTCCCATCCTTAAGATTCCAAATCCATTTTTCTTTGACTTATTTGAGATTTAGAAGTGTTTTGCCGGCATTTGCATCAAGTTTTCTCCATCGATTCACGTCGGTAAGGCCTCATCTCCCCCTATCATGTCCATGCTTTCATGCTCAATTCCATCGGGTTTTCTTGTTTCTTGGATGATATTTTTCATGGAAAACATTGTGAAAACACATAGAAAACATGTAAACGAAGTTTAGTGAGGCGTTGGAGCACAACTATGGCTCTTTGGCCATGGTTGGACACCCACGCGGGCTCGTGGCCTAGCCACACAGCCGCGTGGACCGGCCAACAGCCCACGCGGGCGCGTGGTTCGGTCCATGTGACCGCGTGGAGCTCAGCAACTCTCGGCCAAACAGCCACGCGACCGCGTGGCTGGGCCACATGGTCGCGTGGCCCTTCTGCCAAGCCAGGCGGCGCCCACGCGGGCTCGTGGCTATCCCACACGCCCGCGTGGGCTGGAAATGTGGCAGATTAAGGCACGTGGGCGCGTGGCTTGCCCACATGCCCATGTGGATTCCTGCATCTTGCCATATCATGTAAATTTGCACTTCTTTGGTAATTTTCTTGCAGGTATGACACCAAGGACTGAAAAGCTTGCTCCAAAAATGCCTTGATCGTTTATAGCTGACCTTGGATGAGGACATGCCTTCTAACACACCAGCAGCACCAGCAGATGATGCCAATGCTTGAGGCGTCCCACTCATGAGACTTTAGTTTTCTTTATTTTAGTTTTCATTTCTAGTTTTCTTTATTTTATCTTTTAGACTTTAGTTATCTTTATACTTTGTTTTGATTGTGCGAGTTGTGCTTTATTTTGCTTCATTCGTAAGAACTCATGCAACTTTTCTATTTTTATTGAGCTTCATTGAACCCCTTGTATCCGTGCAGATGGCCTTGAGAGTGATGATGATGATGTTTTTGTCATACACATGACCATGTGACTTGGTCGTGTGAGCTTCACAACCCGCGGAACAATAACACACCCTCGAGTTAGCTTCACCAATCGATCACTAAGGAGTTCAGGGGAGTATTGTTTCAATTGCATTTTCACCCACATCATGCTTTTATTGCTTATATTTTTATTGTGCTTACATGTGTACATTGAGGTCAATGTACATCTTAAGTGTGGGGGAGGGTTCACCTTATACATGGTCTTTACTTGTGTTTTCATGATCATGCTCATGTTGCCCATGAAGGTTCACCTTAGGGTTGAGAGTTTAATTCTTAGTTTTTGGAGGATGTAAACATTAGGTTTTATCATGCTCTAGTTTTTATCCAATTTTCTTGAAATTTTTGTCCGATTGCTCTTTAATGCACTTCTCTCACTCATTAAACCTATAGAAACTTACTCTAGTTCATGATTGTGGGATTCTCTAGTGTTAGTTTTTAATTTTTGTTTAAAAAAAATCAAAAAATTCAGAATTTTAGTTTTGTTTGTATATAGGGGGTGGAAAGAGCTACCACCTATGTTGTATGAAGCTACTCTCATAAGTCGGATACTTGTTATGCCCTAATGAGAGAAAGAGCTATCTCATAGGATGTGTGAAAGCTACTACCTTCGGTTGAAAGAGCTACCACCTCGAAAGTGTGAAAGCCACTCGGGATGCATCTCGAGAAAAGGCTACCTTAGAGGATGTGTGAAGCTACTACCTATTCTTTTTGTTTTTAAATAAATCCCATTGCTAATAAAAACTTTGAGTAGTGGATATAGTGTTGACATGAGTTGAGTCTTCACACACACACGCTTTCGGACTTTAGTACTTTCATTTTTGATTGGATTATTTGCTAGAGTATTGATTGTTTCATCTATTGTTTGTTTCTCTCCATGATTTTAGAATTTTATTCTTGTACCCTCTTGGTGAACCTAAGGCCAAGCACTTCTCTTTGCTTTTCATGAGTTTATGGTTAATTTTGCTTGAGGACAAGCAAAGGCTTAAGTGTGGGGGAGTTTGATAAGTGCTTAAGTATACATGTTTTATCTATTTGTTTTACATGCATTGAGCATCATTTTACCATGGATTATGTTTCATAAAGTGTATTTTGGTGTTCTTTTGTGCAATTAGGTTCTGAAAGCATTGAAGGAAAAAAAGGAAGCAAAGATGGGTTATAAAGACCTATTGTTGGGAGTTTTTGTACAACACAAGTGTCAAGGCACGAGAGGGGATCATGCACATGAGGGTGTGTGCTAACTTCCAGAAGAATTCAAGCCAATTTGCTTGATGGAAGGGCACAAAGCACTCACACCTTCATGTCCCTTCTTGTGTGAAGATATCTAAAGCTTCCAAATGATGGTTCGAAGGAGGAGAAGTCTTATAACTCACCACATGGACATGTGCCCGACCATATGGCCTCAAGATAAGAGAGTTTGGACCGCGATCTATGAAGACCACTGTAGCAAAAACACTGTTTTTGTACTGTAGAAGTACTGTAGCAGAAATTACTGTTCATACGGCCGCGTCAAAATCCCACGCGACCGCGTGGGATCTCACGTGGTCGCGTGGAGGCACATGACTGGTGCTCTTCAGGCTTATAAATAGCCCTTCTTGCCGATTCTTTTGGTATCTTTTGTGTGGCTTTTGAGAAACGAAGCGGCTAGGGTTTGAAGAGGAGGTCTTTGCCGAATTGGAGGGTCGTTCTTCACCAACTTTGATAGTTCTTTCCTCCGTCATAGCATCGAGGGAGTTATTGGCTACCTAGCTTCGGAGAAGGATCCTTCAAGACGTTGAGCGACCCATCAAGACCATCATCACGAATTCAAGGAGGTTTACTTCCATGGTTTACATTGCTTTTCATTGTGTTATGTTTTGCTTTGTAATAAGCCCCATGGAAGGCTAAACCCTAATAGATACTTGGGCATGTGAACCTTAGGTTTCGATTCATGTATTAACTTTCTTTATGCTTTTTTTAATTCCGAGTTAATTTGAGTTTTAATCTTGGTTAATCATTGCTTGCATGCCTTATTGATTCGTATGGTTGTTTGGTATGCTTGATTTGTTGCCTTGGTGAGAGAGAGGTCTCCATTAGGGATTAGAACATACAAGGTTAAAGAGGGTTGAGAGGGTGAGTCTTGAGATAGAAGAGTGACCTCTTTCCCTTCTGATTGAGTGTTTCCTATCTCCGTATTCCCTAAGTTTTATGCAACCATATGGGGTGTGAGGCGTGAGATTGATAGATTTCTCCTCCGGGACCTTTGTAGGTAGTTAGGGATCTTTCACCTAGAGGTAGGGTTAGATCTAATTTTAGGAATCGGTTTCACTCCCAGGTATCCCTAAAGTTCATTGCGGTCATATGGGGTGTGAGGTGTTGAGATTGAGCGATTTCTCCGCCGGGACCTTGTAGGGGACTAGTATCTGTGGCCTAGAGGCAGGGACCAATTATTCTTGGATTGCCTCGACTCATAGAACTCGATTTAGAAGCATTTAGTTAGTCTTGCACTTCATGATAGAGCCTAGGGGGAGCATTGCCCGGGTATCTCATCTTCATTGATTGAGATCTCCCTTTATTTACCCTTTGCCTATTCATCTCTGGTATTAATTTCTATACACACTAGATCACCACAAAATCACATTATTCATTAGGCTAGATTGTAGAGAAGAAGTTAGTACTAGTAGCCCTGTTCCCTGTGGATTCGACTACCCTACTCACCGGGTATAATTATTACTTCGACAACCCGTGCACTTGCGGTACACACACGCAAAGGGTGTGTCAGTGCCGTTGTGGCTGGCCCTTTGTTTGGCCGGGTTGGGCACATGGCCATGTGGAATTTCCATATAGCAGTGTGGATGTGTTCAGAGCAAAAGTGGCCATCGAGAGGAAATACAGGGGCATCTGTCTGCCCCTGCGAGCTCCCACTGGGGCAGTACATGGCCATGTGGATACACAGAACGTAAAAGGTGGCAGCTTCTATTTAAAATCTATTTGCACCTTTTCAATTCTAAATGCCACCATACTCAAACATCACCTCCATTTGTCCTCCTGACAGTCCCTTCACCTATTTAAGAAGTTTTTAGGTTGTTTAAAGGATGCATTCAAGGTTTTAGGTTTTGATTTCATCAAATGGCTCCCAGATCGAAGAAAGCGGCCGGCAAGAGACCTCGTAAGCCTTCATCAAAGCAGCTTGCGTTCGCTATACCTGAACATCAAGCACGATTGTAACATTTGTCGAAGTTCAAGTTTGAACAGTTGCGTTGAGAGAGGCCTAGTTTGGCAGTAATGTAGCAGATGACGTTAAGGAGCTCTTATCTGTGGGTAGTTGGTGACATCTGTTGCTTATCCGAGAGCCAGTTAACTACATATTGACACTAGAGGTGCATACCTCATTTGAGTTCAATCGTTCGTATAGCAGTTTCACTAGCATAGATACTATACAGTTTCATGCGTTTAGTTAGTACAACAGCATGAGCGTGACGCAGTTTACAGTATGAGCCTGGGATCTCCATGGCAATGTGCCTATCTCGACCTGCTTATAAATACATCCACATCCACGTTGTTCTTAGCAAATCAGTGAACAGCTGTGGTGACAACAAAGGAGTTTTGAGCCGACCGGAGCTGCTCTATTTATATTCTATGGTACAGAACGAGCTAGTCCACATGAGGCACATCATTGTCGAGTACCTGCGTTACTAAGGGCAGTATGCCAAGGTCAGAGTGCTCTTCTCAAACCTGTACATTACTAGAATCATCATGGGGATGGGTCTGCTCGACGCTATCAGAGGGGACGAGAAGCCTATTACCATCTTTCCTTGGCTTGGAGACCATGCGGTTGATGGGAATGGTGAGGAGGTATAAAGACGGGGTGTATGTGATGAACATGCCCCCACCAGAGATAGCTGTGTGGAAAACGCAACAGAGTGCAGTAAAACGCAACTTGGAAATAAACACAAGCATGTGGAAATTCCACACAGCCGTGTGGATGCCTGATTTCAACCCTATAAATACCGCTTTGATGATTTTATTTGGGATCTTTTTCATATGTTTCACCCGTTTTCTAGGGAGAGCGCGGCTAAGGTTTGGAGAGGCTTTTGCTGGGACTCTAGAGTGCTTCTACGGCATTCGATATAGATTTCTTTCGGAGGAGAGTTATTGGTGGAGCTTTTGATGGCATTAATTCGGTGGAGTGTGCCCTAGGTTTGACGAATGAGTCTTTGGAGCAGACGAGGCGGCTTTTGAAGACCATGACACAAACATCAAGAGGGTTATTTTTATGGATTGTTTGCACTAATATTCAATCTCATTGTTGATTTCGTATTGCTTTATGGAAAGCTAAACCCCTATTAGGTGCTTGGACTTGTAAACCCTAGAATGATTTTGTTTCATTGACTTCTATTATATTTCTTTAATTGATGATTCGTTTAAGTTTCAATCTTAAATGCCTATTGTGTTGATTTTCCCTTAGAGTGACACTAGGGTTGAGAATCCATCTAGGTAATCCATTGAAGGTGTGACAAATTCATTAGGATTCGACTAAGAGAGTGACACGAACCCTTGCGTGTATCCCGCAAGTGCACGGGTTTGTCGAAGTAATAAAATTTACCCTGGTGAGAGGGTAGTCGAATCCATAGGGAATAGGGATTTAGAATACGAGATTTCATTAATAAAGCTATGTGGAGTATGGAAAAACAATAATAGGATCAATGACTGAATATAGAAGCAAACAGAATAAAAGACAAGAAATTAAATAGAAAGATGGAAGATAAGAAAGTGCAAGTAAAAGGGAATAGAGAGGAACTAGCAATGGATGAAATAGGGTATCTGGACAAGCTACCTCAAGGATCTATGCTTCTAGTACAGAACTATGCTATTATACTTCTCTATTGATGTTAATTGAGTCGAGGATATCCTAAAACTCACGGTCCCAAACCTAAGGACAACCGTGACTAACCCCAACACTATGCCCCGGTATTAGGATTCACGTCAACCCTTCACTCTGTCGCTCGCACGACTAAGCCCCAGGGGAGTATATCTACCTAAACCTCACACTACGTGGGATTGATTTAAGCTCTAGGGATGCCTAGTGGTAAAACCTGTTCCTATGTGTAGTTCTAACCCTTTGGTCTAGGTGGAAGAACCCTAGTCTAGATTAAGCCCCAGCGCGTAGGATTCACTTCAACCCTTCACTCTGTTACTCACGTAACTAAGCCCCAAGGGAGTTTATCTGCCTAGCACTTCACTCTATTTCGACCGCTATGAAATCAAGGAAACGGAGGTAGGGAGAAACCACATCGGAGGGGAAAGGGGTACATCGCTACCTCACAACTCTCCCTCTCAACACTCTTCAATCTTAAGTAGTCTAACCCTAAAGGAGTTGTCACACCTCCAAAGGGTAACCTAAATTGTTCTCAATCCTAGTGTCACATCTAAGAGAAAACATTAACAAGATGAAATTAAGATTGAAACTCAATTTTTATTCATCAATAATGGAAAAGCATAATAACAATGTCAAAGAAACATAATAACCCTAGAGTTTACAAGTCCGAATACCCTCAAGGGGTTTAGCTCCTCATGGAGCTATACATGTTCACCAAAATAGAAAAGAAAGTACAAATCAAAGACATTGATGAAAACCCCCTTGTATATGGTGTGGCCGTGGTCTTGTGCGGCCGTTGAACGTCAGTGACGATGCCGATGATGCACGCTAAACCTCCACGAAATCCTCTCCAAAACGCTAGCCGCACTCCCCAAGTTGAGGAGAAAGATAGGTCAATGGATATCCCAAAAGGTCTCAAAAATCCCCTTTTATATTGTTGAATCGCGGCTTTAAAATCGGACTTATCGAGGGCTTCACACGGCCGTGTGGAATTTCCACACGCCCGTGTGAATCCTCTGAAATCCTGAATTTTGGCAGAAAATGAACAATAGTTTGCTACAGTGTTTTACTACAGTAACAAACTACATTGCTGCTACAGTACTCGCCGAAATGCTCCCGAATCCGTTGTTCTTCATCGAGGCCATTGATTGGGCACACAAACAATGGTAGGTCGTGCCGATTACTTCAAGTCTCCTTCTTGGTGAAGTTCTTCTAAGCTACACAAGTTAGACTTGTTGTGAATGTGACTGCCTTTGTGCCCCTCCAAAGGAGGTTGGCACACACTCACAAGTCCAAGCTCGTGCCTTGTTCCTTACTTGGTCCGAAAACTTCCCAACATCGGCGGACACAACCTAATTTCATTCTTCTTTTCTAATTTAGCTCCATAAACCTTCAATGCACAAGAGTACACAAATACACACCATTTAGTGATAAAAACGGATAAAAGATATGCTCAATGTAAGATAATAACGCTTTGCGGTACTATAACACAAGCACTTATCAGCGAGATTGAAGAGGGTTGAGAGGGTGAGTCAAGAGGTAGCAGAACATCTCCTTGTCCTTCCGACGTGTTTTATCCTACCTACATATTCCAAGAGTTCTTTTACGGTCATGATAGAGTGAAGTGCTAAGCGACAAACTCCACTGGGGCTTAGTTGCATGAGCAACAGAATGAAGTGTTGAAGTAATCCTTAGTGCTAGGGCTTAATTGTGACTAGGGTCTTTCACCTGGACAAAAGGGTTAGATCTATATTATGGAATAGGGTTTATCACTTGGAGTCCCTAGAACCTCAAGTAGTCCCACACAGTGTGAGATGTTGAGAGTATTCCTTTCTGTCGGGCATAGTGCAGAGATTTAATCACAGTTGACCTTCGGTTTGGGACCATGTGTCTTTGGATTTCCATGACTCATTAAACATCATTGATTATTCTATCCAATACTAAGGTGAGCATTGTCCAGGTACCGCTTCTTATCATTGATTATTCTCTCCAGGTACCCCTTCTTATCATTGATTATTCTCTCCAATTACCTTTGCTTGCTTTCTTCTCTCTTTTACTTTTCTTTGCATTCACATCTTAACTTCACTCATAATTGGTTTTCTCTATAGTTAAATAGCAATATATCTTGTTTCTGAGCACCTATTCCCTGTGGATTCGAGTACCCACTCACCAAGGTAGTTTATTACTTTGACAACCCGTACACTTGTGGTACACTCACGCAAGGAGAGTTATTGGGAGAGCTTTCGACAGCATTAATTCGGCGAGGTGTACCCTAGGCTTGATGAAGGAGTCTTTGGAGAAAACGAGGTGGCTCTTGAAGACCATCGACACAGACGACAAGGGGGTTGTCTTTATGTATTGCTTACACTAATGGAGGGATAATTTCTTAGATGTTTGGGCATAAGTGAACTTTAGGGTTTATCTTCTGACAATGGTTATGGATCCATGTGATTTATTTAACTTTCTTATAGCAATCCATGTTATATGAATCTAATTTCGTGTTTGTAATCCTTGATTGCTCTTGTGGTGAAAGCCCTAGTTATCATACTTTATGTGCTTTGTGATGAGTAGAAATAACCACCTGGTGTAGACATACCGTGATTAGAGAAAATTATGAGTAAGCCCAGAAATATGGGGCACTTTGGAGACGTCATCTCCCTTAGTTCTCCCGAGTGAGTTAATGAGTATTTACATGCTCTTTTCAATCATTTGAAATAGATTTATGGAGAAATCACATTTATATTCTGTATTCGGATTAGGGGTAATCTCTCCTCATAAGAGAGATTACCTATTTAAAAAATTCTTGTTAACTCACATCGAGGTTTCACTTAGTGTTAATGTGATTATGTGGTGACTGCATTAAGACTGCACCGATTCCGTTACTCTTCAGCCTTGAAAGTGGGATTTAGCATGATTTGGAAAATCTCTTGATTCAAATAAGATTACATGTTTAGAAAACCTTTGTTCTACCTTTATAAAATCCTAGAGGGATGTTATGCCAGGACAACGTTTCTTCTCCACATTTGTCCTCCTCATTTTCATATTCTTTGCTTCTATTTTCTGTTTCTTTTGTTCATAGACATCACTATTTGGCTTTGTCTAAACTTTGGAACTAAGGCAAGTAGCAGTATTATCATTCTTCCCTGTAGATCGAAATTCCACTTTTTAGCACTTTATTACATGATTGGCACACATACATATGCCCTAATTACTTGGCTATTCGGATCAAAGGAAATCAAAATCACACTAAGTACTCTCTCAAGACTCCTTAGTGACTAATCCTATGCTAAAGGTGGAAGTGAATCTCTCCTACTCCTACCCTCGGATGATTGTAATGAGTTCTATGATTTCCATATCAAGAATTGGAGATAAACTACCAAGATTCTAATCAAAAGGTACATGGTGCCCTAACTATCTCTAGTGAGCATCAACAATAGTTATTCATCTATATGTGATCTTCTCACAAGGATATCTTGATACACAAGTGACATCAAAATGGTAAAGCCTCTCTCGATACCCAAAACCAGCAAGATAAACAAGGATAAATATGAAAGAAGAAGGTAATCTAAATTAAAAGGCAATAAAAAGATGAAAGTATTCTCAAACTACATCAATCTGGGCACCCAAGGAAGTTACCATTCTATGAGGCCCAAGTTCATCACTACAAAGTGTATTTCAATCTCTAAAATCCTAGACATGTGAATAAAAACCCCCTCTCATTGTCGTGATGTCATAGTTGATGAGCCGCTATCATCACTAGTGGATCATCACTCGAGTGACTCCTTTAAACTCTTCCTCAATGCCTTAAAAGCTATCTCCAAGCCTAGCCAGTCATCCTTAGCTTTTTTCTATAAATTAGGCCAAAACATGGATGCCCAAAACCCTTGAAAACTTCTATTTATAATTACAGGGAGCTGACCTATACATGGACAAGTACACAAGCATATATCTTGCCCTTGTAACTCTTAGGAAAAGCCTAATATCTCCCATCCTTGATGTACATGCAAGTCTTCTTTTCACTATTGCTCTTGAGTTACACTGTCATGTATCCTTCTTCTGCCCGTGTTCTCATCTGAACACGCTCTCCAACTCTTTAATGTACATAGCAATATTCTTCATCAACACAACTTTATTCTTCTCGGTTGGAGGATGATCAGGGAGTACGCTGTCGATCACATGGTGTTTGTGTGCTTCTTTGTGTGGTCCTTTTCTGAAATATACATGGGCAAGTACACAAGTGTGTACCCTGCCCGTGTAATTCTCTATTTTTTGCTTTTGGTACCACTTTACTCTCGATTTCCTTCCTTTGGCTCTTGTTGTGCTTCTTTTGTCCTGTGATAAATAATGGAATAACTAAGTACTAGTTATCCATGAAAGCATGCTCTTGAGGGTTGCTTAAGTGTTAATTAGGATTGATATAACATGTACAAAAGAACACTTATCAAATAACCCCCTCTTAAACTTTTGTTTGTCCTCAAACAAAAATATGATAAGAAAGATAAGTACTCAATCTCAAGTTTTTAAAAACTCACATTCTCAAGATTAAATTAAAAATAACAACAATTAAATTTATTCATTATTGATCGCCACAAGTATAAATAATCCCTATTAAAAGTGTTCCATGTGTGTGTGAATGATTCAAATTGAAAAGCTCCCATACTAACAAAGAATAAATTATTTTATAAACACAACAATGTTAACATTTATGGTTTTAACCCCATATGCCAAAACTAAACTTTTCAAAAAATAAAATGATAGCTTTTACACATCCTTAGAAGGTTGCTCTTTCTCTTGTTTAGGAATATAAGTATCCAACTTTCCGAGATTAGATTCAAACTTCAAAGGTAAATGGTATCTCTTGCAATTTTTTTTTCCAAATCATAAACAAATCAAACAGACAACTAACTATCCTTTATAAATGTTCAAGAGGTTGATCAAGGCAAATTATGTGCAATTTTTGTTGTAATAACTCATAAATATGTTGAATTAACAATTAAGCATGAAAACAAGTAAATTTATAAAAATTGACAAGTTCCTACTGAAGAGAATGTCCAAGTAATACTAAAAATATCATAGATTAAGCACTTAACAAGAAAAGCCCAAAATTCACCCACAATTCACCACCACACCCCTACCCCACCCCGGCACACACACAGAGATATGCATTGTCCTCAATGTAACTAAAGCACAAAGCCAACACAATAACAAAAAAATAAGAATAAGTATGAAAGGGTGTAAAAGGAAGTAATACTTCCCCAGAAAAATTTGATGAGTCTTGCCAATACTTCTGAGTGTGTCATTCCTATGTCCAAGCACTAATTGAAGTAAAAATGGGGGAAGTTTGAAATGGGTGGTTCATATCCACCTCTGTATGAGAGAGTGTTAAATAAAGAGATAAGAGAGAAGCACACAAAGTATAACATGAAAAGTAAAATACAGAAACTGAAATATGAAAAATAAAATGACAGGATAATTACAAAAGTAGTAGGAATGCAACCCTTGCAAAACAAAATAATAAAAAGGTAAAAATATCATGACATTAATCAAAACTGAAACTTAAGTGACATCCTTGGCTGGTGTGGATGGAGGTGGTAACGGTGATCGCTCTCAGTCTCCTCAAATTCTTCCTCGGAGCTTCTATCCTTGAAGTCATCCTCCAATCCTTCATCTACCTTCTCTCTTGATATAGATGAGCTAGCAAAAGACAAGGGAAAAGGAGGGAGTGTCACTCCCAAGTGGTCTACTGAGAGAGTCATGTGGGAATAGATGTCAAGGGAGCATCTTGCGGGGCAGCTAATGTAGTCGGTACTAGTAGTGCAGAAGCTGGAGGTGGTGATGAGGATGGTGTCAATGCTGGCAAATGCATATGCTCTTGCTGATGCTCTGACACAAATTCAGCTCCGACCAGGATGTCACAATGTCCACTAGCCGTCATTGAAGAAAAACCATCCTCATGGCACATATAGTTTCGATGCCAAGAGGGATGGTGCCACCCATGAAGCTCGTGGCTACTTGTCCCGCAGTCTACCTATACCATGAACCAGCAAAGTGATGCAAGGGTGAGTGTGGAGGACTACGACGCGGGCATTAGATGCCTGATAGGAAATACACTACGCTAAGACATACCCTAAGTAAAGGGGTACGTGCTTAGTCATCACACATAGATAAATTAAATGTGTAGTGCTCATGACACTCATGGAGGTGTCATGCCCTATAAGTGTCCTAAAAGGCAAGGCATGTATATACCTCAGGGTTGGTGACCATAGTGTAGCCACCTTCGATTTGCGTTGGGTGGTAGTACGGATCATGGCTGATATACTACGGCCTGGTCTACTATAAGGTCCACAGGGGTAGGTGACTGTTGAGAGCCATGTAATTAGGAGTCTGGATGAACTCTTGATTATACTGTCCAAGATGGAGGGTAAAGTTTGTGTAGGATATCCGAACCATCTCCCCCTATAACTACAACTGGAATTGTATCATATCACCTCAGTTGAAGCTGATCGGCACCCTCAAAATATGAAAATTGACAACACCTCCAGAGTCCACTCCCGATAAGCTGGCTTGTCAAGGGTGAACAAATGCTACTAGGGTCCATCCCCAACAATTCGTGGACCTCATACTCTAGTCTCACCAACTCTAGTGTAGGCCAATAAATAGTTCGGGTTTCCCTAAACTTCAATGACTCAAGTTAGTTATATTACTCCTGGTGAGCTAGTACACTGAAGCACTATGAATGTGGCTAAGGTTTTTGATAAGGCAGAGGTACTTGTGGTTGATAAGTACCTAAATGTATGTATTTTATATGTATAAGTATTGTACCATTTGCATGTAATTCAAATGAATTGATGCCTATTTTGTGTTTAAGTTTGTTTAATTTGTGTTATAGTCTTCAAAGAAGCCAAAATGAGCTCATGAATGCATACAGGAAGAAATCTAAACCAAAAACAATGTTTTAGGGTTTCGGTATTGTAGCAACATTGCAGCATGAAAGGCTGGATTGCGCCCGCAAGGATGCTTACAAGGCTCATTGGAAATTCTTGTGCCAGATTGCTATAGAAGGTAATGTAGCATTTTGAAGGGTTTTCAAGTAGAAAATCCTAAGAGCCTTGTTGGCTGGCTTGTGCCCACAAGGACGGCTGTAAGGAATAAGGATCAAACAAATCAGGTTTTTAAGCATTTTCTAAGGTAAAGTGAGGAGGAATTTTTGGGACTCCAAGCATTCTAAGGTAAATCCGGCTATGAGGAGCAAGATTTAAGGTGGTTTTTAGGTGGAAAGCAAGTGAAGAAGCTCATCTTGGCAAGATCTCTCATCGATATCACTTAGGGAATCTTGTAGGTGACGAGGGAAGCCGTCCCTATTGTGGTGTTCGTAGAAGCTTTCATCGCAATTCGGCTTGCCAACTCATCACCAACTCTTGAGGGAGTGTTGTTATGACCATCTTAGCTATTTGCATGATTTATTTCACATTCTTTTCTTGTGGAAAACTAAACCCTAAGGTCACTAGATAATTGTGAACCTTGGGATGAATGAACTTGTTTGAATGCTTTGACTTATTGTTAATTCATGTTGTTTGTTTTGTGGTTTATTCTGTGTGCTTATATACCTTGAGTTGCATGATAACTCTGCGAATTAATCTCTAGATTGTACTTGGATGCGCTGGATGTGCACTTATACTACACTCATATAATTTGAATGGGATACATCTACAAAAACACAGAGGGATTTGCGTATTTGGTACCCCTTAAGTATTAGGTTCAAACTTAGACATTGTGTTTGACCCTAATTAAAGGTTTCCCTAATCATAATGCAGTCATAAGGGAAGTTGGTTGGAAGAAATTGTAGTTAATACCCATATTGGATTAGGGGTTAATCACCGAGGAATTCAGGGTTCAGCTATTCTAGAAGTCTCATTGCCCAAACCATCATTGCTATCTTAACCCTAGCATCCTTCTAGCTCTAATAGTCCCGAGGGGATTCACATCCTTGACTATTCCTTCCACTGTTATTTCCCTCTGATCCCACAATACATTGCGGCCCTGTTTCTACTTTAGATTAAGGTCTTGTTAATATTTTGCACACTTGAACTTGAAGTTGTTTGTTAGACAACAAGTAAAAGGGCAATAAGGGTAGATCCTTGGCCCTAAGGGATATGACCCCTATGTCATGCACAGAGTACTACTCAATGACACCGTATACTTGCGGGACACTTACCAAGTTTTTCGAGCCATTGCTGGGGGAACAACAAGGAATACTAGGAAAACTTGTAACTTGTTGATTTAACCATTTTGCTTATTTTTCTTGTTTTGTTTTGTTCATTGATGGATATACTTCATTTCTTTCTTTCATTTCCTTTTGAGTTTTCTTATCTTGATCTTAACCCTTATTTATATTTGACTTATGTAAGGAACATCTTGTATGGCAAGAGCAAATCAGTTAAGAATATTGAAGTGGATAGTGAAATAGAGAGAACTTTGCACAAGAGATTATGGGAACAATTAGAAGGTTTAACGTCTGAAGAGGTTCAAATAGAGGATAGAGAATCATTAGTCATGGCCGAAGAACTAAGGAGGACATTATCGAATTATGAGAGGCCATTGTGTACAAGCTCCTACAATTCCGAGAAATAATTTTAAAATTAAGGGTAGTACAATTTGAATGATTCAGAATTCTATCCAGTTTGATGGGTTAATATATGAAGACCCCCATGATCATCTATCTCACCTTCTCTAGATATGCTCTATATTCAAGATAAACTCTGTGACTGATGGTATGATTCAACTAAGGTTGTTTCCATTTAGTTTGAGGGGGACAGCTTATAGATAGCTCACTTCGTTAGCTTCGAGGTCAATGAAGACTTGGAAAGAGATGGTGGAAAATTTTATTGGAAGGTACTTTATGAGTGCATTTTATCTAGATATTTTATATACCCTATTGTGTTTTTACTTGTCCTTTTAGCATAATTTTGTTATCAACCGATGCTACTTGAGTTATGTTTGCTAAATTGTGCAAATAATGGGGTTATGGATCAAAAGGAATGAGAAGAGAAGAATTCTGATCTAAAACAATGTTGCAATACAAGTTTTAGGATAAGCAAGGTCCCCAGCATAGGTGTGCTTGAAAGAACTGTCGAAAGTACGGGCATGTCGAACCCCCATGCATTTTACTGGAGTCTGCACAGAATTGAGAAGCACTGTTTCACTATCCCCAGCACCATCATGCTAAAAGAGTACCGTCGGTAAGCATGAGCGTGCTTAACCCCTTGGGTTTTACTAGAAGTTTCAAGAGAAAATTAGCATGCTTATTGTGCCCCTTACATAAGCGTGCTCTGTAAGCATGGGCATGCTTACCCTCATGGGATTTACTAGATTTGCGCAGAAATCAATCCTTAGGATCTAGAGCCAAGCACGGTCATTAGCACGTCCGTAAGCACGGGCATGCTTACATATGGAAAGGGTTATTTAAGCTGTAATGTTAAATTTCAAAGGGATCTTCTTCTCTTTTTTGATGCACCAGATTATGATCCTTGACTTCTAATGTTTTGATTTTAGTAATATTGATTCTCAGGTTTCCTTGTGGTCTTCCTACTGTTCATATTGCTTATCGTTCTTTGTGTTTCTTACCTTGATGCTTGTATGTTGCCAGCTTACTGAGAGACTGCTGACTAGCCTCGTATGCATGAATTTTCATTGCTATTTTCCTCATTGGTTGCCATTGCATTTTAAGTTTCTATTTAACCTTAGATTGATTAGTTCAAATATTGTATTTTCCATTACTTTAAGTATAAGAAAACCGAAAATCATCAAATCTTATACTTTTTGAAAAGTATTTTCTCCGGCGCCGAGGGGGGCTTCAGCCCCTACTAGCCCCCCCTTGGTTCCGCCCCTGTATGTAAGGGTGATCACTTCATTTTAAAAAGATTATAAATGTTCAAAAAATTATATTAATTTAAATTTGAGATTATAATAATAAATATTTTAAAAATTATATATTGACTACACCTTAGTGGGCCATCAGCACCAACATTAAGGGTGCTCACTTCATTTTAAAAAGATTATAAATGTTCAAAATATTATATTAATTTAAATTTGAGATTATAATAATTAATATTTTAAAAATTATATATTGACTACACCTACAAAGTTGGGGGTTGAATTGTGTGGCTTTTCATATAATTAGTCATGCAATAATTCATATAATTTTTCAATTAGAAATGGAGGGATATTTTTTAATTTAATTTTGTTTGTACTGTGTTATAATAAAAAAAAAAGTAAGATTATTTAGGCTGAAATAATATGCCGAATAAGTGGATTGAATGACGTGGATGTCAAGTTGGCATCTATGTCAGCATCCACATCATTCTTAATCTATCTTTTTTTTTTTAGATTTAATTTTTTTTTATAATCTAAACATTTGTTTTATAATTTTTAAGGTTGAAGGATTTATCCTAAACTCTAAACCCTAATACCCTAAAATATTAAACCCAAATATTATAACATCTTTAACCTAAAATTCAAAAAATATAAACTATAAACCCTAAATCCGAAATCCTAAGCTCTAAACCCTAAAGGAGATTTGCAATTTATTAATTAAAGTCTAGGGAGAGGGTTTCTATTTATCGTTTACACTAAGGTTTTGATAATAAAGAGAAATTAGATTTTTTTTTTTTTTTTTATAAAAAAAAGAGAAAAAATGACGTGGATGCATTTGGCCTATCAATTCAGCCTAAATATCTTTACTAAAAAACCTCATGAATTTTCATATAATTGCAATTAATTTTTAAAAGATCAACTAGTAAAGATTTTTTTTTTAGAGTGATAATCATATAGATTTAAAAAAATATATTTGAAAAACATTAATTGATGTAGATAATTGATTAAAGAAATAGCAATTACTGGATCACCTTGTGATTGAAATTTTATTTTTATACGTTAATAACATAATAATTGAAACGAATAAGATAATGAAAAAATAAAATATTTGAATATAAATATATTAAAAATAGATTAAGAAAAAAATTAAGCATCGCTATCCTTGCAATTTTAAAATTTATAATTACAATATTGCTAGTTTTATGGCAGTTGTTTTGTTTTGGTTTTGTGTGTGTGTGTGTGTGTGTGTGTGTGTTTTTGACAAATTAGTTTATCAAATTAAGTTTGAAGATGAAGTTTCTAGAAATGAATATATAAAGACTACAAACAAAAAAATATGATACAAATAAATCAGAAGTCAGTTATAAAAAAAATTAAATTAACTTCAAAAAGTGTTCACTATATTTGAAATAGATTATTAAATAAGACAAAAATAAAATAAAAAAGCAGATTAGGCATGAAATAGAAAGGGAAAATTATTTTTTACCCCTCGGGGAATTCAAAACTTCTCAGTCAGCCCCTGCAAAGTTTGAATACCCCAGACAGCCCTTCCTTTATTGTTTTACTTTTTTTTTGCCCCCTGTAGATCATTTAGACTGGGTCCATGTTGTGAAATTCTTTATTTGCCCTTGAACATGGTGGGAAAAATCCACCATGGATTCTCTTTCCTCTACTTTCATCTGCCCCTTTTTTGCTTTCTTCTCCGGCCCTCCGTCGACCCCCGTAGAGTCCTCTCCAACAACTTCACCCGCGTCTCCGAGCTCCTCCCGACTCCGAGCTCCCCCCAACCTCATGCCCCATCATTCATGGCCGTATACCACCTTGCCTCGCAGGTGGCGCCTACATCCGCAACGGCCCCAACCCTCAATATCTCCCTCGCGGTCCTCACCATCTTTTCGACGGCAACGACATGCTCCACTCCCTCCTCCTCCTCGTCACCCCCTCTTATCTCCTCTCGCTTTCCACCACCAATGGCGACATCTCCACTCTCGTCCGTGAAGACTTCTCCGGCAAACTCTTCATGGGCATGACCGCTCATCCCAAGAAAGATCTTACTTCTGGTTCATTCCTCGCCTACTTCCGGTTCGACAAGGACGACAACAAGCTCGCCGCGCGTTTCCATCTTCTCCGTTCATAAGCCGTCCTTCCTCCGCCGACGTTCCCGCTTAAATTTTCTACTATCCTTGCCCCATTCCAAGTTTCTTGTCTTTATAATGTTATTTTAACAGAAACCCGATTTTTTAAACAGAAACTTTTTTTTTTAACGGAAACCTCTTTGTTTAAACGAAAACCTCTTTTTTTAAACGAAAACCACATTTCTTCAACTAGTGCTATTAAACAATTAAACAGAAACCTCATTTCTCATCTTCAAGCAAGGTCTAGGGAAAGAAGAGCAATTAATTTGTTGCATGCATGAGTATTTAATGTTTATTGTCTCCAAGCATGCATGAGTAGTTAATGTTTCTTGTTCCAAGAGTGCATGACTTTAATCTCTTGTCCCATTCCAAGTTTTTTTGTCTTTGTAATGTTATTTTAACAGAAACCCGATTTTTTAAACAGAAACTTTTTTTTTTAAACGGAAACCTCTTTGTTTAAACGAAAACCTCTTTTTTAAAACGAAAACCACATTTCTTCAACTGGTGCTATTAAACAATTAAACAGAAACCACATTTCTCATCTTCAAGCAAGGTCTAGGAAAGAAGAGCAATTAATTTGTTGCATGCATGAGTATTTAATGTTTATTGTCTCCAAGCATGCATGAGTAGTTAATGTTTCTTATTCCAAGAGTGCATGACTTTAATCTCTTGTCCCATTCCAAGTTTTCTTGTCTTTGTATTGTTATTTTAACAGAAACCCGATTTTTTAAACAGAAACTTTTTTTTTAAACGGAAACCTCTTTTTTTAAACGAAAACCACATTTCTTCAACTGGTGCTATTAAACAATTAAACAGAAACCTCATTTCTCATCTTCAAGCAAGGTTTAGGGAAAGAAGAGCAATTAATTTGTTGTATGCATGAGTATTTAATGTTTATTGTCTCCAAGCATGAATGAGTATTTGATGCTTGAGCTCCTCGAGAACCTCCGCCAGGCTCGCAAAACCGGATCCGGATCTGGATCTGAAGCCGCCCCATCCTTCGAATCCGTGGCATCCCTCCTCTCTCGATTCTCCGACGTTAAGCGCTCCATCGATGTGGAACTCTCCTGCCTCCGTGTGCTCAATCCCTCTGCCAAGCCCGTCGTGAAGCCTCAGCTAGAAGCCCTCTCAGCCATGATCGCCGACCTTGAGCGCCTCATCGCTGATAACTCCTACTTCTTGCCTTTCTACGATGTTCGCTCTTCTCTCAAATCCATTTCCGATTTGAAAGAATCCCTAGATGCCCTCTCCACTGAGCTTGTCCCAAGGAAGAAGTTCTCCTTTAAGAACAAGTCTTTGAAGAAGCTTCAACCTGTTTTGAGCCACAACTTCCCATGCAAGGGACAATTTCGTCCAAAAAGTTTAAAATTAACTCTATTGATCACTGTTAGATATTTTGGGGGTTTAAAAATCATTATATTCAAAAGGAGGGTGTTTTTAGGGATATGAAAATGTGTGGGGTTTTTTTGTGCATATTGCAAACTTTGTGGGTTTTTTTTGGTAATTTGCTGAAATAAAAATGATATAGAATTATAGTAAAATAAAAAAGATTTTTAATTTATTATTTTTAATAAAAGATAGTTAAGATGATTTAGCATTGATTTAAATTAAATAAAAAATAAATATCATTATTGGTTATAATTAATAAATATTATATTTATAATAAAGAGGGTTTAAAATTAATGAGGTGGCATTCCAAGTTAGGAGATTTTAAATACATTGAATTGGTTGAAATGTTGAATTTCCGTCCTTGATTAAAATAATAATAATAATAATAATAATAATTATTATTATTATTATTATTATTATAAATAACTATTATTTTATAATTATAAGGTTTTAAAAAATTTTAAAGTATAAAGATGTAGCATGAGGCCTCCGATAGTGGATGTTGAATACAAAAATTTTAAATATCAATTTATTATAATAAATAATTATTATAATTACATTTGATAAAATTTAAAATATTTTTTTTAAGATTTTAAATTTTAAATTTTAAATGTACTACTTCGAGGTCTTTGATAGAGTTATTAATAATACACTTAACAAATAAATTAATTAAATTAATGGATTTTAATAATATTTAACAAATAAACTAATTAAATTAATGGTTTTATTTCAGAGCAGCCGCTGCCCTAGCTTCGGATTCACAGCCCCCCAACCCCACAAAATTCTCAGGAAATCCGGTAGCAATCTCGGTTCCGGCCATGGCGACGCCACCACGCGAAGGATCTGCGGTGGTTGTTGGCGAGAAGGGGTGCTCTTTATCATCTGCCGCCGTGTACAGCGTCTCCCGTGGCCTGAGCAAGCTCTTCATCGACCCCGTCGCCCTCAAGAAGCTCTGTCAGCAGAAGAATCAGCCTTCTAAGCCCGTCTCGAATACCGCCGTTGTCCAAGGATGCATCCTCACCGTCGAGGAGTCTCGCGCAACCCTAGCTGTGCTCCTCAACAAATTCGTCATCTCTGAATTTCCTGTCCGCCCGGTGATTCCTCTTTTGATCCAAAAAACCCTTGTTCTTGCTGCCGGGTTTGAAACAATCGATTTCGGCTCCTCACAAGCGTTTCTCGCCTCATTGTGCCGGTTGAATGAGGAGAGATGTCATGAGATTGGGGTCACTGAAGAGGAAATCGCTGTGCTTGAGAACTCCTACGCTTCATCGATCGCGGTTTGTGCACTTTTAGATTGCTGTGCTTCTGCTCTGGTGAGGGTTTCTGATGCAGTGGCGGCTTTGTCCTCCGAGGCAGCCAGGGTGGATGTGAGTCTGTTTGATCTGCCTGTCTCCGACATCGGGCTTACAATTAAGGATGAGTCTGATGTAGCTGCCAGCATGAAAGCTTTCCTTTATGGATCAAAGCTTGCAGGAAAACTTGATTCATAACCGTTTGCAGAGATCCCTGAAGTTCATGGTACTTTAAGGGAAGCTGTTAGATTTCTACATGGAAGAACTCGAGTTGAGTTGAATACTTCTGTTAAGAGTAAGAAGGTTGTGGGATCTGGAATTCATGGGAAAGAGAGCGCTTTTGCGCCTTCTGCGTTACTGTTGGCCAAAGCTATTCAATATATGAGTGAGGCAAGCTATGGCCGGGCTGAATTGGTTGTTGCATCTGTTGTTGGTGAAGAATTACGGTCGAAAGTAGGGGAAGTGTTTCAGAAAGAATGCCACTGCATTGCTGCACTGAAAAATGATGTCGATTCAATTATAAGAGCTAGTTTTAATTATGTACCAGTTCTTCATCAAGTGTATGATCTGTTGGTTAAGTTCAGGGAGATTCTTGCTTGGGAGGCAGCATTGGCTCTGTTTGCAATTGAAGTAGATGAGTCTGTGGAGAAAGCAGCAGTTGTTCCATTGGAGAGCTCTAAGAGTGAAAAGAAAAGTGAAAAGAAAAAGAAGACGACTTTGGGGAAGGGGACTTCTATAGTAAGACAGCTGCTTAAAGAGAGACTTTCACTTGAGGCGGATGCTTCACTTGAAAATGTGATGAATTTGGTACGAGTGGCGCATTACCTCGCAGGAGCATTTGATCCCAAGGACTCGGAACTTGACACCTTGATAGGAAACTTAAAAGAGATTGTTGAGAGCAACGGAGCTAGAAGACTCCCCAAAATTCCTAAGGTATGAACATATTATGATTTAGTTCTAATGTGCGAATGGAAGACATTACATATTCTTAGATCTTGAAAATAAGGATAAAACGGTTAATAAGTAGTCTAGGCTAAGGATGTCAAATGATTTATCTTTATATGATGGTTAAAGATTGATCTAGTTCTAGTTATGCTTTCAATATATGGATTATTACCATAATTAGTATCTTGGTGGGTTGAAGAGATTGCAAGCCTTTCTAAAAGGAGAGGTGATGGTCTTTACCCAAGAACCCATGAACTTGATAATACTCATGAAAAGATTGATTTGTTGATGTGATGCTACTAGTCTTAAAGATCACTGTTAATAGAACCAAGCAAAAAAAAAAAAAAAAAAATCAATAAACATGCTTGCAACAGATGTCACCCTCTTGATGAAGTAGTTAAATCGCTGGGCTATTAAGACAGTTTCCTTTTTCACCTCATGACACAGGAAAAATTAAGTTGTAGAAAAAGAAGAATTCCAGAATTGTATGCACGTTCATGAAAATGAACATTTATTTCTTTTTGAAAGCATACATACAGAAAACCCAAGAAAGTTAAAGATACGCCTACACAAAACAATGCTCTTTAAGGTATTCTATGTCAAAAGGACAACCCGAATAAAGAGCATCACATTTCAAAAACTTGATGATGTAGTTACGTAACATGTGTTGGGAATATAGACTGCTAGAGCTCAGGAATATTATCAGTGTTCTCCTAGACAACACGCTACTTTCAACAAAAATAACATATAAAAGAAATCTCAAATAGCTCAGCTTCTTTTCTAAGGAAATCGAGTCTATTCTGAAGATCTTCACGAGCCTTTCTTAACTTCAAGTCTTCAGTTTTACTGTGTTTCTGAAAACAAGATAAAGCTTTCAAGAGTATAATCAAGATATGGATGGAGTATAGAATTTTCGATTAGTATGTGATTTGTTTAATAGTTTGCTTGCGTGTAAGACTCTTTGTTGCTTTATGTAATTGCATTTCTTCTTATTAGGGCACGCGTGACTTTGGGAAAGAGCAAATGGCAATAAAAGAACGTGCATTTTCAGTTATTGTTGGTGTTTTTAAGAAGCATGGGGCAGTGGCACTTGACACCCCTGCCTTTGAGTTAAGAGAGACTCTCATGGGCAAATATGGAGAGGATTCAAAGTTGATATATGACCTTGCTGATCAGGTATGTTGCACTTTTTTATCATTGTGCTGATATAAATGTGTTAAAAATATTTTTAATGCTTCTTATTATTTCTGTAAATATGAATGATGCATTTTATGGCCGTTTATGTAAGTGGTGCTTTGTTTTTCATATTTGTAAGTGGTGTTGGCTGGCATTGGATGCACTGTAGGCAGGGTGCACAAACACAATTGACCATTCATAGAGACATAGAGATAAGTGGATCATTAGTGGTTTTGAGAAAAACAAGGACATGTGCTTGTGGGAGCAGGGGATGCCAGTGAGACTCAAGTGTTTCAAGTTGTCAATGCCAAGTAATTCTTAAACAGTGAGAGTTAGTGAATATCTTTAACATAACATACATTAGAATAATGCCATCTCTATAACTTGATTTACATAATAGATTTTCAATGTATTGATAGTTACTATTAACTTGTTATCTTGACACCATTGAAGATTTATCATACTATATGAAAAAAAAACTCCTAGATATTATTAGATGTCTCATGTCAAAAATAATATATTTACTCGAAGAAAATTTGAATTTATTGATTTGCATTAATTTTTTCTTTCATTGTAAAGATTTATGATATTAAATGTCATCGAAGATCTATCATATCATAAATAAAAAAACAAAAAATATTAATAGATGTCTTTTAGATCTATCACAACACAGATGAAAACCCAAGATATTAACAAATGCCACATATCAAAATCAATATATTCATAGGATAGATTTTCAATGTATTGATAGGCAATTCGCTGGCTGGGAGTGGATGCACTGTAGGCAGGGGTGCACAAACACAATTGACCATTCATAGAGACATAAAGATAAGTGCATCATTAGGGGTTTTGAGAAAAACAAGGACATGTGCTTGTGGGAGCAGGGGATGACAGTGAGACTCAAGTGTTTCAAGTTGTCAATGCCAAGTCATTCTTAAACAGTCAGAGTTAGTGAATATCTTTAACATAACATACATTAGAATAATGCCATCTCTATAACTTGATTTACATAATAGATTTTCAATGTATTGATAGTTATTATTAACTTGTTATCTTGACACCATTGAAAATTTATCATACTATATGAAAAAAAACTCCCAAGATATTATTAGATGTCTTATGTCAAAAATAATATATTTAATCGAAGAAAATTTGAATTTATTGATTTGCATTAATTTTTTCTTTCATTGTAAAGATTTATGATATTAAATGTCATGGAAGATCTATCATATCATAAAAAAAAAAAAAAAAAAATATTGATAGATGTCTTCTAGATCTATCACAACACAGATGAAAACCCAAGATATTAACAAATGTCACATATCAAAATCAATATATTCATTGGATAGATTTTCAATGTATTGATAGGCAATTCGCTGGCTGGGAGTGGATGCACTGTAGGCAGGGGTGCACAAACACAATTGACCATTCATAGAGACATAAAGATAAGTGCATCATTAGTGGTTTTGAGAAAAACAAGGACATGTGCTTGTGGGAGCAGGGGATGACAGTGAGACTCAAGTGTTTCAAGTTGTCAATGCCAAGTCATTCTTAAACAGTGAGAGTTAGTTAATATCTTTAACATAACATACATTAGAATAATGCCATCTCTATAACTTGATTTACATAATAGATTTTCAATGTATTGATAGTTATTATTAACTGGTTATCTTGACACCATTGAAGATTTATCATACTATATGTAAAAAAAAACTCCAAGATATTATTAAATGTCTCATGTCAAAAATAATATATTTACTTGAAGAAAATTCGAATTTATTGATTTGCATTAATTTTTTCTTTCCTTGTAAGGATTTATGATATTAAATGTCATGGAAGATCTATCATATCATAAATAAAAAAAAACAGAAATATCAATAGATGTCTTCTAGATCTGTCACAACACAGATGAAAACCCAAGATATTAACAAATGCCACATATCAAAATTAATATATGCATAGGATAAATTTTCAATGTTAGGCAATTCTTTTTATTTATTTATTTTCAAAATCAATATATTCTGTAAATATGACCAGGTATGTAGCATCTTCATGTGCTACATATGATACATTTTATGGTCTAAATCTTGGTTCATTTTACTTGAGTTTTGATATTGTGGATAGTATGTCTTAATCTCAAATACATGGTTCTTATTGCTTTATGTATAAACCATTAACTTTGTAGATATGCTTGGAAATGTTGTTCTAAGGATTGATTCAAGGTCTTAAATAAATACATGGCTTTGATTTTATATTGTCTTTTGCATTTTTTTAATTATATTTCTCATTTTAAAGTTTGTATTTTGCTTCTCAGGGTGGTGAACTTTGTTCACTAAGGTATGACCTCACCGTTCCCTTTGCCCGTTACTTGGCCATGAATAATATCAATGCACTGAAGAGATACCAGATTGCTAAAGTGTATAGAAGAGATAATCCCTCTAAGGGAAGATATCGTGAGTTCTATCAATGTGACTTCGACATTGCCGGGCAATATGAGCTGATGGAACCTGATTTTGAAGTAGTTAGGGTTTTGACTGAATTGCTAGATGAGCTATCTATTGGTGATTATGAGGTATTTTCCCCGGTTAATACTTATTGTTTGCTGTATGATTTTGTTATTTACTTGACTTTATTTAGCAATCCTATGCTATTTTCTTGTGCATTAAATTAAAGTTGCTTTAGTTTAGGTGCTTGTCTGTGCCTAGTTTTTTATCGAGTGTAACAGTTCCTTTGCCATTCTTGCAGATTAAGTTAAATCATCGAAAGTTGTTAGATGGTATGTTGGAAATTTGTGGTATTCCATCAGAGAAATTCAGAACAGTTTGTTCAAGTATTGATAAATTGGATAAGCAGACATTTGAGTATGTAAAAAAGGAGTTGGTGAGATTCTAATATTCTATAAATTGAAATGATATGATTTTTCTGAAAACATGCATTAATTTATATATTCTTTCTCATTTAATTTTGATTGTATTGCAAGGTTGAGGATAAAGGCTTGACCTCAGAAATAGCCGAGAGAATTGGTGATTTTGTGAAGAAAAGAGGGCCTCCTCTTGAAATTTTATCTGAATTGACAAGTGAGGGTAGTCAATTCTTGGGAAATAGCGAGGCTGTTGTTGCACTGGATGAGTTGAAGATTTTGTTTACAGCTCTTGACAAATCAAAGTGCCTAAATAGAGTGGTTTTTGACTTGAGCCTTGCAAGAGGCCTTGATTATTACACAGGAGTTATTTTTGAAGCAGTTTTCAAGGGCACGACACAGGTAAAATTACTTGTCAGTGACATCTAATAGAGGGTAAATGTATGGGTTTCTGAATCTTATTCTGCAGTATTCAAATATAAATGATTTATGTTTCCTCTCCTATTTTTCCCTTCTCAGACCATGCATTTCACTAAATACAGTAACAGATGATGTTCCTACAAACAATAACATTTTTGGGGCAATTTATATTCTTAACTATTTTCTTTGGTTCCTAGGTTGGTTCCATTGCAGCTGGTGGACGTTATGATAATTTGGTTGGAATGTTCAGCGGAAAGGCAGTCCCTGCAGTTGGTGTCAGCCTGGGAATTGAGCGAGTCTTTACGATAATGGAGCAATTAGAAAAGGACCGAAACCAGGTATTATTGAATCTTCATTATTTAAATTGAGGGCAGGGTTGGTTATTTGTGTTACCACTAATTTTTTGACAGTGGGATGTATCAGTACTATTATACATGGCTGCCGTAAACATTTACCTTTTACATGATATGCCTATGATATGTGACGATTTTGCTATTAGACACTGATTCTTTTCTTATGATACCAGGTAATTCGGGCAACAGAAACACAAGTTTTGGTGGCGATTTTAGGAAAAGGTCTTGCTTTGGCTGCTGAGCTGGTGAGTGAATTGTGGAATGCGAAAATAAAAGCAGAATTTGGGTTGACAAAAAGAGTCATGAACCATATAACTCGTGCCAAACAAACTGGCATCCCTTGGATGGTGATCGTTGGGGAGTCAGAGTTACAGGACGGTGTTGTCAAATTAAAAAGCATTGAAACCTATAAAGAGGAAGTCTTTCAAAGAGACAAAATCGTGGAAGAACTCCAACGAAGACTGGGCATAAACTGAAAGCCATACCACTCTGTACCAGGCCTTAATGGCTGGCTTGCTGATGTTAATTTATAGCTGGGAGCTCCAGCTTGTCCTTCATAAATTAAAAAAGAATGGTCAAAAGAATGATGTGCAATTTGGTATGTTGATTTACAGGTTATGATGGGTTGAGTTTTTATGAGGATTTTGTAAGCTACGGCTGTTTGAAAGTGTGGGTTTTTTTTTATGAGGGTTTTGTAAGCTACATTGATGTCTGCAAGTGTTTTATTTGCAGGTGAATTTTGTATTTTAGTCATTAGTATGTATTACATTGGATGTGAATTGGGTATGTAAGCTACATTATCATTTGAAAATGTTTTATTTTATCAGTTGATTTGCAGGTTTTTGTTTTGATACATTCTTCAGTTTTCATTAATGTATTATGGTTGGTTTGTACTTCCTAGCTTCATATTTTTCAGTTTTCACTAATGTATTATGGTTGGTTTGTACTTCCTAGCTTCATATTAAATTAAATTTTCAATGTTAGGCAATTCTTTTTATTTATTTATTTTCAAAATCAATATATTCTGTAAATATGACCAGGTATGTAGCATCTTCATGTGCTACATATGATACATTTTATGGTCTAAATCTTGATTCATTTTACTTAAGTTTTGATATTGTGGATAGTATGTCTTAATCTCAAATACATGGTTCTTATTGCTTTATGTATAAACCATTAACTTTGTAGATATGCTTGGAAATGTTGTTCTAAGGATTGATTCAAGGTCTTAAATAAATACATGGCTTTGATTTTATATTGTCTTTTACATTTTTTTAATTATATTTCTCATTTTAAAGTTTGTATTTTGCTTCTCAGGGTGATGAACTTTGTTCACTAAGGTATGACCTCACCGTTCCCTTTGCCCGTTACTTGGCCATGAATAATATCAATGCACTGAAGAGATACCAGATTGCTAAAGTGTTTAGAAGAGATAATCCCTCTAAGGGAACATATCGTGAGTTCTATCAATGTGACTTCGACATTGCCGGGCAATATGAGCTGATGGAACCTGATTTTGAAGTAGTTAGGGTTTTGACTGAATTGCTAAATGAGCTATCTATTGGTGATTATGAGGTATTTTCCCCGGTTAATACTTATTGTTTGCTGTATGATTTTGTTATTTACTTGACTTTATTTAGCAATCCTATGCTATTTTCTTGTGCATTAAATTAAAGTTGCTTTAGTTTAGGTGCTTGTCTGTGTCTAGTTTTTTATCGAGTGTAACATTTCCTTTGCCATTCTTGCAGATCAAGTTAAATCATCAAAAGTTGTTAGATGTTATGTTGGAAATTTGTGGTATTCCATCAGAGAAATTCAGAACAGTTTGTTCAAGTATTGATAAATTGGATAAGCAGACATTTGAGGATGTAAAAAAGGAGTTGGTGAGATTCTAATATTCTATAAATTGAAATGATATGATTTTTCTGAAAACATGCATTAATTTATATATTCTTTCTCATTTAATTTTGATTGTATTGCAAGGTTGAGGATAAAGGCTTGACCTCAGAAATAGCTGAGAGAATTGGTGATTTTGTGAAGATAAGAGGGCCTCCTCTTGAAATTTTATCTGAATTGACAAGTGAGGGTAGTCAATTCTTGGGAAATAGCGAGGCTGTTGTTGCATTGGATGAGTTGAAGATTTTGTTTACAGCTCTTGACAAATCGAAGTGCCTAAATAGAGTGGTTTTTGACTTGAGCCTTGCAAGAGGCCTTGATTATTACACAGGAGTTATTTTTGAAGCAGTTTTCAAGGGCACGACACAGGTAAAATTACTTGTCAGTGACATCTAATAGAGGGTAAATGTATGGGTTTCTCAATCTTATTCTGTAGTATGCAAATATAAATGATTTATGTTTCCTCTCCCATTTTTCCCTTCTCAGGCCATGCATTTCACTAAATACAGTAACAGATGATGTTCCTACAAACAATAACATTTTTAGGGCAATTTATATTCTTAACTATTTTCTTTGGTTCCTAGGTTGGTTCCATTGCAGCTGGTGGACGTTATGATAATTTGGTTGGAATGTTCAGCGGAAAGGCAGTCCCTGCAGTTGGTGTCAGCCTGGGAATTGAGCGAGTCTTTATGATAATGGAGCAATTAGAAAAGGACCGAAACCAGGTATTATTGAATCTTCATTACTTAAATTGAGGGCAGGGTTGGTTTTTATGAGGATGGTCAAAAGAATGATGTGCAATTTGGTATGTTGATTTACAGGTTATGATGGGTTGAGTTTTTATGAGGATTTTGTAAGCTACAGCTTTTTGAAAGTGTGGGTTTTTTTTTAGGGTTTTGTAAGCTACATTGATCCTGGATCCAGAACTAGAGGAGATGAACTCAACGTTCTCCACTATTGCATTAATGCTTTTTCATTTTGTTTCTTCATCAACATGAATTGATAATTTCTCCACCAAACCTAAAAATTTGAAGAAATATTAACTAAAAACAATCTTGTTAAAAAAAAAAAAAATCTATTGTTTTATGAAAAATCTTGCATACATAAGTGTTTTGAGTCTCAATTGTTGACCATACTATCTCAATAGTGAGCCACCTTAAAAAATTCAATCCTATTAGGCTCTTGATCATCCTTACGCTATATAGTTGTATATATAATAAACATTAATTATTGAATAAAATAAGCATTAAAAAAAGAGCTAAATAATGTATTAAATAAAATAAAAAATACGAGTTCATAGTAACTTGCAACAAATGCCCTGGATCCTTGATTGTGTAAACTTGACTACTTGCCGAGCTTTTTGATTAATTCTTCATTCTAAAAAAAAGAATTAATATATTCATGGTATGAATAATTAAAAAAAAAATTAAAATTACCATTATTAAATTGATCATAATTTTACATGTAAGTAAAATTAGCTAAGTATACAAAGACAAAAAAAAATCACTTTGTCCCAATTAATTAATAAATGAATAACAAATTATACTTGCAGGGGTGGAACCAGGACTCGATGTTAAGGGGGGCTGAAGCCTAAAAGTAAAACAAAAAAAATAATCCAACAAAATAATTATTTTAAATGAAGAATAATATGCTAATATAACACAAATTTGAATACATATATTAAATAAATATAGAGTATATTTAAATTTTTATTATTACCTATACAAATATATGAGATTTTCAATAATTCAACTAATAAAAATACATTTCAAGTTTATATTCTTTAAAAAAATATGGTAAAATTGATCACTCCCACTACAAACAACCAAACTATTGTTTATACAAAACTTTTGTTCTTTCACTCTAGCATATATGGTACATTATAACATATGTGTATATATGTTATAATGTATATATTTGTTATGGCTCATGATCAATTTATTTTTTTTTAAAGTACTATAATTTGTATATAAGATTTTTTTATTAAATTTTTGAAATCATAGTAATTTTTAACTTAAAAAATAAAATAGGGAAAAAATGCACCAAGAGGGATTTGAACTTGGATGGGTCAGAAAGTCAAGTACCTTATAAGTAGACCCCACTCAAGCACACCTACATTTCACACTTATATTTGTTCAAATATTGTATTTTGCATTACTTTAAGTATAGGAAAACCGAAAATCATCAAATCAAATCTTATACTTCTCGAAAAGTATTTTCTTCGGCGCCGAAGGGGGCTTCAGCCCCTGCTAGCCGCCCCCCCCCCCCCCCCCTTGGTTTCCGCCCCTGTATGTAAGGGTGATCACTTCATTTTAAAAAGATTATAAATGTTCAAAAAATTATATTAATTTAAATTTGAGATTATAATAATAAATATTTTAAAAATTATATATTGACTACACCTCAGTGGGCCACCAGCACCAACATTAAGGGTGCTCACTTCATTTTAAAAAGATTATAAATGTTCAAAAGATTATATTAATTTAAATTTGAGATTATAATAATTAATATTTTAAAAATTATATATTGACTACACCTCAGTGGGCCACCAGCACCAACATTAAGGGTGCTCACTTCATTTTAAAAAGATTATAAATGTTCAAAATATTATATTAATTTAAATTTGAGATTATAATAATTAATATTTTAAAAATTATATATTGACTACACCTACAAAGTTGGGGTTTGAATTGTGTGGCTTTTCATATAATTAGTCATGACAATAATTCATATAATTTTTTAATTAGAAATGGAGGGATATTTTTTAATTTAATTTTGTTTGTACTATGTTATAATAAAAAAAAAAGTAAGGTTATTTAGGCTGAAATAATATGCCGAATAAGTGGATTGAATGACGTGGATGTCAAGTTGGCATCTATGTCAGCATCCACATCATTCTTAATCCATTTTTTTTTTAAAGATTTAATTTTTTTTTATAATCTAAACATTTGTTTTATAATTTTTAAAGTTGAAGGATTTATCCTAAACTCTAAATCCTAATACCCTAAAATATTAAACCCAAATATTATAACATCTTTAACCTAAAATTCAAAAAACATAAACTATAAACCCTAAATCCGAAATCCTAAGCTCTAAACCTTAAAGGAGATTTGCAATTTATTAATTAAAGTCTAGGGAGAGGGTTTCTATTTATCGTTTACACTAAGGTTTTGATAATAAAGAGAAATTAGATTTTTTTTTTTATAAAAAAAAGAGAAAATGACGTGGATGCATTTGGCCTATCAATTCAGCCTAAATATCTTTACTAAAAAAACCTCATGAATTTTCATATAATTGCAATTAATTTTTAAAAGATCAACTAGTAAAGATTTTTTTTAGAGTGATAATCATATAGATTTAAAAAAGAATATTTGAAAAACATTAATTGATGTAGATAATTGATTAAAGAAATAGCAATTACTGGATCACCTTGTGATTGAAATTTTATTTTTATACGTTAATAACATAATAATTGAAACGAATAAGATAATGAAAAAATAAAATATTTGAACATAAATATGTTAAAAATAGATTAAGAAAAAAATTAAGCATCGCTATCCTTGCAATTTTAAAATTTATAATTACAATATTGCTAGTTTTATGGCAGTTGTTTTGTTTTGGTTTTGTGTGTGTGTGTGTGTGTTTTTGACAAATTAGTTTATCAAATTAAGTTTGAAGATGAAGTTTCTAGAAATGAATATATAAAGACTACAAACAAAAACATATGATACAAATAAATCAGAAGTCAGTTATAAAAAAAATTAAATTAACTTCAAAAAGTGTTCACTATATTTGAAATAGATTATTAAATAAGACAAAAATAAAATAAAAAAGCAGATTAGGCATGAAATAGAAATGATATAGAATTATAGTAAAATAAAAAAGATTTTTAATTTATTATTTTTAATAAAAGATAGTTGAGATGATTTAGCATTGATTTAAATTAAATAAAAAATAAATATCATTATTGGTTATAATTAATAAATATTATATTTATAATGAAGAGGGTTTAAAATTAATGAGGTGGCATTCCAAGTTAGGAGATTTTAAATACATTGAATTGGTTGAAATGTTGAATTTCCGTCCTTGATTAAAATAATAATAATAATAATAATAATAATAATTATAAATAACTATTATTTTATAATTATAAGGTTTTAAAAAATTTTAAAGTATAAAGATGTAGTATGAGGCCTCCGATAGTGGATGTTGAATACAAAAATTTTAAATATCAATTTATTATAATAAATAATTATTATAATTACATTTGATAAAATTTAAATATTTTTTTTAAGATTTAAATGTACTACTTCGAGGTCTTTGATAGAGTTATTAATAATACACTTAACAAATAAATTAATTAAATTAATGGATTTTAATAATATTTAACAAATAAACTAATTAAATTAATGGTTTTATTTCAGAGCAGCCGCTGCCCTAGCTTCGGATTCACAGCCCCCCAACCCCACAAAATTCTCAGGAAATCCGGTAGCAATCTCGGTTCCGGCCATGGCGACGCCACCACGCGAAGGATCTGCGGTGGTTGTTGGCGAGAAGGGGTGCTCTTTATCATCTGCCGCCGTGTACAGCGTCTCCCGTGGCCTGAGCAAGCTCTTCATCGACCCCGTCGCCCTCAAGAAGCTCTGTCAGCAGAAGAATCAGCCTTCTAAGCCCGTCTCGAATACCGCCGTTGTCCAAGGATGCATCCTCACCGTCGAGGAGTCTCGCGCAACCCTAGCTGTGCTCCTCAACAAATTCGTCATCTCTGAATTTCCTGTCCGCCCGGTGATTCCTCTTTTGATCCAAAAAACCCTTGTTCTTGCTGCCGGGTTTGAAACAATCGATTTCGGCTCCTCACAAGCGTTTCTCGCCTCATTGTGCCGGTTGAATGAGGAGAGATGTCATGAGATTGGGGTCACTGAAGAGGAAATCGCTGTGCTTGAGAACTCCTACGCTTCATCGATCGCGGTTTGTGCACTTTTAGATTGCTGTGCTTCTGCTCTGGTGAGGGTTTCTGATGCAGTGGCGGCTTTGTCCTCCGAGGCAGCCAGGGTGGATGTGAGTCTGTTTGATCTGCCTGTCTCCGACATCGGGCTTACAATTAAGGATGAGTCTGATGTAGCTGCCAGCATGAAAGCTTTCCTTTATGGATCAAAGCTTGCAGGAAAACTTGATTCAGAACCGTTTGCAGAGATCCCTGAAGTTCATGGTACTTTAAGGGAAGCTGTTAGAGTTCTACATGGAAGAACTCGAGTTGAGTTGAATACTTCTGTTAAGAGTAAGAAGGTTGTGGGATCTGGAATTCATGGGAAAGAGAGCGCTTTTGCGGCTTCTGCGTTACGGTTGGCCATAGCTATTCAATATATGAGTGAGGCAAGCTATGGCCGGGCTGAATTGGTTGTTGCATCTGTTGTTGGTGAAGAATTACGGTCGAAGGTAGGGGAAGTGTTTCAGAAAGAATGCCACTGCATTGCTGCACTGAAAAATGATGTCGATTCAATTAAAAGAGCTAGTTTTAATTATGTACCACTTCTTCATCAAGTGTATGATCTGTTGGTTAAGTTCAGGGAGATTCTTGCTTGGGAGGCAGCATTGGCTCTGTTTGCAATTGAAGTAGATGAGTCTGTGGAGAAAGCAGCAGTTGTTCCATTGGAGAGCTCTAAGAGTGAAAAGAAAAGTGAAAAGAAAAAGAAGACGACTTTGGGGAAGGGGACTTCTATAGTAAGACAGCTGCTTAAAGAGAGACTTTCACTTGAGGCGGATGCTTCACTTGAAAATGTGATGAATTTGGTACGAGTGGCGCATTACCTCGCAGGAGCATTTGATCCCAAGGACTCGGAACTTGACACCTTGATAGGAAACTTAAAAGAGATTGTTGAGAGCAACGGAGGTAGAAGACTCCCCAAAATTCTTAAGGTATGAACATATTATGATTTAGTTCTAATGTGCGAATGGAAGACATTACATATTCTTAGATCTTGAAAATAAGGATAAAACGGTTAATAAGTAGTCTAGGCTAAGGATGTCAAATGATTTATCTTTATATGATGGTTAAAGATTGATCTAGTTCTAGTTATGCTTTCAATATATGGATTATTACCATAATTAGTATCTTGGTGGGTTGAAGAGATTGCAAGCCTTTCTAAAAGGAGAGGTGATGGTCTTTACCCAAGAACCCATGAACTTGATAATACTCATGAAAAGATTGATTTGTTGATGTGATGCTACTAGTCTTAAAGATCACTGTTAATAGAACCAAGCAAAAAAAAAAAAAAAAAATCAATAAACATGCTTGCAACAGATGTCACCCTCTTGATGAAGTAGTTAAATCGCTGGGCTATTAAGACAGTTTCCTTTTTCACCTCATGACACAGGAAAAATTAAGTTGTAGAAAAAGAAGAATTCCAGAATTGTATGCACGTTCATGAAAATGAACATTTATTTCTTTTTGAAAGCATACATACAGAAAACCCAAGAAAGTTAAAGATACGCCTACACAAAACAATGCTCTTTAAGGTATTCTATGTCAAAAGGACAACCCGAATAAAGAGCATCACATTTCAAAAACTTCATGATGTAGTTACGTAACATGTGTTGGGAATATAGACTGCTAGAGCTCAGGAATATTATCAGTGTTCTCCTAGACAACACGCTACTTTCAACAAAAATAACATATAAAAGAAATCTCAAATAGCTCAGCTTCTTTTCTAAGGAAATCGAGTCTATTCTGAAGATCTTCACGAGCCTTTCTTAACTTCAAGTCTTCAGTTTTACTGTGTTTCTGAAAACAAGATAAAGCTTTCAAGAGTATAATCAAGATATGGATGGAGTATAGAATTTTCGATTAGTATGTGATTTGTTTAATAGTTTGCTTGCGTGTAAGACTCTTTGTTGCTTTATGTAATTGCATTTCTTCTTATTAGGGCTCGCGTGACTTTGGGAAAGAGCAAATGGCAATAAGAGAACGCGCATTTTCAGTTATTGTTGGTGTTTTTAAGAAGCATGGGGCAGTGGCACTTGACACCCCTGCCTTTGAGTTAAGAGAGACTCTCATGGGCAAATATGGAGAGGATTCAAAGTTGATATATGACCTTGCTGATCAGGTATGTTGCACTTTTTTATCATTGTGCTGATATAAATGTGTTAAAAATATTTTTAATGCTTCTTATTATTTCTGTAAATATGAATGATGCATTTTATGGCCGTTTATGTAAGTGGTGCTTTGTTTTTCATATTTGTAAGTGGTGTTGGCTGGCACTGGATGCACTGTAGGCAGGGTGCACAAACACAATTGACCATTCATAGAGACATAGAGATAAGTGGATCATTAGTGGTTTTGAGAAAAACAAGGACATGTGCTTGTGGGAGCAGGGGATGCCAGTGAGACTCAAGTGTTTCAAGTTGTCAATGCCAAGTAATTCTTAAACAGTGAGAGTTAGTGAATATCTTTAACATAACATACATTAGAATAATGCCATCTCTATAACTTGATTTACATAATAGATTTTCAATGTATTGATAGTTACTATTAACTTGTTATCTTGACACCATTGAAGATTTATCATACTATATGAAAAAAAAACTCCATGATATTATTAGATGTCTCATGTCAAAAATAATATATTTACTCGAAGAAAATTTGAATTTATTGATTTGCATTAATTTTTTCTTTCATTGTAAAGATTTATGATATTAAATGTCATCGAAGATCTATCATATCATAAATAAAAAAACAAAAATATTAATAGATGTCTTTTAGATCTATCACAACACAGATGAAAACCCAAGATATTAACAAATGCCACATATCAAAATCAATATATTCATAGGATAGATTTTCAATGTATTGATAGGCAATTCGCTGGCTGGGAGTGGATGCACTGTAGGCAGGGGTGCACAAACACAATTGACCATTCATAGAGACATAAAGATAAGTGCATCATTAGGGGTTTTGAGAAAAACAAGGACATGTGCTTGTGGGAGCAGGGGATGACAGTGAGACTCAAGTGTTTCAAGTTGTCAATGCCAAGTCATTCTTAAACAGTGAGAGTTAGTGAATATCTTTAACATAACATACATTAGAATAATGCCATCTCTATAACTTGATTTACATAATAGATTTTCAATGTATTGATAGTTATTATTAACTTGTTATCTTGACACCATTGAAGATTTATCATACTATATGAAAAAAAACTCCCAAGATATTATTAGATGTCTTATGTCAAAAATAATATATTTAATCGAAGAAAATTTGAATTTATTGATTTGCATTAATTTTTTCTTTCATTGTAAAGATTTATGATATTAAATGTCATGGAAGATCTATCATATCATAAAAAAAAAAAAAAAATATTGATAGATGTCTTCTAGATCTATCACAACACAGATGAAAACCCAAGATATTAACAAATGTCACATATCAAAATCAATATATTCATTGGATAGATTTTCAATGTATTGATAGGCAATTCGCTGGCTGGGAGTGGATGCACTGTAGGCAGGGGTGCACAAACACAATTGACCATTCATAGAGACATAAAGATAAGTGCATCATTAGTGGTTTTGAGAAAAACAAGGACATGTGCTTGTGGGAGCAGGGGATGACAGTGAGACTCAAGTGTTTCAAGTTGTCAATGCCAAGTCATTCTTAAACAGTGAGAGTTAGTTAATATCTTTAACATAACATACATTAGAATAATGCCATCTCTATAACTTGATTTACATAATAGATTTTCAATGTATTGATAGTTATTATTAACTGGTTATCTTGACACCATTGAAGATTTATCATACTATATGTAAAAAAAAACTCCAAGATATTATTAAATGTCTCATGTCAAAAATAATATATTTACTTGAAGAAAATTTGAATTTATTGATTTGCATTAATTTTTTCTTTCCTTGTGAGGATTTATGATATTAAATGTCATGGAAGATCTATCATATCATAAATAAAAAAAAAACAGAAATATCAATAGATGTCTTCTAGATCTGTCACAACACAGATGAAAACCCAAGATATTAACAAATGCCACATATCAAAATTAATATATGCATAGGATAAATTTTCAATGTTAGGCAATTCTTTTTATTTATTTATTTTCAAAATCAATATATTCTGTAAATATGACCAGGTATGTAGCATCTTCATGTGCTACATATGATACATTTTATGGTCTAAATCTTGGTTCATTTTACTTAAGTTTTGATATTGTGGATAGTATGTCTTAATCTCAAATACATGGTTCTTATTGCTTTATGTATAAACCATTAACTTTGTAGATATGCTTGGAAATGTTGTTCTAAGGATTGATTCAAGGTCTTAAATAAATACATGGCTTTGATTTTATATTGTCTTTTACATTTTTTTAATTATATTTCTCATTTTAAAGTTTGTATTTTGCTTCTCAGGGTGGTGAACTTTGTTCACTAAGGTATGACCTCACCGTTCCCTTTGCCCGTTACTTGGCCATGAATAATATCAATGCACTGAAGAGATACCAGATTGCTAAAGTGTATAGAAGAGATAATCCCTCTAAGGGAAGATATCGTGAGTTCTATCAATGTGACTTCGACATTGCCGGGCAATATGAGCTGATGGAACCTGATTTTGAAGTAGTTAGGGTTTTGACTGAATTGCTAAATGAGCTATCTATTGGTGATTATGAGGTATTTTCCCCGGTTAATACTTATTGTTTGCTGTATGATTTTGTTATTTACTTGACTTTATTTAGCAATCCTATGCTATTTTCTTGTGCATTAAATTAAAGTTGCTTTAGTTTAGGTGCTTGTCTGTGCCTAGTTTTTTATCGAGTGTAACAGTTCCTTTGCCATTCTTGCAGATTAAGTTAAATCATCGAAAGTTGTTAGATGGTATGTTGGAAATTTGTGGTATTCCATCAGAGAAATTCAGAACAGTTTGTTCAAGTATTGATAAATTGGATAAGCAGACATTTGAGTATGTAAAAAAGGAGTTGGTGAGATTCTAATATTCTATAAATTGAAATGATATGATTTTTCTGAAAACATGCATTAATTTATATATTCTTTCTCATTTAATTTTGATTGTATTGCAAGGTTGAGGACAAAGGCTTGACCTCAGAAATAGCCGAGAGAATTGGTGATTTTGTGAAGAAAAGAGGGCCTCCTCTTGAAATTTTATCTGAATTGACAAGTGAGGGTAGTCAATTCTTGGGAAATAGCGAGGCTGTTGTTGCACTGGATGAGTTGAAGATTTTGTTTACAGCTCTTGACAAATCAAAGTGCCTAAATAGAGTGGTTTTTGACTTGAGCCTTGCAAGAGGCCTTGATTATTACACAGGAGTTATTTTTGAAGCAGTTTTCAAGGGCACGACACAGGTAAAATTACTTGTCAGTGACATCTAATAGAGGGTAAATGTATGGGTTTCTGAATCTTATTCTGTAGTATTCAAATATAAATGATTTATGTTTCCTCTCCTATTTTTCCCTTCTCAGACCATGCATTTCACTAAATACAGTAACAGATGATGTTCCTACAAACAATAACATTTTTGGGGCAATTTATATTCTTAACTATTTTCTTTGGTTCCTAGGTTGGTTCCATTGCAGCTGGTGGACGTTATGATAATTTGGTTGGAATGTTCAGCGGAAAGGCAGTCCCTGCAGTTGGTGTCAGCCTGGGAATTGAGCGAGTCTTTACGATAATGGAGCAATTAGAAAAGGACCGAAACCAGGTATTATTGAATCTTCATTATTTAAATTGAGGGCAGGGTTGGTTATTTGTGTTACCACTAATTTTTTGACAGTGGGATGTATCAGTACTATTATACATGGCTGCCGTAAACATTTACCTTTTACATGATATGCCTATGATATGTGACGATTTTGCTATTAGACACTGATTCTTTTCTTATGATACCAGGTAATTCGGGCAACAGAAACACAAGTTTTGGTGGCGATTTTAGGAAAAGGTCTTGCTTTGGCTGCTGAGCTGGTGAGTGAATTGTGGGATGCGAAAATAAAAGCAGAATTTGGGTTGACAAAAAGAGTCATGAACCATATAACTCGTGCCAAACAAACTGGCATCCCTTGGATGGTGATCGTTGGGGAGTCAGAGTTACAGGACGGTGTTGTCAAATTAAAAAGCATTGAAACCTATAAAGAGGAAGTCTTTCAAAGAGACAAAATCGTGGAAGAACTCCAACGAAGACTGGGCATAAACTGAAAGCCATACCACTCTGTACCAGGCCTTAATGGCTGGCTTGCTGATGTTAATTTATAGCTGGGAGCTCCAGCTTGTCCTTCATAAATTACAAAAGAATGGTCAAAAGAATGATGTGCAATTTGGTATGTTGATTTACAGGTTATGATGGGTTGAGTTTTTATGAGGATTTTGTAAGCTACGGCTGTTTGAAAGTGTGGGTTTTTTTTTATGAGGGTTTTGTAAGCTACATTGATGTCTGCAAGTGTTTTATTTGCAGGTGAATTTTGTATTTTAGTCATTAGTATGTATTACATTGGATGTGAATTGGGTATGTAAGCTACATTATCATTTGAAAATGTTTTATTTTATCAGTTGATTTGCAGGTTTTTGTTTTGATACATTCTTCAGTTTTCATTAATGTATTATGGTTGGTTTGTACTTCCTAGCTTCATATTTTTCAGTTTCACTAATGTTTTGTGGTTGGTTTGTACTTCCTAGCTCCAGTATAATGCAGGTACATGTCTTATCTTTATTTGTGTCAAATTTTTTGAAATATATTTTTTAATGTTTTAATTTGGGCTTGAACGATTTTTATTTTAATCTGTCTGTTATAATAAGATTGGTTTTCTTTTTCTTTTGTTTGTGTAAAATCTCTTTCATATATATATAATTGAATTAACATATGTGAAATGTATACATTTGTATCATAAAAACATGGGATTTTTCTTCTGAAATTAATTAAATATTTTATTATAATAAGCCTATTGTTTATTTATTCAGAAATATATATATATATCAAATAATACTTGATGCCATACATTAAGAAGGGATTATAAAAATGTAAAATTTAACCCAAGTTGTCCCCCGTAACAGCACGTAAATTAAAATTAATTTATTTCATTGTAAGTAATATTTGAATAGTGAATGGGCAACAGTTGGAAAGACATCAACAGCCCTGAGAGGATTGAAGAATTCTGTTTTAAATTTTATCAAACTTGATAGAGAGATTAGACTCAGAGTTGAAAGCAAATTCACCAACACTAACTCATAATTAAGCCATGTGTTATTGCCGCTAGTGCATTTCTTTTTATGGAAAAGACCTCGTTGCCCTTTACATACTTTGAAATATTAATTTCATTTATTTTCTAATCACATAAAATGAATTTCACTTGATAGAAGTATATAACTAGAATACTTATCAAATTAATTAAAAAAAAAAGAGATTAGTCAAATTACAAGAATTAGGTCCTTATATAGTTTTTACAAATCCCTCTAGTTTTTATAAATTTATATATAGTTTAAATTTATTTATATATTTTCTACAAATCCCCTAGGTTTTTTTTATAAATTTATTTATATAGTAAAAACAGATTATAAGTTTAGAGGGGTTTTTTTTTTAACAAATACTTATAGTTTTTTTATTACTTAGTGTATATATATATATATATATATATATATATGAAAAAAATTCTATTATATGATCTCCTCACTATTGTTTTGCCTCATTGCTTTTTTTTACTAATACCACTGTTTAATTTTTTTAATATTTCCCATTAAAAAAAAGCCTGATTCCATCATTGAATACAGTAAATGCTACCACACATAATAAGAGTATGTTTAGATAGTGGTAATAAACACGGTTAGAAGAGGATTCATTGCTAACTATAGTTTATACTCATATTTGAATATACAACTATTATAATGGGAATGAAGTGTGTAAGAAATGAATAATAATACTATAGAGACATGTTTATTCCTTCCAAAATTGAGAGGAATGAATAGTATTAACTTTTGAAATGACATATTTTTCCTTTTGAATATTTCATTAAATAAAACTTATATAATTCAATAATTAACTATAATAATTAAATTAAATTAAATTTTCAATGTTAGGTAATTCTTTTTATTTATTTATTTTCAAAATCAATATATTCTGTAAATATGACCAGGTATGTAGCATATTCATGTGCTACATATGATACATTTTATGGTCTAAATCTTGATTCATTTTACTTAAGTTTTGATATTGTGGATAGTATGTCTTAATCTCAAATACATGGTTCTTATTGCTTTATGTATAAACCATTAACTTTGTAGATATGCTTGGAAATGTTGTTCTAAGGATTGATTCAAGGTCTTAAATAAATACATGGCTTTGATTTTATATTGTCTTTTACATTTTTTTAATTATATTTCTCATTTTAAAGTTTGTATTTTGCTTCTCAGGGTGATGAACTTTGTTCACTAAGGTATGACCTCACCGTTCCCTTTGCCCGTTACTTGGCCATGAATAATATCAATGCACTGAAGAGATACCAGATTGCTAAAGTGTATAGAAGAGATAATCCCTCTAAGGGAACATATCGTGAGTTCTATCAATGTGACTTCGACATTGCCGGGCAATATGAGCTGATGGAACCTGATTTTGAAGTAGTTAGGGTTTTGACTGAATTGCTAAATGAGCTATCTATTGGTGATTATGAGGTATTTTCCCCGGTTAATACTTATTGTTTGCTGTATGATTTTGTTATTTACTTGACTTTATTTAGCAATCCTATGCTATTTTCTTGTGCATTAAATTAAAGTTGCTTTAGTTTAGGTGCTTGTCTGTGCCTAGTTTTTTATCGAGTGTAACAGTTCCTTTGCCATTCTTGCAGATCAAGTTAAATCATCAAAAGTTGTTAGATGGTATGTTGGAAATTTGTGGTATTCCATCAGAGAAATTCAGAACAGTTTGTTCAAGTATTGATAAATTGGATAAGCAGACATTTGAGGATGTAAAAAAGGAGTTGGTGAGATTCTAATATTCTATAAATTGAAATGATATGATTTTTCTGAAAACATGCATTAATTTATATATTCTTTCTCATTTAATTTTGATTGTATTGCAAGGTTGAGGATAAAGGCTTGACCTCAGAAATAGCCGAGAGAATTGGTGATTTTATGAAGATAAGAGGGCCTCCTCTTGAAATTTTATCTGAATTGACAAGTGAGGGTAGTCAATTCTTGGGAAATAGCGAGGCTGTTGTTGCATTGGATGAGTTGAAGATTTTGTTTACAGCTCTTGACAAATCAAAGTGCCTAAATAGAGTGGTTTTTGACTTGAGCCTTGCAAGAGGCCTTGATTATTACACAGGAGTTATTTTTGAAGCAGTTTTCAAGGGCACGACACAGGTAAAATTACTTGTCAGTGACATCTAATAGAGGGTAAATGTATGGGTTTCTCGATCTTATTCTGTAGTATGCAAATATAAATGATTTATGTTTCCTCTCCCATTTTTCCTTTCTCAGGCCATGCATTTCACTAAATACGGTAACAGATGATGTTCCTACAAACAATAACATTTTTAGGGCAATTTATATTCTTAACTATTTTCTTTGGTTCCTAGGTTGGTTCCATTGCAGCTGGTGGACGTTATGATAATTTGGTTGGAATGTTCAGCGGAAAGGCAGTCCCTGCAGTTGGTGTCAGCCTGGGAATTGAGCGAGTCTTTACGATAATGGAGCAATTAGAAAAGGACCGAAACCAGGTATTATTGAATCTTCATTATTTAAATTGAGGGCAGGGTTGGTTTTTATGAGGATGGTCAAAAGAATGATGTGCAATTTGGTATGTTGATTTACAGGTTATGATGGGTTGAGTTTTTATGAGGATTTTGTAAGCTACAGCTTTTTGAAAGTGTGGGTTTTTTTTTAGGGTTTTGTAAGCTACATTGATCCTGGATCCAGAACTAGAGGAGATGAACTCAACGTTCTCCACTATTGCATTAATGCTTTTTCATTTTGTTTCTTCATCAACATGAATTGATAATTTCTCCTCCAAACCTAAAAATTTGAAGAAATATTAACTAAAAACAATCTTGTTAAAAAAAAAAAAATCTATTGTTTTATGAAAAATCTTGCATACATAAGTGTTTTGAGTCTCAATTGTTGACCATACTATCTCAATAGTGAGCCACCTTAAAAAATTCAATCCTATTAGGCTCTTGATCATCCTTACGCTATATAGTTGTATATATAATAAACATTAATTATTGAATAAAATAAGCATTAAAAAAAGAGCTAAATAATGTATTAAATAAAATAAAAAATACGAGTTCATAGTAACTTGCAACAAATGCCCTGGATCCTTGATTGTGTAAACTTGACTACTTGCCGAGCTTTTTGATTAATTCTTCATTCTAAAAAAAAGAATTAATATATTCATGGTATGAATAATTAAAAAAAAAATTAAAATTACTATTATTAAATTGATCATAATTTTACATGTAAGTAAAATTAGCTAAGTATACAAAGACAAAAAAAATCACTTTGTCCCAATTAATTAATAAATGAATAACAAATTATACTTGCAGGGGTGGAACCAGGACTCGATGGCAAGGGGGGCTGAAGCCTAAAAGTAAAACAAAAAAAATAATCCAACAAAATAATTATTTTAAATGAAGAATAATATGCTAATATAACACAAATTTGAATACATATATTAAATAAATATAGAGTATAATTTAAATTTTTATTATTACCTATACAAATATATGAGATTTTCAATAATTCAACTAATAAAAATACATTTCAAGTTTATATTCTTTAAAAAAATATGGTAAAATTGATCACTCCCACTACAAACAACCAAACTATTGTTTATACAAAACTTTTGTTCTTTCACTCTAGCATATATGGTACATTATAACATATGTGTATATATGTTATAATGTATATATTTGTTATGGCTCATGATCAATTTATTTTTTTTTAAAGTACTATAATTTGTATATAAGATTTTTTTATTAAATTTTTGAAATCATAGTAATTTTTAACTTAAAAAATAAAATAGGGAAAAAATGCACCAAGAGGGATTTGAACTTGGATGGGTCAGAAAGTCAAGTACCTTATAAGTAGACCCCACTCAAGCACACCTACATTTCACACTTATATTTGTTCAAATATTGTATTTTGCATTACTTTAAGTATAGGAAAACCGAAAATCATCAAATCTTATACTTCTCGAAAAGTATTTTCTTCGGCGCCGAAGGGGGCTTCAGCCCCTGCTAGCCCCCCCCCCCCCCCCCCCCCCCCCCCCCCCCCTTGGTTTCCGCCCCTGTATGTAAGGGTGATCACTTCATTTTAAAAAGATTATAAATGTTCAAAAAATTATATTAATTTAAATTTGAGATTATAATAATAAATATTTTAAAAATTATATATTGACTACACCTCAGTGGGCTACCAGCACCAACATTAAGGGTGCTCACTTCATTTTAAAAAGATTATAAATGTTCAAAATATTATATTAATTTAAATTTGAGATTATAATAATTAATATTTTAAAAATTATATATTGACTACACCTACAAAGTTGGGGTTTGAATTGTGTGGCTTTTCATATAATTAGTCATGACAATAATTCATATAATTTTTTAATTAGAAATGGAGGGATATTTTTTAATTTAATTTTGTTTGTACTATGTTATAATAAAAAAAAAGTAAGGTTATTTAGGCTGAAATAATATGCCGAATAAGTGGATTGAATGACGTGGATGTCAAGTTGGCATCTATGTCAGCATCCACATCATTCTTAATCCATTTTTTTTTTAAAGATTTAATTTTTTTTTATAATCTAAACATTTGTTTTATAATTTTTAAGGTTGAAGGATTTATCCTAAACTCTAAACCCTAATACCCTAAAATATTAAACCCAAATATTATAACATCTTTAACCTAAAATTAAAAAAACATAAACTATAAACCCTAAATCCGAAATCCTAAGCTCTAAACCTTAAAGGAGATTTGCAAGTAATTAATTAAAGTCTAGGGAGAGGGTTTCTATTTATCGTTTACACTAAGGTTTTGATAATAAAGAGAAATTAGATTTTTTTTTTTATAAGAAAAAAGAAAAAATGACGTGGATGCATTTGGCCTATCAATTCAGCCTAAATATCTTTACCAAAAAAACCTCATGAATTTTCATGTAATTGCAATTAATTTTTAAAAGATCAACTAGTAAAGATTTTTTTAGAGTGATAATCATATAGATTTAAAAAAGAATATTTGAAAAACATTAATTGATGTAGATAATTGATTAAAGAAATAGCAATTACTGGATCACCTTGTGATTGAAATTTTATTTTTATACGTTAATAACATAATAATTGAAACGAATAAGATAATGAAAAAATAAAATATTTGAACATAAATATGTTAAAAATAGATTAAGAAAAAAATTAAACATCGCTATCCTTGCAATTTTAAAATTTATAATTACAATATTGCTAGTTTTATGGCAGTTGTTTTGTTTTGGTTTTGTGTGTGTGTGTGTGTGTGTTTTTGACAAATTAGTTTATTAAATTAAGTTTGAAGATGAAGTTTCTAGAAATGAATATATAAAGACTACAAACAAAAACATATGATACAAATAAATCAGAAGTCAGTTATAAAAAAAATTAAATTAACTTCAAAAAGTGTTCACTATATTTGAAATAGATTATTAAATAAGACAAAAATAAAATAAAAAAGCAGATTAGGCATGAAATAGAAATGATATAGAATTATAGTAAAATAAAAAAGATTTTTAATTTATTATTTTTAATAAAAGATAGTTGAGATGATTTAGCATTGATTTAAATTAAATAAAAAATAAATATCATTATTGGTTATAATTAATAAATATTATATTTATAATGAAGAGGGTTTAAAATTAATGAGGTGGCATTCCAAGTTAGGAGATTTTAAATACATTGAATTGGTTGAAATGTTGAATTTCCGTCCTTGATTAAAATAATAATAATAATAATAATAATAATTATTATTATAAATAACTATTATTTTATAATTATAAGGTTTTAAAAAATTTTAAAGTATAAAGTTGTAGTATGAGGCCTCCGATAGTGGATGTTGAATACAAAAATTTTAAATATCAATTTATTATAATAAATAATTATTATAATTACATTTGATAAAACTTAAAATATTTTTTTTAAGATTTTAAATTTTAAATTTTAAATGTACTACTTCGAGGTCTTTGATAGAGTTATTAATAATACACTTAACAAATAAATTAATTAAATTAATGGATTTTAATAATATTTAACAAATAAACTAATTAAATTAATGGTTTTATTTCAGAGCAGCCGCTGCCCTAGCTTCGGATTCACAAGTTTGGGAACAAGCTCTGCAGCCGCTGCCCTAGCTTCGGATTCACAGCCCCCCAACCCCACAAAATTCTCAGGAAATCCGGTAGCAATCTCGGTTCCGGCCATGGCGACGCCACCACGCGAAGGATCTGCGGTCGTTGTTGGCGAGAAGGGGTGCTCTTTATCATCTGCCGCCGTGTACAGCGTCTCCCGTGGCCTGAGCAAGCTCTTCATCGACCCCGTCGCCCTCAAGAAGCTCTGTCAGCGGAAGAATCAGCCTTCTAAGCCCGTCTCGAATACCGCCGTTGTCCAAGGATGCATCCTCACCGTCGAGGAGTCTCGCGCAACCCTAGCTGTGCTCCTCAACAAATTCGTCATCTCTGAATTTCCTGTCCGCCCGGTGATTCCTCTTTTGATCCAAAAAACCCTTGTTCTTGCTGCCGGGTTTGAAACAATCGATTTCGGCTCCTCACAAGCGTTTCTCGCCTCATTGTGCCGGTTGAATGAGGAGAGATGTCATGAGATTGGGGTCACTGAAGAGGAAATCGCTGTGCTTGAGAACTCCTACGCTTCATCGATCGCGGTTTGTGCACTTTTAGATTGCTGTGCTTCTGCTCTGGTGAGGGTTTCTGATGCAGTGGCGGCTTTGTCCTCCGAGGCAGCCAGGGTGGATGTGAGTCTGTTTGATCTGCCTGTCTCCGACATCGGGCTTACAATTAAGGATGAGTCTGATGTAGCTGCCAGCATGAAAGCTTTCCTTTATGGATCAAAGCTTGCAGGAAAACTTGATTCAGAACCGTTTGCAGAGATCCCTGAAGTTCATGGTACTTTAAGGGAAGCTGTTAGAGTTCTACATGGAAGAACTCGAGTTGAGTTGAATACTTCTGTTAAGAGTAAGAAGGTTGTGGGATCTGGAATTCATGGGAAAGAGAGCGCTTTTGCGGCTTCTGCGTTACGGTTGGCCATAGCTATTCAATATATGAGTGAGGCAAGCTATGGCCGGGCTGAATTGGTTGTTGCATCTGTTGTTGGTGAAGAATTACGGTCGAAGGTAGGGGAAGTGTTTCAGAAAGAATGCCACTGCATTGCTGCACTGAAAAATGATGTCGATTCAATTAAAAGAGCTAGTTTTAATTATGTACCACTTCTTCATCAAGTGTATGATCTGTTGGTTAAGTTCAGGGAGATTCTTGCTTGGGAGGCAGCATTGGCTCTGTTTGCAATTGAAGTAGATGAGTCTGTGGAGAAAGCAGCAGTTGTTCCATTGGAGAGCTCTAAGAGTGAAAAGAAAAGTGAAAAGAAAAAGAAGACGACTTTGGGGAAGGGGACTTCTATAGTAAGACAGCTGCTTAAAGAGAGACTTTCACTTGAGGCGGATGCTTCACTTGAAAATGTGATGAATTTGGTACGAGTGGCGCATTACCTCGCAGGAGCATTTGATCCCAAGGACTCGGAACTTGACACCTTGATAGGAAACTTAAAAGAGATTGTTGAGAGCAACGGAGGTAGAAGACTCCCCAAAATTCTTAAGGTATGAACATATTATGATTTAGTTCTAATGTGCGAATGGAAGACATTACATATTCTTAGATCTTGAAAATAAGGATAAAACGGTTAATAAGTAGTGTAGGCTAAGGATGTCAAATGATTTATCTTTATATGATGGTTAAAGATTGATCTAGTTCTAGTTATGCTTTCAATATATGGATTATTACCATAATTAGTATCTTGGTGGGTTGAAGAGATTGCAAGCCTTTCTAAAAGGAGAGGTGATGGTCTTTACCCAAGAACCCATGAACTTGATAATACTCATGAAAAGATTGATTTGTTGATGTGATGCTACTAGTCTTAAAGATCACTGTTAATAGAACCAAGCAAAAAAAAAAAAAAAAATCAATAAACATGCTTGCAACAGATGTCACCCTCTTGATGAAGTAGTTAAATCGCTGGGCTATTAAGACAGTTTCCTTTTTCACCTCATGACACAGGAAAAATTAAGTTGTAGAAAAAGAAGAATTCCAGAATTGTATGCACGTTCATGAAAATGAACATTTATTTCTTTTTGAAAGCATACATACAGAAAACCCAAGAAAGTTAAAGATACGCCTACACAAAACAATGCTCTTTAAGGTATTCTATGTCAAAAGGCACAACCCGAATAAAGAGCATCACATTTCAAAAACTTCATGATGTAGTTACGTAACATGTGTTGGGAATATAGACTGCTAGAGCTCAGGAATATTATCAGTGTTCTCCTAGACAACACGCTACTTTCAACAAAAATAACATATAAAAGAAATCTCAAATAGCTCAGCTTCTTTTCTAAAGAAATCGAGTCTATTCTGAAGATCTTCACGAGCCTTTCTTAACTTCAAGTCTTCAGTTTTACTGTGTTTCTGAAAACAAGATAAAGCTTTCAAGAGTATAATCAAGATATGGATGGAGTATAGAATTTTCGATTAGTATGTGATTTGTTTAATAGTTTGCTTGCGTGTAAGACTCTTTGTTGCTTTATGTAATTGCATTTCTTCTTATTAGGGCTCGCGTGACTTTGGGAAAGAGCAAATGGCAATAAGAGAACGCGCATTTTCAGTTATTGTTGGTGTTTTTAAGAAGCATGGGGCAGTGGCACTTGACACCCCTGCCTTTGAGTTAAGAGAGACTCTCATGGGCAAATATGGAGAGGATTCAAAGTTGATATATGACCTTGCTGATCAGGTATGTTGCACTTTTTTATCATTGTGCTGATATAAATGTGTTAAAAATATTTTTAATGCTTCTTATTATTTCTGTAAATATGAATGATGCATTTTATGGCCGTTTATGTAAGTGGTGCTTTGTTTTTCATATTTGTAAGTGGTGTTGGCAGGCACTGGATGCACTGTAGGCAGGGTGCACAAACACAATTGACCATTCATAGAGACATAGAGATAAGTGGATCATTAGTGGTTTTGAGAAAAACAAGGACATGTGCTTGTGGGAGCAGGGGATGCCAGTGAGACTCAAGTGTTTCAAGTTGTCAATGCCAAGTAATTCTTAAACAGTGAGAGTTAGTGAATATCTTTAACATAACATACATTAGAATAATGCCATCTCTATAACTTGATTTACATAATAGATTTTCAATGTATTGATAGTTACTATTAACTTGTTATCTTGACACCATTGAAGATTTATCATACTATATGAAAAAAAAACTCCATGATATTATTAGATGTCTCATGTCAAAAATAATATATTTACTCGAAGAAAATTTGAATTTATTGATTTGCATTAATTTTCTCTTTCATTGTAAAGATTTATGATATTAAATGTCATGGAAGATCTATCATATCATAAATAAAAAAACAAAAATATTAATAGATGTCTTTTAGATCTATCACAACACAGATGAAAACCCAAGATATTAACAAATGCCACATATCAAAATCAATATATTCATAGGATAGATTTTCAATGTATTGATAGGCAATTCGCTGGCTGGGACTGGATGCACTGTAGGCAGGGGTGCACAAACACAATTGACCATTCATAGAGACATAAAGATAAGTGCATCATTAGGGGTTTTGAGAAAAACAAGGACTTGTGCTTGAGGGAGCAGGGGATGACAGTGAGACTCAAGTGTTTCAAGTTGTCAATGCCAAGTCATTCTTAAACAGTGAGAGTTAGTGAATATCTTTAACATAACATACATTAGAATAATGCCATCTCTATAACTTGATTTACATAATAGATTTTCAATGTATTGATATTTACTATTAACTTGTTATCTTGACACCATTGAAGATTTATCATACTATATGAAAAAAAAACTCCAAGATATTATTAGATGTCTCATGTCAAAAATAATATATTTAATCGAAGAAAATTTGAATTTATTGATTTGCATTAATTTTTTCTTTCATTGTAAAGATTTATGATATTAAATGTCATCGAAGATCTATCATATCATAAATAAAAAAACAAAAAATATTAATAGATGTCTTTTAGATCTATCACAACACAGATGAAAACCCAAGATATTAACAAATGCCACATATCAAAATCAATATATTCATAGGATAGATTTTCAATGTATTGATAGGCAATTCGCTGGCTGGGACTGGATGCACTGTAGGCAGGGGTGCACAAACACAATTGACCATTCATAGAGACATAAAGATAAGTGCATCATTAGGGGTTTTGAGAAAAACAAGGACATGTGCTTGTGGGAGCAGGGGATGACAGTGAGACTCAAGTGTTTCAAGTTGTCAATGCCAAGTCATTCTTAAACAGTGAGAGTTAGTGAATATCTTTAACATAACATACATTAGAATAATGCCATCTCTATAACTTGATTTACATAATAGATTTTCAATGTATTGATAGTTATTATTAACTTGTTATCTTGACACCATTGAAGATTTATCATACTATATGAAAAAAAACTCCCAAGATATTATTAGATGTCTTATGTCAAAAATAATATATTTAATCGAAGAAAATTTGAATTTATTGATTTGCATTAATTTTTTCTTTCATTGTAAAGATTTATGATATTAAATGTCATGGAAGATCTATCATATCATAAAAAAAAAAAAAATATTGATAGATGTCTTCTAGATCTATCACAACACAGATGAAAACCCAAGATATTAACAAATGTCACATATCAAAATCAATATATTCATTGGATAGATTTTCAATGTATTGATAGGCAATTCGCTGGCTGGGAGTGGATGCACTGTAGGCAGGGGTGCACAAACACAATTGACCATTCATAGAGACATAAAGATAAGTGCATCATTAGTGGTTTTGAGAAAAACAAGGACATGTGCTTGTGGGAGCAGGGGATGACAGTGAGACTCAAGTGTTTCAAGTTGTCAATGCCAAGTCATTCTTAAACAGTGAGAGTTAGTTAATATCTTTAACATAACATACATTAGAATAATGCCATCTCTATAACTTGATTTACATAATAGATTTTCAATGTATTGATAGTTATTATTAACTGGTTATCTTGACACCATTGAAGATTTATCATACTATATGTAAAAAAAAACTCCAAGATATTATTAAATGTCTCATGTCAAAAATAATATATTTACTTGAAGAAAATTTGAATTTATTGATTTGCATTAATTTTTTCTTTCCTTGTGAGGATTTATGATATTAAATGTCATGGAAGATCTATCATATCATAAATAAAAAAAAAACAGAAATATCAATAGATGTCTTCTAGATCTGTCACAACACAGATGAAAACCCAAGATATTAACAAATGCCACATATCAAAATTAATATATGCATAGGATAAATTTTCAATGTTAGGCAATTCTTTTTATTTATTTATTTTCAAAATCAATATATTCTGTAAATATGACCAGGTATGTAGCATCTTCATGTGCTACATATGATACATTTTATGGTCTAAATCTTGGTTCATTTTACTTAAGTTTTGATATTGTGGATAGTATGTCTTAATCTCAAATACATGGTTCTTATTGCTTTATGTATAAACCATTAACTTTGTAGATATGCTTGGAAATGTTGTTCTAAGGATTGATTCAAGGTCTTAAATAAATACATGGCTTTGATTTTATATTGTCTTTTACATTTTTTTAATTATATTTCTCATTTTAAAGTTTGTATTTTGCTTCTCAGGGTGGTGAACTTTGTTCACTAAGGTATGACCTCACCGTTCCCTTTGCCCGTTACTTGGCCATGAATAATATCAATGCACTGAAGAGATACCAGATTGCTAAAGTGTATAGAAGAGATAATCCCTCTAAGGGAAGATATCGTGAGTTCTATCAATGTGACTTCGACATTGCCGGGCAATATGAGCTGATGGAACCTGATTTTGAAGTAGTTAGGGTTTTGACTGAATTGCTAAATGAGCTATCTATTGGTGATTATGAGGTATTTTCCCCGGTTAATACTTATTGTTTGCTGTATGATTTTGTTATTTACTTGACTTTATTTAGCAATCCTATGCTATTTTCTTGTGCATTAAATTAAAGTTGCTTTAGTTTAGGTGCTTGTCTGTGCCTAGTTTTTTATCGAGTGTAACAGTTCCTTTGCCATTCTTGCAGATTAAGTTAAATCATCGAAAGTTGTTAGATGGTATGTTGGAAATTTGTGGTATTCCATCAGAGAAATTCAGAACAGTTTGTTCAAGTATTGATAAATTGGATAAGCAGACATTTGAGTATGTAAAAAAGGAGTTGGTGAGATTCTAATATTCTATAAATTGAAATGATATGATTTTTCTGAAAACATGCATTAATTTATATATTCTTTCTCATTTAATTTTGATTGTATTGCAAGGTTGAGGACAAAGGCTTGACCTCAGAAATAGCCGAGAGAATTGGTGATTTTGTGAAGAAAAGAGGGCCTCCTCTTGAAATTTTATCTGAATTGACAAGTGAGGGTAGTCAATTCTTGGGAAATAGCGAGGCTGTTGTTGCACTGGATGAGTTGAAGATTTTGTTTACAGCTCTTGACAAATCAAAGTGCCTAAATAGAGTGGTTTTTGACTTGAGCCTTGCAAGAGGCCTTGATTATTACACAGGAGTTATTTTTGAAGCAGTTTTCAAGGGCACGACACAGGTAAAATTACTTGTCAGTGACATCTAATAGAGGGTAAATGTATGGGTTTCTGAATCTTATTCTGTAGTATTCAAATATAAATGATTTATGTTTCCTCTCCTATTTTTCCCTTCTCAGACCATGCATTTCACTAAATACAGTAACAGATGATGTTCCTACAAACAATAACATTTTTGGGGCAATTTATATTCTTAACTATTTTCTTTGGTTCCTAGGTTGGTTCCATTGCAGCTGGTGGACGTTATGATAATTTGGTTGGAATGTTCAGCGGAAAGGCAGTCCCTGCAGTTGGTGTCAGCCTGGGAATTGAGCGAGTCTTTACGATAATGGAGCAATTAGAAAAGGACCGAAACCAGGTATTATTGAATCTTCATTATTTAAATTGAGGGCAGGGTTGGTTATTTGTGTTACCACTAATTTTTTGACAGTGGGATGTATCAGTACTATTATACATGGCTGCCATAAACATTTACCTTTTACATGATATGCCTATGATATGTGACGATTTTGCTATTAGACACTGATTCTTTTCTTATGATACCAGGTAATTCGGGCAACAGAAACACAAGTTTTGGTGGCGATTTTAGGAAAAGGTCTTGCTTTGGCTGCTGAGCTGGTGAGTGAATTGTGGGATGCGAAAATAAAAGCAGAATTTGGGTTGACAAAAAGAGTCATGAACCATATAACTCGTGCCAAACAAACTGGCATCCCTTGGATGGTGATCGTTGGGGAGTCAGAGTTACAGGACGGTGTTGTCAAATTAAAAAGCATTGAAACCTATAAAGAGGAAGTCTTTCAAAGAGACAAAATCGTGGAAGAACTCCAACGAAGACTGGGCATAAACTGAAAGCCATACCACTCTGTACCAGGCCTTAATGGCTGGCTTGCTGATGTTAATTTATAGCTGGGAGCTCCAGCTTGTCCTTCATAAATTAAAAAAGAATGGTCAAAAGAATGATGTGCAATTTGGTATGTTGATTTACAGGTTATGATGGGTTGAGTTTTTATGAGGATTTTGTAAGCTACGGCTGTTTGAAAGTGTGGGTTTTTTTTTATGAGGGTTTTGTAAGCTACATTGATGTCTGCAAGTGTTTTATTTGCAGGTGAATTTTGTATTTTAGTCATTAGTATGTATTACATTGGATGTGAATTGGGTATGTAAGCTACATTATCATTTGAAAATGTTTTATTTTATCAGTTGATTTGCAGGTTTTTGTTTTGATACATTCTTCAGTTTTCATTAATGTATTATGGTTGGTTTGTACTTCCTAGCTTCATATTTTTCAGTTTTCACTAATGTTTTGTGGTTGGTTTGTACTTCCTAGCTCCAGTATAATGCAGGTACATGTCTTATCTTTATTTGTGTCAAATTTTTTGAAATATATTTTTTAATGTTTTAATTTGGGCTTGAACGATTTTTATTTTAATCTGTCTGTTATAATAAGATTGGTTTTCTTTTTCTTTTGTTTGTGTAAAATCTCTTTCATATATATATAATTGAATTAACATATGTGAAATGTATACATTTGTATCATAAAAACATGGGATTTTTCTTCTGAAATTAATTAAATATTTTATTATAATAAAGCCTATTGTTTATTTATTCAGAAATATATATATATATCAAATAATACTTGATGCCATACATTAAGAAGGGATTATAAAAATGTAAAATTTAACCCAAGTTGTCCCCCGTAACAGCAAGTAAATTAAAATTAATTTATTACATTGTAAGTAATATTTGAATAGTGAATGGGCAACAGTTGGAAAGACATCAACAGCCCTGAGAGGATTGAAGAATTCTCTTTTAAATTTTATCAAACTTGATAGAGAGATTAGACTCAGAGTTGAAAGCAAATTCACCAACACTAACTCATAATTAAGCCATGTGTTATTGAAGCTAGTGCATTTCTTTTTATGGAAAAGACCTCGTTGCCCTTTACATACTTTGAAATATTAATTTCATTTATTTTCTAATCACATAAAATGAATTTCACTTGATAGAAGTATATAACTAGAATACTTATCAAATTAATTAAAAAAAAAAGAGATTAGTCAAATTACAAGAATTAGGTCCTTATATAGTTTTTACAAATCCCTCTAGTTTTTATAAATTTATATATAGTTTAAATTTATTTATATATTTTCTACAAATCCCCTAGGTTTTTTTTATAAATTTATTTATATAGTAAAAACAGATTATAAGTTTAGAGGGGGTTTTTTTTTTTAACAAATACTTATAGTTTTTTTATTACTTAGTGTATATATATATATATGAAAAAAATTCTATTATATGATCTCCTCACTATTGTTTCGCCTCATTGCTTTTTTTTACTAATACCACTGTTTAATTTTTTTAATATTTCCCATTAAAAAAAGCCTGATTCCATCATTGAATACAGTAAATGCTACCACACATAATAAGAGTATGTTTAGATAGTGGTAATAAACACTGTTAGAAGAGGATTCATTGCTAACTATAGTTTATACTCATATTTGAATATACAACTATTAGAATGGGAATGAAGTGTGTAAGAAATGAATAATAATACTATAGAGACATGTTTATTCCTTCCAAAATTGAGAGGAATGAATAGTATTAACTTTTGAAATGACATATTTTTCCTTTTGAATATTTAATTAAATAAAACTTATATAATTCAATAATTAACTATAATAATTAAATTAAATAATAATTAGAATAAAATTTATTTTATATTTATATATAATTATAATAATAAAAGCAAAATGACATTTTTGCGAATAAAAGAGATTTAATTAAATTAAAATTATTAAAATTACACTTTTTGCGTACATGTGTATTTACTATTTAGTTAAATAAAAATTATTAATTAAAATTGTTAATTATAAAAACTAAACTGTAGTAACACTTTCTCTTATTGAGATTTAATTATATAAAATCAATTATTTAAATATTTCATTAAAATAATTAAAACTAATAATAATTAAAATGAGATATTTAATTATTTTTCATAATAACATTCAATATATTTTCTAAAAAAATTATTTATCATAAATTATATGTAATTGGATTTGTGTATTAGGGATATAAAAAATAATTTTCACACTTCCATTTTATTTTATTTTATGTTTTCATTCCCATGAAATATTCTCACAACCAAACATAGTTTTTTTCTCATTTCTATTTCTACAGTCTCATTCCCATTCTTAATCATATTCCCATCCTGCAAACCAAACACACCCTAAAACGGAAGTATGTATGCAAGTTCATTTCTCACACACCCAGTTTGCATATATTATGCTCTATATAGAGTCATATTTCACATAAATCAATCCTACTAAAATTCAGATGGATTAATTATACTTAAACTCAAAGTTAATAACTATACTTAATTCAAATTAAATTTTAAATAACTAAATAATTATAAATTTATGTTTATCATAAACTAAGGGATGGATTTTTCTTTCCAAAAGGTTCATTTTACTTGCCGATGTGTCATTTCTTTTGTTGTTTATACACTACAATAAAATTGATAATTATTAACAAATTTAATTGTGATAAATGAGTTTTTCATCCAAAATAAGGATACAACCTGATGAATGATGAATGTTTTATTTCGTTACTCATTTCCTTGCGCCAAGTATTTTATATAATAATATTTTTATTGTCACATAATAATATCACAAATATTTAGCACCAAATTTTCTGTCAAATGGAAATGGAGAGAACTATTTATAACAACACTTAAAATATTTACTAACAAATATATTATGTCATTAACTTTTGCGGTAACGAAATACTAAAATGTTTTTTTTAAACAAAATTTTATAATAACATCACTAATGTTAATGCATACTATCAATGAAGATTTTTATTTTGCCATGTATCTTAATTTATTTTTGTGACATATGGATTCATCACAAAAATATAACTAGTAATGATATTATATTATTGTCACAAACAAATGAGGCATTAAGTGATAATATTAGGAATGACACCATTTGTAAATTAATTTAATGATATTAACTGTCTGTCACCAACAAATGTGACACTAGGAGATCATACTAGAGAATGCCACTACTTGCTAATTAATTTAATGACATTGATTATCTGTCACTATTTTTTTGGGTAATGAAATGTTTAATGTTAAAAGAAGAAATAAGTATGAAATGACATAAAACACTATATCTCATAAAGATATTAATTTTAATTTCTTTATTTTATTTTGATAGTTAAAATAAAATAGGAATGCTAATTTGCTAATTTAATCAATTCTTTCTTTTTTTGTAATTTTAATTTTTCATATGAATTTTTATGTAAAATTGTATTTGATATTAACAAAATTAATTTTGTTAAAGAGCTAAATAAAACCATTACAGATAACATCTACTTTAATAATATTTATTTAATCATTAGTAATTTGATACTTAAATAAGCATATAGATTATTTATACTAGTTATTTAAATACCTATAACAATATATGTATATATATATATATATGTCTGTTGTAACTAGTATAGCTACAAAGGGTTGATTTTTCTTTATGTCACCATGGAATTAGAAGAAGATTTACTCATGTAGAATACAAAGAATCAATTACTGAAAATCTAATTAGTTACTTAGTTTTTTATAAAAAAATACATGATTATTCTATTAAATTTGACTTATAATAAAATCAATTTGTAATTAATTTTATAGTATTTAATCATTTTGGAAGGGCATCAGCGATTCAGCAATTTGAGTTGATTTATGTTTTTTTTAATATTGTCTTTAGAGGTTATTTACATCATTTACATTTCCAAAAATCTTGTATTTAAACAAACAAAGGAGTGGAATATTTCTTAGTATTAATATCACATGTTAAAAAAATATTATTTTTAAACCAAACAAGATAAATAAAGTATTTGTGTTTGTCATTCCAGAAATAAACATTGCTATGGTAAAATATTTTAAACCTTCTACCAATCCTCCCTAAGCCATTAATATTTTCGAATCATGTTGGTGGAAAGACTCTTTTATTCATCAAAATAGGACCAAACAAAACTTTTCCTTTTTTTTTTTTTTATTAAAGCTTTTAGGTTTTTTAGATTTTCTTTTTTCTTAAATGAGGAAGGTTTTTATCTTCACCAAAGTCATTTGGGATAGTTTTATTTATCAAATTACTCCATAACTATCTTGCCTACCCAAATCCCTAATAAAAAAATGCTTATTAGGCAGCTAAAAAACAACCAAACAAAACTTCTTTCAAAGTATTATTTTCTGAAGGGTGACAACCTACTAGATTTTAATTTTTTAAAAAACCTTTTTCTTTTCAAAGAAAGTTGTTAGTTTTAAACGGCAAGCATTCTTACACCTTTTCGTTAAGCTTTTACGTTTTTTAGTATTTTTTTTTTTAAATGAGGAAGGTTTTTAACCTTCACCAAAATCGCTTGGGATAGTTTTATTTATCAAATTACTTCATAACCATCTTGCCTACCCAAATCCCTAATAAAAATGCTTATTAGGCAGACAATCTCCACACACACGCGTGCACACACACACACACACACACAAAACCTATTAGATTTTTATTTTTTTAAAACCTTTTCTAAAAAAAAAGTTATTAAAATGGCAAGCATTTTTACACTTTTTTTAACATGTTTATTTTTTTATTTATTTAAATCCCATTTATTTCTTAAAAATTATTTTTTAAATTTCTCCTCCCACATCGCCAAACATAAAGATTTTAAATCTTATTAACTATTTTTTAACCATGAGGAAAGAAATTAAAAAAAAAAAACTACTATTTCTTTTGGGTTTAATATCCTATTTAGTCCCTGCATTATGGTCAATCTGCCCGTTTACTCCCTCTAATATAATTTGTCCGCCAGAGGTCCTTCTATTTTGACATTTGGACAATTCAAGTCCCTCCGTCAAACAGCCGTCCATTTGGCCGTTTGAACTGTTGATGTGGCGTCTTTAAACTTTGAAAAAATAATAAAAAATTATTTGTTGCTGACGTGGACGAGGTTAATGTCTCATTAACCCATTAACCCATAGCTAACGGGTCTGGATCCAAATTGGATCCGTACCCGATACCTAAATGCCCTAATTCTCATCTTCTTCGTCCCCCGATAGCCGTTCCATTGACCATTCAATTGAAAACAACATTCAGCTCTTAATTATATCTCCATTGACCATCAAATTTATTCAATCATGTTATAAATAAATAAAGTGCATATCAAAGAAGATTTGGAGGCGTGAATCAAAGCTCTGATCAGTGATCTGTGACCAGAACTCATATAACTCGTCCTTGCTGATCTGCTCGGCATTCAACCTCCTTCTCCTGCTTAATGCGTCAAACAACGCCAATGCAAACTCCTTAGAATCCTTCATTCTTAAAAAATTTCAAACAATAAACAAAATATTTGATGTTTCATGATGAAATTGGGATAACTAAATAAGAAAAGGCTCTAAAGATTGAACCAATGCACAGAGCAAAGTCCGAGCGGGAGAGAAAGCCATAAATGGTGAGTTTATTAAAGCTAGCCTGAACCTCATTCCAAGCATCGACACCATTCGTTCTGCCACTAATGAACTTCAGCCCATGCAACACCTTGTGTACGCCCAATCTTGATCTATCCAACTCCGCATGCGCTCAGCATGTGCGAAGTCGAACCCTGGAGCTGCGGGCATGTGCCCATGGCTCATGGAGAACTTCTTCATCTCGGCCATGATATCATGTGAGATTCTCCTGGCCTCAGCCTTCAGCTCCTAAGAGAACTAGCGTATCCGGTTGGAATGGCTTCTCGCCATTGACGGCGTGCTTGAGCCGGAGGAGGTCCTGTTAGCAGGTTCAACGCTACGGAGAATGACGGTGTCATCAGGGCGGAGATCGAGGATGACCTCAAAGAAGAAGATGACAATTAGGGCATTCAGTTATCGGGTCCGGATCCAAATCAGATCCGGACCCGTTAGCTATGGGTTAATGAGACATTAACCTCGTCCACGTCAGCAACAAATAATTTTTTATAATTTTTTCAAAGTTTAAAGACGTCAGCAGTTCAGACGGCCAAATGGACGGCTTTGACGGAGGGACTTGAATTGCCTAAATGTCAAAATAGAAGGACCTCTGGCGGACAAATTATAATAGAGGGACTAAACGGGCAGATTGACCATAATACAGGGACTAAATAGGGTATTAAACCTTTCTTTTAACCAAAGGGTTGATGATTTTGAATTCAAATTTTTGTGTATATAAAAATTTTAAAAAATATGCAACAATATTTGACACTTAAAAAAAATAATTTTAAAAAATAAAATCTAATAAAGTATTAGAAAATCAATAGTATTTTTTTTAAAACATTAACCAAAACACAATAGAAAAGATTCAGCTTAGCTTTTAACAAAATGACTTTAGTGGTATTTTAATAAATAAATTATAACATTATAAATTTATAATAAATATAAAAACATTAGAGTTACATAGTGTTTGGATTCAAAAGTTGAAGGAAAAGTAAGGGAAAGGAAAGGACGGTTTCAACCCTTGTTTGTATAGACAAATTTAATGAATGGAAAGGAAAAGAGAGTTTTCTGATAAACCCATGTATCATGAATATCTCAAATAAATTCACACTTTAACCATATTTTTAAAAATATTAAAATTATTAAAATTATCATTATTATTTTTATATTTTAATTTTGCCTCTTCTCAAATACCATTATTTATTTTTTCTTTGGAAGTATATCATACATTTTTTTAAAAATCGTTTTCTCCTACAATGTTATTGGATCATTACAAGATCACTTTATCATATTGTTAGTAAATCTATTATAATATTTTAATTCATAGCATAATAATTATGTTGAATTAGATAATTATTAGTTTTTTCTCACTCAAAGAAAATTTTAATTTTATTTGTACTTTGAATAAAATTTGGATATCAAAGAATTATATTGAGTTAAATTCTTCTAAAGATGAATTGACAAATAAAAAATACAACATAAACAAACAAATAAACAAATAAGTAAATAAAAAAATACATAAAAACAAGGATTTGTGATAAGTGTCATGCGAATGCTTGATTAAAATAAAATTAGATTGAAAGAAAAAAGTAAAAGAAGAAACTTATGAAGTGGCATTATGTAATTAATTTAAAAAATAAAGGGTATTAAGGTTTTTTAAAAAAATTAAAATTTTTAGGAGATTTTCCGTCCCTGGCACCCCAAATCGGGGGCTAGAAAAATGGGGTTTCGGAGGGTTTCGAAAGGCCAGAGTTAATCCTTTATTTTCCTTCTTGAAATTAAAAATATCTATCTATCCAAACGAGGGAAATGGCCGACGCTGACCCTCCAAAACCCTCGCTTTACTTTACTTTTCCTTGTCGGCCCTCAATCCAAATATAGCATTCGCTCTCTCGGATCCCTAATTCCAATGATTTAGACTATTTCAATATTTATTATTGTCAATTTAGTTCATTATCACAACGCCTATGTTTCTCATTGTTTTGATTTGATTTTTTTTTTTAATGAAAATAAGAAAACATACCACATTTGATCATTTTCAATGGGATATATATTTTAACTTTGGTATTAGGAAGAAATTCACAACATAGAAATGAGAGCAAGTTTAACATGATATTTTGCTGCCACTGAGCATAAATTCTATCTTTATTATACCCCATCAAACTATTACAAAAGGCTTCTATGTTTTGCAAAAACATTTTACAAATTTGAAAGTTTTCTTTTTATTTACTTTAATTAAAAGAATTAATTTGTTGTTCAAAATTGATACATAATCATTTTTAAAAGAGTGATGTTATTTTTACTGAATAAATTTATCAAGTAAGTTTTGCGTGACGTGGATGCCAACTAGCCATCCACGTTATCATCAATGTTATTTTTTTATACATAAATTCAAATATAAACCTTAAAAATATCTAAATTCTTAAAATTAAAAAAAAATTATTAAACCATATCTAAAATTCTAAAATCTTAAACCCAAAAACTTCAAAATCCAATATTCAGAACCGAATAGGTTTTGAATGACACAGCATTCATTCTTTCCTTATCTTTTCTTTTTTTAGAAAAAATAAAATTTTTTTATTATCTAAATCTTAAATTTATGATAAACCGAAATCTCTTTCTCTAAACCCTATAAAGCTTAAATCACAATCCCCAAGGGGAGTTTGTCGTTTGCTGTTTATGGTTTATGGCTAATGATTTATAATTTAGGGTTTAGAATTTTAGAGTTTAGTATTTATTATTTAGGATTTAAATTTTTAGATTTTTAGTTATAGATTTTGTAGTATTTGGGTTTAAGATTTAAGATTTGGTTTTATAATTTGTTTTTTTTTTTTTTATTTACAAATTTAAGAATTTAAGGATTTTTAAGGTTTCAATTTAAAGTTTATATAAAAAATAATGACGTGGTCCGTGGATAATGACGTGGATAACAAGTTGACATCTATGTCATTCCGAAACCTATTCGGAAAATCTATTCGGTAGAAATAACATAGAGGGTGTAGGGTTTAGTTAAGGAGTTCTCAAGTTATCATTTATTTATGATTAAAGATTTAAATTTAGGATTAGATAATACAGATAAATTAATTTTCTTAAATAAAAAAAAAGAAAGGACGTGGATGCTGACAAGGATGCCAACTTGGCATCACATCATTCAGAAAATCTATTCGGTAAAAATATCAATATTTTTTTAAAAAATAAATTCAATACTTTTTAAAATAAAAAAAAATTGAGAATCAAAAGAGGATAAAAACAAAGACAAAAAAAAATTCTATATTTAAAAGTGAGAATAATAGAGGAAAAGAATTTGAAAGCTAAATAGAATTTTTTTTTTTTAAAATATACACCTTTTGAAATATGGCAAAATGCTTTGCCATCTTAGAAGCAAAATTTACAATAATTAACCTATTTCAACTAGCTAGAGAATTTAACTAATTAATCTTTAATTTTGATAAAAGTAAATATAAAACAATTTTATACATTTAAACAATTTAAACAATAAAATTGTAGAGGCATATTTATTTTAAAACTTGAAATTTTGTTGAAGAAACTTGAAATATCTCAATTAATTACTTAACTTGTAAATGTAATTAAAAGTAAGATCTCTTAAGATATGCAATTTTAGCCGGAGTTTATGCCTTTATTTTATTTTACATTAGACATGTTATTACCATTTGCATACAATTTATGGTTACTTGTGATTGAGGTTATTTTTCAATGTAAAGTATCAATTTATTTTTGTCTCGGAGGCTATCTAAAATTGATTTCATTGAGATAGAAGGCTGGCCAATGTTTTCAGAATCGAATCAGGCTTTGAACAGAAAAAGTCAGGGGTCAAAGGTCAAGGGATTCAACTGGGTTGAACTGATGTCAATAATTTATTAAAAATAAATTATATTTTAATTATAGATGATTAACAAAATTCTATTAAATGAAAAAATAAAAACCTGATTTATTATAATTATATTTTTTAATTATAGATGATATATGGACCGTGAGGTCACCCGTGAAGGGCCACGTGATCATCTTCTTAAGGGGCTTTTTGGTACTTTTTGGCTTTCTTCTTGGAGCTTCACACACCATTTCTGGATCTGGAGGAGAAGAAGCACTTTGAGGGCAATCTTGTGGAGGATTTGGCAAGGAGATCAAGTTCTTGGGAAGGATCTTCAAGCTAGAGCTTTAAATTGGAAGGTTGAAGGCAAGGGAAGCCACCCCTGCAAGTGGCTTTCTTGGAACTTCTCCGGCCTTTATCTTTGAGGGAGTTCTTCTCATGTCTTTCTTGGTTGTTTCTATGTATTTCTTGTTGTATTTCTTGGACATGAACAACTAAACCCCAAGGTCACGGGATGTAGGTGAACCTTGGGGGTGAACTTGTGATGTTTTGGATGATTTTGTTCTAATTAATGCTTGTGGCTTGTTTGTGATCTATTGTTTGATGTTTTTACATGCTTGATATGTATGAGAACTCTATGTATCAAAGCACCTAGGAAATGCTAGGTTGTATGATCATTGCTCTAGTGTTAGACTCACCAAACTTGGAAGGGAAATACATATAAATACACCGTGACCATCGGGTATTTGTACCCCTCCACCCCTAGGGTTAAGTACTAATTTGTATTTCAACCCTAGTTTGAGAAAACCATTTTACCCATAACAATCGTAGGGGGATCTTGGGCGGTAGAAATACCGTATCCAATACCTGTACCGGATTAGGGGTCAATTGCCGTGATCATCGGGTTGGCCTAATTTAGGGTTTTCTCGGTCCAATCTATCCACTTGCATGTTAGTTCAAGTATCCATGTCACTTTAGTAGCCTCTGAGGGGACCCTCATCCGTGACCACTCTTAGCCCTGATTTTCCCCATATCTTGTCTTCATCAATTTGCATCCATTAATTAATTGTTTAGTTCCTTTGAATTTAATTCACTCACTTAAGTCTTATGGGTTAAACAACATTGCAAAAAAGAAGTAAGGGTAGCTTCCGGGCCCAAGGGAATAGGACCCTTTCGTGCTCGCATGAGAGATATTACTTGACGACCCGTGCACTTGCGGGTTGGCACACATCAGCAATAATAAATTTAACTTGCCATAAATAATACTTAAATTTTTTCTTGCATTTTTTATTGTAGTGTGTTAAATTTGATTTCTTATTTTTCTTCATAAATAATTGAGAAATCAAAATTTGATTTAAAAAATCTCTACAACACTGGATACGGAGATTTTCTTATTTGGGTATATTAGCTTTGGCTTGCAGGAAAGGCATATATAAATTAGTTTGGATAAGGAAAAGGCATATATAAATTAGTTTTGATAAATATGATAACTACGTTCATGATTCAATGCATATTTAATTTTAAAAGTTTAAAATAAAAAATAAGTTACAAACTCACCCCAATCATCTGGATTTGAATATTATGATAGTCTATTGTGATTTTGATTTTATGTTTTTAAATTAATTACCAAAAATAAAGTTTTATGTTACATCTTAATTTATTTTAATATTAGAAAATTTTTCAAAAAAAACTTATGATTTCCCAGTTTTGCTTAACGGGAACACAAGTTTTTTTTTTTCATTTTTAATATATGTCGTTTTCTAGCTAACATAAAAAGAAAGAACTATTAATACTATTACGTCTTCCTTGTTTAACATGGATAAAACCATTAAAAATATGCCACATGGCATAAAAAACATGATTTATTTATTTATTTATTTTTATGTTTTTATTGAAAATTTGGGACGGATTATAAGAAATAATATATATATATATAGTCTAGCTTTTAAATGAAATGATGATTTTTTTCCTTGCCAAATAAGGAAAAATTAACGTCTTCAATAATTTTTCCTCTTTTTATTAGAAAGAAAAAATCACATAATTTAAAAAAAAAACAACGAATTAATGGCTTTTAACTAACAACTAAGTCACGAGTCAGCGAAAAACATCTATAATCTATGAGGTATATTACAAATAAATATAATAAAAAATGCTATCTCCCAGAGAAGATGGAATCCCGTGCTTGCCATCAGAAATCTAATTTTTTTTTGTTTTTTGGCAAGAGGAACAGACAGCCCGTAGGCCCTGTTAGACTACCAGGGGCGTGCACAACTTTGTCGCCCATAAAATAAAAATCAAAGAAAGACAGTGATAGGGTTCCATGATGCTTTCTCTCCCAACTTTGCCGTGCACAACCACAACCACATTTAAAATATACATATCAAGTTGCTACAATTTTTTATTTAGACCAAACCCAATGCACTGATTTGAGAAAATTTGAAAAGTTGATGCAAAGGCCCAAAGCATGGATAATAAGAAAAATATTCATGCCATAAATAGCTCAACATCTCACATGCATACAATAAAAATATTAATTATGTTTTAGATTATGTTAATTGTGTTTTAGACTATGTTATTCCTTAAAATAATCCAACAGTTGACACAAATTTAAAGCCATTCGTTTTATAGGATGTATCATGAGTGGTTGATCCCTTATGTTGGTTCAACCTCTCTTGCCACTAGATTTCTTGCTTGGAAAAGAAAAGACAACTAATTTTCCAAATTAATTAATTTAATAAAAATATTAATCAATAGTGTTAACTGTTAAGATATTCTTTGCATTAAAAGATTAATTATATATTAAATTAACAAATATCCATCTTAGGTAATGTTAATGAGACCATGGCAAACCAAAACCTGGGCTAGCAGATAAGTCTAACTGATTACGCTAAGCACCCAATAGACTTTTTCGGAATAGGATTAATAGGAATGTAATTCCTGAGTTCTATTGAAGGGGATATCTCCAATTTTTGTTTAGTTGACAAAGTAATTATGTGATTGGAATGTAACATTATCATATTTGGTTAGATGATAATTTTACATTACCAATTATTATTTTACTAAAATACTCTTACTTAATAGGTGCTAAATAAATTAAAGTTCACGCCATTTGCTAATGCAAATATCAAAGTTGTTTTAATAATAAATATTTTTTAATTAAAAAATTTAATATTAAAATATTAATTTTAAATAATTAATTTTTTTAAAAAAGTAATAATTAAATGAAACATATTTTTTTAAAAAAAATTTGTCATATATTTTTTTATCTCCAACAAAATATTTCAAAGACTTAATTTTTAAATTTTTTTAAAAGCATCACATCACCCATAAAATGTGAGATTACCGCCTATTTAAACATTAATCACATTCTTAGTAATATTGACCAAGCTATCACGTTTCAGGAATATAATATTTTTACCCTAAACAACCAAACGAGGTAATGTATATGATTACTTTGTCCGCATTCCGGGGTAATCTATTATCACCCCTAACTTAGATTACCCTTGATCAAAAGCCACTTAATGGGTCGTTTGGTTACCTGTAAGTGAAATTACAAATAAGTGAAAATATTGTATTTCAAATTATATCATTTTTTTAACAAATACAATAAATGCCATCAACGAGACAAAAAAGATATGGAGGTACACCGGTTACGGTAGTTCAACAATACTTCGGAATGAATCCCCTGCTAGACAACTCGTAAGGGAAAAAAAACATTGTTCTCATAAGGGACCCACACAAGGACTAGTAAATAGTATTGATAAATAGTACATTATGTAAATTGTGCTGATGAGCAAAGTTTCTAATGCTCGGCTTCTTGCGCGCTTTGTGGTGAGTTACCATGTACGTGGGATGGAGAGATTAACTAATTATTTATTATTAGAACTAAGCCTGTGTTTGATTATGTTAGAATTTATATTTTGTACTAGTGGGCCCTATATGGGTTATATATATAAGCTTAGGAGTCTTACACCAAAAAGTCTCAAGCCTTAATGGCTAAACTCCTATACCTATATATAACCCATTACATTTCTATCACATAACCGATGTGGACTATATTTCTAACAGATTCGCGAACTTATAAACATGTTTGGTTACTGTAGTAGTAATAATGTTGATGGTAATGTGAGATTACTAATAGTGAAATATTATCAAATAAGGTGGTAACCTAATTACGACTAAAATAGGTATCTTTCCAGAAAACCAAATTGATGGTACTGTGTAAGTTTTTTTCCAATTATGCCTCAACCCATTTAATATAATTCTTTATTATATTCATTATCAAAACACTAGTTTTTATTTTACCTCATTATTTTTATATTATAATTTAAATATTTATTTATCTAAATACTTTAAATTAAGTTTTTCAAAATATGTAGGAGTATTTTGGTAAATACAAAAATTGTGCAAAACAATAATTTTTGATATTATAATTTAAATATTTATTTATCTAAATACTTTAAATTAAAATTTTCAAAATTTTATATATAGGGGTATTTTGGTAAATACAAAGGTATTTTAAAAAAATGTGCAAAACATAAATTTTGATATTATAATTTATTTATTTATTTATCTAAATACTTTAAATTATATTTTTAAAATTTTATATGTATTGGTATTTAAAAAAATTGTGCAAAAAAAAAAATAATTTTTGATATTATAATTTAATTATTTATTTATCTAAATAATTTAAATTAGATTTTTCAAAATTTTATACCTAGGGTTATTTCGGTAAATACAAAGGTATTTTAATAAATTTATTTATTTATTTATCTAAATATTTTAAATTATAATTTTTTAAAATTTTATATGTAGGTGTATTCTGATAAATTTGACATATTATTGAAGTGATTACCATCACTAATCAAACGTAATAATGAAATATTAGGAGTGATATAAATTCTCAACCAAACATCTTAATATCATATTACCACAACATATCTTGTCGTATAACAATTCCGATCTCATTACCATGGTAATCTCATTGCCGTAATAATATATCATTAGTGCGAACTAAATGACTCGTAAGTATTTAAGTTTCACCATTAAAAATAATTTGGTGAAATTACCTATTATTAGCACTAAATATTTAAGATTTATCATATAAATTAATGTGGTGAGATTACCTCTTGCTAGGGCTGAGGATTTAAAATACATCATAAAAATTAATTTCAGCAAACACAATTAATTCATTTAATAAATTATTTATTAAATAAAAAAATTAAATATTTTTTATTTTTATTACTTCAAAAATTTTATAATTAAATTTTAAAAAAAATTGTTTATTAAATATTTTTATAATATTTTCAATTATAAAATATTTTTTATCATAAAACTATATAATTATATAAATATTTAATTATAAAAATATAAAAATATTTGTATGCTTATACTTTTTTAATAATTAAATAACTTTAGCAGTAAGATAACCATAATGGTGAATGGGAACCATTTATTTTATAACATTTTAACTTATAACAAATTTTAATATAAGTTAAAATGTTGTCAAGTGAATGAGATGTTAGTTGTTTTACATTTATTTATATTTATAAGTGACAGTTTTATATTGAGTTTCATATAATACCACTTACATTATAGTTATTTGCATTTACTTATAACACACAACCAGACTGACCCTATAATTTTTAAAATGTGGCAATTTGGAAACCATTAATTGAATTGTAGTGCCTCCCAATCTAAATATTTAGGAGGAGAGAAGCAATATCTAAAAGGGTTAAACCAAAAAAAATAAAAATTATAGCATTGTTTGTCCATGCCAGAGGAAAAGGCGAACAAAAGTGGAGAATCACTGTTTATTGATATTCGAGAATGGGTGCATTCACTTTGAAAAAAAAAAAATCAGTGTCAAAAATTCGAGTCTCGTTAAATAAAGAGGAGTTAGTAAGTCCCTAGTTATGTTTAGGGTGTATAACCCAAACTCCGTATCACTAGGTAAAACATACATATTAAGTATCAATTTTTGACTCGTGCACATGTTCCTGAGTACTGCAATCGCGACATTTGTATTAAAAAAAAATCAAGATTTAATTCATGATACAAATATGCCATATTCACACCTTTGAATGGAGGCTCATGATACAAAGATGCCATATTCACATCTTTGAATGGAGGCTCAAAATTAATTTGAACTATTTCACGCTGAAAGGTCAAGATGAAAGGTCAAACCATGTCCAGTTGTCTCAATAAAGGTCAAGATGGTTCAATTTCTATATATTTTGTCTACCAAATATTTAGTCCCACACCGGGCGGTTGCATAATGTTATGTGTCCTCATACGGAAGAAGTGGCAATTCTAGGATAAATTTTCAATGTTAGGCAATTCTTTTTATTTATTTATTTTCAAAATCAATATATTCTGTAAATATGACCAGGTATGTAGCATCTTCATGTGCTACATATGATACATTTTATGGTCTAAATCTTGATTCATTTTACTTAAGTTTTGATATTGTGGATAGTATGTCTTAATCTCAAATACATGGTTCTTATTGCTTTATGTATAAACCATTAACTTTGTAGATATGCTTGGAAATGTTGTTCTAAGGATTGATTCAAGGTCTTAAATAAATACATGGCTTTGATTTTATATTGTCTTTTACATTTTTTTAATTATATTTCTCATTTTAAAGTTTGTATTTTGCTTCTCAGGGTGATGAACTTTGTTCACTAAGGTATGACCTCACCGTTCCCTTTGCCCGTTACTTGGCCATGCATGAATAATATCAATGCACTGAAGAGATACCAGATTGCTAAAGTGTTTAGAAGAGATAATCCCTCTAAGGGAACATATCGTGAGTTCTATCAATGTGACTTCGACATTGCCGGGCAATATGAGCTGATGGAACCTGATTTTGAAGTAGTTAGGGTTTTGACTGAATTGCTAAATGAGCTATCTATCGGTGATTATGAGGTATTTTCCCCGGTTAATACTTATTGTTTGCTGTATGATTTTGTTATTTACTTGACTTTATTTAGCAATCCTATGCTATTTTCTTGTGCATTAAATTAAAGTTGCTTTAGTTTAGGTGCTTGTCTGTGCCTAGTTTTTTATCGAGTGTAACAGTTCCTTTGCCATTCTTGCAGATCAAGTTAAATCATCAAAAGTTGTTAGATGTTATGTTGGAAATTTGTGGTATTCCATCAGAGAAATTCAGAACAGTTTGTTCAAGTATTGATAAATTGGATAAGCAGACATTTGAGTATGTAAAAAAGGAGTTGGTGAGATTCTAATATTCTATAAATTGAAATGATATGATTTTTCTGAAAACATGCATTAATTTATATATTCTTTCTCATTTAATTTTGATTGTATTGCAAGGTTGAGGACAAAGGCTTGACCTCAGAAATAGCCGAGAGAATTGGTGATTTTGTGAAGAAAAGAGGGCCTCCTCTTGAAATTTTATCTGAATTGACAAGTGAGGGTAGTCAATTCTTGGGAAATAGCGAGGCTGTTGTTGCACTGGATGAGTTGAAGATTTTGTTTACAGCTCTTGACAAATCAAAGTGCCTAAATAGAGTGGTTTTTGACTTGAGCCTTGCAAGAGGCCTTGATTATTACACAGGAGTTATTTTTGAAGCAGTTTTCAAGGGCACGACACAGGTAAAATTACTTGTCAGTGACATCTAATAGAGGGTAAATGTATGGGTTTCTGAATCTTATTCTGTAGTATTCAAATATAAATGATTTATGTTTCCTCTCCTATTTTTCCCTTCTCAGACCATGCATTTCACTAAATACAGTAACAGATGATGTTCCTACAAACAATAACATTTTTGGGGCAATTTACATTCTTAACTATTTTCTTTGGTTCCTAGGTTGGTTCCATTGCAGCTGGTGGACGTTATGATAATTTGGTTGGAATGTTCAGCGGAAAGGCAGTCCCTGCGGTTGGTGTCAGCCTGGGAATTGAGCGAGTCTTTACGATAATGGAGCAATTAGAAAAGGACCGAAACCAGGTATTATTGAATCTTCATTATTTAAATTGAGGGCAGGGTTGGTTATTTGTGTTACCACTAATTTTTTGACAGTGGGATGTATCAGTACTATTATACATGGCTGCCGTAAACATTTACCTTTTACGTGATATGCCTATGATATGTGACGATTTTGCTATTAGACACTGATTCTTTTCTTATGATACCAGGTAATTCGGGCAACAGAAACACAAGTTTTGGTGGCGATTTTAGGAAAAGGTCTTGCTTTGGCTGCTGAGCTGGTGAGTGAATTGTGGAATGCGAAAATAAAAGCAGAATTTGGGTTGACAAAAAGAGTCATGAACCATATAACTCGTGCCAAACAAACTGGCATCCCTTGGATGGTGATCGTTGGGGAGTCAGAGTTATAGGACGGTGTTGTCAAATTAAAAAGCATTGAAACCTATAAAGAGGAAGTCTTTCAAAGAGACAAAATCGTGGAAGAACTCCAACGAAGACTGGGCATAAACTGAAAGCCATACCACTCTGTACAAGGCCTTAATGGCTGGCTTGCTGATGTTAATTTATAGCTGGGAGCTCCAGCTTGTCCTTCATAAATTAAAAAAGAATGGTCAAAAGAATGATGTGCAATTTGGTATGTTGATTTACAGGTTATGATGGGTTGAGTTTTTATGAGGATTTTGTAAGCTACAGCTGTTTGAAAGTGTGGGTTTTTTTTTATGAGGGTTTTGTAAGCTACATTGATGTCTGCAAGTGTTTTATTTGCAGGTGAATTTTGTATTTTAGTCATTAGTATGTATTACATTGGATGTGAATTGGGTATGTAAGCTACATTATCATTTGAAAATGTTTTATTTTATCAGTTGATTTGCAGGTTTTTGTTTTGATACATTCTTTAGTTTTCATTAATGTGTTATGGTTGGTTTGTACTTCCTAGCTTCATATTTTTCAGTTTTCACTAATGTTTTGTGGTTGGTTTGTACTTCCTAGCTCCAGTATAATGCAGGTACATGTCTTATCTTTATTTGTGTCAAATTTTTTGAAATATATTTTTTAATGTTTTAATTTGGGCTTGAACGATTTTTATTTTAATCTGTCTGTTATAATAAGATTGGTTTTCTTTTTCTTTTGTTTGTGTAAAATCTCTTTCATATATATATATAATTGAATTAACATATGTGAAATGTACACATTTGTATCATAAAACATGGGATTTTTCTTCTGAAATTAATTAAATATTTTATTATAATAAAGCCTATTGTTTATTTATTCAGAAATATATATATATATATCAAATAATACTTGATGCCATACATTAAGAAGGGATTATAAAAATGTAAAATTTAACCCAAGTTGTCCCCCGTAACAGCAAGTAAATTAAAATTAATTTAGTTCATTGTAAGCAATATTTGAATAGTGAATGGGCAACAGTTGGAAAGACAGCAACAGCCCTGAGAGGATTGAAGAATTCTGTTTTAAATTTTATCAAACTTGATAGAGAGATTAGAGTCAGAGTTGAAAGCAAATTCACCAACACTAACTCATAATTAAGCCATGTGTTATTGCCGCTAGTGCATTTCTTTTTATGGAAAAGACCTCGTTGCCCTTTACATACTTTGAAATATTAATTTCATTTATTTTCTAATCACATAAAATGAATTTCACTTGATAGAAGTATATAACTAGAATACTTATCAAATTAATTAAAAAAAAAAGAGATTAGTCAAATTACAAGAATTAGGTCCTTATATAGTTTTTACAAATCCCTCTAGTTTTTATAAATTTATATATAGTTTAAATTTATTTATATATTTTCTACAAATCCCCTAGGTTTTTTTTTTATAAATTTATTTATATAGTAAAAACAGATTATAAGTTTAGAGGGGGTTTTTTTTTAACAAATACTTATAGTTTTTTTATTACTTAGTGTATATATATATATATATATATATATATATATATATATATGAAAAAAAATTCTATTATATGATCTCCTCACTATTGTTTCGCCTCATTGCTTTTTTTTACTAATACCACTGTTTAATTTTTTTAATATTTCCCATTAAAAAAAAGCCTGATTCCATCATTGAATACAGTAAATGCTACCACACATAATAAGAGTATGTTTAGATAGTGGTAATAAACACTGTTAGAAGAGGATTCATTGCTAACTATAGTTTATACTCATATTTGAATATACAACTATTAGAATGGGAATGAAGTGTGTAAGAAATGAATAATAATACTATAGAGACATGTTTATTCCTTCCAAAATTGAGAGGAATGAATAGTATTAACTTTTGAAATGACATATTTTTCCTTTTGAATATTTAATTAAATAAAACTTATATAATTCAATAATTAACTATAATAATTAAATTAAATAATAATTAGAATAAAATTTATTTTATATTTATATATAATTATAATAATAAAAGCAAAATGACATTTTTGCGAATAAAAGAGATTTAATTAAATTAAAATTATTAAAATTACACTTTTTGCGTACATGTGTATTTACTATTTAGTTAAATAAAAATTATTAATTAAAATTGTTAATTATAAAAATTAAACTGTAGTAACACTTTCTCTTATTGAGATTTAATTATATAAAATCAATTATTTAAATATTTCATTAAAATAATTAAAACTAATAATAATTAAAATGAGATATTTAATTATTTTTCATAATAACATTCAATATATTTTCTAAAAAAATTATTTATCATAAATTATATGTAATTGGATTTGTGTATCAGGGATATAAAAAATAATTTTCACACTTCCATTTTATTTTATTTTATTTTTTCATTCCCATGAAATATTCTCACAACCAAACATAGTTTTTTTCTCATTTCTATTTCTACAGTCTCATTCCCATTCTTAATCATATTCCCATCCTGCAAACCAAACACACCCTAAAACGGAAGTATGTATGCAAGTTCATTTCTCACACACCCAGTTTGCATATATTATGCTCTATATAGAGTCATATTTCACATAAATCAATCCTACTAAAATTCAGATGGATTAATTATACTTAAACTCAAAGTTAATAACTATACTTAATTCAAATTAAATTTTAAATAACTAAATAATTATAAATTTATGTTTATCATAAACTAAGGGATGGATTTTTCTTTCCAAAAGGTTCATTTTACTTGCCGATGTGTCATTTCATTTGTTGTTTATACACTACAATAAAATTGATAATTATTAACAAATTTAATTGTGATAAATGAGTTTTTCATCCAAAATAAGGATACAACCTGATGAATGATGAATGTTTTATTTCGTTACTCATTTCCTTGCGCCAAGTATTTTATATAATAATATTTTTATTGTCACATAATAATATCACAAATATTTAGCACCAAATTTTCTGTCAAATGGAAATGGAGAGAACTATTTATAACAACACTTAAAATATTTACTAACAAATATATTATGTCATTAACATTAACTTTTGCGGTAACGAAATACTAAAATGTTTTTTTTAAACAAAATTTTATAATAACATCACTAATGTTAATGCATACTATCAATGAAGATTTTTATTTTGCCATGTATCTTAATTTATTTTTGTGACATATGGATTCATCACAAAAATATAACTAGTAATGATATTATATTATTGTCACAAACAAATGAGGCATTAAGTGATAATATTAGGAATGACACCATTTGTAAATTAATTTAATGATATTAACTGTCTGTCACCAACAAATGTGACACTAGGAGATCATACTAGAGAATGCCACTACTTGCTAATTAATTTAATGACATTGATTATCTGTCACTATTTTTTTGGGTAATGAAATGTTTAATGTTAAAAGAAGAAATAAGTATGAAATGACATAAAACACTATATCTCATAAAGATATTAATTTTAATTTCTTTATTTTATTTTGATAGTTAAAATAAAATAGGAATGCTAATTTAATCAATTCTTTCTTTTTTTGCCATGTATCTTAATTTATTTTTGTGACATATGGATTCATCACAAAAATATAACTAGTAATGATATTATATTATTGTCACAAACAAATGAGGCATTAAGTGATAATATTAGGAATGACACCATTTGTAAATTAATTTAATGATATTAACTGTCTGTCACCAACAAATGTGACACTAGGAGATCATACTAGAGAATGCCACTACTTGCTAATTAATTTAATGACATTGATTATCTGTCACTATTTTTTTGGGTAATGAAATGTTTAATGTTAAAAGAAGAAATAAGTATGAAATGACATAAAACACTATATCTCATAAAGATATTAATTTTAATTTCTTTATTTTATTTTGATAGTTAAAATAAAATAGGAATGCTAATTTAATCAATTCTTTCTTTTTTTGTAATTTTAATTTTTCATATTAATTTTTATGTAAAATTGTATTTGATATTAACAAAATTAATTTTGTTAAAGAGCTAAATAAAACCATTACAGATAACATCTACTTTAATAATATTTATTTAATCATTAGTAATTTGATACTTAAATAAGCATATAGATTATTTATACTAGTTATTTAAATACCTATAACAATATATGTATATATATATATATATATATATGTCTGTTGTAACTAGTATAGCTACAAAGGGTTGATTTTTCTTTATGTCACCATGGAATTAGAAGAAGATTTACTCATGTAGAATACAAAGAATCAATTACTGAAAATCTAATTAGTTACTTAGTTTTTTATAAAAAAAATACATGATTATTCTATTAAATTTGACTTATAATAAAATCAATTTGTAATTAATTTTATAGTATTTAATCATTTTGGAAGGGCATCAGCGATTGCCGTGAATAATATCAATGCACTGAAGAGATACCAGATTGCTAAAGTGTTTAGAAGAGATTATCCCTCTAAGGGAACATATCGTGAGTTCTATCAATGTGACTTCGACATTGCCGGGCAATATGAGCTGATGGAACTTGATTTTGAAGTAGTTAGGGTTTTGACTGAATTGCTAAATGAGCTATCTATCGGTGATTATGAGGTATTTTCCCCGATTAATACTTATTGTTTGCTGTATGATTTTGTTATTTACTTGACTTTATTTAGCAATCCTATGCTATTTTCTTGTGCATTAAATTAAAGTTGCTTTAGTTTAGGTGCTTGTCTGTGCCTAGTTTTTTATCGAGTGTAACAGTTCCTTTGCCATTCTTGCAGATCAAGTTAAATCATCAAAAGTTGTTAGATGGTATGTTGGAAATTTGTGGTATTCCATCAGAGAAATTCAGAACAGTTTGTTCAAGTATTGATAAATTGGATAAGCAGACATTTGATGATGTAAAAAAGGAGTTGGTGAGATTCTAATATTCTATAAATTGAAATGATATGATTTTTCTGAAAACATGCATTAATTTATATATTCTTTCTCATTTAATTTTGATTGTATTGCAAGGTTGAGGATAAAGGCTTGACCTCAGAAATAGCCGAGAGAATTGGTGATTTTGTGAAGATAAGAGGGCCTCCTCTTGAAATTTAATCTGAATTAACAAGTGAGGGTTGTCAATTCTTGGGAAATAGCGAGGCTGTTGTTGCATTGGATGAGTTGAAGATTTTGTTTGCAGCTCTTGACAAATCGAAGTCCCTAAATAGAGTGGTTTTTGACTTGAGCCTTGCAAGAGGCCTTGATTATTACACGGGAGTTATTTTTGAAGCAATTTTCAAGGGCATGACACAGGTAAAATTATTTGTCAGTGACATCTAATAGAGGGTAAATGTATGGGTTTCTCAATCTTATTCTGTAGTATGCAAATATAAATGATTTATGTTTCCTCTCCCATTTTTCCCTTCTCAGGCCATGCATTTCACTAAATACGGTAACAGATGATGTTCCTACAAACAATAATATTTTTAGGGCAATTTATATTCTTAACTATTTTCTTTGGTTCCTAGGTTGGTTCCATTGCAGGTGGTGGACGTTATGATAATTTGGTTGGAATGTTCAGCGGAAAGGCAGTCGCTGCAGTTGGTGTCAGCGTGGAAATTGAGCGAGTCTTTACGATAATGGAGCAATTAGAAAAGGACCGAAACCAGGTATTATTGAATCTTCATTATTTAAATTGAGGGCAGGGTTGGTTTTTATGAGGATGGTCAAAAGAATGATGTGCAATTTGGTATGTTGATTTACAGGTTATGATGGGTTGAGTTTTTATGAGGATTTTGTAAGCTACAGCTTTTTGAAAGTGTGGGTTTTTTTAGGGTTTTGTAAGCTACATTGATCCTGGATCCAGAACTAGAGGAGATGAACTCAACGTTCTCCACTATTGCATTAATGCTTTTTCATTTTGTTTCTTCATCAACATGAATTGATAATTTCTCCTCCAAACCTAAAAATTTGAAGAAATATTAACTAAAAACAATCTTGTTAAAAAAAAAAAATCTATTGTTTTATGAAAAATCTTGCATACATAAGTGTTTTGAGTCTCAATTGTTGACCATACTATCTCAATAGTGAGCCACCTTAAAAAATTCAATCCTATTAGGCTCTTGATCATCCTTACACTATATAGTTGTATATATAATAAACATTAATTATTGAATAAAATAAGCATTAAAAAAAGAGCTAAATAATGTATTAAATAAAATAAAAAATACGAGTTCATAGTAACTTGCAACAAATGCCCTGGATCCTTGATTGTGTAAACTTGACTACTTGCCGAGCTTTTTGATTAATTCTTCATTCTAAAAAAAAGAATTAATATATTCATGGTATGAATAATTAAAAAAAAATTAAAATTACTATTATTAAATTGATCATAATTTTACATGTAAGTAAAATTAGCTAAGTATACAAAGACAAAAAAAATCACTTTGTCCCAATTAATTAATAAATGAATAACAAATTATACTTGCAGGGGTGGAACCAGGACTCGATGGCAAGGGGGGCTGAAGCCTAAAAGTAAAACAAAAAAAATAATCCAACAAAATAATTATTTTAAATGAAGAATAATATGCTAATATAACACAAATTTGAATACATATATTAAATAAATATAGAGTATAATTTAAATTTTTATTATTACCTATACAAATATATGAGATTTTCAATAATTCAACTAATAAAAATACATTTCAAGTTTATATTCTTTAAAAAAATATGGTAAAATTGATCACTCCCACTACAAACAACCAAACTATTGTTTATACAAAACTTTTGTTCTTTCACTCTAGCATATATGGTACATTATAACATATGTGTATATATGTTATAATGTATATATTTGTTATGGCTCATGATCAATTTATTTTTTTTTAAAGTACTATAATTTGTATATAAGATTTTTTTATTAAATTTTTGAAATCATAGTAATTTTTAACTTAAAAAATAAAATAGGGAAAAAATGCACCAAGAGGGATTTGAACTTGGATGGGTCAAAAAGTCAAGTACCTTATAAGTAGACCCCACTCAAGCACACCTACATTTCACACTTATATTTGTTCAAATATTGTATTTTGCATTACTTTAAGTATAGGAAAACCGAAAATCATCAAATCTTATACTTCTCGAAAAGTATTTTCTTCGGCGCCGAAGGGGGCTTCAGCCCTTGCTACCCCCCCCCCCTTGGTTTCCGCCCCTGTATGTAAGGGTGATCACTTCATTTTAAAAAGATTATAAATGTTCAAAAAATTATATTAATTTAAATTTGAGATTATAATAATAAATATTTTAAAAATTATATATTGACTACACCTCAGTGGGCCACCAGCACCAACATTAAGGGTGCTCACTTCATTTTAAAAAGATTATAAATGTTCAAAATATTATATTAATTTAAATTTGAGATTATAATAATTAATATTTTAAAAATTATATATTGACTACACCTACAAAGTTGGGGTTTGAATTGTGTGGCTTTTCATATAATTAGTCATGACAATAATTCATATAATTTTTTAATTAGAAATGGAGGGATATTTTTTAATTTAATTTTGTTTGTACTATGTTATAATAAAAAAAAAGTAAGGTTATTTAGGCTGAAATAATATGCCGAATAAGTGGATTGAATGACGTGGATGTCAAGTTGGCATCTATGTCAGCATCCACATCATTCTTAATCCTTTTTTTTTTTTAAAGATTTAATTTTTTTTTATAATCTAAACATTTGTTTTATAATTTTTAAGGTTGAAGGATTTATCCTAAACTCTAAACCCTAATACCCTAAAATATTAAACCCAAATATTATAACATCTTTAACCTAAAATTAAAAAAACATAAACTATAAACCCTAAATCCGAAATCCTAAGCTCTAAACCTTAAAGGAGATTTGCAATTTATTAATTAAAGTCTAGGGAGAGGGTTTCTATTTATCGTTTACACTAAGGTTTTGATAATAAAGAGAAATTAGATTTTTTTTTTTTATATAAAAAAAGAGAAAAAATGACGTGGATGCATTTGGCCTATCAATTCAGCCTAAATATCTTTACTAAAAAAACCTCATGAATTTTCATATAATTGTAATTAATTTTTAAAAGATCAACTAGTAAAGATTTTTTTTAGAGTGATAATCATATAGATTTAAAAAAGAATATTTGAAAAACATTAATTGATGTAGATAATTGATTAAAGAAATAGCAATTACTGGATCACCTTGTGATTGAAATTTTATTTTTATACGTTAATAACATAATAATTGAAACGAATAAGATAATGAAAAAATAAAATATTTGAACATAAATATGTTAAAAATAGATTAAGAAAAAAATTAAACATCGCTATCCTTGCAATTTTAAACTTTAAAATTACAATATTGCTAGTTTTATGGCAGTTGTTTTGTTTTGGTTTTGTGTGTGTGTGTGTGTGTTTTTTTTTGAGAAATTAGTTTATCAAATTAAGTTTGAAGATGAAGTTTCTAGAAATGAATATATAAAGACTACAAACAAAAACATATGATACAAATAAATCAGAAGTCAGTTATAAAAAAAATTAAATTAACTTCAAAAAGTGTTCACTATATTTGAAATAGATTATTAAATAAGACAAAAATAAAATAAAAAAGCATATTAGGCATGAAATAGAAATGATATAGAATTATAGTAAAATAAAAAAGATTTTTAATTTATTATTTTTAATAAAAGATAGTTGAGATGATTTAGCATTGATTTAAATTAAATAAAAAATAAATATCATTATTGGTTATAATTAATAAATATTATATTTATAATAAAGAGGGTTTAAAATTAATGAGGTGGCATTCCAAGTTAGGAGATTTTAAATACATTGAATTGGTTGAAATGTTGAATTTCCGTCCTTGATTAAAATAATAATAATAATAATTATTATTATTATTATTATAAATAACTATTATTTTATAATTATAAGGTTTTAAAAAATTTTAAAGTATAAAGATGTAGTATGAGGCCTCCGATAGTGGATGTTGAATACAAAAATTTTAAATATCAATTTATTATAATAAATAATTATTATAATTACATTTGATAAAACTTAAAATATTTTTTTTAAGATTTTAAATTTTAAATTTTAAATGTACTACTTCGAGGTCTTTGATAGAGTTATTAATAATACACTTAACAAATAAATTAATTAAATTAATGGATTTTAATAATATTTAACAAATAAACTAATTAAATTAATGGTTTTATTTCAGAGCAGCCGCTGCCCTAGCTTCGGATTCACAAGTTTGGGAACAAGCTCTGCAGCCGCTGCCCTAGCTTCGGATTCACAGCCCCCCAACCCCACAAAATTCTCAGGAAATCCGGTAGCAATCTCGGTTCCGGCCATGGCGACGCCACCACGCGAAGGATCTGCGGTCGTTGTTGGCGAGAAGGGGTGCTCTTTATCATCTGCCGCCGTGTACAGCGTCTCCCGTGGCCTGAGCAAGCTCTTCATCGACCCCGTCGCCCTCAAGAAGCTCTGTCAGCGGAAGAATCAGCCTTCTAAGCCCGTCTCGAATACCGCCGTTGTCCAAGGATGCATCCTCACCGTCGAGGAGTCTCGCGCAACCCTAGCTGTGCTCCTCAACAAATTCGTCATCTCTGAATTTCCTGTCCGCCCGGTGATTCCTCTTTTGATCCAAAAAACCCTTGTTCTTGCTGCCGGGTTTGAAACAATCGATTTCGGCTCCTCACAAGCGTTTCTCGCCTCATTGTGCCGGTTGAATGAGGAGAGATGTCATGAGATTGGGGTCACTGAAGAGGAAATCGCTGTGCTTGAGAACTCCTACGCTTCATCGATCGCGGTTTGTGCACTTTTAGATTGCTGTGCTTCTGCTCTGGTGAGGGTTTCTGATGCAGTGGCGGCTTTGTCCTCCGAGGCAGCCAGGGTGGATGTGAGTCTGTTTGATATGCCTGTCTCCGGCATCGGGCTTACAATTAAGGATGAGTCTGATGTAGCTGCCAGCATGAAAGCTTTCCTTTATGGATCAAAGCTTGCAGGAAAACTTGATTCAGAACCGTTTGCAAAGATCCCTGAAGTTCATGGTACTTTAAGGGAAGCTGTTAGAGTTCTACATGGAAGAACTCGAGTTGAGTTGAATACTTCTGTTAAGAGTAAGAAGGTTGTGGGATCTGGAATTCATGGGAAAGAGAGCGCTTTTGTGCCTTCTGCGTTACTGTTGGCCAAAGCTATTCAATATATGAGTGAGGCAAGCTATGGCCGGGCTGAATTGGTTGTTGCATCTGTTGTTGGTGAAGAATTACGGTCGAAAGTAGGGGAAGTGTTTCAGAAAGAATGCCACTGCATTGCTGCACTGAAAAATGATGTCAATTCAATTATAAGAGCTAGTTTTAATTATTTACCAGTTCTTCATCAAGTGTATGATCTGTTGGTTAAGTTCAGGGAGATTCTTGCTTGGGAGGCAGCATTGGCTCTGTTTGCAATTGAAGTAGATGAGTCTGTGGAGAAAGCAGCAGTTGTTCCATTGGAGAGCTCTAAGAGTGAAAAGAAAAGTGAAAAGAAAAAGAAGACGACTTTGGGGAAGGGGACTTCTATAGTAAGACAGCTGCTTAAAGAGAGACTTTCACTTGAGGCGGATGCTTCACTTGAAAATGTGATGAATTTGGTACGAGTGGCGCATTACCTCGCAGGAGCATTTGATCCCAAGGACTCGGAACTTGACACCTTGATAGGAAACTTAAAAGAGATTGTTGAGAGCAACGGAGGTAGGAGGCTCCCCAAAATTCCTAAGGTATGAACATATTATGATTTAGTTCTAATGTGCGAATGGAAGACATTACATATTCTTAGATCTTGAAAATAAGGATAAAACGGTTAATAAGTAGTCTAGGCTAAGGATGTCAAATGATTTATCTTTATATGATGGTTAAAGATTGATCTAGTTCTAGTTATGCTTTCAATATATGGATTATTACCATAATTAGTATCTTGGTGGGTTGAAGAGATTGCAAGCCTTTCTAAAAGGAGAGGTGATGGTCTTTACCCAAGAACCCATGAACTTGATAATACTCATGAAAAGATTGATTTGTTGATGTGATGCTACTAGTCTTAAAGATCACTGTTAATAGAACCAAGCAAAAAAAAAAAAAAAAATTAATAAACATGCTTGCAACAGATGTCACCCTCTTGATGAAGTAGTTAAATCGCTGGGCTATTAAGACAGTTTCCTTTTTCACCTCATGACACAGGAAAAATTAAGTTGTAGAAAAAGAAGAATTCCAGAATTGTATGCACGTTCATGAAAATGAACATTTATTTCTTTTTGAAAGCATACATACAGAAAACCCAAGAAAGTTAAAGATACGCCTACACAAAACAATGCTCTTTAAGGTATTCTATGTCAAAAGCACAACCCGAATAAAGAGCTTCACATTTCAAAAACTTCATGATGTAGTTACGTAACATGTGTTGGGAATATAGACTGCTAGAGCTCAGGAATATTATCAGTGTTCTCCTAGACAACACGCTACTTTCAACAAAAATAACATATAAAAAAAATCTCAAGTAGCTCAGCTTCTTTTCTAAGGAAATCGAGTCTATTCTGAAGATCTTCACGAGCCTTTCTTAACTTCAAGTCTTCAGTTTTACTGTGTTTCTGAAAACAAGATAAAGCTTTCAAGAGTATAATCAAGATATGGATGGAGTATAGAATTTTCGATTAGTATGTGATTTGTTTAATAGTTTGCTTGCGTGTAAGACTCTTTGTTGCTTTATGTAATTGCATTTCTTTTTATTAGGGCACGCGTGACTTTGTGAAAGAGCAAATGGCAATAAGAGAACGCGCATTTTCAGTTATTGTTGGTGTTTTTAAGAAGCATGGGGCAGTGGCACTTGACACCCCTGCCTTTGAGTTAAGAGAGACTCTCATGGGCAAATATGGAGAGGATTCAAAGTTGATATATGACCTTGTTGATCAGGTATGTTGCACTTTTTTATCATTGTGCTGATATAAATGTGTTAAAAATATTTTTAATGCTTCTTATTATTTCTGTAAATATGAATGATGCATTTTATGGCCGTTTATGTAAGTGGTGCTTTGTTTTTCATATTTGTAAGTGGTGCTGGCTGGCACTGGATGCACTGTAGGCAGGGTGCACAAACACAATTGACCATTCATAGAGACATAGAGATAAGTGGATCATTAGTGGTTTTGAGAAAAACAAGGACATGTGCTTGTGGGAGCAGGGGATGCCAGTGAGACTCGAGTGTTTCAAGTTGTCAATGCCAAGTAATTCTTAAACAGTGAGAGTTAGTGAATATCTTTAACATAACATACATTAGAATAATGCCATCTCTATAACTTGATTTACATAATAGATTTTCAATGTATTGATAGTTACTATTAACTTGTTATCTTGACACCATTGAAGATTTATCATACTATATGAAAAAAAAACTCCAAGATATTATTAGATGTCTCATGTCAAAAATAATATATTTACTCGAAGAAAATTTGAATTTATTGATTTGCATTAATTTTTTCTTTCATTGTAAAGATTTATGATATTAAATGTCATGGAAGATCTATCATATCATAAATAAAAAAACAAAAATATTAATAGATGTCTTTTAGATCTATCACAACACAGATGAAAACCCAAGATATTAACAAATGCCACATATCAAAATCAATATATTCATAGGATAGATTTTCAATGTATTGATAGGCAATTCGCTGGCTGGGACTGGATGCACTGTAGGCAGGGGTGCACAAACACAATTGACCATTCATAGAGACATAAAGATAAGTGCATCATTAGGGGTTTTGAGAAAAACAAGGACATGTGCTTGAGGGAGCAGGGGATGACAGTGAGACTCAAGTGTTTCAAGTTGTCAATGCCAAGTCATTCTTAAACAGTGAGAGTTAGTGAATATCTTTAACATAACATACATTAGAATAATGCCATCTCTATAACTTGATTTACATAATAGATTTTCAATGTATTGATAGTTATTATTAACTTGTTATCTTGACACCATTGAAGATTTATCATACTATATGTAAAAAAAAACTCCAAGATGTTATTAAATGTCTCATGTCAAAAATAATATATTTACTTGAAGAAAATTTGAATTTATTGATTTGCATTAATTTTTTCTTTCCTTGTAAGGATTTATGATATTAAATGTCATGGAAGATCTATCATATCATAAATAAAAAAAAACAGAAATATCATTAGATGTCTTCTAGATCTGTCACAACACAGATGAAAACCCAAGATATTAACAAATGCCACATATCAAAATTAATATATGCATAGGATAAATTTTCAATGTTAGGCAATTCTTTTTATTTATTTATTTTCAAAATCAATATATTCTGTAAATATGACCAGGTATGTAGCATCTTCATGTGCTACATATGATACATTTTATGGTCTAAATCTTGATTCATTTTACTTAAGTTTTGATATTGTGGATAGTATGTCTTAATCTCAAATACATGGTTCTTATTGCTTTATGTATAAACCATTAACTTTGTAGATATGCTTGGAAATGTTGTTCTAAGGATTGATTCAAGGTCTTAAATAAATACATGGCTTTGATTTTATATTGTCTTTTACATTTTTTTAATTATATTTCTCATTTTAAAGTTTGTATTTTGCTTCTCAGGGTGGTGAACTTTGTTCACTAAGGTATGACCTCACCGTTCCCTTTGCCCGTTACTTGGCCATGAATAATATCAATGCACTGAAGAGATACCAGATTGCTAAAGTGTATAGAAGAGATAATCCCTCTAAGGGAAGATATCGTGAGTTCTATCAATGTGACTTCGACATTGCCGGGCAATATGAGCTGATGGAACCTGATTTTGAAGTAGTTTGGGTTTTGACTGAATTGCTAAATGAGCTATCTATTGGTGATTATGAGGTATTTTCCCCGGTTAATACTTATTGTTTGCTGTATGATTTTGTTATTTACTTGACTTTATTTAGCAATCCTATGCTATTTTCTTGTGCATTAAATTAAAGTTGCTTTAGTTTAGGTGCTTGTCTGTGCCTAGTTTTTTATCGAGTGTAACAGTTCCTTTGCCATTCTTGCAGATTAAGTTAAATCATCGAAAGTTGTTGGATGGTATGTTGGAAATTTGTGGTATTCCATCAGAGAAATTCAGAACAGTTTGTTCAAGTATTGATAAATTGGATAAGCAGACATTTGAGGATGTAAAAAAGGAGTTGGTGAGATTCTAATATTCTATAAATTGAAATGATATGATTTTTCTGAAAACATGCATTAATTTATATATTCTTTCTCATTTAATTTTGATTGTATTGCAAGGTTGAGGATAAAGGCTTGACCTCAGAAATAGCTGAGAGAATTGGTGATTTTGTGAAGATAAGAGGGCCTCCTCTTGAAATTTTATCTGAATTGACAAGTGAGGGTAGTCAATTCTTGGGAAATAGCGAGGCTGTTGTTGCGTTGGATGAGTTGAAGATTTTGTTTACAGCTCTTGACAAATCGAAGTGCCTAAACAGAGTGGTTTTTGACTTGAGCCTTGCAAGAGGCCTTGATTATTACACAGGAGTTATTTTTGAAGCAGTTTTCAAGGGCACGACACAGGTAAAATTACTTGTCAGTGACATCTAATAGAGGGTAAATGTATGGGTTTCTCAATCTTATTCTGTAGTATGCAAATATAAATGATTTATGTTTCCTCTCCCATTTTTCCCTTCTCAGGCCATGCATTTCACTAAATACAGTAACAGATGATGTTCCTACAAACAATAACATTTTTAGGGCAATTTATATTCTTAACTATTTTCTTTGGTTCCTAGGTTGGTTCCATTGCAGCTGGTGGACGTTATGATAATTTGGTTGGAATGTTCAGCAGAAAGGCAGTCCCTGCAGTTGGTGTCAGCCTGGGAATTGAGCGAGTCTTTATGATAATGGAGCAATTAGAAAAGGACCGAAACCAGGTATTATTGAATCTTCATTATTTAAATTGAGGGCAGGGTTGGTTATTTGTGTTACGACTGACTACTTATTTTTTGACAGTGGGATATATCAGTACTATTATATATGGCTGCCGTAAACAGTTACCTTTTACATGATATGCCTATGATATGTGACGATTTTGCTATTAGACACTGATTCTTTTCTTATGATACCAGGTAATTCGGGCAACAGAAACACAAGTTTTGGTGGCGATTTTAGGAAAAGGTCTTGCTTTGGCTGCTGAGCTGGTGAGTGAATTGTGGAATGCGAAAATAAAAGCAGAATTTGGGTTGACAAAAAGAGTCATGAACCATATAACTCGTGCCAAACAAACTGGCATCCCTTGGATGGTGATCGTTGGGGAGTCAGAGTTACAGGACGGTGTTGTCAAATTAAAAAGCATTGAAACCTATAAAGAGGAAGTCTTTCAAAGAGACAAAATCGTGGAAGAACTCCAACGAAGACTGGGCATAAACTGAAAGCCATACCACTCTGTACCAGGCCTTAATGGCTGGCTTGCTGATGTTAATTTATAGCTGGGAGCTCCAGCTTGTCCTTCATAAATTAAAAAAGAATGGTCAAAAGAATGATGTGCAATTTGGTATGTTGATTTACAGATTATGATGGGTTGAGTTTTTATGAGGATTTTGTAAGCTACGGCTGTTTGAAAGTGTGGGTTTTTTTTTATGAGGGTTTTGTAAGCTACATTGATGTCTGCAAGTGTTTTATTTGCAGGTGAATTTTGTATTTTAGTCATTAGTATGTATTACATTGGATGTGAATTGGGTATGTAAGCTACATTATCATTTGAAAATGTTTTATTTTATCAGTTGATTTGCAGGTTTTTGTTTTGATACATTCTTCAGTTTTCATTAATGTATTATGGTTGGTTTGTACTTCCTAGCTTCATATTTTTCAGTTTTCACTAATGTTTTGTGGTTGGTTTGTACTTCCTAGCTCCAGTATAATGCAGGTACATGTCTTATCTTTATTTGTGTCAAATTTTTTGAAATATATTTTTTAATGTTTTAATTTTGGCTTGAACGATTTTTATTTTAATCTGTCTGTTATAATAAGATTGGTTTTCTTTTTCTTTTGTTTGTGTAAAATCTCTTTCATATATATATAATTGAATTAACATATGTGAAATGTATACATTTGTATCATAAAAACATGGGATTTTTCTTCTGAAATTAATTAAATATTTTATTATAATAAAGCCTATTGTTTATTTATTCAGAAATATATATATATATATCAAATAATACTTGATGCCATACATTAAGAAGGGATTATAAAAATGTAAAATTTAACCCAAGTTGTCCCCCGTAACAGCAAGTAAATTAAAATTAATTTATTTCATTGTAAGTAATATTTGAATAGTGAATGGGCAACAGTTGGAAAGACATCAACAGCCCTGAGAGGATTGAAGAATTCTCTTTTAAATTTTATCAAACTTAATAGAGAGATTAGACTCAGAGTTGAAAGCAAATTCACCAACACTAACTCATAATTAAGCCATGTGTTATTGCCGCTAGTGCATTTCTTTTTATGGAAAAGACCTCGTTGCCCTTTACATACTTTGAAATATTAATTTCATTTATTTTCTAATCACATAAAATGAATTTCACTTGATAGAAGTATATAACTAGAATACTTATCAAATTAATTAAAAAAAAAGAGATTAGTCAAATTACAAGAATTAGGTCCTTATATAGTTTTTACAAATCCCTCTAGTTTTTATAAATTTATATATAGTTTAAATTTATTTATATATTTTCTACAAATCCCCTGGGTTTTTTTTATAAATTTATTTATATAGTAAAAACAAATTATAAGTTTAGAGGGGGTTTTTTTTAACAAATACTTATAGTTTTTTTTATTACTTAGTGTATATATATATATATGAAAAAAATTCTATTATATGATCTCCTCACTATTGTTTCGCCTCATTGCTTTTTTTTACTAATGCCACTGTTTAATTTTTTTAATATTTTTCATTAAAAAAAAAGCCTGAAATGCTACCGCACTTAATAAGAGTATGTTTAGATAGTGGTAATAAACACGGTTAGAAGAGGATTCATTTCTACCTATAGTTTATACTCATATTTGAATATACAACTTTTTTTTTTTTTTTTTCTGAGAAAGGTGACAAGCGCCGGAACCTCAAGGACGGACACATGGGGGAGCCGCGCTCACCACCGACCCGTGCCCTCACCTTGCACGTGCTAGGTTTCGAACCGGGGAGCCACGCTCGACCATCGAGACGAACGCAAAGGACCCGGTGCCAATAGACCAAATGGTCGTTGGCGAATATACAACTATTAGAATTGGAATGAAGTGCGTAAGAAATGAATAATAATACTATAGAGACATGTTTATTCCTTCCAAAATTGAGAGGAATGAATAGTATTAACTTTTGAAATGACATATTTGCACCCTTTGAATATTTAATTAAATAAAACTTATATAATTTAATAATTAACTATAATAATTAAATTAAATAATAATTAGAATAAAATTTATTTTATATTTATATATAATTATAATAATAAAAGCAAAATGACATTTTTGCGAATAAAAGAGATTTAATTAAATTAAAATGATTAAAATTACACTTTTTGCGTCCATGTGTATTTACTATTTAGTTAAATAAAAATTATTAATTAAAATTGTTAATTATAAAAATTAGACTGTAGTAACACTTTCTCTTATTGCGATTTAATTATATAAAATCAATTATTTAAATATTTCATTAAAATAATTAAAACTAATAATAATTAAAATGAGATATTTAATTATTTTTCATAATAACATTCAATATATTTTCTAAAAAAATTATTTATCATAAATTATATGTAATTGGATTTGTGTATTAGGGATATAAAAGTAATTTTCACACTTCCATTTTATTTTATTTTCATTCCCATGAAATATTCTCACAACCAAACATAGTTTTATTCTCATTTCTATTTCTACTGTCTCATTCTCAGTCTTAATCATATTTCCATTATGCAAACCAAACACACCCTAAAACGGAAGTATGTATGCAAGTTCATTTCTCACACACCCAGTTTGCATATATTATGCTCTATATAGAGTCATATTTCACATAAATCAATCCTACTAAAATTCAGATGGATTAATTATACTTAAACTCAAATTTAATAACTATACTTAATTCAAATTAAATTTTAAATAACTAAATAATTATAAATTTATGTTTATCATAAACTAAGGGATGGATTTTTCTTTCCAAAGGGTTCATTTTACTTGCCGATGTGTCATTTCTTTTGTTGTTTATACACTACAATGAAATTGATAATTATTAACAAATTTAATTGTGATAAATGAGTTTTTCATCCAAAATAAAGATACAACCTGATCAATGATGAATGTTTTATTTCGTTACTTATTTCCTTGCGCCAAGTATTTTATATAATAATATTTTTATTGTCACATAATAATATCACAAAATATTTAGCACTAAATTTTCTGTCAAATGGAAATGGAGAGAACTATTTATAACAACACTTAAATATTTACTAACAAATATATTATGTCATTAACATTAACTTTTGCGGTAACGAAATACTAAAATGTTTTTTTAAAACAAAATTTTATAATAACATCACTAATGTTAATGCATACTATCAATGAAGATTTTTATTTTGCCATGTATCTTAATTTATTTTTGTGACATATGGATTCATCACAAAAATATAACTAGTAATGATATTATATTATTGTCACAAACAAATGAGGCATTAAGTGATAATATTAGGAATGACACCATTTGTAAATTAATTTAATATTAACTGTCTGTCACCAACAAATGTGACACTAGGAGATCATACTAGAGAATGCCACTACTTGCTAATTAATTTAATGACATTGATTATCTGTCACTATTTTTTTGGGTAATGAAATGTTTAATGTTAAAAGAAGAAATAAGTATGAAATGACATAAAACACTATATCTCATAAAGATATTAATTTTAATTTCTTTATTTTATTTTGATAGTTAAAATAAAATAGGAATGCTAATTTGCTAATTTAATCAATTCTTTCTTTTTTTGTAATTTTAATTTTCATATGAATTTTTATGTAGAATTGTATTTGATATTAACAAAATTAATTTTGTTAAAGAGCTAAATAAAACCATTACAGTTAATTTTTTTTTCTTTTCTCTTTAATAACGTCTACTTTAATAATATTTATTTAATCATTAGTAATTTGATACTTAAATAAGCATATAGATTATTTATACTAGTTATTTAAATACCTATAACAATATATATATATATATATATATATCGCTTTAGACATTTCACTAAAGTGTTAAAAATATAATATAAAAATTATATATTCTCCATTCCCCTTAACCCCGACTCCTAAATTTTAACCCCATCAGCCCCGTCAAGGTGGAGAACCAAGCTTTCAGCCGATCAAAGGCAAATTGACGTCCTAAAAACCATCAAAGAACCTTATATAATGTTTGGATAACAATCAAATCAAGTAATAATTCACTCAGGCAAGTAAAAATTCATTCAGGGGAATATCATTACTTGAATCCAGAAGAAAAAAAATGCGACGAGAAAGAATTCTTGAAAAAAAAATTACAAAAATAATTTTTAAAACTATTTTCCATAAATATCTTTATAACATGAGCGCAAAAGGTTTCTGAGTTCTGACCCATGAAAATAATGAAAGAACCTTATATAATATTATCAAATTACAAGGCAACAATCACCCACAGATGCCCTTTTACTTTCCAAAATGTAATAAAAAACCATGATTGAGGGAATCTGCAACACAAAAGAGAGTGTTTTTTTTTGTTTTTGGCAAAAGAAAGCCAAAACTAACAAAGGAAAACTAGAGCACAAAATACAAAACAGAAAATAAAAAAGAAAGCTTCAACTGGGAGCAAATATAGTCAATCCAGTGAGGATGATGCATGCCGTCCATGAGAGAAAAGAGAAAGTTCAGGAATTAAGCATCCATAATGAGCAAGAGAATCTACCAAAATATTGGAGTCACAATCAATGGTCTCCAGAAGGATGTCAGGGATATTGTCTCGCTACCAATGATTTGGACATATTTCACATGAAATACATGGCCACATATATGTGCACAAACAAATATTTAAAATAGTACAGGAGAAATTAACACAAGCTTTACACCATAAACAAACATTACGTACGCTCATAGGCATGCTAGCCCAGGATCCAAGAAAAAATAAGAAAAATAGGTTTTAGAAATGTGAAAGAGAATTAGGGTTTTTGGTTACCAGGGGAGATTAGGGTTTTTCAATTCAAAACGACTCACCTTTGTCCTTTCTTCTTATTAATTTATAGAAAATAAAATTACAAGATAAGATTGAATTTAAACTAACTAATTTTAAACTAACTTACTAGATAAATCTGAATTTTAAACAAACTAAATAATAAATTAAAACTAAAATAAAACTAGATAACTAATCTTATCTAATCACATGCTAATCATAAGTTTCTCACATACTCCCCCGTAATCCTGATATGCATTCAAATCTCGAACACCAAATAGTTGTCTCATGGAAGCTAACTTTACTCCTGACAAAGCTTTTGTCAACGCATCATCACGCTTTTCTCCAGAGTTTACAAAATCCACCACAATCTGCCCCATCTCCACACACTTTCTAATAAAATGAAATCTTGTGTCTATATACTTGCTACGACCATGAAAAACAGGATTTTTCATGAGAGCTATGGCAGATTTGTTATCAATAAATAAAATTACAGGCTTTAATTTTAAACTTGTTAATTCACTAATAAGATTCCTTAACCAAAGCCCTTAACAAGCTGCTGCAGTAGCCGCCATAAACTCTGCCTCGCATGATGATAACGCCACTGTCTTTTGTTTTTGAGAATTCCATGATATTAAATTTTCATTTAAGTAGAAAGCCATACCACTTGTGCTTCTTCTCCCATCTTGGTCTCCTGCCAAATCACTGTCTGAATACCCAACAATGCCTACTTCTTGATTTCCCTTCACATAAACAAGTCCATAATGAACTGTTCCTCTCAAATACCTGAGAATTTGCTTAATCACCTTGTGATGTGTGATAGTAGGTCTTTCCATATACCGGCTTGCTATCTTCAGGTTCACCTTGTATAACCTGTTATGTATCCTCTCTACTGACATCAGGAGCTTCCCACTCTTGTCGAACACTTTTATGGTGTCTCCTTCCATGAGCACCTTGTTCCCATCTTCTGTCATCTGTCCAAGACTTATAATATTACTACATAGTTTTGGAATGTAGTATACCTCTTGGAGAGCCTTGTGTTCGCCGTTATTGCAAGCAAACACGACTGTTCCCTTGCCCATGATCTGAACAGTCGATCCATCGCCGAATCTCACCCTCCCGGTGACAGCTTCATCCAATTCATGAAACTTCTCGCGATGGCCAGTCATGTGATTACTAGCACCATTGTCAAGGTACCAGATATCTTCATTATCTCCCTTCTTGTCGTAGTGCATCTTTGGCAATGTTCCTTCTTCATTAAGCAAGACCACCTCTCGACATTCTTGTACGGTGTGCATCTCTTCTTGGGACATAGCCATCAACAGTGCTGGCTCTTCATCGACGACCTGTGTGAGATGAGCTTCATTATTGCGCCGCTTATTGCGACACTCTGACGCGTAATGCCCCATCCTTTCACAATTGAAGCACTTTATGTGACTCTTGTCGCGAGAGCCACCACTAGCATCGCCAAAGCTTTCTCTTGCATTATCTTGACCCCGGCCACCCCGCCCGCGACCGCGCCAATACCCACGCCCTCTTCCACGATCGAGATTGTTGGAGCCTCGGTCTCTTCCCCCTGACGAACTGTTCTCGGTGGCCCCTTTCTGCCTTACCATATACTCATCCTGAGTGAGCAGAAGTTGCCTGCTAGTGTTAGCGGTGTTGTCACGAAACCGTACTGCTCTCTCTTCGTATGCTTTTAATCGCCCTATTGCCTCCTCAAACGCCATGGTCTCGAGATCATAAAACTGCTCGATCCCAGTAACAACGGGAAAGAATTTGTCGGGGACGGAATCGAGTAGCTTCTTGACAAGAGCAGAATCTTCAAGTGTGTCACCAAGTGTAGAATACTTACTTGAGATGACACTGAGTTTTCCAGCGAACTCATCAATAGTTTCATTCTCCTTCATTCGGATGACATCAAATTCGCTCTTCAGAGTTTCTAGACGCGTCTTCTTCACTCGATCAGCACCAAGATACCTTGTCTTGAGACTGTCCCAAACATCCTTCGCAGTCTTCTTCTTTGCAATCTGGAGTAGGATGTCTTCGGGGACACACTGCAGGATGTGTGCTCGCGCTGTCTTATCCTTCTTCTCATCCACTTGTGCTCCATCTGCCGGCTCCACCGCCTCCCATGTACCTTGGGCATCAAGGATTGACTCCATCCTTAGTGCCCATACCGTGTAGTTGGAGGAATTCAAGATCGGGAAGTGGAACGACACTCCGCCGCTCTCCTTCGCCGCCTGTTGGTTGGAGATGGACATCGCTTCGAGTTTCAAGATCTTGGTCATGCAACCTTGCTCTGGTACCAATTGTTAGCCCAGGATCCAATAAAAAAATAAGAAAAATAGGTTTTAGGGTTTTTGGTTACTAAGGGAGATTGGGGTTTTTCAATTCAAAACGACTCACCTTTCTCCTTTCTTCTTATTAATTTATAGAAAATAAAATTACAAGATAAGATTGAATTTAAACTAACTAATTTTAAACTAACTTACTAGATAAATCTGAATTTTAAACAAACTAAATAATAAATTAAAACTAAAATAAAACTAGATAACTAATCTTATCTAATCACATGCTAATCAAGATTAAGTTTCTCACAAGGCAAACCAAAATTGTCGAAAAACAGTGATTTTCCCAATGCACAACCTGAGCAAGTTAAAAACAAAAAAAATAAAACTCATATCAGTTGACTTTAAAACAAAAACATTAAGTATGATCAACGGCAAACCGAAATTACTCAGAAAACAATTATTGCAATTTTTTCCTGCATACATAACTCACAGCATGCATTAAATTTACAAAACTTGATATCATAAAGGTCTCCCAAGATAACGTGTAAGAACTGATGGCTTAATATCAAGCTATATACCTTTCAGATTTGTTGTTCTTCTTCTACTAGATTCACATAATATTTTATTTTTGACATGCAAATTATTGTGGGAATGGAAACAAAGAACGTGGAGCATACAAAGATACTTTAAGTCAAAGGATCAAAATTTGCATAAGCAAGAGGATCAAACTAAGATTACTAATGAAGTAAAATAAAACAATAATTACCTGTGGGAATGGAAACAAAGAACATACCATCACTAAGGATCACAATTACACCAATCTTCACATAAAACCTTGCCATGCAGCACATTACACAAACTTAAGGAGAACAATTATTACAATTTTTTCCTTTATGCAAAACTCACAACATGCATCAAATTTACAAAACTTGATATCATAAAAATATGACTACAACTAGAGAAAATATCATTGAAATAATAACAAAGATGTTTTAAAATTCATTAGTAATCTCAGGTACTTGCCTTCCAAGTCAAAAGTGCAATGTACTCCCTTTCGTACCTTGAGAAAGTACTGAACCAGACCAGGTCTCCCAAGATAACGTGTAAGAACTGTTGGCTTATTATTAGACTATATACTTTTGAGATTTGTTCTTCTTCTTCTACTAGATTCACACATTATTTTAATTTTGACATGCAAATTATTGTGAAAATGGAAACAAAGAACGTGTAGCATACAGAGATACCTTAAGTCAAAGGATCAAAATTTGCATAAGTCACATTTATTGATCAAGAATAAACTGAAATTTAAGGTTAACAGCAAGAGAAGAAAATACCATTTGCTTTCTAGATTAGTGTAAACCATCGTGTGCTTTAGATTTTCCTGTGGAAGGTGAAAATGATTGCTTTGTAGCCCCTGAAACTTTAGAAAACATCTGCAGGATGAATTATAGTGTCGTTCCCAATATAGACTTTACCTTGACAACTTGCATCAGCAGAAGAATTGTTATAACATGATATAAATGAACTAAAATAGACACAAAAAAAAAAAAAAAAAAAAAAAAAAAAATATGTAACATACATCATCTCAATGCTTTACTGGTCCCTGCACTCTGAAATTATGTCCATTAGCACCTGCTATAACAAGTGGTTACAATTAAGCAATAAAAAACCGTGGTTCCTATCACATTTGAAAAAGGAGTGGTTCATCCAGAAAGTAGAAGTAACAATAAAATTCCATTTGTATGTAAGTGCGATTGCGGGAAGAAAACAGCAACAGCAATGTGTGTACACAGGGATTATATAACATGCATACAAAGGAAGAAAATCATGTTCAGTTACCTTAACAGAATTTTTTTAGTTACAGCCACATCACAGCTGTCTTCTGAAGCAAAATCATGCAAAGAAGCATCGCCGTCCTCTTTAGACAACTTCTCTCTTATCCCTAGAGAAAAATTCCTAGTCTCAAAATCCTTATCATGAATCCCAACACAAACAGTTGTGGATATTTCCGCTTCCATTTGGGAACTGTGAGAACAAAGACCATTTTCCACTATGTCCATGGCAGCTACAAAATTTTGCAATTTGTCGTGAGAACCAAGACCATTTGCTGAAAAAGAAATTGCACCCTGCAAAATGAAATTGGCACAAAAATTGGGACATAAGTTTCTGCTACATAGTTGCCTAAAAAATTTATAATTAGCACACCAAAAAGGCTAGGCAAAGAATGAAGTTTGACAACACAGCAATCAATATATAAAGATCCTTACCTAGCTTTCTTAATTTTGGAAGCAATCAATATATAGCTTCTGTCACCAACCTAATCCACACTATTGCCCATGACATATATCTTCCAATACATCAGGCATTCCAACATCAACTAGGCTTTCATTATCATAACGATGATTAGCAGTATATCCACTATGTTGATTCTCCAAATTACATGTTGAAAAATTAGATTGTTCACCATGATAAATCCAATCAATATAACTATCTGGCATGCCTTTCAAAAGAAAATGGTCTTCCACTTCATCTTGAGATATAGTGATGACATTCAAGCTACCTAGAAAAGACATCAGATTTTAGATCTTTCTCCCATTTTCTCGAGTACAAAATTCATGAAAGATGAAACTCCTAAGGCATACTTGTCAGAATATTTACTCCATCATCCAACCTTTATCCATCAGCTTATACCTAAAAAAGGCACCAATGTTTAACTAAAATACAAAATAGTTAATAAAAAAATTATTCAACCAAATTATCTTTTTAACAATTATTTATATATGAAAATTCTTCAATTAAATTGTGTCAAAATTATTTTGAATAAATAAACACCGAACAGAAAACAATCAATAGGGTGTAAGTCATGCATCTTTTTTATCACAAAATGGTATTAATTATGTTGATCAATCATGGTGGCTAATTATGGTGACTTCTATCATAAATGGTATTATGCATTTTGCAATTGCATTAATTATGTTGATCAATCATGGTGGCTAATTATGGTGACTTCTTCATTTTGCAATTGCATCAGGAATTAAAACTAAAACAGCCATGGAACCAAAATTGGACCACCATGACTTTAAGGTTTCAATTCCAAAGTTTAGAAAACCGAAACAGTCAACTCGAATCCAAAACTAAACTACAACCAAACTGAGTTCAAATCTACAAAGGAGGCACTTAAGTGTTATTGAAGATAAGACTCGAACCATGAAAATTATTATTTTATTGTATTTTTCATTACTAACACAATCCCCCAAGGTTTTCGGTTCCATTCTTACTTTTTTAATAATAATCCTATAATATATAATACTAGATAATTGTTTCAAGATTTCGTCATTAGTGACCTGCTGCACTTTGAATTTGGCACTATAGTTGCATCAAAGAGAACATTTTAGAATAGATAAGCTCACTATTCAAAATCAAGTACAATGTATCCACAACACACCATCCACGCATACTTGTCATGCACACTTAACAATGCATAATGGACCAACAGTTCAGGCTGCCTTAAAACCTATCCTTCACCACTATTTGCCTCGACTTAGAAGCATGGAAACCAACCAATTTACAATATAGCATCTTTATGAGTAATGCAGAAGTTAAACATATTTCAAAAAATCTGTGAGAGAATTTATAATTAGTCAAAACAACTGTTTGATCAAATAATTCAAGGAAAATGATTTTTTTTTTTTTTTGGTTGCATTAAAGATTCATCACTTCACAAGGATGTATAATCAATTTTGTTGGCCCCATCTCCCACGACATAATCGATACTTATTTGCTTTAGCATTCTGATCAGAAACACCATTTTGATTGTCATTGGCTATATTCCAAAACTTGTGGAATTATAATGTTGTGTGTGGTAAGAACATTGAGTGCTATGATCACAAATAATTTTGGCCACACTTTAATGTGTTTATTATGGTATCTGCAGACCAGGAACTGCAAGAATTTAACACTTCAAGACCTCAACCCTAAATATTCTCCTCTTGCAAATGACATGGAGATAAAAGAGCAATAGAAACTTTTTACACAAATCAAACCAAGACATGATCAATTGATCAACAACCTTCATAGGCAAGAAAATGATTGAAGAAATATTTCCTAGACATGAAACTATATCATTGTTTCACCACAATCACCAACAAGAGAAAACTACAGCGTTTAAATCAGAGAAGCTTCAGACATTAGGCTTCAACCAAGAGTGATATCTGAATAAATATGACACTCAACACTATTAAAAAAAAAAAAAAGAGTAACTCATATGGACAACAGAAGTAGGTTAGTGATCCAAAAGAGAAAGGCAACTAACATAGAAGAGTGAAAAATAAAATAATAATGATAATAATAATAATGGCGCGTGTGCCAACCTTTTCCCAAGAATGTTGCAGAATAGTCTCCCGAGACTGGGGTCTGATCATGTGCCGATCAGATTGGAATTGGGTGTTCACCTGTACAACCCTAGACCATTCAGGTACGAAATGGCCTGGGAGACCGTAGATGGTTTTCGGGATCTGGTATCTCAATGGTGGACGGAGTTTTCCCCTCAAGGTTGCGGGGCATTTATCATGGCCGAAAAGATTGCTAGGACAAAGGCCCACTTACGTCAGTGGGCAAAATTCACCTTTGGATCCATCAAATTGAGGAAACAAAACCTCCTTCTAGATTTGGACAAGCTCGACGTGCTGAAAGAGCAAAGAGGACTCACTAGTGAGGAAAGTGCTCAGGAAGCTGCACTGTTTTCGAGTTTGAACGACATACGTACACAGGAGGAGCTTTATTGGAAGCAGAGATCTAGGATCCAGTGGTTGAAGGAAGGTGATGAAAATACTAGCTTCTTCCATGCGATGGGCAACGGTCGTAAAAACAGGAACTACATTCCAAGTATTTGCTACAATGGGGTGACATCGACCGACTCCAGAGATATTGGGAAAGGCTTTACTCTGCAATTCCAAAAGCAATTTGGAGGAAAACGGCAATCACGTTTTAAGATCGACTTTGGCAAATTGTTTGCCAATAGGTCAACCATAGATCTTTCCCAGCTGGAGCAGCCTTTCACGATGGAGGAAATCAAGGCGGCGGTCTTTGATCTCGGGAAAGACAAAGCCCTAGGATTTGATGGGTTCCCTTTGCACTTTTTTCGCCAGTTCTGGGAGACTATTAAATTTGATTTCTGGCAACTGTGTGAGGATTTCTACTTTGGAAGAGTGAACTTAGAAAGGATTAATTGGGCTAGCATTGCGCTCATCCCTAAGGTGGAATCCCCAATGAGTACTGGGGATTATCGTCCAATTAGCTTAATCAACTCCTCTTTAAAGATCCTTTCAAAATTGCTCGCTACGTGTTTGAGCAGATTCTTGCGCCACTTAGTGGGCAGTGATCAATCAGCTTTTTTGAAAGGATGCTGCATCTTGGACAACATTATCACGGCGGAGGAGTTACTCTTCAGCCTCCATAAGCGTCGACTACTGGTTTATATCCTTAAAGTGGACTTTGCCAAAGCTTTTGACTTAGTTGACTGGGACTTTCTCATCGAGCTCCTTGTGGCTCGAGGGTTTGGGCAAAGGTGGATTGCCTGGATAACTAGTATTTTAAGTTCTTCGAAGGCCACGATCCTTGTCAATGGATCACCAAACGGGTATATTCGATACCAAAGAGGACTGAGACAGTGAGATCCTCTTTCCCCTATGTTGTTCATTCTTGTTACGGACTCCCTGAGAGCAATGTTCTCGCATGCGCTAAGTTCGAAGATTCTGATTGGTGTTCCGGTTGAGGGGACCGACAGTATGTGCAATTTGCATTACGCGGATGATCTCCTGCTAATTACCACTGGTGGCCTTGAGGATCTCAAGATCATAAAGCTCATCCTTTATATCTTCGAAGGAATGACGGGACTGGAAACAAACTTCACTAAAACCTATCTCTTCGCTAGTCATTTGGGAGATCGCCCTGGAGAGGCGGCTGCTAATACAATTCATTGTGCGGTGGGGACTCTTCCAGTTACATATCTGGGAATACCGATTTCTAGTAGGAGACCGCGTCGGCAAGACTGGGAGGAGCTTGTTTATCAAAGTGCGTTGGCGTCTATCCTCGTGGAAAGTGAGGCACCTATCGATTGGAGGACGCCTTACCCTGGTGAACTCTGTCCTGTCGGCCATCCCCACTTTCTAGATGTCATTGTTCAAGCTTCCACAATGGGTTATAAAAAAAATCGATCGAATCAGGAGAGATTTCTTGTGGTTTGGCCCCGACATTGATCATCCGCATTGCCGGTTGGTAGGGCATGTAAACCACGATAATAGGGAGGTTGGGGTATCTTGGATCTCTCCAACTTCAACCAGGTGCTTCTGTGGAAGTGGTGGTGGAAGTACTTGATAGATGAATCCTGGAGCGGGGCAAAGGTGATCTTTGCAAACTATCGCTGGCCAAGGCGACAACTCTTCCCCCCCAGAACCGGTAGGGTCTCTTTTTTTCTGGAAAGGGGTGTTAAGCTGTCTACCGCCTTTCAGGAGCTGCATCGTGTCGGAAATCAACAATGGGAAGGATACTCAGTTCTGGAAAGACCGGTGGCTAGGAGGCATTGCTCCCATGAATCTTTGGCCAACGGATTTCAATAACTGTCCATACCCTAATGGAACTGTTAAGGAGCTTACGCATCGTTTAGAGGTTCTTCCCTTCAGGACCTATGTGGAGCCGTTATCCGTTAGCAACAAGCTCAGAACCTCGACTGGGGAGAACCGGGATAAGAAAAGGTGGACCCTTACCAGGAACGAGATTTTCACAGTCAAGTCATTTTATACCTTTTTAGTCGATGGTGGTCTGCGATGTCCGGTGGAGCGTTTCTTCTGGAACAATCGTTGCCCCAAAAAGATAAATCTTTTCAATTGGTTGGTCTGGAAAAACAAAGTCCTAACGTTTGAATACCTTGCACATCGGCGGTGTAACACACTCCCAACTGATACTTGTGTGTTATGTCACACGGGTACAGAATCGGCAGATCACTTATTTTTTGGTTGCCCGTTTGCCAGAAAGATCTGAGACCATTTTTCTCACATGCTCGATTTCCCTAGACCACCTTGTACCTTGGACAAGCTCTGGGGAATATGGAGAGGGAGTCTGCCCCCGACTAAAAACCTGACGGGGGATCTTACTGTCAAAGCAATAATTTGGAGTATTTGGCTTGCTCGGAATGATTGTATTTTTAATGCCAATGTCATGCATGCAAATGTCATAATTCTGAAAGTTGACCATTTACTTCTATCTTGGTTCTCCTCAGCCGATGCGGGCTCCTGTGAGAAGTTTGAAGAGACGATCAATGCAGTCAAGAGAAGCTTGGTGTTTCTTGGCCCCTAGGCAGATGATATTCAGGCTCCACCACCACCTGAGGAGCGCCACGCCCCCAGTACGGGCTAGTCCTTTGTTGTCTTTGGTTGCCTTGAGGAGGGCCATGTTCCTCTTTTTGTCTTTGTTGTTTTGTTGTGGCTTCGGCCTTGGTTTGTATCTTACCACATCTAGTGGTTCGTTCTGTTTTTAATCGAAGTGGTTTATCCACCTTTTCAAAACAAAAATAATAATAATAATAAATAAATAAATAATAAAAAAAATATACAGCTACTCACGTTGTCAAAAGATTCATGCCCTAAAAAGGCCTCCTTCATGATCATGCAAATCTTATAAAGCATTGCAGACCACTCGGGTGGGAACAAACTCCTTCCAGATATCAAAACAGAGGTCGCGGATGGGGTTAAACAACTAAAAGAAATGGCAATAAAAACACATCTCTGCAATAAAAATAAAAAATAAAAACCCTCCTCAACCATCAAGCTCTCAACCTCAGCACAGCAAATGAAAAATCAAAGAAACAGATGAAACCAGAGACCGGACAATCGAAACAATGAATTAAACAAACAAGAAAACATGAACAACTTCTTAAGCACCAAAGAGAAATCATGTCACTTCAGTGCACCGAATTCAACACCGATTGACCGATGATATCTCCAAGTTACGCCACGAAATATTTCAAGAACCCCTAAATTTCTCCGGAAAGAAGCTCTTCTCTGAGCAAGATCCCGCGGAGTGTAGATCGCAATAATAGGGTTATGGATTAGGACCAATCAGTGGATCCAACTGCGGGGACAATCATGCCAAACATGGACGGAACCAAGGGGGGCTAGAGGGGGCTTGGCTTCAGCCCCACTGGGCACCGACGTTCTCCCTTGTTTGGCCGGAAGACACACAAATAGCACCCCCCCTCTCGGCCAAGCCAGCCCGGCCAGCAGCTCCTCCCCGGCTCGTCCTGGCGCCGCTCGTGGTGGCCGAAGTCACCAAATTAAGGAGTGGATGAGGATGGCGGTGCACTCGCCGTCGGCGGTGAAGATCTTGGCGACGAAGTCGTCGGTGTAGTGGATGACGCCGCACCAGTCGCACACCCGTATGAAGGTGCCCGGATCGACGATGATGCCGCCCTCGCAGCAGCTCGAGCACACCGCCATCGTTGAAGAGACTCACGAAAGAGACAAGGGTTGGAATTTTATAGACTTTATATAGGATCGATTATGACGGCCCATTAATAGATACTGGGCTTGTAGTTTGAGCCCTGTTAGAATTGTGGTTATTTTTTATTTTTTATAATAACATATATTTAGTACTGTTATATAATCTGTATTCTGAAGGGTTTAAAAAATAAATATTAGTTTTAATAAAAATTACATTGTTTAGAAATTTATTTATTTATTTTTTAACATGTGTCAGAGACTTAGAATTAGAAAAATAATTCCATTAGTCAACTTCAGTATTTGAATTCTATTATAGCAACATTGTTTAGAGAACAATTAATATAATTTATTTTTATATTATATTTTTATTTTTATATAAAGAAAAATTAGCTTATTTTTCAATTACATTATTCACAGTTAAATTATACCAAACTTTTTAGATTTGATAAATTAAAAATCACATCATTAACCATAAATAAAAAAGATTTAATAAAAAAAATCAAACAAGAGAAATGTTAAAGCTCTTAACAATATGAGATTTATTTCATTGAAAATCAAGAATTACTAGAAAATAGTTTAAAAAAGAGGAAAAAAAAAATCCATTGACCATAGCCAACCCCAAGAAAAACAATAAAGATCTAGTGCTTGATCAAAACTAATCCTAAATCACACATCAGATAAAATAAAAGTTTTTTGCTTTTTATTATTGTTTTAATTAAATATCACAATATTGTACTATTTTGTATTGAATATAATTGTTATGTTGACTGAAATATATTTTTTTTACATTTTACCCTCAACCCCCTCCTCCATCAGTAAGTCCCAATTCCGTCCTTGATGCCAAAGATCTGTGGGAAGAGGGTTTGCAACAGGGGCGGAGCGACAGGGGGGCAGGGGGGGCGGCCGCCCCCCCCTATCGCCGGCGGGGTCAACAGACCCCGCCTGCTCCTTCCCTCCCCACCCATTCCCTCGCCCCCCGTTCTCTCCCGCCGCCCACCCCCCCTCCGGCCCTCTCCCTCTTCCTCTCCCTCTCCCTCCCGGACCGTCCCCCTTCCGCCCCTCCCTTTCTAAGTTTTATTTTAAATATATTTTTAATTTTTAATTTTTTATCATTATATATTTTTATATTTTTATATTTTCATTATTTTTTATTATTTTATTATTTTATTTTTTTCAGTTGAATGATATCATTTATTTATTTGTTTATTTATCATGTATCAGATGTTTTTGTTAAGTTTGCTATTTTTAAAAATTTTAAGAAAATTTAGAAAAAATATGTATGATTGATTAATGTGCATTGATTTAGGGATATGAGAAATATTAAAGCTTTGATTTAGTAATAAATATTTTTTAAAATTATGATTAATTTAAATATAGATTTAAATAAAAGTTATTATTTTTAAAAAATATTTAAAAGTCAGTTTATTTTGTAATTAATAAGATTTTAAATGTAAGTAATTTATAAAATTAATTGTTAAAATAATTATTTAAATGAATTCAAATAAATTATTAAATTACATAAGTCATGAGATTTTTTTAATTTAAAATATTATCTATATTTTTACAATTATAAATCAGAACAATATCCACCCAAGGGTAAGTTCAATAAAGCAATTACTTTAGCCCTTTATTTTTTTAAATCCTCATATTTAGATTTTTTTTAAATAATAATTTTTAAAACTCAAATTTTGAATGGCCATCAATAATTATCATATTACAAAAATATTTTAATATAATATTCAACCAATGTAATTTAATCTTAGTTAATTTTTTTAATTTTAAAATAATACAGCAAGATATTAAATATTTTATTTTAATGCTTAATCAGTTATATCTTCTAACTAACTTTTCAAAATTCTATTATGAGTTTTTTCATTCATTTGTTTCTCTAAAATTAATATAATATATATTTCTTTTAAGAGCTTTTGTATTTTTTATATTGTTACATTTTTTATATTAGATTTTTACTTTGTTGAGTTTTATTCATAAATTTTAAATATATCATTTTATCATGAGTTTAGTAGTATGTGAAAAGATAAATAAACATCTCAAATAGGTATTTATTAAAATAAAATATAAATAATTTAATTTTTATTAAATAAATTAAAATATTTATTATAAATTTCGTTATAGATCTCTAGTTATCTTAAACCACCCGTCATAATCATGAAGAAATCTAAATTTTGATAAAAATATTTTATTTTGATCTGTTAATTAATTTTAATTATTTCTCTTAAATTTTATTTATTGTTATAAAAAAATTAAATATATTTTATTATTTAAAATTTTGAATTTTGAATTTTTGTTAATTAATTATTTTAAAGCTTGTAGTTCGCCCCCCTTCTATCTAATTTCTGGCTCTGCCCCTGGTTTGCAAGAAGGGAGAGGATCTCCTGACAATGAATCAAGAGGGAAATAGAGAAGGGGAGGAGATACAGAGAGAGAGAGAGAGAGAATTGGAGGGAAATAGAGAAGGGGTGGAGACACGGGGAGAGAGAGAGAGAGAGAGAGAGAGAGAATTGGCCGCGAAAGAAAAGGAGATAAATGATGGGTTTTTTTGCATGCCGCCTTTTCGTGCATGTGATCCAGGAGTGGAGCCAGAAATTATAGAGAGGGGAACTATATTTTAAAATAAATAATTAAAAAAAATTAAATTCCAAATTTTAAATAATAAAATATTATAACAATGAGTATAATTTAAGGGAAATTTCAAATAATTAAAATTAATTAATATATCAAAATAAATATTTTTATCAAAATTTAGATTTTTTTATGATTATGATTGGTGGCTTAACATAACTAGAAATCTATAACGAATTTTATAATAAACCTTTTAATTTATTTAATAAAAATTAAACTTATTTAGATTTTATTTTAATAAATACCTGAGATGTTTATTTATCTTTTCACATACTACTAAACTCATGATAAAATGATATATTTAAAATTTATGAATAAAACTTAACAAAGTAAAAATCTAACAAAAAAATTGTAACAATATAAAAAATACAAAAGCTCTTATTTATAATTAAAAGAAATATATATTATATTAATTTCAGAGAAACAAATGAATGAAATAGCTCATAATAGAATTTTGAGAAATTAGTTAGAGAAGATATAACTGATTAAGCATTAAAATAAAATATTTAATATCTTACTATATTATTTTAAAATTTAAAAATTAACTAAGGTTAAATTACATTGATTAAATATTATATTTAAATATTTTTGTATTATGATAATTATTGATGGTCATTCAAAATTTGAGTTTTTAAGATTATTATTTAAAAAAAATCTAAAGATGAGGATTTTAAAAAATAAAGGGCCTAAAGTAATTGCTTCACTGAACTTAACCTTGAATTGATATTGTTTTGATTTATAATTGTAAAAATATAGATAATATTTTAAATTAAGAAAATTCTCATTTACAGGACTTATCTAATTTAATAATTTATTTGAATTCATTTAAATAATTATTTAAAAAATTAATTTTATAAATTACTTGCATTTAAAATATTATTAATTACAAAATAATCTGATATTTAAATATTTTTTAAAAAATAATAACTTTATTTAAATTTCTATTTAAATTAATCATAATTTAAAAAAATATTTATTATTAGATCAAAACTTTAATATTTCTCAAATCCCTAAATCAATGCACATTAATCAATTCTACACATTTTTCCAAAATTTCTAAAAATGTTTAAAAATAGAAAATTAACAAAAACGTCTAATAAATTATAAATAAATAAATAAATAAATCAAATCATGCAACTGGAAAAATAAAATAATAAAATAATAAAAATAATGAAAATATATAAATATATAAATATATAAAGAAAATAATTAAAAATTTAAAAATATATTAAAAAAAAACTTAGAAAGGGGCGGGGCGGAAAGGGGATGGTCGGAGGGGGAGAGGAAGAGGGTCCGAGGGAGAGGGAGAGGGAGAGGGAGAGGGAGAGCATTGTGATCCGCACGTGACAAGGTAGAGCAAATGAGCTTATCTATATATATATATATATATATATATATATATATATATATATATTGTAAGAAATAATTTACTATCTGTATAGCATGCAAATACTACAAGCTAAAACTGTAGAAATAACAATGCAATTAAAACACAAAAATAATAGTTAGAAATTTCCAGCCTGGGGTAGGCGTGCGTAAGCACTGCCCTAACGCTGAATTGGCCTCCCTCGTGCAGGATTTTCTGGCCTCACTCCAAGCGCAGGATACACTAACCCGGGAAGGAAGAACTCTCGTAGCCTAGCACGTTCGGCTTCGAGATATCCAAGCACACCCGCAAGATTCAGACAAAGGACCACAGAATAAGAACAAGAATATTTGAGTTTTCCAGGCACACAAAGAGCACGCCCGAAAGAAGGAGAATTTGAGAGAAAGAAGTAAGGAATTGTGTTTTGCTTTCAAGGCTTGGGCATGAATTTATAGGCAAGAGATCAATGCAATTCTTCCAACTAGGCAATGTGGGACTAAAAGTTTGAGATGGTTTTGGTTTGAGTGTATTAGCATGTGGGACCCACAGGACCCCACTTCCAACAATCCCCCACTACACTCATAACCTAAATACGACGATTCAACAATAACAAAAGCAACAAGGATTCTCAAAGGAAAATCAATCAAAGCAAAAAAGTAATGAAGGAAAGAACAGCCTGAACCTTGGGATTTCACTCGATCAAGCTAAGGTGTCTTTGAAGACTTGAACCTTAACTTTTCATTAGAGTTTCCAACTGATAGAGACAGTAGTGAACTGAGTTCTTGAACTACAACTCCTTGAATCAGAATTCAACTTTAATGATAATCTCGTGATTGTACTTGGATAAACAGGGTTGGCGCGTTATTGGCCATGCGCTCGATATCAATTCATGGAGATTATTAGAGAGTTAGCCTGCTGACTCTCATAGCTGCGGCCTGACAGCTATCTCCATATAGGTGAGATCTCCAGAGATATTTGTAGTGTAATATCTCGCTTAACCAGCCTTTGATCTCATTAAGAGCTATGCTCAACCTTTTCACCACTACATGAGAGCACACGTCATAGGAATGGGGTAAAAATATTCAGGGTGCTCTCCCAATCAACCAATCAATAGCTTCCCTTTGAACTTCTATCCTGGGATCTCCATTCAAAGAAGTAGGGTCACTATTGTTATTGACCTTTATGGGCTTAGCCCCATTCCCCTCGACGCCTCGGCTATCATTTGTCTCGATAAGCCTTTAGTCAGGCAATCTGCTAGATTTAGCTCTGACTTTATGTAATCAATGCTCACAACGTTGTGCTTCAAATGTCTCCATACTGACTTGTGGCGGATCCGCATATGCCTGTTCATTTTATCGTTAGTACTTTCACGCTTGCACAATTCAATAGCAGATTTAGAATCACAATGTATAGCAATAGGAGGCATAGGAGAAGACATAACAAGAATCTCAGAAAGTAAATTTCTAATCCACTCAGCCTCTGTACATGTAGAATCAAGCGCAATCAATTCAGCTTCCATGGTGCTCCTAGCATTGAGCTTCTGCTTAGCAGATTTCCATTGGATAGCTCCTCCACCAAGTAAGAATACTTGGCCTGAGGTTGATTTAAGATCCACTGAGTCAGATATCCAGTTGGCATCTGTATATCCCTCTACCACACTAGGGAATCCAGAATACCTCAGTCCAAAAGACATAGAGCCTTTTAAGAATCTGAGAACCCTCTCAAGAGCAAACCAGTGTTCTTGATTTGGGTTACTGGTATATCTACTCAGTCTAGATACAGAATACGCAATGTCAGGTCTAGTTCTGTTCGACAGATACATCAGGGATCCTATGATCTGAGCATAGAGATCCTGATTCACAGGTTCACCTTTACTCTTCTTAAGATGCACACTAGGATCAAAAGGTGTAGCAACAGGTTTACAATCCAGATATCCATATTTCTCCAACACTTTCTCAGTGTAGTGAGATTGGGATAAAGTGATGCCATATACTGATCTCGTAAGCTTGATTCCTAGGATAACATCAGCTTCTCCTAGATCTTTCATATCAAACTTACTGCTCAGAAAGTTCTTGACATCACAGACAAGATCAAGATCAGAAGCAAAGATAAGCAAATCATCAACATACAAGCATACAATAACACATTTGCCATCTACTACTTTACTGTAAACACACCTGTCATAGTTGTTTACAACAAATCCATAAGAGATGATTGTAGAGTCAAACTTGGCATGCCACTGCTTAGGGGCTTGCTTCAGTCCATAAAGAGATTTTACAAGTTTGCAAACCTTATGCTCTTGTCCGGGGACAACAAAGCCTTCAGGTTGCTCCATGTAAATTTCTTCCTCTAAATCACCATTCAGGAAAGCAGTCTTTACATCCATATGATGGATTTCAAGACTGAAAGCAGAGGCAAGTGCTACAAGAATCCTAATGGTGGTGGTGCGAGCAACTGGTGAGTAGGTATCAAAGTAATCAAGTCCCTCTTTCTGTTTGAACCCTTTTGCAACTAACCTGGCCTTGAACTTTTCAATGGATCCATCAGGTCGCAACTTCTTCCTGAAGACCCATTTACAGCCCAAAGGTTTACTCCCAGGAGGCAGGGAAGTAAGAATCCAGGTGTGGTTACTCATGATTGAGTGGTACTCATCATCTACAGCTTCTTTCCAGAAAACCGAATTAGCAGAAGCCATAGCCTCCTGATAAGTGGTAGGAGTGTCCTCAATCATGAAGGTGACAAAATCATCACCTAGGTTCCTTTCTACTCTACCTCTTTTGCTTCTTCTAGGTTCCTCTACAGGAATAGGAACTGATCTAAAAGTGGAGCTAGAGGTCAGAGGTACAGAAGGAGTGGGACAGGAGGCTGATCTCAGAGGGAAGATGTTCTCAAAGTAGACAGCATCTCTAGCTTCAATGATGGTGTTTCTAGCTATTTCACTCACCTCTGAGTTAATAACTAGGAATCTTCCAGCATTGCTATCTAGAGCATACCCTACAAACACTGCATCTAGGGTTTTAGGGCCTATCTTCCGGGTTCTAAGATCAGGGATCTTGACTTTAGCTAGACACCCCCACACTTTGAAGTAGTTGAGCTGTGGGGCTCTTCCTTTCCAAAGTTCATAGGGTGTTGTGCTACGGTCCTTAAAAGGAATCCTATTCAGAATAAAGCAAGCTGAGAGCAAAGCCTCCCCCCACAAGTTCTCGGGTACACCAGAACTTAATAGCATGGCATTTACCATGTCCATCAATGTCCTGTTTTTCCTTTCAGCAACCCCATTAGACTCAGGAGTGTAAGGAGCAGTAAACTCATGCATAATCCCATTCTGTTCACAGAATGAAGACATAGCATTAGAAGTGTACTCTCCACCTCTATCAGATCTAAGAACCTTAATAGTCTTGCCTAGCTGGTTCTCAGCTTCGGCTTTGAAAATCATGAACTTGCTAAGAGCCTCATCTTTGGATTTGATTAGGTAGGTATAACAGAATCGGGAATGATCATCGATAAAGGTAATGAAATAGCGGTTTCCCGCTCTGGTAGGAGGTCTACAAGAATCACAAATATCACTGTGGATCAAATCAAGAACTTCAGAATCACGGTGAATGCGAGGAAAAGGTTTCTTGGGTAATTTGGCTTGAACACAGATTTGACATTTAGAACTTTGATCAATTTTGGATTTAGGAATCAGTTCAAGGTTCATCATTCTTCTAATGGATCCAAAGTTCACATGACCCAATCTTCCATGCCAAAGATCACAAGACTCAATATTCAAAGCGACAGAAGAATAAGGATAATCAGAACTTTCATTAACAGATAAATCAGAAGGTTCACAAACATTGAGCTTGAACAGACCACCAGATACAAAACCTTTACCAACAAAAAGATTACTCTTGGAGATTACAAGGCGGTTTGACTCAAGTACAATTTTATAACCAGACTGAATCAAAAGAGAACCACTGATCAGATTTTTCCTAATGTCGGGTACATGCTGAACGTCTAACAGGGTGAGAACTTTTCCAGATGTCATCATCAAATCAATCCGTCCTCTCCCTAACACGTGTGCTACTGAGCCGTTTCCAAGAGTCACACATCCTCCACTTGAGGCCTGATAAGTGGAAAACCAGAAACGTTCAGCACAAACGTGGACGTTAGCACCAGAATCAAGAAACCACTCTAGGTTTTGACAAGTCAAATTGACAGAAGGAATGAAGGAAACTGACCTAAACAAAGTCCCAGAGGAAGGTTCACCCATCTCAAGCACATTTACTTGTGGTTTGGGTGGACCAAGATTTTTGCTGACAGGTTCAGTTTTGCGGAAGAAGCAGTCACGAGCGACATGGTTTGTCCTACCACAAACAAAACAATGTTTAGGACTTCTCTCAAAAGGTTTAGGAGCAGAAGATTTAGGTTGCTGAGAGTTTTGAGAACGAGAGTGGGTTGGCTTGCCCTTGGCCTTAAAAGGTTTCCCTTTAGGGGAAAAAAGACGACCTCTATCAGAAGAGTGGGAAGTCCTAGAGTTTTTAGAACTATTAGGGCTACCACTATGTTCAGCTAAATAAACTCTACCCTTATGAGAATCTACACCCTTAGAGAAGGTTCGGTTGGCTTCCTCAATTCTAATGGTGTTGTAAACTCCTACAAGGTCCAGGGAATCAATCTTGTGTCTAAGTCCATTTGCAAAGCCTGACCAAGAAGGTGGTAGCTTGTTCAGGAGAATGGACACAATATGGCTCTCATTGTACACAGTACCACACTTCTCTATGGCACTAAGGTAGTCCTGAAAGGTATGAATCTGTTCTCCCATCTCTACCCCATCTACCATCCTGTAGTTCTCAAACTCTATGCTCAGGTGGCTAATCCTAGTAGCATTATCAGGGCCATACTCCTTTTCTAGGGCACTCCATATATCCTTAGCAGTCTTATAGTCAAAGTATTTGTCATAAAGACGATCAGAAAGAATGCTAAGAATTCTATGGCGGCAGTGGAAATCGATCTCTTCAGGAGTTTTACTAGGAGCTAAGGAGCTAGAGGTTTGGTCTACAGTTGAGATGGATAATCGGCGAAGTCCACTAGGATCAAGATCAGAGGAGTCAGAATCAGGGGATAAAGTGAGGGCTGTAGAAACTCCTAAGGTATACAACCAAAACTCAGCCTGATGTTTCCACCTCCTAAAGTTCACCTTACCGTCAAACTTGACAGGTTTACACGAGGTATCAGATTGTGCATCCATGTGTGTGTAGTGTACGTTAATTAGGTCCAAGGTCTACTAATGTGACACAAGCAAGTTTAGGGTTTCAGAATTTAATAAATTGCAGAAATACAGTAATGTAGAAATGTATGTATGAAAATACGAGATACAGTATTAAATGTATGAATGTAGTATGCAGGAATTTTACATATAAAATACAGTATACAAGTTTTCTACGTGCAAGAATACTATGAATACGTGCGAAATACAATATAGTAGAATATGCTTATAAAATACAAAAACTATACTTGCAGCTAAACAGATTATGTATAAGACAGCAATTCAGCGTTAGAATGTAAGAAATAATTTACTATCTGTATAGCATGCAAATACTACAAGCTAAAACTGTAGAAATAACAATGCAATTAAAACACAAAAATAATAGTTAGAAATTTCCAGCCTGGGGTAGGCGTGCTTAAGCACTGCCCTAACGCTGAATTGGCCTCCCTCGTGCAGGATTTTCTGGCCTCACTCCAAGCGCAGGATACACTAACCCGGGAAGGAAGAACTCTCGTAGCCTAGCACGTTCGGCTTCGAGATATCCAAGCACACCCGCAAGATTCAGACAAAGGACCACATAATAAGAACAAGAATATTTGAGTTTTCCAGGCACACAAAGAGCAAGCCCGAAAGAAGGAGAATTTGAGAGAAAGAAGTAAGGAATTGTGTTTTGCTTTCAAGGCTTGGGCATGAATTTATAGGCAAGAGATCAATGCAATTCTTCCAACTAGGCAATGTGGGACTAAAAGTTTGAGATGGTTTTGGTTTGAGTGTATTAGCATGTGGGACCCACAGGACCCCACTTCCAACATATATTACCTTAGAATTGCTAATAAGTGGGATTACCTTTGATCTGTGTTTACTGGAGATGGAATGGAGCTCAAGGACATAGATGTTTTTTTTTCCACTTTCATGTGATTTTTTTTTTTTAAATCTAATAATTTGATTTAAATATTAAATATGCGATAAGAAATAGTTCTTATACTCTTAAAAATAAGTCCACTGAGTAAAGGGACTAAAAAGGCAAAGTGACCTAAGTAGAGGGATCAATTCATGTATTATACCTTTGAATAACTTTAAAGTTGGATTTTAAAATCTTAAAATAATTATAAATTGTAACTATATTATATTTTATCAAGATTTATGTTTTAGGTTTTGTTAAGAGTTTGTTCTTTATAAGGTGCAAGTAGTTTTTTTTTTTTTTTTTAATGCTTTTATGCTAGTGCAATTAAGTAGTTTATGTTTATAGTCAATAAAAAAAAATAAAAAAAATAAAAAAAATAGAAAAAGGATTTGTAACTATGAAGCCCTTTAAGATATTTTTTTATTATTTATTTATTCTAGTGCAGTTAAGGTAGCCTTTGGTTAGATTTAGTTGAAAATGCAGTGGATTTTTCAATTATGTAATTGCTGGATTTGAAAGTATAGGAGAGTCAAATTTAGTGTTGGTTAGTTGTAATTGGAAATGCTGGATTTCAAAATTTTGTGTTTTTTTTGGAAAAACCTATAAATATAGAGTTTGCAAACATGTGTTTGGCTAAATGTATTTCTAGGATATAAACACTCTTGGTGAGGTTACCCCACCTTGGGTCATCATTAAATTAATTAATTTAAAAAAACAATTAAATGTTATTAATATTAAAAAAATAATTATGTAGATAATTACTTAATTTAATATATAACTATGTTTTCTTTACCATTTATTGCTATTTTAATAATCATATTAAAAATATTATACTACTTATAAGTTTTTTTAAGCAAAGTATTAATATAAATATAATAATAACTGTTTATTATTTAAATAAAATAATCTTAACTACTAATTATCCATGCATCAACGTTGCATTCAGAAGCAAATCTACATAGACTATTGCATTAGTAAAAGATAAAAAAAAAATTAGTATAAGAATAAATAGAATCTGGTAATTTAGGAATAAAATCAATGAAAGATCTTAGCTTGCCAAAAAAAACGTAAAAATAAAAAATTATAAAATAATAAAGACATAAGAAGGGGAAATTTATAAGATTTCAAAAAATTAAAAGAAAAAAAGAAAAGAAAGAAGAACCACGTGTAACAACCTCGCTGAATCCCAAAGTGCACGAGGTTGAACTACGGCCGATTTGGCCATAGTTACAACTCCAACAAAATCTCATCACACTGCATTTCTAATTGCTTTCACTTTCTCAAATCCTGCTAAACAAACATAAGATTTTAAAACATCATATAATTCCAATTACATGTAGGTAGATTTGATTTGGTGGAGTTGAAAATATAATAGATTTCAAATTATAATGTAGTTGTAATTAATGTATTTAAAATATATATATATATATATATATATATATATATATATATATATATATATATATATATATATATATATATATATATATATATTTCTGAATAAATAACTAAAATTAAAGAAAAATTAATATCATATTTTAATAATCTTTAATACTATGCTAAATTTTAAAATCGAATATATAACTCCAAAAATATTTATAATTCAAAAAAGTTATTGATAGTTTAAAAAATTGATGAAATTTTGATTTATCTATTACTAATCAAACAAATACAATTTAATGTCATATGAAAACTTTAAATGCAAACTATAATTTCATAAATATTTATAATTCATAAAAAAATATTGATAGTTTTATAAATTAAAGAAACTTTGAAATAAAAATATTGTTAAAATATGACCTTCAATTAATTGTAGATTATTAGAGAGGTTGTATTGCCATGGCAAGAAAATATTTACAATTTAATTTTAAATTAGTTACAAATTATTAGAGGGACTGCATTGCTAAATGACAAAAGTATTTGCAATTTAGTTGTAAACTAATTATGATTTTATGAAGAGAGTAAATTATAAATAATATGCAGACTGTATACAATTTTATCATGGTATTTTTTTTTACTAATATAAGGATAAATAATTTGTATTACTTTAACTTTGTTTGACTTAAAATTATCATTTCGTTTTAATGAAAGCAAAATTGTTTAATTATATTATTTGCTATGACGAATAATATCAAATCCATAGTCACTCACTTTAATAGGAGAATCGATACTAATTGAAGTGATTAGCAATGCATCATCTATATACATCATCAATGATTTTACTAATTATATTATTTCAATATCTCCATAGATTATAGATTGGGAGTTTTTTTTTTTTTTTTTTTTTTTATTTTGAAACTTCTAATTTCGTATTTAAAAGAGTTTTTAAAAGAAGTTGGTGAATCCTTAAATGTGTCAATGGAGAATCAATAAACAATTTTTCAAATTAAATTAACTTTGTTGTTTTTAAAAATTTGAATAAATTAAATTTCAAACATTATTATCAAACTTATTATGATAATTATGTCTCTGATCCGAACATTATTATTAGCATCATTTATTGCTTTCATTTCTCCCGTGCCCATGTTATGCCCGTACATAACACCGGCATAACACTAGTGTGTGTATATATATATATATAGAGAGAGAGAAAAAGAAAGAAGGGAGAAAGGGTGCTTTCAACTATTCCCTTCCTGAGTCCCTTTGAGTATATATATATCATTGGTTGGGGCCAAGGGGTGCTCAAGCACTCCTTAACCCCTGTCCTTCCGCCCTTACCACTGTCTAGTGGCAGAACTAGAAGAAAAATGAATCGGTGTTGATAAAAAAATTAAAAAAATGATTTTAGAGTTTTTTAAATTAAAAAATATATAATTAAATTTGTTGAACGACATATCCATTGTCGTTTGGTTGATCTAATTGTTACAAAAAAAAAAAAATACAGTCATAAATTTTTTATGCTAGATGAAACAAAAAATTAAGGGGCCAAAACATAGAATTTTATAAATATTTTTCTAAAAAGATATTTTTATATGTTATATACTAGTTAATAAAAACCACGGGTCAACCAATAAATGTTTGGAATTTTTTTATAAAAATATATTTTTATCATATATATCCTTGTTGACTCTCTCTCTCTCTCTCTCTCTATATATATATATATATATATAGATATATATATAGTTGGGGAGGATGCTCAAGCACCCCCCATGACCTTCTTCCTTCCGCCCCTGTTCTGTTTCTGAATTTAAAAACAAATTAGTAATAAAAAACATATTTCTATATTCTAAAAATAGAAATGAAATAGTTTTCATTGTTAATTCTTTTTCAATATTCAATTGGTTGTAAATCGTTTTAGAATTTAGAAATATATTTGAATTACAAACGGTATCCGTTACAGAAATTAGAAATAGAATAGTTTCTATTTTATTTTAGGTTTTTCCATTTGAAAGAACTACATCTATTTTTAATATGTTTCTAAATTAAAAAAAACTATTTTAAAAAATAAATTATATATGGAAACAAATTTATTTATTTCTAAAATTCTAACAAAAAATTAAAATTAAAATTACATTCCACTAAATTCTACAAATAAAAGTTGTTCGGACAAATTTTTTAAACCAAAGATATTAAGAACTAATAGTCAATCTTTTTTTTTTTTTTTTTTTTTTTCATTTTTTCACTTTAAACTATTTTTTTGGTCATTGACTTATCTTATAATAAATAAAAAATTGCAATCACTTCTTACCACTTTATTATAAAAACTTTAAAATAGACTGCTTCCAACCTTCAAACACTTCAATAGCTCAATTTTCCATCATAATCAATTGTTCTTATTTCTGTTGTAACAAAAATACTTTTTTTTTAAATATATATAGAGCTTTATAGTTCATATTTTCTTCCCAATTTGATAAATTTTAAACAAAGAGAGCATAGATTTTATGATGATAATCAAAATAAGACTAAATCTATGGTCTTAAATCATCTTATAAATAAACATACAGTGGGCCTTAAATTTAGGAAAGATGTAAAGCGTCTTGAACTTTCACATTTGTCCTAGTTCTCATTGAATAAGTAAATTCTCTTTCCGTCTCTTGCAAGTATTTTTAAAAGATGTAGCTGTGCTTTTATGATTGCAGAAGCAATATGTTTCAAAAAATGGTAGCAATTAACCGAAACAAATGATATGTGAGATCTATCTGGTTTTTCTAAATAGAAGGTCATAAGTTGAAATGGGTTTATAAGCTGAAATATAACGTTAATGGAACTAATCAATAGTACAAGTGAACGAGTTTATCAATAATAGGCATACGCAAAAACTTAAAATTGATTATATTTTAAAACTTTGCACTGGTTGCATGATTTGAAATTGTTAAGAGTTATTGTGACATTAGTAGCTCATATAAATGAATTGTTTATGATGAATTAAATATGAAATTTATATTTTTAAATGGATGTTTATTTTAGCATTACGAGGACCACTAAGATTATAATTGCAAATTAAGTTTAAAATAGTCACAAAATGTATATGCAATGTTTTTCATTGAAACCATGCAATTTAAGGATTATAAAAACATAATTTCTTGAATTGCAAGAAATACCATCGCTAACAAATGAATTTTAATAAATAAAATATTCTCATCAAAAGCAGGCAAAGTTTGAACTAATTATAGTTTCAGCAAAAAGAAAAAATTCTGTAATTAACACGATTTCAATTATAACTCAAATTCTCATTAACAATGTATGGAAATTTTGAATGAAATGGACAAAAAATTCCTTACCGATAATTAAATTGCTACTTTTTTTCCTCTCTAATGTGCATCATAAATTTTGAAACCTTATTCCATCTAATAATTGCATGAAATACACATTTTACATATTATAAATGCATGCACTTAACTTGTTTTCTAGCATGAATTATTTTTTTTTAATTTTTTATTTTTTGATATATTGGGTATTTTGTATTCATTAAACAGGTAATCAAGCACTGGGGTCAAAACAAATGAAAATAAAATCGAATCAGAGCAAAATGAGTAAGAAGTATATTTTCAAAGAAAAGCACAGTCAGAGCACAAGCGTGTTGAGGGCATGTAGAACACATGAAGAGGTAAAATCAAAAGCACACCTATACTTAAAATAGCAGGGAAGTGCTCCTTGGTCATGCTTATTACTGGAGATCTAAAATCACGAAGATTTGAGCCCCAAGTGCCGCCTGTAAAGAGCACTAGTCAAGATGAATGCTCACCATCTTTTTTCCTAAAGTTTAAAGCCCGAGAGCTAGGTTTTATTTGGTTGAAATTTGGTGAAAGCTTCATCGGTGGCTAGGGTTTCAAGGAGAGACCGAAGTACATCAATCTAGGATGAGTTGATGCCGCTCCATCAGCCCTTTGGGTACCAAATTTGATGGCAAAATCAACTCCAATCCGGGAGATTCCATCACCATCCATCTTGAGAGAATCTTAAGGGAGTTTTACATACGCTTTTAATCTTGTCTCAAGTTTTGGGTTAGGGTTCTTTATAGAATGAGAGGTTAAACCTTGATTGGTGCCTTGGACCATGAATCTCAAAACAATTTGTATTTGATTTCTTCTTTATTATATTAGCTATGAGTTGTTCTCACAAATCTTGTTAATAAATGCATAATTGAACATATTTTTTTATTATTTTCTATGCTTAATTGGCATGCATTGTAGCATTTATTTGGAAGATGGTGCTTAATATGGTGTAAAATTGATTCTAGGTCACAAACAAAGCATAATTTATAGGATGGAGACAAAAGAAGCAGTTTTAAAGTGAGTTAAGGAAAAAAAAGAGCTCTATCGACATCAAGAATAGGATAACAGACTAACCATAGCACCTTATGGCCCACTTACTACTGTAAGCCTCGATTAGAAAACCTTGCAGGCATGCTTATGCATGTAAGTTAAATCATAAGGACTAGACAAAATGTCTTACGAGCAGGACTTACGCCATAAGCTTAGGCGTAAGGGTCATGCAGAGGAGCATATAGGTCGGTCATACACCCATAAGGAAGGTCAAAGGTTCGAGCACCAAACAGTATAGCTTACTATTCAACACTTATGACTGTAAACTGGACAGTAACACCAAGACAGAAGACTTACAATCAGAGCTTACGGCTGTAAGATGCCCGTAATGCATGCTACTTTCCATCTCCAACCCTTTACGGCCTCGTTCTTACACTCGTAAGTGACCAATAATTAGTTAGGCAAAAAAGGTTTTAGTAAGGGTTTTTGTGGGATCTTTTGGCAGCCAAGCAAGGGTGATAAGTGTATAATTGAACACAATTTAATATTATTCTATAAACTTAATTAGCATGTATTTAGGCATTTATTTGGAAAATGATGCTTAAAATGGTGTAAAATTTGATTTCAGGACACGAGCAGGGCATAGTGAGTAAGAGGGAGCCAAAAGAAGCAATGTTGAAAGCTAATTGAAGACGCAAGTTATTCAAGGACAAATATATTTTGAAGATATTATTGAACCAAACTTGGATGAATGAAAATAACGTTTGAAGATTATGAAGACAAAATTTTGATAAATGGAGATCAAGTTTGGAAAGAAGATTTTGAAGATCTTTAAAGACCATTTTGGTGAGAGATGGAGATGTGCCTTGGAGGATGTGACCAACGGGAGAAAGAACCTACTGATATCATGTGAGGAGGCAAGCTAGTTGCTACCAGGAAGAGCTCGAGAGGAGTTGACTGCATCAACATGAATTGACACAACTAGGAGGGTTGAAGGCGTCTTAAGGTCGCATTACAACAGAAGCTAGAACTTAATCAGGATCAACAAGTGGGCCGTGTTGCAAGCTTGGTTACAACAAGAGTTGTAATGTATAATTTTGGAAGGTATCTAAATTAGGAGCCGTTGAGATTCCAAAAGAGGGAGGCGTTATATATGTTTTGGACATTGAGACATCTATATAAGAGACCTTGCTCTGAGATTTAAAACGTGCCACTAAAGAGAGACCCTTGGGTAAGGAAGAGTGAGAGTGAGCATCGGGCAATCTAGAAAGGGCTATTCTTTACCTTTGTGAGGATGAGTGTGAGAGTTGTATTGATTGTTTTTATCCTCTTTTAGTGGATTGCTATCTTCGGCTTGGCACCCCAAGTATAGGCAATTTGTGTCCCGAACTGGGTTACCAATTTATGTGTCTCCTTTTTCTTGTTTTTGATTGCTTTGAATTATGTGTGTGTTCATGCTTACATGAGAGATTGAGTGATAAACCAACACATCTATATATAACTAATTGGGGCAAAGGACGCTCAAGCACCCCTTCGACCTTTTTCCTTCCGCCCTTGTTTAATTTCTGAATTTAAAAACAAATTAGCAATAAAAAATATATTTCTAAATTCTAAAAATAGAAAGGAAATAGTTTTCATTGTTAATTCTTTTTCAATATTCAATTGGTTGTAAATCCTTTTTAGAATTTAGAAATATATTTGAATTAGAAATGGTATCCGTTACAGAAATTAGAAATGGAATATTTTCTATTTTATTTTAGTTTTTCCCACTCGAAAGAACTACATCTATTTTTAATATATTTCTCAATTAAAAACTATTTAAAACATAAATTATATATGGAAACAAATTTATTTATTTCTAAAATTCTAACAAAAAAAATTAAAATTACATTCCACTAAATTCTGCAAATAAAAGTTGTTAGGACAAATTTTTTAAGCCAAAGATATTACGAACTAATAGTCAATCTTTTTTCATTTTTTTCACTTTAAACTATTTTTTTGGTCATCTACTTATTTGATAATAAAGAAAAAATAGCAATCACTTCTTACCACCTTATTATAAAAACTTTAAAATAGATTGCGTCCAACCTTCTGACACTTCAATAGCTCAAGTTTCCATCATAATCAGTTGTTCTTATTTCCGTTGTAACAAAAATACTTTTTTTTTAATATAGAGCTATATTGTTTTTATTTTCTTCTCAATTTGATAAATTTTAAACAAAGGGAACATAGATTTTATGATGATAATCAAAATAAGACTAAATCTATGGTCTTAAATCATCATATAAATAAACATACAGTGGGCCCTAAATTTAGGAACGATGTAAAGTGACATGAACTTTCACATTTGTCCTAGTTCTTATTGAATAAGTAAATTCTCTTTCCATCTCTTGCAAGTATTTATAAAAGATGTAGCTATGCTTTTATGATTGCAGAAGCATTACGGTTCAAAAAATGGTAGCAATTAACCTAAACAAATGATATGTGAGATCTATCTGGTTTTTCCAAATATAAGGTCATAAGTTGAAATGGGTTTATAAGCTGAAATATAACGTTAATGGAGCTATTTAATGGTACAAGTGAATGTTTATCACCAATAGGCATACTCAAAAAATTAAAATTGATTATTTTTTAAAACTTTGCACTAGTTTGCATAATTTGAAATCTGGGTAGTCAGAACTAGGCTGGAACTTTGAACCGGAGCAAGTCAAGGTTCAAGGGTCAAAAGGTCAGACCGCGGTCAAACCGGGTCGAACCGGATTTAATATATAAAAATATAAAACAAAATATATTAAATATTATATTAATTTTTAAATCAAATACAAGGCTTGATTCCATATTCAAAACACAACATTTACCAACATTTAATTAAACTAGCCAACGATCAAACGGTCTGTCTATTCAAATCCATTCAAATACATATGAAACTCTAAATAAAATTATTCTCATCCATTTTTTCAAACATTCAAATCAAATTCATAAAATTAAATTCCTATGAAAATACATGATGTTGTGAGAGATGTAGCAATCTGGATTTCTCAAAGAGAGTAAGGTTTTCATGTGGGGCTTGGTTCGCGGAGAGGAGCCGAAGAGGTTGAGTTGATGAGTACAGGGTTTAAAGGGAAAATGAGAAAACTAAACATCAAGAAGTTCATAGAAAACTAAATAAATAAGATGATGAGAAGATCTAGTGAGAAATTCAAAGAATACAAACAAAAAAACATAACAAGATCAATGAGTTAGAGGGAGCCAAAAGAAGCAATGTTGAATGCTAATTGAAGACACAAGTTATTCAAGGACAAATATATTTCGAAGGTATTATTGAACCAAACTTGGATGAATGAAGATAAAGTTTGAAGATTGCGAAGACAAATTTTGGATAAATGGAGATCAAGTTTGGAAAGAAGATTTTGAAGATCTTTGAAAACCATCTTTGGTGAGAGATGGAGACGTGCCTTGGAGGGTGTGACCCACAGGAGAAGAACCTGCTAATATCATGTGAGGAGGCAAGCTAGTTACTACTAGGAAAAGCTCGAGAGGAGTTGACTGCATCAACTTGAACTGGCACAACTGGGAGGGTTGGAGGCGTCACAAGGTGTTGTTACAATGGAAGCTAGAACTTAATCAGGATCAACAAGTGGGCCGTGTTGCAAGCTTGGTTACAACAAGAGTTGCAATGTCTTATTTAATTTATTTGTTTATTTATTTATTTATTTGTGGTTTTTGTGAGAGCTTGGTTAATTAAGTTAAAGTTTCAAACAAAGAAAAGTCAAAGCAATCATATCCAACTAATTCGTATATCTGGTTCTAGGTTGCTTTCTATTGTATGTCTACTCTAATTGCTTGTGTTCTTTAAAGGAACTGATTGAATTAGAGTGATCATTCCCACATTTCTACATGTGAATTGCCGCATAGATATACCTATTTACCTATCTTTATTCTAATAATAATTGTAACATTTTTGGATCAAAGAAGATGATGTCAATTATAGCCTTATTTTTATTCACTTGTTCCCTTCCAACTTTTTAAGATCTTATCGGAAAATATTCCAGGCCATATAATCTATATTTATTACAAGAAAAAATTACTTAAAATTTTCTCCAAATGACTGTCCTTGAATGAAAGATATTTTCAGACACATTCTCACATCCCCATCCTAAGGGTAACTATATGCATTTGAGCAAAGTTGGTTCACATCTCCTTGACTCTCATAAATTCCAGCTTATTAAGACTGCTAATTGTTTTTTTTTTCTTATCATTACAGTAATTACATGGAAATATTTCCAAACTAGTGACCTATTTTCTTGGCTTCTAGTTGGCTAGCATTGAAGATGAGGCTTAGTTTCTTGCAGCCTCCATATTGGACCTTCAACCAGTCACCGAAGGGTACAAGGCTATAACATTTAAAGAGCTAGTCTCGTTGGCACACTAATTACTAAATTAGCCAAAAATTATTACTTTGATAATTCTATCTTAACCCATATATATATATATATATATATATATATATATATATATATAATTTATTACTTTAACTAATGACAACTTATTTCTTGTAGGAATGGTAGGACAAAATTACCAGAACAACTATTACCCCACCAAACCAAATTTAAATCTTCTAATCTTTCCACCAAACTCCTCACTAAGATTTAGAACTTAGGCCAAACTTACACTCTGACAACATGTTATAATTACAACATCTAGGCTAATCGCCTTCATCCAAAAAGCCTAGTCCCTCTACTCTATTAGAAGATTTATTTTTAAAACTTAAAACTATATAAGTAGAGCTGAAATGCTCTACATAGATTCTTTCTAGAGTTTGTTAAGTCCAAGACAATGGTTGTAAAAGTCTAGCTATCCAAACTGAATAGAGAGAGTTCCTAAATTACACTATCCCCTTTCTCAAGGTGAGTAGTAACTAGTCCCATACTGTGCTAATATAGACAACCCTATGACCGCAGCGCCCTATATGAACTAATAACAAGAATGGAAAAGCATTCAAAATATAGACAATTCTTCTCTCGAAATAATTTCCCCTAATCCCATACAAAGTAGAATCAAGATTTCTCTCTAAACTATTCCCTATGATTGCAATGCATATGGAATTACTTGTCAATTTACATGAAAGGATTGTGGGAGGAGAACTCTCAACTCCATAGTACCCTTTTCTAATCTTGCCCCTTGAGATTGCCAGTGAACTTCCCTCTATCTTTCCATAATCACCACCAAACTGCTCCTTGAAGTCTTCAATGGTGTTCCTTGAAGCTAGGTAGGTCTCCTCTCCTCAATGAATAACCCTAAGAAATATGGATAAGCTTTTCCTCTTTTTCCCTAAGCTTGGTTGTTAAAATATGTCTTCAAAACCCTCATTAGAATCTTTCATACCTAACCACTTATGGGTGTAAGAACGATACCATAAGGAGCTGAAGATGATGGGTCACGTACCTGACTGTAGACTTATGGTTGTAAGTCTCACCCTAACTTGAGTAACACGAATGTGTTCATACCCATGTATTTCTCAGGCTGGAGGGTCTTCAATCATAACCAAAGATACATTGTCCCATCTTGCGCTACATGGGCATGTTCATGCCGGTGAAGTTCTCCGTTTGGGACATTTGTGAGTGAAAATTTGAACTAAATGGGCCCAGCGAGAGATACATGCCTGTGTATCCAACTATGTACCTCTCTATTAGTTTATTTTTTGGATTCTCTTATGAATTCTATCTCTATTTTTGTTGTACAGAAAATGGTGAACACTAAGAGGATTACACATATGCCCAAGAGGGTTTGAGGAGAGTCTTCATCAACTAGGCCAACTCCTCAGCAGTTAGGCTACATTAGAGTCGATTAGGTTGCCGCATGATGTCCACGAGCTCCTACGAGATAGCCCTTCGGAGCGGCTATTCTCTAGCGATGAGCCGACCTACAAAGAGTTGACTCTAGAGGTGCTCTCTGCATTCCTAGTCCTGAAGGTACCACCGAGCTTGAGTACAGGTGACATAATCCAGTTCAAGCTATAGGGGGAGATGATTCAGATATCTTACACTAACTTATCCCTTTATATGGGGCTATAGGACCGAGAGTTCACCCAGACCCTTGCGTACAAGGAGCTATAAATGTACATACCCTTGGGGATCCCTCAACAGACCTATTGGCATAGGATTAGCTGAGATCCACACTACCATCCTACATGCTCGAAGATACTGTACTTCGATCTCCGGCCCTGAGGTATATCCATGCCTTACTCGGCAGGACTCTCACTGTATGCTGGAACTCAACGGGCATCGTGAGCATAGTAGACTATACGTTTTTTTGTGCGATGATCGAGTATGTACCCTTCCACCTTGGGTTCACTGTCACATAGTAGATCCTCCATCAAGCCTCTGATTCCCGAGTTGGAGAGCTCCACACATCCTTACATCAATAGACAAGTCCCAAAATGAAGCGCATGTGCTTTATAGGAGGGACTGTTCCTCTGGGTATAGACATACTTTGGGCCATGAGGATGGTCTGCCTTCAGTCAATGGCCATGGGCACCATTGTCATGGTTGTGGCTACTAAATCTAAGTTCGAGGCCAGGGAGTTGCCTCCACCACCACTGACATCGACTCCCCCATCTATCGTTGATATTTCATGGTGCTTCAAAGTTAGTTTAATAATGAAGGAGGAATCTCGGTTTATGCCATTTAATTGTTAACTTGTTCTAAATTAACAATTATGATAAGACGCATGGTTGACAATATTGAAATGATAGAAAAATAAAGGATGTGGATGGACATGTAATTATAGTCATTGCCAATATAGTACCCTCAACATGGAATTGATGGCTATTTCATGTTTGAAATATCCTTTGATCAATTCTTGATGTGGCTATGAGATCGATGATGTTGATGGTTGATAAGTGTTCGTGTATAAGTGATACAAAATATACTTTTCTTGCATTAAGTATCACTTTTCTCAGATTTTATCACTCATTCATGTGTATTTGTATTCTTTTTTGTATTTAGGGTTGTGGAGATGAGTTGGAAGAAAAGAAGCAAAAATAGATCATGGACGCAATTGTTGAGGAGACTCTTGGACTAAGGATTAAGGCACAAGTTGTAGATATGTGAGTGTGTGTCAACCTCCAAAGTGCTTGAGTGATTATACAAATTGGAGGGGCATAAAGATAGTCACACTCATATAGTCCAACTTGTGTAATATTGAAGAGCTTCATCAATGTGTTGAAAGTAAGAGGCGACGTGATCTACCATGTAGTTGTGTGCCCAACTTGGCGGCCTCGATGAAGAAAATGAAGTCGGGAGCAATTTTGGCGCAAGTACTGTAGCAGTTTATTGTAGTAATTTATTGTAGCAGTTACTGTTCATAGCGCGTAGGAAATCAAATTCCAGAGAATCCACACGACTGTGTGGATGCTCGATTACAGCCCTATAAATACCGCGATTTGAAATTCTTTTGGGGATCTTTTTTCTATCTTTCGCCTATCTTTCAGGGAGAGTGCGGCTAGGGTTTGGAGAGGTTTTTACGAGACTTTTGGAGTGGTTCTACGGTATCGACATCGACATCCTTCGAAGAAGAGTTATTGGGGGAGCTTTCGACCACATCGATTCAGCGAGATGTGCCTTAAACTTGACGGAAGAGCTTGGAGAAGTAGAGGCGGCTCTTGAAAACCATCGACATGGACGAAAGGGGGCTATCTTTATAGATTGCATGCACTTATATTTGATTTCATTGTTGATTTTGTATTGCTCCATGGAGAGCTAAACCCCTATTGGGTACTTGGACTTGTAAACCCTAGGATGATTTTGTTTCATTGACTTCTATTATGCTTCTTTAATTGATGATTTAATTGAGTTTCAATCTTGAATGCTTATTGTGTTGATTTTACCTTATATGTGACACTAAGGTTAAGAATTCATATAGGTAATCCATTAAAGGTGCGACAACTTCATTAGGGTTAGACTAAATTGGATTGAAGAGGGTCGAGAGGGTGAGTCGAGAGGTTGCGGAACGTCCCTTTTCCCTTCAGACATGATTTATCCTACCTCCATATTCCAAGAGTTCTTTGTGGTCATAATAGAGTGAAGTACTAAGAGATGAACTCCACTGGGGCTTAGTTGCGCAAGCAACAGAGTGAAATGTTGTAGTGAATCTTAGTGCTAGGGCTTAATTGTGACCCTAGGGATATTTCGCATGAACCAAAGGGTTAGATCTACATTAGGGAATAGGGTTTATCACTTGGGATCCCTACAACCCCAAGCAGTCCCACACAGTGTGAGGTGTTGAGAATATCCCTTTTCCCCGGAGTATAGTGTAGAGGGCTAGTCATGGTTGACCTTAGGTTTAGGACTATGTATCTTTGGATTTTCATGACTCATTAAACATCAATTAGGAGGTATAATATTAGTTTTGCACTTGGAACAATAGTCCTAGGGTAAGCATTGTCCGGGTGTCCCATCTTATCATTGCTCATCCTCTCTATTTACTCTTGCTTGTTTTTTTTCTTCTTTTACTCTCTTTGCACTTTTACAATGATTTCACTCACCACTGATTTTCGTCTTAGCTAAATAGTGATATCTCTTGTTTCTAATCAACTATTCCATATGGATACGACTACCCACTTACCATGGTATATTTTATTACTACGATGACCCGTGCACTTGAGGAACACTCACGCAAGGGGTGTGTCAAAGTTTTTGGCGCCGTAGCCGAGGAATAAGCGTTTTAGAGACATTTGCACTTTGCTATTTTAGCTATTCATCGCTTATTTTATTTCATACCTTCTTATTCTTCCATCGTTCTAATTTGTTTTTCTTTCTTTAATTGCAGCTCCAGGTTATGACCCGTGGCAACCCTTCGACTTTAGTTGAAGGTGATCTGGAAATTGAAAGAAGAACTCATAGACTGGGAAAGGAACCTGTACAAGAACAGTCTAATTAAGCTGAAATAAAGACTGAAGGGTCTAACACTATGGCAGAACAACATAAGCAACAAAAGACACTCTCTGATTTTGCAAGACTCGCAGCTTTTGGGCACATAATCGAGTGTTTTAAGGCCACCGATTATGACTCAGAACTTTGAGCTCAAGCCGACATTCATCCAAATGCTACAACAATCTGCACAATTTAATGGGTTGGCCGATGAGGGTCCGAACAACCACATTGAGAACTTTTGGGAGGTGTGTGACATGCTCAAGATTAATGGAGTTAAGGATGATGCCATCAAGTTGAGGGCCTTTCCATTTTCCTTGAAGGGGAGAGCGAAACAGTGGTTACACTCATTGCCTAGAGCATCGATCACTACTTGGGAGGAGATGGTAGAAGCATTCTTGTAACGATATTTCCCTCGCAGAAAATATGTGAAGCTTAGAAATGAGATATCCTCCTCTGTTTAGACGGAATTGGAGTCTATTTTCGAGACATGGGATAGGTTGGAGGATCTCCTGCGGAGATGTCCATAGCATGGATTCCCCGAAAGGATGATTATCCACACTTTCTACAATGGGTTGAATCCAAGCACAAAGCAATTAACTGATGCTACAGCAAGAGATATTTTTAGGAAGCAAGACCCCTGAAGAAGCCTGACACCTCATTGAAGAGATGGCTATGAATAGTTATCAGTGGAACACATGAGACAGGAAGAAGGTAGCGGGACTTTATGAGATAGATGTAGTGACATCATTGGCAACCCAAGTTGAGTCATTGAGTAAGAAGTTAGACACCCTAACTTCTCCTAGAGTAGTGGCCGTTATGAGTTGTACTAGATGTGGAGGGGGACATGCTTCTAGTGATTGCCCAATTGCTATTTGTGGTACAACTTCAGCGGAACAAGTGGATTTTGTTCTAGTTTCCCTGTATTTACCTCGGTAGGAGTTACCGAGTGGTTTAGAGTATGTGAGAGCTAAGTCGGTGCTGTGTATGTGAACTAATAGTGAACAGCAATTGCTACAATGTTATGAATAGTATTTCATTAAAAATTAGCAAACCAGTGAAGTGCATGACGTGAAGCACACTCATGCTTCAGAGTGCACAATTGTGTTCTGGGCATGATGGTCGTGGTTTTCCTATAGTAGCATTGTACTGTAGCTTGTTAGTGTAGCAAATTCAAAGTGCACAACTATGATCTACGCACGATAGTCTTGCTTCGGAGTGAAGCACGCCTGTGTTTGCTGTGAAGCATGCCCGTGCTTTGTTTTTCTAGCCTCGATTTAAAGGCTTTCTACCCTAACCCTTACCCCTTCTTCCCTCTTCTTCCTTTCATTCTCCTTATCCTGTTTTGGAGAAGAAGAAGGCTTTGGATGACCATCTCCTTCTTGGTGGATTGAAGTCATCAATCTTCTTCTTTTTTTGGATCTAGAGGTAAACACTTTCTTCTTCTATCTTTCCTTGTTCTTCTTGGTTTTGAGTTAGGATGCCAGATCTAGGGTTGTGATTTAGCTTGGAAGTTTGATTTTTGCTCTCTTTTCTTGCTTGTTGATGTATAACTTGTGAGAAATGTTTGTAGCTCTTTTCCCTTCAAGATTGTTGTAACCTAGAACTGGCGTTACTGTAGCTACAGTAAGGTTTGTTTGTTTCCTTGTTTCCTTAGTTGGGATTGACGCCAATCTCCCATAGAAATTCTTTGGGAACCTTGCAACTTAGTTGTGAATCAACCCTAAACCTTGTTAGAGTTGCTTTGCGTTGTTGAATCTATAATTTCATTATTATCTTCTTTGTTTAATTTTTTCTTGTTGTTGTGTGTGTGGATTTGGTTGGTTAGGTGGTGAAGGTATGTCGCAAGACAAGGAGCCGAAGGAACAGTGACACCACCGTGGGCTTTTCTTGCCTGAGTGGTGAGTGGGTTAAGTTGGTTGCACATTTCAATTAGAATATTATCTAAAGATCTTTATTGCTTGAGTTGAAAGTCTTCTATGGTTTAATCTTATATTGGTGTTTTGATTGGTTTGGAAAGGAGTTTCTATGCTATTGATTTATATACAAAACTCTTGATATTTGAAAATGATTATAACTATATGTATGTTATTGGAATTAGAATAAATTGAGAAACTCTGTTTGCATCCTTATAATTTTGCCATTGGTGATTGTGAAAGTGGTTTTTATTCTGAGATCCATATATTGGTCCTAGGCTTGGACAAAATAAGGTGTCACACATGATTTTTATGTCTATATTGTATCAAGTTGATATTTTAATTCATTTGAAAGGCCATCTATGCTATTGATTTATATGTGAAATTCTAGATATTTAAAGGAAAAATGAGGATGACTTGGAATCGAATGGCTTTAGGCATGTGAGTTTAAATTCCTTGGGATCTGGTTGTGACTTTGACTCAAGAGAAATGAATCCAAAGTTGTGAAAGTATATGTTTTGCTGGAGAGGAGTGTTTTTGTGTGTAAAAATATTGCTTGTGTAGCTAATGCTTAGACCTAATGATGACTGAATCTTTAATACGTTGATGATGGATTATTTCCATATTTGTAAAAAAACCCAAGATTTATTAATTGGTGTAATGTCTAGAGGCTTGGGTATATGGTAGTTACATTTGAGAGACTTAAGCAATAAAAGAAAGGGATATTGTTGATGATGGAAGCTTCAAATCATAGAAAAAGTTAATTTTGATTTTGTTCTAGAGGTGGAACTAATCTAAGATTTAAATTGGATTGTATAATTGATTTATTTGTAAAGGTTGGAAATTTCTTACAAGAATAATGATGGATAACATATGTGTATAGGTTAAGTGTATGAGTGAATTGTGAATATGAAATTCACAAGTTTGACATGTATATTTGTTTTGAGGGGAAGGTTGAATTATATTGTTTAGGTGGAAATGATTAGATACTTGATCTTATACTTGTTGTCTTGGATGAGAGAACATATCATTTCTCGAGAATGCACCCATTGAATTTGTGATGGGTTCATTTGCAAAATTGGTTAAGTATAATTCAAGATTGATGCAATGAAAGTTAATTAAGTCAATTGATGGTAAAATATGATGGCAATCATAAACTTAGAGGTAAGGTTAACTATGAAAAGATTCGATTGATTTCTTGTTATGCAATGGCAGAGGTAATGGCCTAATTATATTTATAATCTCTATGGTTGTCGTATACATAAATTGGGTATTTGGAAATTAGTTACTTATGGGTTGAATACTCGTCAGGCCAATATCCATGTTTGTATTATGGGATTCCTTAGTGCATGTTAAAAGCTAAGTGTGAGGTATCTCAAGAAGTATGCTTATTGCTTCCTGCAGTGTTGTTGTTTCCAACTTTGGAAAATGGTTTGTGATGCTTGTGGATGTACCGAGTGTGGGCATTGCATTATGTTTTCTTTGACATTGGTTTACTTGAGAAATTCTTAAGAATTTCATTGAAATAAGGATGCAAGTCTATGTGCCAATCATGTAATAATAGTATGTGTAAAGCAGAGTGTCGGTCCAAAGGAAAAAAATTGAATACTAGTAATAACCCTAATTCCAAAAAATAGCCTTAGTGGCAAAATGTTGTGTGAGTAAACAAAAGAAAATAAAGACAAGAATGTAAAGCAGCAGGAGGGAAATCAACGAAAGAAATGATGTCCAGGCATATCATCCCTTTAGGTTTATAAAGTACAGGACAAAGGTTATCTAAATATGTAATCTTATTTGAATCGAGAGGTTTCCAAAATTATATTAAATTCTGATTTCTCATGTGAAGAGTAACTGCATAGGTGTAGAGCTGATACAGATATCCACACAATCACATTAATACTCTATGAAACTTCACTATGAGTTAATGACAATCTCGTAAGTAGATAATCTCCCGCAGAGAGATTACCTCTAATTCGAATGCAAAGTAGAGATATGATTTCTCTTAAAATCTAATCCACATGATTGAAAAGAGCACATAGATTATCACTAACTCACTCAGAAGGATTAAGCAAGACATAGTCTCCAAAGTACCCTAACCAAAGGCTTACTCACAATCCCCTCAAATTGCAGCATGTCTATGCTAGGTGGGAATTTCTTATCGTCACAAAGCACATCAAACATATGAAAACTAGGGGGCTCTTGCCATAATAGCAACCATTCAATAAAAACATGTAATTAGATTCAAATAGAAATGATTGCAATTAAGAAAACAAATAAAGCATCAAAAATCCAACAACCAATGTCAATGAAATAAACCCTAGAGTTCAATTATGCCAAACATCTATAAATTAGTCCTCCATTAATGTAGGGAAAGCATTCAAGATACAAGTAATAGGAGGAAACATAGAAAACATGAAAACCCCCTTCTCGATAGTGCCAACGGAAGATCGCCGAAGAAGCCCCACGAAAGCTTCCACACATGCCACCAAGGTGAGCTTGACAGCTACGATCTCCAAACCCCTTGAATGTTGATCCAAATCTCCCTTGAAATATCCCCTTGAGTGCTGGAGATTCGTCTCCTTTCTTCCCTAACATCACCTCCAAGAATTGCCCAAAAGAAAAACCAAGAATGCCCTAAAAATCCTCATAAGTTCTATTTATACCTAACTGCTTACGGGCTACTTATGCCCGTAAGGACTTGGGCATAAAGGAGCTAGAAAATATGATCACAACCCTTACCAGACCACTTACGGCTATAAGTTCCGTCCGTAAGGTCTTCTGTTTGTGTTACCGTCTACCATATGGTTGTAATTGCTGGACCGTAAGCTTCACTGCGTTGTTTCTTGCAACTGCCTTTACGGGCCTATGCTGTTGTGATAAACTCCTCTGGATGGTCCTTACGGGTATCCATAAGGATGTAAGCCCTGCTAGTAAGGTCCTCTGATTTGGCTCTGAATCCCTGATAAGCATCTAAATGTGTATATTTTATACTTATATATTGTGCACTATTTATGTGTATTTTGATGAATCGATGCCCTTTTTGTGGTTTAATTGGTTCCATTCATGTTACAGGTCTCAAAAAAGCCTAGGTGAGCATGACAGTGCAATCTAGGAAGAAATCGGCAACGAAAACAACATTTTAGAGCATTGGTATTGTAGCACAAAGGACTGAAGAAACAACAAAGCTTCGGGTTTTTCTTGTGGGCAACCTTGTGCTTGTGAGAATGCCCGCAAGACAGCTGGAAATTTGCGTACCGGTACTATAGTAGATTTATTGTAGTAAAATTACTGTAGTACTTTACCAAAATTTTGGTTGGAATTCCGAAGGCCTTAGAAGCATCTTTGTACCGGCAAGCCAAGATGTAAGGAAACCCTGAAAAGACTTTTAAAGAGGGGTTAGGGCATTTCTATGGGGACATCTTCTCTTGCACTTGTCTCTCTAATTCTCCCAAGCTAAATCTGAGGTATTTGAGTTGAGGGCGTTTTGAGGTGGAAATCAAGGGGAGAGCATTATCTTTGGAAAGATCCTCCATTGATCTTACTTGTGGAAGCTTGAAGACAATGAGGAAAGCAGCCCCCATTGCGGTTTTCGTGGAAGCTTTCCACACGATCTGACTCGCCATTCAACTTCTAGTGTTCAAGGGAGTTTTTATTAATCATTGTACTTTTTTGTATGGATGTCTAAACCCCAAAGTCACCCGGTACTGGTGAACATTGGGGTAAATTTGCTTGTTTGGATGTTTTGATTACTTCTAATGCATTTGGTTTGGTTTGTAGTTTAAGCTTTGTGTTCATTATTGTGTTGCATTGCATTAGAACTCTGTGGTTCAATTTCTAGATTGTACTTGGTTCCGTGATGTACGCCCTTGTACTAGACTCACTTAGTTTGAAAGTGATTCATGTATGAATACACCATGACCATCAGGTATTTTGTGTCCCTCTAACCATTAGGGATGAAACTAGGTATTGTGTTTAACCCTAATTAGAGACTTCTCTAAGCGTATTGTAATCATAGAAGGATTTGGTTAGAAGAGATTCTAAACCAATACTTGTATAGGATTAGGGATTAATTGCTGAGACCTTTGAGGTTGACCCACTTTAGGTTGTCTCTTGGCCCAAAACCGCCATTGCATTGTAACACTAACATCCTTCTAGCTTTAGTAGTCCCGAGGAAATCCACACCCGTGACTATATTCTCCCTTAGGAATTTCACTCTATCATCTTGGCGTGAAAGCACTTTCTATTATTTCTTTTTAATCCTTTAGTAGTTTAGAACACTTGCACTCAAGTCTATAGGCTAGACAACAAGTAATGAGAAAATAAGAGTAGCTCCTAGGCCCCTTGGAAAACAACCCCCGTGTCACACACAGGATACTACTTGACGACCCCATGCACTTGCAAGATGTCAATCAAGTTTTTGGCGCTATTGCGAGAAGTTATAAGCATGACAGCAAGGTTCTTTGGAATCTACTTATGGCCGTAAGGTAAGCTGTAAGCTACCCGTAAGACACCCGATTTTCCTTGTCCTTGTTCAAGTAATGTCGAGAGAGCTCCAACTTCTTCGTTTAATGTCTGGAATGCTTATTTTGGCTGTCTCTCATCTTGAAGTGCTACTCTAAGCCTGAGAATGTGAAACACACTATATTTATCATCAAATTCCACAATATGATTCTAATATATGCCAAATGAGTGTACAAAGTGATTTAACATATATGAAAATCATACACTCATCAAATTCTCCCACATTTAAGCTTTTACTTGTCCTCAAGCAAAAATAAAACATTCCAAACCAAGTGGAGAAAGTATAAGACCTCGGGTGCTCAAAAAATAGTGAACACTCTATTCAAGATTATTATTGCGTGTGTGTTACAACTCTCTACTTCACTTCTTTTGACCTAGAGGACTTCCAAAAGAAAAAAAAAATTCATAAACAACTTCTTATTTGCATGGTGGTAGCTTCACACAACTCCTAAGGTAGCATTTTCCTATGAGAGCTCGTTGAGCGGCTTTCATGCTTAAGAGAGGCAGCTCTTTCACTACAAAAATTTTACAATTTTCCAACGGTTGAATCCATTGCACTTCCGTTGCAATTAAACATTTTGTAACGGCTTTGCAATGGATTAATGTCATTGCTATTTGCTCATAGCAAATTTTTGCAATGCGAAGTAATCTGTTGCAAATGTTTGCAATGGCTTAGCAACTCCCTTGCAACGGATTAGCATGATATCTGTTGCAAATATATTATAAATTAGTAATGTAATTGTAAGGAACTTGCAACCATTCCATTGTGAAGTCTGTTACAATTGGGTTGCAAATTTGCAAGGGACTTGCAACAAATATTTTGGTCCCAAACAAGTCTATTGCAAATGTGTTGCCAATTTGCAATGGCTTTGCAATGGAGGTGGCAAATTTGTGCCAACTCCATTGCAAAGTGGTTGTAAATTTGCAACAACTTTACAATGGATACATAACAAGTCCATTGCAAATTAGTTGCAAAATTTGTAATAGATTTGTAATGGATTCATAACAAATTCCTTGCAAATCAGTTGCAAATTTATAACATATTTGTAATAGATCCATAATAAATCCCTTGCAAATCGGTTGCAAATTTGTAACATATTTGCAACACTATTTTTTTGCCAACAATATATCCAATACAAATTCACTAATACCCTGTTATCATGTACCTCTACGAATTCTACAATGAACATCTTAATAAAATATAGCACACAGAAATTCTAATGTATTTAACAAAATATAACATAGTAATTAAAAGTAGTTATAGTAACATGCACAAAACCAAAAAAACATAAACTAGTAATGTGCACAAAAACAAGTAAGAAGCACACATAGTATTAGTAACATCCATAACGCCTACTCATGCTATAACTATAGGCCATCATCATCATCATCATCATCATCATCATCATCATCATCATCATCATCATCATCATCATCCTGGTCCTGATCCTCCTGATACTCCTCATCCTTATGTGGGTGTGATGTTTGGCCTGGTCCGGACTACATCATCATTCACATACGCTTCCACTCACGACGCATCTGTCTCATCATGTTCTTGTTTTGTTGCATCAAACTTTGGTTTTTCTCTTCCAAGTCTATTATTTTCTTTTTCATGCCCTCCATCTCAGATACAATCTCTGGAGGAATCATAGATGCTGAAGATGGTGGGGGAGCTGATGTAGCATCACTACAAAATGACTCTTGATACAAGCTCGATGCGTGAGAACCAAGGCCATAAACTCTCCTCTTCTTTTCTCCACCAGAAGCTTCCAAGTACATAGCATCCATATCAAGTGGTGAAGGTTGCGAACCATTTGATAATGTCTGAGAAGCAGTCTCAACCATCTTCTGCATAGTATCCTGCAATTAATTATAATAACATTAATTACAACATGTATGAAATAGTCTATAAATCAAATATGAGATAAATTTTGAAAATTACATAAACCGCCTATGCTCGTGAATCAACACCTTTGCCTTCTTTATTCACATGAGTCTTGCAGAAGATATCAAATGCAGTAGGTGTTCTCTGAAGTGTCTTACTCTAATAAAACAAAAGTATAAGAAATTTATAACAAGTTACTTAATAAGGACAATGTAAAAACTTTAAAATTAAACCATGTATTTTTTTTAATGCTGAAAGGAAAAAACTCAAATAAATTTTAAAATATTTACCAAGTCTATAGCATGCTCAACAAATGACTTAGAGCCTCCTAGATGCCTACTAATTCCTCCCCCGTTACCTCCTGTCTCAGAACACCGATTAATGGAGGCTTGCTTGGACTTCTTCTTGAACTCTTCTTTGTTCCAATACTCCAATCATTTGTTCCAAATTTCATCTTCAACCCAAACAGGCTTCTTACCGATCTTCTCATAAGACTTGTGCCACCTACATAAATTCTGACTATAATGGCCTCGACAAACTTTTTCCCAAACTGCTTTGATAGCATCTTCTTCTTCTATGTGCCAATAATAATGTTTCTACAAAAATCAAAACAAGAAAAACCTAAAAATTATTTCATTCATACAAAAACCAATAAGAACAACAAATAAATTAATGCAACAAACATAATATTACAATTACTAAAATTTTACTACATAAATTAAAACATAATTGTACCTTAAACTCTCTCCAATAAAAATCATGTGTGTGCTTATCAATTTTGGACCATGTGTACCCTTCTTTGTACTATCTCTCCTTCATTTTCTCAGTAATAAATTTAGAAATGGCATGACCGTGCGGCACAAACCTAAAAACATAATACAATAAATGTTAATAAAAATTTATATAATTGTAAAATACAAAATATGCGCATGTAAATTTTTAAATTTTTATTTTTTGGTTTTTGAAAAAAGATTCTTTTACCTGTCAGACAACACATAAATACAAACTCGGTGTGAAGAACCACCGTCACCTATAGAAGCACCCTCAATAGGAGCAAAAATAGTTGAAGGGAATGCTGTTGTAGTAGGTGCAGTGGTAACTGGAGTAGTACTTGTAAGAGGAGGCACAGAAGCTGTAGTAGGAGCAATAGTAGATGGCATAAAGATAGGAGCAAGAGTAGTAGTATGAGAAGTAGTAGTAAGGGGAGCAGTGTCGCTTTGTATAGCAATAGCTGAAGATGATGTAGATGCCCCTGTGGACTCAGCCTGAGATGTACCCTATACTTCTTCCTCAACGAACTGACGAACGATTTCAACCAGCCATATCTATAAACAAATATAAACTCAACACTAACAATACAAATTCAAAATATATAACTGTCAAGAATTCACAACAATGAAAAAAAAACTTAAACAAATACATCTTACTTGTGGTCCTTGCAATGTGAAATGAAAAAACTAGTTTAACATTACATTATATTTTAGTATTCATCTTCATCATGAAAAACATCTACTTCGTCTTCCGCTTCTTCATCTTCATCATCTTCCTCGCTCACTTCTCCTTCTTGACTTACATCTTCTTCAATATCCATACCATCAATTTCAATGAATACGCCATCGTGAAGAATTTAGAGATACTTTTTCCTCATGATTTTCAATTTCATGTACTTGTACTTCATCTTCTTGAAAAGCATTACAAATTGTTGACGCATATGATCCAGCTACCTCCACAATAGATCTCGCCTTAATTGCACAAACCGCCAACCAATCATTACAAGATCTTCTTAATGAAGGATATGGAGAGTAAAGAACTTGCGCAGCTTGAGTTGCAAGAATAAATGGTTCGTATTTGTTAAATGCTTTATTCTTATGAACATCAATGAGCTTATATTGTGGGTGAATCCTGGTACCAATTCATAGTGTCAGATCAAACCAAGTGCATTTAAACAATACGACCTCTTTCATTGGCCATCCTTCATACTCCAATTTCACCACCTCAACCAACTTCCCAAAATATTCTAGCTCACTAGCACATAAATTGGATCCCTTAATGCACACTCCACTATTCATTGTGCTCTTAGAAGATCCACAGTTTTCTGTATGAAATTTGTAACCATTTACACAATAACCATTGTATGTTTTAACCTTATGCATTGGTTGGGCGGCAAGGCATTTTAACCATTCATTCATGATCCCTGAACTAGGATGGCGTGCCTGTGTATTATATATAAAAAAATGAAAATAGCAAGTTATTAATAGACAATACAAATTTGATATGGTTTTGATATGATTAGGTTGGGGCACTCACATAATTATCAAACCACAAAGCAAATTCTATTTCCAATAGAAGGTCAATTTCATGATCTTGAATATTAGCTTGATTTGCCCTTACCCATTCTTCATATACTCTGAATTGAAGAAACCAAATTAAATCATATATGTGAATTATTAGGATCAATTGAAAATAAAGCAATGCAATATAATATTATCACTTACTTGATGTATGGTTGAACTTCATCGCACTAAGTTTGGTATGTCATTCTCTAGAAGATGAAAAATTTTGAGGCCGAGAGGAAAAGCTAAAGAGAAGGGCTTCATTTTATTGAATGAAACCCAACAACCTCTATTTTGACATTTGGTATGGTCTTCTGTTTCATTGGTGCATAAATTATTGGTTACATAGAGTCTACTTTAACTTAATAGACCCTGTCGTTTAACAACAAATTAAGAAAAAATCTACTATAAAATTTCATAGTCAAGGGCGGAGTAGTATATCATCAAAAGTAGACATACGAACTAACAAAAAGAGATAGGTGACTTAATGAATTCAAGAAGTTATACACATACAATGAAGCCTGGATATTAAAAACAAGTTTGGAGATGTCATAGATTAGAAGAAAGGTGGATAAGAGAGGGAGCTTAATGATATTATTATTGTCAAAGAAGCATAGCATGAAAACTCAAAGATCTTAGCATGTGTTTCATAAGTATATATTACAATCATTTCATATAAAATAATTTTATATGAAACACTAAAATTCTTTTCTCTTAATAATAGAAATTAAAAACCATTGTTGTTTCGATCTTTATTATTAAAAAGTTCTCCACCATATAAGACAGCCCCCTAAAAAATTAAAAAGCAATAGTAAACGTATGGATTGTGCTACATCTGTTAGTCATAGTGCACTAAACTGACACACAGGCATGTCCACTAGCACTATTATTCATCTTGAAAAAAATTAAATGGGGCACCTGGATTAGAACATTTCATTTTGCATAAAATAGGCATCAAAATACAGGTAAAGGAGATGTCTATCTGATCACAAACATCAACAATTTTGACAAGTATAGCACAAATTTATGCGCCTTGCTCATCATATTCCAGCTTCAATTTCTTGTAAACATACACAAATTAAACTTAGTTAATCACCTCGATGACGATGACGAGGTGACAGAGTCGTTGCCGTCGAAGAGATGATCAGGGAGGTGATGATGACGGAATTGAGTAAGAGAAGTGATTGTGGTGCTGTTGCTGGTGACGGTGGCGATGATCGGAGAGGTTTTGGCGAGTCGGCATGGATGTTGGCGCACTAATGAAAAGTAGAAGTTTGGTTACTTTTTTTTTTTTTTTTTTTTGTTTTTTAATGTTTGGGGGGATTCAAATAATAATCAGAAAAGTGACATGTTATTATGGGGACAAAGAGTATGATTTCAACAACGCAATTTAGATAATATCTAATATCATTTTCATCTGCCTAGTTATTATGGGACAGAGTATGATTTCAACAACACAAGTTAACTCATCAAGACATTATTATTATCATTATTATTATTAATAGATATTTATTTTATCTAAATGATTTTATTGTACTTATGTGATCAATGAGGAAGGATGATATTAATTGCATGAAATCATCATATATATATATATATATATATATATATATATCACTATATGTTTTTCATATATATTTTATTTTCAAATCCCTTTCTAGATTTTTCCCAACTTTTTATCTATCAAAGGGTCAAGTTCATTTTTGAATATCCCAGCATTTAATTTGAAATTTGTTATCCAATGCTAGTCCTCAAAAGGCTCCTTCCCTGCACACATTCATCAACAATTGAATCAGTCTTATCAATTAAATAACATGTATCATTAGAAGTAGAATGCTGTTTCATGGCATCAGATAAAGAAACATGACTTCATTATCCCCAACCCTAAATGCCATTCTACCATTTTTAACATCAATTAGGGCTAGGAACGTGGCTAGGAAAGGCCTACCAAGAATGAGGGATACCTCAACATCTTCATCTACATCTAAAATCACAAAGTCTACCGGGAAGATAAATTTGTCAACTTTAACCAACACATCTTCTATGATTCCCTTAAGATGCCTAATGGAACAATTTGCTAGTTGCAAGGTTATCCTAGTTGGCTTAAGATCACTAAGTCGAAGTTTCCTAAACATGGTGTAAGGCATTACATTTATACTAGCACCTAGATTCTCTAGGGCTTTTTCATTTACCAAATCACAAATGTTACAAGGGATAGTAAAACTCCCTCAATCTTTCTTCTTCCTCAGTAGTCGGTTCTAAAGCAACACCGAGCTCCCCTCACGCAATAAAACAGTTGACACGTCTTCAAATTTCTGCTTGTTTGTTAGTAGGTCCTTGAAAAACTCTACGTACTTTGGCATTTGAGAGAGAGCTTCAATAAATGGTACATTAATGTGCAGTTGCTTCAATAAATCTAGAAATCTCTTGAATTGTTATTCTGTGTGATCATTCTTCAATCTTGATGGGTAAGAAAGGTGAGGGACATACTCCACCAGTGGCGGTGTTCTCTTTTCAATAATTGGAGTGGTCTCTTCCTCCTTCACAGGATTCTCCATGATCCCAACTTCTGGTTCCTTTTTCTTCTCTATCACCCTTTCGCTATCTACCCCCACTTCTTTACTACTCTAAAGAGTGATAGCCTTGAGATGTTCACTGGGGTTGGCTTCAATATTACTCAGCAAACTCCCTTCAAGACTTTTGAAAAATAGTTTAGCTATCTGCCCCACCTAATCCTCTAGATTATGAAGAGAAGACTGCTGGTTTTCTCATTGATATCTCTATGCTCTAAAATCGGTTTTTAGACTGCTAAAACTTTATATCCGTGCTCTGAATAAACTAGTAATTACTTCCTCAAATGCGGGTCTCTTATCGTTCTACTAGTGAGGAGAAAATCCTGGCGGGGGCTTCTGCTGCTGCTCTTGATTTCTCTAAGAGAAATTGGAGTGATTCCGCCATCCTGGATTATAAGTACCACTGTAGGGGTTTCTTTGCTGTCGATCCTCCCCTATATGAGTCACACACCATTACTGTAGCCGGCTTTTAAGTGGACAAGTTATCGATCTTCTTGCTCAAGGCTTATACCTGGATGGCTAGTGTTGTGACTTCGCTAGCCTCTATCATCCTGGCTAGCTTTCCAACTAACTTGCCCTTTGAGTTCCACTAGTAATTGTTTATAGCTATCTCTTTTATCAATTGCTTGGCCACATCTGCAATCTTATTGCTAAGCGATCCTTCCACTGTTGAGTCTATAAGTTATCTGGTATTCTAATTGAGGCCGTGATGGAAAATCTGAACTTTCATCCATTTGGAGAGGTTGTAATGCGAGCATTTCCTTAACAAGTCTTTGAATCTCTCCCATGCCTCAAATAGTGATTCAGTGTCCAACTGTGCATAAGTTGTAATCCCCTGACGCAACTTGGTCATTCTTCCTGATGAAAAATAACAAGCTAAGAATGGCTCGATAAGTTTTTCCAAAATCATGATAGATGCTTGAGGAAGAGCCTGGAGCCACTGCTTAGCTCTTCCTTTCAATGAAAATGGGAACAAGCGGAGTCTAATGGTGTCGTTAGAAACATAGTTGATCTTCAGCAAATCACATACCTCAAGGAATACCCCAATATAACTGTCGGGATCCTCGTCTTGCAATCCATGGAACTGTACTGAATTTTATACCATATGTACAAAAGCAAGCTTAAACTCAAAGTTGTTTGCTGTAACTGGTGTGTGCACTATACTTGACTGAGAACCATCAAGAGCGAGATGAGCGTAATCTGAAAAGGTCGGTTCCCTTAATCTTCTATGGTGTCCAATTACTCTCCCTCAACACTTACTGTCAAAGATCTTGTCTTGTTCAGTAAAGTTTTCTTAATTTGGTTCCAAACACTCTTTCTATATTGCTCCCGCCTTCTGCCAGTCTTGTTGCCTTACCCTTTGGTGGCATATATTGTAACTGGTGTGTGCACTATACTTGACTGAGAACCATCAAGAGCGGGATAAGCGTAATCTGAAAGGGTCGGTTCCCTTGATCTGCTATGGTGTCCAATTACTCTCCCTCAACACTTACCGTCAAAGATCTTGTCTTGTTCAGTAAAGTTTTCTCAATTTGGTTCCAAATACTCTTTCTATATTGCTCCCGCCTTCTGCCAGTCTTGTTGTCTTACCCTTTGGTGGTATATACTGAAATCAAACAAATGAAAAAGAATCAGAAAATATTTAAGATAATTAAAAGGAAAACAAATAAGACAGAAAAGAAATTGCTAAAATGATAGAAATTCAAGTGTTCCTAATATCACTAATCTTCCCCAACAATGGTAGAATAAACTTGATAGGGGTGCAAGTGTATGTGCCAATTGTGTAATAATAGCATGTGTAAAGCAAAGTGTCGGTTGAAAGGGAAGAAATGGAATACTAGTAATAACCCTAATTCTAAAAAATAACCTAAGCGACAAAATGTTGTGAGTGAATAAAAGAAAACAAAGACAAGAAGAACTGTAAAAACATGAGAGAAATCAAAGGAAGAAACAATGTCCAGGTATAGCATCCCTCTGGTGATATAAAGTATAGGATAAAAATTGTCTAAATATGCAATCCTATTTGAATCGAGAGGTTTCCAGAATTATGCTAAACTCCAATTTCTAAGTGAAGAATAACTGAATAGGTGCAGAGCTAATACGACATCTACACAATCGTATTAACACTTTATAAAACCTCACTATGAGCTAATAATAATCTCTTAAGTAGATAATCTCCTTCTTACAAGCATATATTGTGGTCGTAAACTCCTTTAGATGGTCCTTACGTGCATCCTTACAAGCGTAAGCCTTGCCCATAAGGTCCTCTAATTTGGTTCTAAATCTCCTTTACTGACATAAGCATACCCGCAAGGTTCTCTGGAATCTACTTATGGCCGTAAGGTAGGCTATAAGCTACCTATAAGTTACTCAGTTTGCCTTGCCCTTATTCAAATGATGTTGAGAGAGCTCCAACTTCTTTGTTTAAAGTCCGGAATACTTCTTTTAGCTCTCTCTCATCTTGAAGTACTATCCTAAGCCTGAGAATGTGAAATACACTATATTTAGTATCGAATTCCACAATATGGTTCTAATACATGCCAAATGAGCATACAAAGTGATATAACATACATGAATGTTGTACACTCATCAAATTGCAAAGGTTGGAAACCTTATTTTTATGTTGAGTTAAAGTGATTTATGTGAACATGTTACATTTGTGGCATTGCTTTAATTGGAAATGTTGCTTATTTTCTGAATTTTGATTATTGTCCTGGTCAAGGACCAGGTGATTTGGCTTATGAAAATTGTGGACAAGGATTTCTTTAAAGATATTTATTTATATTGTTTTATCTCATTGAAAGCAAGATTTGACACTTTTAAGCATGTAATGCTTGTGAATTTCAGTATGTGGAATGATGCTCATTCTCGGCATATGGATATTGTCTTGTTTATGGACCATTTATTATTGTTATGATGATATTTTGTTTCACCTATGGGTGGTTGATGGTGATGGGGTTGTAACCCACCTACTGCAGTAGGGGGTCCCCACAAGCCAGCCTTTAGAGCTGGAATTGAGAACTTGTTTTCCCTATCCTCATCAAGTGGTGCATAGTGTCCTGATTTGGATGATATACTAGGAGACCGGAGTCACCATATGGAATCGGTGGGCCAATGTCAAAGTTATGAAGACTCTGATGGTTCTCAACCTAGTCGCGACGGCGGCTAAGTTGGAGAGTGTTTTTAGGTCATTGGTCTTTTCTTCGAGATGAAGTCTTTGCACTTGCAAAGTTATTTTCAAGACGTGATCTCTTGGAAAAACTTAATTGATGTTGAGTTTTATGTCTTGAGGCTTTAAAGCTAGTATTATGGCAAGTTTAGTATTTGTGAAAGTTGAAATCCCTATTTGTTGCACTTGGTGTTTTATGTGCTTTATGAGATTTATATGCTTGTATTTGCTTTACTGATTGAAAAGCTTTGTTGCCTTGAATGCAATTATCTAAGTTTACATTTGAGGATTTTAAGCGCAAATGGTTATAATATCGCAGGTTTGTAGTATTTTATTTGTTGAAAGACTTCATATCTATTTGATTACTACTTTATTGAAAATTTGTGGTTCTTCTTTGATATTCTTTTAGAATTGTGTTAACCCACTCACTGAGTGACATTAGTTACTCACCCTCTCCTTCTTTTCTAGGTTTTAGTCATTGGTAGCATCGTGATAAGGCGAAGTGCTTGGCAGTTGTTGTTTTTCTTATTTTCATCTTGAGTCGGGTTGTATGTTTGTTTATGAGCCTGTTGCATTGCATAAGAATAATGGATCCACTAGTGTCATTAATGCTTTATTTGTGATTCGTAGGTTCTCTGGAACTTGGTTAAATTTCCTTTTAAAATTATTGCTTCTATATGTTTTTACTATGTGCTAGTTCAGCTTGCATATTTGAACAAGTGTCAGACTTGCGATGGCTTGAGGGTAGAGTGGCATGGATGTCTCTCCTCAGGTCATCGCGGCGATTGTTGCGTCCCAGGGCCTACCGGTCAAAGCGTAATATTTAATGTACAATGGATGGATTCCATAAGTTAATTTTGAATTTTATGTGTAGAATAGGATGTTTGCATATACTAAGTGATACTTAGATTAATGAGGTTTTATTGTACTTACATACCCAAGGTTTCAAGAGGAGATGACCTTCCACATTAGGGTCTACCCTTGATTTGAAATTCCTAGTGCCCATTGCAATCACAGGGATATTCATGAGCCGAAACCCATATGGGATTAAGATTATTCATTGAAGGTTTTTGGGGTAGCCAATCTCGCGGTCCAAGCTTGCCACCAGCTACTTTATCTTTATATCATCCTTCCAGCATTAGTACTCCCGACCAAATCCTTACCTATGGCTTATTTCATTCATAGAGACTTCATCTCTGATGCAATGATAATCTTCAAACTGTTGATCCGCGCACGAATGCCAGTAACAAACCTTCAAACCTGTTGATCAGAGATTATTAGGATTAGGAAGAAATTGGAGTAAACTTTATTACTCGATAAATAACTATTACCAGACCACCTCCCCAACCTTAACCCATAGGCTTATAATACATAGACTCAAAAAGATTAAAAAAAACCCAAAAAAAAGGAGAAATTTGAAAATTTGCCAAAAACGACAAGTTTTCAAATTTCAGCAAGAAAATAAAGGACTTAACAAATAAAAACTAATGCCAAACATGGCGTACAAATCCGAGATCTCTAGACCAAGATATAATCAAATCAAATATTACCATATATGGCAAAATTCTTGTTTTCGAGGCCAAAACGATGGAATTTGGCCAAATTCCGATATGCCTCACCAGCTTGTACGTGACTTGTGTTGGTTGACCCGTTTTCCATCAAGTGGGGCCCATAAAACAACTAAACTCCACCACCTAGACAATTACCAAAATGCCCCCTGCTAGTTTAAATCCCATTTTTTCATGAAAGCACAAGCCAGCTACTCAATACATGCATTAATCTCAATTGAGTTACTTGGGGCATTCCTTTCTTTGTTTGTTTCATTTGCATTTAAAACATCACTCTCTTGATTAGTAGACTAAATGGTGATCCGAAGAGGAAGTAGTAGTATTTCTTGGGACTCTAGGGGTATGATACTCTTGCGCTCATTTGTGGGGGGTTTATTACTTGACAACTCTTACATTTACGATAATTCACTAAGTTTATAGAGTGCATTACAATCGTAGGGTAGTCTGTATTAGTATCTAATAGGACTGGTTATTGCTCATGTTGAGAAAGGGGGTAATATGATTTAGAAACTTTCTTAGTTAAACTGCTTTGCAATTATTAGTGCAATCTTTTCTAGAGCTTAATCATACCCTAGAGGAAACCTATTCCTAAACACCTCTCTTGCATGCTTGATTTGTTGTTAGTTTATTTTAATTTCTAGTTTTCACTCTTGATTTGACACCTTCAATCTTAGTCTAAGCAAATTGGTGAGCCCTAAATTATTACTAGTGTTTCCTAGTTCCTAATAGGATCGGCGACCTTGCTTATAAGCACATTATGTCACTTGATCGGCACTCGCACTTGTGCTCATAGGTGACATTAGTCCCTATCACCACACGAGCATTTAGCTGCCACACATCCTCACTCAATGCGACATAAGCTTATATTTGGACATGTTGTTATTCAAGGCATTGAGCTTCCCGCATGTGACACCTTATATAGTGGCGTCGGTGCCTCTAAACCAAATGTCTTTAGGCTTCTCTAAATTTTTTCAATTTGTACTTTAAGTTTAAATTTGACATTAACCTAAACATGAAATTTACACTGTAACCAATTGTTCCTATTTCTATTTTAGTTAAATTATTATTTTTATGTTGAAATATAGAGCTATACCGTTCATATTTTCTTCACATTTTGAACAGAAAAAGAGCATAGGTTCCGTGATTGTGACCGTGTCATAGGTGATTGCGGTGCTTGCTGATATGGGGGTTGGTGTGGTTGTGTTTGGCTCAAACAGGCCTGTTTCTTCTTACTCTTTCCCCGGCCAAATGCTTTCCTCAACATCCTGCACATTACCAAATTGAACAAATTAAAGACAAGAAAAAATAAATATATACATATCATGACGTCATTGAAGTTGTAAATAGCTCGACTTGGTCAATATCAGTTAAATGTATTTAAAGAAATTGAAACATTAGAAACTAAGGCACAAGCAGAACAAGCTATCAATCTAAATCACTATAGTCATCACTATGAACACTATTGTCTTCATCCTGAAATGATAAGTCTTCATCTTCATCTTCATATTCATCTTCATATTCATCTTCATCTTGATCATTGTTTAAGCAATCTTCAGTTGGATTTGAACGTAGATCAACTTGGTCAATATCAGTGATTTCTTCTGGTTCTGCATTCCACCTACGAAGTGATGGGATTGGTATATCATCTTCTTGTGGTTCAAGTATCTCCTGGATCTCATCTACTTCATCCATACAATGAAGAATAATTAGTTCTGCTTCATGAGCATCTTCATTTTCAGGAACATCCCACACATGTCTATGGTGGAGTTTTTGAATCACCTTCCATCCATTACCCAATTTTGGATCATCCAGATAAAAAATCTGTTGAGCCTGGGTTGCCAGGATATATGGATCATCTTTATACCATAAACTTGTTGTGTTCACTGATGTAAGATGATAATTGTGAACAAGCCGAGTGATTGATTTCTTCCTCGTCGAGGACTCAGTATTGAACCATTCACATTGAAAAAGGAGCACTTTATATCCGAACATGAATATTAATTGTTCATCGAGGACTCAGTATTGTGGCTGGATCTCATCTACTTCATCCATTACCCATCTGGAAATTTCACGCTCTTTAGAAATTCATAAAACACACGACGATCTGGCCGATTTAATATATATTCTGATGGATACTTGGTGATCTTGACAACCTTATCAGTCTCAACTACATCTACCCATAGTGCTGATCGTATGTTCATGTCCTTCAAATCCAAACGAGCATTAGGGGTATCTTTTGTTTTGCCTTCTATGCCCAACAATGTCCCAACCACATTATCACAAATGTTCTTCTCAATGTGCATTAAATCCAAATTATGTCGGATTTTCAATTTGGACCAGTACTCCAACTCAAAGAAAATACATTTCTTTGTCCAATTAAGCTCTAAAGGTGTTCGTTTCCTTTTTCTATCCTTCTCATTAGCAGGACTTCTACCGGGCTTACAAAATATTAAGTGTCGAAATTGTTGTACTATGTCATCACCCGAGAACTCACGAGGAGGATCCCTCATATCGACATTTCCATCAAAGTGGATTCTATCTTTACGCCACGAGTGATTCTTTCTCAAGAACCGACGGTGCCCAATGTAACAAATTTTCCGTCTTAATCTCTGAGAAGATGTATCCTCAAGGCACACAGGGCATGCCAAGTATCCCTTAGTGCTCCACCCAGATAAATTGGCATATGCCGGAAAATCATTGATTGTCCACAATAGTGCAGCACGCAAGGTAAACCCAGAATCAGTGAACTTATCATATGTGCGCACACCGTGTTCCCACAATTCCTTCAGTTCATCAATTAACGGCCTTAAATACACATCAATATTATTCCCGGGTGCTTTCGGGCCCGGAATGAGTAGAGTCAACATGGTATATTTTTCTTTCATGCACATCCAAGGCGGCAGATTATACGGAACCAAGATCACAGGCCATGAACTATGTTTGTTATTCATATTGCCGAAAGGGTTAAATCCGTCAGTTGCAAGGCCTAATCTTACATTTCGTGGCTCCTCACCAAATTGAGGGGACAACTTATCCAACTCTTTCCAAGCAACAGAATCGGCTGGATGTCTCATAACTCCTTCTTCATCAACTCGCTTGTCCTTGTGCCACCTCATGTCCCTAGCTGTTTGTGCTGACATGAACAACCTTTGTAGCCTCGGCTTAAGGGGTAAATAACGCAATACTTTCTGTGGAATCTTCTTCTGCTTTTCACTAGTACTGGGCTTGTATCTTGGCTCATCACACTCTGGGCACCTATCTAGAAATTCATGCTCCTTGTGAAACAAAGCACAGTCGTATTTACATGCATCAATTTTTTCATAACCCAAGCCCAAATCTTTCAACATCTTGTTTGCAGCATAGAAGGACGCAGGAATGTTGTTGGGTTTAGGACAAAGGTAGTTGAGGATATCAAGTAGTGTGTCAAATCCCTTGTTAGTTATATGACTCTGAACCTTCATATTCATCAACATGACCATAGCCGTCAAAACTGAACCATTGCTACCTGGGAAAAACTCACGCTCAGCCTCAGCCATCAACTTTTCATACTTAGCAGCCTCAGCTCTATGCTCATAAGTTCTATTATCGTCCCCGAGACCAAGGTTGTCTCCAAAACTATCATCTGTCACCGATTCGTGATCCACGTCTCGTGGGAATCGATCATTCAAGATCTCATGAACATCTGCATCAGGTGGACGCACATCTTCCCTGTTTGACTGTGGTTACTCAAACTGTTCCCCGTGATAAATCCATGTGTCATAGACTGGTGACATGCCATTCTACAGTAAATGCATTCGCATTGCAGCAATTGAATGCATTTTTATATTTTGACACTTGCGACAAGGACAATGAGCCTCATTCTGGGCATTCAGATGATTTTTGGCAACGTTCAAGAATGACTCAATACCAACTGCATACTCTCTGCTGAATTTTTTCTTGCTACGAATCCAGTCCCTACTCATTGCTGTAGTTAATTGAAACAAAACTTATTGCTATATTGAACAATTAGACAAGTATTTAAGTCAATCATGACGTCAACCACTGAAAACTCTTATAGTTTTATAAGATAAGAGTAAGAAAATTTGAATAAAAAAACTTCAACTCATTGCTTTTAATTTTACAACATTCCCAAAATTTAGAACTAATTCTGACCTTATTATAGCATTTGAACCTTTATAGATATCTGTTTTCAAAACAAAAAATGCAGTTATTCTTCTAACATTCTTCATTCTTGAGTAGGAATGAAACATTCAGATCAAAGTTTCCAAATAGTTTACTGAACAACAAAGGGTTCAACCTTGAGAATAATGGTAATTATCTAAAGATAACTTGCTCTTAACATATTTTAGTTCTAGATCTAAATATTCAAGGGGTTTTGACATTTTTGGAAAGAAAGATTCTTGTTCTCCAGGAGGACTTTGGTATGGAAACTGAGCCCTTTTTGGTTCTAAGAAGTTACTGGACCAGGCCAGGCCTCCTAGATTACCAATGTACTCATGGCCTCCTTGTATGAACTATAAACCTTTCTAAAATAATAATATCATGTTGGGCATTAGATTATGGTTTTTATAGTCGAATAAACTATTTAAATATTTCATAAAGACTCTGAATATTTGCCAAGAACAAACTATACAGGACCTATTAGATTATTTTGAATGGCAGCACTAATTAATTACAAAACTAATACGATCAAGGAATGGCAGCACTTAGATTATGTTGAAATCCTAAAAGTCAGAGCACACTTTTAAAAGAAAATACAGAACCAATTAATTTTGAGAAAGTCAGAGCACACTTAGATTATATATTAAAAACAAATTCTTTTGAACTCTGCAGAATAATCTAGAAAGAAGTTTTGAGAAGCTGGATGTGTGTGCAAGGCCCACTAGTCCAAATGCTATTCTTACAGTGATAGTACACATATAGTTTAGAAGTTAAAATGGCATAATAAAAACAACATTCCAGTAGAAGTTGGCAGAGAATAAGAAATCATAAGCATGCATCTGTCTGCAGAAAAAATGGACAAAAACAACTGCAGACCTTTTCAGTTGGTTTGTCAGGTAACTTTGTCTAGCCTTCAAAATTTGCTTGCACCTGCTCCACAATAAAGAACCCCTTCAAAGTCTTGTAGTTTCCAAGCTGAAAAAAAAATCAAAATCAATAAGTTTTGAAATAGTCTCCACAGTGAGAAAGACAACAGTGAGAAGCAGTATAAAAGAAAATAAGAGAAAGACAATCGTACAACAAGATTTGCCATTTCAAACAGAACTACTTAGTTTTTTTTATTTCAGTGTTATCAATCACCATAGAGGTTATCAATCACCATTTCCAGATCCTCCACACTGATAGATCTAGAAAAATGAACCATCAAATTGACAAATAACACTCTGCTCTAGCATAATAGAATGCAATCAGCTAATCAAAACCATGGTTCATCAAGAGCGAGATCAAAGAAACACCAGAATAACAAAAAAATATTTGAGCCCTTTAATTGTTAAGTTACCATCTACAAACAAAATTTGGAAAATACGTGAGCCCAGAGTAGCATAAACTGTTAACAAACAATGATTTTTATTCCTTGTCACACAAAACTATATCTTCTAATAATCTGTCAAGAACTTCCCTTGAGATGATAATAGATGCTCATCAGTTCACAGTGCAAGAGAGAATCATGGTACAACCACTGGATATGAACCAGAGTTGTGCCAAAACTAAAGCTGATCTGGAAATTTATAAAATGGGAGAGCTAACAGGAAAAGCCAAATGTTGATTTGTTGAAAACAATGACATCATGCATCATCAGTTGCACTGGCTAAGTGCTGTGATGTGGTACACAGTTGGGAGAATACTTATACCAGATGCATGATGTATTGTAACAATACAATATGCCCAAACTTATCCAAGCCCTTTAATGATGATAAGCGCGCGTGACAAGAAAAACCAGTGCACAAGTGGTATAAAGTTTGTCCACGTATTTTTAAAAAATTTAAAGCGTAAAATCAGAAAAGCCGCGTTTAAATTAAGATAGCATGCCTAAAGATTTTTAATAATAATAACTATTATTATATAATTAATTAATTAATTAATTAATAGTACGGGCATCCATGGGAAAAAGCCCGAAACATAGTAGGTGATTTTAAATGGGTTCTATAAAAATTTGGGTGTATTTGGAAAATTTTGTTCTATAAGAGCCATAATTCATGCTTTTGAGTTAAACTAAACTTTATCTCTTGTTCAATTCCATAGAATCATACACTATACGGCCAACAAAGAAGTAAAAATAAACATAAAGCTAGTAATTCCTTTGATGACTTTAATCGACATAGAAGTATATTATCACAGAACATAATAGATATTTAAGAAGTGGATCAACCAAAATTAACTAATCTTAATCCAGTGATTTGCTAGAAGCTCGAATATTGATCACCTTATTGAAGGATACACATGAAAGGCAATGACCGTTAGCAGCTTCTGCAGCGATATGACTAGAGCATGTTATCAAGCACAAAGAAATTCCTAGACCGAGAAAAGTGTAGATGAACCTGCACGTCCGGATAAACTCCAGTTAGTTGAATTCTCAAGTAATCACAAAATGAACAGAAACATTTATCGTCTTGTGGGATGAAGCCAAAGTTAAGAATGCCATCCTTGCCAGTAAAAAATTGATGGGCTGTCATCAATGCATTCAAAAAGTGTAGAAAAAGATGTTCTATTGGAAAATACATAAATAAAAACTACTATGCATACAATTAATTATATGATGTGCAACTATGCATACATGCAAGGGTTGGTGCAATTGATCAATCTGTCAGCTACAATTCAATCTGATGAAGCAACCATTTTCTTGTCAAACCATCCTTGTTGAAGATATACCAACTAGTAAGTTTAATGAAATCTCTTTATCCATTTAATTTTTTTTTCTCTTTCGTCTCTGTAAAAGTGCCTAACAGTTTATCAAAAGTATGATATGTATTCCTTATGGTTTCATTGCTGCAGCATATTTATGCATTGTGTATTCAATCTCTTTTGGATCATTTATGTATATATATTTGATGGTTAGGAATGAAGCTCATCCCTTGTGTAGTTCTATTTTGTTTACCCTGTATTGGTTTTCACTGGTGGAATGGTGGATAAACATATTTTGATGCCAAATATGAGAATTTCTTATGACTTAACTGCAGGGCATGCGGTTTGACAGTACAAATTACTTGAGCTGATGGTTTATGTGGAGAAATTCATGTCCATTCAGAGTACAAAAATTAATCCTTGGTCTATTAGAAAAAGATGTTCTATGACCAGATGGGATGAACCCAATCTAGTCACACTATTATTATAAAATGTCAACCTGCATATAACATTTCCACCTTAAAATATGAATGCCTTGTAGAGCATAAAATTTGGCTTTCGCTGCTGAATTGTAACTCACCAAGCAAAATTTAATTTCTACATGGTTCCTTTGGGCAACCGTGAATCACAAAACTACTCACTCACAGTGTGAGTTATTTTACACAGATCCATTACCAATTCAAGTAGCTGGTGCTGTCAAGCAAAAGTTGCCAAAAACTTGTGAATGGTTGGCTGACTAATAATGTTATGTCTCACAAAACCACTCTCCAAATTCAAAGTCTACTACCAAGCCACCTAAAACATCAAGAACTTATTCCTTCAAGTCATGATTTCTGCTTGTGATTGCAAAAATTCACCTATGTGAAAAAAAAAAGTTGCATATACTCTTAAAGGAATGCCACCTTATACAACGGTCAAAAGGTCATACAAAGTATTTGATTGTTGAACCATGATTACTTACAAAAATCATTGTTGAAGAGCATATATGGATGTCATGAGAATAGAACTAAGCTTGTTCAGCAATAGCTTTATCAAGTTTAAGTTGACAAAGGATTTAGTCATTTGTTTATATCTGCATACCAAACTTGCGACTTTTTGAACTGATGTACAATAATCTCTGTACTCTATATAGAAGAAAAGCCGCTAGCAATCAATAATTGTTACCCAGTGTTTGAGCCTTGAGATAGATGCTTTGTAGGGGAATTAATGTTGAGATATGTGTTATCTACGGATCTGTGCATTCCTTTGTGTTGCATAATGTCCAAGTGTGGAGTGGGAATGGAATACAGAAGTGGTTTTGTGGCTGCCCTAATATTTGGATTTCTTGGTTATTAGAGCCTGGAGGATGTCCTTTTATATATGCAATTACATGCATTTCTATATCCATTTAGATTTTTTTCTCTTGAGAAATCACTGAATGTTGTTTAATTAACAATCATACTGGTTTACTCTTACATTCAGACTGCAATGTACAACCTCTACCAAATGTGGTTCCTTGTTTCATAATCTGAAACTCAGGCTGATAAAAAAACTATTTTATATTCATGCATTAATAAATCTTTGGTAACATGCTTTATGACATGATGATTATATGCTCCTGATTCTTTTTTATCTCCAGAAAACACTTGGATATTGTTAGCCAACAGACACATTGGGTCTTCATTTTACATTCACACTGCAATCTCTACTCATTGAAATTACTTGTTTTCATGATATGAAACTCATGCTGGTAAGGCAATGCAGGTGAAACATGGAGTTGGTGTAGACAAAAATCATGGAAGTTACTGCAAGTAGCTCCACTTGCCTCACAGCTACTTCAGTGGATTAGCTTAAAATGTAAAAATTAATTAGAATTATCTTAAAAATTTTATTTGATATAATTCCCTCCAATTTTTTTTTTTTGTTTTTGTTTTTGTTAATTTTAAACTTTTTAAAACAAATAAATTAATAAATTTTGGCAGTTAAAAGTGATTATATACTCAAAATTACAACAAACCAAATAAACAGAATCACGTACATCATTAATACTTATGGGAACCAAAGAAGCACTACTACAATTTAAAATACAATATTTTCATTTATAAACTTGTGCAGAAACACTTAGACTTGTGCCCAATTTCTTCAGAAACCAACCACTGCCATGGTTGCTTCAATCATCCCCATCTTAAACTTGTGCAGAAACACTTAGAAAATGTAGGAATTGTAAAGTATTTATGCCAATTGACAAATAAATAATGCTTTGCATTATGATATTTCAATGTCTAAAAAAAAAAGAATACAATGATGTTACACTATAATAGCACTCCTGCTTGAACCACATTCACAAAAATCAAACAAAACCTACAAAAAAACACAAAAAAATACGAACAATAGCGATCCAAATCAAACTCTAACACACCAAAACACAAGCAAAACCTAACAGATCTACCCGAAAATCCATCATCTCCCCTCCAATCATACAACAACCAATCAAAACCCCTAAATGAGTTTTTTATACCAAAAAACAGCGATTATAGAGCAAAACATCCGAAAAACAACATCAAAAAGAGGAAAAAATAGATGAATACCTAGCGGAGAAGCTCCGCGATGGATCGATTCATCCTATTTCCAATCTTTTTCTCCAGATTTTTTATTTTCGGGACATGCTCCACAGAACCGAGAGAGAAATAGGGAGAGAGATAATAAATTGTGAGGGTGAGTGAGTGAATGGAGAGAGAGGGTTTTTATAATAAAGTTTTAAAGTATTTAAAAAATTTAAATTCCAAAAGAAATTATTTATATAAAGTGTTGTTTATATAAAGTGTTGTTTATAAATAATTTAAATTCCAAAAGAAATCATGTAAGTAATTACTTACATGATTTTTGTAAAAAAAAGTTTTTATGAATTAAAAAATTAGTTATTTAAAATTTTAAAGTATTATGAAATATATTTATTAAATTTTATCTCTTAATTTTTTTTAAATTATATTAATATTTTTTTGGGATTTAAAATATTAGAAATTTATATATATATATATATATATATATATATATATATATATATATATATATATATATATATATATATTGTGTGTGTATGAAATTTAAATTTTAGTTTGTAAATTTTAGCAAAACCAAATAATTTTGGTTAAATTTTAGTATGTAAATTTTGGCGCCACATTTTGGGCGCTAAAACAGTTTGCCACGAAATGAGGATGCAACAGCCATGAAATAATTCGTTGCTAAGGATTTAAGGGGTCACAAAGATGAGATACATCTCGATTAGGCACGGCCATGTTAGAGACGAAGTAATTTTTGTGGCTAAAATAGCCTTTAGAGACGAACCTACGTTTCGTAACAAATAATTTCGTGGTTGAAGGGTTATTTTCTTGTAGTGTATTTACAATTGTAAAACTGTTTGGATATTATTTAATGGGTAATTCTAATGATAACTCCAACTTACATTAATGGATACTATTTAAAATCATGTCCAACTCTTAAATTACGACATGGAAAATATAGATTAAGGTTCCTTTCTTAAATTCTGAAACTAATTTTACAACTGAAAATTAGAAATATTAATATTTTTTTTTCTATAAACACATTGTTTGCCATAAAATAATAAAATCAACTTTATCTCATACATTGATCATGCGTGTACACAAATAATAATATATAACTATGCATGTACCCATTTTTAGGGTGTATGTATGTACTTATATTGTTAGCGTAATAAACAAGTTGTAGTACTATTAACTCCCATATAGAATATTAAAGATTCAACTCATATCCAAAGTATAGTTGAGGATTTAGGTATATGTTTGAGGTGGCTCATCGATATTATCAAAAAATAAAAATACTTATGTAATTTTTTTTCTTTCTCTCATATAACTTTATTCCATCCTATTTGATAAATAGTTAACTAATGGTGAAAAGAAAATTCTATTTTGTAATTTACTATTTGACCATTTTTATATTATCTCTTTATTTGTTAATAAATAAAGAAAATCACATTCAAATACCTATATTGTTTTTAATTTATATTTTCGTATAAACCCATACATGAACTTTAATACTTCTCAATTAGATAGATACGATCTCACAAAGTTTGTAGTTTCAAAATTTCATCCTCACATGTTCTCACTTTACTAGAATAAATTAATTTAAATAGACCACTTCCCAAATTTTGACATTTCCACAACTCAAATATCTATCATAACATTTGTTCTATTTTATATTGAAATAAAACCAAATAGCACTGTTTCATTGAATATATAGTTATGTGGTTCATTTTCTTTGTATTTTAATAAATTTTACACAGATAGATGACAATTTCAATGGAAATCCAAATACGAATAAGTCAATAGCTTGCTATATGAATAAAGGTATATTTAATTATTTTAGAGATTTAGAGTGACCGGAACCTTGGCAGTTATTTGATATTCTTATTTTCCATATTTATTGAATGACTAAGAATTATATTAGTGAACAATATTAAACATAAATGCCAGACTCCTTAAATTCTAAGGTGGAAAATCTAGATGAAAGTTCCCTTTCTTGAAATCAAGAACTAAATTTACAAGCAATTAATAAGATTGGAAATATTTAAAAAAATAATAAAGATATTATTTTTCTCAAAATCAAAAAATAGATTTTGCCAAAGTCATATGATTCAGATGATTAGTGGTATTAATTCCGGGTGTTTTAAAAGTGGAAAAAAGATGACAAAAATTTAAATCCCAGGCAGAGAAATTAACCCTACAAGAGTATGGACTTCCATGTAAATCCCAGTAATTCAAAGAGTTAAATGAATGGGTGTGAGGCATTAAGTAGGGGTGGCAATAGTCTGTTCGGACCTGCCGGCCCGATTCTATCCGACCCGGAATAAAAATGGTTTGGACATAAGTTTTGCAAATCTGGGCCGGGTCCGGATATGGCTTGGTTGTCCAGTCAATAAAACTTTTAAACATTTTGTGCAAGGCTGCAAGCTAATCCAACTCCTCCCCGCTAACCAATCCTATAAATACCCCTCCACACTCTCCGCATATCATCAAACCCTCCACGGTTCCACCATATAACAGCTATAGCAATGGCACCCTTAAAGCTCATGTCCCTTCTTCTCCTTCCTCTCATCCTCCCACTCTTCCACGCTGCCACCTTTGACATTGTTAACCAGTGCTCTTACACTGTGTGGGCAGCCGCCGTCCCTGGCGGTGGCCGCCAGCTCAACAACGGTGAAACATGGACTATAAACGTTAACTCCGGCACCACCGGCGGTCGTGTTTGGGCACGCACAGGCTGCAACTTTGACAGCTCCTGTAATGTCTGTTGAGAGGAGACCCTTTGACCGTTTGACTGAAACTTTGAATTTGTGGTGGAGCCCACTTCTTTGTCTTGTTGCCCGTAAAGTGTGGATCTGGTCGGTGTGTTTTTGAGTGTGTTTTTGCCTTAAATTGTTGCTTGTGCTGGTTGAAGGCTGGCTTTGATTTCTCACCATTGCTTCTTGAGCTTTTGGAGGAGAAGGCAGCTGCAACCAGCCACTTTCTTTGCTTTTCCTTGGGAGCTCCAGCAGCCAGGTTGGAGACTCTTGTGTTGTTTTAATTCTTGTAGAGCTTTGTTGCAACCTTGTTGGTTGTTTTTCTTTAGCTGTCAAATTCTTATTAGATGTTTCTTGCTTGTTTGGGCGTGGTTTAGCTGGTGTTTCTTGAGTTGGTTGGGAGAGGTTTTGCTTTGAGTTGATCATTCGGTGTGCTAGAGGTATGTTTCCTCTAAAGCTGCTTGCAATCATTAAAATTCTTTTGATGTTTGAACTCTTGGTGATTAAATGTGTTAATCTTCTCTTGATCTTGGGTTGTTTGTGTGTATTTAAATATATTGTTTATACTGGATGTCCGCAAGCATGCATACTCCTTAATTTTGTGATTTAAAGATGTTAATCATGGTTAGTATCTTTTAATAGAAAAGTTAAACCTTGATTCTATATTTATTGGGAAACCTGAACTTGGTGGTGTGTATGAGTTTTTTCAGCATGCTGGTTGTTTTAATTGAGTGGTTTGTTAATCTTTGGTACTTTGGTTTTAATTGTTAGATAGGAATGTTTAAGCTTCTGGCCGATTGTGTTAGTATATTTAGGTTTATATTTAAACCTTTGCTTTGAGTCATCCTTGGATGTTTAGTAACCCGTGCCTCTGTTTTTTAATTCTTCATAGCTTACTTTCTTTGAAACCTGGTAAGGTTGTAGTTGTTTATTTGTATAATTGATTATGTCATGTTTATGCTCTTATAAGCATGCTGGGCATTCTATCAGCATGCTTTATTCTTTTGTTTTGTTTAAACTATACATTATTCATGTTTATTGTGTGTAAACTCTAAGCATGTTGATTTGTTCCCTTTTTAAATCCGTATTGTTTGGGCATAGGTTGTAATTGTAAGCCTAGTTCCGGCCCAAGTTTTTGTGTGCTACGTTAGATTATTTTGTTGGGTCGATTCTGTAGTAAGCCCGAATCCGTGGGACTTGCCGAACTTAGCTTTGTGACCCGATACCAGGTAGGCTCTCGCACATGTTTATCTTTGTATTGCCATTATAAGGTAACTCAGTGGCAATTTAGTTCAGTTATTTAATTATTTAATTATTCATTGGTTTATTTATGTAACTGATTATTTACTTATTTAATTATGCATTTTTATCTCGTATTATTTATTCCGTATTTTCTGTATGTTCGCTGTATTTTCGCGGTTTTAGTACATCTCCATTTCTGGCACATATATTCTGTAGTAGCGCTACCTCCCGACTGCGATCGAAGATTCGGCTTCGGCTGTCGATATTCTGTTCTGTTCTGTTCCGACTTCACAGTCGAAGATCCAGCCCAGTGCTGTTGATTTCTGTTATTAGCCAGGGAGATGTACAGTCTGTTTTCGTGTTATTTTTCTGAAATTCTGGATGCTGTTATTTTTGAGTATTTTCTGCATTATCTGTATGGAATTTAATTATTCTGCAATACATGTATTATTATGTATTATTCTACATTATCTGTTAGCTGCGATCCTACTGGGCCTTTGTGGCTCATGCACTATGTGGACTCTATTTTTCACAGGAGAAGATCAGGCTTAGGAGCAGGGGTGGTATCTGGGGAGTCACTTCTTTTCCTGCTTGTTGTAGTCAGTTATACTCTCCTGTGTGAGTGAGACTTCTATTCTGTCTGTATTTTATTCAGAACCTGTATGTGTGGCACTGTTGTTTGTAGAGCTGCTTAAGCTCATATCTGTATCGACTCTGCTTCTGTTGATTTGCTAGTAGTTCTTGTTATTATTCCTATTCTGCCTGTTAGGTTGACTCTGACCAGGTCAAATCTGAGGCCTTGCACCCAGTGGGGTCCGCCCCGTTGGATGCGACCGATCTGTTAGCGGGCCCGGCCGTGGGGCTGGGGCGTGACAGCTTCGATCATGGTAGCTGCGAAACCGGTGACTGCAATGGCCTCTTAGAATGTCAAGCTTATGGAAAACCACCAAACACTCTTGCCGAGTTAGCTCTAAACCAGTTTCAAAACTTGGATTTCATTGATATTTCTTTGGTTGATGGGTTCAATGTGCCCATGGACTTCAGTCCAACCGGTGGGTGTGCGCGTGGGATCCAGTGCTCGGCCGACATCAATGGCCAGTGTCCGGCAGTGCTAAAGGCTCCTGGACGATGTAACAACCCTTGCACTGTGTTCAAAACTGATGAGTATTGCTGTAACTCAGGGAGCTGTGGACCAACTGATTATTCTAAGTTTTTTAAGAATCTCTGTCCTGATGCTTATAGCTACCCTAAGGATGATCAGAATAGTACGGTTGTCTTCACCTGCCCTGGTGGGACTAATTATAAAGTTGTGTTTTGCCCTTGAAATTAGACGTGAGATCATCTATTGATGCATGATATGTAGGTACAAGAAGGAGAGTTAGGGAGTTGGATCCTTCTTGATGAATAAGATCATTGTAACCATGGTTACTTATGAGTTCATATGAATAAAACCAAATGGCTTCTATTAGGCCTTTTATTTAACTAATTAATGGTTTTCTTCTCTCTATTCTATTTTAGATATTGCAGCACATTAATGATGTTTCGTAAATAGCTCTAATTTGATTCTGTAAAAAAATTAGAGCTCAGATCAAAGTTTTATTAAGTCTAGACTCTAAACAGACTCTTTAATTTTCTGCTTGGCTTCATACTCTAAAATACATGAATAAATAAATAAATAATATATTTACGACACTTAATTTACCTAATCAAACTCAGCTGCTTTCAGGCTTAATTATTCTAAATGATATTCGTCTAATATAAGAAACGTAAAAGTCTTGAGCCCATATATATTGACCTACCAAAGTACAACGTTTTCTATTAATTAAGAGATTTTTTATTTAATTTTTTTATATCGGAGAAAATTGATAAATAAAAATAAAGTTAAGAGAAATGGGAAGAAGATTTTTTTACTCGTGAACTATTGGTGACAGTTTTCCTAAAAAATAGGATTAAATAGGGAAAGGTTGTTAACAGAAAACGTTGGGAAATTATGTGTTTATATTTTATAAATAAATATCAAGACTGGTTTTTTAATTAAATTATTGTTTATAGCACACATGTTTAAAAGGTTTTTTTATGATTAATCAGAGGAGATATTTTTGAAAAATGTTGTTCTGTTTTTTCGTTTGTCTTTAAATGTTTTGATTTTATTTAGTTTTTATTGACTTATTTATGTATTTATTTTTCTTTGATATATATGATTTCTTGTGAACTCTTTCATAAATAACAAGAAAATTATACAAAAAATTTTGAAGATTAGAACCAACTACTTCCCCTTCTTCTTCATATTATTATTAACTAAAAACTAAAGTGGCAATTTATACCGCTCCGTATGACCACCGGATAATATATATCCTAAACTATGAGAAACCTGTTAGGGGAGTGTGTGAGTTTTTTAAATATACCAATAAGGTATGGTTCTTATTTGTTATATTTCTAATGGCTAAATAATATCAAATAATTATAAAATTGGTATAAGAAGTTTAGTGAAAAAAAAGTAGTGGACAAAGTTATCTATGTATCTTCAACTATGTTGGATTTTCGTTTTTTAAGTCACACTCGAACTCCAAAAAAGTCATGTGGAATCTTGTCCCTACATGGACTTTCATAATACATTTGGACAATTTTTTTTAAAACAAAAGTCCACGAAAGTGGTTATTAAATACAAAAAGAAAATTTAATAAACCCAATGAAACCATCACATGCCTTTACTAAAATTAAAAAAAAAACTATCACATGTCATCTACATAGCGATACCACTTTAAAATTTAATATTTTTATTAAAAGTTAATTAAAAATCCAAACTTATAGACTGATCATCGAAGACGCACTCATGAGATGCCATATTATCATAATTTATATTTCATTAATTTAGTTCTTACTTACTAAAGAAATCAAAGTATTATTTTAATTAATTAATTCTCAAAACTTCGTTAATTTAAATGAATATCAAAGTTTTGAATATAATATTTGCATATTATGCTTATACATAGTGTTATAACAATATCGTTATCTCAAGTTGTAAATTGCACATATATAGACATCCAAGTTCCAATTGTATTCATGGCATATGCACACATGCATTCAATTCAAATGAGGACACACATCCATGCCATTTTCTTTTCATAACAAATAAATTATTGGCCTTCGAGTTAAACATAATAATAAGAATAATTAAGTTTAAAGTATTGGAAAAGAATGCCTATCCGCCCATTGACAAACGCTATTTTTTTAGTTTTTAAATATTACAAGTTACGAGAAAATCACTTCTAAAAACTTATTTTTAAGATATTTATATCTTTGGTATAAAACAGCATTTACTTTAATATTTTCAAATAAAACAAAATATTTTACTAAATTATTTTTTCATACAATTAATTCTTTTAAAATTTGACACTTAATATAATTTTCTTATTTTGTAAAAAGTTTACATTTTGATTTGTAATATCATCAAAAAATTATATCATTATTTTTTTATTAGATGAATAAACTATTCATTTCAACCGGTATTGTAAAATAGTGTTGATCCTTCTACCTCTCGCTTGGCAAAAAAAAAAAAAAAAAATACCATCTTTTTAATGTGAAGGCGGGATATTTAAAACATTATTATTTTGAGGTCATATACAAAACTATTGTGGTTTTTAATATATATATATATATATAATGAATAAAATAAATGAATATTTTTTAAAGAAAAATTAATTATAATAAAATTTTCTCATATTCTTTATTTTTTAAAGAAAAATTAATTATAATAAAATTTTCTCATATTCTTCTCATCATATATAAATATTTAGAAATTTATTTATTTATTAGTTTACTTGATTTTAGATGAAAGTTTTTTAAGGTTACTTTGTTTTCCATCTTATTTACGGTCATGATAGAATAAACACCATATTTAGAGGAAAATTGGATGAATTGATAATCACGATGAGTGCTTTTGTTATGTTACTAGCTCAAGGACACATGTGATAGTGTTATCAATAAAAAAATCATAGTTGAAGTAAAAGATTCTAAATAAATTAGGCCTTCGGATATATTTTCTTCTCTTTTCATTTTAAATATTTTGAAACTCAATAATTCTGGATTTTACGCTTTTGTGCAATGGATATATATTAAACTATTTTTTTTGAATATGTATATGCACTTATTATGTTATAAATTAATAGATTTTTAATTTTATTTATGTTACATATATTTTCTTAAAATTTTGTTTGTTGAAATATTATATATATATATATATATATATATATATATATATATATATATATATATATATATATATATATATATATATATTGCAAATTATAGAATATATTTCTTACTAGTTTATATTTCACTATAAAATATAAACAAATATTAATGATTTGATAAAAAATGCTGATTTACTACTTTATAACAAATATGTATATGTGTATATATATATATATATAAACACGCACACACACACACACACTTTAAAACTAATTTAATGAAACAATTGTAATAAAAATATTTTCCAGAAAATTAGAATGAAAAAATATTTTAAAATAAAAAATATGTATATATTTTTATTTTGAAAAGGCTTAGCTCCTAGTTGTACTGATTCAGTTATGCTTCTAAATTTTAATTTTGTTTATAAAAAAAATAATATAAATAATAAAGAAAAATGAGGCTTCTAATGTCTACCATGTTCAATATTCAACCATATATACTAGTATATCCTCAAATAAATAAAATAAATAAACAAAAAAAATAATGCTGATTTAAAATAAAATCAATATGAAAATAGTTCATCCACTTAAAAACTGAAAATATACTTAAACACGAGTGCAACATTACGTTCCTTTATTCATTATATCAACCTTGATAGGTTGGTAACAAGGACCTTATTTATATGATTCAAGAAGGATACCTCTCCTTCCCCCATCTATTACATAAAACACATGCATGTAAAAATATACATGCACTCAAATTAAGGGCAGAAGGTAACCTTATAGTTAGTCCCAGCAGGGCAAGTAAAGGTACTAGTTTGATCATCCTTAGGGTAGCTATAAGCATCTGGGCATAGATTCTTGAAAAACTTAGAATAATCAGTTGCTGTACAGCTACCTGAGGTACAACAATATTCATTTGTTTTGAACACAGTGCAAGGGTTGTTACAGCCACCGGTAGTCTTCAGCTGAGCCGGACACTTCCCGACGATGTCGGCCGAGCACCGGATCCCACGAGCACAGCCACCAGTCGGACTGAAGTCCATGGGCACGTTAAACCCATCAACTAAAGAGATATCAATGTAATCCAAGTTGGCGTATTGGTTTAGTGCAAACTCAGCAAGAGTGTTTGGTGGTTTGCCATAAGCTTGGCATTGCAAGAGGCCATTGCAGTCACCTGTTTGGCAGCTGCCATGACCGGAGCTGTCAAAGTTGCAGCCTGTGCGCGCCCAAACACGGCCGCTGGTGGTGCCAGCATTTACATTTATAGTCCATGTTTGGCCTTTGTCGAGTTGTTTGCCGCCCCCGGGGACTGCAGCTGCCCATACGGTGTAAGAGCACTGGTTAACAATGTTAAAGGTGGCTGCGTTGGAGAGTGGGAGGATGAGAGGGAGGAGAAGAAGAGTTAAGAGATTTATGGAAGCCATTGTTAGGGTTGTGTGTGTGTGTGTCTAGGGTATGAAGTATGAAGGAATGAAGAAGGTCTGAGGTGGTATTTATAGGGAAAATAGATATTACTATTTGGCTTGGTTTGTATGTGAATAAGATTCAAGTTTTTTGATAAGACTAGAAGTCTAAAAGGAAGATGACTAGTGCAGAGGTAATGTTCAGTTTGAAGACTAGAAGATACATTTTATATTCTAATGTTAGGCTTGACTAATGGTGGATAAGAGGGTAAAGTAGCCATTTTAAGGATGGAAGGTTTGAGAGTGAAGTTGTTTTTATACTTTCATTCTTAACACGTAAAGAAACGTAGAAAGACTTCAAGCTCATGAATTCTGCAAGGCCATGGAATTCCACAAATGTTATCTTTTTTCAATTATAACTTGGAAATTAACATGGAGATAGAAGAATTACTACTCAACTTCGAGAAGGAATGAGGAAATGACTCTTCTATTTCAAGAACAAGCAAGGGTTTCTTATTTGATAAGATATATATATATATATATATACATATTATTTATGAAATTTAAATAGGAAATATGAGCATTGTTGTAAGCTCCAATAATGTAAATGATTTACGTGCATGTACAAAAATATTATGATTCTGCTATTTTAAAACATATAAAATATTTTTTAATTCAAAACTTTTGTTTAAGGAGGAGAATATTTTAGGTAGTTGACGTAATTTAATGTAGTTATTGATTTTAAAAAATTAAAAGGACTTATACAAATTTAAATGATTTCATTGTGATGATTTTAATATTTTCATGAATCATAAGTAATTTAATGGTAAAATTAAAAAAAAAAAATTGAGCTATAGGCTTGGTGTATGCCGGACCAGGTGCTTGCTTGGCAAGTGGCATGACTAATTAATGTTTGTTAGAGTTACGCGAAATAAGTGTGGGGAATATTCCGAATCAAAAAAATTCGAACACGTTCACATGCAGAGCAAAGGCGAGCCAAAAAAGGGACATGGACCAGCAATGACTCGGGATCGATCGGCCCTCCGAGTCAATGATCTCGCTGGTACGTGAATTTACCGATTCTTGATCGGCATGCTTTATATTAGCTTAGTAATGAGTTGAGTAATTCTCAACCCTTGAATCTGCTGGGTCATCAGAATTGATCAACCCACCAAGTTGGACTTGCCACTTTTGCGGGTTGATGTTTTTTTTTTTTTTTTAATTTTTGGTAAAATAAACCATGTGGTTTGATGTTTTTGCAAATCAAGGTATGTCAAGAAATTTTTCAATTTCATACCACATGGTTTCCACTATTGTCAAAAACCGGAAAAACTGTTAACGACGTAAATCCTTGCTTACGTGGCATGGGTAAAATCATTAAAATACATATTTAAATCTTTTTTATCCACATATCGGCTTCCTCTTCTTCTTCACCGTGACACTATAAGAAAATTACTGTTGAAGTTATCTTGTACTTGGCCAAGCGTCTATTGAAACCTCTCCTCATGATCTTGGACTTGACTAAGAGTTTGTTGACTAAGAGTTTGACGCAAATCTCTAACCTCAGCATGTAGTGCCTCAGATGGTGAACCTGTGGACAAACTCGAAGATGAATGCGGATAAAAGATACATGCTTGGGACCCTATTTCATAAACCCGACTTTTCTTTCCTCTCTAAATTAACAACCTCATAGTACAGAGTTGTTTCATCAACAATAGGAAGCTCGTCATGCCCTTTCTTGTGTTTGAGATGCTTGCTCCACAAGCTTTAGATGCGACTATTATTCCTGCGTGTTTATGTTATCAAATATTTACTAATACTAGAAAGTAAAGTGTGTGCATCATTTACCTATTAGAATTCTGCAAGTTTGTGATTTGCTGCCGCAGTTTAGATGATTTTTGTTGATAGTACTGAAACATTGAGTAATATTATTTCTGATTAGGCATTTCTAACTTTTCAAAACATGCAAACAAGCAAAAAAAAATTTCTGGAAAAATACAACCTGTTATTGCTTAAAAACTAGAAACAGTAATATAGATTCATTTCATATATTTATTTTAAAGGAGTTTCTCACGTTGCATGCATGAAGTTGTAAAATTTGAACTCAAATAAATACTTTTGCATGTGATTGCTGTCTATTGCTTTTCTACATTAATATCAACTTGAATGACTGACAAAAGTATATAAACATCCAAACATTGTCACTAAAAATCTTTACTTTTGTAGTATTGCCATTTTATTAGCATTAAAGACATCAAATAAAAAAACTGTACTTATTAACCTTTGTTGAAATAAATATGATGAACCAATTCTACTAAGTGACTAGTTGCTACTTCACTTATAAATGAACAGTTAATCTGTAAAGTCATTCATTCCATTTAGAACTTTGGTCAGAGTCTGTCTCATTAATATTTTACCAATTAACTCAAAGTCATTCATTACAGTTTTCAGTAAATTTCAATTAGTTTTAAAAGTTCTAGTAAAATATGTTTGTGTTTATAACATGAAGGGTACAGTAGAATATTTTCTCATCTTTATTCAAAGGCAATTCTATTGGCATTTAAGAAATAAAATTAATCTTCATTTAAAGTTGAATACAAGTTATTATAATTTTTTATACGAGTTATTAACATCTGCCTTGAGTTAACTATTAATTCTCTCTACCAGTAAAGGTGTACAGGAATAACTAAAATGCATCATCACATCATCAGATAAAACAAGCTTTAGATTTTTTTATGTCTGTTAACTATTTACCACAAGATTTTAGCTTCTCATAAAGTGTATATTAAGATTGTTCAATTTGGAGAGCAGATCATAAATCTTGCAATTGCCATCTATCTATTCTTTCTTACTTCATAAGATCATAAATCAACATAATAACAACTTGCAGACAAAACTAAAACAACCCAACTGAGTTACAGAATTACAGACTCTACAGAGCATACAATGAAGGGATACAAGAAGTCAAAAATACAAATACAAGAATACAGGGATAGACAATGACAAGAACTCAAATTTTACAACAGGAACGACAACATCCACAAATAGTCTTTCAAAGGGCGCACTGATCTACCACTCTTGATCTGAAAAGGATTTAAAACAAATCCATGAGCTCACTAGCCCAGTAAGTAATCTAGAAATTAAAAAGAAACACTACAGGGTTTATGAATCTCAATTCCAAATATTGAGAGCAATTCAGCTTTCAAACTTAGACTAATTAGAGCTTAACAAATACAAAATAAATAGTCCATTAGGGGTATAGTTCTCAAATATTGGTAACTAAATATTGTAGGCAAAAGAATTATCATATTTCAAGGCTGTAATCAGAAATATAGTAAATCGCCAAATAAGAGCATAAGTCTCCAAAGCATAGTTAGACTAAACTAGAAATTACAGAGGTATGTTTCAATTATACCGGATTTTCAGATTAATACAAGTCTTTGAAATTATAGTTTAAACAAAATACAGAGTATACTATTCTAATAAAAGAATGTTTCCAAATATGTTATTCACCAAAATTTGAAACCCAGAAATGCAATCTCAAAAATGCAAAAATGTCAAAACAGGATAAAAAGTGTCTGTGATATCCACGAAAATCAATAACACATAAATAGTGCAATTGAAAAAAAACAAAATCAAAAGTCAAAGCAGAGTGTAACAGATTTCAGTGTATGTCTACAAATTCACTATCGACGCCAGAGGTCATTTATTTACCCTCGGTGACCCGAGACTGAATATCAGGTGACCGTTAATTATTTCACCGAACGGACACGGTGCGAAACTGCAGTCTCATTTTTTTAGAATTTCTTGTCGACAAGGCCAGGGTTTAACCCCCACTGATAGGGTTGCATATTGCTTATTTGGAGACAAAAACATTTACAAGGATATGAATTCAGAAATTTCTAAATTCCTCAAATTCACATATACTCAAAAATACTGATAAATATCAAGATCTCACTTCAAGAAAAATAAGTAGATAACCATAAATGAAATATAAAGATTTATGCAACCAAAATATTTAAAATTATTCAAAACACCAGCTCTTTCAAAATTAAAGTAAAACAATTATGCAAATAAATGAATAATGATGAAAATAATTTAGTCAACCCAAAAAATAGCTGATCATACTAAAGTCTGAATAAATATAATATCCACATTTTAAAACAATTAACTAAAAATACCTAAAAATGCATATTCAAAAATAGATAATTTCAATATTAATAAAAATATAGATATTTGGAATAAAATGTCATAATGAAATAATAGACAATTATTTTATCAATAAATAATTTTTCAAATACTGAAAGTACGAGATTAATGGTGGATTATTTACCTGGCAACAGTCTAACTCCAAAATACAGTTTCAATCTCAAAATCCCTTCTCCACTGGTCCTATTTACCAAGGATTGACAATAGCCAAAGAAAAATAAATACCAACTATGACCTAGAAAAACACACAGTCGAACAAACGTACACCGGTGCACGAGTGCATAAGAGAAATAGTTAACCATGTTGTAGATAACTACACACTCTCATGCAAACTCTACCCACGCTTTGGGTAACAAAGGTGGAATAAAGAGCAATAACTTGGAGGACAGACAACAAGGAATCACATGGGTATAAATATAAGTAAACATAATTATAGATAAATAATTACCCAATAAGTTGTAGGTCCATGCATAAGTATATGTAGATACACATGTAGATTGGGACATATATATACCACCATAACGTGTGTGCGTACAAATAATACACGAGTACATGTGTGTGTATATATAATAATAATAATTAAAACAAATCCCAAATGTTTCAGTTTGTCACAAAAGCACTCCATACCTCTCAGGCTGGGGATTTAAATACACTACAACTAAAGCATCAAGGTATTAACCTCAACATAACATACCAAAAGATCCAAAAACTCCAAATAGATGTATAACCGTGGCCTTAACATGCAAATCATGTGCTAAATAAAACCACTATTATCTAAGGCAACATGATAACCATCACCCAAGTATTTACAAGTACCACAACATCTAATAATCAAATCAAAAGAAAGGCTAGAATATTACTTGAAAGAGTGAAAGACAAAGCAAAGAAATCTATGTGGTTGAGTTCACAATCTCATCATCGGAGGTTCGCCGGAAGTCTGAGGTTTCAGCTCTCTCTCTCTCTCTCTCTCTCTCTACACACACACACACACACACACACATAGACACACACACAGAGAGAAGATAGAACGAGGGATTTCTCTGACTCCCTACAAGACATGATGGTAACAAGGATTAAAATTAAAAACAAGGCTTAAGACAAGCTTATACAAAAGTTTGCAGAATTTTGGCCGGGAATCAGGGCTTGCATGGCTTTTACAAATGAGTGGGGACAAAAAGTTGGTGCCCACAAAGAAAATATGTCTTGCTGTTATAATTCAAATTTATAAAAGTTCAATTGAAACAATCAAATGCAGATGATTAAACTTTCTAGCTAATTCAGGATAAACAATCAAATTTATAAACCTGAGGCAAGATGTCATACTAACCAGATGAGCTTCCAAGAAGACCAGCAACATCAATAACTTTTTCCTTCACCTCAAAATTTTCGAACACATGAAATTTGCCTACGATCAAGTAGAAAACCAAAAGCATAGTAAATACATTAAAGAAAAACAAATATAATAAATCTCAAAATGCCAAGTTTGATTCAAGATGCACTTCATGAATCATAATTTAAGTGCCTCTGATCAACTAGAAAGATAGGAACTACAACTCAAATCATAAACTGAAAGGCTGCAACAGAGAAACTTTATTTAAGATAACCAGTACACTATGATCACTAAAGTAAACAAACTAGAAGTAGAAATAACACCAAAAGTACTCTTGCATACAATTTTCCATAATAAAGAAATAAAGTTTTAAAAAAAAATTTAGGCATACTAACTGTTGCAGATGATGTCTAGGAAAACATATGAAAGGAAACTCTTGCTTGAGATTACTCCTCGTAATCATGTTATAAGCATTCTTTAGCGTCTTCGTGTCCAGATAAGTTTGAACAAGTAAATATATATTCTTTCCATTATTTCAGAACTATCTTCCATAATCTGGTAGTAGTCATTTAACCACATATCATAATGATTACTTTAGCTCCACAAAATATTCTTTTTTCTCTAGTAGACATCTCACTTGACTACTAAATTTATTTAATCCTAACATCAAACACCACAAGAAAATAACAATTTACGAACGGACAATTCTGTGGGTAATACTATAAAAATCCCTAGAAAAATCTGTTTACCAGGGAATACCTAAGGATTTGAAGCTCTAGCTAAATCGCTCATGGGTAAAATATTACCCATGACATTTCTTATCCCTAGCTAGGTAAATTGCCCATGGATTTCTCAATTTGATTCCAATCACTCTTTCCATATTGCTCCCGCCTTTTGCCAGTCTTGTTGCCTTGGCCTTTGGTGGCATATAATGAAATCAAACAAATGAAAAAGAATCAGAAAAGATTTAAGATAATCAAAAGGAAAGCAAATAAGACAGAAAAGAAATTGCTAGAATGATAGAAATTCAAGTGTTTCTAATATCACTAATCTTCCCCAGCAATGGCAAAATAAACTTGATATGGGCGCAAGTGTATGTCCAGATTGCGTAATAATGGCATGTGTAAAGCAAAGTGTCGGTCCAAAAGAAAGAAATGGAACACTAGACATAGCATCCCTCTGGGGATATAAAGTATAGGATAAAGGTTGTCTAAATATGCAATCCTATTTGAACTAAGAGGTTTTTCAGAATTATACTAAACCCCAATTTCTCAAGTGAAGAGTAACTAAATGGGTGCAGAGCTAATACAACATCCAAACAATCGCATTAACACTTTATGAACCTCACTGTGAGTTAATAATAATCTCTTAAGTAGATAATCTCTCTCTTACAGGCATATGTTGTGGTCGTAAACTTCTTTAGATGGTCCTTACGTGCATCCTTACAAGCGTAAACTTGTGGTTCTTTTTTTAATATCCTTAAAGACTTCATATCTATTTGATTATAGCTTTATTGAAAATTTGTGGTTCTTTTTTAATATTCTTTTATAATTGTGCGAACCCACTCACTAAGTGACACTAGTTACTCACCATCTCCTTCTTTTCTAGGTTTTAGTTGTTGGTAGCATCACGGCAGGGCGAAGTGCTTGGCAGTTGTTGTTCTTCTTATTTTCATCTTGAGTTAGGTTGTATGTTTGTTTATGACCCTGTTGCATTGTATAAGAATAATGGATCCACTAGTGTCATTAATGTTTTATTTGCGATTCGTAGGTTCTCTAGAACTCGGTTAAATTTCCTTTCAAAATTATTGCTTCTGTATGTTTTTACCGTGTGCTAGTTCAGCTTGCATATTTGTACAAGGAAAGTGTCAGACTTGCGATGACTTGAGGGTAGAGTGGCACGAATGTCTCTCCTCAGGTCATCGCTGTGATTGTTGTGTCTCGAGGCCTGCCAGTCAGGGTGTAATATTTAATATACAATGGATGGATTCCATAAGTTAATTTTGAATTTTATGTGTAGAACAGGATGTTTGCATATACTAAGTGATACTTAGATTAATGAGGTTTTATTGTACTTACATACCCAAGGTTTCAAGAGTAGATAACCTTCCACATTAGGGTCTACCCTTGATTTGAAATTCCTATTGCCTATTGCAATCATAGGGGTATTCATGAGCCGAAACCCATATGGGATTAAGATTATGAAAGTTTTCGGGGTAGCCAACCTTAGAATCTCGCGGTCCAAGCTTGCCACCGGCTACTTTATCTTTATATGATCCTTCCAGCATTAGTACTCCCGACCAAATCTTTACCTGTGGCTTATTTCATTCATAGAGACTTCATCTCTGATGCAACGATAATCTTCAAACTGTTGATCCTCGCACGAATGCCAGTAACAAGCCTTCAAACCTGTTGACAGAGATTATTAGGATTGGGCAAAAATTGGAATAAACTTTATTACTCGATAAAGAACTATTACCAGACCATCTCCCCCATCTTAACCCATAGGCTTACAATACATAGACTAAAAAAAAGATAAAAAAAAACCCAACAAAAAGAAGAAATTTGAAATTTTGCCAAAAACGGCAAGTTTTCAAATTTCAGCAAGAAAATAAAGGACTTAACAAATAAAAGCTAATGCCAAACATGGCAAACAAATCCGAGATCTCTAGCCCAAGATATAATCAAATCAAATATTACCATAAATGACAAAATTCTTATTTTGGAGGCCAAAACGATGGAATTTGGCCAAATTCCGATATGCCTCACAAGCCTGTACGTAACTTTTGTTGGTTGACCCGTTTTCCATCAAGTGGGGCCCATAAAACAACTAAACTCCACCACCCAGACAATTACCAAAATGCCCCCTTCTAGTTTAAATCCCATTTTTTCATGAAAGCACAGGCCAGCTCCTCAATACACGCATTAATCTCAATTGAGTTACTTGGTGGCGTTCCTTTCTTTGTTTGTTTCATTTGCATTTAAAACATCACTCTCTTGATTAGTAGACTAAATGGTGATCCGAAGAGGAAGTAGTACGACTTCTTGGGACTCTAGGGGTATGATACTCTCGCGCTCATTCGTGGGGGGTTTATTACTTGACAACTCGTGCATTTATGATAATTCACCAAGTTTATAGAGTGTATTACAATCGTAGTGTAGTCTATATCAGTATCTAATAGGACTAGTTATTGCTTATGTTGAGAAAGAGGGTAATATGATTTAGAAACTCTCTTAGTTAAATTGCTTTGCAATTATTAGTGCAATATTTTCTAGAGCTTAATCAAACCCAAGAGGAAACCTATTCCTGAACACCTCTCTTGCATGCTTGATTTGTTGTTAGTTTATTTTAGTTTCTAGTTTCACTCTTGATTTGACACCTTCAATCTTAGTCTAAGCAAATTGGTGAGTCCTAAATTATTACTAGTATTTCCTAGTTCCTAATAGGATAGGCGACCTTGCTAATAAGCACATTATGTCACTTGATCGGCACTTGCACTTGTGTTCATAGGTGACATTAGTCCCTATCACCACACGAGCATTTAGCTGCCACACATCCTTACCCAATGCGACAAGAGCTTATATTTGGACATGTTGTGATTCAGGGCATTGAGCTTCCCGCATGTGACACCTTATATAATGGCACTAGTGCCTCTAAACCAAATTTCTTTAGGCTTCTCTAAATTTTTTCAATTTGTACTTTAAGTTTAAATGTAACATGAACCTAAACATGAAATTTACACTGTAACCAATTGTTCCTATTTCTATTTTAATTAAATTACTATTTTTATGTTGAAATATAGAGCTATACCGTTCATATTTTCTTCACATTTTGAACAGAAAAAGAGCATAGGTTCCGTTGCAATCCATATAAGACTACATCAATTGCGTTAAATTCTATATAAAAATACAATTAACCTTAAAGTAAGGAAACATCCGTCTAAAGTGACCTCAACTTTCACATTTGTTTCGCATTTGTTTTGCATTTGTTTTAAGCGATTAGTTTACATGTTGAATGTCCTGGCAATCTCTTGCACTATTTATGAAAGTTGTAAATATAATTAAATCGCTATTTTTTTTCTCTCACATAAATTACAAATCTTAAAACTTTAATCCATTCTATGTAATAAACACCACTCAAGATATATAAAAAAAAAAAAAGTCTATGGCACTTTTCAACTCTAACCACTTTTTATATTACCTATTTGTTTTTTTAATAAATAGAATTACATTCATTTATCTATATTGTTTTTATTTATATTTGTGCTAAACTTCATATAAACCTAAATATGAAATTTAATACCTTTTAATGTGGTAGGCCCAGCCTGACCAAATTCATAATTTCAAAATTTAATCGTCAGCAGCTCACTTCATTATTAAAACTTTTAAATAGACCACTTCCAATAATCTTTTTGACATTTCTATCTCTCAAATTCCACCACAAGTAATTAATACTTTTTTATTTTAATAAAATCAACTACCATGGTACGTGAAAATTAATGTCGAGTTATGAAAATTATTTTCTTTGCGTTTTGATAAATTTTACCCAAAGAAGATGAACTCTATGGTATCGAAATAAGGATATGTCAATAGATTTATATAGTTGATTATAACTTAGGAAAAATGGTGCGTTTAGTTCACTGAATGGGAATGAAGAAGAATGAGAAAAGCGATGGTAATGACACTATGAAAACAGGAATGTGAATAAAAACTATTTGGATACTATTCAACATCATAGTATTTTATAGTGGATCCTATTTAATGGATACTATTTTCAGTTGTAAAACTGTTTGGATACTATTTAATGGGTATTTCTAATGGTAACTCCAACTCATATTAATGGATACTATTTAACATCATGTCTAACTCTTAATTACGACATGGAAAATATAGATGAAGGTTCCTTTCTTAAATTCTAAAACTAATTTTACAACTCAAATTAGAAATATTAATACTTTTTTTTTCTATAAACACATTATTTGCCATAAAATAATAAAATCAACTTTATCTCATACATTGATCATGCGTGTACACAAATAATAATATATAACTATGGATGTACCTTGTTAGGGTGTATGCATGTACTTATATTATTAGCGTAATAGGCTGGTTGTAGTACTATTAACTCCCATATAGAATATTAAAGATTCAACTCATATCCAAAGTATAGTTGAGGATTTAGGTATATGTTTGAGGTGGCTCGTCGATATTATCAAAAAATAAAAATACTTATGTAAAGTTTACACTGTAACCAATTGTTCCTATTTCTATTTTTTCAATTTGTACTTTAAGTTTAAATGTGACATGAACCTAAACATATAATTTACACTGTAACCAATTGTTCCTATTTCTATTTTAATTAAATTACTATTTTTATATTGAAATATAGAGCTATACCGTTCATATTTTCTTCACATTTTGAACAGTAAAAGAGTGCAGGTTCCGTTGTAATCCATATAAGACTACATCAATTGCGTTAAATGCTATATAAAAATGCAATTAACTTTAAAGTAAGGAAACATCCATCTAAAGTGACCTCAACTTTCACATTTGTTTCGCATTTGTTTTGCATTTGTTTTAAGCGATTAGTTTACACGTTGAATGGGTAAATCCCTGGCAATCTCCTGCACTATTTATGAAAGTTGTAACTATAATTAAATCGCTATTTTTTCTTCTCTCACATAAATTACAAATCTTGAAACTTTAATCCATTCTATATAATAAATCAAGATGAAAAAAAATCTATCGTACTTTTCCACTCTAACCACTTTTTATATTACCTATTTATTTTTTTAATAAATAGAATTACATTCAATTATCTATATTGTTTTTATTTATATGTGTTGAACTTCATATAAACCTAAATATGAAATTTAATACCTTCTAATGTGATATGCCCAGCCTCACAAAATTCATAATTTCAAAATTTAATCGTCAGCAGCTCACTTCATTATTAAAACTTTTAAATAGACCGCTCCCAATAATCTGTTTGACATTTCTATCTCTCAAATTCCACCATAAATAATTAATACTTTTTTATTTTAATAAAATCAACCACCATGGTACGTGAAAATTAATGTCGAGTTATGAAAATCATTTTCTTTGCATTTTGATAAATTTTACACAAAGAAGATAAATTCCATGGAAATCGAAATAAGGATGTCAATATATATATATAGTTGACCATAAATTAGGAAGAGATTTAGCGTGACCTAAGCATCACATTTATTTGATATTGTTTATTTTCCATATTCATTGAATAACTCCAACTCATATTAATGGATACTATTTAACATCATGTGCAACTCTTAAATTCAGACATGGAAAATATAGATGAAGGTTCCTTTCTTAAATTCTGAAATTAATTTTACAACTAAAAATTAGAAGTACTTATACTTTCTTTTTATATAAACACATTATTTGCCATAAAATAATAAAATCAACTCTATCTCATTCATTGATCATGCGTGCACACAAATAATAATATACAACTATGCATGTACCCTTTTTAGGGTTTATGTATGTACTGATATTATTGATGTAATAAATAGGTTGTAGTGCTATTAACTCCCATATGAAATATTAAAAATTCAACTCATTTCTAAAGTATAGTTGAGGATTTAGGTGTATGTTTGAGGTGGCTCGTCTATATTGCCAAAAAATAAGAATACTTATGTAAAGTTTTTTTTTTTCCTCATATAACTTTATTCCATCCTTAACTAATGGTGAAAAGAAAATTCTATTTTGTAATCTACTCTTTAACTATTTTTATATAATCTCTTTATTTGTTAATAAATAAAAAAATCACGTTCAAACCCCTATATTATTTTTAATTTATATTTTGGTTCAAACTTCGTATAAACCCATACATGGACTTTAATACTTCTCAATTAGATATACAATCTCACAAAATTTGTAGTTTTAAAATTTCATCCTCACATGTTCTCACTTTACTAGAATAAATTTAAATAGACCACTTCCAAAATTTTGACATTTCCATAACTCAAATATCTACCATAACCAATTGTTCTATTTTATATTGAAATAAAACCAAATAGCACTGTTGCATTGAAATATATAGTTATGTGGTTAATTTTCTTTGTATTTTAATAAATTTTACACAGATAGATGACAATTTCAGTGGAAATCCAAATAAGAATAAGTCAATAACTTGCTACATAAATAAAGGTATATTTAATTAGCCATAAATTTTAGAGATTTAGAGTGACCAAAACCTTGGCAGTTATTTGATACTTCTTATTTTCCATATTTATTGAATGACTAAGAATCATATTAGTGAACAATATTAAACATAAATGCCCGACTCTTTAAATTCTAAGGTGGAAAATACAGATGAAAGTTCCTTTTCTTAAAATCAACAACTAATTTTACAAGCAATTAACAAGATTGGAAATATTCAAAATAAATTAATAAAAATATTATTTTTCTCAAAATCAGAAAATAAATTTTATGTCCAAAAAATAGATTATGCCAAAGTCATATGGTTTGGACGGTTAGTGGTACTAATTTTGGGTTTTTTAAAAGAAGAAAAAGATGACAAAAGTTTAAATCCCACATTGAGAAATTAACTCTGCAGAGTATCAACTTCCATGTAAATCCCAATAATCCAAAGAGTTGAGATGAATGGGTGTGAGGCATTGACACCCTGCACATCCCTCGACTAATCCAAAGATTTATCGCATGTGCCAAAAAAACAAAAAAATATATTTTGTATTCGTACCTCCATACAAAATAATAATAGAAAATTATGTGTGCATCTTTTTAGAGTTTATGTACTTCGGTAAAGTTGGCATTTGTTTACCTCAAATGAAATGCTAATTACCACTGAATATAATGAACAATGAAAACAGGTAAAATATCATTAATTAATGCACTAAAAAATAAACCTATACTCATGACCACCATTAAACTAAAATTTCATTTTATAGCAACATTTTATCCTCGCAGATATTGACAAATTCAAGGAGAGTCCGAGACCATAGGCCCAGTCCAGTCGATAAAACTTTTGAACATTCTGTGCAAGGCTGCAAGCTAATCCAATTCCGCTATGCTAACCAGTCCTATAAATACCCCATCCTCCAACTCTCCCATGCTGCCACCTTTGGCATTGTTAACCAGTGCTCTTACACTGTGTGGGCAGCAGCCAGCTCAACAACGGTGAAACATGGACTATAAATGTTAACGCCGGCACCACCGGTGGCCGTGTTTGGGCACGCACAGGCTGCAAATTTGACAGCTCCGGTCAAGGTAGCTGCGAAACCGGTGACTGCAATAGCCTCTTAGAATGTCAAGCTTATGGCAAACCACCAAACACTCTTGCCGAGTTAGCTCTAAACCAGTTCCAAAACCTGCATTTCATTGATATCTCTTTGGTTGATGGGTTCAATGTGCGCATGGACTTCAGTCCAACCGGTGGGTGTGCTCGTGGGATCCAATGCTTAGCTGACATCAACGGCCAGTGCCCGACAGTGCTAAAGGCTCCCGGAGGATGTAACAACCCTTGCACTGTTTTCAAAACTGATGAATATTGCTGTAACTCAGGCAGCTGTCAACCAACTGATTATTCTAAGTTTTTTAAGAATCTATGTCCTGATACTTATAGCTACCCTAAGGATGATCAGAATATTACGGTTGTCTTCACCTGCCCTGGTGGGACTAACTATAAAGTTGTGTTCTGCCCTTGAAATTAGACGTGAGATCATCTATTGATGCATGGTATGTAGGTACAAGAAGGAGAGTTAGGGAGTGGGATCCTTCTTGATAAATTAGATCATTGTAACCATGGTTATAAGTTCTTATGAATAAAACCGAATGGCTTCTATTAGGCCTTTTATTTAACTAATTAATGGTTTTCTTCTCTCTAATCTATTTTATATATTGCCGCACATTAATGATGTTTCGTAAATAGCTCGAATTTGATTATGTAAAAAATTAGAGCTCAGATCAAAGTTTTATTAAGTCTAGACTCTAAACAGACTCGTTTAGACTCTTTAATTTTCTGCTTGGCTTCATACTCTAAAATACATGAATAAATAAATAGTATATTTGCGACACTTAATTTACCTAATCAAACTCAGCTGCTTTCAGGCTTAATTATTCTAAATGATATTCGTCTAATATAAGAAACGTAAAAATCTTGAGCCCATATATATTGACCTACCAAAGTACAACGTTTTTTATTAATTAAGATATTTTTTATTTGATTCTTTTATATTGGAGAAAATTGATAAATAAAAATAAAGCAAGAGAAATGGGAAGAAGGTTATTTTACTCTTAAATTTATTGGTGGCAATTTTCCTAAAAAATAGGATTAAATAGGGAAAGGTTGTTAACAGACAACGTTGGGAAATTATGTGTTTATGGTTTATAAATAAATATCAAGACGGTTTTTTAATTAATTATTGTTTATAGCACACATGTTTAAAAGTATTTTTTTTATGATTAATCGGAGGAGATATTTTTGAAAAATGCTATTATGTTGTTTTGTTTGTCTTTAAATGATTTGATCCTATTTAGTTTTTATTGACTAATTTATGTATTTATTTTTCTTTGATATATATGATCTCTGAATTCTTCCATATCGTGAATTCTTCCATAGATAACAAGAAAATTATATAAAAATTATAGAAGATTAGAACCAACTCCTTATTATTAACTAAAAACTAAAGTGACAACTTATACCGCTCCACATGACCACCAGATAATAAACATCTTAGACTATGAGAAACCTGTTAGGGAAATGTGCGAGTTTTTTAAATATACCAATAGGGTATGGTTCTTATTTGTTATATTTCTAATGACTAAATAATATCAAATAATTATAAAATTGGTAAAAGAAATTTAGTGAAAAAAAAAGTAGTGGACAAAGTTATCTATATATCTTCAACTATGTTGGATTTTCTTTCTTAAGTCACACTCAAACTCCAAAAAAGTCATGTGGAATCTTGTCCCTACATGGACTTTCATAATACATTTGGACAATTTTTTTTAAAACAATGAAACCATCACATGCCTTTATTCAAAAAATAAAAAAAAACTATCACATGTCATCTACACAGCGATACCACTTAAATTCATAAATATAAAATTTAATATTATTATTAAAAGTTAATTAAAAATCCAAACTTATAGACTGATCATCGAAGACGCACTCATGAGATGCCATATTATCATAATTTGTATTTCATTAATTTAGTTCTTACTTACCAAAGAAATCAAAGTATTATTTTAATTAATTAATTATCAGAACTTCATTTAAATGAAAACCAAAGTTTTGAATATAATATTTGCATATTATGTTTATACATAATGTTATAACAATATCGTTATCTTCAAGTTGTAAATTGCACATATATATATAGAGACTTCCACGTTCCAATTGTATTCATGGCATATGCACACATGCGTTCAATCCAAATGAGGCCACACATCCATGCCATTTTCTTTTCATAACAAACAAACTATTGACCTTCAAGTTAGACATAATAATTAATAAGAATAATTATGTTTAAAGTATTGGAAAAGAATGCCTATCTGCCCATTAATAAACGCTATTTTTTTAGTTTTTAAATATTACAAGTTACGAGAAAATCACTTAAGATATTTATATCTTTGGTATAAAACAGCATTTACTTTAATATTTTCAAATAAAACAAAATAGTTTTACTAATTATTTTTTCATACAATTAATTCTTTTAAAATTTGACACTTAATATAATTATTTTGTAAAAGGTTTACATTTTGATTTGTAATATCATCAAAAAATTATATTATTATTTTTTTATTAGATGAATAATTTATTCATCTCAACCAATATTGTAAAATAGTATTGATCCTTCTACCTCTCACTTAGCAAAGAAAAAAATTATTTTGAGGGAATACACAAAACTATTGTGGTTTTTAAGAGATATATATATATATATATATATATATATATATATATATATATATAATAAATTAATATTTTTAAAAGAAAAATTAACTATAAGAAATTTTTCTCATATTCTTCTCATCATAAATTTTTAGAAATTTATTTATTTATTAATTTATTTTATTTCAGATGGAAGTTTTTTAAGGTTACTTTTTTTCCCATCTTATTTAAGGTCATGATAGAACAAACACCATATTTAGAGGAAAGTTAGATGAATTAATAATCACGATGAGTGCTTTTGTTATATTACAAGTTCAAGGACACGTGTGATGGTGTTATCAATAAAAAATCATAGCGGAAGCAAAAGAAAAATGAGGCTTCTAATTTCTACCATGTTCAATATTTAACCATATATACTAGTATATCCTCAAATAAATAAAATAAATAAACAAAAAATAATAAGGCTGATTTAAAAATAAAATACAATATTAAAATAGTTCATTCACTTAAAAACTCAAAATATACTTAACACGAGTGGAACATTACGTTCCTTTATTCATTATATCAACCTTGATAGGTTGGTAACAAGGACCTTATTTATATGATTCAAGAAGGATACCTCTCCTTCCCCCCATCTATTACATAACACACATGCATGTAAAAATATACATACACTCAAATTAAGGGCAGAAGGTAACCTTATAGTTAGTCCCAGTAGGGCAAGTGAAAACAACCGTAGTATTCTGATCATCCTTAGGGTAACTATAAGCATCTGGGCATAGATTTTTGAAAAACTTGGAATAATCAGTTGCTTGGCAGCTACCTGAGTTGCAACAATATTCATCTGTTTTGAACACAGTGCAAGGGTTGTTACATCCGCCGGTAGTCTTTAGCTGAGACGGACACTGCCCAGTGATGTCGGCCGAGCACCGGATCCCACGAGCACACCCACCAGTCGGACTAAAGTCCATGGGCACATTAAACCCATCAACTAAAGAGATATCGATGTAATCCAAGTTGGCGTACTGGTCTAGTGAGAACTCAGCGAGAGTGTTTGGTGGGGTGCCATAAGCTTGGCATTCCAAGAGGCCATTGCAGTCACCAGTTTGGCAGCTGCCATGGCCGGAGCTGTCAAAGTTGCAGCCTGTGCGCGCCCAGACACGGCCACCGGTGGTGCCGGCGTTTACGTTTATAGTCCATGTTTGGCCTTGGCCGAGCTGTATGCCGCCTCCAGGGACGGCAGCTGCCCATACGGTGTAAGTGCACTGGTTAACAATGTCAAAGGTGGCAGCGTAGGAGAGTGGGAGGATGAGAGGGAGGAGAAGAAGAGTTAGGAGATTTGTGGAAGCCATTGTTAGGTTTGTGTGGGATGTGTGTGTATGTCTTGTTTTTGGATATGAAGTATGAAGGAATGAAGAAGGTTTGGGTGGTATTTATAGGGAAATAGATATTACTGTTTGGCTTGGTTTGTATGTGAATAAGATTTAAGTTTTTTTATAAGACTACAAGTCTAGAAGGAAGATGACAAGTGCAGAGGTAATGTTCATTTTGAAGACTAGAAGATACATTTTATATTCTAATGTTAGGCTTGACTAATGGTAGATAAGAGAGTATGGTAGCCATTTTAAGGATGGAAGGTTTGAGAGTGAAGTTATTGTTTTCAGGCTTAGATTTATAACACGTAGAGAAACGTAGAAAGACTTCAATCTCATGAATTCTGCAAGGCCATGGAATTCCACAAACGTTATTTTTATTTTTATTTTTAAATATAACTTGAAAATTAACATGGAGATAGAAGGATTACTAGTCAACTTCGAGAAGGAAAGCTCCAATAATGTAAATGATTCACATGCATGTATTAAGGATAATTTACAAAAATATTATGATTCTGCTATTTTAAAATATATAAAATATTTTTTAATTCAAAACTTTGTTTAAGGGGGAGAATATTTTAGGCAGTTGATGTAATTTAATGTAGTTATTGATTTTAAAAAATTAAAAGGACTTATACAAATTTAAATGACTTCATTGTGATGATTTTAATATTTGCATGAATCATAAGTAATTTAGTGGTAAAAAAAAAAAAAGAAATTGTGGCATAGGCTTGGTGTATGCTAGACCAGATGCTTGCTTGGCAAGTGGCATGACTAATTAATGTTTGTTAGAGTTATGCGGCATAGTAATAATTTTAAAAATAATTGTGGGGAATATTCGGAATAAAAAAAAAATCGAACTTTAACTCACGCTCACACTTGCCATTTTTGTGGGTTGATTTTTTTTTTTAATTTTTTAAAAATTTTTGGTAAAACAAAATTATGCTAAGGGCAAGCCCCTACTCATGGCCTCGCGTGCCTAGCATAAACAACAATCTTCTCAAAACCATAAATACAATTATCTCTTTGGATTTTGCTCCCCTGCTTTATATAATTTTTTAATAAAAACTAGTAAATGTTAAACTACAAATTTTACATCAGTAATTAAAAATTTTATAATTCTAAATTAAAAATCCCCTGCTTTATATGTTTTTTCAATTATAAAATAAAATATTAAATTAAAGATTTATATCAAGAAATCTTGTAATACTAAATTAAATAAAAATATTAAGTTTTAAAATTTGCAATTCATGATTGTTAATACGTAAACATTTGATAGTTGACATAAACTTGAAACAAAACTGATGATATATGAAAAAAAAACTAAATAATAATAATGACTACAATACTTAAATGGGTCGGGGAAGGGTAGATTCAGGTATTTACCAGAACTATCCCCCGATTCTTGAATAGTACACTTTGCACTCTACACTTGCTCTCCAAAATAAATAAATAAATAAATAGATAAAAATAAATGTAATAACACCTCGGCGGGGCAAAGGCGGAGTTTGCCATTCCTACATTGAACTCTTAGCTTCAACCCAATTGCTTCTTAATCAACACTGAAACCAAGTGGACTAAAATTTGGACAATGGAAGTATGAGCATGTGAAGAGGTTTAAGTGCCGCTTATGGGCCAAGCTAGAAATCAAGCGCTCATTTGGCTTGATTCTTTTTTGTGCCAAATTGAAAATTTTCTTGTACTAAGTTATGTATATTGATAATCATATTCTATAAATGAAACGTTTGTTCTCATTATAATGAAATCTAACATTTGGTATATTATTTTACATATATATATTCTTTTAATTATATATATACATCACAGATAGCTCTTGCAGCTTGTCTATAAACCTCGTCCATAAATCTGATAAGTGGGTCGGTGATTTTGGTTTCAATATTGCCACCAAATCATGGCAGGATGTGGGTGACGCCTTCTAATCCTTTCTATTAGGCAGTGGCAACAATATTGCTATCATTATCACGAAAAAAATATGGACAGTTTGAGAAGGTGAATGGTGTTTTATTTTTTTTTGTTAAAAAGTCATTTTAATTTAAAAAAAAAATCAAATTTGATTTTTCTTCTTTTCTGTCAAACACTTTACATTTTTTTAGGATTTTTTTTTAAAAAAAAAAAACTGTGGTTTGCCAGTTTTACAAAATAAAAACATGTTCATCTTTTTTTTTTTCATTTTTAAACTATGTAGTTTCCTTCGCTAGAAAAAAGAAACCCACTAGCATGCCTTTAATGGTGTTAACTCGCAAGAGCAAAAATCATCATCTCATTTAAAAGCCGTCTCATATGGCATAATTTTTTTTTTTAAATCTATTAATCTCTCCCAAAATTGTAATAAACAAAAAAAAAATTAATTCCAAAAACCAAATAAAATCATGTTAAAAATTATGTTTTTTAGACCACGTGATGGTTTTCTAAAATAAATTGACTAATTCAAAACCGAGACAAATCAAAATTTCCCAATTAAACTCAGCTAGGAAGGAAATCAAGCATTGAAGGCTCATGTTAATGAAGGTGCAAGGTTATGGCACAAAAGGCTTGGGCATTTAAATTTTTGTAGCATTAAATTACTTCAACAAAAAGGAATAGCTTATGTGTTACCCAAAATTGAAGAAGCGCATGAAGTATATATGTGAAGGTGTGCACTTGGAAATCAAAGCAACACTGACAATCATTCCTTGAAGGAGTTCTTGGAGATGCTAGAGAGAATTCATACTTACATATGTGGACATATGAAGACTGTGTCACATGGAGTGACAAATACTTCATCCTTATTATTGGTGATTTTTAAAGAATGACTTGGGCCTATTTCATGAAAGAAGGATCCCAAGTGTTCACAATATTCAAGAAATTTAAAAACTCTATTGAAAAACAAAGTAACCATCACATTAAAATTTTGAGAAATGATCGTGGCAAGGAATATACCTCAAATGAATTTCAAGATTTTTGTGAAGATGAAGGCATGAAAAGACAGCTGACCATTGGCTACACACCACAACAAAAAGATATTTTTGTGGGGAAAAACCAAATAGTGATAGAAATGGTAAAATGCATGTTACTTGACAAAGGTCTACTCAATGTTTTTTAGGCAAAAGCGGTATATATAGCTATATACTTACTCAATAAAAGCCCGCAAAAGCTGTGTGATATCAAACTCCAATGAAGATTAGAGTGGAGGAAGCCATAGGTGAAATACTTAAAGATTTTTGGAAGCATTCGCTAAGCTCAAATTCCAAAGGTGAAAAGGTGCAAGCTCAATGAAGTAAGTGAAAAATGTATTTTTGTTGGCTATTGCTCAAAATCTAGAGGCTATAGATTGTTTAGTTTGAAGACTAACAAAATTATTATAAGTCGTGATTTATTGTTTGATGAAAGTACTACTTGGAATTGGAAAGTAAAATATGTAGATGAGCATGTTGTTGTGCATCACAAAGGATGCAAAAATTTAGCAAATGAAGAAGAAAGGGAGCAAGATTCATCACCTACAAGTAGTACACCATCATCTCCAAGTTCAAGCACTAATGGCTCAACCTCAACTCCAAGGAAAATGAAGAGCTTGAATGAGGTTTGTGCTAGATATAATTTTTGCATCCTTGAACCTGAAAATTTTAAGAAGCAAATCAAGATAAAGATTAGAGGGAAGCCATGGAAGAGGAGATTCAAGCCATTGAGAAAAACAAGGCTTGGAAGCTTGTGGAGAAGCCTAAAAACAATTGGAGCAAAATGAATTTACAAGGTGAAGCCTAAATTCATATGGTTCTAAAAAAAAAAAAAAGGCAATGCTAGTTGCTAAAGGCTACTCACAATAGTCTGGCATTGATTACAACAAAATATTTGCACGGGTTGCAAGACTTGACACCGTTAATAAATGTTTAAATACGCTACATTTTTTATTACTTTTATGCACACTTTTGTATGCATATTCAATGAAAATGCTGCCCATTTATACTTAATTAGTTGTATTTTGATTTATAGGTTATGGAAGAGGTCATCCTTGAACAAAGGAGCATTTGGAGATGCTTTCATGCCAAAATAAAGAAGTTTGGATCTAAAGAGGACCCATACAAGCTACTATATGCCTGTATGCAAAGTTGGCATAATTTCCTTGCTCAAAGAAGTTTAGATGATATGTTTTGATGAGCATGCAAGCTAATACTGGGCATATGGAGTTTCCAGAAAACCATACAAGCAACCATATGCCCCATATAACTAAGCATATGGATTTTTAAGCAAGCCTAATTTCTAACCCAACTCAACCCATACGGGTATCCATATGACCCCATACCTTCTTGTATGAGGGAAGGCTATTTAAGAGGTCATTTAGGATTGAGAAAAGAAGCTTTTGATTGGGAACAACATTAGAGTTTCCACTTTGTGAAGGGGAAGAGAACACAAAGATACACCACTCAAACCTCATCGGTGATCGTAGAGTAGGCAAGCATTCAAGAGAGCCATCTTGGAAGAAATTCTGGTAGCTTTCTCGGGGTTTCTTCAGACTTTCTCTATCCATTCATCAATATTGCAAAACTAAGGGAGTTTTTCATGTTTATTTTCACTGTCTTATATTTCTTTTTATTGGATTTGTGTTCCCTATCATGGGGAAAAAATATTTTAGGTATTTGGGTATGATGAACCCTATGGTTAACTTATATTAAGGCTTTGAATGTTAATCGTCACGCGATTATTTTTGTTTTGAAATTATATTGAATGTTCTTTTGTTGCAATAGATATCTACGCAGTGACATCTCTGATTTTCCATTGCGATTCAAGTGAGCAATGAGCTAACGCCTCCTTGCATGAAGATTTACTTTATCGAAGAGAGTTATGAGTATGCCTAGAGATAAGGTACTAAGAAGAACGACTATTAAATGCCTTATTCCCATAACTCTTCAGAGATTTAGGTTATGCAAAATGCTACTACAACAAGGGAGTTAGGTATTGATCTCCTTGAGAGAGGGATTTAATATGCTTTAGGAACTCTCAGTCCATAATTTTTCAACAGGTGGCTTAACATCCTTGTCTACACTTGTATTAAAACCTTAGGGGGATTCGTTGCCCGAATACCCCTCCTATGATTGATTTACCTCTAAGTATCATTCCCCATCATTAGTGATCATTAGTAATCATTAGTAACTAGTCTCTTTTTAGCTCATCTTCAATCAAATTGTGTGTTAGGCTAGATAATAGGCTTATAGTTAGTACTAGTACTCCTTCGTCCTTGTGTGTTATCCTACTCTTCAAAGTACACTTTATTACTTAATGCGACCCGTGCACTTGCGGGGAAACAAACCACCAATCGTTAGAGCCATAATTTCCATTGCTACCTAAAAATGGCTTGAACTTACATCAACTTGATGTAAAATCTACCTTTTTGAATGGAGAATTAAAGGAGCTAGGTGTATGTCCATCAACCCTAAGGTTTGTCAAAGAGGGTCAATAAGACAAGGTGCATAAATTTAAGAAAGAAGTTAATGTGAAACAAGAACCAAAGGCTTGGAATAACCAAATTGACTCATATTTATTGGAGCAAGGGTTTTAAAAAAGCAAAAGTTAAGCTACCTTGTATGTGACGACTAGGAATTTCTAATATTCTCATTGTTTCATTATATGCATATGACTTGCTTTACACAAGCAATAATAAGTAGATGATTGTTGATTTCAAGAAATTCATGATAAGAAGATATGACATGAATAATATGGGATTATTGCATCATTTTCTTGGCATGGAGATTCATCAAAAGGATGATGGGGTTTTTACTTGCAAAAAAGAGGTTTGCTAAAAATATGCCAAATTTGGCATGTTAGATTGCAAAATTATGGCTATACCACTTGTGGTTAATGAGAGGCTTGTTAAAGTAGATGAAGAAAAGAAAATTGATGCCACATTGTATAGAAGCTTGGTGGAAAACTTATTCTATCTCATAGCTACAAGGCCAAGCATCATGTTTGCTTCAAGTTTACTTTCAAGATTTATGCATAATCTAGCCAATTACATCTTGGAACTGCAAAAAGAGTATTGAGATACATCAAAAGCACAATCAACTATGACATTAAATACAACAAAGGTGTTGGTTCAAAGTTAATTAGATATTGTGATAATAGTTAGGGTGGTTGCATAGATAATATTAAGAGCACCTCAGCATATTGCTTTTCATTGGGGTTTATAGTGTTTTCTTCAGCCTTGAGGAAGTAACAAAGTTTAGCTTAGTCTTTTGTAGAATCTGAATATTCTTCAGCTACTCTTGCAATTACGTACTTCTCGTGCTATTTGGCTAAGGAAGATATTTGAAGATCTTGGTGAGAAGCAAAAGAAGCTACTATATTATTATGTGACAACCAATCAACTATAAATATTATCAAAAATCTAGTTTATCATAGTAGAACCCGTCACATTGCAATCAAACACCATTTCATTCTGGATGCAATTGAGAAGATGGTGAAGTCAATCTCAAATTATATATGCAAAGGAGAAGAACAAGTTGTAAACATTTTTACAAAAGTACCACCAAAAGATAAGTTCATGTATTTTAAAGATATGCTTCAAGTTCAAGGACACCAAATTAAGGGGGATATTCGTTGAGTAATGTGTTTTTAAATTAGTTGACCATTCAACTATGACCATAATCATTATTAAAGTTTGTACAAGAACTCTCATGTGACTTTCTACAGAAAAATCAAATGTTGGGAAAAAAAAAATAGGGCAAGGAGCCAGCTCTCTGGTCGTGAGTGTTCTATCTCTCTTATCTCTTGTATTTTGATGAAATTAGAATGAAATCATATTGTTGTTGTTGTCGTCGTCTTGCAATAAATTTGCCCTTAATTAAGATCTAATTAAATAATAATCATTAATTTCCATAATTAATTATAATAATTAAAGTAAATAATAATTAACATAAATTGAGTTATTTAAATATTAAATTATAATAATTAAACTAAATAATAATTAATAAGAATCATTTAATGTATATTTTTCATTAGATAATCAAAGCGGAATGATATTTTTGCCCCAATGTAGATTTAATTAAATAAAATAGTTAATAAAAGTATTTAATTATGGTAATTAAAGTGAAATGACACTCTTACCCTTGGTAGATGTTTAATTAAATATCATTACTTATTTTAAGGGCATGAAAGTAATTTTCATACAATTTTCTATCCCACTTTTCCCTTTCCCAATATTTATTCTTTCTAACCAAACATCTTTTTCATTCACATTCACATTACTATTACTATTACCATTACCATTATCATTATCATTACCATTACCATTAGGAATGGGAATAGGAAGTAGTTGAATACAAATGAGAATGAATAATGTGTTTGGTTGGAAAGATATGAGAGAGCAATACATTGGGAATAGAAAAAATAAAAAAAATCATAGAATGACTTTTATACCCTTGATAAAGTAAATAATATTATTTTTTCATTATTAAGATTTTCATTTTAATAATAAATAAAATTATCTATTTAATTATTATTTGAATTATATTATTGTTTTTAACTATTATTTATTATCATTTCATTTTAATTATTGTTTTAATAATAATAATAATAATGATAATAATAATAATAATAATAATATTTTAATTGTTTTTATTATATTAAATATCAAGCATTCACTATCATTATTTATAAATATCGGGGCAATTTTGTCATTTCAACCACCAAAATGAGTAATCCTTCCATATTTAATTAAAATAATTCATATCAATTATCATTTTTCTTAATTTTTATTATATATTAATTACAATAATTAAATATTTAAATTACTTAATCCATATTAATTATTATAAGTAATTATTTAATTTAAAATTTCTTTTAATTAAATGGTAAATAGGTAATTTACCTTTCATTACTTTCCATACCCTCTCGTTCCCCTCAAAATTGGGGAGGCATGAGGATGTCTCCTCCATGCCCCTCCAAACACATTCCCATTGCCTTAGTGGTGTACAAATATGGGCATACTACTATTAAGGCATCACTCATTCTCATTCCCATTCCCCTTCCAATCCGGATACCAAACCCCTAAATGTAGAGCCGGAGCTAGGGGAGGGCAATGGGGGACCATGGCCTCTGTTTTTTTATTTTTTAAATAATATGTATTTGTGAAAATTATTGTTTTATTTTTTAATATTTTATGAATTGATTTATATAGTTTTTTTTTTAGCAAAAGTCTTTTGTTTGGCAAAGTGGGTTTTTTCGGAAATTAATATATATAGTTTAAAAATATTTTAGTTCTAGTAAACATATTTGTAAAATTTTATTGTTTAGCCAATTGTCATTTAAATTGGTTATATTGTAAAAAAAAATTGCGAAAATTTATTGTTTGGCAACTTGATTTTCTATAACTTAGTGTGTGTGTATATATATATATATAATATTTATGAAAATATAATATTAATTTGTCTCCTTCACTTTATACTTATCCTCTAAAAAAAAAATATTTGGCAAATTCAAACAAAAAAAAAAAAAAACCATGACTTCTTTAACCTATGTTTAGCCAAATATTTTTATATCTTGGGTTAAAGAAGTCATGGTTAACCATAAGTTAAAGGTTTTATTAACATTATAACATGAATAAAATTTTTAAGAGTTATAACCAATTATAAGAAAAAAAAAATTCAAAAAATTTACTGTAAAAAAAATAGATATCATAGAGATACATGCACAAAAAAAAAGTTCTTTGTACGTATTTTTAACAAAGATCAACAATCACCAAATCATAATAATAATAATAACATACATATGTACATATTATAAAGTTTATCCCTTAAGAGCTCTTACATGCCATTTGGAGTTCTTTGATTGGTTTCTGAGCTCCAAAAACTTGACATATGTATTTATTTAAAGGATTAAAAATATCAAAGACCTAAAATTTCGGATTTTATGATATTTTGGCATGGGCCATGGTCCATAGCCCATGACACATCTCTTAGGCAGGTACCGAAGGTGATCAATCTCGAGTTCTCTACTTGTCGTACTCGGGGTCCTAACTATCGGAAACTTTGAGGTGGTCTTCTTCCGCAAAGAGCGACCACTACTTCTCCATCGAAACCCTAAAAAAACCCTATCTCATCCCTCATCCTTCTCCGTCACTACTAATGGACTTCGATCCCAGCACTCCGATCATGCCTCCGATGTTTCCAAACCAATCCCGAACCCTAGCCCTCGGAAGAGGAACATCTGGCGTCGATCAACCTGGAGGGAACTGACAGCAATCATGTCGCCATCTCTCACCTTTTGAGCAACGAATCATCACTTCTTGTTGACTTTCACACGGATTTATGTTTTCTCCCGAATCCTCTTCAACACTGGGCTGACGATAAGCGAATTGTTGTCATTGATGATCTCGGTGTTGATGAGAAGTTGAAGTGATTTGGATAGAAATCTAAGGGAGAAGATGAGATTTGATTTTTGCGATTTGTTTTTTTCATCCTTTTTTCTTCACAGTTTTTGGTATATGAATTTTGTTCATTTTTTTCTTTCTAGTATTTGTTGGCTTTTAGAAAGATCTTATGCGTTCCAACGCTGCTCAGTAAGCACGTGTTTGGATGGGGTTTTGATTACCCAAGAATGGGAGTGGGCACGTATCCCAAGAGAAGCACATGTTTGGGGAAGCTAGGGAATGGGAATGGATTCCCTGCTCAAAGCAATAGAGGGCTAGTCTTCATTACCCCAAATTTGGGTAATGAATGGAATTAAAGAGAATTGACATAAATACTCTTCTCCCATAATATTTAATTACAACATATTTAACATACATATTTAATTATAATTATTAAAATGAATAATAATAATACAAAGTATTTAACATAAATATTTAATTACAATTATTAAAATGGACAATAATATCTAAATATTTATAATACCTATTTGTAGTAAGCAATTTAAATAATAATAAAAATAAATTATTTAATTAATGTATGATAATAAAAAGAAATATAATATTCAAAATATTTCACTAATAAAAAGTTTGACATAAGTAATGTTTCAATATTATTCAATTGCACTAAAGGCAAAATGGTAACTTTACCGCATACTTCTTTTTTCTTTTCCCCATTCCCAATGGAATTTTCTACCAACCAAACATAGTTTTCATTTTCATTGCCATCCATTACCATTACCATTCTTTTCATTCTCATTCCCATTCCACGATCTAAACTCCCCCTCAATTCCCAGAGACCAGGCCCTTTTTTTGCACTAGATAATACTTGCACCTTGATTTTCTCGATGATGTTGTTGTCGATAGTTGTGAAGCTCTTTGATTCCAGTTTTTTCAAATTAAATGATTACTATACATTATGAAATTCTCTACAATAAATTCATTGTTTTCCAATGTTGTTTCATAACAGGAAAAAAAAATTATCGATAAAAAAAATATTGTTGCTTCTAAAAGGTTTTTAAGAACAATTTTGTGATGATAATTAACTCCTAGGCCATATATAGCTATAAGCTTATGACTATCTAGGATAATGAATGAAAAAAGCACAAGATATTCTATTCTGTTTTAATGGCTTAATCACCACATTGTGTTGTATGCATCGAACTCATATCCCCTGGTTTTGGAACCAGGGAATACCCTGGTTTCAACCTATTAAAACCTAACATGTGTCCCCAATCACAATAAAAAAAAAATATAATAACATCACATAGAACACGTGTCAAAATATGATAGGTTGGAACCAGGGTATTTCCTGGTTCCAGAACCAGGGGAGATGAACTCGTATGCATCAGGTTTAGATATTTTCCAGAGGCTAAAATTTAAATTTGATAAATTACTTACGGCTTTGTGCAGGTGGTATGTGGCCAATAAAGTGATATAAACTCTATCAAGATGAGATGCTTTGCCTCTACTGTTGATTGTTTGCCTCTTATTGTTGATGCTTATCCTACATGATATTCTTTAGGATTATATAGAGTAATAAATCAGATCAACAATATTTTTTATCTTTTATGTACTGTCTTGAATAAGTGTATATATATATATATATATAATTTTTTTCCATACTAAAGATATTATTGTAATTGTAAACTAATGCACAGTTAAAAAAAAATGATTGCTTCTATGTTAAAAACATGTAAAGTAATATATCTTTATTAAGCTTTTTTTTCAACAATTAGGAATTTAAGTTTAAACCACCTAATCACATTAATTACTCTAAAACAAAAATTTCAAACCTCACCGAGTGGTAATCAGAATCACATCCCACCACTATATAACACTCACCATAATTTGTGTTATCTATCATAAGCCTTTCTTTCCTTTTAGTATTTTGTTATTTCAAACAAACCTTCCAACGAAGGTATGCAATCCTTATGAAGTTTTTGTACATATGAATTTTTTTCTTTTATTGGATAGATGATATGGAAACCTATAGCCATCAAGTTCTTTTGATGTTGCATCAACATGATAAACATATAATTCAATGTGTTTCCCATGCATAAATTAACTATATAGTTGTACAGAGCTAGTCTTCCCCACCCCTCCAAACTCTTATATTCCCCCTCCATATTTTTAATTTGATTTGGTGTGTTCCAAACATTTTAGAATCTTATGCTTAATTTTTAGGAATGATTAAACTTTTGTATGCTTATATAATTCATATATCATATATGTAAAAGATGTACCATATCTTTGGGTGTTATATATATATATATCTTAATGAAAATGATAAATAAACAAATATTGAAATCTATATCTAAAAATTGTTTATCAAAAAATAAAGTAACTTGATGAAATAGTGAAAACTTAATTTAGTACTTATCCTTATAATTGCCTTCTTTTTGTTTGAGAAATTGGTGAAGGAAACCTAGTTTGACTGTCGGAGTCCATTGTGGAATTGTTTTAAAATTATTATTCATTTGTAAACTATTATATTATATTTTGTTTCTATTTTTCTTTTTTCCCCATTTTTTTACTTGATTTTAATAGTTCTTATTGTTGCTCAAACATGCATATTCATAAAAAAAAAAATTGTGTATTTTATTTGTTTGTTATTTATATTTTCCCCTTTTGTTTGTATGCTTGTTTATTTCTAAGATTGTTTGTGTGTGTGTGTATATATATATGATTTGCATAAATCACGTTGCAGTAGTTTGGTTATATAAGTGAAATAAGGACTTCGAATGCTGTGAAAGCAGTGTCAGTGAACTCTCTTTATGTTTGTCTTTTTATCCTTTTTTTCAATTTTTTTTTAAAATTAGATAAGTTCTTGTTATTTAACAAGTTGTTTTTGAAACATTTCGATATTTGTTCTTTAAAAGAATCTAAATTTACCTCTAGGATTGCCTTGATTAAATTAAATAGTAAATGAATCTATATATGTAATTAACATACAACATTTTATGGGAACATGTGTGACATAGGCTAGTCTGTTTGTTTGTTAAGAAAAATGAAGAAAACTTAATTTGTGGCCAGCTCACAAAAAAAAAAAAAAAAAAAACATTAAAGATAAAAGGGATAAAGTAATGTAAACCTAACTCTATTTATAATATCATATTCATTGCCAGTTAATATTTCAAAAAAAAAAAATCCATACAAATACATGCTTTCCTCTGCCTATATATTAAGATTACCTCATATGCTTTTATGATCAGATGTTGGTGTTGACAGCCTACCACCAAGCAAAGCAACCTTAAGACCGGAAGGAATCCTCTTGACGGCAGGAGGAACGAATGATCGGCTAGAAAGGCTTGAAGAGCGATTGGTGCGGCTTGAAGGTGTCATTGCATGATTGGAGTCCTTGATCGATGCATTTCTGGATGGGGAGAAATGCAAAGTCTGTACCGATTGTGGTGGTGAGCAAGGCCCCATCCATGAGGTGGTGGACTCACTATCATCACAATCATCAGAGGTGCCGGAGCCGCTGTTTATATCAAAAAATTGCATGTCCTAATTCAAATTAAATAAAAAATAATAATTAAAATCAAATATAGCCAAATCCTAATTAAATTAGGACAACATGTGGTTAAAATAAATAAATCCAGAAGACATTTTTGAGATAATCTAAAAAAAATTAAAAAATTAAAAAAAATTATTAATTAATTAAAATTTGAAATTAGCGGAGAGTGCTAGCTCGGGGCAATTTAAAATATTTAAATCCCAAGATCAGCCAAGAGCACAGATCTCGAGGCAATCTAAATATTCAAATCTCGAGGCATACAAGCACATATCTTGAAACGATCTAAATATTCAAATCTCAAGATCAGCTGAGAGCACAGATCTCAAAGCGATCTAAATATTCAAATCTCAAGATCAACCGAGAGCACAGATCTCGATGCGATCTAAATATTCAAATCTCAATATCAGCAGAGAGCACATATCTCGAGGCGATCTAAAATATCCAAATCTCAAGATCAGCTGAGAGCACATATCTCAGAGCGATCTAAAATATTTAAATCCCAAGATCAGCCGAGAGCACAGATCTCGATGCGATCTAAAACATATAAATCCCAAGATCAGCCAAGAGCACAGATCTCGAGGTGATCTAAACATTTAAATTTCAAAATTGCCTCTGAGAACATATCTCGAGGCAAAAAAAAAATGGAAAATTACAAAATTATCCCCCCCCCAAGAACACATATCTCGAGGCAAAATTGCCTTGAGAACATATCTCGAGGCAAAAATGGCAAATTACAAAATTATCCTCGAGAATACATATCTCGAGGCAAAATGCAAATTACAGAATTGCTCTTGAGGACACATATCTCAAGGCAATCTCAAATTTGAGGATAGCCTGAATACGCATCTCGAGGCAATCCTAAACTTCATATAGCCTGAGAACATATCTCGAGGCAACCTGAGAAAATGCCAATCCCAAGGCACCCAAACACCTATCCCGAGGCAAATTGGATTTGAATTTCGAAAATTTAAATTTAAATTTGATCCTATCCTCGTTTTAATTAAAAATAAATTAATTAAAAAAAATAAGATTTAAAATTTGAATTTAAATTTAATCCTATCCTTTTGTTTGATTGGGTCGCTGAAGTTGTGATTTTACGGGAAAGGGTTGAGATTGGGATAAGAAAAGGCTAAGCTTTTAAAAGGCGGGGTGTTATTTTCTCGAGAGGAGATTTTTGGCTTGGAATCAGACCAAAAAAAAAAAGGAAAAAAAGACAGAAAGGAAAAAGAAGAAGAAGAGGATTTTCTTATCTTCGCAACCAGACAAAAAAACAAAAAACAAAAAACAACAATAGCTTAAGGTGAATTTCTCTTCTTTTCCCATTATTATTATTATTATTATTATTATTATTATTATTATTATTATTATTATATATATATATAAAGTCTTAGTATAAGGAGTAAAAAAAATGAAAAAAATGAGTGATATAATTAAATAAATATTATATATTAATACATATTCTAAATAAATAATAAAAAAAAAATGAAATGAATCAAGCTCCTCTCGTCCGTTGTCCATGGCGTCCAGCTTTTGCAAAGCCTCGCGCTTTACTTCGCCGCCGATAGACAACTCCATCGCCATTACTGTCCTCCAAAACAATCTCGAGAAGTGCCATGCCTCGTCTCTGTCACCGATGATGAGGACCTTGAGCATTTGATGCTCGGGTATGATCGTTTCTGCCATGCTGCCGTCTCGGCTTGAAGGCCGCTCCCCGACTTCGCCTCTTTGTCTTTTCCATTGTCTCGTCGCAACTCTCGTCGACGAACTCCGATACTAAGTCCGATCGGTGGTGATTCGTTGATGCCCTCAACTCTGTTACACCCCGTCACTGCCTCAGGCTTCATCGCAGGAGTTCGCACCACCCGTTGAACGCGCGCATCCTCCACCTGCTAGATTGGAGATCCCGAAGAATGACGACCGTGCAATCGGTGTGGAACAACCAGTTGACGTACCACACCCTGGCACCACCAGAGAGGATGATTCCCTCGCCGGCATAGGAGATCTATCGAGAGTCGGTGGCGCCTGTTTACACCATCGGCGCTCCGCCACCGGACAACGGCGCTGTGAGAACACAAAGCCACGACGCTGGTTTCACTGCCTATGATGGCGCAGTGAGAATCGTGTGTTACACTGAAGCAGCGCCCATATATCAGATGGTCACAAACGTTGCATTCAATCCTGATGAAAAGATCGTCAAGCCATCACAAGTTTTCTAATCTCAAAGACTATGCTAATGCTGGAAAGGGTGCTCTTGCATTGGAGATGTTTTATAGAACGAAGTGTGCGGAGACTGAAGTGGCTGTTGATGGGTTTATTATCAAGTACTCTGACAGCGTGCGCTGGGCTTATTATCAAGCACTCTAACAGCGTGCGCTGGGCTTGGTAATCGGCAATCCAGTGTTCAAGTTCATGCATTAGTTGTTGTTGCTAGGTTTGGCTGTGATTTTGCTGTTTCAAATTCATTGACAAACATGTATTTCCAGTGTGGAGATATCCAGAGCGCTGAGAGGGTAATAGAGGACATTGAAGAGGAAGAAAAAGACTCAGTAATTCTAAAGCTTATGATGATCTGATAAAATGTGAAGGTTCTAGAAGAAGCTTGAAACCACCAGAATTCATCACCGACTTGCCTTTAGCACCGCCTCATCATTAGTCTAGAATAATCAAAGCTAAGCATGATTAATGTCTAGAGGCTTCTATCAACCGACTTAGCATCCTATAAATAAGGGGTTTCTCTTGTAAATGCAATCCAAGCAAGTTAGCATATAAACAAGTCATCCAAGCTATAGGTTAGCCACAAGCATAGAGTGTAAGTGAGAGTGTGAGTGCATAGTGAGAAGAAAATAGTGCTAGTGAGAGAAAGTGAGAAAGTGAGAGTGTAAAGATTATTTTAAATATTAATAAAATAATCTTTCTTATATTCTCTCTCCACTCAACATGATCAAAGGGTATGTCTTCAATGAGTTATATGAGATATCCAGAGCGCTGAGAGGGTAATAGAGGACATTGAAGAGGAAGAAGAAGACTCAGTAATTCTAAAGCTTATGATGATCAAAGGGTATGTCTTCAATGAGTTATATGCAGATACTCTCAGGGGCATTTATCACGGCAATAATTTTGTCAAAATGATCGTTGTCGATCCCAGTGTGATTGGTTCAATTCTCATTGCTTGCTCTAATCTCATGCTCGTTGAGAAGGCTCATGGAAAAGAGTTGTTGAAGCAGCTTCCTTCTAGGCTGCTTTTAGTTTCAAGCCCCTTTAAGGTCAATGGTGTGCCTTTCTGTCGTCGATTAAGGTGGATGTTTCTGGAGTGAATATGACCAAAAGGCTGTGGATGTTCCCTTGATCAAGGCTATTGAAGCTGTCCCAAACTTGAAGGCCTATCTTGGTGCTAGGTTGTAATTGGCAATCATGATACAACGATTACATTTTGGGATCTTGTGGCAGGAAAGACCATGGCATTGTCTCGAGGACCATTGACTCGAACCTATTGGAGACTGCTGATGAAGACATGATAGAGTATGGAAATAAACTGAGACATGGCATATTCAAGGCCTATTCAGGTATACTTCAAGAATTCAAAGGTTCAAAGGCAGAACTCATGATGCCCCACAGAGACCATCTTCTGCAGTCCATAGAGGCTGTTTTTAGGGACAAGAATAGAGATGAAGGAGTCACCAAAGCTGCAGTTGCTGTCATGGGGGACCTTGCAGACACACTTGGTTCAAATACGAAACTTTTGTTCAAGGACTGCACTTTCCATATCAATAATGACTAGTTGAGGAAGACTGCAACTTGGACACATGGATTGCTTGGACGGGTGGTTTCACAAACAATTGAATTAACAAACGAATGGATGCGCCTCTTCTCCACCATATGGATTTGTTTGGAGTAATTCGTGGCAATGTTTACCATGTTCTGATAGGATTTTTGTTGTGTATTATATGGATAGGAAGCATCTTTGATATCTCTTTTATGATATCCTCATGAAAACAGTTACCCAATTTGTGTCTTGAACTCTTGATGCATAAGAGCTGCAATAAATATCAGGTGCCTAAATGAAAAGAAAGCATCAAAGCACTATTTTGAATTATGGGTGTGGCTTATATGTGTTGAGTATCTCTTCTTCAACAATATGATGTGTGTAATTACATAGAACGTCATTCAAGCGCAATGGCCAAATGAGAAATAAAATATAGGCTTGTTTACTAGAATATATATATTTAAAAAAAAAATTCATATGCATCATTCCTTAAAAACGCAAATTGTCAAAAGTTGGGTAGCCACGTGATTTTCTTAGTTATCACCGGATGCCACCAAGAACAAGCACATTAAACAGCAAATATATTGGGATGCCAAGTGCTAATATATATATATATATATATATATATATATATATTAAAATGACACCTGACAATGAGCCATTAGTAGAGGTGTTGGCATTGATGTGATGATAATTAGTTGTGGTTTTGCTAACAGTTGATGATGGTCATGATGATGATGATGATGATGATGGTGGATGATCATTGTAAAAAAAATGGATTCCTATGATTTAAAAAAAAATTAAAAAAAAGAAAAGAAAAGTGAGGAAAGCATGCATACATGCATGACAAAATAAATAAATAAATAAATAAATAAATAAAATAATAATAGTAGAAAATGAGAAAACATGCATATGTGCGTACGTGATAATAAAAAATAAATAAATAAAATGAATGAGAAAAGCATATGCTTTCCATGCATGCATGCATGATTAAAATAATAATAATAATAATAAAAAATAAAAATGAAAAAAAAAATGCAAACGTGCATGTTTTTTTTAAATAATAATAATAATAATAAAAGGTGGGTCCCGCCAAATATAAAAAAAGCATGCAATGCATATGTGCATGATTAAAAAATTTTTTGAAAAGAAAAATTAAAAAAAAAATGAGAGAAAGAATGGAAAAAAAAAACATGCCATGTCTACGTGGAAAAGAATAAAAAAAAAATGCTATATGCTCATCAAATGGAGAGGGCCCATTATTCTTGATTTCACAAATAAATAAATAAATAAAAACTCTTTTCACATGATGCATGGGAAGACAGCTAAGGGTTGTCCTTCAAATATATATATATATATATAAAATCTCTTCTGAAAATCAAGAACAAATGGCAATATCATTAACAATGACCCTGGTGTCTATGAAACATGAAGCAATGGGAAAAGGACCAGGCAAAGACCAGTTGGTACAGCTTGACAACCTCCATTTCCTTATCCGAAGTAATAAAAATGCTTATTTTGATGCAACGTTAGAACACAGATCTTGAGACGGTTGATAAAATCGAAATCTTGAAGTGACATTTATTTTAAGGCGGTCAATGAAACAAAATGGAGAGATACAAATTCCGAAGCGGCAATAAAAATGCATCTTAAAGCGGCAAACAAAGAATACGAATTTTAAAAGTGGCATGAATTTCAGAATGGCAGTGAGATTCTTGATCTCAAAGCAGCAACAAGGCATGAGATGGCGGCGAAGCATATTCCCCAAGACGGACAACGGCGTCATAAAAAAAATAATAAATAAATAAAAAATATGTATGCCTATATATATAAGGCGATATTTATATGTAATGGATCACCATGTTTGACAATAAATTTACTATTTTTCACAGCCTTTTTATTTGTACTTTTGCCCTTAATCGGAGGTTCCTAAGACACTGTTTGGGGTAATTAATAATAGAGGCTTGTCTCTATTAGGAATGAAAGAACCCACGAAACAAATATGATATTTGTGCCTCGATATGCCGTCTGGTGTCTTCTTCACAGACATGATGCCAGACGCGTATTTTCGATCCCACAGCCGCAAAGGTTTGGAGACAGGCCAAGAAAAAGGAAGACAATGAGAGCCAAAGTGTGGAGAACTGAGATGTATAGGCGTCTTTGCCGCGAACCGAATGGTGGGAGGGCTCTAGGTGTGGAGGACACTCGAATGGAACTTATCCAGCCAGTGGCAAGGTCCAATTCCTCTAATTGCTATCCTTACACTAGTCCTTACTAAAAAAAAAAATAAATTATGATGTAATTTATTCATGTATGAATAAATCTTTACTAAAGATATGGATTGCATTTTTGAAACTTACTATATATGTTCTAAAGAATATAAATTATCAACAAATGAAATATTTATTATATTTTTAAAAATTCACTTGTTTAACAAAATTAGTTAATATACTAAAAAAATACAAAAATTATGAACAAACAAAATAACATAAAAATATAAATTGCATATAAAATTTAAGATCAAATTACTTTCATATATAAACCATAAAAACAAACAACAACCAGTAAGAACATAGAATATTTCTCATGCATTTTTGCATTTGTAATTTAACATACATTAATCTGTTATCAATGGCAATATTTGAAAATTTTCACATAATCTTCACAACTTGAGTAATAAGATAAGACGATAGTTTAAATTAAAAAATATTGAAAAATTATTCAAAAGCTGAACATTTATTATTGGTTTTTTTTTTTTTTTTTTTTTTTTGAAAATCTCCTATTAAAATGAATATTAAAATAGAAGAAGACTGATGAGATTAGAATTCAAAGAAAGGGTAAAACGATAAGCCATTTTAAATTTCAAGTCCATTTCCTCCACATCCCAACCGTATAAGCCCATTTTCCCTCTATCCCCTTAAAAAAAGTACAAATCTCAACCAAATATGCTTTTCTTTTAAGAAGACTTAACAAAAGCATCACTAATATCTCTGACTAAAGATGCAAGAATATTATATAAAAATATCATTTATAAAACCAAAGCAGTAATCAAAGAAGAAGAATCCAAACCAACCATCCCTCTATATATATGCATTTGTGCGGTATTTGTGGCTATCCCAATAAAATTTTTTTTTTGATAAAACTAGAGTAATCTTCCAGAACAACACTCCATCATCACTCTCCTAGATCTAACGTGGTATATAATTTCTCCAGTGTTTGTAAATTTTAATCTATCCAAGATTCCCTTTTGCTCATCATTCTTTATTATTATTGTTTAATTGTCAAACATTTTTTTTATTTGGCGGTGACAATGCATATCATGCTCATAATTTTTGTGTATCCAAATTCAAGACAATTTGTGTTTTTTGTGGTAGTAACCTAGGGATCAAAAAGAGTTGCTAGGATGGTGCCATTAACCTTGCCAAAGAACTGGTTTAGATCTTTTCTTTTAGTTTATTTATTATTTTTTTTTTTCATTCCTCCATGTTTCTGTCTATCTTTGTTCTTTGTTATTGTTCTAAAAAATAGATTAATGAATGAAGATGTTTGAAATAACTAAGCAAATGTTGGTCGTTCAGGTGTTGAAAAACATTGATTTGGTATATAGAGGAGGTAATATTGGATTAATGGGCTTGATTGCTCAAACTATCTTTGATGGTGGAAAACATGTTCTTGTGTATGGTTTACTATTTTTTTTTAAGTCCATGAATTTAAGAAAAAACTTCTCAAGCAATGAATGGAATCTTTTATCCATCTACTCAGTGTGATTCCCAAGACACTAATGGGTAAAGAGGTATAAAAATCATTCATTTTTTTATTACAAACTCTTGTGAAATGAAAATTCAAACCACAAATATCAATGGTAATGCTTTTACACAAGATTTTTTTTATTTGTTTTTTGTTTTTTTTTTTCAGATCACTGGAGTCATTATTGAGAAGTAAAATTAGTTGCAAATATGCACCAGAGGAAAGCAGAGATGAGCAGACATTCTGATGCCTTTATTGCTATGCCTAGTTAGTATATAACTTGCATTACCTATCACTCAATATTGCACATAAATCAATCTTTTTTCCTCATTTGGAAGAAACAGACTCATGTAAATTTGAATTGGAATTATTATGCAGGAGGTTACGACACTCTTGATGAATTTTTTGAAGTGATTACTTGGGCACAATTAGGCATACATAAAAACCAGTAATTTAATGCCAATTATATACTTACAAAATGATGAAAAGAACATGAATAACTTATTATTTGTTTTAGGTCGGATTGTTGAACATTGATGGTTACTATAACTCATTGCTTTTTTTCATTAACCAAGCTGTAGAAGAAGGCTTCATCAAGCCAAGTGCACGGCATATCATTGTCTCCATTTCAAATGCAAAGGAAAATGATTGAGAATCTCGAAGTAATGTTTATAAATTTTTGATGAATATTTAGTTAATGTCAATTTCTTGACAATTATTGTTGATTATGTAGAATTCTACGACAATTACATGACTACTATCCATGTCATGAAGAAGTTTCACGAAAAATAAATTGGAACTCTGAGCAATTCGGACACTCTGAGATCACTGAAATTTCTACTTAGATATAAAGATACTAGGAACAACATTATGGACAAGTATTGCCGCTGAAAACTTCAACCTATGTTTATAACTTCCTGTCATGATAAATGTTGACTTGCATATTAAATTCAAATTCATGCCCTTATGATTAAGTATAAAATTCTCAAAAGAAAGTAACAAACAATGCATTAATGTAATACTAAATGCAATGGCAAAAAAAAAAAAAAAAAAAAAAACCTTCAAATACAAAAATAAATATCAAGTTCCCAACAATTATTGTTGATTGCCTACGATTGCATTGTGATGATAGGATTACTCTTCATCTCATGTAGGAGTTGTAACAAAACTAAATTGGGAGTGTCAGCAGCTTGAAGGCTCCTAGATCAATGAAATTTATGTGAAAAGATAAAGGCGTGAAGAACAGCGTTATAAAAAGTTTTTGAAGAACATTAAATGCGTCATTATAATGTAGTTGTTAAATTCTCAAAATCCATGCTAGCCTAAGTCCAAATTGATTTGAAATAAAGAAATAAATTACTAAACAAATAAATAAATTATAACAAAGAAATTTTAACCATTGCTTCAAAATTCCATTATATATGGGACTCATCTAAGAAAGCACCCAGATAACACTACATGATATTCGCAGACAACTACGAAAAGAAATACAAACATGACATAAGTTCTGTAAACAAAGTAAATTCATATTTCCATCTACAAACTTGATTGCAAAACTCACTCACTAATCCATCTTCACCTAACCATTCATTAGAAATTATATCATTGCATTTCAACCACACAAATGACTCTCACACTCCCATCCCTCTTTTTCTATCCATTTACTTTCAATACTCCATACTATATCTCCAAATAATTTTGCTACAAAATGTCTTAAATTATTTATCGTATGATTACCAAATATTTGGCTTTCTAATGGTTTTAAGACATTATCAACTTTTCCATTAGAAACCATGTTAAGCATTGTCATGCCAGAATGACATGTTTCTTGATATTTTTACAAAACAATCCCCCTACATAGCCAGTAGGTAAATGATCTTTAAAAGATGCATTTATTAGATGTTGGATGCCTGAATCCATGTTCAACTTGATAAATTCTATTTGAAAAACAATTTTAAAAAAATCAATATTAGTACTATAACTTATCTTCCATGGAAAAAAAAAAACATTGAATGCTAAGTTTTTCACCAATTCAAGCACCAAATTAGCTTCCAAATTGTCTCTCTGAGCACAACTTTAAAGAAAACTAATATACTCCTTCAAGTTAATATACCATAAATTATCAACTCGCATTAACTACCCAACTTTCAGACTTTTAGATACTGCATAAAAACTCTTACAACTACAATATATATATATATATTTGAGAAAATTCTTTGGCCAAATAGTTAAAAAAAATTATATATTGATTTAGAGAAATTTTTGAGAATCAAAAGCAAACCTTATCTTCTTTGACAATAAGCTGACAACAAAATCTTTAATATCTCTGATTAAAAATGCAAACAAATTACATAAAAAATCATGTTTGAAAAATCATAACCCTCAATTGTTAAATTGAGACAAAATAAAATAAAATACACACTCCCTATAATAGCTACATACTATTTCAAATGATATGACTATGAAATAGTTAAAGTGAACATAAAACTGAATATGATGGAAAATTTGAAATATCATATCTTAATCTTATATGGATTTTCTCCCAATCACTAAATTGTGTATGATCATTAATAACAACCATCTAATAGCTACAGAAAATTCTTTGGCCAAATAAACTCAAAGAAAAATATATGAATTTATGAAAAAAAGGTGAAAATCAAAAGCAAATCTTATCTTCTTTTACGAGAATCGACAATAAAATCCTTGAAATCTCTAAAGAAAGATGAAAACAAATTATATAAAAAGTCGCATTTGAAAAATCATGTCAACAATGAGAGAAGAAAAGGCCAACCACACTATATATATATATGCATTTGTTTGTTATGTGTAACTTATCCGGCAAGACAACCACTTCATTAACTACTACTACTAAGGTACTTTCCCCAAACAGCTCTCCACCATCAATCTATAAATTTTTTTTAGATGAAAAATGTGTGAGATTCTTTCATTTGTGTGTTATGAGTACATTTCACAAACCAATAAAAGCTTAACTTGTATTTGCTTTCAATTAGTCATTTATCCTCTTCTTAGCTAATATTCGTTCTCACCACTTGATTTATGATATTTATGTACTTCAATTTGCAATGTTACAATTTTGCAAGGAGCTTGCATAAGATTTTTTGATGCCTAAGGGCTTGCTTAGATGTAAGTATAAGAAGGTTTCATAAAGTAAAGTATGGTAATGGAAGGTAAAAAGAAGTTTTAAACCATTCCTTGCTTTGGACAAGGTAAATGAAGGTTTTGAAACCTTGTTGTGTTTGGTTTGAAGGTAATTGGAGGTAATGTTATATAGTAATATTATTATTAAATTACCCCTAGGATGAAAGACAAAAGTTGTAACTTTATTTACAATTTCATGAAACATAGACATCATTCATTTCATTGTTTATGTAAATTTCTCTATTAATTATTACTATATTAATTAATATAATAATATAATAATAATTATTATTATTAATAAAATTAATTAATAAATATTAATAGTGATATTAATTAATATAATAATATTAATTAGTATAATTAAATAATATAATAATATAAATTAATAGTATTATATTATTAATTAATATTATTAATATTAATAAATAATATTATATTATTAATTGATCAAATATCTTATAATTTTTGTAAATGAGTATGGGCATTTTGGTTAATAAAAAAGTATTGGTACCAAAAACCTCCCTAACCCTCCAATTTGGATAATTGAGGAATGAGAGAAAAGTGGAGGTTTTAAAACCTCCACCAACCCTTCTCAACCCTTACCTCCCCTAAAACCTCCTACCAAAGCATGGGTTTTTAAAAACCCTTTCCTTACCTTACCCTCAAATACCTCCATTCAAGCAATCCCTAAGACCCGTTGTAACAAAAGAACTATTTTTATATCCAGAGTGAATAAGGTAGAAGCTACAAGCAATAGAAAGAAATGAATGAGAATTCTAAACTCTAGAAAACTCTAACTGAAAGATAAATGCAAATTTTCTTTAACATCCACAAGTATGGAAATCCCAAAAGAATGTAATGAAGAGTAACATCCAATTTAATCATCATAAACTTTTTTTTTTTCAACTTATATGTCAAAACGTTTCGTTTTAGCTATCTCTTTCCTAATAACATTTATTGCATTATGATTCACATGTTAAATTTTCAAATAAGAATGATGGATAATGCATGAATTTTGATATGTTTGTATTTAGATCGAAAGAAATCCCAATTACCGAATTTTTGATTGAAGTACAATAAAAAAAAACAAATGAAAGCATATGCACTAAAGCTTTGAGCTATCAAATTGAAGTAAAAAAGAAAATGGATAAGCAGCTAGAGATAAGTGTTATGCTAGAGATAAGTGTTATGATTTTGTATATATAAAAAATTATATTAACTATGATATGTATTGCAATTTACAAATGTTTAATATACCGATAATACTTGCAGATTTATGAATAAATATAATATAAAATAAAATGCAAAAAAAAAAAATTATGTAATTTCATTATGATGTACAAATGAATCAAACACTAAACGATTCTATGGATAAGTTATTATATAATAATTATTTGTATTGAATATGAAATAACATCTTCGCTCAAAATTGGTATCACAAACCAATATTAATACATTATTCTTCTATAGGTTGAAAAAATAATGCAAATGAGAGTTGAAACACAAGGGAAGTACCTACAGACAATGTTCCAAAAAGCTCAAGAAAATCTCAACATTGATATGAACATGACAAATTCAAAGATTGCAAAAAAACAATGTCAGACTTAAAGAAGAGCATAAATTAAATGGGAGATTCCAAAGTTACTGAATTAGGGAAAAAGATCTGCATAAATAGCTTCACAAGATCTCATAACTCAGCTTTCGTACCATATGAAAATAATTCAGGGCTCGTTTGGCATTGTTACCAATTCCTGTTTTTTGTTTTCAATTTCATGTTTTGGAAACAAAACTGAGAAAACATGTTTGGCAGTTCGTTTTTGTTTTAAAAAATGTTGGCAACAATCCTCATGTTTCCAAAAAAACAGAAAACAACAATTTTATGTTTTCAACTATTTTGGAAACGTTTTCAAAACTTTTCCTCTCACAATGCAACCCTTCCTCTTCTACTCCTTTCTCTCTCCTTTTAATTTTTATTTTTTATTTTTGTAAAAAATATAATTTTTTTACAAATTAATAATAATAATTATATATATATATATATATATATATATATATATAAATTTATTATTTTGGCTTGATATTTTACAAATTAGTTTAAATAATATAAAAAAATATATTTTTAGAAATTATTTGTGAAAATAATTGTTTGACCCTTGATTTTGATAAACTATAATATAATATAATATAACAATAATTTATGTTATTAATTTTACAGGTAATTACCAAAGAAACCCCAAAAGTTTGCAATATGCACAAAAAAACCCCACACATTTTCATATCCCTAAAAACACCCTCCTTTTGATTTTATAGAAATTTAAACCCCCCAATGCTGTAACGGTGATTGACGGTGTTAAGTTTGAATATATATGACGAAATTGCCCTTACGTGGGATGCTGTGTCATTTGAAGCGTGGATTGACTATAATGCCCTTGTGTGCAATGATGTTTCCGCTTAAAGAGGAAGCGGTTTATTTTTATTTGTTTAATCACTGGAGAACACCATTACTGGCGCCGGTTATTTCCTATCATCGCCGCTTCATCGGTTGGGCATCTTGCTATCATCGCCTGTTCGGCAGTGTTTCGAAGGAGAACTCCCGCTCTAGTCTTCGTCATTTCGTCGATTTTCCAACCAAGGTAATGAGGCGATGAAGCTGTGCGGTTTTTCTTTTGTTTTTCGCCATTTCGTTTGTAAAGTATCGTCTCTGTTGTTTTTTTGGCCATACATTTTCATGGTTTCATTATTGGATGATATTGTAGTTTGCAGTGAGATTTTCCGTCTAGGGTTTTCTTTGTCTGTGCACAGTATCGAGAGCGAGAGTGTTGTGGTGCAGGAGATTTTTCGATGGTTATGCAAACTCATTCTGTTTTCAAATGATTATAATGTGTGTTTCCCCGTTAATTTGATGTGGGTATGAGTTGTGTTTAAAAGTATCAGTGTAATGGTTGGATTTTATGTTGAATACATGTCGTTTCCGTTTAACAATCGTACTCTCCGTTTAATAAAGGAAGTTTCTGTTTAATTAATAGAGTTATTGTTTAATAAATCACTCTAAACAAATGTATTGTTCTTCTTGTAGTGTATTGGTCATGGCGGTCAACCTAGTTAACGGCCGATGCTACTTGACACCGGTGGTCCAGACTTTGAATGAATTGAAAGTTCACATGACTGGACGACACTGGGAGATCATCAGAAGGACACCGTTCGCGGCTTTGACCGAGATTGAAGCCGTCCTCCAAGAGAGAGCCCTCCTTGATTCTCTGCTGCAGAGGTTCGATGGCCGCAGCAGCAAATTCAGGATCGGGGCCAGCCTCGTGAGTTTCAGACCTCAAGATGTGGGTCTCATCCTTGGTCTACGCTGTGATGGGAACGCAGTCGTATTCCAGAAGAAGAAGACACACTCGCCGTTCGAGCTGAGGTATTTTTCAAGATCTTACGAGAGAAATAAAGACTCCATCAAGAACACACTTGAGCGGATAGTTCGCGAGAGGGGGGAAGAGGAGAATTTTGTAAAGCTCCTCATGGTGTACCTCATGGGTACTATCCTCTTCCCTAACACTTCCTGCTCTGTTCCTGTTTGGATCGTTGACTACGTCGACGACCTACCAGCCATGGGACGATTTGCATGGGCTCAAGCGACCCACAAGTGGATAATGGAGGACGTTCCACAAGCGGCCGCTCGAGTGCAAGCGAGATGCGCCGGGAACAAGACCAACACGGGGTACGTCAAAGGTTGCTCGGTTGCGTTGACCACCTGGTTCTATGAGCTCACCGGCACCGGCAAGAAGTTGCATTTCGGAAAGACCCCAAGGATCCTGTGCTACGGTGAAAACAGCTACCGGAAGCAAGTGTCGACGGGGACTTTATTTTCATCACTTGAAGGAAAAGAGGTAATGAATCTATTTAATGAATCTTCATTTAAGTTTACCGTTTTTGTGTTTGACAATCTGTGTTAGTGTTTAAATATAATAATTCGTATTTAACAACTATGTTTACAATTTAAATTATTTTCTTAACATTTAACTCGTATGTTTATTGTTTAAACGTATTGGATTTTTACAATTGTTAGTTTCCCGAACTGGTCGCCGCCAACCAGGACGAACAAATATTTGTTGGGGCCATCCGCGGAGCTGCCACCGGCCACGGAGGTGTTATTCCTCCCGCTTCCGCTCCCGTTCCGCTGGCGAGCAAGACTCCCGCTCCGCCTGCGAGAAAGAGAGATGATCGGGCAGCATCGTCAAAGCGCGTCCGACGCCGATCACCTTCTCGGAGCCCGCACCGCGCACGGACTGCTCGCCGACGGGCAAGCCCCCTTCCACCCCCCTCCCCGACACCAACAGGCGACGAGCTGACCAGACGTCTATTGCAGACGTGCGAGTTAATGTTGCAAGAGATCCCACGTCTTGTTGCTCGCGTTGATGCTCTGGAGGCGCGTTCGCAGGCCACGACGAGGCCGGATGACTATGATACGATCTCCGGCAGCCCGAATGCAACGGACGCAGCCCCGGCGATTGCCAGAGACGACGTTCTCGCGAGGGCATTCGCGAGAGTCCCGCGCAGGAAGAGGCTTATGTGGAGGACTGCAACGATGTGTCTCCCTCCGCCGGCCGACGTCGAGGCAACAGAAGTACCAAATGCTGTCGAACCAACAATGGCGGAGGCTCAGCCAACTTCAGGTCCGAGCTCGCCATTGGAAAAAGGACAGGCAGCGGTGCCGCCGGCTGCAATGGATGTGTCTCTGCCCGATGATGCGACTGCCGCCGTCGACACGTTAATTGAATCCCTTGTCAGTGACCTCCCTGTGTTGGAGGCACCGGCGCCGGCGTACGATTGCTGCGCGACGAAGGCAGACACAATCCTGGCGCCAGTGGCACCAGAAGTGAATAAAGACTCCGTGGCATTGCCGGTGTCGAGTCAGCCCACGTTAGCAGCTGAACCGAAAAAAGACGCTGTCGCCGACGCTGTGGCCTTACCGGCACCGTCACATGTTAAAGACTCTGTGGCAGTACCGGAGTCGAATAAAGAGGCTGCCAAGGAAGGGCAACGAGACGTCGACGACGCTGTGGCCGTACCGGCACCGTCACATGTTAAAGACTCTGTGGCAGTACCGGAGTCGAATAAAGAGGCTGCCAAGGAAGGGCAACGAGACGTCGACGAGGCGCAGAAAAAATTCGTTCCGAAGAAGAAAAAATATGCCGGAATGTCGCGTCTCGACCAATTCGAAGAGAAGATAATAAGAATCTTCCTCAACTGTGTCATGGACTCGTAAGTATATTTATGTTAACAGTTAAATAAATACACTTGCGGTTTAACTATCTCCTTTAATATTTAATTGTTTGTAAATTGTATGTAACTATTTAAGTTATCAATTAACTATATCATTATCCACTTAACTATGAACGTTATTGTTTAACATCAGGACTACCGTATGGAGGACTGACGCAGTTCAGACGACACGCGAGGCCGTGTTCACGTTGGTCGAGGGTAAGGAGAATGTGACAGACGATGTCGTCGATGCCTTCGTCTGCATCATCCAGAAGTCGCTGAAGCTTCAACCGTATCCTTATAAGAAGCGCGCTTCCATTACCCGTCCACTTGCACTATTCCTCTCCCAAAGGGAGGACACGGCGGAAGACGCTCTCCACATGATAGACGATGCTGCGCGGAACGTCCACGAAGTCGACATCGTAATAATGCCTATAATTTTGCATGACCATTTCCATATCGTCGTTCTCGACAACATAGCGCAAGAGTACAGGCATTACTCTTCCTGCCAGAGCGAGGAATACGACGAAGACGCCGCCGAAATGGTAAGCTCCCGTGTTAACTATAACGGAAATAACTTACTTCCTAATTTTCCATCTCGACTTCAAAATTTATTTGTTTACAGCGGAAACTATTCGATAATTGCATCGAGATGGAGCTTGGCGAGGCGGCGACGTCCTCGTACGCCCTCATTCACGACAGGAGCACTCCAAGACAAAAACGAGGAAGTCTTGACTGCTCGGTGTATGTGATGCGGTTCATTGAGCAACTTCTTGCTGACGAAAAGCTTCGGGTACCGCAAACGGACGTGCCGTACTTACGTCTGAAATACGCCGCACGCATACTTTTGGATGGGAGGGCAGCCGGCGTCGGGGATAAAGGGGAGACGTCCTCGAGAGTCAATCCTGTATAAAGTTCTTTCTCAATTTTACTGTAAAGTTTGTAACATACATTCTTTTGCAATAACTAAGATAGTTAACATTTAACGAAAACCTTTAACTATACATACGATAAAAACTCTCTGTTTAAACTAAGATAGTTAACATTTAACGAAAACCTTTATATTATAACTATCAGATTCTATGTTTAAATATAAAATCCTTCGTGTACGTAATCAGGCTTCTGTGTGACAACACTAATTGAGAGAACGAAACGTTTTTTTTTTTTAACTATACATGGGAAGTCGTGGGCGGTTCGTAACGGGCACTGCAATAACTTGTCCGTGTTAGGCGGAGGTTGGGGATTTTGAATATATTCTCTTTTCGCCACTGTACGACCGGAATTAACCTTTCGAACATCGTCTCCACGGAGGACTTATGGCGACAACCCTAGTTAATGGGCGATGCTCCTTGGCAGCGGTAGCGGAGACGATAGCCGAATTGAAGGTCTACATGAATGGACAGCACTGGGAACTTATACGAATGACACCGTTCGAAGCATTGACTAAGGTGGGAGCGGTATTCCAAGACAGGGCCCTTCTTGATTTCCTATTGCAAAGTTACGATGACCGCACAAGCAAATTCAGGATCGGGACAAGCATGCTAAGTTTCAGGCCTGAAGATGTCGCCCTCGTTCTTGGTGTGTGTTGCAGTGGAGAGGAAGTCGTCTTTCAGAAGAAGAAATCACGCTCATCTTTCCAAGAGAGGTATTTCTCGAGAACGTACGAGAGACACAGAGACTCTATAAAGAGAACTCTTGAGCAAGTTGTTCGACAAAGTGGACAAGAAGAAAATTTTGTCAAACTCCTGATGGTTTACCTCATGGGTACGGTCCTCTTCCCAAATACGTCATGCTCTGTTCCAAATTGGGTCGTTGATTATGTCGACGATCTACGTGGCATGGGCCGATACGCATGGGCGCAGGCGACACACAAGTGGCTTATGGATGACGTCCCACAAGCTGCCGCAAGAGTGCGAGCAAGATGCGCCGGGGAGAAGATTCAGGCGGGGTTCGTGAAGGGTTGCTCGATCGCATTGAACATATGGTTTTACGAGCTAACCGGTTGCGGAAACAAAGTGAATTTGAGCAAGACACCAAGGATGCTTTGCTACGAGAAGCAAGGGTCGATACAAACCATTTTGCCATCTCTGGAAGGAAAGGAGGTAATCATACCGAATTCTCCGTATAATTATGGATATTACCATTTACTATATGTAGTCTCTGTTTAACTAGAAGCATTACTATTTAAATATTTCGTTTACCGTTTACATATTGACGTCTTTGTTTAAGAAAACATGTTCTCTAACCTTACCTTGCATATGTTAGTTTCGTGAGCTGGTTGCCGCTAATGCGAATGAAGATATAACTGTTGGGGCCGCCCGACGGACAATGCACGATGAAACTACAATCTCTCCCGAGCGCGTAAGCCGTCATTCACGTACTACGAGTTCAACGCGCCGTACGAGAACACCCCCCTTGACGTCGGCTGCCCCCCCGACGACGGCAGCCACCCCGCCGGCTGAAAGGGACGATGTCAACGAACGTCTGCTGCAGGCGTGCCAGTTATTAACATCCGAATTCCGAGGGCTTGTTGCTCGGGTTGATGTAATGGAAGGACGGTCACATTCGAATGAGCCGTCCATACAAGCAAATGAAGTTCCCGGTTCGGATGCACCGGAGGTAGACCAGGCGAATGCGGGGGCCTTCACTGAGACGAGCTCGGAATTTGACGACGATGAGGTCATTGCGGTCGCCATTCGAAGACGGTCAAATTTGAAGAGACCCGCGAGAAAAACCAAAAGAATAAAGCTGATCGCTCGAGAGGCTGACGACGCAACAGTAGCAGCGTCGCAGACAGACACAAATCCGGGGACCGATGTCGTGGTCGCCGCATCGCATGCGGACAATAGCAACAATGAACCACCCGAACAGGTACGGCACGATTTCATTCCGCATCGGAAAAAATACCCCGGCCACACGCGGCTCGACATATTCGAGCAAGAGTTAATAACGATCTTCGTCAACTGCTATATTGACGAGTATGTAGGAAGTTTTTACATCAACATTAGCCTTTACCATTTAACTATAATTGTTACCGTTTAACCATATCTTTTAACGTTTAACTATGTCTGTTGTCGTTTAACTATTTCTTTTACTCGTTAATTATAGTTTTCTTTCTCTTACTGTGTCTGTTACCGTTTAACCGCAGCACTATCGTTTGGACTAATGGCTTTGTCAGCACTACACGGAGACAACTATTCTCCATGCTTGAAGGACAAGAAACGGTTCCCGACGATGTCATGGACGCGTTCGTATGCATAATTCAAAAGTCACTGAAGAGGGTACCATACCCTTATAAGAAACGCGCGTCCATCACACGTCCACTGGCATTGTTTATGTCCAAGCAGCCTGACGCGTGCGAGTCGACGCTCGCTATGATCGGAGACGCGGCGCGAAACCGGCATGAAGTTGACATTGTTATCTTCCCAATCATCATGATTGGCCGCTTCCATGTGGTGGTGCTTGACAATGACAAACAAGAATACAGGCATTATTCGTCATGCCAAGGTGACGAGTACGAGAGAGACGCGTTTGAAATGGTAAGTGCCTTGGTCATTCAGAGGAGACTATTGTGTGGACATGGAGTCCGGCGAGCCGGCGACTATACTGTACCCTCTAATTCACGACGATGCCACCGCACGACGGAGACGAGGAAGTGCCGACTGCGCCGTTTATGTGATGAGATTTATCGAGCAAATACTCGAAGGTGACAAGCTACGCCTTCCTCGAAAGGATCTACCATATTTCCGATTACAGTATGTTGCACGCATACTCATTGAAGGTCGAAGGACCAGAACCATAGAAAGAGGCGAGTCTTCGACTGGGGGGGGGGGGGAAACCGACTTGAGTTATTGTTTTGAGATATTATGTTTAACTAACTATGTTAATCTTTAACAAATGTTATTTATGTATAACTGTAAGTGTATATATTTAAATTTAAAAGTTTCTGTTTAACTATCAGCCTGGCCATTGTACTATCGGCATTGTAGTCCTTTAACATTAATACTTAAATGGTTAAAAGTAACCGTTTCTGTTTAACTATTAAACATAGAGACAGTTTCACACATGAAATGAAATATGTTTATTGCAAATACGAGAATAACTCATTACATAAATTGCAAATACGAGAATAAATATTAAACAAGGACACGTTTTAAAACAATTGATAAGATATCTGATCCACCAGGACATGAGCAAGATGCAACTCGGCGACGTAATCGTAGGAATCTTGCACATCAGAGGCTTCGCAGGCAGTTGTTCAAATTGCAAGTTGAACAACCACCGGGGAAGCCTCTGATATCGAAGAAATCCCCGATTACATTGCCAAGATGCATCCCGCCGATCCCCTGGTCGAGCAGATGTCACATCAATTGTTTTTGGTAACTTCATCCCTGGCCATTGTACTATCTTCGCCTGCAAAATCTGTTGGTGTCTAGAAACCTTCATAAAGTTTTAAAACAATTGATGGGATATCTGATCGAACAGGGGATGTCCAGGATGCATATCAGTAATGTCATCGCCTCCGGATTCTCTGATCTCGAAGGATGGACCGATTACATTGCCGATATGTGTCCCGGCGATCCCCTGGTCGAGCAGATGTCGCATCAATTGTTTTTGTAACTTTATAATCTAATCACTCCACTCCAAGGCAATTTATACAGTAGACGGGAAATTGAAGGGTCGTTCAACTTGGCTGCTTCGATTCAGGAGATACATTAAATGTCTTCGAATGAGAATTCCAAGGGTCGATCAATTTTGACCGGACAACTACGCTTTGGTGTGATATGTACTACATTTCTATGTTATCCTTCAAACAAACCGTTCTCCATTTAAATATAACTTAAACCATTTAAATAGTAATGTCTCCATTTAACGAACATTGGTACTCATTAAAATAATATTTTTCTGTTTAAACTTACTGTGTAAATATCAAACATATAGACATAAATATGCTTATTATGAGTTAAGACAGGTGTTTATTTACAATGCCTACTCGGCGACAGGTTCAGTACAAGATCTACGATTATGGCCGGACGCGTGGCAGCGGCTGCACCGTAACTCGCGGACCGCGGAAGCTTGCGACTCGATCCTCTTCCGTCTGGGTCGCCCAGGTTGCCTTCTCGTAACCGGCGGACGCAGATGGAGTTCTCGATTGTCGTCTGTAGGCTTGTCGTCGTCTGGTATTGGGAAAATAGCTTCCCTATACGCCAGTTTGTATGTCTCGACGGTGAAGTAGTCGCTAATAAATTGATGAACGTTGGTGTCTGTCTGCATTATTGCAGCGCAAGCGTGTGTGCACGGGATACCATAAATTTGCCACCTGCGACATGAGCATGTTCTACCCGATAGATCGACGGAGTTGCTGCAATGGTCAAGGACTTCATAGCGATCATCGACACAACGACCAACATAAAGATTTCGGCTTTCCGCAACCACTTCGTCTACCTTCTTATGTATATCGGGGCATAAGTAGGTGTCCCATTTGTTCGCTTGCTCACGACGGGTGCATATCATCCGCATTAATTTGAACCTGTATCATAACAAATTATAATTGATTGTTAAGGTAAACCAAGAATAGTTAAACATAAACGTAATTATTTAAACAGAGAAAATTATAATTAAACACGAACCATCATAGTTAAACAGAAACCATTATAGGCAAACGTAAAGCACACGAAGTTAAACAGTGACGAAGAAGTTTAAACCGAATGAAAATCAAACATTCAAATACCGTATGGAGTCGACCATTCTCGTCACTGGTAGATGGCGAGCTTCTTTTATCCACGCATTGAAGGACTCTGCGACATTTGAATACATGTTGCCCCAACGTTGACCTTTAAACAAATAATTACACCAATGTGACAAATCTGACTTTTCAAGCAACCAGCGGTGCGCTTCTGGTGATATGGCCCGCAATTCATTCACCGTATCATCAAATTCTTTAGCCGTTGACGCCCACGCAATACGAAAACATATGGACCAGCACTCGTCCTTCAATGCCTTCCCAAGTCCGCCATTTGCTTTCATAAAATTCGCCTCCAAGTGTCGAAGGCAATAGGCATGTGGGGACGAGGGGAAGACCCTTGCAATGGCGTTCACAAGCCCCTTAGACCTGTCCGACACAAATGTAATAATCTCTTCATAATCGCCGTCATCGTATAACGCATCACCTAACTTGGAAATAAACCACGTCCAATTCGCATCTGTCTCGTTGTCGACGATACCGAAGGCCAAGTGGAAAAACCCATTGTTACCATCTTTGCCTGTGGCGCCCAGCAACGTACCACGATATTTTCCAAGAAGATGGGTACCGTCGACAAACAGCAGCGGCCTACAACCCCGCTTGAATCCCATGATACAAGCACGGAACGAGAAGAATGCGCGTTTAAAACGGTCACCGTCTCTTTCTACAATCGCAATGCTGCCGGGATTTGTCTCGGCCACCTTATCCACGTACCAAAGCAGCAGATCATAGCTGGCGACGTCGCTGCCGTCGAGAATCACCCGGGCACGCTCTTTACCCAACCAAGCTTGCTTGTATGGAATGTGGACACCGTGTTCCCGTAACATGTCCTTCTGAATGTCGATAGGCCTGTACAATGGCTGGCTTTTAAGCTTGTCAATCACTCGTGCGCTTACCCATTTGTTCGACGCTTTCGGATGTGACACCGAGCCAATTCCACCACCGCAATTGTGTGACGGGTGCATTGTCTTTATTCTGAACGTATTTTTATTGTATTCCTTCGATGCATGAAGGCGCCAGCCACAACCAACGGCAGCGCATTCTATAGTCACCCTGTGTTTCTCATTCTTTATGAATTTGAAGTCGAAATTTCTCTTGATTGCAAAATTCCGAAGCGCGTCTCTTAAATGGTCAACGTCTACGAAACGTTGTCCGATATCCAACGACAGCACTTCGGGATGATCCGAGGAGGACGGAAGACATGCTCCACCGTCCGGGTCGCCATGAGATGGAACAGGTGCGCTGGCAGAATCAGAATTCCTGCCAACACTTCAGTTAAGCGGAAAACATCAGTAACTTAATCGGAAACAAAATAAGTTACCTTGAAACATGTATATTTAAACAATAAAATAATAAGTTAAACACAGAAACTATTTGTTAAACGGAAAATGGTGTAGTTAAATAAAAAATACAATATTTAAACGGTAACTATAATAATTAGGCGAACACATATGACTTCAAAAGTAAAGATAAAGGATAAGAACTTTACAATGACAAGAATTCGTTTTGACTATGATGCGACAATGGCACATCATCTGTCTCAACAACGAGATCGACTGCAGCGCATTTGAAGAGTGAGTATACATGACACATGCGCTGGAAGTCAACCTCATTTTCTATTGGACAAATCGTTTTATGTCCATCGGGTGTGATAAACTTCACCCTAACATGGGAAACATCAAGACCCCATCGGTCACATATCTCCGCTAAGATTGAATCCCAAGAAGTCTGTGCCGTGAACACTAGCACTCGTCCCTCACCGTTGTATCTTGCAATTGCACAAAAACTCTCCATTAAAAACCTGAAACCTGCATATAAATAAATATAAATTGGTACTCTCACTTAAAGGATGATCAAAGTGATGGAAAGGAAGACATTCTCACCTTATCTCAGCTTATCGGCCAACCGGCGGAGTTCAAACGAATGCAAACGATGAATCTTCCAAACTTTATTTCAGAAAAATCAACGCAAGCAGGGATAAAAAAGATTGACAAAAGCCAAATAAAAAATGTTTAACATGATGTGACTGGGCGGTTTTTTTCCCACCATTTGCAAGGGCACGCACGGTATTTCACAGCATAAACCTTGTACAAATGAACGACAGGGGGGAAAAAGGAATTCAAACACTAACGGAAGGGCTTTCTGGGGTATTACAAACTTGCAGGGGCTGTCTGGGAAGTTTTGCAATTCGCGAGGGGTGAATAGTAATTTTCCCTTAATTTTATTTAATAATATAATTAAGTAAACTAATATGAAAAATAAAGTTTTATAAAAAAATTAAAAATATGAATTTGAAAAAAAAGATAAAAAAGACGTTATAATAATTTTATACTAACCAAACATGTTTTTGTTTAAAGTTTTTTAAAATAGAAAATAGTCAGTGTATCCAAATATGTTTTTGTTTTCAAAAAATTGAAAATAAAACGAAAACAAAACAAAAACAAAACAAAAACAAAAACAAAAAATAAGAAAACTGAAACGATCCCAAATGATCCCTCAGTAATTGAAAATCAAAATACCAAGTTAATTACAAATAATCCTTTCTTAGAGTAAGTAAAGTGCAATCATAATAAAAATAAATAAATTTTTGTTGTAATATATTCATATAAAAAATAAATCCTTATTTAGTATGTAGCTTTGATATTTTTATTCCAACTTATTATTATATACTCTATATAATAAAAATGATTAACAAATTGAATGGTTAAAAACTAAAATAAAATCAAACAATTTATTTATGAAAAATCTATTGCCAAATAGAAACAATGAATAGAAATAACAAACCAGCAGCGTAAGCGCGTGCCTCCACACTAGTGATAGTAATAATAATGATTAACCTCAAAGAATTTTAACCTAATAAAGTAACATAATTTTTAAAGGAAAAATAGGCTTAATAAATTTCAATAAAAATATTCAGAAAACCCAGGGGTTTATCCACAAAACCCTCAAAATTCAGTGACGCTTCCGTTACAAGACACAAAGGAATCCTGAAATTAAACAACGTCCAAAAATCACGAGCCAGAAAAAAAAACTCGGTTACCAGCACCGCCGCCGCCGTCGTCGCCGCCGCCGCCGTCGCATCTTCTGGCGTCGCTCTTTGATCTCCACGATCGACGAACCAGGGATGGCCCGTCGCTATAGCAGGCAGGAGGAGGCCCTTGAGATCAAATCCCTCCGCCGCATCCTCAGCGCATACCTCAAGTAATCCCCAATCATTGATCAATAATCTTTTGCCCTATATCCTCAGAATCGCTGTTTTTTTATGCCTTTTCTGATTTTGATTCAATTTGTTGTTTCTTTGCTGAGCTTGAACTGAATTTGTGTTGATAGCCAGCGCATTTACATTCTTGTTCTGTGAATTGGGATGTTGGATTTGATCAGATGCTTGTATTTGACTTTGAAGGCTATGATGTAGGAATTTTTCGGAGACAGAGTTTTGTATGTGATATTAGGGCATGAAGATAACAAATTGGTGGAATGAAGTTTTTGACTTTAGTTTGTGTTGGAGTCATTAATATTGGAATTGCAATTTAGAAACTTGCAGTAATTTTATGTAATTGGTGGAGTTATTTTCCAAGGTTGCTGCCTAAAATCAATGGCATTATTAGGGTTCACTTCAAGAACTTGTGGACTTTGTTGATGATGGATTCACTGATGCTATTCATCTTTCAATTCCTTAAATAGAAGGTTATCCTTGATTAATTGGCATACGGAAGACCTAACTTGTGATGATGTATCTCGTATCTAGATAGTTTTTTCTGCTTAAATTATTTGCTGTAGTATCTGAAGTTGGCCGGGTGTGGTATCATCTTGTGTTCTATTTTACTGTTGCATGTTAGTTCTTTTCCTGCTTTGAGTCCACTTTTATTTAATGGGTGTCATGCATTTTTTTAAGTTGTTTGCACCAACTTAACGTGGTTTGTTTTTACTTTATTGTTTGTGGCATGGTTACTTTATGTTTTTTTCGTTAAACACTTGCAAAACTTATGATTCAGTTATTCGGATGCTGCTGAAGAGGATGTTAGAAGATATGAAAGATCTTTTGCAAAGCTTTCACCTGCTCACAAGGTATTTAAGTACGTTTGTTTGTGTGTATATATATGTCCTGAATTTGATTCTGTCCGGCTTCATTCTCTATGATCTTTATTTTCTGCATATTTGCTGATCAATTTATTTGAATTTTAAAATGTAGCAGGAGAAGAGCTATCTTACCTGTTAGGAGCCAATTTTTTATGTCAATTGTTTTTATTGCTCTGTAATTTGATTATTGTGCTTATATGAAATTGGATTCATATGTGTAATGGTGGGGAAACTAATTCACTTGTATTTTCTCATGCTTGTGCAGGATCTTCTTTCCCATTTGCCTGTAAAATACAAGAGAATTCGATGGTAATAAATTTTGAATGAGTTCTCTTTTATTTGCACAGATATAGGGAAGCATCTAATCTGTTGCCCTTGCTTCTCTATTGTCCCAGAAGTTACAAAGGTTTCATTGCTCTCAATTAGAACCTGCAGCTCAATCTTTGTGACATGAGCAGCCTTACATCATCTGATGGCTCTACTTACTGGCTTAGACATCTCATCTTTTACAAACTATATTGCAATTTGAGATAACTTAGCTGAAATTAGATACCCATTTATGCATAGATTAAATTGTGAAGATCTCCTTTTTATTCTTGCGCTGGCTGTGGATTAAACCACTTATTTTTATTTGATGAAAGCAAAAGAAATTTGAGAAAAGTTTACATTAGAGTCCATGCAATGCAGAATTGGAAAGCAGAAAGCCACTTGAAAAATTCGAACTAATGTTTTATACTTGTGTAAGATATCATCACCTAGCTTTTTAAGAAAACAATATGAGTTCATAACCACATTGAAATGCATACAAGCACCAAATATGTGATTCCCACACCCTTATGTTAGCATATTAATATACATTAAGTTGCCTTAAGTGAATAATGGTATGTGATTATTCTTTATGTTATCAATAAATGTGATTAACATTTTGGTTTGTTAGTCATCATTTCTGATGGACTGAGCGCTCGTGCAAACTGCAAAGAGCAATGGGTGGGTTCATTATAAGATTAAGAGCCATATTAGTTTGAGAAAAAAGCCATTGGGGAATTGAGATGTTAAATTTTATCAAATGAGGATTGTAGCGTTTGAGCAAGTAGGCAGCCTGAAAAACAATGTTTTGAGATCATTGAGGATAGCAGAAATTTAAGTTGATAACATGCTAATTATCCAGGTGAATCCGTGCTATATGATTCATTTCGTAGCAATCATGATATGAAGAAAGACACGTTAAATTGTTTCACTTGAAAGGGAAAATTCTTGTTTGGCATTTAAAAAATTAAAATTGATAACTGCAACATAGTGTGGATTAAATTTTTTGCAGGTTACTAAGGTTTGGACTTGTTTCATTAAGGTTACCAAGTTTCAATTTGCATCAAAACGGTTACTAACATTTGATTTCATTTCTCCGGCAGGTGACTTGCGAGTAATCAGATACATCCCGCTGACGTGTCTACCGGAGAATGCACAGTCAACCTCGATTTGCCACATCACCAGCCTCCACGTGAGCCCTTTGTCCGGTAGACACGTCAGCAGGATGTATCTGGTTACTCGCAGGTCACCTGCCAGAAAAATGAAATCAAATGTTAGTAACCGTTTTGATGCAAATTGAAACTTAGTAACCTTAATGAAACAAGTCCAAACCTTAGTAACCTGTCAAAAATTTAATCCCAACATAGTGTTCAGGAATTAGAACAGGACAGTTCAGTGTGGACATGATATGGTGGACAAGGCTGAGTAATGTTGTTGATGGAACAATACACAAATATCCCAAATACGAAATATGCCTTTAGAATATGAATTTAGTTCTTAATAGATAAATTACTTTGGAAAAAGTATTTTACATTGATAAATGCTTATTAAAAAAAAATAAAAAAAATTAGTCAGAGGTAAAATCTGTAATTTATCACATATATTCTAGATTTTTTTTAATCTGCCCTTAGGGGAAGGGAATTATCATTTCACTCCTATAAGGTTATATATGTAAATATTAATGGCAGATTTTATTTCATATGCCCGCTGTAAGGGTAGTTATTCAATAATTTTCATTTTACTGATGTTTATATGCTATCACAAAGTTTTCAAGGGTGTATATATATATATATATATAATTATGCAAAGGTTATTTATGAAAACATGAATAACAAACTTGTTTTGCATATATATTACAAGGGCATCTATGCAAAAAATTATAGTTTTTTGAGGGATATCTATGCCACTGAAAATGTTAAGAGGTATATATACGGAAATTAATTATAATAATAATTATATATGCAAAATTATGCTTTGTAGGAGTATATATGCAAATACAAGCATATTAATGGAAAGATATCAAATGTGGTATAGTTGTTAAAACATAAAAGTTGTCCTAGGTTATCCTATGGGAAAGCATGGGTTAAGAATTTGATGTTTGTGTCCAACCAGTCCAAGGTTCACTGAGAAAATCTGAAAAGTAGTATTTTTTTTCTTCTTCTTATTTGTCCCACATATCAAGTGTGCTGATTGTTTATTTTCTAATTATGAAACTTTTAATAATTACAATTATTTCTATTTGAATAAAGCATATTAATAATAAAACTTTTCAAAGTCTTTTGTTGTTTGTTATCCATGTTCAATTTGGATTATTTTCTCTCTTTTTAAATGAAATATACCATCCCTTTCTCTAACTTTCTTGTTGAGAATAACCTTGAGTACACTATTTTCTTCCTTTTCATATACTTTAAATTCTTTAATTGCTTCAATGTAAAACTGGCTCCTTATAAAATTGGTTTATGCATTTGTATTTATCAGAATTGATCAAAGGCAGAATAAATTCTAATGATTTGGATTGTGTTGCAGGTGTATATCTGTGAATACATTTTTTATTATGAGTATGCTTCAGGTAGGATTCTTTCTTTTGAGATTATCTTCCAATGTCCATTCTACCGTTATTTACATTGTTTTTTTTTCATGATTTGAGGCCATGCTAGCAGTCTCTGTAGATATTTAGGTACTAGCTTGCCATTCAAAATTATCTTGATGGGCGCTGCCAGGATTGAAAATGTAATTACTATCTCCCTGAACATTTTACCACTACTCATTGCTTTTCTCCCAGGCATTTGAACCTCCAATAGAGATGAACCAGGGTGTAAATTTTGATGATCATGATGGCCAGGGAGATACTGTTGAAGGTCATCCTCTCTCAGCAACTTTATCCAATCCTATAGACAAGGATGTTTGTTCAGAACAGTTGACCATCAGTGGAAGTCATGTTTCCATGCATCGGCCACTCCATGGCAAGGAAGAGAACAATTTAATCAACCATGCTACAAGAAGTAATGGTAAAGAGGTGCCTAAAACAAAGACCAGAATCTTAAAATTGCTTTCCAAAATCTGCAGTTGCCATTTGATTTATTGTTATTATGGAGCATTTATATACCATTTCATTCAGAAATATGACCTCTGTAGATAACAACAGGGAACACATATTGAAAGTTGTTGCAATGAATATGTGGATAGGCCCTTAACTGATGACCACTGCAAGGAGCCATGCGATTGTCACCAATCTGCAAGCTGTCATGATTCTCTTACTAATGCAAATGTGAGGTTATGCTTTCCTTTCTTTACTATCGTCTGTAAGCCCGTATCAAATGAAATTTTATGCAACCAAAATCTCTGTTCTCGCCATACCTAGGGAAAATTGTAGCTGCTTAGCTTGATTTTGCTAGATTCAGTAATATTAGTAATAACACTCTTCTTATGGATTCTTTTTAATTGTGATTACTGAATCTGTGTTCCTTTATGTTTTAGTTGTTGCCGAAACATTAAAAATTTTGATTCAATGTGCTGAAAAGAGATATAAGCTGATGTTCATAGTTGAATGTATTTATTTCATGTTATTATGTGTTTCTTTTTAATATGTTCTATCTGGAGCTTGAAGTTGTTCTTGTTTTGCATGATTATTTCTTCTTTTTAACATTGTGCAATGCTCATGTACACCTTTTATTCTCATATTTACATTTCTTTTTTAGGTAAGTTCACCACCACGAGATTGGCTAGATATGTCCTCACGGGCTAACATACCTCTAGCTGATGTTGACAAGGTATGAACTCAATCTTAAAAGAAGATAAATCCTTATGTTTATGCACATGTTTTTATGCAAAAAACTTTGCAAGTTAGAAAAGTTTGCTGAAATTTAAGAAATTGGGAGATGAGTAGTGTTGGAAGAGGTGATGAGAGGGATGGAGGAGGAATATGAGGAGATGATAAATTTTAAGATGATGCCTGGAAGGATGGGGAGAAAGATCAAAAGAACTTGAATAAGATGGATTCTAAGCGTGGAGGTCATGGTGTTGGAGATGAAGGAAGAATAAGAATTTAAATAAATAAAAAAATGATGGAGAATATAAGAAACCTGAACCAGAAAGGGCTTGAACTAAATTATAATTATACAGAGGATTTTATTTGCAAAAATTCTCTTATAATTCCTGCTTAGTTCATTTTTTGCTTCTAATCATGAAAATCCTATTACTTTTTCAGGCTCTTATTACAACTGATTTCAGTTTTTAATTTTTTTAAATGCTGTTATATTTTCAATTAATACATTATTTAAGCGAATCATCTTTTGTTTACTATTGATTGGTGCTTCTTATTATATATTAATAGATGGATGTGTGCTACTTCCATGGTGGTTGAAGTTCTACTCATGCTAAACTTTAAGTACATTTTATACAGGTAAGGTGTATCATAAGGAATATAATACGGGATTGGACGATAGAGGTACTTATGCCATTTACATCGACATTATATGGTCTTTCATTTTCATGCTAATTTCTCAAGTTGCAAATGCTACATATTTTATGCAGGGCCAAAGGGAGCGTGATCAATGCTATAAGCCAATCCTTAAGGAGCTTGATCGCTTATTCCCTTCTCGGAGCAAAGAACGGTATTGCACTATCTTCATAAGCTAATTTACTGGATTAATAATGGAGAAGTGCTAAATAATCTGTCAAGCAAATGGTGTGTTACTGTTCCATAATTTATTAATTTATCGTGTGTGCATTCTAGTGTGTTAATTGATCAAGCAACAGAACCCAGTTTCGAAGATTAGTTTTTTTTTCATTTATTCTGAAATGTCTAATATCTATATTTGTGTAATTTATTTATTAAAATGGTTTTTTTTTTAAAAATAGTTGAGTGTTAACTTCCAGTTTAAGGGCAGTTAGAATGAAGATAATACTTTGATGTTTGGTTGACATAGATTGCGCCCATTATAAATTAATTTCTTATAATTAAAGTATTATTTTGGATTGGAAAAGGGTTTAAATATTCAGAGAGGTTATATGAGCATGATCAATTTAAGCTCTTACTGTATGGGAGAAAGAACTGGCTACCTCCTCACAACTGGTAGCTGTATACTGGTATTAGCATATTTGCTAAGAATCTAAATTAACTTAAATTTATCTAGGCATACTTGATTTCTAAAAAATAAGGGTTGGCAATCATTTTGGATGGTTTAAGAATGCTTTGTTCATTGTCTATGCCTCTCATACCTGAAGCATCAGACATAATCACATAAATCTCTAGCTGAATCTGGTTGATATGTTCATTATTGAGAATAAGCTTTCGAGGATAATATTTTGTTATTTGTATCACAAAATAGTTTTATCTTTTCCCTGATGAAAAGCCGTTGTTCTCTCAAAGCAAGTCTTTTTCTTCCATTTTCAGATAATCCTTTTCAAACAGTGTTAAATGATGATTAATAGCAAGCATGTTGTTTTTATTAAGTATTTTTGACATTACTAGTTTTAGTTTGCAACTATCTCATGCATTGGGTTTATTTAATTTCTTTTTTAACTACTCTGAAGCTACTGCTGGATCTATCCATCTGAATTTGCATATTACTCATTTCATAGTTTCTATTTCCATTGTTGTCATGGTCTGTTCTAACCCCTTTATATGTATATATAATAGGCCTCCTTCTTGTTTGGTCCCTGGTGCTGGACTTGGGAGATTGGCTTTGGAGATCTCTTGTCTTGGTATGCATGTTGTTTGAAAGTACCACATGGAATATGTATATCTGGTGGTCACATGGGCTATTTTCTTTGACGAGCAGGTTTTGTAAGCCAAGGAAATGAGTTTTCATATTATATGATGATCTGCTCCAGTTTTATCCTTAATCAGTAAGGCAGTTGTCCAGATTTGTTTGGATGTAAAACTCATAGCATTCCATTTGGCTTGTTTATTATCAGATTTAAGATTCTTTTATAATTGTTAGCGACTTATGTAACTTTGGTGTCTGTCTTGTGCTAGCACTCAGGCTGCTGGTGAGTGGACTATTTATCCTTGGATCCACGGCAATTGCAATTCTCTTTCAGACATTGACCAACTTCGTCCTGTTTCATTTCCTGACATTCATCCCGCAAGGTACCAGTCCTGTTGCGTTTATGCCTTCTTTATAGTAAAGAGTAAATCCATGGCTTCATGTATTTTGTGAAATTTTCTCTGAAATTATTTGAAAGATCTCTGCATGAATGATTATTCAACCTGATAAAGTCTTTGCTAGTTGTATTTGTTCTAGCTAATACATTTTTTAAGGCCTACCAACATCTTTAATTTAAGAAAAGTCCAGCTCAACTTAGAGGCTGTGAAAACACTCATCCTGGAATCCCATGCCCATATCATGAAGCAAGCAGGTGCATGGCATGCAGGCAAAATTTATGTTGAATTATTTCTTAACCTGTTAACTCCTTCAGTTCCATTATACCTGCAGTGCTGGCATTACTGAAGGGTTTTCTATGTGTGGCGGAGACTTTGTAGAGGTTTATAATGATGAAAGCCAGAAAGGTATAACAGAAACTATATATATATATATATATATATATATGCATATATATATATACCTTTATCTCTTCTCATTTTTTTTTTAAATCCAGTATGTACATATGACTGTTACTTTACAATTTTATACTCTATGTTGAAGTTCCTCTTTTGTTCAGAAACAGAAATATTTTTTGGATTAATTAACTTAGAGGTCTTGATTTCTGTCAAGATTTGATATTGTTCTTGCTTGGCAAATTGTTTTTCTAAAGCCAGAATTTTCGATTCTTACAGGTACCTGGGATGCAGTAGTTACTTGTTTTTTCTTGGATACAGCACACAATATTGTTGAATACATTGAAATAATATCCAACATTGTCAAAGATGGAGGAGTAAGTGTTCTGGAATGATATTCTGCTGTAATCTTTCTTCAGATGTTTCTCTCATGAGTCAAATAAATGATCCATATTTCTGTAATAAAATCTGTATAGATCATTGAGGATTCTTTTCTTCCTGCACTTGTTCAATTGATAGGTTTGGATAAACATGGGACCACTCCTCTATCATTTTGCAGATTCCTATGGGCCTGATGATGTATGTTCATCTGCCTTCTCTGTCGGTGCAATACATTATAACCAATAATTCCTTTGATGTTGAAAGAAGTTAACATTTTGATTCTTCCTTTCAGGAGATGTCTGTTGAACTAAGCTTGGAAGATGTGAAAAAGGTTGCTTTCCATTATGGATTTGAATTAGAGGTAACTCAAATTATTATTTTTTCAATAAAATCACAAATTAATAGTAAATAAATAATAAACTGTAGTATTCATTCAATGTATGTTTCTATGATTCCCAGGTGGAGACCACCATTGAAACAACTTATTCTGCCAATCCTCGATCCATGATGCAAGTAAGCCTCTTATCATCAATTCCTCTTCTTGTAATGTTTAATGATCTCAATACTTAATCAACTGTGGACATAAATAATATGGAGGGCCCACTGGCAGGAATGACCCCTCATAAGCTCCTTACCCGGAACTTCTTTTATGTCTACGAGGGTTCCCAAACTTCGGTTTTATGCACCTAAGGTTCCAATGGCCATTGTTGTTACCCATGTCTCTTTCACCCTAGTAATCATATTTTTGCTGGTGTGCAAATGCTGATTTGTCGGATCAATTGCCTTTATTGTCGGCATGAGCAACAAAGACTTATTCAAGTGGCAATTTAATTGGGCATCATCATTGATGGGAAATTAGCATAATAGGAATTGAGTTAATCAAGAGATGATTAAACATAAAATTATTCAACTTTCAAAAAATTAAAAAATAAAAATTGCAGACGTGCTAGGTGACTCAATAGACCCACCTTTCATGGACTTGCCACCACGTCATCAGACATCAGTCAGCATCTACATAACAGTTACTTGGGCAATGCTGTAGAACATAAGGACCTTAGTTGCCCTGAACTGAAATGTTGGAGATTTCGGTGACCAAAAAAATGGTCATGGTTTAAGGTACAATTCTTTATAGCTGAAAGAGTAATCCTGTCATTATACCTATCTGAAATGCACTGAATAAGAAGTTTCAAAGCTTTCAAAATCTAGCATTTTTTATGGTAAAAAATTTCATAACATGCCTACCACCTGGACTTTTTCAGACCTGTGCTTTCTGTGGTGCATATTCAACTCTAATCAGGACTGAATTGTAGGCTATTTTGCTTTAATATGAAAATTTTAAACTTGAAATATACTCATACAGTAAAACCGCACACAATAAATTTTGTTCATGGATCTTATTTGATAACTTTGTTTAAGTGCATAAGTTTATTGCTTATAATTGGCAGACAATCTCAAAATTTTCTTTTGTAACCACAGAACCGATACTTTGCGCCTTTGTGGACAATGAAGAAGAAACAAAAGCCTTAAACTCGATGTCTCATTCATTGGTTGTTCTTCGGCAAGTGATGTACTCATAATGAATGTGATTAATCACAAGTTAAATAAAAGATTTGTTTTATATGTGTATCGAGTTGATAGTTTTATCTGAGACGGAATTTTCCGTAAAATGTACTGATTTATCTGAGATTGGACAAGTAAATGCCTTTATAGCTTGAACAAATTTGTTTTGTATGCATCAGGTTGATAGTTTCGTATTTTATACTTGATCTGATGTAAAATCAAAGAAACAATTGACTGTTGTAGTGCTTTATGTGCTAGTTCATTACTATAAGGTTAGATACACATGTTTGATTTCTATGAAGAGTTACATATTATATGCACTTTTTGTTATATACATTGTTAGGCTATAATTTTTTTTTTAATGAGGTTTTATTTGTATTTTCTTAATTTGATTTCTTGTGTGCGGTTGGAAAATTTATATAAAAATCATGGATAACATAAGGGAGTTCTTGGCACTCACCTTGAGTTTCTTGCCATTTGTTCCTCTTTTTAGAATTGAAGGTGACAATGATAAGGAAAAAATTTTTGTGATCATTTTCAGAGATTTATCTGTTAATGCCAAACGAATGACATACCCATGAAGTTGTTGAATTGTTTTAGTTCTTATGGCTTCTTGGTGTATTTTAAAAATAGCTATATTTTTCAGTATGCTAAAATTTTGCTTTCTATAAAATCAAGATATAAAATAATTTTTAATTCTCTTGATTGCATTGATTTGAAACATTTGATTATTTAATATAATTTGATAGTCAAACTATGAAGCAATAGAAAATAACATTTTCCAATATACATAAAAGATAAATATTATTTGCGTTTATTTTTATTATTATTGTTATTATTTTACAAACTGAACTTACTATACATTCTGCTCAACTCATTAATAGTAAGTAGTTCTTTCAATTTCAAAATGTTTTGCCAATTTACAGTAAGTATAGGAAGCACAAATAGCAAAATTTACTACAAAACAAAAATTTAAATCCATTGACAGCCATTGAAACTGTATGATAGCTGTTGCATAAAAAAACATGACACATTATTCATCTGTCCATGCTTATTAGAATGGTTAAAACTGAACGAATTCATCTATTTCAAAACCTAAAATAAACATAATTTCATTTGAGAGATCAAAAGGAATAATGGCTTCACTTTTAAGTATCACTGGAAGCTTTAAATCTTAAAAAGAATAAAGCTGAGTTTTTAATATAAGGTTCATTACTAGGAAGTAATTTTACAAAATAGGAGATCATCTTGAAACTATTCAGATTACAATAGCACAATCAAACAGACTTCCCCAAGAAAGAATACTAGCATCATGGTGATCCTAGATAAAGAATATACTAAAACACCGATGTACATTGCCAACAATACTAGCACCGATATACATAATGTCCGGGACCTGCAAGATTCAGATAAACAAAATGTAAAGCTCGAATTGGACACGAGAACATAAGAATCGCATTCAAATGATAGATGAAGCCTTACCTTAAACACAAATCAGAAACGAAAATCAACTTCTCTTTCCGTTGGTTTTTGCTGGAGGTAATGTTCCAAAAATGTGATCCCAGAGGGGTGAAGTGATTCCAAATCCTTTGTTTTGTATTCTGAAGTGATGGTTTAAATGATATCGCTGATGCAAAAAATACGAATTGTTAGCTATTGTACGGATAACTTGGAATAACGAATTGGAAATTGTATAATTAAAAGAATGAATCATGTTTCTTTCGACCTTAAGCCCTCGAGCGGGATCCTTAGCAGGTTGACCATGGTGCAGATAATAATGAGTGCAGTCATACATCACATAACCCAGTAATCCTCCAGCAAATATAGCAGGAGTTGTGGAAGGTGTTGATATAAGTCTGACCAGATTCCAGAACTAGAACACATTCCGACGAGAAGCAATAGTTACTCATAGTTTGATAGTATCTTATTTGATGAAAATTCTACTGAATCACAAGTTTTAAGAAATAATAGCAGAAATTATGACGAAGTTAATAATTCTTAAGAATAAGAGTTGACATACCGGAATGCACAGAATAGCCGTTGCCGCAGGTGGGAAAACAAGGCGCAATCCATCCATAGGATGCTTATGATGGCATCCGTGAATAAGATAATGGAAAGTGTTTGCCCTAAAACAAAATCCTCAAACTTCAAACTTGATTCAACCATGTTAATACTCAGAAACAAAGAGCCCAGTTTGCTTACCAATAACTTTTCGTTTTGATGTGGAAAAGAAAGCGATGTAATGTGTACTCAATTAATGTCCACAGGACTACTCCGCCTACAACCATCAGAACTAACTCAGATGGTGAATGGCCAATTCGGTAAGACATGAACACAAACCAGCAAACAACTGGAAGCCATATGGTTGGAATTGCCCACCAGACAGTGCGAGTTAATGACTGAAATTTGAGAAGCATGTGAACAAAGTAACATTGAAAATTTTCACACAACTCAATGCTGACAATTTGTGCATGAAAAAAGTTACCTCCCAAAAGTCACTCGCGAAAAAACGAGGACCTTCCTTGCTAACAATGGGCTGATGAACCCATTCCTCATAGGCCTCCCCAAGGTGGCCTACCTAAAACATACTCATATGCAAATTAAAGAAAGCAAAACAAAATTAGATCACCAATCAATCCCATAAAATAAGCATGACATATAAACTTGTAAACCAAGATACGGAGCATTTGATTGATCTTATAGATACATAATCATGTATTTGGATCTCAATTCTCAATGAGAACAATTGCATTCATAGATCTTTTTAAAGAATAGGAAATATAAGAAATTAGAAAACACTCAAGCATGTTAGAAGATGTGATTCAATTAAAAGACTGCTATATATATATATATATATAATCAAGCTATTTAAAAGGGAGAGAGAACATAAATTAACATGGTTAAGATACTTTCAAACTTAACATTGGGCACATAAATTTCTCAATTGAATGTTAAACAGTGAGATATTCATGCAAAACTGTCAACAAAAATGGAATTCAATCAAAGTCAATCTTTTAAATCTCACCTGGAAAACAAGAGGCTTCGTTAAATCAACAGTGAACCCTTGGGCAACCATGTTGTTGGCACCTTATGCTCCTCTACAAATGCACAAATTCACGATGCAACATCATCAAAATTTGTCACACAAACCAAAAATAAAAGACAAAATTCACAAAACTAAACACCCCTAAAAGAAACAGAAAACAAAAATTTCCAATCTCTTCCTCAATGTCTTATCTTTCATCTTTAAATCCAAATTAGAACAAATATATATATATATATACATTCCAAAACCAAAGCCACTTTCAAAAACCAAGTTATCAAAAGAAGACAACATAATGGACTCCAACTCTGGGAAAGAAGGAAAACAACAGATCGAAGGATCACCTCAACAATGCAGCATTCCAAAAACAAAATTTTCAATCACTTCCTCTTAAAAACCTCATCTTTCACCTCTAAATCCAAATTACAACCAACACAACAAAAATTAAAACACTCCACAACAACAACCACTTCCAAAACTAAAAGATAAAAAGATGCATCCAAACGGGAAAAAAAAAAAAAATCTGAGGATCACGTCCACAATTCAGAACATTTCAAAATAGAAAAAGGAAACCAAAAATAAAACTTTCCAATCACGTCCTCATTAAGACCTCATCTTCCGTCTCTAAATTAAAATTAAAACATAAAAACAAGATTGCAACCACTTCCAGAAATCTAATCATCAAAAGTATCCAACCAAGCCGTGTCCAAATCCGACAGATATAATGTTTCTCGAATAACTCTCTCCCCTCCCCACGCGAAGAAGTGGAATAAGGACAAAAATTCCAAATCACTTGCTCCCAAAAACCATATCTTTCATTCTAAATCAGAATCACAACCACAAACACAACTTCAAAACGATTTCACAACTAAAACCACTTTCAAAAACCAAATCATCAAAACAATCCTCTCAATCAGGCTCCAAATCAAGGGAAAAAAAGAAGAAAAAAAAAACACAAAATCCTCAAAAGAAAAACAACAACAGATCAAAGGATCACCTCGACAATGCGGCTCCAATTGCTCCTTCTTCTCCGAGTGTTCAGCCACTCCCTCGGAGAAGAAGAAGGAGAAGAAGACGAACAACAAGAGGCCGAGAGCTAGAGAGAAGAGGAATCGAAGAAGAAGGGTTCGTTATTTATTTGGATTTCGGAGTTTTATTTTGGAAAAATTTTTGTGTGGTTTTGACTGGCGGTGGGGCCCGCAAAAGAATGACTGCCGTTTGTTTTAACGGAATATTCGGGTGCCAACGAAGCCGTCCGCGATTCTCGTGGATTGTAATCATCGTTACTCGTTAGATCTTATGATTTGGTGGGTGTGATATTGAACACTGTTTTTTTTTTTTTAATTTTTAATTTTTAAATTTCATATGAATTGGCATGTCATGTGTGATTTTTTTTTTTTTAAGAATGATATTTTTACTTAATATATTTTTTGAATGACGTGCATTCTTTTTTATATATATGTTTTAAAAATTTAAATTGTTCAGACGAGCAAGAGTTTTTGTAAAATAGAGTAAATGAGGTAAGGTAAATATAGTTTACTAAACATTTCAGTGTTTGGATTGAAAGTAAGATAAATAAAGCTTATCAAACATTCTAGTGTTTGGATTGAAGGTAATAGAAAGTAAAGTTTTATATTAATATTACTAAAATGTCCTTGAAGTTATAAATTATATTTTATGCTAATTTTACCTGTATAATATTATTTTGGTAAATTAAATGTTCTTATTCGACAATTTATAATATTTTATTATTTTTTGCAAAAAAAAAATATTCAAATTCAAAACGAAAACCTAAACTTTTCTATAGGGCATGGATATAATTATCTAAATTCATTAAAGGTATTTTTGTTTTGAAAAAATTCAACCCTCCAAAACCCCCGATTTGGAGGGTTTCAACACTCTATTTAACCCTCAAATACTCTACCTTTCATTTTACCATGGATCAAAATATGGATTTGTCCATAACCTTACCTTACAAAACTCCCATAAACCCCTCTCCCAAGCAAGGCCTAAAGTGTTGTGGGCATAGGATTTAAAGTAAAATTTTTTATTTTTTAATTTAGAAGTAGTAAAAAAAACTTTTTAGCTATTTATTTTATGAATTGATTGTCACCGCACCTATTTCTAGGGTATTTTATTCAAATAGTCATTCAATTATTCGGTCACTCCTATTTGAGTCACTAAATTATCAAAAATTTTAATTTGGCACCTTAACTTTATATTCGTGTTCAATTAGATCATCCACACTAACTCTGTTAACTGTGTGCGGAAGTGACATGCCATGTCACACCCCTTACCACATTAGCGTGCCATGTCAGCTTACCACATGGCAAAGGGGTGACTTAATTGAATGTGAATCTAAAGTTGCGGTACTTAATTGAAATTTTTAATAATTCTATGATTCAAATAAGAGTGACTGAATAGTTGAGTGACTATTTGAATAATTTACCTTATTTTCAAATTTTATTTTTTTAATCTTCTTTTTTATTTTATAAATGACGATTAATTTTTTTTTATTGGAATTTTATTGTGGTTTAGAAGAAAGTGAGATACTAAGTAGTAACTATTTTATTTCTAAACTCAAAACATGTAATTTTGGTTAGTTTTTAGTTTAGAAACGTAAGCATCAAATGTCTGTTGAATGTAATTTTATAGTCCAGAGTTATTTTAAACATTTGGTTGATACATAGGAATTGCAGTAATTTGTGCCATGAACACAAAATCTTTTAAATGCATAGTATTATTGCATTACAATTTCATAAAAAAATGTTTGTAACAATTTCATCAAAATTGTTGTAATTACACTTCCATAGAAACAAACAACACATAAATTCATATATAAGTCTTCCTATTGTAACAGTTTATATTCACAAAAGAAACTAGCCTCGCTAACAAACTAGAAACTCTCACATAATAAAATCACAGTGTCCTGCAAATAATTGCAAACATCATAGGAACTAATTAATCATGGGGATAAATTCTAAAAAAAAAAAATTGTCTGCAATAGAATTCTGTCTACATAGGAATTACAACACTAAAAATAGAAAAAAGAACAAATGTTAAAGATGATTAGAATAGCCAATTAAGAATCTAAAATACATATTGGGAGAACATTTGGTATTTGTAAAGAAACATTGCCTCCTCCCTATGCTTTTTGAAAGACTTATAATCAAAGTCAAACACTCCATTTGGACCAAATTCTTGTTCAAGAAGACAAATGCACGGCTTTCATGAATGAAGTGAACACCATCAACATTGCTCAATTTCTTCTAAACCGCAAAAAAATTCCAATAAACAAAAATTAACTGCCATTCACAAAAACAAAATGTAGATTAAAAAAATGAAATTTGAAAAAAAGGTAAATTATTCAAATAGTCACTCAACTATTCGGTCACTCGTATTTGAGTCACCGAGTTATAAAAATTTCAATTAGGTATCCTAACTTTAGATTCACGTTTAATTAGGGTAACCTAATTGAATGCAAATATAAAGTTAACATAGCTAATTGAAATTTTTGATAACTCGGTGACTCAAACAAGAGTGACTGAATAGTTGAGTGACTATTTGAATAATTTATCCCTTTTTTTTTAACATAAGAAGCTAAAATTAATTAACTCATTAGGCTAAACTGCCCAAGTATATCATTTTCAAACAATTTGAATTGACCAAAATATTTGTCCCATCTTAACAACTATGAGCTAAATTGGCTACAAAGTTTGTAGATTTATTGCCCTCTCATTAACAACGCTGCATCATGTATCAAGACATAGTAAGGATGACAATCTTCTACAATCTTAGTTAGAAACCAAACCACCATTACTGAATTTAATTCAACAATAACAGATGAAAAAACCAGGTTTCTTGCTAGCAATAGTCCTTCACAAATACCCCAAATTTCTGCCATAAGGCTATCCGTTGGACCAATATTATAAGTATCAAAACCCTAAACCCACTATCTATTACAATCTCTGATCAAACATCAGCTGAGATTGTGTTTGTTCCAACTTTTAAAACACCATCAGTATTCAAAATAAAACACCCTAGTCTAATGGCCTCAATCTTACATGTCGTTCCTCACACTCTCTCCTTTTTTCATACCCATTGTGGTACTCATCTCCTTTGAAATCTTCCTCAACATAAGCCAAGCCAGAAGTAGCAGCTCAAATCTTTGCTAAAACACCATGACATTACGACTCTTCCAAATGTGCCATACAATCATAGTAAATTATGTACACCAATAGATAGTGCACATCTCATTTCTTTACAAGTATTATTAGTCACTAACCACTCTTTCAAACTCAAGGGCAAGAAATGTGAGGCATCAATCCCAAAATTCATCCAACAACTCCATACTTCTCTGGCATAAGGGTTCTAAAACACACACACACACACACACACACACATAAAGGCAGATTTAACATCATGCATGTAACATGGGTAAGTCGCATTATTAGCTATATGTGATGGCCACTGATGAGTGTACAACATGCATATATTTTATACCAATTTGTACACTCATCCGGCATGTATTAAGATCATATTGTGGAATTCGATTCTAAATCTAGTGTGTTTCCATTTACAGGCTTAGGACAACACTTCAAGATGAGAGAGAGAGAGAGAGAGAGAGAGAGAGAGAGCGAAAAGAAGCATTTTAGATCTCAAACGATGAACTTGGAACTCTCTTAGCATCATTAGAACAAGGACAATATAAACTGGGTGGCTTACGGCAACTTACGGCCATAAGTTCCAGAGAACCTTGCAGGCATGCTTATACATGTAAGAGAGATTTAGAGCCAATTCAGAGGATCTTAAGGGCAAGGCTTACGCCCGTAAGGATGATCTAGAGGAGCTTACGACCATAATATACGCCTGTAAGGGCAGTCGTAAGAAGCAAAACAGTGAAGCTTACGGTCCAACGTTTACGGCCATAAGCTGGACTGCAACACATACAGAAAACCTTACGGATGTGACTTACGGTCGTAAATGTTCCCATAAGGCTCGCGATCATCTTCTCTAACTCCATTCTGGCCTAGCCCTTACGCTTGCAAACAACTTGTAAGTACTCGGGTATAAATAGAACTTATGAGTGTCATATCCCGTCCCACGGGTCCCATATGTGACGTATCGCCACTTCAGGGAGGTCAAACACCGCCTCAACCCTAAATTGATGTAAGGCTAACCCGTTTCCTATACAAACCACTATAACAGCAAGGATAACCCAACAATTAGTACATATAACAATCCTCCTACACATGATCATCAAGAAACACAACGTATGAAATACAAGTAGTCACATTATGATGGTGATGACAACAACAACAGTCCCAAATTACGGGGTGTGCCCCCATACAAAACCCAAATCAGATTGACATATAACAACATTCAAGAAGAGGAATACATAAAAGGGTTCAACAACATCCTAGTGGAACTCTGATAATACAAGCCAAGGGAAAAACAAGAGTGACATACATAACCCACAATGGAGATGCAAACATGACTCTTGCCAAGGACTTCATGTGTTCACCCCTTACACTATGCTATCACGTGGAAGGAAGAAAGAGGGGGTGAGTAACTAAGTTACTCAGTGAGGCTAAACATGGAACTATAGCCCACACATGCATAAACAGAAACATAAATCAAAACATGCTTTAAAGTTCAACAATGTTAGAATATAATAAAAAATGAGTATAAAATAATAAATGTAAACTTTTCACAAAGACTTGCAAGATAATAACCTTTGAATCCCACAAGGACATCAAAACCAATTTTGAATCCAAAATCATACATTTCTTTCAATAAGTCAATAATTCAAAAGTTCAAGAAATAAATAATTCAAAAGATCGATAGTATCACAAATAGGCATGGAAACCCTCCATCGCTAACCGTGGCCTTGGTTAGATCAAGAGCCACCGAGATGCACATCTCTTGGCGTTGACCGTTGGGAAGCTCGTGTGGTGGCTTCAAACAACCCAATAATACACTCTTTTCAGGTTCTCTACGTGCCTCCTGAAATGGGTGATACCTCATCTGAGTATTCCATGCCACCCTGATTAGGTCAGCCAATGGAAACTCTACTTCTTACAGCAGTAAATACTGGGGATCCCCCAATGTCACCATCAAAACGAATAAATAATAAACTAGCCCACAGGCTCAGTGTATCACTCAACATGATACTAGGAGTTCCATCATAATATCACAAGTTTTCACATATGCAACTTTCACTCCAAGAGTGATTCAATTGATCATACATCTCCAAAGAAATCTTTTTCATCAAGAAAGTATCATATAAAAGCAACCTTTGAAAATATACTTCAAGTGTAACATCATCACAATGAAATTCAACTTAGTTTGCACAACCCATTTAGTCATCATAACAGGGACATAAAGTTTTTTTGAAAATGCATACCTTGAAGCATATAACCCAAAACGTAGGGTTTTCCAAACACAAGTAACATATACTTTGCAAATATTCTTGAAATAAGTTAAATCATAAATAATCATATTTCTAAACACCATAGAAACATTTCAAAAGTTTAAGCAAACAATAAATCAGCATTCAAAGGCAAGGCAACTTGATCATTATAAAACATGCATGATTTATAGTCCATAATTTAGTAAATCCTACTCACAAACTTGGCGAGCTAAAGAACCCTGGTGTTACTACCCCATCGGCTCTTTCCTTTCACTCGAAGTCTCACCTCCTAGAAGCAATTGGCAAACCAACACAAGCATCAAGCATTAACAACAACTTAACCAACTTGAACAAAGGAAAATGCTCAAAGTGGGAAGAAATTGCTTTTAGGGTTTGCTAAACACTCTCACTAAAGATCAAACAAGAATAAATCTCTCACAACTCTTAAAACCACAAGGAAAGCAAGGAAACCCAAACTTGGTTTGGTGCTACAGTAACCCTAACCTAGGAGATGCAGGATCTCACTCAATCTTTAACAAGTTGGGTAAAAGAGCAAGGAGAAGAAGAAGAAAGAGGAACTCACCTCCAAGATTTTCTAAAACCTAAGGACAACCTTTCTTCAAGAGAGGAGAACGAAGATCTCCACTTTTCACTTTGATTGGAGGCTAAGAATGATGAGTTTGGAGAAGGGAAAAGATGGTTCTAGAATATGAGGAATATGGAGCGTAAAAAGGGCTTCAAGAAAGCCCTAGAAACTTGGAGAATTGACCCTTATAAGGTCCTAACCCGAGAGGTCTTGCGGGCTGCCTTGTGACCACAAGGGAGGCCGCAAGGCCCCTCAGGATGGCCTTGCAGGCGCAAGAAAGACCGCAAGGCCTCTCTGGTTAGCCTTGCGAGCTCTCTTACCATTGTAAGGGAGGCCGCAAGGCTCCTACCTTACCTTTTCCCCTTTTTAAGGAGTTTTCCCCACCTTTTTAACCTTCCAAAACCTTAACTAAAGTCCTAACACAAGAGGGCACTCAAGGAACTCATGCACATAAGTTACACTCAAGATACAAGTCGAAAGAGAAGTAGGAAAAAGTCAAATTTCCACAATGAGGATTTTTTAGGGCATTCTCTATTCTATCTTTCTATTCTTTGGGGGAGATTCTTGGAGGTGAGGTTGAGGAAGAAAAGAGATGAATCTCCAGCACCTAAGGAGCAATTTGGAGAGGGATTCAAACCTAGACTGAAGGGGATTAAAGACCGTAGCTGTCAAGCTCATCTTGGCGGTGCGCATTGAAACTTCTCTGATGATTCTTCATCCTAGGTATTGAAAAAGGGTTTTCATGGCTTTCATGTTTTTTTTTTCTATTATTTATATCTTGAATGCTTGCCCTCCATTAATAGAGGGCATATTTGTAAATGTTTGGGTATAGTTAAACTCTAGGGTTTATACTCTTAACTTTGGTTGTTGGATCTTTGATACTTTAATTGATTTCTCATTTGCAATCATATCTATTTGAGTCTAATTGTGTGACTGAATCTTGATTACTGACGAAGCGAAAGCCTTAGCTATCATACTTGGTATTTCTACGTAACAAGAAAAAATTCTCCCTAGCATAGACTTGCTACAATTCGAGAGGATATTGGGTATACCTCTGGTTAGGGTATCTATGAGACTTTGTCTCTTACAATCCTTTCGAGTGTATTGATGATAATTTATGTGCTCTTTACAATCATATGGAGCGGATTTTAGGAGAAATCACATTTCTACTCTATATTTGGATTAGGGGTAACCTCTCTCTTTGGGGAAAGATTATCTATTTAAGAGATTATAATTACTCCACAATAAGGTTTCATATAGTGTTAATGCGATTGTGTGGATGTCTGTATCAGCTTTGCACCTATTCAATTACCCTTCGCCTGAGAAATCAGGGTTTTGTATATTTCTGGAAAACTTTTGGCTCAAATAGGATTGCATGTTTAGACAACCTTTGTCCTGTATCTCATAACCCTAGAGGGATGCTATATCCGGACATCGCTTTCTTTCTTGATTTCTCTTCTATTATTTATTGTATTTTCTTATTTTTATTTGCTTTTGTTTATACACACACCACTAAATCTTTTAGGCTATTTTTTGGGTTTAGAGTCATTACTAGTATTCACTTTCTTCCCTATGGACCGACACTCTGATTTACGCATACTTTATTACGCGATCGGCACGTACACTTATTTCCCTATCAAGTTTTTGGCGCCATTGCTGGGGAAGATTAGTGACATTAGGAACACTTGAATATCCGTCACTTTAGCCATTTATTTTCTAATTAACTTCAATGTTTACTTGCTTCATCTTGGAAATACTCATTTAACCCTTCTTGTTGGCTAATCATTTTCAGGCCATCCTTATAAAAATGATCCGTACGTTAATTAACCAATTGGCCATTATGAATGCATGGATGGATTCTGTTATACAACAAAGTCATTGGGAGAATAATGATTATGCTGAAAAACGGTAGTAAGAAGGGCACAATGATAGAGTTATGTAACCAGTTGTTTCAGCTTGAATTGAAGCAATTTCAGAATGCAAGCCAACAAACTCTAGAAGAAGCATTGGATCACTTTGTAGGTTCCTTGGGAGAGCAACAAGAGGGAGAGCTCAGAGTTTCATCTTTTTTAGGGATTCAAAGCGTGATGTCAGTATCAGTAGACAATGAAGAGGAACATCAAGAGAATGAGAGTGCATTGCAATTTACTCAATTTGGATAAATTAAACGTCGAGGAAAATTTAGATATTTCAAATGAGAAATTAAAAACTTCAATTGGAGAGCCTCCCAAACTAGAATTGAAGAAGCTACTAGAGGATTTAGAATACGCCTTTTTTACCAAAAACTCTAAACTTCCGGTCATCATCTTAGCCCATCTATCTGTTGAGCAAAAGAAGAGGTTAGTTAAAGTTCACAAAGAACATCAAGGGGCAATAGCGTGGAAGATATTCGACATCAAGGGTATAAATCCTTTATTTTATACCCATAAGATCTTAATGGAAGAGGATTACAAACTAGTTATTCAACCTCAGAGGAGATTGAATCCGAACATGAAAGAAGTGGTGAAAGTTGAGGTGATCAAGCTACTGGACATCGAGGTGATTTATCTGATTTCTGATAGTGATGGGTTAGTCCCGTACAGGTTATACCCAAGAAGGGAGGAATGACAGTTATCACTAATGAGAGAAATGAATTGATCCCTACGCGTATTGTTACAGGATGGAGAGTTTGCATTGATTACAGGCAGTTGAAAGATGCTATAAGAAAGGATCATTTCCCATTTCCATTTATCTATCAGATGTTGGAATGACTATCTAGGGATATGTTTTATTATTTCTTTAATGGGTTGTTAAGATATTTTCATATTCCAATCGATCCAGAAGATCAAGAGAAGACAACTTTCACATGTTCTTTTGATAAGTGCTCGTGTTATAGTAACGCGAAGCGTTATTATCTTACAATGAACATATCTTTTACTAGATTTTATCACTAAATTGTGTGCGTTTGTGTATTCTTATGCATTATAGGTTTGTGGAGCTAATTTAGAGAAAAAGAACGAAGTTAGATCTTGTTCGCCGTTGATAGGAAGTTTTCGGACCAAGCAAGGAACAAGGCACGAGCCTAGACTTGTGAGTGTGTGCCAACCTCCTTTGGAGGGGCACAAAGGCAGTCACATTCACAACAAGTCTAACTCATGTTGCTTAGGAGAATTTCACCAAGAAGGAGACTTGAAGCAATCGACACGATCAACCATTGATTGTGTACCCAAATCAATGGTCTCGATGAAAAACAACTGATTCGAGAGCGTTTCGGCGAGATACTGTAGCAGTAATGTAGCTTGTTAATGTAGCAAAACGCTGTAGCAAGCTACTATTCATTTTCTGTCGAAAACCAGGATTTCAGAGATTTCACACGGGCGTGTGGAAATTCCACACGGCCGTGTGAATTGATTTTCTAGCAAGCCAGAAACTTCACACGGGCGTGTGGAAATTCCAGACGGCTGTGTGAAGTCCCGATAAGTCCGATTTTTAAAAGCCGACTCAACATTATAAAAGCTCAATTTTGGATACTTTTGAGATATCTTTGACCTAACTTTCTCCCCAACTTCTGGAGAGTGCGGCTAGGGTTTCGGAGAGAACTTTGTGGAGGTTTGGAGCGCGTCATCGACATCATCATCGACGTTCGGCGGCCGCACAAGACCACGGCCACACCATACGCAAGGGGGTTTTCATCAATGTTTTTACTTTGTGCTTTATTTTATATTTTGATGAACATGTATAGCTCCATGAGGAGCTAAACCCCTCGTGGGTATTCGGACTTGTGAAACCCTAGGATTATTATGTTTCTATGACATTGCTATTATGCTTTTCCATTATTGATGAATAAATTCGAGTTTCAATTTTAATTATCTTTTGCTATTGTTTTCCCTTAGCCGTGACACTAGGGTTGAGAGTAATTTAGGTGACCCTTTTGAGGTGTGACAACTCCTATAGGGTTAGACTACTTAGAATTGAAGAGGGTTGAGAGGGTGAGTCGTGAGGTAGCGAAGCGTCCCCTTTCCCCTCAGGTGTGATTTCTCCCTACCTCCGTTTTCCTTGATTTATTAGCGGTCGAGATGAGGCGTCATAGTTTGGGGATTAATCTAGACTAGAGTTCTTCCACCTAGACCAAAGGGTTAGAACTACTTATAGGAACAGGTTTTATCACTAGGAATCCCTAGAGCTTAAAGCAATCCCACGTAGTGTTAGGCTTAGGTAGATAGACTCCCCTGGGGCTTAGTTGCGCGAGCAACAGAGTGAAGGGTTGACGTAAATCCTAATGCCGGGGCATAATGTTGGGGTTAGTCATGGTTGACCTTAAGTTTGGGACTGTGTATTTAAGGATATCCTCGACTCAATTAACATCAATAGGAAAGTATAATAGCATAGTCTTGCACTAGAAGCATAAGTCCTAGAGGTAGCTTGTCCGGATACCCTACTTCATCCATTGCTAGTCTTTCTCTTTTCACTTCTACTTGCACTTTCTTGTCTTCCATCTCTCTATTTAATTTCTTGTCTTTTATTCTCATTGCTTCCATAATTCAATCACCAATCTTATTATTACCTTTCGTACACCGCACAACTAAATATCGAAATCTTGTGTTTTAAATCCCTATTCCCTGTGGATTCGACTACCCACTCACCAGGGTAAATTTTGTTACTTCGACAAGCCCATGCACTTGCGGGATACACACAAGGGGTCGTGTCATCTTTTGATATGTTTACATATAGAAAGATGCCTTTTGGTCTATGCAATGTGTCTGCCACCTTTCAACGCTATATGACCACTATATTCAATGATCTTATTGAAGATATTATGGAAGCATTCATGGACAATTTCTCTGTCTTCGGGGACTCTTTTGAATAATACGTAGAAAATTTGAAGAAGGTCCTACGGAGGTGCGAGGAGACTAAATTGGTTCTAAATTGGGAGAAATGTCATTTCATGGTTCACGAAGGAATAGTTTTGGGGCACAAAGTATCTCAACATGGGTTATAAGTTGATCGAGCAAAGATTAAAACTATCAAGAAGCTTCTACCTCTGTCCTCAATAAAAGCCATGCGGAGTTTCCTTGGGCATGCGGGTTTTTACCGGTGTTTCATTAAGGATTTTTGGATGATAACCCGGCCTCTCACTAAGCTTCTTGAGAAGGACATGCCTTTTGAATTCTCCACGGAATGTCTATCGACATGCGAGACACTCAAGGAGAAACTAGTGAATGCACCAATCGTTATAGCCCCTGATTGGAATCTCCCCTTTGAAATTATGTGTGATGCAAGTGATCACGCAATTAGAGCTATCTTAAGACAAAGAAGGGACAAGCATATTCAACCTATATCCTACACTAGTAAACTCTGAATGATGTGCAAGAAAATTACACAACCATCGAAAAGGAGTCATTGGCTGTTGTTTTGCATTTGAGAAATTTCGTTCCTATCTTATTTTGTCCAAAGTCATAGTTTTTACAGATCATTCTGCACTTCATTATCTGTTTAGAAAAACGGATGCCAAACCGAGGTTAATATGTTGGGTTTTTTTTTGCAAGAATTTGATGTGGAGATTAAGGATAAACGAGGCACGAAGAATTTAGTAGTGGATCACTTGTCAAGGGTTGAGCACTCGGGAGAGAAATCTCAAGAAGAAATGAAAATTAATGATTCTTTTGCTAAGAGCACCTATATTCTATCATTGCCTTAGGTAAAGTTAATACACCTTGGTTTGCAGACTTTACTAATTATCTCGTAGCTTGGGTCCTTCTCAAACACTTAACCTCACATCTCAAGAAGAAATTCTTTGCAAATGTGAAGTATATGGAACAATCCATACTTTTTTTTAGTTTGCGCAGATCACATCATCTGATGGTGTGTTTCACACAAGGAAAGATGGGAAATCATTAGGCAGTGTCATTCAGGACTCGCTGGAGGGCATTATAGTGCAAACAAAACTACAATGAAAATGCTTGAAGCTGGCTTCTTTTGGCCATCCATTTTTCATGATGCACAAAGGTACATTCAATGCTGTGACAATTACCAGTGCACAAGAAACATCTCTCGCCATTTTGAAATGCCTCGAAATTGGATTATTAATTGTGAAATATTTGATGTTTGGGGTATTGACTTCATGGGCCCTTTCCCTAGTTCTTTTGGGAATAGGTACATCTTGGTAGTAGTAGATTATGTTTTGAGGTGGGTTAAAGCTCAAGCTTTACATTCTGATGATGCTAGAGTTGTTTGCTAGTTTCTAAAAAGGTTATTCTCTTGGTTTTGAACACCTAGGGCAATTATTAGTGATAGAAGCACACATTTTTGTAATGCACAACTAAAAAGGGTTCTCAAAGGGTATGGTGTCACTCATAAAGTAGCTACTCTGCTACTCTGTATCATCCTCAAACTAGTGGCTAAGTAGAAGTCTCTAATCGTGAACTGAAATGAATTTGAGAAAAATTGGTAATCCTTGGTAGGAAGGATTGGTTTGAAAAATTAGATAATGCTCTTTGGACACCTTTGGGAACCTCTCTATACCAGTTGATCTATAGAAAAGCATGTCATTTACTGGTTGAGTTCGAGCATAAAGCATATTGGGACACTAGGTTCTTAAATTTTGATTTAGAAGCCGCAGGAGGAAAAAGAAAACTTTAATTGAATGATCTAGATGAATGGTGGAAAATGTCATATGAAAACTCTCGTACTTAGAAGGACTGCACAAAAATTTATCATGACCAATTGATGAAGCCAAAACATGAGTTTCATGAGGGAGATCATGTGTTGCTTTATAATTCTCGTTTGAAACTTTTTCCAGGAAAACTTAAATAAAGGTGGATGGGACCTTATTATATTACTTAAGTATTTCCCCATGGGGTGATTGAGATCACACATTCAGAACATAACACATTTAAAATAAATGGTCAGAGTCTAAAACATTACTTTGGCGATACTCCTAATTCAGGTAAAGAAATTTTCATGAGAGACCACCATGACATGCACATTTTAGGTACATTAAGCTTGTGATGTTAAACAAGCACTCCTTGGGAGGCACCCTAAGCAAGAATTTTTCGTATTTTGTTGGGTTTGAGTCTTTAGTTGTAGTTTTCATAGTCTTGTTTGAGTTTGCAATGAATTGCTCCTCTTGTCGTTAATTTCATGTGTTGGTTGGAAGCTTGTGACCCTCGACACTCATTATGCGCTTCTTAGGTCTTATATGTATTTGAGCTTAACTATAGGAAACTGGGAAAACATGCTACATTTTCCAGGACTCTTACAGGCTCCTTACACCTGTAAGCATGTTCATAAGCTATTTAAATGATGTTTATTTGACGAAAGGCATTCATTGGAGATGTTTTTAGCAACTTACTTTTGAAGTGGAAAGATTGATAACTACTTGTGTTATTTTGAGTGAATTGCTCACTCTCGCAGTGGGAGTTGAATATGAGAACTTACGATGGCATGTTGAGATTTTGCTATCATGTTGATGTACTCACTAAGCATACGGGTTGTATGTTACTTACTTGTTTGGATGGTAACAAGGGAGCCGAGCTCCAATACTTACTGTAGTAAAATTTAGATGGTTCCCACGAGGTGACCTAATAGAGTTGGAAAATTGTCAAACCAATTATGTCATTTCAGGTGGGAGTGTAGAATCCTGACGTGGATATAGTTGGGATGTTCAGAGTCGCCACACGGACTCTCCAGCAGCCAACGCCAAGAGATGTGTGTCTTGGAGGCTCCAAACCTAACCGAGGCCCAAGTTAGTGAAGAAGAGTTTTGTAGGCCATATACTATGCCGATGTTTATCGATTTATATATTCTTTGAACTCTGGTTTATTTGAGTTGTTGAAAAGAAAGCATGAGTTTGGATTTCAAACTGGTTTCAAATCATCGATTGTTTTAAAGAGGTTATTATTGTTGTATTAATTGTGCAAAATCCAAATTTCGTGTTTCACCATTAGTATTAGTGTTATCTTTGTTATTCTCAAACTTATGAGGATTTTCATCATGTTAGAATTGATAAACCTTGTATTTTAAAATTGTTATACTTGTATTTAATTTAGGGATGTACTGATTTATTTGTAGTATGGTAAAGTTGGTTTAATGTCAACTTATTTTATAGTTTGAACCTGTGTTTGGTATTTTGTAGTTTTGCTATTTTAAAACTCTAGTTGAGTTTTAAGATTCCTTTGTACTATTTTACTTTTGTTGTATTTTGTTACAGATCATTTTTATGTGTAAATGTGTTCTAAACCAAGTATTTTAGTAGCAAAGTATCATTTGGTGATTTATGATTATGGGTTTTATTTTTGGTATATTTCTGGTGGAGTTATGCTAATCCCTTCACTGAGTAACTGTGGTTACTCATCCCTCTTTCTTCTTCCTAGTTTTGTTGCAGGTAGTAGGTGAGGCTATGCGGTTGCGTGCTGAGCATTTGCTGCCTTCTTATCTTTCTTGTATCTCATTCTATTCATGTATATTGTTTTGGATCATGCACATGTTATTTGAGTCTTGGATCCACTAGTATGTCAAGAACTCTGTTGCACGGTGTTGTATTTAAACAACTCTTAAACTTTTATGTATCACCTTTTGCTACTATTGTTAGTATTGCCTTCTTGCGTGTTTGTAAACTTCTCTTTTCTATTCTTACTGTTGTTGTCATTGTTGTTGTTGTTGTTGTTGTCATTGTCATTGTTGTTGTTATTACTTCCGCTGGGCGTCACTGTTTCTGAAACTCTGCATTTGTGTTAAATATCGTTGATTCCAGGTTTATTGATCAGCCTTGCTCTATCTCGAGGGTTAAGTGGCGGAGTATCCCTCCTCGAGATTGTCGCAGCGGTTGTCGCGTCCCGTGGGCCCGCGGGTCTGGGCGTGACAGGGGTAATCTCTCTCTTTGGAGAGAAGATTATCTACTTAAGAGATTATAATTACTTCACAATAAGGTTTCATAGAGTGTTAATGCGATTGTGTGGATGTCTGTATCAGCTCTACACCTATTCAGTTACACTTCACTTGAGAAATTGGGGTTTTGTATATTTATGAAAACCTTTAGGTTCAAATAGGATTGCATGTCTAGACAACCATTATCCTATACCTCATAACCCTAGAGGAATGCTATGCCCAAACATCACTTTCTTCCTTAACTTCTCTATTATTATTTCCCGTATTTCCTTGTTTTCATTTGCTTTTGTTCACACACACACACCTCTAAATCCTTTTGGCTATTTTTGTGTGTTTAGTGTCCTATTCTTCCTTGTGGACTGACACTCTGGTTTACGCACACTTTATTACACGATCGGCACGTACACTGACGTCCCTATCAGTTACCTACGAAACAAGTGCCAATGCACCGCAATTGCAAAGGTCATTCAAGTAATAATGTAAAACCCCTTATGGTTGTAAGCACCTCGTATAAGGAAAACAAAGAGCCTTATGCTCGCGGCTTACGCTTATAAGCAGCTAGCGTTTAAGTCCCCGCCGGCAATCCTTTGGAGTCTATTTCAATTTTTCTTCTCCATTTCCCATCGCCAGTGAGCTTCTCCTCTCCCATTCTTTTCCCCTTGTCCTCTCTTCTCATATTTGAGTGCTTTAGAACATGTTTGGACCGCTTTGGAAGCTTTTCACCACGTTAATTTGTTTTATTTCTTCCTCATGCTTGAAGATATATCATTTTTCTTAATTTTTATAGAAAAACCCTCTGTTGAATGAGGTGAAATGTTTTGTATTATGTTCTAGAGGTCATAAATTAAGTCTTAAGTAGATGTTTGTACGAATTTGGAGCTTTAATATACAGGAGGGGTCCTTACAGTTTAGGCTCGAGGCTTATGATTGTAAAGATTGCCGTAAAGCCAGTTCCCCCGAGTCTTGCTGCCGTAAGTCTACCCATAAGCAAACCGTAAGAAGTTTTGTTGTTAGAGACATTCATATTTTTGAACTAATTTTTTACATTTTCTCTTTCATAGAGTGACTCGAGCAAAGTGGACCACCACTGTCCCATCTAAGAGGGCCAAGGATCGAGGCATCGACTATGAGAGCAAAGAACGTCACATCCTCCATTCCCGCTCCATAGGCAAAGATGATGTTCTCTGCCCCCCATTTCTGAGAGTGATATATCTTCTAGAAGACAAAATGGTTCGACCAGCCTCATATTATAACCTGGTAAATGCTAGTGCACTTGGGATTAGAGGATGAGGTTCGCCATATGGTGGACTTCAAGGAGTGGAATCAGCTCTTATCAGTCGAGAAGCCAGTCTACCGTGATGTAACTTAAAAGGTGCTTAGCATCTTTGAAGTCAACAAGAGTCCGATAGGGTTTTCTCGGCCTGGTGCTATTCAATTCTAGATGTTTCATGAGCTTTAACGGAGTTATACGGAGTTCTCTCTACTACTGGGTCTACATGACACTGATTTCACCTTGACCAAACAGTAAGAGTATCTCTTGATTGACAGAAGTTTGGCTCTTCCTTAGCCGGGGAAAGAACTACCAGCCGTGGTTGATAAAGGCTTCTTGTTTGATCAGGCCAGCGTATAGGTACTTGCACATAGTCACCGCCTAAACGATCATAGGCTATACTGATAGTATGGGAGTGGTGGGCGCCATGAGTTATATTTCTTGCACAAAATGATGAAGCACCGCTTCATCCACCTAGGGCACGTGCTGATAGACTTCCTTGAGCACTAGGGCTAACAACCATGCCTCAGCGCTATATTTGTCGAACCATACATCATGTGGTTCATGCGAGGGATGGGACTTATGGAGTATTTTGAGGATCTTGCGCTTGTCAGCACCCCACCATCTCTGTGGAACTAGACCCTCCACTCCATGGGAATGAACATCCGACGTGGCTCCCATTATGTCCTCGCCCTTAGCATTACTGATCAATGAGCCGATCATGGTGAGGATGGTTCAAATTGGGAGTCAGAGGATGAGTATAGTGTTAGTGACTCATTGCTTCCATTATCAACAGTCTGCCGAAGCACCTCTAGCCCCATAAGTGCCACCTCGATGATGATCGTGGCACTAGATGATGAAGGCACATATTGAGGCACTGCAAGCTGAGCACCAATAGATTCGGGTAGACTAGTGCATCATCATGGAGTCTTAGGCGAGGATTGAGACCAACTTTGGCCACGGGCTGGATATTCTAACCCGCTTGGCTCTAGCTCCTCTGGTACCGACTCCACCGAGAACATTACATCCATTGATTGACTCCGTGCCCACCTCTGAATCCGCAAAGCCATAGATTTTTTATTTTTTTACCACTTTCTTTGTACTTTTTATGTCTTTTATACTTGTATTTATCTTTTATAGCAATGGTTGACCCTGCTAGTTTTGTATTCCATTTTTGAAATTTTAGTGGATTTTATTTTCTTTTTTTCTATTATTTTGTATTATTAAGCATCAATGAACTCCCTTGGTTTTGCAGGATAAGTGAATACAACACCCAACACTCTCAACTTAAAGGGATATTCACTCGGTCTTTTCTTGACCTTGAGTAAACCCCTGCCACATAAGCATAATAAGAATGCACCATGCCAGTTCAAAGATCATATCAATTTAATTTTAACCGGTGAAGTACTCGTCTTCCTTCTACCTCCTGTATCTTTTACATTGACGTTCCATTCATGCTCTTTTACATACATTGAGGATAATGTATGCTTTCAAGTGTGGGGGAAGGAATTAGGATTATTTAAGCTCTTTACATGCCAAGTTGTTAACCTATGAGGGTGTATTTGAATGATTAGTGAAAGTTTCATAGTACAAGGGTGGATATATGCTGGAATTGTAATATTAAGGACTTTTGGTCATTGTTTTTTTTATTATTATTCTGGGTGTACTCTGTAGTATTTTGTTTGGTCTAGGGAGTACACAGTTGTAAAATGGTTATTTCTACATCTTTCTACAAAATACAAGGGCAGAGAATTTCATGGGCTTGTATGTGGGCATGCACCTGCCCGTGTAACTCTTTGTAAAATACTGTTAAAGCAATGCTAAGGGTACGAAGACCTTGATGGCTCTCAACTTAGTCATGACGATGGCTAATACAAAGAGGTTTTTCAGGCTATTGTTTTGGGAACACCTTTACATTTCAGTCTTTGTAAAATAATGATTTCTTGAAATGAATCTTGGAATTGTGAACTCCATATATGGTTTTAAAGTGGTTTTAAACCAAAATTGTCATTCTTGAATATTGGAAACCTTATCGAGTTAAATTGATTCTTATACTCATTATGAAACCTACATATTTAAATATATGTTGCTACATGTATATGTTAAAATGTTTGAAATGATATGTATATTTGTAAAAGGATTATTTATTCGGATTTAAATGCTTTGCTTTCATCTCCTTTAGAATTATGCTAATCCACTCACTGAGTGGCTTTAGTTTCTTACCCCTTCTTTCCCCCTTTCCAGGTTATAGTGTTAGCGACGTTGCAGACAGGTGAAGTGCTTGGCAACTACAACTTTTCATCCACCTTCATATCAAGTCTTGATGTATGTATTTTTTTAGCATGGTTGTATGGTACAGGGAACATGGATCAACTAGCGTCATTAACTTTGTATTTGTATTTCTTGCAATTTACCCATTTTCTTGGAAACCTTGGTTCTGCTTGTGATTTGTATGTCATTCTGAACTCTGTTGACCTACTTATTGAAATTCATGTTTCTGTGTGCAATTACTGTATTCTATGCCCTGCATAATTCTTATATGTGATTTTTGTTTAGTTTTGTGTAATCTAGGGAAATTGTAAGCCTTGAGGTGTGACAGGGGACCGAAAGTGCAAGGGTTGTCGCAGTAATAATACCCCGGTGAGTGGGTAGTTGAATCCACATGGAGTAGTGATTCAAGACAAGAGAAATTGCTACTTAGCTAGTGCGAGAATAATGGTGGTGAGAGAAAATAATGTGTGTAATAAAAGAAAGAGAAATATGGAAGAAAGAAAAGTGCAGGGTAAATATTTTACTAGGTCACTAAACTTTGGTTCATTTTCACTTTAATCACCGAACTTCAATTTGTATCAATTTGATCACTCAACTTTAATTTAATTTCACCTGGTAATAAATCAAATATTTTAAACCCCAATTAATTACATGGGTGTATGAAAATCTGAGTCAATCCTTACCATAACACATTATTAAGTTTATTGGAAGTGTCCATGTCATCAAAAAAGAACTACATCATTCATTTGGAGGTCAAAATTTCTTGATTTACTATCCGATGAAATCAAATTAAAGTTGAGTGATCAAATTGATACAAATTGAAGTTCGATGATCAAAGTGAAAATGAGTCAAAGTTTAATGATCTACTAAAAAATTTAACCCGAAAAGTGCAAGCAAAGAATAAAGAGGAAACAATCAGTGCAAAGATGGGGTACCCGGACAAAGCTCCCCCTAGGACTAATGCTTCTAGTGCAAGACTAGTATTATACCTTCTAATTGATATCTAATGAGTCGTGAAAATCCTTAAGAACACGGTCCCAAACCTAAGGTCAACCGTGACTAGCTCCAACACTATGCCTCGGTGCTAGGATTCACTACAACCCTTTACTCTATTGATCACTCAATTAAGCCCCAGGGGAGTCCATCTCTTAAGCCTCATACTACGCAGAACTGCTTGGGGTTCTAGGGATACCAAGTGATAGACCATGTCCCTAAGTATAGTTCTAACCCTTTGGTCCAGGCGAAAGAACCCTAGTCTCAGTTAAGCCCCAACACTAGGATTCACTACAACCCTTCACTCTGTTGCTCGCGCAACTAAGCCCCGGGGGAGTTCATCTCCTAGCACTTCACTCTACTTCGACTGCAAAGAACTCTTAGAACACGAAGGTAAGGAAAATCACGCTGAAAGGGAAAGGGGATGTTTCGCTACCTCTCGACTCATCCTCTCGACCCTCTCCAATCTCATGTAGTCTAATCCTATAGAAGTTGTCACACCTTCAAAGGATAACCTAGATGATTCTCAATCCTAGTGTCATGGCTAAGGGAAAATCAATTACAATTATTATGCAAGATTGAAACTCAATTAAAAGCATCAATTAAGAAAGCATAATAAAAGTCATAGAAACAATGTCATCCTACGGTTTACAAGTCCGAATACCCACTAGGGGTTTAGCTCTCCATGGAGCTAAACAAAATCATCAAAGTGTATGTATGAACAAGCATAGCAAACATAGATAAAACCCCCTTGAGATGGGTGGCGATGATCTTGTGAAGTCACTCCGTCTTCTTCACCAAGCCCCTTGTCAAGCCTAGGGCACACATCGCCAAATCGATGCCTGCGAAAGCTCCCTCAATAGCTATCTTCCAAAGGACGTCGATGTCGATGCCGTAGAATGCTCCAAAAGCCTCCCAAAATCCTCTCCAAACCCTAGCCGCGAGCTCTCCAGAAGTTGGTCAAAAAATAGGTTAAAAAGTCCCCGAATAAATCTGAGTCACCCCTATTTAAAGATTGAAATTGGGTATCCACACGCCCGTGTGGATTTTTTGGAAATCAATTTTTGGCGCGTAGTGAACAGTAAACTGCTTCATTGATTTGCTACAATACTCATGCCTAAGTTGTTCCTGACTTCATGTTCTTCAACGAGCCCATTGAATTAGGCACACAACCAACGGTAGATCATTTCGTTTGTTTATTTTCTCCTAATTGACGAAGTTCTTCAATGTTACACGGGCTAGACTTTATGAGTGTGACTGCCTTTGTGCCCATCCAAATCATAGACAATTCGAACACATTGGAGGTTGGCACACACCCACAAATCTAGAACCTGTGCCTTGATCCTTGCTTGGTCCAAGAAACTCCTCCACAAATGCGGACATGACCTAATTTTGCTCTTTTTTCTCTAACTCTTCTCCATAACCATACAGGCACAAAAGAACACAAATGCACACTAATCAATGATAAAATCTGAGAAAAGTAATGCTCAATGTAAGAAAATAACAATTCGTATTACTTAAACATGAGCACTTATGAAGGTGATTCAAGGGTTGGATAGTGTGTATCTTTCCTCAGGATCGTCGTGATAGCTGTCATGTGCCTGCCCCGCAGGTCGAGGCATGACAGGAATGATTATTTTTTTGTTCTATATTTTTTAGTTTTTCTCTATTCTTGATTATTTGCTCAATTTTAAACACAAAATTTCTCTCTGTAGTGACTTAAACTTTTGATGACTTTATATAGTCTAAGCTTACATTAAAATCAAATGGAATAATTGTGAAAAAAAAATTTTCAATTGTGAAAAGAATTGTTTAACCAAAAAAAGGAAATATTAGGGGTGGAAAGAGCTACCCCTATGAGATGTGTGAAGCTACTCTCGATAAGTCAGATACCATGTATGTCAGAACGATAGAAATAGCTATCTCTTTAGGTGAATGAAAGCTACCATCCTTGAGCGAATGGGTGGAAAGAGCTACCACTTTTAGGAATGTAAGCCACTCTATGGGGCCCGAGAGAAAAGACTACTTTAGAAGTGGTGTGAAGCTACCACTTTGAAGAAGAAAAAAAAATGTAAATAGTAAATTTTTGCTATGCGAGTCTTATAGGTCGAAGGAAGTGAAGTAGAGAGTTATAACACTCACACATACTCAATAATCTTGAATAGAGTTGAACTATTTCTTGGAACTTGAAAATTTTTAGCATTCATTCATTGAAACTCTCCCGACTACTCTTAGAACTCCCCAATTTCGATTACTTGAGGTCATGCACTTATTCCTCTTGGATTGTAATATGTCTTTTTCTCGAGGACAAGCAAAAACTTTAGTGTGGGAAAATTTGATAAGTGAATAATTGTATATTATTTTATATTATTTTTATACACTTATTTCGCATGTATTAAGGTGTTTATTTGAAAGATGTTGTTAAACATGGAGTAAATTGTGTTTCCAATTGATGACAACACATAATGAGGAGTGAAAGCCATTTGAAGCTAAAATGAAGAAGATAGAGTTCTCTCAATATCAATAGCTGAAGAACAAGCCATACAGAACATCTTACGGTCACCTTACGACCGAACTTATGGTAGTAAGTCTCATCCATAGAACCTTGTGGGGTATGCTTATGCCCATAAGGAGAAGCATAATGACTAGACAGAGGGACTTATAGGCAGGACTTACACCCATAATCCAAACCATAAGAGCCATCTAAAGTAGCTTACAAGTAATAGAACACATCCATAAACAAGGTTGAAAGCACCATCCAAAGAAGTTTATGGTCCAACCCTTACAACTGTAAGCTAGACCGTAACACCAAGATAGAAGAATTTACAAGCAAAGATTACAGTTGTAAGATGTTTGTATGGCGTACGACCCATCATCTCAAGCTCCTTAAGGCCTTGTTCTTACACCTACAAGTAGCTCATAAGTGGTTAGGTATAAAAGATTTTATTGAAGGTTTTTGGGCAATTTTTTGATGACCAAGCAAAGAGAGAAAGGGAAAACTTCTCCAGGTCTTCTATGATAATTCAGCAAGAAAAGAAGGCTCACCCACCATCTAGAACACCATTGTAGCAGTCGAGGAGCATCCTTGGCGGTATTCTTGGAAAATAAGAGGGGATTTCGTCGGCTTCTCAAAGGTCGAGAAAAAGGCTTTTATATTTTCAATCATACCTCTTTGTCTCTTGTAGATTGTATGATTGTTCTCTTTTAATGGAGAACTAATTTTTTAGTGTTTGGGCATAGATGGAACCTACAGTTTATAATTTGTTTAACATTGGTTATAGATCTTAAATGCTCCTATATTGATTTGTAATTACAAATTTTTATTATTGAATTCATATTTTTATTGTGGATCTTGAATGCTTCTATATTTAGAAAACCCGCGCACACACCTAACATAATTTATCCACTTGTCAAATAAATAAATAAATAAAAGGGGAAATTGGTTATATACCCCTCAAAACCAACAAAATTACATATTTTGGCCCCAAAACATCATAATTACATGTACACCCCTGAAAAATAAGATGAATTGTGGATATACCCTTGTTGTTAAGTTTTGGGGATAGAAATTAACTATATTATCTTAACTATGGTTAAAACATGGGTTAAAGTATGTAAAATGTCAAAAATACCCTTACATACACTCTTGTTGCTGGTGGCGCTGCGTTCGAGAAGCTTTGCCCTAGGATCTGCAAGTCTCTTTTCGGCCAGAGCTTTCTTGCTAAGGGCTCATTGCTTTCCATTGTCTCTAGTTTGGCCCAGGTTTGCTCTCGTTTGGAAATTCTTCTGCTTTTCTTCGAGGGTTGCATAAAGTCGTGATTTTTAGGGCGTTTATACCCTCTTGTTGCTGGTGGCATTGCGTTCCAGAAGCTTTGCCCGAGGATCTGCAAGTCTCTTTCCGGCCAGAGCTTTCTTGCTAAGGGCTCATTGCTTTCCGTTGTCTCTAGTTTGGCCCAGTTTTCTCTCATTTGGAAATTCTTCTGCTTTTCTTCGAGGGTTGCATAAAGTCGTGATTTTTAGGGTGTTTATCTTTCTAGATTTATCATGTTGAATACTATTGGTTTGCAATTGATGGTAACCCTACAAAGGACACAAGAATGGAACTTTTGATAGATAAGCAAAGGAAAGGAAGTATTTTGATGGGATTTTCTGTTGTGTTTTCTTTCCTCATTTTTCGTTGTTTTCTTTCTTTTGCTGTACTTCTCCTTAATCTTGAAGCAGTGTAGTGTTTGATTTGGATGAAGAAGTTGTTGTTCTTCTAGTAAGTTGGGAGAGAAATCTCAGTTATAAACACCTAATTCATCTGATTTGCCATTATTGTGTTGTTACAGATAGGAACTGTCACTCCTCAGAATATTCAGCCTATACTGCAGAGTATTCGTGATTGTCTAGATAATAGTGACTGGGCAACTCAAAAAGCAGCTGCTGATACTTTTTGTGTATTGGCATCTCAACCAAACCATTTGATTGCTGATGGTACTGCTGCAACAATAGCTGTTCTTGAGGCTTCTCATTTTCATAAGGTAGCTCTTTTATGTTTGTCTTTCTGTGGATATTGAGCTAGATAGCATGTTTTTGTTAAAAAATAGAGATATTTTATATTGACTGGAGAAATATCGGTGTCTAACCCTGAGAAATTGATGTGGTGAAATTAATCATTAAATGGGGGTTTAATTTTTGGATTATAATTTAATTTTCTTCTTGTCTTTTCTTTTTTGAAGGAGAGATGGTTTTGGAAAGTATATATAAGCTAACATTCAAATATGATGGATACTTCAAAGAAATTAAAGGTGATACAAGAATGAAATATCATTTGGGAAAACAAAAAATAATTACAGTGGATACGGATCTAGACAACACAATGATTATGGCAGAGGATCTGTCACAATTCTACAAATGGGGCATGAATGAAATACCTATATTTTGGAGTGTCACAAGAAAAACAATCAGATGTTATTCAATGAAATTAGAAGAGAAGAAGATCTCATGAGCATGTTCAATGAATACAAAGACTTAAAGAAGTGTCAGATTTATGCAACTTTGATGCAAATCATGAACTTAGAATCAAATGATATGAGAGAAACTCCAAGAAGTGGTTCAAATGGTAACCCTATTTCAACCCTACCAAGTGTTGATGCAAATGAGGAAAACATCAATATGGCAAATGAAGAACATTGTGTTGAAGATGTTGTCTTAGATTTGCAAATTGAAAGTGAGACAAGTTACCATTCATTGTATAATAGTGACTTAGATAATGAATCAGATGTTGATAAAGATGGCTTTGACAATGATAGTGACAATCCGAGTATGAAGGTCGGTTCCTTGTTTGTAGATTGTTATCAATTTCGGAGAGCACTTGAACAATATTCGACCAACATGGAGTTTTCTATTAAGTACATCAAAAGTGATAAGTCAAGAGTGACGGCAAGTTGTGTTGATCATAAATGCTCATGGAGGATACATGAATCAATTGTTCGAGAGCAAGGTGTATTTCAAGTAAGAACAATTATTTATTGCTTATAATTAATTAATTTTTCTTTGGACATTAAGTAACAATTAATATATGTTCATGTCTTGTAGGTGAAAACAATGCAAGAAGAACACTCTTGTTGCTCAGTAAACAAATGTGGGAATAAGATGGCTACCCAACATTGGATTGCAAATAAAGTGTCTGATTGGCTTCGAAGGGAAGGTGATTTATCCACTAAGGAGTTGAAAAGAAGGCTAAATGAAAAATATAATGTGGATTTACCATATCATAGGGTTTGGAGAGGGAAAGAGGAAGCGATGTCTACCATTCATGGCAATTGGGAGGAGTCATATATGAAGATCACAGATTTCAAGGATGAGTTGATGTGAAGGAATCCTGGAAGTTTGTGAAAATTAACAAAGAATCATTGGAGGGGAAATCACATTTCAAGAGGATGTTCATATGCCTAGGACCATGCAGCACAGGATTTCTTTTGGGATGTAGACCTTCTTAGGGCTTGATGGATCCCATTTGAAAGGCAAATACAAATGAGTGATGGCTTCAGTTAGTGCTATAGATGGATGTAATCAACTCTTTCCAGTTGCATATGGCATACTAGAGTCAGAAAATATTGAATCCTGGACATGGTTCTTGAATGACTTATATAAGGCAATAGGTTTGCCTAATGGTTTGGTACTTGCATCTAATAGGCAGAAGGGTCTTGAAGAAGCAACTTGCAGGGTTTATCTAGCTTTGGAGCATAGAACATGCGTGAGACACATGTATAAAAATTTTAAGAAGAAATTCCATGTAGAAAGTCTACAAAGAAGTGTTTGGGCAGCTACAAGATCATATACAGTTGGAGGTTACAATATAGCCATGGAAGACATCAAGTCAGTTAATATTAGAGCTTATAGCTAGCTAGCAGACTTAGGGAAGAAATCGGAGATATAGAGTAGATCGCAATTTAGTACTGCTTGCAAATGTAATTACATCACAAATAGCATCTCTGAGTCTTTCAATGCATGGGTTGTAGAGGCTAAGAAAAGGCCTGTTTTGAATCTTCTTGAAAAAATAAGACAAAAAATAATGGTGAACATGGACAAGAGGAGGATAATGACAGCAAAATGGAAGGATAGTATTGTGCCACCTGTGAAGAAATATGTAAGCAACATGTCCAAGGGATTGGCAGCATATGAGTGCAACGATCATCTGATTCAAAGGTTGAGGTCTCTTACAGAGGACAGATGTGTGAGGTTGTGTTGAATGACCGAACATGTAGTTGTAAAAAATGGCAAGTTTTTGGAATCCCTTGTGTACATGCGTTAGCATTCATCCTCAGCATCAAAGGAGCAAAATGGGAAGAATATGTTGATTTATATTTTTCACCAGAAAAAATTAGGGTGCCTAGAGCTTGGAGATTGGTCCTATTCCCGACATCAACCAATGGACTACTAATAGTCAACTGGATGCTTTACTTCCTTCATTGTCAAGGAGACCTGCCGGTAGACCCAAGAAAAATAGGATAAGGGTTGCAGATGAGATAAAGTCTGGTAGATATAAATGTGCTAGGTGTGGTGGATTTGGTCATCAAGAAAGATCATGTAAAGAGCCAGAAGATTCAAGGGCATGGCAAACTCCAGAGGGAACAAATCCATCAACAAGAAATTATCGAGGAAGGTCCGAAAAATATCATCATTAGTCTTTTATTTTTCCAATAAGTTATTTGTTGAGTTGCTAATGGATATTAATCTTAATTTCAGAGGAAGGGGAAGGGAAAGGGGAAGGCCTACAACTACTCCAACAAATGAAGAAATCCATGGTTAAGAGAATATTATGGTATGTTGTTCATAGTGATAGTTTCTTTTCTTATTATGTTTCTTTTCTTTTGATGCCTAAATTTCTTCATGGTCTTTATATTTGAAATAATATGTTTTTGTAATTTTTGTAGGTTTGGAAATGTTGATGTACAAAACATCATTTTGTGAACATGTGGAGATGTTGATGTACTAAACATCATTTTGTGAACATGTGGAGGTGTTGATGTATTTGCAAATATCATTTTGTGAACATGTGGAGATGTTGTATTTGCAAATATTATTTTGTGAGCATGTGGATTTGTTGATGTATTAATATCAATTTGTGAACATGTAGAGATGTTGATGTATTTGTAAGCATTGTTTTGTGAACATGTTAATGCATTTGTAAACTTTTTGTGGAGATATTGATGTACTAAAATTCATTTTCTAAATATGTTGATTTTATGATAATTAAGGATGCATTTGTAAATGTGTTATAGGTGATATGTGGATATTGTATATGTGAATGTGTTATTTAAAGGTGCATTCATAATCCAAGTTTTTGTAATGATTAAAATTTGTTTAGATTATTTGGTTAGGTTTGATAAATAAATTCAATAAAACAAAAATTTTGGGATATATTTGACAGTGCAAATAATAGTTTTTGAGTTAGAGTTCATATTTGTAAATTAAAAATAATTTTTAGTTATTTTAAATTTTAGATTTTTGAAGGGGGTATTTGTAAATTTACAATGAAAAAGTTTTCAAGAGTATATATGCAAATGGTATAACGGTCATTTTGCATATTTGTTGTTAGTTAACTGACAAAATTTTAACCTCAGGGGTATATATGCAATTATGTTTTATTCAAAGGTAAATATATAATTTTAAAAATATTCAAGGGTACACTTTCAAATATCCCTAAATAAAACTCAAAAGCTAATAAGGAATTCTGCTGCTTAAAAGCTAACATTCTTCTCTTTTGATAGCCATGGACTAGATATTTTCATAACTTGCATGAGAAAATCCAAACATTTTTGCAATAATAGAGGATAAAATTATATTACCACCAAACGTTTTGCCTAAATCAAGATATATGCTTTTGCTAACTTCTAGCCTAAATCAAGACATATGCTTTTGCTAAAGAAACTCATTCATTTGGCTTCTCATAACATGTAAATTAGTAAACCCACTAATGTGCAACAACTCAAAGATGACAAGCATTTACAATCTTGTTTTCATATAAGCCAAGCGCATAAAAGGATTAGTAAATTCAATCAATCTTGCTTTTTCATGTTTGTTTGCTTGGGGACAAGAAAACACTCAAGTGGGAGAATATTTGATAAGTGTCTAAATATACTATAATTCATTAAAGAATTCTTTGCACTTTCATGCATATTATCTCAATAACGATGCCCTTTTGCGCACTTTTTGGTATTTATCTTGTTCCAGGTCATCGAGAGGCTATTTATATGAGGAAAGGCATTAATCAAGGCATTTTGGAAGACACTAAGTAAAGAACTGAAGGTTACGCAAACTCCAAATGAAGATCGGATACTCCTTGCACCTTAGCCAAGCTCCAGAACGGCTGTTCGGGCTATATACGAGCCACACAACCCCACCTTGGCCAAGCCAGTGGGGTGTGCGGCCCATTATGCAGGTAGCACACTAGGCCGCACAAGGCATCCTCTTGTGCTGCCACACACCCTCCGGTTGGATGTTTTGAAGAGCAAAACATGGTTAAACAGTCTCCCGTGCGGCCACACACTTGGAGCATATATAAAAGACCATTTCTAGGGCTTTAGAAGGGGACTTCATGAAAAGTGTTTGTTGCAACATGTTTTGAGTGAGAATTTTGCATATTAAGAGCATGTTTTTAATTAATTTATGGGCTCATCTACATCATCATTGTTCACTTTTACAAATAGGGTGGTTATTAAGCATTGGTCCAAGAAAATAAGTTAAAATAACAAGTTTTGAGGAAGTTTAGAGGGGTACACGACTGTGGGATCATCCTCCACATCCATGGCGAACAATTCGAGACAACACCAGGAACATGCACAGTCGTGGGAATCATCATCCACACCCATGGATAGGACGGGAAGGAATATTGCTCAGTAGCCAGAGAAGCGCACGACCATGGATAGGACAACCTGGGTGAATTTCCAGAAAGACAAAGACATGCACGCACGGCCGCGGAGGTTATTATCCGCAGCCGTGGGAAATCATTGTACATATTCTAGCTGGCTAACAATAGAGAGATGCACATCCATAGACAATAGCGGGATATGGGTATATAAGGTCAAGTTTTGGAGAAAAGAAGAGAGCTTTTTCTAGACGGAAAAGAGAGGTGATTGTTAACCTAATTTAGGGAAGAAGAATCATCTTACAAGGAAGGAGGCATCGGACAGGAGCCATTGCCAACATCCATTATATCTCTCGTCTCCTCCATTGCCGGTGAATAAGATCAAGCGTCATTCAGCCATTCAAGGAGAATGACACATTTCCAGATTTCAATCATGGACTTGAGGGAGTTTTTATTTGCTTAAACATGTATTTCTTTTTTATTCTCATGTTTGGATTATATTGCTCCAAGATGGGCTAAACCCTCTTGTGGGCTCTTAAACTTGTGAACTTTAGGATGATTTAGAGTTTAACTTGCTTTACTTCCTTTAATTCAGATTGATTTTGGGTTCCAATCTTATGTTATTATTGCTTTATGATCTTTTTAGTGAGAGCATTGATTGTGTTTGTGAATATTCTTGTGAATAGTTACAAGACCCACTAGAATAGGTCTACCAAGATTGGAGAGAGGGAGAAAAGAGACAAGGGTAGAGGAGTATCCACTTCTCTTCCGAATTGATCATGTCTACCCTCACGCTCCCATGTTCTTCAAGCAATCATACAAATTTCTTCGATGTAACAAGTCATAGTTAGGAATTTCTAATAGATTAGGGGTTAGTTGTCTCGCAAGAGCGCTAACCTATTTTGGAAGCCTAGTCAGTCAATCAGGTCCTTGGATCTTCAAGCATTCATATAAACCCTTGAGACTTGGTAGGTATAAGTGCTTGAGTGAACATATTTCTTTATATGTTTTACATGCATTAAGCATCACTTTTATCATGTTTTATATCTCATAAATTGTATTTGGTGTTCCTCTGTGCAAATAGGGTTGTGAAGGCCTTAAGAAAAGAAAAGGAAGCAAAGATAGGTTATGAAGGTACCTTTTGGGAGATTTTGTGCAACATAAAGATCATGACACAAGTGGAACTCATATACATGGGGGTTTGTGCCAACTTTCAAGAGAATTCAAATTAAATTATGAGTTGGACGGGCACAAAGATAGCCACATTTCTATGTCTTTACATGTGTGAAGATTTCAAGAGCTTTCCCAATGATGATTAGACAACAAGAAGCCTTATAACCTACCACGTGGACGTGTGCCCATCCATGTATCCTCAAGAGAAGAGTGTTGGAGCCTTTTTTTTTTTTAGGAGCACTGTAGTAAAGTACTGTAGCAAAAACCATGTTTACCTGACCGGGTCAGAATTCCACTTGAGCATGTGAAGAAATCTGTAGCCCACCCAGGAAGGTCAAGGCACATGACAGGCACATGTTAGTTATTATAAATAGTCATTTTGCCCTATTCTTTGGGAACTTTTTTACAGCGTTTGAGAGGTAAAGCGGCTAGGGTTTGGAGAGGAGATCTTTAGCGAATTTGAGAGGCGTTCTTCACCAACTTTGATAGATTCTTTTCTTCGTTATAGCATTAAGGAAGACGTCAGTGACCTAGCTTCGAGGAGGAATCCTTCAAGACGTTGAGCGACCCGTCAAGGACATTATCACAAATTCAAGGGGGTTTTATTCCATGGTTTTCATTGAATTATATTACATTATTTGTTTTGTAATTTACCCCATGGAGGGCTAAACCTAGTAGGCATTTGGGCATATAAATCCTAGGATTTTATTCTTGTATTGATTTATTTTATGTTTTTTATTAAATATGAGTTTAATTGAGTTTTAATCTTGCTTTCGTATTTCTTGCTTGCCTTATTGATCTTATGGTTAATTGGTATGCGTGATTTATTTAGCTTGGTGGGAGAGAGGTCTCCATTAGGGCTAAAACTTCAAGATTGAAGAGAATTGAGAGGGTGAGTAATGAGATAGTGGAGTATCCCCTTTTCCTTCCAATTAGTACATTCTATCTCCGTATTTCCTAGGTTTTATGCAACCATATTTGGTGTGAGGTGTGAGATTAAGAGATTTCTCTATCAAGACCTTATAGGGGGTTAGGGATTTTTCGCCTAGAAGTAGAGTTAGGTCTATCCTTATGAATCGGATGTACTCTTAAGAATTCCTAGAGTCTATTACGGTTATATGTGGTGTGAGGTGTTGAGATTGAGGGATTTCTCCACCTGGACCTCGTAGGGGACTAGTATTGGTGATTAGGAGGTAGGGACTTATTATTCTTGGATTCTAATAAATGCCTAAATGTGTGTATTTTATACATATTTATATTGTATTATTTATGCATAAATCAATGAATTGTTGTCATTTTGTGGTTTAATGGGTCTTTTTCATGTTATAGGTCTTGAGGATGCCCTGGTGAGCTTGACAACACAAAAGAGAAGGAAAATGACACCGAAAGCGACGTTTTAGGGCCTGGGTAATGTAGCGGCACTGTAGCAGTACTGTAGCATGAAGAAGTTAGGAAACAGCAAAGGCTTGGGTTTCGTTGACAGGCTCACAAACAGCCATAAAGACGCCAGTGAACTTGCTGCAAAAACACAGTACTGTAGCATTTACTGTAGCACTTCACGAAATTTTTGGCGAAATCCTGAAATTCTTACGGGCTCCTTCATGCCCATGAAGGAGGCTGTGAAGCCATCCCGAGAAGGTCTTTAAAAAGTTTTTAAGGGACTTTTGGACATCTTCTTCGATACTCTCTTCTCCTACCTCCACCATCCTTCTCCATCGTCCAACTCCGTGGTAAAGAAGACTTAAGGAGACATTCTTAGGCATGGAAATCAAAGGAAGAAGCAAGATCCGGCAAGATCTCCCTTCGTCTCCCATTGTTCAAGCTTGTAGAGAGCAAGGAAGCCACCCCTTTGGTAGTGTCGTTGGAAGTTCTCCTCGACTAGTCTCTCCACATTCATCATTTGAGAAAGTTTTATGTTGCTTTATTTGGTTGTTTTTGTGGATTTTATCATGTATTTTGTTAACATAAACAACTAAACCCCAAGGTCACCGGATGTTGGTGAACTTGTGTAGTTGGATACTTTGATCTATTTCATTGCTTTTGGTGTGTTTGTGATTCAAGCTTTGTGTACTTTGATGTATTGATATGCATGAGAACTCTGTATGTTGATTTCTAGGTTGTACTTGGTTGTGTTACCATCACCCTTATACTAGACACACCTATCTTGGAAGGGATCCATGTACAAATATTCCGTAACCATCAGGTATTTTGTACCCCTCCAACATTAGGGTTGGACCTAGTTTGAGTTTCAGCCTAATTAGAGAATTACCTGCTTGTAATGCAATCGTAGGGGGATTTAGTCTGAAGAAATTCTGTATCACTATTTGTACTGGATTAGGGGTCGATTACCATAACCATCTGGTAATCTTATCTTAGGAATCTCTTGGTCCAAACCACTAATTGCATAATAATTCTAGCATCCTTCTCACTTTAGTAACCCCAGAGGGATCCACATCCATTACCATCTTCATTCCTTGATTTTTATCCCCGCTTTACCTCGACTGTAATCATTCATCTTAGAGTTCTTTTTATTTCTTTGTAGCTTAGGACGATCACTCGCACTTGTAGGCTAGACAACATGCAAAGAGGAAGCAAGGGTAACTTCTCAAGCCCTAAAAATACGACCCTCTCGTGCTTGCACGAGAGGTATTACTTAACGACCCCATTCATTTGCAGGTGTCTCAATCAGATTTCCTCGACTTGATTAACTCGGTTTAGAAACACTTGGTAAATCTTGTGCTTAATGTTAAATCCTAGTGGGAGCATTGCTCGAGTACCTCAATTTCATTGATTAAGACTTCCCTCTTTTCTACTCTTCCTTGTTAGCTCGTGGCATTCACATTTCTCATGATTAAGTTTATTTCATCATATTCTTGATTCCAACTAGATAACTTAGAAGCTGTTATTACCAATACTTCTGTCCCTGTGGATTGGACTATCCGACCCGTTGGGTACTTTATTACTTTGACACCCGAGCACTTGCGGTACACGCACACAAGAGATGTGTCAATAGGTCATAGGTTGGGGGTTTCTATTGGAATAGTCACCAATTATCATGCAAGCAGGATTGGGGTACTTTTGGATTTTCACCACTCAAATAGTTTAAATTAAGGAAGTTTAGTTGGGTTTAGTGTTTCAAGTTAGATATCCTAGGGGAATCATTGTTTAAGCACTTGCTTCACCATCTATTAATTGTCTCCTTATCTCTTTTAATTATGCACATTTAGCATTCATTTAGTTGTGTTGGATTACTGTCTCTCTAACTTTGTGTTTAAGGTTAGATAACAAGTTTATATTGGTTGCAAGTAATCTCATTCCTTATAGATACGATAACCCAACCTTTGGGTTCTTTACTACTTCAACACCCGTGCACTTGCGGTACACATACACAAAGAGAGTGTCACTTCATCACCATCGACCTCCAAGTTCTTTTAGGGCTTGCTTGGGAGAGGTGAAGGAGGGGTTCATAATGGAAGGTAGGGTAGGGTAAAGTAAGGGAAATTGAGGTTTTAAGTCATCTCTTGTTTGGGAGAAAGGTAAGGTAAATAGAGGTTACCAACCTTATAATATTTGCATTGAAGGTAATAGAGGGTAAGGTTTTATGATAATATTACTAAAATACCCTTATAAGAAAAAAAGACACATAAGACATATAATACCTCCAATTATAAAAGACAAATGCGATTAGATTTAATCAAACCATGTTTTCATAAATTTGATGTGGTATACGAGTATTTTATTTATTTATATTTTTTAAATAAAATGAATATATCATATATATTAATTAAATAGGAAATAAAATGGGTACGGAATAGACAACACAACAAGATATAAAATAAGAAGAGTATTTTGTTTTTAATTATATATTTAAAATATAAATTAGAAGGTTTTATTCTCATCATAGTATTCATTTTTATCTCAATATAAAAAGCTAATTAAATGTCTAACCAAAAGATTGTATAAAAATTAATTTTTTTTTAATATCTATTTATATCTCAAATTAGAAAATTATAAAAAAAATTACTTAAAAAAAAACTTGGCGTTCTTTTCTTGGCTCCGTTAATTTTTCAAGTTTTTGCACATCATCATGGTAAGGTTTAAAGAAATATATTCATATGGATAATTGTTTTTTAATTTTTCAGAAATGATTAATTTCTCAAGCAATTCTTATCATTTTTGTTTTGAATGTATGTAAACCGAGTTTTAGACTATTATTAATACCCATTCACACTCTATTTGACTTCACCCAGCTCAATGAATGGACATCAATGTGAGCAATTCAAATCTTAGTTTTCCTCCTCCATTAATAAAAAAAATGATGAAGTGGACTTCCTCAACTTCCTCAACATCAATAGAATAATATTCAAAATAAAAATATGCAACCTCAAAACGTGTAGAAATGTAAATCAAAATCAAAATCAAAATCAAATTCAAAGCATGCAGTCACAACTAATGCAATGAAATGTAAATAAATACTAGTAGAATGAAATGAATTCTTCCAAACATTATTATTACAAATTCAAACCTGCAGAAATGTAAATCAAAATCAAATTAAGCAAAAAATTAAACAACCATCCAAACAAGTTCAAATTGATCATGACCACTACTAGAGTCTTATAACATCACAAACATCCAAACAAGTTCAAATTGTTTATGACCACTACTAGAGTAGGGCTGGTAATGGGTCGGGGAATCCCCGATCCCCGTGGGGACCTGACCAGATGGGGATGGGGATTCCCCGGTTCTTTTCCCCCGTGGGGGCGGGGACGGGGGCCAACCCGTCCCCATTTAGTAAACGGGGCGGGGACGGGGAATGCTATCCCCGTCCCCGGTTAAAAACTACAAATATAAATTTTAATTTTAATTATTTACAGTTTGCCATTGTATATAATCTTAACATAGATGAGAATTGAGATTTGAGAAATCCCTAACTCCATCCCTCATTCAATCACTCCTTTGTTGTTCCATTGCTCCAAGCCTCTCTGCCAGGAACCCTATCCTTTCTCACGAGCCGTTCTCCTTCCGGACCTTCCCTTGCCCCCGGGAACCCAAACCATCGACTCCCTCTCTATTCAACTCTGCACCACAAGTGCAAGATAATCACCATAGGTATTGGCTTTGTCCCATTCCATATGTGGGTGATGTTTAGCTAAATTTTTGCTGCTTGTGATTGATAAGAATTGTTTGATGTTTTTGTCATTTTAAGGAGATTAGTTGATTTTACTAACGTAATGCCTTTAACCTGACTATTTGTTTGTGTTTTTTATGTAGACTTTATGTTTTATATGATTTAGAGGCTATTTTGCAGGATTTTGATGGCAAAATTGTTGTTTTTTTTTATCTGCATTCTATTCTTTGATGTAATGGCTTCTGTCTTTTATCTCTATATTTTGCCATTCTTCATATTATTGATTTTAACCTCAATCTTGATGCTGTAATAATGGAAAGGTTTTGCATTTGTTGATATCTTGTTTTCAAGCCACGAAATCTACCTAATTAGTTTCTCATTGATGGCAAGGCGTCAGTTTATTGATCTTGTTTTATTTGAACCATCAACTTGACTTTGATTCTCTTGTCCTTTATGTGGTGGCTCATAATTATGGATAGCTTAATACGAGGAAGCTATGTAGTATGAGTTTGCTTTAAAATGTAAAATTGTTTATAAAAGAGATTGTATTGGCTATCAAAATTATCTCTTATTTTATTTGTTTGTTTGTCTTTTTACACATATATATAATTTCTCTTAGTTTTTACTGGATCCAGAGCCTAATATGAAAAGGATATTTATTATTATTGTCATCCAGGTTAAATTAAAAAGTCCCAATTTTATATGCTTTTCGGTTTCTTGTAGGCTTTATGGCTTTCTTCAATTTGCTAAACCTTTGATAATCACTTTCAAAATGCAGCAAACATTAATTACATGTTTCTGATCATTTCTTTGTTATGATTTCATTTGGCAAATTTATTACATTAATGATAAGTGATGCTCTCATTAATTACAAGTGATCCCAACATTAATTACATTAATTACAAGTGATGCTCTCATTTGTTATTATTCATATTATGATATCTTTACGATACACAGTACTTAACTTCCTTAATTATGTATGCTAATTATTTTTTTCTTCTAAAACAAATTTTATTTTTATGTGAATAACAGAATAAGTGGCATCATCATGGACGAGGCTAGTTATAATCCACCCAAAAATGTTTCACCCATTGAAAGTTGCGGCCAATCTATAGCACAAGTGAATAGTGAACAATATAGAGCATGCCTTGAATCAACAACACTGAATACTTCAAATCAAACAATTTCTACAAATGACAATGAAGAAGTGAATTTGGGCATTAAGCAAAAATTGACATCGGTGGTATGGAACCATTTTAAGAAAGAAAAAATAGATAATAAATGGAAAGCAATATGCAATTATTGTCAAAAGAAGCTTGGAGGAGAATCAAAGAATGGGACTAAATATTTACATGACCATTTTGCATCATGTCCATTGAGGAAGACAAGAGATATTAAGCAAAGTCTTTTAAAAGCTAAGATAAATAACGAAGGGAAAGTTTCACTTGGGACATTCTCTTTTGATGAAGAGGTTGCAAGAAAAGAGTTGGCTTCCATGATTATTTTACATGAGTATCCATTGACAATGGTTGAGCATTTTGGATTTCGAAAGTTTGTTGGAGCTATCCAACCATTATTTAAGAATATTTCTCAGGGAACAGTGAAAAGGGATATTCTCAAAATATATGAGCATGAAAGGACAAAGACAATGAAGTTGCTTGAAGAAAATAACAGTAGATTTGCAATCACGACTGATATGTGGACATCAAGCAATCAAAAGAAAGGTTTTATGGCTATTACGGCACATTATATTGACGCATCATGGAGTTTGCAAAGTCGAATTATCAGGTATTATTACTTTTATTTTTTATTTCAGATTTATTTGGTGTTTTATGCAAATAGTTTTAATATTATTTCATGTTTTATGTCACTAGGTTTATTTATGTGCCATGTCCACATACTGCTGATGTGCTTTGTGATATGCTAATTAACTGTTTGATGGATTGGAATATTGATCAAAAATTGTCTGCATTGACTCTAGATAATTGTACTACTAATGATGCACTGGTGAATTTGATTTTGAGCAAGTTATCTTGTAATAGTCTTTGAATGGACGGGATATTTTTGCATATGCGATGTTGTGCCCATATTTTGAACTTAATTGTTAAAGATGGCTTGGAGGTTATTTTTGAAGTTATTGAAAACGTTCATGAAAGTGTTGCTTTTTGGAGTGCAACACCCAAAAGAAATGAGAAGTTTGAAGAAACAACTCGTCAGTTGAAAGTTTCTTGCACTAAAAAATTAATTTTAGATTGCAAGACAAGATGGAATTCTACATACTTCATGCTTAATGTTGCTATTTGTTACAAGGATGTTTTTAAACGCTTGAAGCAAAGGGAGCCTCTTTACAAATGTGTCCCCTTGGATGAAGAGTGGGAAATGGCTAAAGAAATTTGTGGCAAACTAAAAATGTTTCATACTATCACAGAGTCATTTTCTGGAACTAAGTACCCTACTGCTAATATCTTTTTTTCCAAGATTTGTGATATTAAATTAGCATTGAAGCAGTGGATTAATTGTGGGCAACCTCATTTTCAAGCTATGGCATCAAAAATGATGGAAAATTTTGATAAATACTGGACTCAAATACATGGTATTATGGGCGTAGCAACTATTTTGGATCCTCGGTATAAGTTGAAGCTATTGGAGTATTATTGCCCTCTTCTTTATGGTGATGAAGTGGCAAAGATGGAAATTGATAGAATTCAGAAGATTTGTTATCATTTAATTTCTGAATATTCAGCAAATTTCAACATTGGTGGATATGGTGGTTGTTCTGAGTCATCAAAAGATAATCCTACCCATTCGGCACTGAGTGAAGAGTTGTAATCAATGACTAATTTTGACTTATTTGTTGCTTCTATTGAGACTGAGAAAGAGACTTGCAATACAAAATTTGATCATTATTTGGAAGAGCGTTTGATACCAAGAAAAGGTAATTTTAATATTTTAAGTTAGTGGAGAACAGCACTTAAGTATCCTACACTGCAATTAATTGCTAGAGATATTTTGGCAATTCCTGTGTCTACCGTGGCTTCAGAGTCGGCTTTCAGTACGAGTGGGAGAGTTGTGAGTCCACACCGTAGTAGCCTTCATCCCGACACACTTGAAGCATTAATGTGTGCACAAAATTGGTTATGGACTCATATGAAAGGTATGTAAAGAGGGGATATAATATATAACTATTTTATAGTTTAATGAATGAGTTTACTTTTCTTATTATAGCTCAAAATAGTTTGATCTAATAAATGTTTCTATTTTTTTAGATTCTAATTCAACAACCGGTCATTCTAAGTGTTACACAATTAGTGATGATATGGATGTGGTGGATGAAGAGGTAAGCTTTTAAATATTCAATGTTTAAACGTTATGTACGTTGACTTTTTAATAGAATTTATTTTTTGCTTGATTTATATTTTAGGTTGATGTTCATCATAAGGATTGAAGCGCAATTGATTTTATGAGTTCATAAGTGCGGAGTTGGTTTTTGTGTTTAACAAATTAATGGTAAGTTGATTATGATTTTACTAGAAGACTAGATCTTATTTTTTAAATTTGATTAAATTTGTTATGTGATATCCTCATATCCTTGTTATTTTTCTAATTTGATTGAATTTGTGTAGGTTTTGGATTGTGTCAAGTGTTAACGGACTTGATTGGCTCTTTGATCTACACAAAGGAAGCTATTATGAAATCCTAAAACAAGGAAGCTTTATGTTCAACATTTGGAGTATTGGACTTTTATTAAGTTGTAGTATTGTACTTGTATGAATTCTAAATTCCATGTTTTTCTCTATACTGATAAACATTTGGAGTATTTTGTTTTCGTAAATTTGTATATGTTGGTTTGTTGAGTTTTGTTTTGAATGATTTTTATGTTTTTCATGTGTGTTAATGTGTATTAGTATTATTTAAAAAAAAAAAACAATCAAAGCTTATATGTATATGGGGATCCCCGCGGGGACAAATCCCCGTGGGGATGGGGACGGGGAGATAAATTCCCCCCGTCGGGGATTCCTCTCCCCGTCCCTGCCTCGCCCCGTTACCAGCCCTATACTAGAGTCTTATAACATCAAAAACATACAAACAAGTTCAAATTGTTCATGACCACTACTAGAGTCTTATAACATCAAAAACATCCAAACAAGTTCAAATTGTTCATGACCACTACTAGAGTCTTTTAACATTCACCCAACCAACTCAATAATAAAGATTTGCATTCCTCGGTTGGACATCTAATTAAACCTTCTAATAACTTAGAATCTTCGATGAGAAACCTGTAAGCTTTGCCAAGAATGGGGTGTGAGATCCCTAAATCTTTAAGCATACTCCACACATCGTAATCCTTGGTAGAATCAGTGGTAGATGCTTGAACGAGTATATTGGTTGATTGAAGAATAACATTAGTTACGGTCTCAATCGTTGTAGATAACTTGTCACAGTTGTCATCATCATTATTCATTCCTTTACTCTTTTTAGGCCTAGAAGAACTTGGAGCTTGAGTTTGAGATTATTGATTTGTAGCTATTGGTGATGCTTCATCTTCCCCTTCGTCGTCATGTACACCTGTATTTGGATTTTTCACCCAAATTCTCTAAGTTGACAGTTTTCTGTGAAACCAACAAATCAATTTCATCTATTGTGTTTCCCAAAGCATTCCTTTCATTTCGCCTTCGTTGCCTCATTTCTGATGCAATTTCAGCTTGTACCCCAGTTGTCCGGTCTTGTCCATAAAGTTGAACAATTTTTTCATAATTTCTGACCTTTTTGTTCATCCATTCAGCAGCTTCTGGTTTAGCCTAAATGTAAGATAATGGTGTTATCAAAGTGTGCATAGCATTATTTCATTATTGAAAAAAAAACTTACCTCAATTAAATGTTGCCATACTTCAGACTCAGCATGCCACATTTCTATAGTTGCATTCCATGCAAACCCACTCATTCCATTCTTGAAAATGTCATAGCACCTTATAAATGCTCGTTTTATATTTTTCATGCTGTTTTAGGTCCTTTTTTTTGTCTATTGGCTTATCCAAAAATTTACTTCTTACTTCATTTACTATGTTCTCCAATGCATGTGTGGTGCATGTGTGGTCAATAAAATGAAAAAAAAATTAACTATTCTCATATGACCAGAAACATTATCTAGATATTATTTTAACATGCAAAAAAAAAAAGTAACTATGCAAAAAAAAAATTAAAAAAATTAGCATGCAAAAAAAATATTAAACATTCTCATATAATAACATGCAAAAAAATTGATTAAACACACACGACACAAAAGATAATAGTAAGGAATGAATTAATCCACAAAAGATAATAGAGAGGAAAAAAGCCAAAAACAGAGACTAATATTCAGTATTTGCACAAACCATCACACAAAATGCAAATATATTTTATGACCTATTTGCATACTTAATCCACATTATCTCATTGTATAGAACATGATAACAAATTAAATCAAACATTTTGATTGCCTATTTTGTTAATTCGGAAGATTGGACACTCAACTTCTCAAAGCAATAATTTGATTTGAAAATAAAGTAAAATCATTTTTTTTTTACCATTTGAAAATCTAGTATCATGTCACTTCATTTCTCTCAGTGCTATTTTACCTTCTTTATAAGGCAAGGTCATCCAATATTTTTGCATTCCAACCAATGAAACTTGTTTATGTTTTTAAACAATAATCTGGATGTCAATTCATCAAGTTCTTACTGATAATGACTGGATAAATACATAACCCAAATTAAATGACTAACATATCAAATACCTACCATACTATAATGTTCCTTAACTAATCCTTTGTCAACTCCAAGTGTTAAATAATTAATGAAGAACATAACCAATCCCTTTCAAACAATCTTGATTTAACTTAATCAGGGCATTGATTTGGTTGAGAAAGAGATTAAATTATTATGTTAACATTTCAACCGATGGGATTATGTTTAATGCTACACAATGTTCATCATCAATCTGTTTCCCTTCAATTCAACAAAACTCAATTCATTCATTTCAAGAATCCTAGGCATTCTGTAGGATCTTCAAGAAAACAAACTCAAGAGCACAACAAGCAAAGATTTCAACAAGCATCATGACTGCTGAAGTTCAAGACATGGATACATTAATGACAGATGATTCACAAATAATGATGAGTAAATGAGAGGATGAATCCATATTTCACTTGGTAATCTTCACCTTGTCCTAGAGAGATGTTGACTGCATACTACACTTGATCATAAACATGATTTGAAAGATCATTCTTGTTGATTGAAGCATGAATTAAAACCAATGTATGTCACAGAAATACAACAAGTTTGATAGAAGTACAGCAACCACTTGGTACAATTTTCATCATCATCATAGAATTTAAGCAAACTTCTTCACAGTAAACAATAACCAAGAAACTTATACCTATAATCTAGCTCTTTGATGACAGTTTCTCTTTGGCATTCTTAATCTTAAGAACTTTCTTTACAATCTTTTGCTCTTCGACCATAAAGGCTTGGATAATCCTATGAAAACAAGACCGAGCATGAATAAAAATATAGAAACTAGACAATAGAACAGTCAACATACTAGAATAGAGAGATTAATAACCTTTCCCTCACTGCACTTCCAGACAACACCCCACCATACGCATGATTCATAGTTTAAAAGGAAAGAATGAAAGAGAGAAAGAAAGGAAAGGAAAGGAAAATTCTTACCAGATGGTGAGGAATTCTCTAGATTATAGCGGCCCAAAGCTCAAAACACCGAAACCCCAATGGAGAAAGATGAAGATCAACCCGCAAAGCTGTTGGCCAACATTTCTGAATATTTGAAAGCCTAACATGGATGTAAATTCATTCAAAGATCAAGGGTATTTTTGTCAAGATAAAAAAGCAAAACCTTCTCAACCCTCCAATTTGGAGGGTTGAGAAAATGGGGTAAATGGAGGCTTCTCAACCCTCCATTTAACCCCCTCAAACCCTACCCCTTGCAAAACCTTGGATCCAAACAAGGGTAGGTTGAGAACCTTACTTTATAAAACCTCCCATAACCCTCTCCCAAGCAAGCCCTTAGGCAAAAAATCAATTGAAGAAGGTCATTTTAGAGGGAAAATCAAGGAGAGAAGAAGGGGAAGCTCAAGGAGATCATAACCAACATTCCAAGGGAGTTTGTCTTTGATTCATGTTATGCTCTTGATGTATTTTGAACTCTCTTTGTTAGTCATGTTGAACTACACTCCCATGGCTACCGGGCATCCGGTGAACCTTGTGAGAAAATCTGTATAGATGATATTTGTGGTTATTAATTGAATATTTGGCTTTTGTGCTTAGTTTCAATCTATCATTTTATTGTTCAACCTACAATAGATGGATTCCATAATCTTGATTGTGAATGATACTTGTATGGCGGATACTTGCATGTATTAGGTCATATGATGATTGAAAGGGATCCTTTGTACCGGTTCACCAGAGGTTCCGGGTACCGGTAGCTCTCCACGAGCATTAGGGTTAGTTCTCGCCTAAAGAGTATTAGAACTACCTTAGCCAAGACTCCTTATTCCTAAAGACATCTTAAGGGTATCTTCCAGATTGAGAAATCCGTATTGGATTAGGGTCACACTACGGATGTTCGAAGGTAGTCAACATTTAAGACTAGCATATAAAAAACCGAGCCAACTTTATACACGAGTGCATGTTGTCATCCGTATTTATTCTTCTCCACGGAGGGAGGGGGGGGGGGGGGGGGGGGGGGGGGGGGGGGGGGGGGAGGGGGATCCTCGCCAAGGCCTTCCTTTATATTTGGCTTCTTCACACTTTGAATTATCCGTGGTTGTGTTTCTAGCTCTTTGTACTTATTTTCATATTTATGTTTTCAACCAACAACTTCTACTCGATCGATTAGACAATGATATCTAGGAGGAAGTAAAAGTAGATCTCAGAACCCTAGAGAATACAACCCTCTCATGCTTGCACGAGAGGTTTATTACATGACAACCGGTACACTTGCAACCAGGGAGTCATGTGGATGCTTTCTAATGTTGCGCTTAGGGATGGCAAAAACCGAACCGACCCACGGTTTCCGACCCGATCCGCCCCGAATGAGGCGGTTTTTTTTGTTGAAAATCGGGGAACGGGGTGGGGCGGGGCGGGGATTTTTATAATGGGGCCGGGGTGGTGCGGGTTTGGTTTTACCTTGCCCCGTCCCCGTACTGCCCCGCTATAAATTTACATATATGCCCTTATATATATAGTTTGTGATTAAAAAAACATTCTAACCGTTGGATCATCTTATCCCACATACATCTCCACCGCTGATTCTTACCAAGCCTTAACTGATGTTTTGGACTTTGGATTCTTACTCTCTCTCTCTCTCTATCTCTCAACACAGAACAACTCCATCTCTCTCTCACTCTCTCTCTTTCCCTTTTTCTCTGTGGAATCATCTCATCACTACGTCTTTCTCTATTTGGTTGTATTTTTTCTTGAAGTTCTTCACTCTATGGCGTTGGTCTTGCGTGTATTCTCTGAGATCTGAGTGTTCTTTGTTGGCCGGCTGGAATCTTGGCATCTAAGACTAGTTTGAGCATCTGGGGACTGAGTTTTCTACGCCGCTTCAAAAGGTGAGGTTTTTTCTTGCCTTTTCAGCATCTTTTTTTTTTTTTTTTGGTTTCTGATTTGAGCTTTTCACTGTTTTCTTGAATGAGTTTTTGAATATGTTGATCCCACTCTGGAATAGTATATATATCAAAAGCAATGTGAAGAAGTGTATATATATCTAATGACTGATTTTGTCATGGAGGTTGGTGGGAAAATGAAAAGGGAATTAGTCCAAAGAGATGTGAATTGGATGGACTATATTGAAGAAATGGCTGGATGATGCCATTAAAGAATCAGTATTAATCATAGTTGTTTGTTATCTTTCTCTATATTGAAGAAATGGTTTGAATATATTGGATTAAGAGTCTATTTCTAGCATAAGTTTAGTTTAATATGTTTGTTATCTTTCTCTAATTCAAGCTCTAGACTGAAATTTCTGTACTCCTTAACTGGAATCATAAAGCATTTGTTTTTCTGATTTATTACTTATTTAGTTATTTAAGAGCAATGAATAATTAGAATACATTGATTTAGTATTTACATGTGATTTCTCTACTTCTGGTCTGTTATGTCTTCCTCAAATGTACTTAAGTTTTTTTTAACGTTAAGCATTATAATTAGAAATTAATTATTTCACTAACAATTATGAAAATCAATGGAGATAAGTTACTCACAACCAACTAGATATTTTAAAGGTTTCCGATGTTTCTGTATTTAAATTAAATCTATTAGTAGATTAGTTGTAATTAATTGTGCTAGAACCAGTCAATGGGGTGATTTTTTTTCATTTTGCTTTTATAAATTTGTGAAATATTTATTAAAAATATCAACGGTATTTGTTCAAAGTGATGGAGACTTTCGAATAAAAAAAACTTTTTTGGGTGGTCTACGGTTGCTCTGGCAAGGTGAAAGATTTTTATTGTGCTGTAAAGCACTCAAACGTTGTAAACATTTTTATTGCTTTTATAAATAAATTAATTTATTGTCCTGAGTACATGTGGTTCTTAATTAATAACAATGCTCTAATTATAAATTACTTACATTTGTTGGCCTGAGTTGACTATCCACTATGAAATATATATATATGTTTCAGCATATTAATTATGATATAGTGGCAGTAAACTAGAATTAATACAAGCCAATAAAAGCAAAGAGACAAAAAAGAAGCTCTCAAACTTTATATATATGTATGTAACTAAAAGCAGATAATTATTTATTGATTAATGGGAGATGAGATGGTTGTAATCCATTAATCTATTTCCAAGAAGGAAATATCTAAGTTATAATATCTTGTTTTTAATTTATTGTTTATCATTGTTAATTTTTTTTCAGGTTTATTTTTTGAATTAAATTTGTTATGGATCACCAACATGTGACCAATCTCATGGAAAGTGAACATGAATCATCAACACCTATTCAAGACGAAAATGCAAGATCAACTCAAATTCCATCATCAATGGATGGAATTCATGGATTTTCTAACTCAACTCCAACTTCAAGTGGTACTCCCATTGGTCCGACATCTTCCATGAAAGATGATAATACCACTTACAATCCTAAAAGATTAAAATCAGCGGTATGGGAACATTTCACAAGAGAAGAAATTTGTGGAGAATGGAAAGCAATATGCAATTATTGCAAAAGGATGCTTGGTGGGAAATCTAGAAATGGAACCACTCATTTGCATGATCATCTTAGAAGATGTCCAAGCCAAACACACAAAGACCCTAAACAACAACTTTTATTATCAAAGCAAAACAAGGTGAATGGAGCAACAACGCTTACTAACTATGCATTTAACCAAACTTTGGCAAGGAATGAGCTTGGTCGAATGATAATCATTCATGTACACCCTTTATCAATGGTTGATCATTGGGGGTTTAGGAGATATTCTTCTCTTCTCCAACCATTATTTAATATCCCTTGTCGGAACACAATAAGAAATGATATTCTTAAAGTTTACAAGGAGGAGAAGTTGAAAACAATGAGAATGATTGAAATGAATGATAGTAGAGTTGCAATTACAACTGATATGTGGACAACTGATCACCAAAACAAGGGATATATGGCTCTTACTGCTCACTTCATTGATGCCTCATGGGTTTTACAAAAACGGATACTAAGGTATGCTTTTATTTATAATATGCTAATAATTTTTATGATATATTTTAGAATTTTATTTTTTATTATTCTAGCCTTCTATTAATTGTTGTAAGTTATTTGTATAATATTTACTTGACATATATTTAGGTTTTGTTATTTCCCTGCCCCGCACACAAAAGAAGTAATTGCCGATGAGTTGATGAAAATGCTATTAGATTGGGTAATTGATGGAAAATTATCTACAATTACTTTAGATAATTGTTCAGTCAATGATGGTGTTGTCAATCTATTACTTGATCAACTTCAACCGGGATCACTTTTACTTTGTGGTAAATTTTTCCATATGCGTTGTTGTGAGCATATTTTGAACTTGATTGTTAAGGATGGGTTACATGTCATTGGAGATGGTGTTAATAGAATTCGTGAAAGTGTTCAGTTTTGGACAGCTACCCCAAAACGAATAGAGAAGTTTGAAGAGTGTGCTCGGCAATTGCGTATCCCAACTTCAAAAAAATTGTGCCTTGATTGCAAAACAAGGTGGAATTCAACATATTTAATGATTGATACATCCCTCACTTATAAAGATGTGTTTAATCGTGCAAGACAAAGAAAGTCAATGTGCAAGATTTCACCAACAGAGACAGATTGGGATATGGCAAAGATAATTGCTGAAAAATTACAACTCTTTCATGAAGTAACTGAGATGTTCTCGGGCACAAAGTATCCAACAGCAAACATTTATTTTCCAAAGATTTGTGAGATCAAAATTGCATTAACTGATTGGCTTTCTGATTCTAATGTGACTATTGCATTAATGGCTACAAGGATGTTAGAAAAATTTGATAAATATTGGAGTGTAGTTCATGGCTTCATGGGGATAGCTATGGTGTTTGATCCAAGGTACAAGAAATACATGTTGGAATATCACTTTTCCAAAATATATGGAAATTTTTGTGAGTTGAAATTGATAGAATTAAGTGCATTTGTCGTGACTTTCTTTCTGAATATCAAACAAAATATTCAGACTTTGGAGTTGGAAAAAACACTCTGTCATCTTCTACCTCGGCTCAGAAATAAATGTTGTAGATGGATATGATGAATTTCTTAGTAGGAGAAAGAGTGGAAGTACTCAAAAGAAGTCAGAATTTGATTTTTATTTGGAAGAAGATGTTTTACCAAGATCTCCGAATTTTGATATATTGCAATGGTGGAAGACTGCCGATGTCAAGTATCCGATGATGCAAAGGATTGCCAAAGATTTATATGTTATCCCTGTCTCATCAGTGGGTTCAGAATCTACGTTTAGTACAGGTGGTAGATTGTTGAGTGCATCTCGTAGTAGACTTCATCCAACTATGGTAGAAGCTTTAACTTGTGCCCAAAATTGGTTGGCGAATCAATTAGAAGGTAACTTACTTAGTACTTTTTTATTATCTCACCTTTTATTACAAATTTAATTTGTATCTTTTTTTTTTAATAGACCCAGATACAGATTTATCATAAATTTCTTCAACTTGTATGGAGGAAGATGATATCAATTTCATGGCTTTTGACTTGGTAAATTATGTTGTACATAAGTATATTATTTCTTTCATATTTATATATCTTTATAGAATTATTATTAACATATTTTCTCTTTTTTGTTTACTTTTTTTATAGGATTGATAAAGAGAAACAAGCCCAAGGTGACATGGTGTTTCTTATTTAATGTTATTTCTTAAGTAATGGAAGTTGGACTATGTTTTCATTTAACTTAATTACTCTAGAAAATTGATATGTGTGAACTTTAAAACAAGTTGCTTTTGTGTGATTATGTTCTTTATGTTCTTATTAGACTTAATTGCTTTTATTAGCATGTAATGGAATGTTGGACTATGTATGGTTCTTATGGGACTATGCAATGTTGCACTATGTAATTGAATGTTGGGCTATATATGGTTATGTAATGGAATGTTGGACTATGTATGGTTTTTAATTGCTTTTATTAGTATGGAATGTTGCCATGTTGTGCTAGCCTATGTATGGTTCTTAATTGCTTTTATTAGTATGTTCTTATTGGACTATGTATGGTTATGTTTTTTGTATTGCATTAGTAAGTAATGGGATGCTAGATTTGGGCTATGTTTTTAATATTTTTATTTCACTTAATTGCTCTAATATGTTCTTAGAATTTGAGGTGAATGATGGTATTGTTGTGTTGTTATATAAATTATACCATCTTTTATTTAATGTAGTATTATATATTTTGTAATTATTGATATAAATGAATTCAAAATAGTGAAATTTTTTAATTTTTTATCTCAAATCTTGTAAAGGTGGGGCAGGGCGGGGCGGGGCAGGGCGAGTGTAAAAATCCACGGGGCGGTTATGGTATTGACATGTTAAAAAAAAAACGAGGCAGGGTGGGGCGCGGGGCAAGATATATAGTGGGCGGGGCGGGGGCGGGGCAGGGCCGCCCCGCCCCCGCCCCGTCCCATTGCCATCCCTAGTTGCGCTCGCTCACCATCAACACTCATCTACAAAAGTTTAGAATAATATATGAGACTATCTGTATTAATTCTTCCAAATCATAACACCTCATAGAGTTTGGTTTTTGAATCATTTCTTTAAATCAACTTGTTTAGCAAATCTTTCCCTACTTGAATAGGTCTTTTTAGGTTCTTTCAGTAGAAATATCAACTAATGTCAGGGCACATTTTACATAGTCATCCAATGCATTCATGAAGAAGAAAACATTTAATTAAAAAAACTCAACAACAAGCTATATTATCATTGTAATAAGAAACAATAAAGAAATAAAAATGATATTTTATTCTAAATACCTTGGAAATTCTTGTTACATCTAGAGATGGAACCAAGACTTATTAGTAAGGAGGTTAAGGGCAAAATGTTAAAAAAAAAAAAAAATCATCCAACGTAACAATTTTTTCCAACATAAAATACTGTGACAATAAAAGTTTTGACTAAAACAATTACAATTCAAATACACATTGAAAAAATATAAAATATTTATCTATACATACTCAAACTAGAACTACTGTCAATGCAGGTGCCGACGTGCGACACGTTCTGCTAAGAGAATGTAATTGCATGCGACAAGTTTGCATTTTTTGTAGAATTGCTTCATTGTCAATAGTTGCAAAAAGCTCCTTTTCCATATAGGCAACCATGTTATTGTTCATTCACCAGTCTCCTATTTTATTACTCAACTCAGTTTTTACACCATTCATCGCCAAAAAATACCCTCTCAATAATAGCTATCGCAACTGGTAAAACCAATACTAACTCAATAAGGCGATAAATAAGTGGAAAAGTAACATGTTTTACTTTCTCAACCACCTTCATAGCAAAACATCCCAAGTCCCCAACATTTGCAAAATCTCATCATACTGCACATCATAAATGAAAGTGACATGTAAATCATCAAGCATCATACGTTTAGTTAATAAGAAGTCTTCAAGATACATCTCTGCAAGACGGCTTGTGGATGTTGAATTTGGATATTGACTCCCTTGGATCAAGCCATGAACCAAAAAAAGTAATTGCATGCCAACTTCTAGAAAGCAGTTGTGCATTTCTTAAGAAATCAAATTAATAACCTAAAATTGCAATAATGATAAAATCAATAACAAATATTAATAAAAAAATAAATTAATGAAATTTATAAAAGCATAATAAATACAGAAAATAATTACCTCACTGAAAATTTCTACACGATAATAATGCAAATGAGCAATGAATTGCCCTTACTGCATGAACGACTATGAATTCTCATATTATCCTCCGTATTAAGCATCGAGATTGAGTTTCCCTAGCAAAAGAGCTAATCCTGCCAAAAAATCCTCCTATTATGTCTTCTTAGAGTGTTAAAGCTGAGCTTTCATAGCTTCAATCAAGTACATGTCTGAAACAATATTCCGATACTTTTGTTGTAAAGCAAGTGACAACTAATTTATCATCCCTAATAAACGCCTCATCAAGTACATCACAAATACAAACTAATAATTTTCCTTTTTATCAATCAAACTTGCATCCACGCCTCTATTATCATTTGAAACACCATCATCATGCACATTTTAGAGTACCTCTAAAACTAAAGTCCACATAATGATTAGCTAAAGTAATGTGATCCCTAATGAGTATCCCCGGTCGTCAAGTTGGATTATTGATTTTTTCCTCTGCTGCTGACTATTTCTATTTTCTCTTATTGCACAACCAATCTATCATGGTGATATTGCCAAAGTTGGTCTCTCTTTTTACATGATTCTTTGATGTCATTAACAATTTTATTAACATATTACGAAAAATCACTTGTAATTCAACTATCATTAGCAACAACAACAATCAGTAATCAGAGTTGGTGAGAAAAACAATGGACATATCTTGCATATGCATTTTCTCTTAAGATAAGTGCTTTCAAACCATTGAATTCACCACACATATTTGAGGTCCCATCATATCCCTACTCTCTTAACCTTAAAAAAGACAACCCCTTTTTAGCAAATAAACAATTAATGGCATTTTAAAAAAATGGCAAAGATATCAAGCATATGAACCATAACAAAGAACTGTTGTATCACATATCCATTCTTAATCACATATCACAAAACAACTCCCGTTTGTTACTTCATCAATCACAAAAGAAAAATAATTATCCCTAATATCATCAACAATAACACGTGTAATCTCTGTTGTACAAGTATTCGCCAAATCCTTTTGAACCTTTGGAGAAATCATTTATCTGTTTGCAGGGGTATTTTAATTAACTGCCCTCTAAACCTCTTAATTTCATAGGCTATATTACACAAGCAACTCAAGAAAACTGCTTTTATTCAATGAGTTGAGGACTCATCATTTCCACAAAAAGGTAAACCTTTAATAAAAAAATGAGTCACATCCAAAACCGCTATCAAATGAATAAGGTATGCAACCTCCATCTTATGTGAATGTGCAGCAAATTGGCATGACAAGCTTTGTCTTTGATTTTGGAAGCTATAAAATTGTACTTTAGCATCATTATGTGCACTATTCACAGCACAAACATGTTCTGCGAATTTTTTCAATGCTTTTTTCTAATTATTTAACCCTATTTTTGGTGATTGTATCTTCTCCTATTCAGCTTTTCCACTTGGCTAGAAAAGATAACACCAAAAACAAAACACCGCATCTTTCATCATACTATACTCCAACTATAGATGTTGTTTAAACTAAGTATCCTGAAAACTCCTCTACTATACGCATTTTTCTACTCCTCTAAGTAATATCCATTAGAGAAAACAAGAACTCTTTCCAACTGAACATATAAAATTGGAAGATCATAAACTACTATAATTTTTGCTATGGATTTCGGTTTGCTTCCACATCTTACATATTTATTCTCTTGATTCAATATTGATAGACATGTGAAAGGCATATTTTGGATCCCAATTTTGTAATTTTGGGAATTACTTCATATAATTTATTATGTGTTTAATCCCTTCAATTTCTTATCCTTCTCATTTTCATCTTTACTTGTCTTTAATCTTTGTTCAATCCAAGATTTTATCACTTAGTGATTTTCTTTGATTTTCCATCGCCTATGTTCTCCACTTCTCTTATAATTACGGTGACGTATCGACCCCCTATGGATTTATTAACTCAGGCAGACACCACATGGTATGATTAGAGTTTTACCCCATGTACGCCTAGAAGAATTTCAGGAACCAAACTGAGCGAATAAATTCCCCTGCCATGCAACCTTGGAGGGGAACCAAGACTCATTTAATCATGGGAATGTACTGAAACATTTTTGGAAACGCCCTAACAAGTAGAGAAATCTGCATATTGCCAAAAGCCATAGTAAGAATGGAAACTTATTCAAGCTCCTCAAAGATTATTGTTCTAACCATAGTTTTCCCTTAAACACAATATCCTTAAAAAAATGTTGCAGTTCCTTTTTCAAAAATTGATTTAAGTGTAAGATCATAAACTTTATACCCCTTAGATCTCTCCGCATAACCAATAAAGTAGTTGCTTAGTGTTTTAGAGTCTAATTTTCTTTTATTTAATTAACTAGTAAGGCCTAACCTTAGCCGAACATCCACAAATATGAAAATGCTTTAGACTAAATGTTTCAGTAGAAAAACCGGCATCCATGACTTTGCATTAGATCAAGACTGATCCGGTTTAGATCCACATTATTCAAAAAAATTTCTCCCACTGGCCTTTAAAATGAGATTTATGATTTCAATAAAGAATTGATTATTATGATTCCACACAAAAACATGCAAGTTATCCTTCTCCTGAGATGTTCTCAAATTTACTGATGTTGCATAGCTCGATGGAGTACTTGACGGTATTAATTTTTCATGCACATAACTATACAATTGATAGCACCATTCCAAAAAATCACACGGATGCCTCCTCACCTCCAACAAACTCAGAAAAAATGACCTCTTATTTTCACTAGCATTCAGCAAGCCTTCCACAAGCAAGTTTTATATGAATATATCATAATATGGTAATAACCACGGTCCCTACATTCAATGTAGATTATTTCAAGATTGAGGACTTATTTACCGAGCCAATCACTCAGTGATTTTGAGGAAGTTTTATCTATGGCTAGTTATTGTTTTCATTGATTCATATGACATTGTATTGCTCTATGAGGAGTTAAACCCATTCGGGTATTAGGGTATGTGAACCCTATGAATTATTCTTTGTATGATTTAACTTTTGCTTTTCTTAATTTAAGATTTATGTTGAGTTTCAACATTGTGTTTTAATAACATGCAATCCATATTAGTGAGAGCTTGATTGTGTATTTTAATCACACTAGTGACGTGTCAAAAGATCCACTAGGGTTAGATTCACCAAGGTTTGAGAAGGTCAAGAAGGTGAGCTTTGAGATAGAAGAATGTCCCATTTTCCTTCCTATTTGATCATCCCTACCTCCATATTCTACCGAGCATTATGTAATTATATGAGCCTTAGTGAAGAGAGAGATTATCAAGGGGTGTTGTGGGAGATTAGGGTTCAATTGCCCTGAGAAAGGGATTGATAAAATCTAAAGAATCGGGTTAATCACTTTGGGATCTCTAGAGCTTCAAACACTCTTATATGGTTTAGGCAAATAGAAAGATTACTGCTAGAACCTTGTAGGAGACTAGTTATTGATTGTCTTGAGAAAGGGATCAGTGTGTTTTAGGATACCCACGACTCAACTTATTTCAATTAGGAAGTATTAGTTAAATCTTGCACATAATAGGAAATCCTAGGGGGAGCATTACACGTGTACCTATCTTATATTGATTAGATCTTTTCTATTATTCCCACATCACTCATCTTATCTTCAAATTCAATCACTTGCACAATTCCTCACCAAATTACTTGATTACGGTTAGATAACAAAGAAATAGTATATCCCAATACTTTCGTTCCTTATGGATTTGACTACCCCACTTTCGAGTACATTATACTACTTGAGCGACCCCTGCACTTGCGATATATATAAGGGGTGTATCAAGTTTTTGTCGTTGTTATAGAGACCTGGATATTAGGAACACTATGACTTTGTTAATCTAGCCATTTTTCCCCCAATTTTCATCTATTTTTCTACTCATAATTGTTAGAGTAATACTTGGTTTGCATATTAGAGCTAATTAGTGGATGGGTTATCAAGCTTTTAGTACATGTTTATTTTTCTACTCATGCTATACTCCAATTATGAAAGAGTTCTTGGCTCGCATAGTATGCAGTGGTTTGTGTCCCTTGATTCTCATAACATCTTAGCTTGAACAAGACGTATCATAATATGTGATGATGGATGATATATTGAGATAGTAATACAACCTAAGCACATCGGTATTTGTTATGAAACCAAAGATGGTGTGACGATCACGACGGTATGTATGAGTGACACGAAAAAGGGTTTTGGAGATGAACGATCAACATAACTTGCACGTGCTTTGTAACTGACACGACCCTTTACGTGTGTACCGCAAGTGCACGGGCTTGTCGAAGTAATAAAATTACCATGGTGAGTGGGTAGTCGAATCCATAGGGAATAGAGATTTAGAATACGAGAGTTTGCTATTTAGTTGCGCGATATACGAAAAGTAATAATCGGAGTGATGAGTGAATTTATGGAAGCAATTAGAATAAAAGACAAGAAAGTAAATAGAGAGATGGAAGACAGGAAAGTGCAAGTGAAAATAGGAAGAGAGAAACTAGCAATGAATGAGAATAGGGTATCCGGACAAGTTACCTCTAGGACTTATGCTTCTAGTGCAGGACTATGCTATTATACTTTCCTATTGAAGTTAATTGAGTCGAGGAAATCCTAAAACACACGGTCCCAAACCTAAGGTCAACCGTGACTAACCCCAACACTATGTCTCGGCAATAGGATTCACTTCAACCCTTCACTCTGTCGCTCACGCAACTAAGCCCCAGGGGAGTATATCTACCTAAGCCTAACACTACGTGGAATTGCTGTAAGCTCTAGGGATTCCTAGTGATAAAACCTGTTCCTACGTGTAGTAGTTCTAACCCTTTGGTCCAAGTGGAAGAACCCTAGTCTAAATTAAGCCCCAGTGCATAGGATTCACATCACCCCAAAGCCTTGGGGGAGTTTATCTACCTAACACTTCACTCTATTTCGACCGCTAATAAATCAAGGAATCGAAGATAAGGAGAAATCACACCGGAAGGGAAAGGGGTACGTCGCTACCTCACAACTCTCCCTCTCAACCCTCTTCAGTTTTAAGTAGTCTAATCCTATAGGAGTTGTCACGCCTCCAAGGGATAACCTAGATTGTTCTCAACCCTAGTGTCACGACTAAGGAAGAACAATAGTAAAAGATAATTAAAACTGAAACTCGAATTTATTCATCAATAATGGAAAAACATAATAACAATGTCATAGAAACATAATAATCCTAGGGTTTACAAGTCCGAATACCCACGAGGGGTTTAGCTCCTCATGGAGTTATATATGTTCATCAAAGTGTAAAGTAAATCACAAAGTAAAAACATCGATGAAAACCCCCTTGCGTATGTTGTGGCCGTGGTCTTGTGCGGCCGTCAGACGTCAATGTCAATGCCGATGATGCGCTCCAATCCTCCTCAAAGTCCTCTCCGAAACCCTAGCAGCACTCTCCAGAAGTTGGAAAGAAAGATAGGTCCAAAGATATGTAAAAAGTCTTCAAATCCGGCTTTTATAATGTTGAGTGCGGCTTTAAATTTGAACTTATCGGGACTTCACACGGCCGTGTGGAATTTCCACACGCCCGTGTGAAGTTTCTGGCTTCCTAGAATATAATTTCACACGGCCGTGTGGAATTTCCACACGCCCGTGTGAACTCTCTGGCTTACTGGAAACTTAATTCACACGGTCGTGTGGAATTTCCACACGCTCGTGTGAACTCTCTGGAATTCTGATTCTCGGCATGAGTGAACAGTAGCTTGCCACATTATTTTACTATAGTAACAAGCTACATTGCTGCTACAGTAACTCACCGGAATGTTCCCGAATCCATCATTCTTCATCGAGGCCATTGAATTGGGCACACAATCAATGGTAGATCGTGCCGATTGCTTCAAGTCTCCTTCTTGGCGAAGTTTTCCTAAGCTACACAAGTTAGACTTGTTGTGAATGTGACTGCCTTTGTGCCCCTCCAAGGGAGGTTGGCACACACTCACAAGTCTAGGCTCGTGCCTTGTTCCTTGCTTGGTCCGAAAACCTCCCAACAACGGCGAACACGATCTAACTTCGTTCTTCTTCTCCAAATTGGCTCCACAAACCTACAATGCATAAGAATACACATATGCACACTATTTAGTGATAAAATCTGATAAAAGGTATGCTCATTGTAAGATAATAACGCTTCGCGTTACTATAACACAAGCACTTATCAGTAACCACCAAACTGAAGTAGCAGGCACCCAAGAGAAAATCTAGTGCATGACATAAAAGCTAGTTGCAATCATGGTGGTGCTTGGAGACATAACGGGACTTATGCTTTCCATTTAAGTTTACATGTCCCGAGCTATCAATGTGGAAAACCTTTGTTATATATGCCGAGTGGAATTGGGGTTGGACAAATTAAAACTTAAAATTCAATATACAAAAAAACAAAATAAATAAATTTAGTGTGCTAAAGTTGTAAATGATTTAAATTTTGGATTTGAGATGATATACATCTCAAAATTAATTAAAAAATAGGTAGATATAATTTCAAATTAAATTTTCTAATATTTTGCAATATATCTCTGTATTTATTATTTCTGTTGTTCTTCCTTGTAAATATAGATTTCATTCTAGTAATGCAAGAAAAAGTTTTTTCTTATGCTAATCTTTTTATGTTATATGATTGTTAATGCCACTAGAGCGTCATCTAAAAGAAAAGACCAACTTTAGTAATATCATCCTGATAGATTGGTTAAGCAACTAAAGAAAGTAGAGATAGCAGGTGGTAGAGGAAAAAAATCAAGAATCCAGTTTAGCATGACCAGGGGATACTTATTGCGGATTGCATTACGCCAGCTAGTCTTTACGTGGACTTCAGTTTTAGAGATACTCCAAAATGTACATAATAATGGTGCTTCTAATGATAATAGAGACAAAGTGGAAAGTCTGATTGACAAATGGTGAATTATCAATTTGTATATTAGGGATGATAAATGAGTTATCACTTATCTTACAACAAAAGTATCAGAATATTGTCCAAGGCATGAAATTGATTAAAGTTGTGAAAGCATGGCTTTAACACTTTAGGAACACAAGATAGAAGGAGTTTTTGGCGGAGGTTAGCTCTTTTTATAGGGAAACTGAAACCCGATCCCTAATATGGAGGATAATATGAGAATTCATGGCCGTTCCAAGCTAAAGGGCAATTTATTACTCATTTCCACTGTTAAGGATTAAGTTTGACAAAGTCAATGTATATTTCTTTCTTGTTATAACTATTAGTTGTTACCCCTTATATCTATCCTAGATTGTCTCTAGGAAAGTTAGCTTCTTGCTATATATTGTAATCCTTACCATTGAATACAAATGAGCTTTTCATAATCTCTACATGGTATCAAGAGCCTCGTTCTGATCCATCTTTTTTTTCTCCTTTTTTTTCAAGAATGTCAACTCATACTATTCCCAATGATCTTGATCCACACACTCCGTTCATTATCGTTACCTTCTCTAATGTTATCAAGCTTACCTCACAAAACTATCTCTCTTGGAAGCTACAAATCGAGGCTACCCTAGAGGGTTATGGCCTCTTTCACTACCTTGACGGTTCCTTCCCTGCTCCACCATCAACCATTGTCACGGATACTGTGCCCACCTCGAACCCTGCCTTTCTCACATGGACTCGACAGGATCATCTTCTCTTTGGTGCTATCATTGGCACACTGGATCAAAATATTGTTCCGCTAATTTCCCTCACTACCACCACTCAGCAGTTGTGGGGTACCCTTGCTCAGACCTTTGCTAGCTCATCCCGAGGACACATCAAGCAACTTAAAGCCAAATTCAAAAACATCACCAAAGGGCCTCAAACGATTACCGAATTTATGCATGCTATCAAGGCATGCACTGATCATCTTGCTCTCCTTGGTGCTTCCATTCCGCAGGAGGATATCACTGATCGTGTCCTGGAAGGCTTGGATGACTCATACCAAGGCGTTATTAATGCCGTCAATGCTCGTGATTCTCCTATCTCCTTTGCTGAACTTCATGAGAAGCTTATCAATCGTGAGCTCACAATCAACAGTCAACCACTTCTTGGTGTTATGCCTGCTATTGCCAATCCCACCACAAGCCGGTTTGCAAATTCTTACCCACATCGTCAACCACAACACTCACCTACCTCTTATCACCGCACTACCCACTCTTCTTCCCCACATCGCCAGTCACAACCGCCACCCATTTCCTACCATCGCACCAACAAATCCTCTCCGTCCACCAACAAATCTCAACCATTCTTCCCTAGTAGTCGCCCCTTCCTTGGCAAGTGTCAATGGTGTTACACAAAGGGTCACTCGCTTCAAAACTGTCCCATTTTCCTGGAAAAATATCCCAGCATTCGACCTTCTCCTCCCCTTACTTATACGCCAAACTCCCCCCAAGCTCATGTTGCTCCTGCTTCAGCCTCTTCTCCCTCTAAAAAATGGCTTCTAGACTCTGGGGCTTCTCACTATGTTACCCAGGATCTAGCTAACCTATCTTTACACCAACCCTATGACGGCACTGAAGAAATAGTGATCCGTGATGGCACTGGGCTTCCTATCACTCACACAGGTTCCTCTCTTATCTCTAGTTCTTCTAAATCCCTTGTTCTTTCCAATGTCTTATGTGTTCCTACTATGACTCGTAATATCATTTCCATTTCCCAATTTTGTAATGACAATAATCTTCTAATTCTCTTCTCATCTGATTCCTATCTTGTGAAGGATCGTCTCATGGGGGCACCTCTTCTTATGGGACCAACTAAAAATGGGATCTATGAGTTGTCCTCTTCTCTTCCCTCCATCGTAGCATATTCAAGCGTCAAAGCTTCTATTCTTGACTGGCATCATCGTTTAGGGCATCCCTCTTTAGAAGTTTTCAAATCTCTTGTTGCTTCTTTAAAGCTCAATGTTAGTAGTGATTTTTCCTTCCATTGCAATGCTTGTCAATGTAATAAGAGCCATCGGCTTCCATTTAATCAATCCACTTTGACTTCTTATTCTCCTCTTGATCTTCTTTATACAGACTTATGGACTTCTCCTGTTTATTCTTTTGATGGATACAAATACTATGTTATCTTTGTGGATCATTTCACTAGATATGTTTGGTTTTATCCTCTCAAAAAGAAGTCTGACACTAAAGAAGTTTTCATTCGGTTTAAGGCCTTAGTTGAAAAATATTTTGAGAAGTCTATCAAAACCATATACTCTGATAATGGGGGGGAATATCAATCTCTCTCTACTTTTCTCACTATCAATGGTATCTCTCATCTCACTTCTCCTCCACATATGCCTGAGCATAATGGTTTTGCTGAACGACGGCATCGCCACATTGTTGAAACAGGGCTCTCTCTTCTTTCCCATGCTCAATTACCACTTCAGTATTGGTCTCTTTCCTTTACTACAGCATCCTATCTCATTAATCGCCTACCCACTGCCACTTTATCTCACAAATCTCCTTTTCAATGTCTTTTTGGCTATCCTCCGAATTATCTCAAGCTTAGGAGTTTTGGTTGCCTTTGCTATCCATGGCTTCGACCATATGCCAAACACAAGCTTGACTCACGCTCCACTCCATGTATTTTTGTGGGTTACTCGGCCACTCAAAGTGCATACTATTGTCTTGATCCCACAACTCACAAACTCTACACCTCTCGCCATGTCAGGTTTATTGAATCCCAGTTTCCCTATGCCAAACTTTCTTCCACCAACTCTAATCCTACTTACCCTACTACTACAAGTTGGTGTTCAAGTTTCTATTCCCATACTCCGCTCCAATTCTTCTACACCCGCTACTTCGTTCCATGAGCCACAACCTTTCTCTCCTCCTCTCTCGCTCATCTCCTCGCCTAGTATCTCTGATTCTTCTACACCTAGTGCTACAGTCGCCTCCTCTGCTCTCCATCATTCTCCATTCTTCTCCACATCTCCTGCAGCCCCATCATCACCCACGCCACAGCCTCTTCCCGATACCACAAACCCCATCTCGAATTCTCCATCTTTGCAACCTTTCCCACAACCCACTTCCACCATAATTACCCGTTCCAAACATAATATCTTCAAACCAAATCCCAAATATGCCAACCCTACAACCATGCAATCTCAACCAACTGAGCCTACTTCTATTGCTCAAGCTCTCGCAGACCCTCTATGGCATCAAGCTATGCTTGTTGAGATCACTACTCTTCATAAACTCGGCACATGAGACCTTGTTCCTCCTGCATCGGGTCAGAATCTTGTCAAATGTAAATGGGTTTTCCGCATCAAATATAAACCTGATGGTACCATTGAGCGTTATCGTGCTCGCCTCGTTGCTAAGGGGTTCCAACAACGTGCTGGCATTGACTACACCGAAACATTCAGTCCAGTGGTCAAACCCGTCACCATACGCACTCTCCTTAGTCTTGCTGTGACGAACCACTGGCATCTTCGGCAGCTTGATATCAACAATGCTTTCTTAAATGGTACTCTTCATGAAAAGGTTTACATGGCCCAACCACCTAGTTTTACCGATGTCTCTTTTCCTAATTATGTTTGTAAGCTTCGAAAGGCCATTTATGGGCTCAAGCAAGCCCCCCGAGCATGGTACAATGAGCTTGCTAATTTCTTGTTGGGATTTGGGTTCAAAAGGTCAATTGCTGATGCCTCCTTATTCATTAATCACCAGCACTCCTCACCCATGTATCTCATTGTTTATGTGGATGATATCGTTCTCACAAGCCCTAATTCTCGTGTACTGGATGACTTCATCAAATGTCTTGCCCAAAGGTTTGCATTGAAATATCTTGGTACACTCTCATATTTCTTGGGGGTTGAAGTTATCCCATCTGTACAAGGTTTATTCTTGAGCCAAAGGAAGTACATCACTGATTTGCTTGAGAGGACGAAAATGACTACTGCAAAACCTGTTTCAACTCCTATGGTGGTTGACTCCATCCTTATGTTGCATTCAGGTGACTTGATTGACAATCCGACTGAGTACCGCGCAGTTGTTGGGAGCCTACAGTATCTCACACTAACTAGGCCGGATGTTGCCTTTTCTGTCAATAAATTGTCACAGTTTATGCATGCTCCCAGAAGTGCTCACTGGGCAGCTTTGAAGAGACTCCTGCACTATCTTGCTGGTTCACTTGATAAAGGTATCACTTTACTTCGAGAATCTTCTCTTCATCTTCATGCCTTCTCTGATGCTGATTGGGCTGGTAACAAGGACGACTATACATCGACTATGGGTCATGTGATCTTTCTTGGTCGCAATCCTGTATGTTGGAGCTCTAAGAAACAACGTTTTTTAGCACAGTCTTCTACTGAGGCCGAGTACAAAGCTGTCGCTGCAACAGCTGCTGAGCTATTATGGTTACGCCACTTACTGCATGAGATGGGTGTTCCACTTCCTCAAATTCCGGTTATCTACTGTGATAATCTTGGAGCCACTCATTTAAGTGCTAATCCAGTTTTTCATTCGCGCATGAAACATTTGGCACTTGCATACCATTTTGTTCGTGAGCAAGTACAACTTGGCCATTTGCGTGTTACTCATGTTCCAACAGGTGATCAGCTTGTTGATCCCCTTACAAAGCCCTTAGATCGCTGCAAATTTGATCTGTTCATGTCCAAGATTGGCCTCTCTGTTAGGTCGTCCATCTTGCGAGGGCATGTTAAGGATTAAGTTTGACAAAGTCAATGTATATTTCTTTCTTGTTATAACTATTAGTTGTTACCCCTTATATCTATCCTAGATTGTCTCTAGGAAAGTTAGCTTCTTGCTATATATTGTAATCCTTACCATTGAATACAAATGAGCTTTTATAATCTCTACAATCGTGTAGAAATTTTCTATGAAGTAATTACTTTCTGCATTTATTATGCTTTTATAAATTTCTAAAATTTATTCTTTTATTAATATTTGTTATTGATTTTATCATTATTGCAAAATTAGATTATTGATTTGATTTATCAAGAAATGTACAACCATTTTACAGAAGTAAACATAGAGTTATTTCTTTTGATATTATGCTTTTATCCAAGAGACTCGTTCTCCAAATTTAACATCCACAAGCTACTCTATCATGCAGAGATGTATGCTGAAGACTTCTTAGTTACTGAGCGTATGATGATTTTACAAATTTAAGAATCAACTTGTCACTTTTATTTATAATGTGCGATATGATGATTTTACAAATGTTGAGTACTTAGGAGGTTTTGCTATGAAAATAGTTGAGACAAGAAAACATATTATTTTTTCACTTGTTTATTGTCTTATTGAGTTGCCATTGATTTTACCAATTCTGACAACCAATATTGAGAGGGTATTTTTGGTGATGACTATTGTGATAATTGACTTGTGCAACAAAAATAGAAGACAAGTGAATGGGCAATAACATGGTTGTCTATATTGAAGAGGTTTTTACAACCACTAACAATGAAGCGATTTTGCAGCATTTTCAAAAAAAATGCAAACTCATCCTATGCAATTACCTCCTCTTAATAGCATGAGTCATTTATGTCCTTTGTCTCAAAGTGATGAGGTGGGAAATACAGTTGAGCTGCAGATGTTGCAATGCAAATATTTAACATCAGTGCATTCAAAGATGGATCTGATCTGCCTGCATAGCACAATCAATAAAAAATCAGTACAAAATACATGACACGAATGATAGAAGAAGGAAAAACATGTGTATATACACCTTGCACTAGCTAAATACAGTATTGCCTCAAGTGTCTACACTTTTGTTGGAATAACTAAACTGGCCAATCCTTGGAGCAGTTTAGTTTGCCCAATTAATTTTTGTACCAAAGACTAAAAAGACTTACCATTGTATTTCAGCCCCTTAAACAGATAATAAAGAGATCTGAAAAGACTCACCATCCAAAACCTACAACTAAGTGTGAGTCATCTGGTAATTAGAAGCTCAAAACAAACACAGAATCACTTCCAAAAATAAAAAAAATAACCCAAATAAATACCTATTTGAGGGAATATTTTTGGGCACCTCCAAGTAAAACAAGTTTGTATCACTGGCCTTGAAAGTGGTTAATCACCTTTATCTGGAGCAGTTAATATGGCTGCTATCAAGCCTTCGGAGCTTGTTCCAGCAATTATGTCGAAGTAGTCTGCAAGTCTTGCGTTTCCCCATCAAGCTCCTCTATTAGAAAAAATAAAATTATTCCATGAACAAAATGTGCATAAAAAAAAATAAACACAATGAGGTGAGCAATGCCGAAGAGGTAGCAGTGTGATGGAATCTGCATATGATTTATTTCCTTACGTAATATGTTCCAGACAGATTGAGATATTGTGCAGCTTTATCTCATGGGAGATCACCTCAAATCCCTCTGCTTGCCCCTCCTACCTGCACAATTTCTCAGGCACGCATCCATTGCCAGCCCCTTCCCCACCTCACCCTCTCTTCCCAGCTCACTCATGGATATCATAAGACCCACTGCTGCTCTTCTTGCCATTGCACAAAACCACAAAATTGAAATTGAAATTTCCTGCAGTTTGGGCTCAAGAAAGGCCAGGCTTACGCAGGGGATAACATCCCTTACTACAGCACCTATACTCAGAGCTAACCAAAATCCTCTTCTTTACTTTGCAACGAAACCTATCCATGAAACCAATTGATGTTTTGAGTTTCACACTCATGTGCTGCACTGTTCTCAACAACAGTTCATTGTTATTTACAAATGAACACTCATCTTTGTTGGGATAAATTTAACAACTCATCCATGCCTCGCTTTATCAAAGTTCCATATTTTGAGCTATACAACATTTTAGTAATCACCATAGTTATTACATATGCATAGACATATTGGGATGGAATTTCCTTGTTACTATAAATAATGGCAGAAATATACATAGAAAAAAATGAAGATTAATTTAAGTGTCCTAGTATGGATACTTTTCCATTCCAAACATATCATGACTTAAAACCATGCCTTCTGTATTACTAGGTTTTATAGTATATATATGAGGATATCTTAAAGCAATGGATTTAGATCACAACCCATTAGCATCCATAGAACCTTCTATATTAAGACCAAAGTTCTATATTTAGATCCATATCAAATACAAATACAAAATGTTTATATGAAGACCAACGTTTTATATTTAGAACCACATCATATTTAATTTTGTCCATTGGCATCCTTGGTGCTTAAAATATAGATAATGTCACTTTAGAGATATTATACTGGATTCCTTTCTTAGGGTACAATCAAAACACCCATAGAGCATATTTAGAAACACTAGAGATTAGTTAATTTTTTGGGTATTTTAATGTTCAAGTAAGGATACTTTCACACCAGAACATCTCTACTGTCTTAAGATCCACACCATTGCAATCCGTATTAGTCACATGGTTGCCTGGTAATCTCTACATAATTATCTTGCAATCCACACCATGCTGCACCTTGATCCTCATCCTAATGATCATGCTGATTGCTTTGAGGCTTTGACATTCAAATCAAAGTCGCCATGGATGTATGCCAATGCCCGCCTTGTGATAAGCACCACTAAGGTACTTATATATTATAAGTAAATATTTTAAAATGGTCCTTTTCATTTGTGTATTCCTGAAAACACCACTAATTATCAATTTTACCTTTAAATATGTGAACCTCAAAATCCAAAAAAAAAAAAAAATTGTTTTACTACCCCTCAAGTTTCCCAAATCAAATATAAAATTAATAAAATGGTTATATTTTTATTTTCTAAAAATTTTAGGTACAAGTTCAAATTACGGACTCCTTGTCCTTCTCAATCTATATACAGAGCCCAACACTCATGTAACAGGTTGTACCACTATTACAATGACTTTTATTATAGATATGTTGACATAAATTCATAAATTTGAAGATCTTAATAACAAAACCAATCTGAATAACCTCAGAAATTGCAATTTATGACAAAGGCATGCTGAGGGATTGACAAACACAATAGGGAACCATAAGAGTTGAATATTAGTGTTAGTCATAAGAACTTATATTAAAATACAGAAGCAGACTTTATTAACGTAGTTAATACATAATTTCAACAAAAAAACAATCAATGAAATAGCCATTTCCCACATGTAGCATCAGCACAAGATTAGTTTGGAAATGAACAAGAATAGAAAAACTTGAAGTTGAACAAAAGAGATAGAAGAAATGCCATACACATGGGGCATAAAGAGAAGGTAAAATTACCTTTTCATGGACACACTAACATTTACAACACAACTCTAAAAGGTTTTCAGGCTGCTATTGTCTTAAGAAAGAGAGATCCATATACCATTATGTACAATGGCTCTATAAGATCTTATGTTGCATAAAATTCAACAAGAAGACATTTTCCAAAACATGTTCATTGTCTAAGGCAACTACCTGTGCTGGGAAAAAAAATCGAAAGCAAGAAACTTAAGAATTTGCCAAAAATAAGTAACCTTTTTATCTTTTCAGTAAAAATACCTTACAGCCTCGCTATTTGATTGATCAATGTGAAACTGAGCTTTTACAATTTGAAAATGTTGCATATAAATCTCTGATAATCTTGTGGTATTCTCTCCATGTTGTCACAAGAAACAAAGCAAGATAAACCCATTCCCTTTGCTTGAACACAATCATACTCTACTTGGCAATCAAAAAGCCAATTGGCAAAGTCCCTCTACAACATATGCTTCACATGTATCCACATTCCATACAATGAGCCATGAATTTTCACTCAATTCTTCTTGAACCATATCTGGATTATCATACCCAACCTCAAATTTCCATTGCATGATTCTTCACAAAAAATTTCCCCATTGACACTGAAATCACCAAAACTAAATCATAATTAGCAACCATTGAAACTAAGAACACCTTCATCAGCACCATCCCTGCCCTCTCTCTTTTTATATGCCTTCTCTTCTCCATCACAATCTTAAACCAAGCCAACATTGGGCACCAATTCAACTTGACTTCCATCCTTCAAACCCTTCCTTTTCCGAAGCTTTTTTGGAACCAACTTTTTCCAATGTTTCTTCTGCTTGTGAATCTTCAAAGAATCCAAATTTGCTTCTTTTTCATCCCTAGAAAGCTCCGCAATAAATTCCTCTGAAATCTTCTCACATTGAACCAAATCCACACAATTCTCTGCAAACTCAACTTCCTGAACCTGAGAAACCCTATCCCTATCCCCAATGACCAAACCCACCACCTTCCCCTCATCCCTGCTGCCATAAACCCACCTCCCAACTATCTCCAGTATCCACAAGATCAAAGCCCAGATCGTCACCCCAGCAACAACCCTCTTCCCCACAATCGCCAGAACAATAAAAGGCACCACCTTCGCAGCCGAAACCCAAACCCTAGACCTCCTCTTCTCGATCCCAACCCGAACAGGAACAAGATCAGGAGGCGGCTCACCGTCAGCGATCCGAGGCTGGCGACGGTCGTGAAGGGAATCGGGGAGGGAGATCGGAGGGAGTTGTGAGGGTTTGCCGGAAGATTTTCGAAGCCTCGAGTGGTTCTTGACGACGATGCCGGCGAGAGAGGTCGGAAAACCGGTTTGAACCACGAGTGACTCGGTTCGCTTGGACCGGAGACGGGAGATGAACCGGACCAAACCGGATGAAATCCTGGCTTTTCTCCATGGGTTCACCATTGGACCGGACCGTACCTGGGACCATTAGGTGAACCGAACCGGACCGGACCGGTCCGAGAGGAGAGGGTTCGTGGGAATGGTGAGAAGGAGATGAGAGAAAGATATTATAAAATTTTTGAGGGGTTTCTTTGCTATTTTTAACGTTTGTCTTGCTTTGTTGTCTGAGCCGGAAATAGAACAGGAAATAACCGTGTTAGGGTTGTTGCCTTATTGGTGAACCGTGTTAGGGTTGTTGCCTTGTTGGTGAAGACCGGAATGATTTTAGATTTTTTTAAAATAAAAGTAAAAATACATTTTCATAATAAAATTTATATTATAATAGAAAAAATATGGATTTAAGTGAATTTCAACAAGAGTTATTGTAACGGAAGGGCTCATCGTATCAATAAGGGGCAGAACCAACGGGTAAGGGGGTTTTTCTATACTTAAATTAATCTAAAATACAACATTTGGAACACATATAATAATGTATAATGTAGGTGTATTTGACTGGTTAATAGATTTACCCATGAGTATGTGACTTCTTGGCCCACCTAAGTTCAAATCTCTCTTGGTTCATTTTTTTCACATTTTATTTTTTAATTTAAAATTACTAACATTTCAAAATTTTAATAAAAAAAAAATCTTATATACAAATTTTAGTAATTTTAAAAAAGTTTAAATTCATCATGAGCCCTAACAAATATATTATAACATATATACACATATGTTATAATGTACCATATATGCTAGAGTGAAAGAACAAAAGTTTTTTATAAACAATAGTTTAATTGTTCGCAGTGAGAGAGATCAATTTTACCATATTTTAAAAAAAAATACAAACTTGAGATACATTATTATTGGTTGAATTATTGAAATCTCATATATTTGTTATTGGTAATAACAAAAATTTAAATTATGCTCTATATTTTTTTAATATGTGTATTCAAATTTTTGTTATATTAGCACATTATTTTTTTAAAAATAATTATTTTGTTGGATTATTTTTTTACTTTTTTTTTTTGCCTTTAGGCTTCACACCTCCACCATCGAGTTTTGGTTCCGCCCCTACGGTCATATTATAAAAAATGAGTTTGAGATATTTAAAAGATTTAGAGTTTAAATTTCAATGGATGTAATAGTGATAATGGATTCTCGGTATCAGTGCGAGATTAATGTCTTGTGTCACCAAACACAGAGTAAGAATGGACATTATATATATTACGCTTTTTGTTTCCGTAAAAAACAAAGTAGAAACTGTTTTTAGTCATGAAAATTTTTTAATGGAATTCACGGATTTTATAGAAGTATTTGGCTGTATTTTTATAAAATATTGGAAAATTTTAACAATGGACATTTGTAACGAATTGCATCTATTGCAATTTGCAACAAAATTGGAAATTTTCAATGGATTTTAAGACGAAGAATAGGTGTCGCAAAAATAGTGGGAATAATTTTATGACAAAATTGTAATCGATTTTGTAATAGAATTGCAGTGGATTTGTGACAACACGAATTTCTGTTACAAAAAAAAATGGAGGGAAATGGGCTGGAGATATTTTGTGATGAATTTGCAATGGACTAGCAATGTTCACTCGTTGCAAAAAGTTTTACAAAAACATTACAATTTTGCAATGAAATTTGATAATAAAATTAATGCAAATTTACAATCAAATTGAATTTGCAATAGAATTGTCACAAATTTGAGACATATTTTAATTATATATTATATTTTTTTTTTTTCTTAATTGTGTTGAATTTTTTTATTATATTATTTGATTTTTAGAGTTATTGAATCTACTTTATATCAATGTTTTCAAACCCCTATTCCCGATCAGTTGAAACCGACACTTGGCCCGGTTTGATTCAATATATAAACCCTGATTTGAGAAAACCTGGGGTTGAACAGATGACCCAACTAATTGGACAAGTAACCAGTGACTTCCCTGGAAATTTTGGTCTAGATTTGAATTTAAAAAATAAAAATCAAGAAACCAAATTTAGATAATATTTCAACTGGCTCCATGTATTAGTAATCAAAGTGATTGATGGCCTATTTGGTTAAAGCTTTTTTTTTTTTTTAAGTGCGGGTCTTGAGTTGAAATCCCTTTGGTGCATATCCTTAGGGCTTCACTTCTTATATAAACTAGATTTATATACCCGCGCTAACGCTGCGTGTTAATGTCATTTTTTTTGTAAATCTTTTTCATTATAAGAAGTATATTCGCAATATGTGAGAGGTTGGGTAATATATTACTGGAATATATTTTATTATTTATTGAATAATGAAAATGATTTCATTTGAATACTTTGAAAGGAAAAAACAATTTTAAGTATTAAGCCTTCTACTTGTTTTTTTTTTTTTTTTTTTTGTAAGAATTGAAATAAGATACCTGCCTAATATCTATCTATATATATATATATATATATATATATATATATATATATATATATATATATATATATATGACTAACTTAAGTGTTATTAAATTTCAATTTAGATTAATCAATTAGTACCTAAAAACTTCAATTTAGGTTTTAAATATGTTCATAACTTAAATTGATTAACAATCAATTATTCAATAAAAAAAAATTTTAAAAAAAACCTCTTAAGAGCTGTTATAATCCAATCTCAAACTACCAAATTGTTTGCATTAACTATAACAAATAACATCAATAATTAAGCCATCAATTAAAACCAACAAATATTATAATTATCTTCGTCAATATTAAAAAAATCAAACTTAATCATGAATATATTTTTTAATTTAGATGTAAATAAAAAAAAAAGTCAATCATGTTAACTATTTTTGTTATTTATTAAAAATAAAAAATATCCGTTGTTATTATTATTATTATTATTATTATTATTATTATTATTATTATTATTATTATTATTATTTATATTATTATTAAATATATATAAATGGAAGATAAAGAGAAGATAACTCAGTAAAACAGACTTATCCTTGTGTGGTAATTATATGCCAAAGAGTTTTTATAACTTTGTAATTTGTTAGAGCTACAAAATTATGCACACATACCAATTAACATCAAGAATTATAAAATTTACTTACTAATTTTCTAAATGAGGGCGTCAAACTTAAAATTAAGTATATATATGTTATAACGCAATAACACCTTTTTATAAGGAATGAAGGGATGAAAGGTTAATTTTTTTAATCCCAATGCCTAAGTTGTAACCAATTATATACTACTGGTTTAAAATGTCAACAATTGGGGCTCAATTATTCAGTTTGGCAACATCACATCAATCGTTTAAAAAACAATTTTTTTATTTACTCACATGTCCAATTACTATAACAATAAATTGCCAATCAGAAGAGAATACATTCTTTTCAGCCCACTTGATTATTGTGATAAGCTCATCAGCTCATTCTCTGCTAGGCCATAACACTTCAACCACCTGTTCTTTTTTTTTTTTTTTCAGAACAAACCAAAAGTCCATGTATCAAAACAATTATTATTCTAGATCAATCTTTGTTCCATAGAACTAAAAATGCATAAAAACAAAATGTACATCTGCAGTAGCAACATGCAATTATAATTGGTGCCGATGGCATAATAATGGCTTCAGAAATGAAAATGTGCCTGTAAAGAAGTCACTGGTAGACAGATTGCTCAATATCAAGCCATTATATCATATGGAAAAAGTATTTGATTGCAAAAAACTTATCAATAACTCAGTGTGAAAGTACTATATTGTGTTTTCAAACAAACTACAGGAGAACTTATAGCTGTAAAAAAATGTAAGTACTTAGTTACAAGCTCTATTGCCTAAGTGCAATCAATACTAACTCCAATGCTCTTCTTAATTTTTACAACAGATTTTGTAATGAAAAATAGATTTTAGATGTAAGGGAAATAAACAGAATATCAAATGGAAAATAACTTTTTGTAAAATGTTTTTTCCCTTTTTTTTTCATTGAAAGCACTAAGAGAGGAGAGCACAAAAGGGTACAAAATAAAATATCTTCATTTCATTCATGGTTTTCATTAAAGATGCGCATCAGAAACACTTGTGTGTTCAATATTGTCATCCATGGTAGCTAGAAGGTTGAGGTTGATCTGAGTAATTTCTGGTGGGTTTTTGGGAGATGAATTGAATTTGAGAGGTTTTTTGCCATTGTTGTTTAATGAGTCAACCTGAAAAAAGCAATAATGGATTAGTTCAATTTTTTCATTAAGTAATGTGAAGTTGTTAATTGGGAAGCTATACTAAATAACAATATGGTATAGCTACTAATGCATGGATCGTTTGGTGTTACTTTTTTTTTTTGTGATAATCAGAGTCAATCAATTAGTTATTGATTTTGTTTTGTATTTTTTAATTGATATGCAAGAATTATTGTTACATGTGTTTTTTTTCATAAGTCATGATCAGGCTAAGATGCATTTGTAGTTAACTTGATATTTGCACATATTTAAATTGAGCTTACATTTTTTTGGGAGTGTTCTTGTTGCTCATAGTTCCAATTTAGTTTTGATGACACTTGTTCAGGACATGGGTGGTAGTCCTGTCATTTCAGTAGAATTTTTCATGCATTAGCAATAATTATTAACATATTCATATTTTGGATAAAATTTTCAAAAACATTTGTGAAAATTTACTTCGAGTTTCTCAATAAGTTGCTTTGCATTTGAAGCGCAGACAATGATATGTCTTGCACTTGGGTTGATGACACCTTCTTCTACAGCTTGGTCAATGAAAGAAAGCAAAGAGTTGTAGTAGCCATTACTATTCAATAATCCAAACCTAAACCAACGAATAAATTTGTCATAATTTGGTTATAATTTCCATTATATATGTCTATAATTGTCATTGAATTACCGGCTTATTATGTATGCCTAATTGTGCCCATGTAATCACTTCAAAAAGTTCTTCGAGAGTACCATAACCTCCTGCATAATAATTTCAATTGAGATTAATTAGTTTTTTTTTTATTTCAGGAGAAGAAATTTATGACTTGTGAGAGGATATATAATTTTTTTCTTATATATAATGAATGATAATAGCATGATATCAAAATCAAACAATGTTAGTGAATATATCATAAATATGACATGTAGGTTGCGAGCCATCTCTGCTTTTCTTTGGTGCATATTTTCAACTGGTTTTACTTCTCCTATAGTGACACCAGTGATCTGGCATATTTACAAAACAATATGTTACTGAATAGTCATTGTTATTTTTGGTTTGTTTTTTTTTTTTCCCCTTGGAATAGTTTGTCATAAAATTCAATAATTTTTGTCATACCTCTTTATCCATTAGAGCTTTGGGAATGATACTGAGTATATGGAGAAAAAAATGTTAATAACTTAATTTTTTTTTTCAAATAAATGCCGTTTGAAAAATTTTTTTTTTTCAATAAACCATACCCAAGAACTTGTCTTCCACCATTAAAGACAGTTTGAGATATCAAGCCCATTAATCCAATATTGCCTCCTCCATATACTAAATTAATGTTTTTCATCACCTGAAGGGATTTGCAAGGTTAGTTCACATTTTTGTAGTTGAGCATATACAAATGAGCAGGCTATATGATTATAAGAACAATAACATACAAAGAAAAGTAAAAGTAAGAAGCCAGACCAATTCTTTGCCAAGATCAATAGCAGCATCTTGATAACTCTTTTGCTTTCCTAGGTTGCTACCGCAAAAAACGCAAATTGTCTTGAATTTGGAAGTGCTCATGCCTTTTCTTTTGTTTTGCTTTACTAACACTGCAAGTTGCATTAAATTATAATAAGGAAAAATAAATTCAGGATGAATAATAATAATAATAAGGTAGGAGAAGCAGAAGAGGATCTTGGAATTGTAGGAAAATTAGGCTGATGATACGTATTTTTTGTTGGAGTTTTACCACGTCTGATCTAGGAGATTGTTGGTTGAGTGGGAAGAGTACTCTATTTCTATCAGGTGTTGGGATAGCCACTACTACATTAGAAATGCATATATAGAGAGAAAGATGGTTACCTTGCATTATTCTTCTTTGGTTAATTTTGTCAGATTTTCTGACAAAAAATAGATTCGTTTTTAATTCGTACAATTAAAAAAATAATAATTTTAAATGTTTAAATTATGATAAAATCCAAAAGAAGAGTAGATTTTCTTAAAAGAAGAGTAGATTTTTTATACCAATCCAGCCAAAAGCTAGCAAACTTTAGAATTTTGGATCTCGATGATAAAAATAATTCCATTCCAATCTCACCATAAGCTAGCAAAACCTTGATTAATGTGTAGATCCGCGCTGAATTGTCATCTTGATTGGATGGTAGTAATGAACAACATATATTGTGTTATAACATATAATGGGCAAAGACCAAGAAGTGAATTAGCTTAAATACAAAAATTGGATCTAACTATTAGTTGTCGATCTTGACATCCATATCCATTTTAAAATTAAATTAGATTTGAATCATATATTATACCCTTAAAAACTTATGAGGATCCTTTCATTCATAATCTATAAAAAGTACCTACTTTATTTTTTTTTCCATTTGTATTGTAGAGTATGCGGCATAGTAATAATGAGATTATATAAATAAATGTGAAAAAGAAATTATAGATAGACTGGAATTAAAGAAAGGACGGTTTTTTTTAAATTTTCCAATGTTTTTTTTTCCATGATCTCACAAAAAACCTTCATACAGGCAGTTTTTTTTAATTAATTTATTTTGACATAACTCACTTGGTTTATATTATCAAACAAGTCCAACAAAAGTTATATTTGAATTTGTAAGTTGTGCTCTTGTTTGAATCGGTAACTTGTTGAAATGTGTTTTTATTTGGATTTGTAATAGTGTTCTTGTAATCTAAATGAGGTATTAATTAGTTTTTTATTAATCAAACAAATGATTGAACAGGTGATCGTTATGGTTTGGTCTTGCTTTCTTTGCAAAACCTAAAATGGTCTGGCATGACAAATTAATGAAAAGTAATGCCAGGTATGCTCAGTCGCGGGTGTTCCTAACATTATGTTGATGTCGGCTTCATATTGGCCCGTTGACTAACAATGGGGAATCGGGAAGGATGTTAAAATGGGCCAGCAGAGGTATTGATGACAGAGGAGATTGTAATGTTTTGGTTTTATCAAACTCATTAAAAAGACAAAACACTCAACCAATAAGGGATGGCCAAATGTCTAAGAAAGACAAACTCTTGAGGAATAGTGATTTTGGGGGATTCTTGTTTTGATATGTTTTGTAAGGGTGTCATTTCGAATGTTTCAATTCTAATAACATCCAAAAGAAAAGTAGATTTTCTTAAAAAAAGAGTAGATTTTCTTAAAAGAAGAATAGATTTTTTATACAAATCCAACCAAAAGCTAGCAAGCCCTACAATTTTGGATCCCGATGAAAAAATTCCATTCCAATCCTGGCATAAGCTAGCAAACCCTTAAGTTTTTGAAACATGATTTTTCCGGTCATTTGTTTGCATCTTTCGGCAAAGATATGAAGGAATATGTTATTAATACATTGTCCAAGAAGATAAGATTTGCTTTTGATTTTCAACATCTTCAATAAGTAAAAATATGAATAAATAAATCTTTTTGTAGTTATTTTGGTCAAAGGATTTTCTCAAGTTATTAGTTGGCTGTTTACAAAACCTAAAATGATCTGGCAGGACAAATTCATGAAAAGTGATGGTAGGATATGCTCACTCATGGGTGTTCCTAATATTATTTTGTTGTTGGCTTCTCATTAGCCCGTTGATTGACAATGAGAAATTGGGAAGGATGTTAAAGTGGGCAAGTAGACGTATTGATGATAGAGGAGATTGTGACGCTTTGGTTTTATCAATCTCATGAAAAAGACAAAACATTCAATCAATAAGGGATGACCAAATGTCTAATAAAGACAAACTCTTGAGGATATATATATAGTGATGATATGATGAAGAGATAATGAAGATAAAGAAGATGACAGAAGAGAGAGAGCATTGTTAATCAACATTGGTTAAAGAATTATTCCATGTTGTTTAATTGTGCTCTCTGCTCTATCTGTCATCATTATCATATTTATTTTCCTCTTTTTATGGTGTTTTCTTTGTTTATATATATATCAATATATATACATCCATTTCTAACAACTTAGGTTGGGAGTTTGGAATTGTGCCAATCTTTCTTGTCTAGTTTGTTACAACGGTTGTTTCCCATTATTTAGGTTTAAGTTTTTGTTTGTTTTTATGTATTTGTTTTTCAATGTTTGTTGTTTTCCTTTGTTTTCTATTTGCTTTCTCAAATTCTTAATGATCATTTTTTTATTATGTTAGAATGGGAGAGAGGTCTTCTAATTATTTTCTTGAAGTTATCCCTCAAGATATTATTGAAGAAATTGTTGCATACATCGCTTCAACATCTTCTAGATCTCTTCATGATCTAAAAATGTTACGCACTTGGTAATGTTCTTGATTATTCACAGCATTAAGCTTATTGTTGTTTTTTTGCATTATGAATACATATATTGATATATATGTAAATATATATTTGTTTGCAGTTGTAAAAGTTTTCATGCGGCATCTAAAAGCCGCAAAGTTGCCCGGTTTATACGAGTTGATAATTTATGGTGTCTTGATATGAAGGAGTACATTATTTTTCTTCAAAATTGTGCCCGGAGAGACAATTTGGAAGCTCTTTTAGTGCTTGGATTGGTGAAAAACTTTTCTTTTTTTTTTTCATGTTAGATAAGTTATAACTATCATATTGTTTTTTTTTTTTCAGATCGAATGTATTCAGTTGAAAATGGATTCAGGTATCCACCATTTAACAAATGCAGCTTTTAAAGGTCATTTAGTTGCTGCCTATATAGGGGGGATTCTTTTGTACAAAAATCAAGAAACACGTTATTCTGGCATGCAAATGCTTAACATGGTTGCTGATGGAAGAGTTGATCATGCGTCAAAACCATTTGAAAGCAAAAAAATTGGTAATTATAGGATAAATAATTGTAGATATTCTGCGACAAAATTATTTAGAGATATCGCATGGAGTATAGACTATAAATGGATAGAAAAAGAGGGATGGGAGTGTGAGACCCATTTGTGTGGTCGAAAAGTAGATGATATCCTTTGTAATGAATGGTTAGGTGAAGATGGAGTTATGAGAGAGTTTTGTAGTCAAGTTTGTAAATGGAAATATGAATTTAATTTGTTTACAGAACTTTTGTAATGGATCTTATCTGTAATGTTATTTTGAAGCAATGTTTCAAATTTCATTGTTTGCATTCATTTATTTGGTTAATAATTTATTTATTTTTTTGGGGAAAAATTTTGGACTTAGGCTAACATGTTCTTCATGATGATTTTCATTTAAGTGTTGAAAACATGTTTATAATGTTGTTCTTCATGTCTTTGTCTTTTTGCATACATTTTGTTGATCTAAAAGTGTTGAAGTTATTGATACTCACAATTCAGTTTTGTTGCAACTCTTTCATCAGATGAATTGTAATCTTGTTATCACAATGAAATTATAGGCAATTAACAATAATTGTCAGGAATTTGCTATTTATTTTTGTATTAGTTTTCATGGAATGTTTTGAAAAAGAAAAACATATGAAATTTTCATTACTTAACTAATTTGTCAATATTTATTTATTTAAACTCTTATTTTATCTTATTGTTATAGTTGTTAGAATTATGTTAAAATTTTGACTTGCAAATCTTTCTCAAATTTCTCATGGATGATGGATTCTTTTAATTTTTAAGTTTTTTATTTATAAAATAGGTATGATAATTCTTTTAACATAATGTGAGGGAGATGAAAAGCATAATTAATTGATTTAAGAAAATCTTTTAGAAAAAGGAAATTTATTTTCATATTTTATTGATGTAACAAAAAGATATCTCTTAATTATATTGTTTTAAAAAATATCTAATATATAAATGTATGTGTGCATACATGACATTACTGCTAGAGGCCCATAAGGTAATATTTTGGTCTCTATATCTACCAATCAAGCTATCTATTTATCAATATTTGGTTGGATGATTTGGATTTGAGTGATATTTTAGTCAAATTTTGATAATTTTGTTTTTTAATTTAGGAAGGCTGATTTCAAATCTAGGGTTGTTATCCAATTGTGACTGATTTGAGTGATTGAACGATGGTGTTCCAACTGTTGGGTTTGGTTTTTGATTCATAACAAATAGGATTTTTTTAGTGCAAATGGAAAGAACCCTAAAATAAAGATGGCGAAGGGGACCAATAGAATTTTTGGATTCTTTTGTTTTGTAAAATTGGGTTGATCTAAAATAATAGTTGTAATATTTTTTTACCTTTTTTTTTGTATTGAATTGTTTTATTATTGCTATAAAAATTGTATTGTAATACGATTTTTTTTTGTTGTTTTATCTTATTAGAGTTATCTCTTATGTTTTTCCTTTCTTAATTAATAAACTTTAATTTATTGTAACAGAAATTAATTTACATTTAAATTTTCAAAGTTATTTAAAAAATATTAATTTCATTAATTGATTGATTAATGAACTTCTGTTAAATAATATACGGTTTATGTTTGCTAATGTAATATACATATAAATGTGATATTTAAATTAATCTAAAATAATATATTTATTATTATGAAATTTATAATATGATATATATGATGTATGATAAATATTTTTTTTATATATGTAAATAGTTATATATATAAATGTAATGTTTTAATTAATATGAAACAGGATATTTATTATTATTAAATTTATAATTTGATATGATATATATTAATTTTTTTTTTATTGTATAAGTTGACAATTAATACTGATTGAACCATCGTCATCACCATTAGCCAAATGATCATGATCATCACTAATCTCCAAATTATATTCAGAACAATATTCCTTTTCCTTCTTCGGAGGAGGAGGTTGCGGTGGTGGCGATGGAGAAGGTAGAGAAGGCATAGTATGAAACATATAGAAAAAATTAGTCTGAGCTTTCTCGATGCCTCTAAAGGTGATTGATGACATGTCATAAGCCAATGATGCTTCTTTTGCTGTATCAAATGTGCCTAGCCAATGTCTCTTCTTGGTAGAAGGGTTTCTAATCTCAGCTGCATATCGACCCCATGGTCTCCTTCGTACTCCTAAGTACCCTGTTGATGATCTAGATCGTCTTCTCTGGTGGCGGGGTAAAATGATGCATTGTAAGTCAGTTATGTCCATAGATGCACAATATTAATTGTTGCAAGATTGTTCAGTATTTTATTTCTATATATATAGTTGTATGCAATCATATATGTATATATATAGTTTGGAGAATTTCTTAATATTTGATTTATATTTTCACATGACAACATATTTGATTTTGTAAGTATTGTGAAGTTCAAGCTTTAAGTAACTGCCTAAGAAAGAAAAAAGTCAGAAACATAATCTCCCAACGTGTCAATATAACTGTTTAAAAAAATTAAAAGTCAGAAACATAATCTCCTAGCGTATCAATGTTATAAATGAGATCATTTAATTGGTGTTGTAGGTTAGATAGGGTTGGATATATGCTGCTCAATGGAAGAAAGACGAATGCCACTGAATTGACAAAACAAATATATATAAATATATAGCTTTACTCCTCCTATCAGTTGTTCCAACAATTAATGCTCACCTACCAACCTGTCTTTTGTCTTTTAACATGTCTAAAATTTCCCTTATTGGAAGGAAAAAAAAGTCTTTTTAATGACATAAGAGCATACTCGAAGAGCATACCATGTTATAATGGTCTGTTATGCTCACTCGCGGGTGGTCCTAATATTATCTTGTAGTGGGCCACATCATTTAAGAATTAATTCAACTTGTAATTACACACACACATATACATATATATGAAGTAGAAGGGGGATATTATTTAAGCGGCGGAATTGGTGGCACGCTGAACAATGTAGGGGGCGGAGGCGACGACGTAATTGAGAGATAGGATTAGGGTTTAAAAAAAACATCGATAAAGCCCTATTATTATTATTATTAAACTTGTAGTTTATATATGATTTATCCTTTACTTTTATTAAGAGTATGACATCAATATTAATTATTTAAACATATAATTGATATTGATGATTTAAATAGTTTTTATATAGCACAGTAGAAAGGGGAAACCAAATCTAAGCAAAGATCTCTTGTCAAACCATTTATATTGTTAGAGTCAGCTAGATATAGCTAGCAACAAACAGAGCGAGAGAGATATATTAGAGATTTCTTAATAACCATTAATAAAAGCACTTCTTTTTTTATTAATTATTTTTTATGTTTTAATATGCTATACATTTCTAAATATAATACTACACATAAGATTTCTATATTATATATCTTATGGAAATGTTATGTTGTTTTCCTCCTGTATAAGGGTGGGAATAGTCAAAAAGTAAATCACACAGAATCTACTTTATATGTTGAAAGTTCAATGAATTTCACATAAATGTATGATTCTAGAATAGAAGGGTCAACAATTGTGGCTTAATTATACTATTATGAAAGTCGGTCCATATCCAATATATATATATATATATATATATATATATATATATATATATATATATATATATATATATATATATAGGATATTAATATGTTACCCTAATATGTAAATGATGATATGGATTTTTTGATAGCAAAGGAAAACAAAATCCAAACAAAGATCTATTGTCAATTATGTTACAAAGCTAAAAACAGCTAGACATAGCTACATATAAAACAGAAGGGGAACGTTATTCAAGCGGCGTGATTGGTGGCATGCTTGAGAGCGTAGGGGACGGAGACGGCAGTGGTATTGAGGGGTAGGGTTAGGGTTACAGACAAAGAACACCTATAAAGCCTTCTCGAATTGATGGTATGCTGATCTACGGGAGTAAAGAAACAGGTGTCGGACAGTGTTTCCAATATTAAATTGTTATTGGCTTCTCATTAGCCATTTCACTAACAACAAGGAATCGGGAAGGATGTTAAAGTGGACCAGTAAAGATATTGATGATAGAGGAGATTGTAATGTTTTGGTTTATTAAACTCATTAAAAAGACAAAATACTCAACTAATAAGTGATGGCCAGATATCCAACAAAGACAAAATATTGAGAAATAGTGATTTTGGGGGATAGAATTAAGATATGGTAAGTGTGTGTGTGTGTATATATATATAGATAGACGGGATATATAGCGATGGTATGATAAAGAGATGATGAAGATGGAGAAGATGACAGAAGAGAGAGAGCATTGTTAATCAACATTGGTGACAGAATCATTCCATGTTGTCTTAATTGTGCTCTCTACTCTATTTGTCATCAATATCATATTTCTTTCCCTCTCTCTCTCTCTCTCTCTCTCTCTCTCTCTATAACAATTTTTTAAGGTTTCATTCTCTATATATTTCCATTCAATTTTAGTATATAGTTCATATAAATATATTTAAAGACATATATTTGTTATCCTTACGGTTCAAGTGCTAAGGTAACAATGATGTAATGTTTTTTGCATCTCTTCTCTCTTTTTTTAAGGCCATGTTTTTGTTTCAGAATTATTAACAAAATTATTCATATTGTTATTGCTTAGATTCGTTTAGATATGCACTTGAATTAATGTTTTTCAGATGTTTTTATCCAAAATCTTAGGTGCTTTTTTTTTTAATGGTGTTTGCTAATACAGCATTATTTTTGGGCTTTTTTTTTGTATTTGCTTTTAATCCAAGTAGTTGATGGTTTGCACAACTGTCTTCAAAAATTATTTTTTCATAAAAAAACTAGCTTGTGATCTGGACCGTTTTGTTCACATACATAAGTTGCGGGCGGTAATAATAATTTTTTCATAAGCTCTTTCAGTATAACCTTAAATTGTACTTCAAAAATAATTTGCATGTCAACGATTTAGCAGAAAAAAATCAACAATTATAGCTTAATTATACTCTCATGCAAAACCTAGGACATTAATATGTTATCATAATATGTAAATGATGATGTAGATTTTTTTGTTGCAAGGGGAAAAAATCCAAACAAAGATCTCTAATCATGCTTTTATATGCTCTGCATTTCTAAATATAGTGCCACTTGGAAGATTTCTATATTATTTGGCTTAGAGAAATATTATCCTATAAATTGAAAGATGAATAATAGAAACAAATTGAAATTATATAATAGCATAATAATGTATTCTAAAGGTGGCATATTAGTTCTTTCAAATGGTAAATATCATGTCTCTCAAAAGTTTTCATTAAGAAAACCAGTACACAAACAGAGTTCAATGGCCAATTAACAGATCAAACTATATACATTATATTAATATTTGTTTGATTGTAAATTAGAAAAAGCATACATAACATCTATGTTATAAATCTTTTTTATGAATAATGCAAACAAATTAAAATTATACAATAGCATAATGCTGCACATCAAAAATGATAGAATTATTTTTTAATCTTTTCAACATCATGCTTGTCAAAAGATTTAATTAACAAACCCATAGACAAACAGGGCTAATGAGTAAACTCTATATCAAACTCAGTATATACATCTTTGATATGTCATAAATTAGCAAAAGAGCATGGAATGAAAGAATTTCTATGTTGTTCAGCTCAGACAACAAACATGCATTATATTAACCAAAGAGATTATTTGCAAGGTTTTATTATGTCATGTTCAAATATTTTAAACAAAAAAAAAATTAAAGTTTTTCTCGATTGTTGAAGTTATTGAGATTATTAAAAAATGCATGACAGTCATATAAGCAAACATAGTATGGTATAATTCTTTTACCATAATCCTATCAAAGGATAATATAATATCAGTCATTATTTATAGTAATATTATAATAGTCATTACCTAGTTTTCTGGCTTGTAGGAAAAGTACTTATTATTTGTACATGGATCTGAAAATGTTATTCCATCTCATCTTTTTTTTTCATAAGCAAGTCATTATGCTTGTTCTCCGTCTTTGTGATTTTTTTTCTCTTGCTTAGGTATGTTTCTTTGCTTCTTTGATGTTGGGACTTCCTTGTGTAGATCTGAAGGACTTTCAATCTTTGATGATGAATTCAGTATTTCACTTACTTTACGCTTGTTGCTCATTTCATCCATTTCTGAAGTAGATTGCTCAGTTGGTCCTTCTATTGATAGTTGTACATGTTTTTTCCCCTTCGAACTTTCTCCATGTAAAATAATAGGCTTTACATCATCTTTAACTGCTTGTTGTGAGAGACCAACAGTTAAACTAAATTTCTTATCAATGATATTATGAATTTGTTCAGGTACTTTTGTTTTTGAGATATCTTCTGTTGCCAATAACAAATCAAGCTTTATGTTCGTCATCGATTCTGCATGTTTATCAAAGGCGGTTATTTCCATGTCTCCAGTTTCATCTCTCACAATCATTGGTAATCTCATCCTGTAACATGATTATATTAACTATTATAATTATGTTAAATAAGTTAGATTTAATATACAATTATTGATTGTCCTTACACCACTATGGGAGTAGTAGGACCATGTTTATAGCAAGAATAATTATATCCTGACTCAGCAAGCCGTTTGTTGCAAATATTGTAAGAGTTGTAAAACCAACCATTAGTTGTGTCGATCTTCTCAACCCATACATCACATTTGAACATAGTTACCTATACATTTTTTTAACAAAATTATTAACTGTCATTCTATAGCATTAAAAATCTTAAAATATAATTGTTTGTACTTACACCGATCGTTGTTGGGTCAAATTTCAATAATTGATCAATTGTTGCATACTCGGCGTGTGAGATTTTTTGTTGCAAAGTGGCTTCTTGATTTTGTATAGACAGCAACTGCACTTGTTGATTTTCAAGTCCTTCCCTATTTTATTTCACAAATGATAATTTGTAAGTTTAGAAATCAAATTGAGTTTGGTTTCCAAATTGTTAATTGTTATTCTTACCATTCTTTGATAGCTTTAATCTCTGGTAAATCCAAATTCACATAGATTCGGGTTGCTGATGTAGAAGCCAAATATATGGTTCCTATTAAATAATTTGAAATGTTAGTAATTGTTGATTGACTATGTACATATACAAAAAATTATTTATTATAATATTTTGTACTCACCTTGGTATGTTCGAACAACAGTGCCAGCAATGATAAGTATAGGTCTTGATTGCATTTGTAACAAATCATGATCATTGAGTTGAGGAAAGCATGATTCCCATATAGTTATTCTAAGTTCATCACCGCTTTTATTTTTTTAAAGATAGTCAGAATATTAGGTGATTACATATATTTCATATGTATAAACTATGGATAAATATGTTTTCATGTTGCTTACCTTCGCTCTTTGATGAAAATATCTCTCTTCTGAACAGTTTTTGCAAACTTTGTTAATTGAATAGCAGTAATTGGTCCGATAGAGATCAAAGTACCAATTGCATCTGTATTTATTTCATATATTTTATTTTGTTAGTAAAAACATCTATATATTGGGCAATATTGATAAGATATTAGACTTGTAATTTTAATTATGACTAAATAATAAATGTTATTTTTACCTGTCAAATACTTATCAGAGTTTGCATCTGGTGCCATCTTGTCTCGATCAAAATATTGGAAGTAATCCCTTGGGTAGGGTGTAGGATCATCAGAGATTAACTTGATCATTGTATTTGATGTGAAAAGGATGGCAAATTCTCTCATTACTGATAGATTTTTAGCAGTTGTTTTCATAACTTGGAATTTAGATATGTGGTATACAGCTCCTTCGATTAGCATGCCTCAGAAGCTTGAACATTCATTTTCTCTTATTTGAACATGGATGGCATCACCCTAAGAAAGATATTTTTATAGATATAATTTCTAAAAGAAAAACGTAAATAATATTTACAAAATTTTATAAAGTAATATATGATGAATACCTTTGCATCTGTTGCTATGAATGCTATAACAAGAAATCTTTCTGAAGTTGGAATATAACAATCCCATATTCTTGTTATTCTAATTTTCACAGCTTGGTTTTGGCCAGGTGGCTTTAATTGTGATATTTCCTTAAGACTCATTGTTGATAATCTGCAAAACAACAAAAATATAATTTATTACGCATTTTTTTTTTATAGAGTTTCAATATTTTTCCATTATATAGAAGTTAGAAATTATTAGAGATAACAAACATGATATATATTTCTCTGTTTATGCATATGATTATATCTATAATAGAATACAGTTTCAACATCCAGGATCTGAATTAATTTCTATGCTATCAAAGATTTCCTTGTAGACAACATTCTTTGTTTTGTTTGTATTCTTCCCATTGTCATCAAGGATCAAAACCTTTAATCCTTCAATAGATGATACCCTGGACAATGCAACATAGAGTTGGCCATGCGAAAATACAGGCTTGGGTAAGAACAAACCTACTAATTCAAGTGTTTGCCCTTGACTTTTGTTTATAGTCATTGCATATGAAAGCTTAACTGGAAATTGCTTTCGGCACATAATGAATGGCCATTTGCCTTCTTGCACTGGCATAATAATTCTAGGAATGTACACTTTGTCACCTATGTTGGATTCGGAAATAATTACTGCCTCCAAAATGTTATGATGCATCTGTGTAATTATCAATCTTGTTCCATTGCAAAGTCCATTCGTTTGGCTAATGTTTCTTATGAGCATAATGACACAACCTATTTTTAAAGTAAGCTCATGATTGGGTATGCCTGTGAATTTTAATGTATTTAAGAACTCAGTTGTATATAATGGTGCATTTGCGTCAGCAGATGTTGAAGCTTTAGAGATGTAGTCTGAGCTTAAATACTTTTGCTCATCAGCTTTAATTTCGTTACTGATTGTTTCATTTAAAATATCAACAGTTTCATTGTATGGTGTGACTATAGCTCTTTGCCTCAAGTATTCTGTCTTTGCATAATTTAACTGAAATTGTGGATAGATAGCTTCAATAATTGATTGTATTGGATTGCCTAAGTTTTCAACCAATAGATATTGTGGAATTTCTATCCAATCTCCTTCATCAAGATCATTATGATTTCTTTCAATAGATGCAATTGTACCATCACCAATTTGTAACAACCATTCTGCAAACTTTCTTAATTGATCTCGGCTTTCTTCATCAAGGTTGTTTCTATGCAGTCTCATGTTAGTATTGAGTTTCAATACTTTGCATTCTTTCCAAAGTTGTGACTGAGTTATAGTAGCATTTATGATATCTTCTTTGCTGCCATATTGAATAACTGGTAGGATTTGTTGGAAATCTCCACCAAGAACTATTATTTTGCCTCCAAAAGGTTTTGTAGATGCTTCTGGTGTTGTCTCTGAAAGAAGATCTTGTAAAGTTTTGTTTAATGCTTCAAGACAATTCCTATGAATCATAGGAGCTTCATCCCAAACAATCAAAGTTGTTTTTTCAATCAATCTTGCCAGTTGAGTTTGCTTGCTAATTTTGCATGTAGAGCATTCTTCAATATTTATTGGGATTTTGAATCTAGAATGGGCAGTTCTTCCTCCAGGCAATAAAAGTGATGCAATTCCTGACGAAGCAACAGCTAGTACAATCTTTCCTTCAGTATGAATACCATTAATGATGGTGTTCCATAAGAAAGTTTTGCCAGTACCACCATGGCCATATACAAAAAATATTCCTCCATTGTTGTTTATAGCTCCTTGTATTTGAGTATAGATAGCTAACTGTTCAGCATTTAATTTTGCAAACATTGATAAATGATCTTCTTGAAGCTGAGGAATATTGTAGTTTAACTCTTCTTGAAGCAGTCTGTCAGTTAAATTATTCATGTTCAATGATTGTGGTCGAGGTAAATCATTATCCTCAAGGGATGAAGAGTATTTATTCAAAAGTTCTTCAAGAGCAACTAATAGATAATTTCTCAAATACTCGTCTGAAATAGTATAATTAGGCATGCGGAATGTCTGTCAGAGTCTATAGTGTATATCTTTTGATATTAGTTGCCAGTGTTTATCAAACAGTGCCTTTTTGTCTCCTACATCACAATATAAGATTATTGTTACAAAAAGTTGTCTTAGTTGTGTACCAGTAGCCCAATGAGCAGCTTGTATCAAGGCATTTGACCATTCTGAGTCATCTCCTAATATTCCAAGGGCAAAGCAAGCTTCTCTATATATTGTATATACAACGTTATTAATTGTGCGAAGATCCTCATAACTCCTTGCACCTTTGATTTCATTAAGCAATAAGCGCAAATAATATAGCTCTCCTGCAGATGGGTGCATATAGATTATTCTTCCAATTGATCTGCCATTCATTCTGTACTTCCATTTTTTCTCTTTTTTGTACCATGTGAATTTAGTTGGAAAGTCTGTATACAAAAGTGATCGTCCTCTTTCATCTAGTTTATTTGTGGTCATCCATTCTGTAAACATTGTTGTTTCAATACCTGGGATTGAAATTATATTGGGAATAAATTGCTTATCACTAAAATAGATATTATGTTCTTCTGGCAAGTGAATAAGTAATCTTTGGACAGATGACTCTCTATGATGGAGTGGAAACTCAAATAGTCTCCAACAACTTTCATATGCTGACAAATAACGGTAATCCAAATAATTTTGTATCTCATCTATTTTAGCTGATGATGTTGATGATGCTTCAAACATAGCTCTTGTTCTGTCTGGACCTTTACTTATATATTTGAATAAATATTTCACTGCTCTTGTCAAATTACATATTTCCACATTTATATGAGCTTGATAGCGCACAACCAAATCAACATTATGTGGAACAACAAATCGATTATCCAATTTAATGCCATTTTGTGATGTGCTTGCCGGCAAATCCCTTCTCCGATATTGAGGAAATCCATCCTCATCAATCGTTGTTGAATTGCGAAATGCCTTTGGATAGAATTTTTTGCATTTTCCATTTTCCATACATGGTGCCTGTGAATTTGCTAATCCACATGGACCATGTATCATAAATGAACTTACAGCATCATAACTAATAGGATCAGATCTTTTATCAGGTAATTCAGCAGAAACTATATTATCAATTTCTGATGCTGTCATAATGCCACTTTCTTTTTCCAACCATAATAAGATATGGACATGTGGTAAACCTCGTTTTTGGAATTCGACTGTATAAACAACTATCAAAAAGAAAACAACAAATATCATTACGTTTGCAATCATCCAAACTATTGTTTTTTTAAAAAATGGGGATCTACGTAATTTACCTGCTTTTACAGGTCCAAAATGATGATTTTTTATCAGATCATCCATCAAATGGCTTACTTTTATACAGAAAACCCGTGAAACTATGTCAGGTCTATCTTCAGGGCGTTGGCCTAGAATAGAACTCAATGTATCTGTTATTTCTGACCATCGAGGATTGCAAGTGAATGTAATAAATAGTTTAGGATAGCCAAAAAATCTGCAAATAGCCATTGCGTCTTGATATTTCTCAAACATATACCTAGGGCATGGTATAAAACTTGCAGGTAAAATAATACTCTTCCCAATGCTATTGCATTGCAAATCTTCTTGACTTGTTGCATCTCTAACAGTTTTGTATATGTCAGTCCTCAATGATGTTTGATGCTCTCTAATATATCTTAATCTTGTATCTTCAATTATAGCATAACAGTCAACTATAAATTGTTGAAAAAGTCGACCTCCTCTTAACAGGGTATTATTCTCAATATTTCTTTGTTGAATCAAGTAAGCATAATATTCTCTCATAGTTAAACACTTCCTGCCTAATTTACTTCGTATTGGAGATTCTTCATAAGGTATATTTAGATGAAAGCAATCTTCTCCATAAGGAAAAAGTAATGGATATTGAAGTGGCATGAATAGCGGATGTAAGTCACTAATTCTTTTTAAACCTTCTTGTTTGTGTTCTACTATAATATCCCTCCCTTGATCATTATTACCAATATCACCAACAATTAGAGCAGCAATTTCTGGAGCTGATGGTGCAGAATAATTATGATCTTTCTTATTTCGATTTGCAATAAGCTTTATCCTAACCGGCAATTCTCTAAATTGCATGTGAACTTCTCTTGCACTCCGGAAGACTTTGACAATCTCATTATACTCATCTAGCATATTTCTCAATCCGCATACAATATCATTGTCCAATCCTTGAATACCATCATTAAATCGAAAGCATGACATTCTGCAATCTAACTCATCATCCGATTCAATCATGTACAACTGTGAAAATTTAGATGTTTGCCCAGCAAATGGAAGCAGAGATCCCATTCTATGATAATTTTGTCCTGATAACTTGAATACATAAGGTCCAGGTCATTGATTGATACTATTATCAACAATACCACCAAGTGAAGTAAATTGGAAAAGTGAGTTGTATATTCTAATCTGCTCTTTAAATTTTGAATTTCTTACTCCGCCATTAACATCAAATAATCGGCATAAAAAAGGTGGTGTTGGTTTTGGTGGCGGAAGAGAAATAATCCCTTGCTTGCAACACATATTAAATTTCAGATTTGAAGTAGTTTTTGATATGTCAATTCTTTCATCATACCACATGGATGCATTACAAAACATGCATTTAAAAGTTGGCCCACCAAAGTATGAAAGTTGAAATATCGTTCCTGTTATAGTCATTAAAAGAGGAATAATCTACACAATTGTATATGAGCAAGAATTGTAATGATAAATCTGAGAAATTTGAGAATATTTAAATAATAGCTATGGTATTTAAAAAATGACAATAATAGAAATATGGGGTAAAGAAAGAGAAAACTTACTTTGATGTCGATTGTTTAAAACATCACCAGAATCATTCGTGTTAATATGGCTCGGCGAAAGATTGATTTCATGATCAGTAGCATCATCTCCATTGTTGGTCATTAGTATATCAGATTCGATGAGTCCAAATACATATTCTGGCATACTTGTTGAAGCGTCAAAGTCAGAATAAGATTCGTGTCTTTTAGCAAATGGAATTTCCTTAGGATGGATGCTAAAGTCACCATCAAGTTCAGGTGGGTGTGATTGTATTGTAGTCTCAATATTGTCTTCATCATTAGCGTTAATATCACAATGTGATCGAAGATGTTTGGTTATTGGCTTATTAAGAACTCTAATTCTTTTAGCTTTTAGAATATCCATTCGCCTTATTCTGTTGCATGTAGCATCAGATTTACTTATCTTAAGTAACGAATCAGTCTTTTTAATATGAAGGGGCTTAGTCATTTGTTGTATATTGCATGAATCTTTTGCAACATAATTGGAGAAAGATGACCAGCAAGAGTAAAAAAAAAAATATCATAAGTTACATACTTCATACAATATACATATCATATAAGTATAATATATAAATACATATATAAGAAATTCTTACCTAAACAGAAGTTTGCAAAGATTCGAATCAGCTTATCACTTTTACTTGAGATTTCCAATCTACATAACATGATTGCATTTGTAAACATTTAATCAAATTTGGAAGATAAAGACAATAACATAATTTAATTATATATTTTAATTAATATATACAATAGAGTTGTTATGCATATGAACGGCAAAGAAATACAAAACACATCTTTTGTTACATATTTAATATTATTAGACTTACATTAAAATACACAATAAAATATTAAACACTAAAGTACTTTCAGGAGAGGACTTTATTCGTCATATACAGTCATTTAGTTCTTTCAACTCATCAGTCATCATTGCATAGCAAGTCTTATTCTGTCCTCCAATCCTGCTAACTCATCAGTCACCATTGAAAGACTGTCTGATAATACATCGTTAATATCCTTTAACTCTTCCAATTCATTTTTAACGTCATATAATTCCTTCTGGTTCACATCTTTAATAATAACATTATAAATATTTTTTAAATGTTTTATTCCACGTAATGCAGCATTATTTTCGGCCTTTTTTTTGTATTTGCTTCTAATCCAAATAGTTGATGAACTCCACAACTGTCTTCAAAAATTATTTTGCATGAAAAAACTGGCTTGTGATCAGGACCGTTTTGTTCACATACATAAGTTGCGGGCAATAATCGTAATTTTTCCATAAGCTCTTTCAATACGACCTTAAATTGAACTTCAACAATAATTTGCATGTCGACTTCCATTTTTTGCACCTATTGTGCTGTATTAAACACAGGTGAAAGTTTCCATTAATAAATTGATATAAAAAACATAGGAATAGTTATATAAACTAAACTTATGAGCTATTAAGTAATTGTGACAGGATTTCATAAATTAATTCTATATCAATCCAATTATTATCACATAGTGCATCTTACATGAAAAAAATCTACTTACCCAATAATGTTATATACTAATTATAATGAACATTTTCCATTCAATTAAAGAAATAATAATTAATTCATTCAATTCACCTTATGCGTTTATAGTTTTAAAAAAAGATCATTATTTGAAAAAATATATCTTTTTTAAATTATAATCTCTCTTTTTATAGATTATCTATTTATTATAATCTCTCATGTATTACTTCTGTCTTACTTTAGTTTTTTGTCATGTATTGGTTTCATATGTGGGTGAAGTGGTTAATCACAAGGAAAGTAGTCTCTTATGGACTGTCCTTACTGCAAAGCATGTTATTATTATCTAATGCTTTTTTCTAATTTTTATTATCTTTTTTATTATTAAAGTTGGAAATATTAGATATGTTTGATGAAAATCACAATTTAAGTCTTTCAAATTAATGCTCAAACATATCTTCTAAAAACTTCTTCAGTATAAATGAAAAAAAAATAAAAAATATGCTACACAAACATACCGAATCAGTTCTTAAGCTAGTTATTGTTGCCGTGTGTTAGGAGAAAATATTTGTGAAATCAATAAAATAAGTTTTATACTTTATATTTTAATATATGTAAAATAAAAATAAAAAATTTATAAAATTCAATTAAAAATTGTACTTTTCATTGAGTTTTAAATATTATTTTAGAAGAATTATTTAGGATTTTTCAGACAATTTTGCATGGTTGTCCAAAAAAATAATAATCTATTGTAAAGATATTATTTGATTTTTTTATTTTTTTTAAAACAAATACTAATAAAAAATATTTTTAAAATAAAATATTAATTTTTAAATAATAATAAATATTTATTATTATCAGTATTTCAAAACTAAATTAACTGTATTTAAAAAATATTTTTAAAAAACAAAAATAATATTGTTCCAGAATCTTTTGTTGAATTTCAGGACTAATTTCCTTGGTTTATATTTTTTAAAATAATAAAATAAATAATTCATGGACAATTATTGTTGATTTTTATGAATACGCACTAGGCAACTTTTATTTTCTAATTTTATCTTTTGAAAATGTTAAATTCTAATTTTCTCATTCTTAAAACCAAATAACAAACATACTTAATCATTTATGTTTTAATCCCTCCATTTTTTTATTCTTCCATATTTTTATTAATCTATTTAAATAATTTTTTGAAAAAAAAATTAATACCAAAAAAAATTATTACCAATTTATTCAATCAGATTGGAAGTCCATATCAAGTTTATAAAAATAAATTACTGTTTTTTTTTAATTTAACTTGTTATCTTTTGAAAATGTTAAATTTTAATTTTCTTATTCTTAAAACCAAATAACAAACATACTTTCTCATTTATGTTTTAATCCCTCCATTTTTTTATACTTCCATATTTTTATTAATCTATTTAAATAATTTTTTGTAAAAAAAATTAATACCAATTTATTCAATCAGATTAGAAGTCCATATCAATTTTCTAAAAATAAATTACTGTTTTCTTTTAAATATTTAACTTGTTTAATACTTGTTTAATTGCTTTCAAAGAAACAAAGTTAAAAAAGTATAAACCCATTTATAGATTTAAAAAATAAAATCTTATCATTTAAAAATATATGTGAACATGATGTCAAATTAAATAATGATTAGAGCATTATATTCCAATAAGGGAATGCATCCAAAACATGAACCATTCCATTTCAGAGTTAAATATATAATGAGATTACTCTCCAGAAATTAATCCACATGGGCAAAACTCACCCTCGGAAGAACGACAGTATTCTATTCTATTGATCATCATAGGAAACAATCCAAAACCACAACCACACCAAAACAATTAAAGAAGATCAAACTTTTTCTAAATAAAATCAAGATTCAAACTTTTTGTCTAAATAAAATCATGATCTAATTGAAGCATAATATTCCATAAAGCATCAACTTTCAAAATGATTCAAACGGTATTGCAATGAAGCATTAGAACCCACAAATTCAACATAACCAATCACAAAGATCCAACTTTTATACATCAAATCCTTTGAAATGAGAGCATGACCATTAAACAGAGAAGAAAGTAACAAATCTGAAAGAGAAGCTCAGTGAACATGCTGTCAAAGTTGATGTTCTACTAATGAATAAAAAAATAGAATAAGATTTACCTGATTTTTTTGAATGAGAGATAGCCTGCAATAGCTTACAATGCCATCACCCCATTTTATAAGCAATGAATTTTATTTTTTTGTATATACTTTATCAATCTGTAAAAAAAAGTCAATAAAGGACAAAAAAACTCAAACATCAACGCCTAAAATCTAACCACCTATGTACTATATAAGTTTGAAATGTCAGTAATTTACATTCAAGCATGCATGCAAATAAGATAACATCACATCAATTATTTAACAAATATATATATTTTTTTACTGGCATGTGACTATATACTGTATAAGTTTGAAATGTCAATAATTTGAGCTCAAGCATGCAAGCAAATAAGATAACATCACATCAACTATTTAACAAATAATATTGTTTTTACACACATGTTATTACTGTAGCAACACATTAGGATTTCAGAAAAAAAAAATTTCAACTAATTTCCAAACAAATGTCAAAATCATGAATTGAAGAGAAAGAAATCTAATGAATACATATATACATATATTTATATTCACATCTCAATATATACATATATATATTCACACAATTAATATATATAAAGAGAAAGAAATCTAATGAATTACCTGTCTCCACATCTAGCATGAAGCTCTAAAATGAGGTTCTCTTCTTGAGGAGTGATCTTTCCTCTCTTAAGATCAGGCCTGAGGCAGTTCACCCACCTAAGCCTACAACTCTTTCCACTCCTTCTCAATCCTACAGCATCAACTCATGTTCAATTAATAAAACACAGATAAAAATGAATGGATTATATATAAAAAGCACCTGGAGTGCCATCTCTTCCAAGACAGCGCAAAATAAACTTGTCCCACTGATAATAGATTGTGTGACAACACGAGGATCGTCACTTTTTAAAGATGACAACAAAATTGGAACCATTCCAAGTGATTCTTCCTTCGGCATTCCCCCGAGTTCTTTCAACATTCTGTCAACAACAAATGAATGTTAACAAAATATACCAACATGACCATTATTACCCAAGCCTTATCCCAATATCAATAAAATTTGCATCCTCAAAGCAGCATTTAATAGCCAATTATCATCAGCATGCATATGCAACAAAAAATTATAACCTAAACAAAAAATGGTGACTTTCACAGAACAGATCATAACAATCAGACTGTAGTGAAGAAAAACCAAGCCGCTTTAATACATTCAAATCCCAATGCATTCCAATGAGCAAAAGTGATATAGTAGTACAATCACAAAAGAATAAAAATTAAAAAAAACAATAAAGTTAATTTTGTCATCAGCTATCTTAATTTGATAGAAAGACAACCATCTCCTTAAATTATTATACCTTCATATGCTACCATTTATAAATTCCATCCAATACTCACAGCTCCTGGGTCTGAGAAAAATAGAGAGAAAAAAACCTCGGGAACTCTTTCCCTACAGAACCATAAGTTTTGGGTTCCCAAAGGAAAGCTGTACAAAATTCAACCAAAACAATCAATTTCTCTTTGTAAAAGGTTTAACAATTACCCCAAAATACAATGAACAGAAAGATTATCGTTCAATAATAGGCCCATCAAAGGTTCAGCCAATCATATAAGCGCAGACAAAGTAAAGAGAAAAAAAAAAAAGACAACAAATTCGTAACGCCAAAACAACCCAAAAAACCCTAGCATCATCATCCAAACAAATCATCTTGATTGACCAAACAGTAAAAACCAGACTCTTCTTCATCATTCCACCAAAAACCACATCCTTGCAGCAAGAATTCGGCAAGAAGAAAGAAGAAGGGAGAAAAGGGATGAGACTTACGAAATTACTTGAGGAGCATCATCGCCATTGTGCCCCATCGTCGCCACAGTGTGGCAGAAGTGATCAAACAGCCTTTCCAGTTACTGCTGTGTTGTCACAGACTCCTTTATAAGTTCTGATGCAGTTTCTAGCCAAACTTCTTGGATATCAGCTTCATGAATTCCAGAGATATCATCCAACTACCAATAGAAAAATTAATTACGTAATTGACATCATCAAAATCGTAGGAAAAATGGGAAGAAGGAACACATGCTACAGAAGATACGCTGAGGATGCTAACATAGGATAATGACTATAAGACATACCATCTCATCTGAGGTGAATGATTTCTAGAATGTGGCATTTCAGCATAGGTTTCAATAATGGTTTATCATTAAACTCAACTTGACAAACCCACATGATTTGGCACACTTATGCAAGTCAAAAATTGAAATTACCAAACTTCTTCTAACACCTTAACACATGATCTTTACTTTAGACAACTTATCCTGATTAATAATATCAATGCATATTCTTCATCAAATTAGTTTTCTCTTGTCATTGTTCTGAGAGCAATGTATGTGCTAAAATTAGTTTCCTTTATTCTGCGAATCCCTGGCATAGCATCAGATTGCTGACTGTGTCATGGAATTGTCGTATTAGTTGAAAGTTGTGTCTAGCAGGGTATGCTAGGTTGTGTTTAAAAGAAGTATTTATGCATTTTAAAGATTAATCAGATCCCTGTCTAGCATGACGGAACTTTGAACTCTTGAATTGGCCTAAAAAAAAAAAAAAAGTTTGGAAGTTGACCTTTGAATTGTAATGAGCCATTCTTAAACCAGATATGTCACCCTTGTATCTAGATTTGTACTTGATTTTGTGCTTTTCCAAAACTATTGTTTCTACATGTATTTAACTTGATTGATTAATTACATACTAAATGTTTTGTGCTTACATCAAGAATAGTGCATATGCATTGAAATGATTCAACAAACTCCTCCATGAAAAATTCCACTCCCCACTGACTGATAACTCACATGACATAATCAAAGGAGAGAAAAACACAAGAGCCACACAAAATTCATAATTAATTAAAAGGAAAATCAACTTTAGTTCTGTCATTTTGTATAGTTAGCTTTTGAAGAAAAAGGAAGTGACATATATTACCTCCGGCAGCCATTCCTGCAGCAACTCCCAGGGCTTCCAGCAAACCAATCGCCATGAATTGAGATTTTGGCACCCCCAGCATTCCCATAGTCACAATACCCACGTGATACCTTACATATAAGATAGTGAAGTATACTGCCACATACCTACAATATGCCACATGTTATACTCCACAAAGAATAAGTCTAGGAACACAGTTGAAACAGACCGCTTGCACTGAGCTAAATCAAAAGAATTTCAATTTTGATAATACGCATGAAATCAATCAATGTTACACTAATAATAAAAAAAAAATGCAATATAATTCAAGAACACTTTCCAAGTGTTTGTCATTTACACCACCAATAATTGCAAGACATGATTTTTTTGATGCAAAGAGAAAACAGAAGAACTGCACGATTACCACAGTTTGTCTCTGCATGATTATGTTGACATGCGTTATAAGTATATTAAATTATTGCCTGTTCTTCATTTGCAGATTTTCTTGGTTTGGCAGCTTATCTTTTTGGTTTTAATTTTGGGCAGAAGATATTCTTATAACCAAGTTCTTGGTTGCTCACTTGTGATAGCTGAGTGGCCTTAGCTGTGGCAAGGTATAACACTTTGATTCCTTCAAGACATATTACTACCAATTCACATTGCTGCTTTGTTTTCATTATCATCCATTGGATGTGTTTAAGTATCTAGGTGCTTCAATTCTTTTTACTGGTATTTTTTCCCCTAGGAAAAAGTGAATTTTTATTGTATCAGAGAATTCATATAATTATTTATCATGTACTGAGTATATTATCAATATGAGCATGATAAGCATTCAATAGTAACTCAATATAAGCAAAATAAATTATGACTCACTGCATATGAATCTTCCGATGCCTTGGATTCATCTTGAATTAAAGACCAAGATAAACTATTTTCCTTATCCCCATCATCTCGAATCTCAATCGCTGACTCTGGAAAGCTGTAGTCTTTCACCAAACATGCAAGCTCTACAATCACATCAGTCAAGAAATTCTCGAAAGACAATGATCTATAAGCTGAAACGGGAAACATCGACATTATAGAGTAATATGCGATAGACAATAGTTATTTGGCTTAAGAGGAGCACCTGATCACGCAAGCTTGACACCTTTGAAATAATTGCATAAGTTTGTGGAGGTTGAGATATATATTAGTTTTGGCTCAATGTTCATTATAAAAGCAACAAACATCAATAATTAAGAAAATCAATTCATGTTTTCAGCTTAAATTCCACTAAATAAAGGCAAGAAAATTATTTCCGTAACTAAATCAGCGGTTGGGAACTACTTACAGATGATTTCTCAAGGATGTATATGGCTCCAAATGAGGCACTTAGGTAAGGAACCTACCCCATCATCTTGAATCTCAATCGCCGACTCTGGAAAGCTGCAGTCTTTCACCAAACATGCAAGCTCTACAATCACATCATTCAAGAAATTCTCGAAAGACAGTGATTTGTAAGCTGAAGCGGGAAACATCGACATTATAGAGTAATATGCGATAGACAACAGTTATTTGGCTTAAGAGGAGCACCTGATCACGCAAGCTTGACGCCTTTGAAATAATTGCATAAGTCTGTGGAGGTTGAGATATATATTAGTTTTGGCTCAATGTTCATTATAAAAGCAACAAACATCAATAATTAAGAAAATCAATTCATGTTTTTAGCTTAAATTCCACTAAATAAAGGCAAGAAAATTATTTCCCTAACTAAATCAGCGGTTGGGAACTACTTACAGATGATTTCTCAAGGATGTATATGGCTCCAAATGAGGCACTTAGGTAAGGAACCTGCAAAAGAGAAGCCATTCACTCAAAAATGTCTTTTTCTTTCTTTTCTCTTTCAGTAAAAAATGCGTACCCAAGGTTTAAAGATCAAAAAGTATCGAGTGAAAGAAAGGTAATAGGCAACATGACAAATGAAACATAAAATTGAAAACCCTTTACAGCAGTGTGATCAAACCTAAAAAGCTTTTTTTATTTCTGGAACATCCTCTTCATGAACCCTTGCATGGAGTTCCCTAATCCAGCTCCAACAACCTCAGCTAAGTAAGTGGCCTATATAATAGAGCAGACCTGTTTTAAGTAGAAAATACATCGTATTCACAGGATAGGGAAGAACATTGACTTTGTTGATAATATTTTACCTCCTGGATGGTCTTCTGAATATCGAATGCGTCTTTAATTCGATGTTCCAAGAAGTTCCATGTATCACGAAATCCTGCCAAGGAACAACACTCCACAAAGATTGAATCAGATGATTGAAGCAGATGTAAAAGAGCAGAGAATAACTAAAACTGAAAACTCCATTTATGTAGTGGTTATTATATTATAGATATAGAAATTTTTAAATTTGTTGTAGGGTAGAAATCTTGAAGTTCATATACATGTATATATTTGTAAATGGAATTTGATGACTGGAATTAACAACTATTTGAATCATTTCTTCAGTTTGCATAGATGTGAGCAAGTGTGAATATATCTCAGAACTAAAAGATCAAAAAGCCAAAATCCCAAATATGGGTTTTCTTAAATATATCTCAGAACTAAAAGCAATTATATATAAAAAAAATACAAATAGATATAAATATATATATAATTTAGTATTCATCTCTAAGTGTAATTATAGGTCCTTAATGATGATTTTTTTTTAACTAACTTAACTAAATTTCAAAGATGGTAATGCTCTGGGGAAGATGCCTTGGCCGGGAGACAACAGGCACAGTGGGTCTCATTTAGGCATTTCGTCGAACACGTTGTTGGGTTGGCTGACCGGAGCACTCCTACGACATACACCACCTTATCCGACCCACCGGACTCTGGCAGCAACGCTGATGTGTTCGTGTCCCACCTGGAAGAAAAAAGATGTGATTTTGATTAGTGGATGCAAAAGTGCAAGTGAGGTGTTTGATAAAAAAAACGAAAAAAAGAAAGAAATCAACAGCAGGAATGCTCAACGGGAAAGACTATAAAAAGGGAAAAAGGAGATCAAGGGTGTAGGATTCGGATTCCGATCAACTTCGAAGCTTGCCGAGAAGAAGCCATTAGGCGAAGTAGGAGAGGATGCTGGCGGGGCGGGCGTGATCATGGGCTTCTTGGACAATGGAGAGATCTAGGGTTAGTAGAGAAGATCGGCGGCTCCAAGATAAGATCTAGGGTTAGTGGTGAGAAAAATCAATTTAACCCAATGTATGCTCAATCGCGGATAGCATCTGATAACGTGTACCAGCAGCATATTTGTCAATAACTAATAAAAAAAGATTTATGTTAACGTGTACCAGCGTGCATATATTGGTATACTCAACCGCAGACAACATCTGGTAACGTGTACCAGCACACTTGTCAACCATTCTAAAACAACAAATTTATGTTAACATATACCAGCGTGAATATATCGTATATAATAATTATCTGACCAATTGTAGTAGGCCAAATGTCGAATTCAGACCGATTTGAATGAATTGTGATTTTGGGGGATAGAATTAAGGTTAAGTATATATATCTATTTTAAATAAAAAAATAGAATTTATTTTTTAATTAAATTAATTTACTTGGACTCAACCCCGGTTCAACCCACTTAATCCCATTGACCCCTAACCTTTGAATTTTTCCAGGCTTACCCTAGTTTAGTTATGAAAACCTTGTTGTAATTAATTCCAATTTTATTTAATTTAATTATTTTAATTAATTTAGTAAATTTTAGTTTGGTCGGATAGCTTTTGTGAATTACAAATAAATACAATACATTAAATAATAAGTAGTTATAAATTAACAAAATATTATTATAAATAAAAATGTTTATAAATTAGTAGAATATATACGTATAAAATATGAATATGAATAATTTGGAAATCAAAGGAAATAATAATATAAACTAAACTAATATAAATAAACTTTAATATTAAATAAATTATTATTTGCTTAAAATATTATTAAACATATTCATTGTATTAATGTATCAAATTACCTTAAGGTATTGATTATTAAATTTTTTTTTTTTTTTGACATTAGATGAGAAACACCCCTATTTAAGATTTAAGTCAAGGATGAGTACAGATATGGAGTGCACTCGCAAGCTCAAGAATATTTTACCCTTGTCTTATATACGTTTCAATTTTGGGACCCTTCTAAAATGAGAACCTTACACAAAGGATCCGATATAAATAGGCCAAGTAACCGTCGGTATAAATTAATATTTTTATGTAAGAAATAAGAAATAAAAAATAAAAAATAACCCAATGTTAAGCTGGGGTATATATAAACTGGGGTACATATATCCAACTAAAACCCTAACTTTCCATACTTTCGTCTAACCCTTGCCAATGCTTGCTGTTGCTGATCCCTCAAGTGCTCAACCATCGCTTTGAGAGCTCATATCATCGGTTCCCTCGAGTCGTCGCTCTGAGCTCTCAAAAAGAAGAGAAAAGTATTGAATCTCTCTATCCCTCTTGATCTCTGGTTTTTCTCTACCTTTACTTGCTGATGTTAATGCAAGTTTCATTGATTCAATCATGTTTGAATTTGAAATCTATTTGTTTGTTCTACTTAGGGTATGCAATGCAGTTTCCCCAATTTTTTCTAAAAATGCCGGTTTGAATTTGTTGTCAGCAAATTATGGATTGTTTAGACATGATCGAGAAATCGCACATTATTTTGATCTTTGAATCTTCCTTAGTGATCATTATTTTGTAGCTCAAAAGGTGTGTCCAAACAACAAGAGAGGTTTGTTTGAAACTTGTGATAAACCCATTGGTTATAAAGTTTTTGTGTGTGTGTGTGTGTGTGTGTGTGTGTGTCATGCCTTATATTTTGAAGTTAGACATGTCTTCATTTGAAGAAATGATGATAAGTTGTTTGATACTAGGAGAATTTTGGAATGCCCGCGAAGTGCTCGATAGAATGATGATCATGATATGAAATAGAAATAGAAGATATGGACACCTCACCAGTCTATGTTGAGATCCTTATTTGATCAACTAACAGTTCTAGAGTTGATTTTTGCTCTTTGTTTGTTTCTTTTTAGATTTCTTTGTGTGCACCAATTTGATGTAGCTTAGTGCTTTCTTTATTTGAATATCTAAAGGTTTTTGGTGTTAATTTTTTTTCTTTGTCTTTTGGGGTTTTCTACGTGTTCCTATACCAAGTTATTAATGTTAGGTGCTTGGATTAGTTGATGAATTCAAGTTCAGAGGTGCTTGAACATCTTAAAACTTGCTGTAGCTTTTGATCTTGTTCCTGAATTAGAGCTAGATAACTTAACGCAAATTCTAAAATTGTTTTATCATGATTTCAGCTTAGAGGTTATTAATTGTTAAATGTTCAATGAAACACGTAAAACAATCAACAAATGTTCAACTATAACCTGAACTTCTTTTTGTTTGTCGGATCTTACGAAGAAGTACTTTATTACTTGTTTGGATAGAAAATAAAGGTTGATTAGGATTAAGGAGGAATAAGCTAATTTTCTTGTTGTGTTGGGTAACTTGGGTTTTATTCTAAAGAGAAGCCAATACCATAAGATCATTGGAAGAGGCATTAGCCTCTTTTGGAATAAGAAATGGCTTATTCCTAGTGATAAACCATTCCTAGGGTGTTTGGTTCTTAATCCAGGTATAATGAACTTATTCCACCCTAAAACTGTAAACAAGAATATATATTTTTTTTTAGTTCATTCCCTCTTTCTGTTTGTGTTTTGGTTTTATTTTGGTACAATGAGCAAGGGCTAATATTTGTATATTTCTTTTATCAATCCATTATCTACCTCAACTTGTTATTGTAACCATTTGGATTATTCTTATGAATAATATCTAGAAAACAGGTTGTTTTAAATACTTAGTAGAGGCTCTATAAAACATAAAGCTATTTCTTATACTATGTTTGTGTCTTTTTCTAGAGATACTCCAATACCATTATTACCTGTGTGAAATATTACTTGCCTATTACTAGAAATAAACTATTCCTATGGATTTATTCCATCATAATGCTATGAATATAGATCAATTTCAGATTATCATAAAGAATTTGGCTGGTTGTTTGGTGCAATTTGTCCCAGTTATGCGCTTGTACATTGGTCTTGATTTGATTTATGTTTAAAAATTCAATTTTATTGTCTTGGTTTTAGACTTTAGAATGTCTTTTATGGTTGCATTCACCGAAAGAAATTAGAGCCTTCTTGTTTTTGATTTTTTTTATTAATACAATTGTATTTTTTTGAAAAAAAATTCCACTATTTGGAGTTCTGAGTTGTATGCCACTGCCATTTTACCCCATGTAAATACTAAAAATTACGTAAAGTATTTCTTAGTTCAGTCACTATATTGTTTCTGTTGATTTTTTAATCTGTCTATATTGCATTACCAAGTCTCTCTAGAATACTAGGGCCTTTATTTGGGGCTAGAACATGACCAAAGGTCAAAACTTGAGCATATGTTGAGCAAGGGTGAAATTGGGTTAGGATAAATCTGTATTCAAGTATAAGTTTTCAACTTAAATTTTATAAGTTGAAATAATTTTATTTCTATTATTTTTAAGCCTACAAATTAGGTGATAAAGTTATATTTATTTGTTTATTAGCTGTTAATTGCTTTTCAAGCAATGTATAAAATGTCAAACAAATTAATTTAAAAGGTAAATTGAGAGATTCCTTTACCTTATCTTCAAAGTTATGACCTATTGTACATTCACTAATCGCAATAAGGGGGTTTTTAAACAAGCTAGGAAAGTCTTGATATTGCCAAGTCAAAATCATATTTGGACCAAATATTTGCTATTAATAACTTTTGAAAGTGCTAGAATTTCAGTTTTTGCTTATTTATTGCATTCCCTATTCATGTGACAGGTAAATACACAAGTAGATGGCAAAACCCTAAATCCCATTTGCTCCTATTCTCCTTGATCCATTGAATCTGGAACGTTTGAGATTTGTGTTTAAGAAAGATGGGGAAGTTGGGGAAGAAGGCGAGGAAGTTTGCACGCAAGAAGCTTCAATCTGTTCAGGGGATGAAGCGCAAGAAGAATTCCTTCTTCAAAAGAAAAGCCCCTTCTCGTAAATTTCTCACATCTCTTCTGGTTTGGAGCAATGATGTGTATAGCCAGTTAATTGTTCGTTATAAATTAGTTTAGTCATTTTTGTTTATGTGGTTAATTGGTGATCCTTCTCTATTCTTCTTGCAGACAAAAATCTGGGGACAACTGAGGATTCTGAGCTGCTAGAGAAACCAACTATAGGGTGAGAACCATTGAATTCTTGCTATATGTGCCTCTTCTCTATTTTTAGTGTTCCATAATTGTATTGCTAGCAATGGCACACTGTTTATGTCAATCGAATAGAATTTTGAATTTTTGAGTGGAGAATAGGATTTGTCTTCTTCATTTGTGTGATTTAATGTTGGAATACATAGCTCTGCTAATGATGTCCAGCAATGTGATAATAAGACTAGAAGTGAGGGAAAAGAGAAGGAAATATGTTCCTTGGGATGGTTATTTTTTTCAATGGGACTGCAGTGTTCTAATTGAGATTAATATTTGTGATTTCAGTTACATACTTGAGAAAATTGGAGTTCAAATTTGTGTATAATTTAGTATGAAGTATAGTGATTTGCTTCCCTGTTCTAGTCTTTCTTTAACAGGTGATTGTGCAAGGATTAGTGGGACAATCTCATATCTGAAACAAAGAGCTTCATGATAAATTGAAATTTGACATGCCAAAATCTTCTAGCTTTCATTGAATCTTCTTTCAATTTGTCACAAAAGATCCTCATGGTAGGCACTGTCACTATAATGGTGCATTCTCAAAGTTGTGTTAGCAAAGATCAGCTGCAGAAGATATCAACCTAACTAATTTTGTAATGTTGTTATGAGCTACAATTACTTACTTTGTTACTTGCTCATTCATATGGCAAGTATGCATGCAAAATTACAAATAAAAATATTTTTCAATGTGATATCAGGGAAATAAATTACTTTTTGGACATTGTCTCTTCTCTTATCTTAAAATTCATTTATTTCGGTTCTTGGGATACTATAAATGTTTTTGCTAGCGTGTTTGCTTAAGTTCTTTTTTCTCACCTTAGCTAATGCAATTCACACTTGTATCATGTTGTTTGTAGGCAGTTGGGTGGGATTGCAAATGATGAAGTCATCCTCAACAATTTTCTTGATACTTCATCTGATGAAGACACTGATGAGTTAGTAGAAGATTCTTCTGATAGTGATGGATTTCTTTCAGAGGTTTGTTTTATTGATGCCCTCAAATATATCATATTCCATATATAATGTGTGTTATAGTCTTGGCTGCATACATTTGTTACGAAATTATACGCCAGCATGGCATCATTAGCATACACTTAAGCCCATCTTCTTTGAAGTCTAGTTAAGTCTTCAATTGGGCTATAAGTGGCTGAGCTTGATTAGGCTGGGCATTCAAGCTCAGCTCGAAATATATTAGAAAAGTTTGCTCAGGCATGACTCGATTTAGCTTGAAATTAAAATCAAACCGATATATTTTTAAAGACTTATATAATATTTTTAATATAGTATTATATTACAATATTATGTTTTATAAATATATAAATGTATAATATATTTATATATTTTGTGCTATCCAGCTAAGCTTGTTTGAGCATGGCTTGACTCGAAATTAATTCCAACCTGAGTTTGAGCTTTTACTAAACTGAGCTCAAGCTGCTCAAGAAAAGCTTGATCAATTTTTCATTGAGTATGAACTTAGTAGATGAAAGTCTTACACTAACATCAGATTTAGTCATCTTCCTTGTATCAAAAGCATGTGTGTTTCTTAGCGAATGCAATTACTTATTCATCAAGTGAGAATTTAGTGGAGAAATGTCTTGTAGCCTCACCAAATCTAAAAACTTGTTTGTTGAATGTATACATTAAGACAGTGAAACCATGGGCAAGTTTTATGTCAGATTTTGTTGGATCTATATATGGGTTTGATATGCGTAAATGATTAGAAGTATTACGCAATAATGTCTTCATTGGTCACATGCAACATGCCTAGTTCTAGAAGCTAATGCTCTGGATGGTGGTTTCTTTTAACTAGAGTTTCATATTCATTGTTGTTTATCAATCTATTTGGATTCTATTCCTGTTGGAATTTTATTTTTATTTTTATTTATTTATTTTTTGGGGATTGAAGCCATGCCAACCTTTAGCCAACATCATTTTATGTTTTTGTTGTGGTTTTGACCAAGATTTAACCTCTTGAGACTATTGGCACTATAATATTTTCTAAATATGTGCTATTACATTTGCTCATATTATTGTTTTTTTAGGATTCTGAATGCCCATACATTTCTGACAAGGAAGATGAGAACATTTTTGGAGGTTTGTGATGCTCTTTCATCACCAGTTTGCCTGATATTGTGGTTAGGTCATTCTCATATGTTTGAATATTTGTAGACAAATGTGATCATTCTGCTTTGGTTGAACAAAATAAGCAACTTGCAGCAGAGATAGAGCAACACAAGAAAAAATTGGAGAGGCTGCTGAAAAAGGTGGAACCTCTTTATTATTATTCTGGTTGACAGTCACTTGCTTAGGAGTTTAATTGCACAATATCACACTGAATTATAAATATCAGAATTTGCAGATCATCTTTCATCTTGTCTATTACCAATGCATAATTCATCATGCCGTTTTATTTTAATTCCTCAAATACCAAAGCACATGGCTTGTATTTGTAGTTATAAACTGTGATGATGTCAAAATTTGGTAGAGTATAGTAGGCGAGCAGCAAGCTTGATGCTGCTTTTTTTCAATATATATATATATATATATATATATATACATATATATTTGTGGCTATAACAATGTGCATTAATTAACAACTTGCGAAATTAATGTGGATGCAAAAGAATGTGGTCTCATTTTAGTTCCCTTTTTTCCTTGATACTTGTTTAGTCTTTATTGATCTCTTGTTTATTGTTCTTAGGATCCAAAGTTTTCGGAATATCTAGTTAAACAAAAAGCCCTCCTCGAGAAATCAAGAAGAGAAGAAAATGTAAGTCATTCAGTTTGACTTTGTTTCAGCAAGAGTGTGTAGATTATTTTTGCCTGTGCCATGAATTCATTTTTATTCCTAAATTTAGGAACGTACAAATATGTGTTGCTCTATGGTTGAGATCACCTTACCCTATCCATGACTTCATATGCCAGTTGAATAAATTATTTTCTTTTACTTTTTTCCTGGTTCTCCTGCATTATAAATTGGCAATATTTCGTTATAAATTTAGCATAATACAAGAGTCTTCATTGTGTAAACATCCAGTTAGATGAAACATGGTGAAATATAGCAGATCAAGATTCATCTTGTTATGGTTATGAATTTTGTCAACCATCCCAAGTATGGCAAACTTTCAAGTTACAATATCCTATTTTTAGAAAACTAGCAGTACGATAATTACATTCTTTTGTGAATAAAATATATTTGATGTAACTCACAGAATGATTGATTTAAACCAGGGACGATATTTGAAGGAATAATTCTTCATGTACTGGGCTGTGTTGTCAATCTTTCCTAAAGTTTTTGGAAAAGATAAAACTCTGTAACATAACTTTGTGCCAGGTTTATATTTTTGCTATGCATACTCTTGGATCTCATCAAACTTTCTCTTATATTCAACTTTTCTCAGTTGCTCATTCACGTTATAGCCATCTTTTGCAATAACTTTAAGTCAGATTAGTCTGTGTCAGCAAAAAGTTATGCCTTGTGATGATTTGTGGAAAATCTGTTATCTACTTATGCAAATGGTTTGCCCTAGGAAAGTAGGCCCAGAACAGATTCTGGTTTGGTAATAAAATCAGATTTGTGTAGTAGGATTAAAGGAAGTTATGAGAAAAAGAGAAAGTGCACTGAAAAATTTAAGAATCGAGGAAGATGTTAAAAGTAAAAAAATTTGCTTATCTCTATCTGCTCTTTAGTGGAAGAGTCAGGCAAATTGAGAAACTATAAACGTACCCCAAATTTAGCAGATAAAATAGACTTATTTGATAATGTCAATGAGTTCTTAAGATAATTAAGTTAAGGTGTATGATAATTATCTTCTGTTTTGTTTAGCTGTTTATTATGTTTATATTTTTATTCTTCTTTAGGTCTCTTTAGATTTATTTATTGGTAGCATTCTGTATTAGCACTGTTTAATTTGTGACTATTTCTTTAATGGGCAGTCTTCTGATGAGGAAGAGGGCCTGCATTCTCCTGTTGAAGATACAATTGAAGGAAAAAATGAAGGAAAACCCTTATCAAGTTCTACTGTAGATGTTTGGTGTTGGATGGTATTGGAACAGCCAAAGGGGCCTGCACTTCGTAACTTGTTGAACAGCTTTCACGCTGCATGTCAATATGGGATTAAAACGAGTGGAGTTTCTTCCCAAAAGGTTTCAAGTAGAGAGGCTTTCTCAAAAATAGTGACATTTGTTCTTCTTGAAGCTGATGGGATCTTTTGTCAGTTTCTGGGATTGTCGAGTCCAAGCAACAAAGAAGGCAGTTTGAATTTTAGAAATAAGTCTGAGTGGGAAACTCTGAGGCCTCTAGTAAAGTGTTATCTTCGCAGTTCCTTAATTCTTCTCAACCAAGTAACTGACCGGGAAATACTCATCTTTGCATTAACAAGGCTAAGATCTTCTCTCAAGTTCTTTTCTGATTTTCCTTCTCTAGCAGGGAGGCTAACAAAGGTATTTCTTTTGTGTACTAAAGGGTTTGATTTTTCATAAGACCATCCTCTTTATATTGAGAAATAATGTGCTGTGGTTCATCGTATTCATCTAAGATAAAAAGTAATGTGAAATGATATAGGTTTGGGAACAAATACAGCTTAAATCGAACTGTCCTGCTTTGTAGCTTCAATGTTCTAAATAGTTGATGGATTGTAACTGCATTTCTAGCATATATTAATCTATGGGAGTAGTGGTGAAACCATTTTAGAAAAGAGTATCTATCTATGCACTCATCCTACCTCTTATCTGGCATGACAGTGATTTGGTTTCTTATCATCAATCCATTTGGGCATTTCAACATGTATTCTCAGAGGATCATGATATCAAAATGTGGACTGGAACAATAAATACTTAACGTCTCTTTTTGAAGTCCTTGATTGCTGCTAATTTCTGTTTATGATGCTGCGCTTGATCCCTGAGGGTTACCCAAGCTTTACTGTAATCATCCTAAAGAAAATCTAGTTGTAACATTTGTGCACAGAAAAGCATAAGAGAGTCTTTCTTTTGTTCTACTTTTTCTGTTCTTTTTGTGTGTTTGCATTGCTTATTCATCTTCCCTTGGATGCAGATTTCAGTGCATTTATGGGTTTCTGGTGATGAGAAACTATCTTTAGCTTCATTTATGATATTACGAGATATTTCCTCAAATCTATCATCTGACTGGCTTGATGCTTGCTTGAAGAAAATGTACAAAGCTTTTCTTAGGCATTGCAAGTTTGTTGAACCTGACAACTTGAAGCATATAAAATTTCTCGTAGACTCGATTGTAGAAGTTTACACTTTGGACATCCAAAGGTCATATCCGAATGTACAGTCTTCTGTGCAGCAATTGGCGAATGTCTTGAAGCAGGCTATTAAAACGAAGAAAAAGGTATGTGTCAACATGAACATGGTGAAAATTTTGAGAAGTCAAATGCTTTCTTTTAATGTTTCAATAATTACTAATACTGTGTTTGATCTTCTTTTTGTCAAGCTTCGTTACGTCATGGTCAGTGTAAACAGCCTATGTTCTTTTGATTAATTATGTTTGGTTTTAGGCATGCAAGTATTTAAGCTAGTCTGGTTGGTGTATACCACATGTATTCAGAAAACCATATATACAGATATATGCACTGACATATGTTACAATACTTATCTTGCATAAAAGGTTTCTCTTGAATGCTTTCAATTTGAATAGTTTTGCAGGGTTTTTCCCCTCTGACCCATGCATTGTTTTTATAAAAAATGCAGGAAGATCTCAAGAAAATATCCTGTTGGCAATACATTCTCTGTACCAACCTCTGGGTTGAATTTATCTCATGCAATGCAAGAAATCATAACCTTCAGCAAGTGCTTTTCATGTTGATTAATGTCATAAGAGGAATTTCCCACTTATTTCCTGGCCCTCGTTATGTGCCTTTGCGGTTGAAGTGTGTACAAATGCTTAATCGTCTTTCACTTTCATGTGGAGTGTTCATTCCTGTTGCATGCATGGTGTTTGATTGTCTAGAACAAAAAACAAGTGGCAGTACTGGAACAAGGACAAAAAGTGTGAAACTCTCCTCATTATTGAAGGTTAAGACTATACTTTTCTATCATAATTTTCTTTATTTGCCATTTGGTATAATACTATTTATCTGTAATAGTGCATGATCTTTGAAATTTAGTTAATCTGTCCTAGTGACACTGATGATTGAATTAGTTGTCCATTGCTGGTGCAGGTGCCCAAACATTTGTTGAAATCAGAAGCCTTCCAAGAGGAGTGTGTTCTTTCTGTCATTGAGATCCTATCTGCGCATTTTTCTCAATGGAATCATCATGTATCATTTCCTGATCTAGCAACCATTCCTCTAATTTTATTGAAAAAGTTCCACGATAAAGCGACAAGTGAGAGCCTTCGACGCCCTGTCAAGCGTTTGATCGATCAGGTAAATGCAAATAACTGATTCTTGATTCTTTCTTGTAATTACCATGACAATGAAAGCACAAGATGCCAATTCGAAGTTCTTTCCATAGTTAAATAGCCTTGCTGCACATGATCAGGACATATGATGAATACGAAAAAATGCTAGGTTTTGTTGTCTGTCCGAAAATGGAAACTCATTCAATTGAATAGACCTGACATACAAACTTGGTCACCATGTTTGTTAATTTTCAAATTCAGGTTGAGCGAAACATCGAATTTGTTGGCAAGAAAAGAGACGAGGTTACATTTTCACCTAATGATCAGGCATCAGTTGAAGCCTTCCTACAGGTTAATCTTCCATGAATTCACCCTTTATTCAAAAAACTATTATACATGCAGGGATTGCTTTGTTTTTACCGACTAAGACCGGTATATCTGCAGCTCGAACGCGGTGCCAATACTCCTTTTGCTCAATACTACGCGAGCATATCAAAGAATTCGCATTCTAGAACAATGATTGGAGTATAAAAGCAAGGTAAAAAGGCCGTCATGTTTGCAGAAATCGATGTTTAAGTTATATTTAGTTTTAGTGTCACGAACTTGTTTTAGTACCGGTGTCACAGTGCTCGACGAGAGGAGAAACTGTCGAAACTATGAGTCTTTACAGATGCTTATATGTCTCAAAGATCGATTAGATGATAAAGATATGAATTCGAACCAGAGTACATTGCTACAACTCATTCAATTACGGCGAAGGAAGAGTTCGTCGTCGGATCCAATTGATGCAGTGGACAAATAATTGAACCAAGACCGTTGAACTGGATTGAATATTTACTCAATTTTCTACTTACAATGTAATTTTTATAATTTATTAAAATTTTCAAAATTTTGTAATGCACTGCAATTATTTCTTTTACTGTTAGGTGTTTTTTTTTTTTTTTCCAGTTTTTTAAAATTAATAGAGGCTGTAATACACATATGTTGGTTATAATTGTATCTCCAAAAATTTATGAAGCTTGCCAATAATTATAAATATATTCCTAATGTTATCTGAAATTCATTAACCTAGGTTTTAATGTCAATATAAAATAATATTAGAATTTTATAGTAAAATTATTTAGTTTAATTAGTATTAATTAAATTAAATTTGGGTCAATTCTGCACATGAATATATATATATATATATATATATATATATATAGAAATTAAACTCTATCAAGTTCTTTGGTTTCAAAACAATACTCCATTTTTATTAGTATTATTATTATTATTATTATTATTATTATTATTATTATTATTATTATTTCATCCTTCTAACACTAATACCATGAGAGTTTTAAACTTATTACATTTTCTCAATTAATTTCTCCACTTAAATTTTTTTTTTTTTGTTATTGTTTAAAGTAAATGGAGCAAAAATAAAATTGTGGAAAAATAAATAAATGAAAATTTTAAGTAGAATCTCTTTTAAAAGAAAATTTGTCCCAATTATGAACTCTTATTATAGATGGTTGAAAGGTCATAACAAAAAAAAAAAAAAAAAAAAGTAAAAATTGGTCGTCTGAATTTAAGGGGACCAAACCACACTCCATGTTTGTGTTAGTTTTTTTTTTATTATTTTTATTTTTTATAAGATCAAATAATATTATTCATCACCATATCTATCTTTCTCTCTCTCTATATACAATAAAAAAGACTTGTGTCATTGTCTTGCTATGCATATCTCCCAACCTTTGAACATCAATGTCAAACTCAACACATATCATTTAATGCATTGCTTGCTTTTGAATCTATCTCTCTCCATTATTACCACTCTCAGTTTAAAATTATGACATTCAAAATTGTTTACTTAGATGCCACTCACCAAAACATCATTTCTTTTTTAATAAGAATAAAAGGAGAATAAAAATTATAATTTTTTAACAAAAAATAGAAGTAAATAATTCTTTTTCCTTATTATTCAAGGTTATCAAAATTTTGTCAAATTAGTGTGATATTACTTTAAAGTGATTAAATTTTGTGTATAGTTTAGAATTGGTCATGTTCATACTTCTATTTTCTAACCAATTTAGGTCCCTTGAACATTTCTAACTCTATAATTAATGCGCATGTGGAATTAGTTGATTACAATCTAATCATATAATTAATTAAAATTTAATAACAAAGATGGATAATTTCACTTATTCATATCTACAAAAGAAAATCTAAATCTATATATATATTTGTTAGAGTTTGTAAGCTAATTTTCTTTTTTATGCAAGCAAAAAAATTGACAATTCAATTTATATGATTTTTTAAATTATTTAATTTTTTTGGGATCTATGATGGTAATGGTGTAGTTGGGGGTACCGGTTACACCATTAAAGTATAAACTTATTTAGAGAATTTAGATTATCAAACCACACCTAAGAAGCAATAAATCAAACCACAACCAGAATTGAATCTAAACCAATCAACTTTTATCCATCTATAGTTAATATAAATATATTTTATAATTTTATTATGTATAAGCACCTTTGCCCATGTTTTTTTTTAAATTTTATATTTTACATATATTTTTGTTTAGTTTTTTTTATTTATTATGGCAATTAGTTTTTTCATATATTATATAAACTATGAATAAGTTGTTTGTGTAAGAGAAGAAAAAACCTAAAACAATAAATGCTCTCACGTCAAACTAATTAAAACAAAAGTGTCTCTTCATCTCACCATTAATTGCATGCCTTGTCTTCACATTGAATTTTTTTATTTTTGGTCCCCAACCATTATTAATGCATTGATTTATTGTACCATATCTATATGCAACAACAAAAGCTCTTGACCATACTCACATTCATGTCATCTTCCACCATTGGGGAAAATTCTTACTCTCATTAATTAGATGTAGCAATTCATTTTATATGTTTTTTTTTTCTATTATTTTGTGAGAAGTAACTCTTAAAATTATTTATTTTTTAAAAACTATTTATAAATAACTCTTTGACTTAAATGCAGTACTAACTCTGCAACCCTTATTTTTTTTTATTTATAAATCAAATTTAGATAATAAATAATTCGGGTACCACTATAGCATCTCTCTAAAAATATTAATTTTATAATTGAAAATTTTCTCCTTTAATTTAATTTAATTTAATTTTGTACCTTTTTTCATATGAAATATTTGAACAACATTAAATTTTAAATGAAAACTAAAACATAGCTCTGCATTTCTCACAATACTTTACAATTGAGGAGTCTCTCTATTCACAATACACAGGATTTTTTGTGTGATAGGTTTTTATAAAAAATATTTTTTCTCCCTTTAGAGTCACATAATAAGAGAAATTTATCCATATAAAGTCTATATTCTTTTGATTAACAACACTTCTCAATATAATATTTATATATATATAATTTTAATTGAGTCCAATTTTTCAACTAATAAATTGTACACAAATTGAGTAGAGTAAGTTGTTAGCATGTCCATTGCCACGTCAGCAAGTTAATATATACGGTTTGGATTCGGTTTCAATTTGATTTGATATTTCATTAAGGTTGACCATAAATAATATATATATCAAGAGCTAATGAAAGATGAACTACCCTTAGAAGGCACATTAAAAGGATTTAGATTTAAATCTAAGCATGGATTCACACATAAAAGGTACAAGTATGTCTCTAAATTGTTTGATTTCTATGTCTAGCACCAACTTCTCAAAGGAATTAATTGTTACTTCCATGTTTGCCTTTTATTTAACTCGATTTGACTTGATTGGAACTTGGATTCATGCAAACTAACCCAATTTGACATTTTCATCATCATCATCATCACTTCTTTTTTATTTGTTCAACAACACAATTATTTTTTTCAATACCATTATATATATAATACCACCAACCTTGGTCTAGTACAAGCTTAGTGCTATGGAATTTAAGAACTTTTTTTTTTAATTTTCTATTGAGTCATGACATTAATTTATTCTATATGATTTAGACAAGTTATTTTTATTAGTTTGACTTTGACTTTTATAAGTATAGCACAATTTATCTTAAGATATCAGTCTTCTATTTTTTAAGAAAATATTTTTTTAAAAAAATTAATATAGACAAGTCACCCTCATGTACTTACTCTCTAAACACTCAATCATGCTTTAAGAGAGAGTTAAACATTAGAATCTTCAATCTCATGCAATTGCATGGAAATAAACATTACCATCACTGTTGTTAATAAATACTGGTCAATATCTTCTTTCATATTATATGATAAATACTAGTCAATATCTACTTCATATTATATGCAAATTGGGTGGAGATATAGGAATGACATCTTTGGCTCTAATTTTTAATTCCAAGGTTGGCACTCAAAATACTATTTGTTAGTGCAAATGCACTTTAAGATTGGCATAATTTGACACCTAGTCAAGGTGACGTGGCATGCATAATGATGTGATGACATGGCAAGGTGACTTGGCTAGGAGGAAAATATCATGAGAGATCTTGGTGAAGTTATTTTTGGCAAAAAGTTGAAACTCTCATGAAGATTAAATGAAGATCTTGTTGAAACTATTTTAGGCAAGAGGATCAAGCAAGTAATATCTTGGAGTCAAGATCTCATCAAGACCATATTTAGGAGATGTGATTGAAGACTAAATATAGGTGGAACTAAATAAAGAAATAACCTATCAATGGTATGATTTTGAAGACTATTGAAGGCAAAATTTGAAGAACCATAATAGAGATGATATGAAGTCTATTAAGGGTATGTTTGAAGATGCGCTTATTGTTGGCAAGATATGGATGATTGATTGAAGATCTTTGTTGAAGATTTGAAGACCAAACTTGGATGAAGTGAAGACTAAGTTTGGCAAGTTTCATGGAGACGCACATAGGAGGTGCGCCCCTTGCGAGGGGGCTGTATGGTGAGGAGCTGAAGAAGGAGGTTAGTTGCTGGTAGTTCGGATTAGGTGATCGGGCTGCATCGACTCGGATGGAGGGTCTTGAGGTCGCTTAGCAATGGAGCTCGAATTCAGTCAAGCCAACAGTCAGGGTCATGTTGCAACATATGTTACAACATAAGTTGTGAAATCTAATTTTGGAAGGTTCCAAAGTTAGAAGCCGCGGAGATTCTAAAAGAGGTATGCGCTATATTTGGGACGTTGAGGCGTCTATATATACTTCCTTGGTCTAGGATTGGGCACGACTCTTGAAAGAGGGAGTAGGGAGGTACCGGACAATCTAGAGAGGGTAATATTCTTTGTATGTGAGAGAGAGTGACAAGTGTGTTTGTACTCTTCTATCTTTACCTCGTTTTAGTGGATTGTTTATCTCCGGGCTTGGCCCCCCAGACGTAGGCGAGTGAACGCCGAACTGGGTTACCAACGTCTTGTGTCTTCTCTTGTGTGGCTTGTGTGTGTTATTCTTGAGTGCTTAAGTGAGTGAGTGTTCCTCTAAGTTCATAAATCCTAACCAACGGAACTAACACTATTATTATTATTATTATTATTATTATTATTATTATTATTATTATTTACCTAAAAACCCTAGTCTCTGAATGGATATCTTCAACTCTGCTTTTCATAGTCTTTGGATTAAATGAATTACTAAATAATATCTTTTTACATAAATACATATTGCTTGACATATTTTCACAATATTTTAGGTTCATCTTCATGAAGCCTTATATTTAAAAAATATATATACTAAAACAATAAGTTAACTTGAGTTTTTATGTATATATCTTTATAAACTCTTAAAAATATATAATTTTGAGATTACCACACACCCCCCACATAGTCAAATTAAAGTATTCTTTTGCTTTAAAAGTTAAAAAATATAATTAAAGAAAATCTCAAATTTCTCATGGCATTAATTTAGATCATAAAAGCTCAATCAATTAATTTAAAAAAATCAAGTGGGATGTACTCATGTACCCACCCTCATCAAACTCATATATTGAATCACTTGATAATTTATGAATGAAATAAATGAATCAATCTATAAAGTTAAGCATTTACCTCTTCCTAACTCTTCACAAATTATTAAATGAATCATTCAATTCTTTTTTTTTTTTGGTTTGTAAAAAAATCACATTTAAATTATGTAATTTCTAAAAGTGAAATTAGAATGAAAAGTGAGAGTGGAGCAATATTTTTTGGGAAATTATTGGTGATGTCTTTTAGGGGTATATATATATATTGAAAACATTCAAAAATAGCAGAAATCTTGAGTTTTTCTTGGTTTCAACCTTACAACATTGAAGGGAAAAATTATTTAAAACGTATTGACTGATCCGATGTACAAATCTATTCCAACTTATAATGAATTCGTAATAAATTCTCTTTCTTTCTTAAAAAATAATAATGAATTCAAAAGTTAGATCACAAAAAAAAAGGACAAATTTTGTGTTATATATGATGATCCTCCACCGAAATTCTAATTTGACCTCTAAATTCTCATTTGTGAAAAATATGATATACTATCAGTATATATAATATAATATAATATAATATAATATAAATAAAATAAAGGGTCAATGGTAGGATATTAATAAGGTTGTTAGAGCAAGTTCAACTACTCTTAATAGCTAGTAGATAAGAGCCACATAATGAATGAAAGAGCAAAGGACATTAATTAAGTGTTAGAACTGAGGAAGCTTCAAAAGAAAAGTTTATTGTTGATTGATTAATGAGGACTCATCTTCATGCTTTTATTGCCCCCTTTTATTTATTGCTTGATTAAACTCACCACCAAACCAATCTATCTCATCAAAATCATCTTTTGCTGCTTCTCCCTTTTTTTCTTATTTCCCCATTTAATTATGTAATAAATGCAATTAATAAAATATCTTGAATGTTGAATACAATATTAGCTCATATCCCTTGTCATTGCATTTATTTGTGTGTGTGTGTGTATATATATATATTAAATATTTTTATTTAGCTACTAAAATTGTAAAGTGATTAACACATAAATCCCCTCAATTACTCATTAAAGATTCAGTAAGAGTATAATTAATAAAGAAAAACTCTTGGTTTTACAACAAAACTCTTATGAGAAACTAAAAGTATACATAAATTTCTACCTTCATACACTAACTATCAAATTGTTTTATTACAAAAACTGCTCTGCTTCTCACTTAAATATCTTGAATTTTTCTTTCATATTGTAAATAATTTTATTATATGTTATAATACTATAGGTGAATATATTTTTATAATTATATTAGAAATTAAACATTTAATAAAAATACAAAGATTAAATAAAAATTTTTCAACTTAGTTATTACTTTATTTATTTATTTAATAATGTAGACAAGTTACCTCCCACACATCCAAAACCTTCAACTATGTTTTAGAAAAGAGTGAAACACTGAACTTTCATATCAGAGTTAATTGCACCGTCGATTGCTTATTGTAGTGGTGATATTTTATTAGTGTTATATTTATTATAATAACTTCAACGCTATTTTATTCATTAAAATGGCCAAAATACGATCTTACCAAGGTGCTAGCTCGGTGAAAGAAAATCACCCAAGAAGATTGATTTTGGACTTTTTAATGCCCATTTAAAAAAAAACTATTTTTTAAAAATCTATTTAAATTTAATTTTTTTCAAAACATATTTGTTTCAAAAAGTATTATTACTTTTTTTTTTTAAATGGCAAACATTCTTGCTATTTTTTAAAACCTATTTTTTTTTCAAAATATTATTATGTTTTAAACGGGCATAATTTTTTTTTTAAAATTTCTCTTCCCATATAGAACATATATAATGATATAACCATATTAAGTATTATTATTATTTTTTCCGTTTACTTCAAAAACACTTTAATTGAGAAATAATTTTTTTTAAGTTTTTAACATGAAAAATATAAATAATTTTTTGAAAAAATCCTCTTGCCATTCTAATAATAATAATAATAATGATAATAATATACTTCTAAAAAAATAGTTTTTTTTTTTAATTTCAACTTAGTAGGTTTTTAAAAATAATAAATAGCATTTTTTTTTAAAAAAAAATAGTATCTTATGTGGCTACCCACTTAGCATAAGATATTGCGAGAGTTGTTGCAATAAATAAAATGACAATGAGCCTATAATAATAAATATAAAACCATTATCATTATTATAGATAATTAAAAATTTTTCTGTTCAATAGCACTGATTTTGTTTCACTGTGAAAGGCATCATGTGGACCCATTTATAAGAGCAAGTTTACAGTCTAATCTCTGTGTTAGCTCCTCTTTTTTTTTTTTTTTTTTTTTTTGTGTGTGTAACGTGTCTACTTTGTCAAAAATAAATAAATAAATAAATAATGATAAATAAAAAAATTAAAAAATGAGTTGAAAAAACAACCCCATAAAATAAATAATAATAAATAAAAAAAATTTAAAAATGAGTTGAAAAAACAACCCATAAAATAAAGTGCTGACTTTTCATTTTTACATGTGTTAAATAATTATAAAAAATAAATAAATTAAATACATGAATTATGAGAGCATTTACTTGCTTAATAAATGATTAATTAAAGAAGTTCAACAAAAAAGAAAACAGTTTAGCATTAATTACCTTCCTTCCCTCCCTCCCTCCTCTTTGTTATTCTCACCCCCACCCTCTCTAATAAATACCCCACCCCTTCTTCTCTCCATCTTCTTCATTTCCGCTTCGCTTCGCTTCCCTCCACAAACCCTAACCCTAGAAACCAGAAACCCTAGCTCTATTTCAGAGCTCTTCCATGACGGCAGACGTTAGAGCGCGCTTACGGATGATGAAGGACGAGCTTGACGGCAAGAGGAACCGAGAATTCATCACCAGAGACCTTCTCGGCGGCTGCAGCCTTGGATCCCCTGTTCCCGCCGGTTGGGACCGTGGTCTTGATCTCTTGGTATGATTTCTAGCTAATTTTCCTAATTTTTTTTCTATTTAATTTGAGTTTTTAGTTGTTTTTCAAAAATTTTTGGGGGATTTATGGTGAATCTGTGGGATTTTTATCTATAGAGCGGATCGGATCGGCTGCACCGCCAGCTCAACGATCTTAACCTACCCCCACCGGCGCCGGTGGCCGCGTCATCATCGGCCATGTCGGAGGTCTCCACCGTGCTGGATCTCAGGGTCGTTGGCGGTGCTCCGGCGGAGTACCAGAGCGTGTGCACGCTTGAGAAGGTTAGGGTCGCTTTGGAGAGGGCGGAGCGCGAATCTCGAGGCAGACGGAGAGGATTGGACGGCTCGCCTTCGCCGTCGTCATCGACGACGTCGTCGTCGGTGAAGAGGAGGTTGGGCGAGGAGGAGGATGGAATGGACGGCTCGGATTCGTCGGATGGGTCGGCGATGATGGCCGCTGGATGCCCTGGATGCTTGCTTTATGTGCTGATCTCGAGGCAGAATCCACGGTGCCCGCGCTGTGCCTCGCACGTGCCTGTTCCCGTGGTGCCCAAGAGGATCAAGATTGATCTCAATTCCGTTTCACCTTGAATTTTTTTTTCTTCTTTAAATAATTAAAAATTTTAAATATATTTTAGGGTTTTGTTAATATTTTAAAAAAATTAATAGAAAGGAAACCATCTCTATGTTTCTCTTGTAAAATTGGGTCTGTTTTTTTAAAAAAAAAACTTAATAGTAGTTTTTTTTCTTCTTGTTGTTTTGTAATTTATTTATTTATTTTATGATTATTCAGCTGTCAAGAATTATGTCTTTATATTTATTTAGAAAATTAAAAATATAGATTACGTACACAAAAGTTGTCATAAAAAAAAACATGCGTTTCCATAAAAAAAAAAACTTAATTAATACCTAATAAACGTTCATATAATATTTTCTAATTTTTTTACCAACAAATATATGACAATTTAAATGATGATAAATCTTAGAAGTTCATTTGGATACCACATATTGGTTGATAATTTTATTATTTATTATTTATTATTTTTTAAAATTTTAGTGAAAATTGGACAACTGATTTTTAAAACATTATAAATGGAGTAAATATATTTTAACAAAAAGACAAATCCGAAGGCTAGCAGGGGTGGAGTTAATGCCTTGCGTCCAATTTTTGCAACCTTCCTCTCCCAAAGGCGAACCGGTGTCTTTGGCAATCATGTAAAACATTAATTAAATAACTTTTAATTCATTGTAATTGATATAACATAATTTAAGTTTATTTTTCATAAGTTGACTCAACAGTCAATTTATAAAAATCATTTTTTTTTTCAAGACAACAAAGGCAAACATGCGGGGAACAGTGTTTATAGTTGAACCGTGCTCTCACTTTGCACGTGATGGAGATCGAACTCGGAGAACTATGCTCGACACTCAAGGTGCGCGCTCTACGCAAAGAACTTGGTGTGAATTGACCCAAAGACAGTTGCCAAAATCGATATTTTTTTAATAAATTTTAAAGAATAAATAAATAAATAAATAATTAAAACTGCGGCGCTAACGTCTGCCGCCAAAGTGAGTACAACCCATCAATGTCAGGACGTTATTACATAAACACCCCTCATTAATGGTGGAAGCTTGCAAAGTGTGGGGTCCGAGAGTGACGCTGACGTGTCACTGCTTGGGCCACGTGTCGAACATGGCCATTAAATGCCGGCTTTATTCGCTGCTTGATGGGACCACCATATGGGCCCTACGTCAATGAAGACTATTCTTAATTTGATTGGTTGCGGCCACCTTGTATGTTTTCTATTTTTCCCGCGCTCTTTTAATATCCAGTAACTCTCGCCAAAGTTTGACCCGTTTCAGTTGCGCTTGTCGGTGTGATTCCTTGGAATATTTAGGCCCTCTTTGTTATTGTCTATTTTTCCTTTTTTTTTTTAATTTAAAATAACCGAATTAATATTATTTAAAAAAATAAAAATATAGTATTAAACTATATAATTTATTAATATTTTTATTTGCCAAAGGTTTCTGTTATGCACTGCTCATTGGTAGTCTGGTAGAGGCATTGTCAAATCTAGTGTTTTTCATTAAAAATAAAAAAATATTGTGGATAAATTTATGGGAAAATTACTGTTTATCAATTGGGAATTTCAAAACTTCTCAATCAGCCCTGCAAGTTTCAAATACCCCAGACATCCCTTCCGTTATTGTTTTACTTCTTTTTTGCCCCCTGTAGATCACTCAGACTGGGTCTATGTTGTGAAATTCCTTCTTTGCCCATAAAAATGGTGGGAAAAAAACCGCCCAATCACATCATATCAAACTTTTTTGCATACATTTTTACATTCCTTTTTGTTTTTTCTTAAACAAAGTTTGGAAGACTCATATCACCTTGGATTGTTGGAGTTTTTCAAATCCTCCCCATTTGGTGTGTTCGATTGAAGTTCTGCCTGTTGCTCGATAAGATGACAATCTTTTCCTCGCAAGTAAAGTTACACATAAAAAGGTTTGTCCAATAAAAAACGAGATTGGCTTCTAACGCATGTGTCACGTGTATGCTATCTTTGTAAAGTTATGATATTCTAGCAAGTATTCGAATTCTCCGAGCGTATCCGTTCGACTTCAGGGCTACCCAGACGTTGTGGCATGTCTTCCTTCCTCGTCAAACATTTTTCCATACCTTTTTGCATTCGTTTTACATTCTTTTTTGCTTTTCCTTAAACAAATTATGCTATTTTTCGCTTAAAAGTATATGTTTTCTCTTAATTATTATAGTTTCCGCTTAAAACAAAGCAAGAACATAAATTTTGCTTTACTATCCTTGTCCCATCCAAGTTTCTGCTTAAATTTATCAAGTTTCTGTTTAAAATATTATGTTTCTGCTTAAATTCTTCAGTTTTCGTTTAAAATATTACGTTTCCGTTTAACTTTTCCATTTTCCGTTTAAAATGTTATGTTTCTGCTTAAATTTTTCTTCTCTTTGTAAAGTTATGATATTCTAGCAAGTATTCGGATTCTCCGAGCGTATTTGTTCGACCTCAGGGCTACCCAGACGTTATGGCATGCCTTCCTTCCTTGTCAAACCTTTTTCCTGGATTCGTTTTGCATTCTTTTCTTATTATATGGAGACAACGATATTTACATGAAAAATTTAACAAGTTTGTGGAAAAGATTTTAGGTTAGCATGATTACATTATAACTACAAACAAAGGAATTTAGATTAGCATAAAGAGTAACTACAAACCAAACGAGCAAAAACAATACACAAAATGTAAAAACAAATGAAAACTGCACAACTTCTTCAACGGCGTCCATTTCTCCTCAATACCTTAGAACGCAAACTGATGAAATGCCGAAGAGTTGAGCGAGAGTTCTCCTTCAAGATAATGGTGGAACAAAATTTTAGTTCTTCACGAGATGCCCAGACAATGACAACTTTGAAAAGGGAAAAGTTGAAGAGGCGATGAGAGCAAATAACCGACGCCTTGAATGATGTTCTTTCGGGATTACATTCACTTGCCACAATTTCCCATGCAAGGGACAAATTCGTCCAAAAAATTCAAAATTAACTCTGTCAATCACCGTTAGATGCTTGGGGTGTTTAAAAATCAGTGTATTCAAAAGGAATGAGTTTTTATAGATATTCAAATTTAGGGGGAGAATCTGTGCATATTTCAAACTTTGAGGGTGTTTTTGGCAATTAAGTGTAAATTTATATATATCCATAAAAAATAGGTCATTAGATATGTATATAAAAAAAAAGTTGTATTCATGTACAACACTTGAGAATGATCATTCATATAATAAATACACTATTTTCAAGATAATAAAATTACCTAGATTAATAAAATTTTTTAGGTTAGAGTAACATATATATAAATATTTTAACGGACTCTTGACCTATTAGCATTGGATCTTTTATGCAGAGCATTCATTTTGAGAAAGACTAGAAATAGAACCCCTAAAATTATGCAAAATGAGGACATAAGATGTGTTAAGGTATTAATTCCATGATTATATATATATATATAGAGGACAGATATTCTATCGACGTTTATAACATAGTTATCTATAGATGTTGATTGGAACTGTTGGATCTCAATTCAACAGTTTGTTAATTATGGATTACTCACAGTAAAAAAGTGAGATAAATAGTGTTTTGATTACTGTGCATATAAGTGAAAAGTGGGATGTATAGTATTTTAATCTTAATTGTTCAATCAATTATTTACACAGTAATCAAACAAATCACAACTATTGAACCCTATTTTTACTAACATCTAATTTTGATGTTTAATGAAGGTCTTTAATGAAAGAAAGCAACTTGCTTATTTTAAAATAAAATTAACGAAGGACTACTTCCAACTTTGCCATAAATATATAAAAAATAAAATGAAAAGAAAAAAGAAAATAAATGTTTTGAACAATAAATAGATAGTAACATACAACCAAATCTAGAGAGGAGTACTTATTGAAACCTAAAATATAAGTCTTACCATTAATGAGAAAATTACATTACTGTTAGCTAGCTGATTAATTATCTATGACAAACATTACGCCCATTTACATTTATTGCATTAATCTACATTATTTATTGATGAATTGATTGATGGGTTTAATTTGGGTTAGGTTCTTGCATTTATGAGGATAGATGCCGATATAATTTAATGTTTGACAACATATACATACGTATATGATTTAATTTTTTAATTATGTTGTTCTTCATTAAAAATATGTAGTTGAGACTAATTTCTAGGAAGTTTCATATAAATTTAATGCTAAAAATAATTTATTAAAAAAAACAGAAAAAAAACTTTGCCCTCATCATCAAATCTCACTTGATTATTCCAAACTGTCAACAATATTTAAAAGTTTGAGACTGATATCTCTTGTTTATAAATATTTATTTATTTATTAAAAAACAAATACAACCTTTTTTTTACTCCCTCTATTTCATTATAAATAAAAGGTTTTGATGTATCAATTCATCTACTTATATATCTAATTTAAATATTAATTTTTAAATTTAATTTTACTAATATATTTAAATGCATTATTTTCCACTACTATCATTTTAAACTCATAACTTTAGTGGATAGGAAAAAAATTGCATAAGATGGAAAATGTAAGCAAAATATTTATAAAATTTTTAATTTTAATTATTTTTTTTATTGAAAAGATTAAGATGAATACTTATAATTTAACGGAGGGAGTATATTTATCTTATGAAATATGGAGTTTGGACATTTCATCATTAATAATGAGGTTTTTAAAATGTTGGATTAATTCTTTTTATTTATTATTTTATAAAAGTGTGTGCCAGTAAGTATGAGTAATTTTTTTAAAGCCATAAATCATTTATAAATTTAGCAATTATATATATATATATATATATATATATATTGTTTATGCAAAATTTCACCTACTCTCGCAATCAAGAATGATCTTAATAATAATGAGTGTTAGGTCTGGGAGCCTAAAATTGACATTATATGACAAGCAAGCAAATGACATGACATAAGCAATGATGATGAGGTAAAGGAAATGATTTGACAAACAAATGTGACTAGGATGATGAAATGACAAAAGCACCGGGTGATTTGGCTAGAAGATCTTGGTAGGAGACTAGGATTAAGTTATTTCTCTCAAAATGATTCATTTGAGGAAAGCATGAGCATAAAAGTAAAAAGATTTATTTTGAAGAGCAAGTTTATCTTAGGTATGATTTTATCTATCTTTAATAAGATCAAGGATCATGAATTATATCTTTGGTAAACTTTTTCATGAGAGATTTATTTCCAAAAGAGAAAAATAATTTATTGATTGACAAGATCATCATGAAGATTGCATGGAGCATAAGTTGGTATGAAGGCTATTTATGGGCAAAGCTATTCAAGGATACAAGACATATATGGAGTGATTTGATTGAAGATTGAAGACCCAAGCTTAGATGGTTGAAGATCATGTTTGGAAGATATTGAAGGCTAAACTTGGATAAGTAGAGATCAAGTTTAGTAACAATATATTGGAGACCCAAACTTGGATGAATGAAGATCAAGCTTGAGGATCGTGTGAAGACCAAACTTGGACCATGTTTGGAAAGAAGATCGGGAAATCTTTGGAGACCATTTTTGGTGAGATGGTTTAATTTCGTGCCTTGGTGGGTGCGACCCTCGGGAGATAGACTTGCTGAAATGATGTGAGAAAGAAAGCAGTTGCAGACAGGAGAAGCTCGGGACGAGTCAACTGCTACGAAGCGAACTGAAGGAACTGGGAGGGTTGAAGGTGTCACAAGTTCGGTTGCAATTGGCCTAGAACTCAGTCAGGTTCAGCAAGGTGGGCTGTGTTGCAAGTTCAGTTACAACTGGTGCTGCAACATCTAACATTGGAAGGTGTCCAACTTTGGAAGCCGTGGAGAATCTAAAAGAGGAAGTTTGTTGGGACATAAGGATGTCCATATAAGATACCTTACTTGAAGATTTAGGATGAGCCACGAGTTAGAGACCCGAGTGTGTGGGTTGAGGAGAGTGGGCATCGAGCAATCTTGAGAAGGTTTTCTTTGTCACTGTATGAATGAGAGGGTGTATTGTACTCTTCATTCTTTTACCTCTTTTAGTGGATTGTGTTCTCCGAACTTGACTCCTTAGATGTAGGCAAGGTTGTGCCGAACTGGGTAACCATTTCATGTGTCTCTTTCCTCTTGCTTGTTTGTTGTGTGTGATTTCATTACTTGTGAGATTGAGCGAATGTTTATCACTCTTACCTCTCTGGAATTAACAATGAGTTCATAAAGATTACATGTATAGGGGATCCACATGATCTACTAGAGAAGTAAAACACATAATAAATCACATGAATCAATCTATAAAATTATAAAATTGGGGTCTGAAATATACTTTTCATCTAAACACCAAAGGATCTCTATTCATGTCGAATCATGAGAATAAATATTGAAAGACATGGAAGTGTACCTGAATCCATAGCCAAAATTATAATGGGTTATGATTTTCCAATTCTATATATCTTATAATCCGAAATAGATCTCTTTTAGACCATCTTTTCTATTTAATTTCCATAGTGTGTTTTTAATCGGCTTTGTTATATCTTGGTGTAAATTGTTTTGATTGCAAAGTAATATTATACTCAAGAAAGTGTAATCTCATGCCTCAAAACCTTCAAAATTCCTTCCCTTTTCTTTATTTTCCTAACAATTTGAGTGTGATATCTTGCAATATTTCAACGATAGCTTTAATAATAGATTCTATAATGAAATTTCTAATGTATCAAGATGCTGTCAAATTGAACCAATTTGATGAAACAAATTTTATAGGATGGAAGAACAGAAGAAAGTTTATTCTCACTACTTTGAAAGTCTATTTTGCTCTGAATTCTAGTTTGGATACTCTTCCTCCACCAACACCAGAAGATTATGATGAATTGAAGGTTGGATATAAGCAACGTGAATAAGATGAATTGATATATCGTGCTCTTATTTTGAATTCCTTAACCGATCCTTTGTATGATCTCTACTCCATCAAAGAATCGCCAATAGAAATTTGGATTGCTTTGGTAACTAAATATCAGAATGAAACAAAGATACAAATAAATTTTTGGTTTTGAACTATTTTGATTTGAAGTTGATTGATGACAAGCTAGTTATGGATCAAGTCTATAAACTTTAAATTTAGTTTCCAGATTGAGGGACTTGGAAGTGAATATTCTTGATTTGCTTCAAATTGGTGCTATTATGTCCAAATTACCTTATTATTGAAACAACCATAGAATGAAAATTCTACACCAACCAGAAAGTTTCACACTTGAACCATTTCAAACTCATCTACAAATTTAGTGTAAAACTAAAATGAAGGAAGACAAGTTCTTGAAAAAACAAGATGCTACAATAGATTCAAATGTAAATGTAGTGGGGGAAAAATTTGGAAACAAATTTGAAAAAGTTCAGAGCAAAGTTAAAGACAAGAATAAAAGTTTCAAGAAGAACAATATTGAGATATTTCAGGAATGATTTTATTTGATATTTTAGGCATTATTGTCTAAAATATTTGTCTCTTTACTTAGCCTTCTTTCCTTGTATAATTAGGTCTAAGTTTAGATTTTATTGTCTATATACACATATAAACACCTTGTAAGTGAAATATAATACACAAGAGAATTATTCATCTTACAATTTGGTATCTAGAGCCAAAAACCCTAGCCTTGTTTTCTATTTTTTTTTCTCAGTCGTGACCTTATGGCAAATCAATTTTCTTCCTTTAGCTCTTATATAATATCTCTCCAAGAGCTGCTCACGACAATGACATCTTCTCTAGTTATCCAAAGTGCTATCACTATTTCCCAATTAAACTCATTCCCTGAAACTATCTCTATTGGCACACTCAAACCACTCCCTTCTTATTTAGCCAAAAGGATTTGTTGATGGATCCTACCCTAGTCTTCCAACTCATATACAATATTCTCCGACACCTACACCACCAAATACCCCTAATTATCTACTTTGGCTAAAAAATGATCAACATGTGATGTTGATCATGCTGTCTTTTTTCACTGAAGATGTTTACCTAGTGATTATTGGTAATAAACATTTGCAGTGATTAGGGATGCCTCGCAAAGGTATATGCATCACTTTCTAATTCACTTATCTTGAAATTGTATGCTGATCTTCACAAACTTCATCAAAAGGACTCTTTCAACACAGAGTACCTTACTCGAGCCAAGTATATCATACGCACTTACCGCTGCTGGTTGTCCATTATCTCTTGAAGATTTCAATATGTATGTCTTCAAGGGCCTTAGACCAAAGTTCAATGATATTGCCACAACACTTCAAGCATTGGTTGAGCTAATAACTTTTGATGACCTCCAATCTCTTCTCATCACTTATGAGTATATGCACAAGTCTCAAGCTATGTCACCTGGTCCCATGGCCTTCTTTTCTGCTTCAGGTGGTGAACTGGTGCTAAAACCATTCTTGGATCCCGCTGCACATTTGGGTTGCACTCACGGGAATTAGCCCTCCATGGGGCTCATGTTCATCAATAGAAAGTTAATCTCAATATCTAAAACCCTAAACATGTGAAGAAAAACCCCCTTTCTCAATGCCGTGTGGTTGGAGATGATGTGAGCCGCTATCGTCACCAATGGATCGTCACTCCGGAGACTCCTTCAAAGCCTCCTTCAACCACAACCAAACTCTAGAACCTTTTTTTCCCTAAATTTAGCCAAAACTTGGATGCCATAAAAAGCTCTTCAAATCTTCTATTTATACTTACAAGGCTTGACCGTGACATGGGCAAGTACACGGGTGTGTACCTTACCTATTGATAAGAGCCTAATTGTATGTATTTATATGTAAGATTTATACATGCTAGCATACATTTTTGATTGAATCGATGCCCGTTTTATGTTTTAATTGGTTATATTTGTGTTGTAGGCCTCAAGGAAGCCGAGTGGAGCTCAAGAATGCAATTGGGAAGAAATCAACATAAAAAACTGTCTTTAAGCTTTAATACCGAAGCGAGCACTATAGCAGAAGAGTTGGGTGCTGTAGGAACTTGGCTGCAAACCTTACTGGCTCTATGCGCCCGCATGAAGCCTGAGAGACTCACTGGAAATCTCGGCCACAATATTATAGTAAAGGCACTGTAGATGCGTGTTATAGCAAAAGTACTGTAGCACCCGAATCAAATTTCGCCCATAATCAGCTATAAACCTCATGGGCTCCATGTGCCAGAATGGAGCCCGTAAGGCTCGGGCGGACCTTTTTAAGTGAGAAGTTAGGGCAGATTTTGGGGAGTTCTTTCGTGAAGATTTTTGAAGCCCTAGGAGGAGGCGACTTCACCCGGGCAAAAGAAGGTCAAATCTCACATTCTTGAGGGAGGAAATCAAAGGGACAAGCGTTATTATTCAAGATCTTCACCGATTTCATTGTTAGGAAACTTGAAGACCCGAGGGAAGTTGTCCCGTAGTGGCGTCTGTGGAAGCTTTCCACGCCATTCCCTCTCATCCTCGTGCTTCCATTGTTTGAGGGAGTTTTATTATGCATTTTATAGTTGTTTCCATGAACTCATCTTTTGTATTTGATTGAATGGACAGCTAAACCACAAGGTCACCGGATGCCCGTAAACCTTGGGAGTGAACTTGTTTAGTTAAATTCTTTAAGTTGTTTTAATGCATTTGGTTTGTTTCGTAGTTTAAGCTTTGTGATCTTTGATGTGTTGATTTGCATGAGAATTTTATATTTCAACTTCTAGGTTATATTTGGTTGCGTGACCTATGCCCTTGTACTAGACACACTTAGCTTAATGGGGATTCATATATGAATATGCCGTGACTATCGAGTATTTCGTACCACTCCAACCATTAGGATTGGACCTAGGTATTGAGTATCGGCCCTAATTAGGGATCTCCCTATTCATAGTGCAATCATAAAAGGATTTGGTCGGAAGAAATTCTGAGCCAATACTTGTATGGGATTAAGGGTTATTGCCGTGACCATCGGAGTAACCTACTTTAGGATTTCTCTTGGCCCGAACTACTATTTGCTTAGCAACTCTAGGATCCTTCTAGCTTTAGTAACCCTAAGGGAATCAGCATCTGTAACCATCCTTATTCCTTGGATTTTCACCCTTTCACTTTGTCGTATAGACATTTTCTTACTTAATTTTAGTTTCCTTAGTATGTTTAGTGCACTTGAATGGGATTTGGTAGGTTAAACAACGAGTAAAGAGGAAATAAGGGTAGCTCCTTGAGCCAAGGAAATACGACCCTCTCGTGCTTGTGCAAGAGGTATTACTTAATGACCCTGTACACTTGCTGGATAATCACCACCCATGTAATTCCTAGGAGAAATCCCAGAAGCTCGAGAAACTTTGGTGTACATGTGCTGCTGTACATGGCCGTGTACTTTTGCTTCTGGCAGTATATCCCCTAAATTTTCTTCTTCTATTGCTCCTCAGTTACACACTCATGCAACCTTCCTTCTACCTGTGCTCTTACCTGTGACGCGCACTGTAATCTTTCAAATGTACGTGGCCGTGTACTTGGTTTACATGGGCGTTTTCTTCTTGGTAGAAGTCATCAGGAGGTTGCTGAATGCTGCTCGGCTGAAATGTACAAGAGCAGGTACACAGGTGTGTACCCTGACCGTGTATTTCTCTTTTTGATGGTTTTGGCACCGATTTACTCCTGATTTGCTTCTTTTGGCTTTTGTTGTGCTTCTTTTAACCTGAGATACAAAATGAATAGCTAAGTACCAGTTATCCATAAAAATAGAGCTCAATAGGGTTGATTAAGTGCTAACTAATACTGATAAAACATGTATAAAATAGCACTTATAAGAATTCCAATGGAAAAGTTTTAGCACATTAGAACATATCAGTGATGGAATATTATATTATTACCGATGGACTATTCTGTCGATGATAGTTTCCGTTAGAAATTCTGTTGGAAAAACTTTTATATGCTAGTGACATAATTTTAGATTATCTTCAATGGACTTTTGGATTATCACTAATGGAATTTGATACTATCAGAGACTAAATTTTGAATTATCACCTACGGAATTATAAATTATTAGCAACATAGTTTTTGGCCATCACCAATAGAATTTAGATTATCACCAATGGGATTATGGGATATCACCAATGAAATGTTCGATTATCACCAACGGAATTTGGGGTTATTACCAGACAGAATGAAGTATTAACACCAACGTAATTTTATTATATTACTAACAGAATTTTGTGCTCTTTGTTGGTTGAACTAATCATTTTTATTTATGATTTCATTTATGTTTTATTTAAAAGATAATTAAGATAAAAAAAAACTCAGTTTGAATTACTAATTGAATTAAAAAATGAATCAAACTTTAACTATTTCCTAACTAAAGTTTTCTAATAAGCAATTCTAGCAAGATAGGTAGGCAACTTATTTCAAACCCCCCCTAAATAGTTAGTTTTAGAAATATTTGTATAATATTCTAAAATGAGTATTATAAATAATTTTGACTTTACCAACAAATTAATAATTCTTTGATTAGAAGATCACCACAAGCAAATTAATTAGTGTCAAAATAAATATTTTTTATATTAAAACCCATTTAAACTTTAACAAAATTGTTTAAAAGTGATATTAAACTTAAATTTTTATTTCAAAGTTAGACATTATTATTATAATAATATCCGTGAAAGCTATTTGAATTCAACTAGAGTTGAATCCCAATCTCTAGACGGATTAATCGCCACATGGCACTAAGATGCTAAAGATATTAACATCCCCTTTGCATGTCCCTGGTTTCCTTGAAATGGGAGGTGCTTGTCCACTATGTAAAAAAACAATAAAAAATAAAAAAAGCACATAATTTACTCTTAATTTAACATTAAAATAAACAACCTATCATTTTTTTTCATTTATTTTCTCTATTGAAGCAAATTGTCTTGTTGGGCTACCATTATATGTGCCATTAGTCTACACCACAAATGCAAAATTATTTATAAATATATATTTTTATTATTAATAAATTATTTTTCTTAATTGATTTTTTAATTACCTAGCTCAAAACATAATTTTTTTGGGGTGTACTTTTATTTTTCCAAAAAAAAAAAAAAATCAAACTAAAAGAATATTAGAAAGAAAATTTTGGGGGTCCAAGAGAAAAGCAATGTTGAAAACCTAAACTCTTCCCCATCATCTTCTCTAGAATACCACCTTCAGCCCTTGAGCATAGTTTTCTTAGCAGATCCATTCCTCGGTTTGCAAGATCTGACCCGTTACCACTCTAGAATACCACCTCCAACCTTCGACCATCATCTCGGGATCTCTTCTCCTTCAATCTCCCACGAATCAGAGCTAGGGGTTTTGGAACTTGAGGGTAAAAATATCTTCTAATCCATTCACTGATCCATTGATCTCTACTATTTTTCCTTTTTTTTTTAATCGCAATCTCATCTTTTATGTCTTGATTTTGAGAAATTTTTATGGTGGTCCTTTGGAATTTTTTTTCCCTATAATTCATGCTTGATCTTGTAGAGATCTTGGAATCAAATAGTGAATCCAATTTTATTGATTATTGGCTCTCGTTTTCATTATTTATTGTGTTGTATTGATGATATTCTGGAAAACCCTTGAGTAATGTGTTGATCTTTTATATATGTTAGATTTTTCCATTGTTTAGTCATTAATTAATTATATTTCTATTGAGAACCCTAGATTTATGTATCATCTTTTGATGATAACTTATAATAGCTCATTAACCTTCTTTTGCAACTTTCTTATATATTAACAAACTGATTCCTAATAGCTTTTTTTTTTAAACCTAATTTCAAATTATAATTCTTAAATTTATACTTTCTATATTGGGGAACCACACTTTAACATCTTATTTTACATTCACTAGTCAATGGGGGATGGTTGGTTAACCATTGGCATCTTCTTTTCTCCATTTCTTTTCAAATTATCCTTTAAACATCAAGTTTTAATTAGAATTATCAGTTAGATTCTGCACCTGAGATGATAGGATTTGATATGAATATTCATTATATGTTTCCTTCACTGACTGCTTTTTTTTTAAATCTTGTGCATAGATGGTGCAACTGGTTATGAAATAGTTGAAGCTCTTTATCTACTCCATCCATTGTGCAAAGATAGTGTGATTGTATATCTGTTTTAATAATAATCTTGTGTAGAAATTTTGAGGACTATTTGTTTTTTTTTAAATGAATTATTTATTATGATTAGTTGGCTCATATATCTTATGTTGAAATTTCACCAAAAATTTTTATTTTTAAGGGCTTATTATTAAAACATGGACTAACAGTCTTTGTCTAGAATAACTAAATAATTGGCTATTTAAGAAATGCGGATAATTTCTACTGAAGGTTTGGTCGATTGATCCTTTCTACACAGGTCTTCCCTTATAGAGCTCTTCTTTTATATGTCATGTCAAAGATTTAGTTGGAAAATATTAAAATTACTATGTCAAAGTTATCTAGGTTTGAAGATTCTGCTTTAATTTCTATAGGATTTTCTAAAATATTTACTTCTATAATGTTAACATCTTGATATTAGTTTCTAAATCCATTTTCAAATTTCTTTTGTAGTTGGCCCTTTCCTTTTAAAAGGAATTTTACGTCTTAAAACCATATTTTTTAAAGTCATTTAATTTAGCACATGGGATAAAACCATGTTTTTATTATTGTCATTGACAGTTCTTGCCTTCTAATCATCCTTTTAGAAGGTAAAGAGATAAATTCAGGAGAAGAGTTGATCATAATCCTCCTATTGATAGATTGTCAGGTGAAGAAATTTTGAAGAAGTTTGACGGCTTCCTAGATTTGATATTTGGCACAAAATGTCCTCCACAAATGACATTATTTGGATGCCATGCATATTGAGAAAAATGTGTTTGATAATATATTCAATACCATGATGGATATTAAGGATAAAACAAAAGACAATGTAAAAGCACAATTAGATGTAGCAGAATATTACAAACATCCAGCTTTACATTTGATTAAAAGGAATGGAAACATATTTAGGCTTGTAGCTTCATATGTTCTAAGGATGGAAGATCTATACAGAGTGTTTACTTGGGTCAAACAGCTTAGAATACCTGATGGTTTTGCCTCTAACATAGGGAGATGTTTTACATCAAAGAGGTGAAGGTCTATGTAATGAGAAGTCATGATTGTCATGTATGTATGTAACGATTGCTTCCAATTGCAATTCATAATTTGGTGCCCACTCCAATTTGGGATGCAATTACTGAGCTTTGCAATTTTTTTTCAAGATCTTTGCTCCATTGAAATAACTATCGATCATATGGAATTGTTAAGGAGAAATTTTATTAAAACAGTTTGCAAATTAGAGAAGATTTTTCCACCTGCATTCTTTGATTCAATGGAGCATTTAGTAATCAATTTACCTTATGAGGCTAAAGTGGGTGGACCAGTTCGTTATCATTTGATGCATGTGTTAGAGAGGTATGAAATTTAAATAGTTAGCATGTTTAGCAAGTTTAAATGTTTAACAGCTTTTGCACTAAATTAAAATTTATTTGGTTAATGTTTTAAGGTTTCTACATCACCTCAAAAATAAAGTGAAAAATCTTGCAAACGTTGAAGGGTCAATTTGTGAAGCATATTCTGAGGAGATTGCATCCTTTTGTGCCTTGTATTTTGAAGAGGATGTGTAAACAAAGTTCACTCGAGTGCCATGTAATGATGATGGAGGTGAGATGGATCACATGGGAGGTATTTTGATTTTAAGACATCTTGGATAACCTCTTGGTGCAAAATCAAATACCACTCGATATTTGGCAACAGATGAGTATTTGGCTGCAAAAATCTACGCCCTTATGAATTGTGAAGGAATGGTTCCATACATTGAGTAAGTAATATTTGTTTCTTTGTATTCAACTATGTCGTATTGAAAAATATTACTTACCCTAACTTGTATATCACATGATTTAGGATATTTTATGAGATAGTGAGAAGGGAAACACCACATATTACTAATAATGAACTAGAAAAAATACGAGAATCCACATTTACATCATGGTTTAAACAATATGTAAGTATTAAATTATATGCATTTCATAATCATTCTAGTTTCGTATAAATGTCTTTCTATTGAAATTTGATATTCCTTTTATATCCAAGAGCATTTCTCCAAAATTGATTCTCGTATTGCTCAACTTGCTCATGGTCCATCTTGTTTGGTAATATGCTAAAAAGGTTACTTTGTGAATGGTTTCAAGTTTCATACCATAGAATATAGTCGTAATCAGATGACTTTGAATTGCAGTGTATGCGTGAAAGGGAGTTGTTACAATGATTATGATTAGGACTTTTATGGTGTCTTGGTGTATATAATTGAATTGGAGTATTTTGGGATTGGAAATTGAGTTGTCCTTTTTAATTGCCATTAGTTTGATACATATAAAAGAGTTCGTGTGGATCCCTGACATGGTCCTGTGAAAGTAAATTATAAATTAGTACTTGCTACTAGTGAACTATTTGTGTTAGCCGTGCAATGCCACCAAGTTTATTATAGCCCTTATCTTTTGATAACTCAACATCGGTAGAATTACTGGGATGCATGAAAAACCAAGGCAAGAAGTAGATTTCACTTTTCCACTAGTAATCAAGAAGTCCTTGGTTTAAGTAAAGAGGTTTACCAAGAAGTTGAAGTGTCTACTCCAAGAAATGTTATTTACACAAAAGATTTTAATAATGAATAAATACTTGTTCATGGTGATATTGAAGAAGTGGATGATGTCTTAGAGGGATGAGGGAAGAGAAGAAAAAGAAGATCATGATGATGACGATGATGATTAGGAACATATTTACACACTTATAGTGGACTACTAATTATGTTACTATAATATTATTTGTTTATGTTGAAACTTTGTGATAGATTTAATTGTTACTATTAGTTTTTTATATGAATATTTATGCACATATAGTAGAGTATCTTTATTTCCAAAATAGTATCTTATTGTTCTATTTAAGATATCATTCCTAACGGGAAAGCTTTTATGTGTTTTTGATGAATGCTATTGATTGATTTAAATTGTTAATATTAGCATTTTTTTAAAATATTTATTCACCTATAGGTGAGTTTTAATTTTTTTTATTTATTGTTTATTTAAGATATCATGCCTAAAGTAAAAACTTCAAATAAATCTAAAGCTAAGAAAGGCTTTGGAGCTGGAGTAGTTGAAGAACCTCTAGGTGCTGCTTGCATAGGGAGCATGGTTTAGACCTATTCCATCTTCTTTGTGGAGTTCATCTTTGGTGAACCATTTGATTGACTCAAAAACTCCATCAATAGAGGTTCCAGAGTCCCAAAATCAAGATATTGGGTTTGAAGTAACTAAACATAATTTAACCCATGATGCAGGAGCAAGGAAACGTTCAAGAGGTCCACATAAAATAATACCTACACCAACAAATCCTAACAATCGAGTCCTCATTACTACCTTACATGATGAGTATGTTCATTTGCAATTCTTTATTTTTATGCTAAAACCATGTGCAACTAATATAAACTAATATTACTTTGTTTCATTATTATAGGAAATTTGTTGCTCCTAATATTGTTGAGTAAATTTTTCCAGTGAGTACCTAAGTTTGGCCTTATTTTAGTTTGAGCACTAGCATTCAATTTGTATCAAAATGAGTACTAACTTTTAATTTCATTTTTCCGGTGGGGTAATTGGGGATTTCCGGTGGTTTTTTTTGACGTGGACGCCGGAGTGCTTGCATGGATGCCCTTAGTCCACATCAGAGACTCGCTAGCTCAACCACTTAACCAACGTGGCTTTTTTTTTGAACGTACGAGGGACACGTTGCTCGTTCTTTTCCTCTTTCTCTCCCGAGAATGGTAATCATAATTTCTAGACTAGTACGTTAGACGCACCACTGGCGCCAGTCGGAATTGGATAACAATTATTTGATTCCCACCATAAATGTGATCTTCTCTCTTGTTGTTTGCTAGGGTTATTTTGTTCTTCTATTGATCCTCTCTCACTCTACTCCCTTGATCGAGTTCTTGGATCGATCTCTCATTTTCTGTTATGCTGTTTTTTGAGGTTTCGCCATGTTCGAACATGGAAAATGAGCTCGTTGACACTTTGTGGCCGTCAAAAAGACGACCCATGCCGCCGTAGTCGATGGTAGCCCCGCTAAAGGATTCCTGTTACCATCAAGGATCTTGTGAACACGTAGGGTGTTTTTTTTTTATTTCTTTGCTACTTCAATACGATTAAATTTCTTTTTTTTGGTCTATTTATTGGTTAATTTTGATTGTCATTTCTTGCGGTGTTTGGTTTTTGATGAGTGCATTTTACATCATGTTTTCATGCCCTCTATTCCATTCTTCTATTTGTCCTTTAGCATATTTTTATACATATTTGGTGCTATTCAAGGTATAATGTTTATTGTGTAGGAATCTCGGGCTCGAGTCAATTTGTAGTGAAACCAAGGGCGAAACGCGTGTGTTTGATGACCAAGGGAAAAGAGCAAGCTGAACATGGGCAGAGCACGACCGTGCTCTGTCCCACTAATCTTTTCAACCTAGAGAACAAGTTGGCAAAATTCTGGTACGGGGGTGTCCCAGGAAGAACACAGTTTCAGCACGCCCGCGTTCCTTCCATTGAAAATCTCAGGAAAAGACATATTCTCTTCTTCAGGGGGAACATGGGCATGCTGCCCTTTACACAGGCGTGCATTAGCAGAGCACGGGGGATGTACGACTGTGCGGCATTCACTGATTATCCCGAGTTTTGCATGCATGTAAATCTCAAAAAAGAACGCGCGCTGAACACGATCATGTCCAGACCGTGTTGGGCCCGAAACTGCTTTTTTAATTCTAGATTCTTGGGTTTCTTTCTCATCTTTGTTCGGGGATTCTTTTCTCCACAGGGAGGACTTTGATGAGAGTGAAGATTAAGCTTCACTACACCACCGAAGGAGACGAAGGACAAGTTGGAGGCACTTGAGAGGTGGGGTAAGCACACGGAGCTCGACAAAGAAGGTCATCTAGAGAAGAGAAGGGAGTCTTGTCTTCCTCTTATTGTCCTCTTATTGTTTCTTCTTTGTTGTACCCGCCCATAAGGGGATAACTTGCCATAGTGCTTCGGGGTTGTGAACTGGGATGATTTGTATGCTTTAACACTTGCATTTATTGTTTTACGGAGTTCTTTTGATTCTTGTGTTTAATCTTGTGTTTACATAACTTGATGTGTTTAAATTGCATAGTTGCTTGTGTAAAACTCGGTGTGTTGCTTGTCCAGCAAGAAACACACAATTACCCTCGCAAAACTCGGTGTATTTGAGAACCATAGATGCAACATTGCCTATGAGCACACACATGAATCATAGAATGTACCTGGTAGGCATTAAGGGTAAGATAGCATGCAATAGTCCATAGGAATCACCCCGGGGCATTACTCTCTTGTTGTTGAAACACTCGATCCTAGTTATCTATTACCTTTACCATTCGATCTTTTCTTTATTATTCTTCATTTCAACTATCTCTCAACTTGTGATTCACTAGACATTAGAGGAGAAATTAGTACTTTGAGTCAAGTTCTCTAAGGTTTGACAACTCTACCCCTTGGGGGGTACCACTATATTACTTGTGTGCGACCCGTGCACTTGTGGAGAACACATCAAGTTATTGGCACCGTTGTCGGGGAACTGGAAACTCTTAGGAACATTAGGATTTTGGTGATTTAGTCTGTTAATATTGTGCATAATGGTGAACATACTTTTCTGCCTTTTTGCGTATTTATTCTTTGATTCTTTTTATTTTAATTGTTGTAGGAAATAACGTGAATTCATCGGGTACTGGTGCTTCGCTGTACCACATTACCATCATGGATGAGCTATTAGACGCCTTGCGCAGTTACTCGCACATTCCTGATCATAGTGAGGGGTATATTAAGTCTATTGACAAGCAGGGACTGGCTACCCTGATTTTAAAATTCTGCGATCGGACAGATCAGTGGAATGAATTTGTGAGTACAGTTACTGGTCATCGCCAAGATCATGATGATCAACAAGAGGGATGTGGCATTAGGCAGTTGATGACTGTATCAGCTGGAATCAGTGAGGATCCACAACCCTAGCCGCCTAGTGGTTACGTGCTTGGTGAAGATCGGTTCACTTCTACAGGAAGCTATGAGGAGAGCAATTTTATGGCTGGCATAGTTGTTGAGAAGAAGAAGGAGAAAGAAACAGCTACAGAACCAATAGTGCTATGTCCTGCCATGAAGGAACTTAAAGAGCTACCTGCACATTCGGAATATGTCTTCTTAGAGAAAGACCCAGGAATGCCTGTCTTCGTTTCTTCTGCACTGGATGCAGAGCAAAATGGGAAATTGGTGGATTTATTGCAATTACATAAGAGGGCCATTGCCTGGAGTATCTTCGACATTAGGGGAATCAATCCATCATTTTGTACGCATAAGATACTAATGGAAGAAAACATGAGGCCCAGGGTCCAATCCTAGCGGAAGTTAAACCCTAATATGTTGGAGGTGGTAAAGAAGGAAGTAAAAAAACTCTTAGATGCCCGTATTATCTATCCCATATCAGACAGCCCGTGGGTGAGCCCTAGTTCAGGTGGTGCCAAAGAAGGGTGAGACTACGGTGATTTCAAATGAACACAATGAGTTAATCCCCACACGTACGGTGACTGGATGACGTGTTTGCATAAATTATTGGAAGCTAAATGACATAACGCGAAATGATTATTTCCCCTTACCATTTATTGATTAGATGCTTGAGCGGCTTGCAGGCCATCAGTATTATTGTTTCCTTGATGGGATGTCTGGATACCTTCAGATTCCAGTAGCCCCCGAGGAATAAGAAAAAACCATATTCATATGCAATTATGGCACCTTTGCTTATAGACGAATGCCATTTGGTCTATGCAATGCACCGACAACCTTCCAAAGATGCATGATGGCGATCTTCAACGAATTTGTTGAAGACTTCATGGATGATTTTTCAGTCTTTGGGGATTCGTTTGATGGATGTTTGGAAAATTTAAAACGGGTCCTGGCAAGATGCGAGGAAACAAACTTAGTACTGAACTGGGAGAAATGCCACTTTATGGTGAGAGAGGGGATTGTTCTGGGTCACAGGATTTCGAGTGTGGGGATTGAAGTGGATGAAGCGAAGTTGGGTGCAATTGAGAAGCTTCCCCCGCATTCTACCACAAAGGACATATGAAGTTTCCTCAGTCATGTGGGATTTTATAGGAGATTCATTCAGGACTTCTCAAGGATTTCCAAGCCTTTAACAAAACTCTTGGAAAAGGACACACCTTTTAACTTTAATCAGGAGTGTCTCGCTACTTTTCAAGGTTTAAAGAAGAAGTTACTTAGCGTGCCAATTGTGAAGGCCCCTGATTGGAGCCGCCCTTTTGAACTCATGTGTGATGCAAGTGATTGGGTAGTTGGAGTGGTATTGGGACAGAGGTACGATAAACAATTCCACCCAATCTATTATGCTAGTAAGATCTTGACACCAGCCCGAGGAAATTACACCACCACGGAAAAGGAGCTTCTCGCCATCGTTTATGCTTTCGATAAATTCCGGTCTTATTTAGTGTTGTCTAAGGTTATAGTTTATTCGCACCATGCAGCTATCAGGTACCTCCTTTCCAAAACTCATGCAAAGCCTCGATTAATCAGATGGATCTTGTTGCTATAAGAGTTTAACTTGGAGATTAGGAATAAGAAGGGGTCAGAAAATGTTATGGCTGATCATTTGTCACGTCTGGTGCATTCAGATAGCGACAGCGGGTATCAAAAGATGAATGGTACTTGTATTCAATCAGGGCAAGTCTGGGATATGATGATGGCTACCCTTGGTTCGCCGATCTTGCCAATTACCTTGTGGGGCAAGTGATCCATCACAATTTTCATATCAACATCGGAAGAAGTTCTTGTCAGATGCTACACATTATTTCTGGGAGGATCCCTTCCTATATAAACTTTGTGCTGACCTAGTAGTTTATCGCTGTGTGTCACATGTAGAGGGATGAGAGATTTTGAGTCATTGCCACTCCGGAACAGTCGGAGGGCATTTTGGTGCAAATCATACGACTGAAAAAGTGTTGGAAGCTGGTTTCTTTTGGCTCTCACTTTTTAGTGATGCTCGAGAATTTGTTCAAACTTATGACCAGTGTTAGAGAAATGGGAATTTATCCAAACTCGATGAAATGAAACAGACCCCCATCCAGCAATGTGAGGTTTTTGATGTCTAGGGAATTGACTTTATGGGCCCTTTCCCGAGCTTAAGTGGAAATAAGTATGTGTTGGTGGCAGTCAACTATGTCTCCAAGTGGGTAAAAGCGCATGCTCTTCCTTCTAATGACGCACTGGTCATGGTGAAATTCCTGAAAAAATTGTTTACCTGATTCGACACTCCAAGAGCGATTATTAGCGATCGAGGAACTCACTTTTGTAATGCTCAATTCAAAAAGGTGATGAAGAAATGTGGAATTACTCATCGGGTTGCGACGGCCTATCATCCCCAAACGAGTGGCCAGGTTGAAGTCACAAATCATGAGTTAAAGAGAATACTTGAAAAGACAGTGCAGCATAATAGGAGATACTGGTCAGAATAGTTAGATGATGCTCTGTGGCGATACAGGACAGCTTACAAGACCTCCATCGGCCACACTCCTTTCATTTGGTTTACGGTAAAGCATGTCATCTTCTTGTGGAATTGGAGCATAAATCATATTGTGCAATCAAATTGCTTAATTTGAATTTGGGGAATGCATAGAAGAAAAGGAAGTATCAGTTGAATGAACTGGAGGAGCATAGATTGAATGGCTATGAGAATTCTTTAGTTTACAAGGCAAAAGTCAGAAAAATCCATGTGATCGCTTGAAAAGGGACAAGCAATTTCAAGTGGGGGAACCAGTCCTTCTCTTCAATTCTAGCTTGAAACTTTTTCCAGGCAAACTCAAATCTAGATGGACGGGACCCTACACGATCACACAAACATTCCCTCATGATGCAGCTGAGATCTCGCATCCCTAGAAAGGAACTTTCAAGGTTAATAGGCGTCGGTTAAAACATTATGCAGTAATAGAGGAACACACTTCTTTAGAGATTAGTAGTGCTTTCCTCCTCCATGCTCTTCCCGATTGACTATGTACGTCAAGCTAGTGACGTAAAACAAGCGCTTCTTGGGAGATAACTCAAGTCATAGTAGTTTTGTTTTCTTTGTGATTGTTCTTTTTGTTTCAGTGTTTTCTTTTGTTTGTTGACTACTGTGATTATCTTTTTCTAATCTCCTCTGACTTTTCTTCTCTTATTTCTTTTAGCGAGTGCGTGTGGTCTGCATTTATGAGTTTTTGCTGAGTGTGTTGGTTGTTGGGAGCAAACTGTGTTTGGGAACCCTTCCAAGTAGACACGGGTTGTAACACGGGCTTGTCACCTCGAAGCACGGTTGCCGAGCACTTCACACGATCGTGTCTTTTTCACAGCAGCATTGGGAATTTTTCCTAAAATAATCAGGGGGAGGGACACGCTTGTCACACGGGCGTGTCTCATGCATTTACACTTGCACTGATTCCTGTGTCTTGACAAGCATGTGTTGCACCCCATATCAGGAGGCGAATTGTCACGTCCGACCATTTCTCTTCCTCACCCTCCTTCGTGCGCTTTAAATCAAACCCTAACTACCATTTTCGCTTGCGTATCCTCAATTCTGCGTGATTTCTCCCTCCCGTCGAGGTTCACCATCGGCCTTCTCGTCGACTCTGTGTGCCTTTTTCTTTTGGCTTGTCGACCATTACGTTTATTGGTAACTCTCTTGGTTTCCTTTGATTTTGGTTGTTTTTTTCTGCTCAATCTTGCTAGTTACACGCAGTGGGTAGATTTCTCTTTGTTTCCCTCTTTTTTTCGCTAATTTTAACCCTTGATTTGGTGCGAAGTTGGAGTTTTCTTCGTTTTGATTTGTTAGAACCACGGCCGTGTTCCTATGAACCATGACCGTGTCCTAAATTACACAGTCATGCTCTTCTGATGCACGGGCTTAATGCCCCTGGCACGACTATGTTTGCTCTTATTTCTGTTAGCTGAACTAAATTTCTCTTATTATCTTTGGCAAAAAATGTCGAGACGAGCTGTATCTCTTGCGCAAGTGAGACAAGAGCGTCGTGCACAGCTTTCTGCACACACCTTTGGTGTTGTGCATACCATTGATTGGGACGCTTTACAAAGGGCAAAACTGCGGGAGGAGGTTGAGCAGCTGCTCAACGTTGGTGGCTGGATCAGAGCTCTCACTATCACCTTGCCCGCTTACCGAGATGTTACACTGGAGTTCTTATCCACCTTTGAGAGGCAGCAAGGCACTTGGGATGACCCCCACACTATCAACTTTCAGTTCCGCGGGCAAGCCTATCATCTAAGTTATACTGAGCTCTCAGTGTTCATGAGGCTGTACGAGTCCGCCTATCCGTGGATGGACGAGTACCGCACCTTGTTGATATCACCTGACCAGAGGGTACCCCTATCTACTCGATGACGCAAGCTGTGTGACCTTGCCCGTTCCTTCAGGCCCAGCCACACAACAACTTCACACCTCAAGTCACGTGCACTATAGTTTATCCATGCATTGCTCAGCGACACTATCACTGGTCGGATTCAGTGCACTAATGCTATTACCATCCCCGAGTTCGAGTATCTATTGTGCATGGTTGACAGGACTTTTTACCATTTGGGGTATGTTGTCGTCAAGGCTTTCCATCATCAGTCGACTTACACTAAGAGACAATCGATCTTTTCTGGCCCGTATATTACCCGACTTCTTCGGAGAATGGGCCTCTTGGGTAACGAGGCACAGCTTGTTGTCGCCGGTGGAAGCAGTCCCTTCTCGTACTGTAGTCTTAAGAGAATGGAATTGCTTCCTCCTCGGCCCCAGTACTAGACAATCGGGCCAATCCTATACCCTGTGGAGCACCCCAACATTCATTGGTTTGGGTCGAGCCTATAGCGCATTGCTGACCACTGCGCATCCTCCTTAACGCCACCAGCCGATGACCCCTAGCCTGGAGATGATCCATCCTGATGTCCCCGTAGTGTTTTCTGTTTTTGTTTTCAGCATCTTCTTCTAGTTTCATCTTGTACTTTGTAGCCCAATTAGCAAGTGGAGTCCCCTGCTACACTGGCATTTTGGTTTGTTTATTTTCAGTACTTTATTTCAGTCCCTATTTTGTTACGTGTGAGCTTTACTTGTGTGCCTCTATATATCTCATGTGTTGTGTGGGTGCTAGGACTTGGATTGGCAACACGAGAGAGCGGCAACATCACTCTCTGTGTATGTGGAATTGGGGTTGAATAGCACACATGTGAGGGCGGCACCATCACCCTTCTTGTTCAGGGAAGATCATTGCATCCTGTCTTTATATTTTTGTCCCCTATTATCACTTTGCATGTCATTCATTTATACATTGAGGACAATGTAAACTTCGAGTGTGGGGGAGGCTTGCATGCTTGTTGTAGATGAGTGCTTTACTAATGATGATCCGTGATTGCTTGTTTGGTATTGCTTGAACCTAGGAGGACATGGGTGTGTTAGGAACCATTGGAGCCTAATTGTAGACTCTTTTTTACTTTTAAGACCGAGACTTCTTTCACTTTACCCTAATTATGGAGCCGCTTGTCTTGTGTTTAAAAAAAAAAAACCCTGGAAAGTCGAATTCCCTTCGTGGAATGCCTTACCAGTCGAAATTTTGAATTTTGTGTGTAAAAGATGGTAGAAAGAGCTATCGCCTTAGATGAGTGAAAGCCACTCTTGAGTAGTCAAATTTTGGGCATTACAAGTGTACATTTGATGACCTACCGAGGGAAAAGGCTACCTCTAGGGTGTATGAAGTTACTAACCATTGTATGTAGTTTAAATAAAGTGAATTGTCTAGTTGAATCTTTAAGACTTTGGGGCACACCTTCTAGGGTTATTACACATACACAAGGTCTTTGAAGTAAAGGTGGAGTCGTATATGAATCAATCATGATGCTCTAATCCTCATTGTTCCTCTTTTGCTTTAGGCTTTACCGATAATTTGAGATCAGAAGTTTTGCACTCATCTGTACTTTTATTAAGCTTATTGAAATTGCTTGAGGACAAGCAATAGTTCAAGTGTGGGGGCATTTGATGAGTGCATTTTACATCATGTTTTCATGCCCTCTATTCCATTCTTCTATTTGTCCTTTAGCATATTTTTATACATATTCGGTGCTATTCGAGGTATAATGTTTATTGTGTAGGAATCTCGGGCTCGAGTCAATTTGGTGTGAAACCAAGGGCGAAACGCGTGTGTTTGATGACCAAGGAAAATGAGTAAGCTGAACACGGGTAGAGTACAGCCGTGCTTTGTCCCATTGATCTTTCCAGCCTGGAGAACAAGTTGGCGAAATTATGGCATAAGGGTGTCCCAAGCAGAACACGATCTCAGCACACCCGTGTTCTTTCCACTAAAAATCTCAAGGAAAAAGACATCTTCTCTTCTTCAAGGGGAACATGGGCACGCTGCCCTTTACACTGGCGTGCACTAGCAGAGCACGGGGGACGCACAACCGTGCGGTATTCGCTGATTATCCCAGGTTTTGCACGCATGTAAATCTCAGAAAAGAACACGGGCTGAACACGGCCGTGCCGGGCCCGAAACTGCCTTTTTAACTCCAGATTATATTATTTCTTTCTCATCTTTGTTCGGGGATTCTTCTCTCCACTGGGAGGACTTTGATGAGAGTGAAGATCAGGCTTCACTACACTACCTAATGAGATGAAGGACTAGTTGGAGGCACTTGAGAGGTGGGGTTAGCACACGGAGCTCGGCGAGGAAGGTCATCTAAACAAGAGAAGGGAATCATGTCTTCCTCTTGTTGTTCTCTTATTTTTTCTTCTTTGTTGTATCGACCCATGAGGAGCTAACTGGCCATAGTGCCTCAGGGTTGTGAACTCAGATGATTTGTATGCTTTAACACTTGCATTTATTATTCTATGGTGTTCTTTTGATTCTTGTGTTTAATCTTGTGTTTGCATAACTCGATGTGTTTGAATTGCATAATTGCTTGTGTAAAACTTGGTGTGTGGCTTGTCCAGCAAGAAACGCACAGTTACCCTTGCAAAACTCGGTGTATTTGAGAACCATAGATGCAGCATTGCTTGTGAGCACACACACGAATCATAGAATGTACCTAGTAGGCATTAAGGGTAAGATAGCATGCAATAGTCCGTAGGAATCACCCTAGGGCATTACTCTCTTGCTATTGAAACACTCGATCCTAGTTACCTATCATCTTCACCATTCGATCTTTTCTTTATTATTCTTCATTTCAACTATCTCTCAACTTGTGATTTACTAGACATTAGAGGAGAAATTAGTAATTTGAGTCCAGTTTCCTGAGGTTCGACAACCCTACCCCTTAAGGGGGTACCATTGTATTACTTGTGTGCGACCCATGCGCTTGCGGAGAACACATTAGTTTTCCTAGAAACTTTGAAAGAAAAAGATTATGCTATTATGATTGTTATCCTCATCTAATCAATATGAGTTTTTGGATCTGATAAATAGAAAATTTCTTGTTATCTAATGAGAATTTTTCTTGCGATGGTCTATGTATGTTGGTTGCCTCTCCTAATTTTCTCTCTTCCTGTTATTTTTCATTTTGTGTGTATTTCTATTTGATGTGTGGTTGTATTTTGGGTCCTAGTGGATGGTGGAAAAGGTAGGGGTGAGAAAAACTGGGTACCCGATCCGGTTTTTAAAACCGGATCGGATACCCGGTTTTATGGATCGGCAAAAACTCGACCCGTATCCTACACGGTTTAAATAGGATACCGAAAATCCGGTAACTGGTTTAAACCAGATCGAGTATCGGATATCCGGATCCGAATTTAAGTTATATTTATTTGAAGGATTTGTTTTATATAACATTACATAAGAAAACAAATATAAAAAACTTATAACTTAGCATTAAACTCTTATATTATTCTCCACACCACAATATCATAAAAAAAATAATAAAGATTTTTATCAATCTTTGGCATTACAAAAAAAAAAAAAAAAAAAAAAAAAAAAAAAAAATCAAATATCTTCTGAAGCATCAAGCTTCTCATCAATAATGATCATTAGTTGCTAGAGAGAGAAGAGATTTGAATGGAGGCTAGAGAGAAGAAGCGAGGTAATGGTCATTGGGGACTTGGAGGTAGGAATTTGGAATTTTTTTCTTTTTATTTTTCCCCTGTAAAATTTAAGTTGTTTGATTAGGCATTTGGATATATATATATATTTTTAATTTTAGCCCTCGTAAAATTTATTTATTAATGTAATATATAACTCTTAAAGGGTTTAGATAGGGGATTTGGATATTTTTTTTTTTCATTTTTACTTTTTAAACCATATAAAATTTAAAATTATTATATATATAGAATATAATAAAAATTAAAAACCGGATCTAATTCGGATACCCGATTTTTAATTTCTCTTGACCCGGATCCGACCCGGTTTTCATCTAAAAAATTCGGATCAGGTACTCGACCCTTTTTTTCGGATCGAGTACACCAAAAATTCTGGTAAAAATAATCGGATACCGGATCAGATTATCGGATCCAGAATTTTTTGCTCACCCCTAGGAAAGGTGACTGTTATTTGATTTCGGTGGGCGTTGGTGGCACATCTGACTCACCGATGAGGAAACTAGGATTACTGTTCTCGGGAGAGAAAGAGGAAAAGAATGAGATGATGGGAGAGAACCCGACATGTCCCTCATATATGGATAAAAATGCCACGTTGGTTAAGTGGCTAAGCGGGTGAGACGGTGACGTGGACCAAGGGCATCCATGCAAGCGCTCCGGCGTCCATGTCATACAAAAACCACAAGAAATCCCCACTTACCCTGCCAGATAAATGAAATTAAAAGTTAGTGCTCATTTTGATACAAATTAAATGTTAGTGCTCAAACTGAAATAAGACCAAACTTAGGTACTCACTGAAAAAATTTACTGAAAATTGTCAAAACAATTACAAAATCTATACAATTTAACTTCAGTGATGCATGACCAACATGGTAAAAAACTCCTAAAGATACCAAAGAGGATATGTGGGCAAAATTTTAGGTGATTATCGACTTCAAATTTTACATATTTTTAAATTTATGTAGTCCACAATACTTATGTGTTTTTTCATGGTTTTTAATAGGAAATTTGTTACTCTTAAAATTGTCAGAACAATTACAAAATCTATATAACTTAACTTCAATGATGCTTGACCAACATGGAAAAAACTCCTAACAATACCAAAGAGGATATGTAGCCAAAATTTTAGTTGCTTATCGACTTTAAATTTTTACATATTTTTAAATGTATGTAGTACACAACACTTATGTGTTTTTTCATGGGTTTTAATAGTATCTTATATACTTGTGAGTAACAAGTTATGTAGGTCAATTGGATGCTTGATTTTGATGTTGGATACAAATGCATGTTGAATATGTTTAAAATTTGATCCTTGTTTTTAATTTTTGTACAAAATTTGACTCTACTTTTGTGCTTGTCTTCTTAGATAGAAATTTTCACAATTTTTTAAGACATACATGTTGTGTACGTATTTGAATTTTTTTTATTTTTTTAGTTTTTGGCAATCAACAAAACATAAATTTTGGTGCTTGACTCTTCAATTATATTAATAAGAACTACATATCAAATTTTCATGTTATCTTCTTTTCCCAAAAGTTCTTATAAATTAAAATATTCTTAGATAGAAACGCATGTTGAATTTGTTTATAATTTGATCCATGTTTTTAATTTGTGTTTTAAATTTGACTCTCCTCTTGTGTTTGTCTTCTTGGATAGAAATGCATCTTGAATATTTATTCTCCGTTAAATATATCTTGGTAGCATATTTATTTATTAATTTGCATCAACATTTTGTCAAAAATGGGAATTATATTCTAAGTAGGAAAATGAATTGGGTATACAATACTTGTTTTTAGTAACAAAAAATTTGACAAGCTTCTATTTCATGCAAATATTTTACTACAATAAATTGGGTATACAATAAATTGTATATTGTTTTTGTATACATTGCGGGTGTTTCTGCAAATGAACGCCACCAATAAATCTTCTAATCACGGCGTTTTAGGCCTAAAACACTGGCCAAATGAAACAAAGAAGGTGTTTTCCCAGACATGTCGCCAAATAAACACTGATTAGTTCTGCTACTAGTGGTTAATGCACATCACTATCTTGGTGTTTATTCAACAAACGCCACTACAATACAAATATTGGTGGCGTTTTACTAACAAACGCCACCATCGGCCAAAACTTTTTGCGCCAATATGGATTGTTGTTCGCACATAGGAATCTTAGCGGCGTTTTACACATAAAACACCACTATATATCTCATACTTGTGGCCTTTTACTCAAAACGCCGCTAAAAGCATTTATACTCTTCACTGCCTAATTTTTAGCAGCACTGTATGCACTAAAAGCCAGTAATGGAGCAGTGTTTATATAAAATGCCATGAGAGAACCACCGCTAAAGATCAATTTTGTTGTAGTGAATCAAGTTTAGTGCTGTGTTTTCAAGAAAAACAGCACAATCTGCATTCACTACAAGTCATTTCAGAGTCAACAGCAAGTTGTAAGGCTGAACCATGACAACACTCGTTTCCATTTGGTTTAGAAATTAACACATTATATGTTTGGACAAGTTTCTTGCTGTAGTGTTCATTAAGAATTTCCAGTAGATACGATCCCATTCCTGATCTTGTTCCACCAGCTATTGAATGACACAGAACAAAAGAAACCTTCAAGGCTACCATTTCCATCTGCTTATCTATCTATCATATCCATAATATCATCAACAACTTGCTCTCTCTGGTGATATTCGCTTGCCCAATTATTTCCAGCATCTCCTTCATGATAAGAAAGAAATATGTTCTCTCATGATTATATAGATTTCTATACTCACTATTTTGTATCTCATTAATAACTCGAGGTTTCAAGTCCAAGAAAAGAGCTCTTGGAATGTAATGTTGGTTATCAGCCTGGTAGAAGAAAACATCTCTCCTGTCACCTCCATGAGTGGCGAAGTCTTCGAGGAGACCATCCTTGCCAATGCCGTGTTCGAGGCAGAGCTGCTTCTAAAACTTTGTAATGTCTGCCAACAAAGTTCTTTGACCAAGGTTTGACTAGAGAGCTTTGACAGTTGACTGAAGCATGTGGGAGCCACCAGTTCACGTGCCTCATTCTTTTTTCCAGATCTGGTCGGATGAGCCTTTTTTTAAGGGTGGTTGGTGTTAAGCTTTTGTGGGTTGTTTGCCGCTTACCTTGAGCTTGGGAGAAGAAGACAAGCTGCAGCCATTGTTTTCCCTTCTTAGGAATTCCGGCAGCTGAGGTAGGCCTTGGTTTGAAGGCCAGATCATCTTTAAAAGCCTCTTCTTCATCTTCCTAATCACCTGATCTCCTTTCCTTGGGCCTATTTGTTCCGGCAGCAGCTTAGGAGAATAGAGTTTCTGGATTTGGTTCTTCATCAAGATTCCAAGTTTTTATTCTGAGTTGTTAACCTTTTAAAGCTACAAGTCTAGTATAGTTATTAGAGAAATATATTTAGTTGTTTATTGGTGTGTATAAGTTGTCTTGTGATTTAAATGTATTAAAGTTATGCATGCTTGCTTGTTCTATTGAGTTGGTAAAATTAGTGGGATTTCAGAATGTTATTCTTGTTGATTAATGGATTTTGGTGATGTTTGGTTATTAATCTTAGGTTAATTCCTAGTACTCTTTCATGTTTAAATAATAATAATAGTTATAAGTATGCAGAGATCTTAAATTTGTTTTTGTTGGGTGTTGTCAAATTGTTGTAGTGGTGGTATTATTGAATTTCTAGAATGTGTGTGTGTGTGTGTGTATATATATATATATATATATTCATTTTATGGTAGTAGTTTACATATTGCTTTGCAAATTCTGGCTTAGGAGTTAAATCATTGTTGAGATTCCTATCTTATTAGGCTAAACCGTTTGTTTAAATTTAGCTCTTAACCTGTGAAATTATAACTGTAATCATGCTTTTGAGTTTATTAGTGGAGTGATAAATTTCCTTAGATTGCATTATCCTAAATTTTCTTGTTATTAGTTTATATGAGACCAGAGAATGCCTTTAGTTTAACTTTGATAATTTATTATTTGTATTTTATTTGTGAATGAGGTGTCCTGATGCTTTAGTTAGGCCAGACCCAAGAATTGTATCTTAGTGTAGTTTATTTTGTTGGGTTAGATTTCTGTAGCGAGCCTTAGTTCGTGGGATTGGTGAACTTGACCTTGTAGCCCAGAATCAGGTAGGGTCTCGCATCTGTATAACTTTGTATTGCCGGTGTAAGGTAAATTATTTAGTAATTTATTTCAGTTAATTAATTAATTATTTATTTTGTTCCTGCATTATGTATGTGGTATTGTATTTATTTATTTACCTGTTTATTTATTTCTATATTTGTTTATTTATTTATTTTGTTTTTGCATTATTTATTCGGCATTTTCTGTATGTACACTGTATTTTCGCGTTTTTAGTACATCTCCATTCTTGGCTCGCCCAGCTAGGAGGAGTAAGTCCTAGCCATATGCACATGTTTTCTGTAGTAACGCTCCCCCCCGACTGCGGTCGAAGATCCGGCTTCGGCTGTTGATATTTTGGTTTGTTCTGTTTCGACTTCACAGTCAAAGATCCAACCTAGTGCTGTTGATTTATGTTATTAGTCAGGGAGATGTACCGTCTGTTTTCGCGGTATTTTTTGAAATTCTGGATACTGTTATTTTCTAAGCATTTTCTGTATTTTCTGTCTGGAGTTTAATTATTCTGAAATATCTAGATTATCTATATTAATTGCGATCTTACTGGGCCCATATGGCTCATACACTTTGTGAATTGCCTTGTAGGAGAAGATCAAACTTAGAAACGGGGTTTTATCTGGGAGTCATTTTCCTGTTTGTAGTGTAGATCTTATAGTCGAACTTTCTTGTGTGAGTAAGATTTGTATCATGTCTGTATTTCTAATTTGTAGACAGTTTGTGTGGTACTGTTTTCTATAGGGCTGTTAAAGCCCATATTTGTATTAACTCTATCTTGTTGATCTACTTGTGGTTCTATGTTACTGTTTCTTATTCTGCTTATTAGGGTTGACTCTGACCAGGTCAAATTTGAGGCCTTGCACCCAGTGGGGTCCGCCCCGTTGGATGTGGTCGATTTGTCAGCGTGCCTGGTTGTGGGGCTGGGGCGTGACAAAATCCATGCAGATCCGGTTCCCGCATTATCCCACCTAGATCGTGATGATCTCGTGTGGCATGCCTTCGATCTGATTCTGATGCCAAGCAACCAAAGAGCTTTCCCACCTAATCTGGAACAACTTTAGCATGTCTTTCTCAATACTCACCGTCCTTTTCATCTGGCTATCAAATACTTCTCTTGTTTACTCTGGCACCAAAATTCCTTTCTTTAGACTCTCATATGGAATTACGCACCACCAAATCACCTTCCTTCAATGGTTTTTGGGCAATTTTTCTGTATGGCATGTGCATCATCCTTTGCTTTCTTTCCACCCATGGTCCGCCACCGGTGGCGGTGGTGGTAGAGATAGCGATGGTGGCAGTAACAGTGGTAAACACAGCAACCTCTATTTATATATATATGTGTGTGTATAGCAGAGAAGAGACAAAAATCAAACATTCTCTTTCTTCTTTCTTCTTCAAATCCGCTTACTCTTTTTTTAGATTTTTCTTTTCTCCCCCACCCCTTTTCAAACCTCTGCACTTTTTTTAAAACCCTTCCTCCACTCTTTGACGTGGTGTAGTGGGCCGTAATGGGCGGTTTTCTTGATCGTGGGTAACCACGACAAACAATTTTATTTATTTATTTATATATTTATTATTATTTATTATTTATCTTTTTATTTTTTATTATATATATATATATATATATATATATATATATATATATATATATATATATATATATTATATTGGTGAACAAAAAAATCCGGATCCGATGATTTGATTTGATATCTGATTTTTTAATCCGAATTTTATGGGTACCTGATCCGGAAAAAAGGGTTGGGTATCAGATATGAATTTTTAAAAGAAAATCCGGATCGGATCCGGGTCGGGAAAAATTAAAAACTAGGTATTCGAATTTGATATGTGTTTATATATATATATAAGGGTTAATAAGTTAAAGAGTTATATACTTATATTTTTATATATATTTATTAATAATTTTAATTCTACAGGCCGTGGTCAAAAGTAAAAAAAGTAAATATTCCAAAACCAGGCTCAAAAACTCTTATTCTCTGTTGGCCATCACCCAACCTCTTCTCTTTAGTCTCCATCCCTATCTTTTCTCTTTCATCGTTGTTGTCATGGCAAGTCGGATCTCTTGAATATGATCATTGTTGATGAGACGCTTGATGTTTTAGAAGATATTTGATTTTTTTAAGAGAAAATTACCTAAAAGTCCCTGGATAGTTTCAAACTTCCACTGCAGTCCCTCTGATATTTTCATTCCCTATTAGATCCCTCCTTTTTAAAAGCAAATTCAATTTAATCCCTAGTGTTATTTCCGTCAGTTAATGGAGGGGGAAATGTCAGAAATGCCCATGTACCCAAAAAGTCAAAAGTTGCTTTTCCCACCATGTCAAATCCCATTTAATGTGAAGTGAGGCCATGAAGCTTCTTTTGTCAGAAAGGAGAGGATATTTCACTCCTTCTTCTTCTCATTCTTGTTGCCATTTTTGTTGGGTTTGTCGTTCTTCAAGTTTGTCTCCGTTGCCGAAGGTTGAAGTGAAGTTTCCTACTCGTAAGAAGTTGTTGATATTGTTGTTGTTGTTGTTGTTCTTCTTCTTCTTCTTGTTTTGTTCTTGAGCTTTTTTTTTTGTTTTTGTTTTTGTTGTTGTTGTTCTTCTTCTAGTTTTTCTTCTTACTTTTGTTCTTCACCTTCTTCTTCTTTTTATTTTGTTGTTGTTGTTGTTGTTGTTCTTCTTCTTCTTCTTCTTCTTCTTGTTCTTCTTCTTCTTCTTCTTATGCTTCTTCTACTTGTGCTTTTTGTTACCTGGATTTGTTCTTTTTATTATTGTTGTCATTATCTTTGTTTTTGTAGTTGTGGCGAGATTTAACAATGGAGACTTACTTTGCCGTGGAAAGATTCAAAGGAGAAGGCCGTGTGTTACAATTCACCATATTGAGTTTATGGGAGTCAGTCATGGGTGAGATATGTGCATGTTAGGCCCTAGATGCTTCTTAAGTGAAAGTGAAGTTCGTAACGCCTGACTCATACAAGACGCTTTGCCCAATTGAGTCTGACGTGGATTTTCAACGCATGTGTCATATATATCATAGCTTCAACAAATTCGTCATGGACATCATCATCGAGGAAGTGCGTGTCTCTACAGATGGAAACTTGACCTCCCTGATTCCATCGTAATAAAACAATGACTTTTATTAGTTGTTACTTGTGTTATCCGTGTTGTTGTTTTCCATATTTCTGTCCTTTGAATGTTAATCATTTCGTGTGTATAATTATTACTTCCTATGTATTATTAGTATTTCCTGTGTATAATATTTAATTCCTGTGTACATTATTTGTTTCTTGTGTATAATATTTGTTTTCTGTGTATAATATTTGTTTCATGTGTATATTTTTGTTTCTTGTATACAATATTTATCATATTGGTTTCCTGTGTATGAATAACTCTTCTTGTGTATTTTTGGTTTTTTTCCAAAGCAGGGAGTCCTTGTCAGACAGTATAAACCCCACTGGCGATACTTTTCTCTCCCAACATAATTCTTTTGGGGCGCTGAGTGTTGCTGGGTGTACCTATACACATGAGTCCATAAATTGACACTGCAAGTCGATAATGTACACATGAAAATAAAACTATACATAGGAAAGTAAAACTATACAGAGGAAACTAAAAAATATACACAAAAAAACCAATAATTTACACAGAAAACGAATTATATACACAGTAAACTAATATTATACACATGAAACATATATTGTACACACGACAACATAAATAAACTCAGAACTCAGCATGATAAAGACATGAAACATATATTATACGAAACAATAAGAATAGACATGTGTGTTGAGGTACATGGTGAGGGCTGCTCGTTCGAGTTGTTTAAGCTTTCTAAAACCTGGGTAGGTCTTCTTCTGTGGAAGGAAGCTTGAGTCAGGCTTCTTCTGATCCTTGTAGTAGACCTGGCCTTCTAGTTTACTCTAGTATGAAACCAATGTGAGAGGATCCTCTCCCGGTTTATCCTTCCGCAACCCGGTCAGGGATTTAAGTAGTGCATCGACAGCGCGTAATGCTTCATCATCTGCTCCGGAGACGTCACTCGAGGTGGAAGCCTTTTCAGCAGCCTTGTTCTTCTGTGGTGGACCCTCTTCCTTGGAGCTCTCTTTGTTGGAGCCTTTTTCGGTGGGGCCTTTTCCTTGGAGCTCTCTTCTGTGGTGTCTTCTTAACTAGGGCTCATTTTGGTGGAATTTTTGTCAGAGATGGACTGCTTTGATGGGTTGCTTGCATGGGCGTACGGTGCGTAACACGCCTAGGGGGAGTATCTTGTCAGAGATGGACTGCTTTGATGGGGCATTTGGAGCCGTGACTTTATATGGAATTTCATCCATAGTGGCCTCAGGAGCCGAGACATGAGAAGGAGAAGGAATTATGTCGGTGCGATCAGCTACGGGGACTTGTGTTTCAGCTGATGGTTCAGGGTCTTTAGTGACTAGTTGTGGTAGACTAACATCCTCGCAAGCAGTGTCGTCAGGCTGTGCAAGAATTTCCTCGTCAGTGGTAGACTTCACATCGGACTTGCCAGGATAGCCTCTCCATCTTTGTGCTGACCTTTTGAACCTAAGGCCAAGACTAGGGGACGGGCCCAACAAAAGTGAATGACCGATATCTGTTACTGGCACAGGGGAGGCGAATCCAGCGGCGGTAACCGTGACTTAGCCCTCTTTCAGTTTGCATCTTGACAGTCATGCTTGTCTATACGAGCTCGCAGATCGTGGACTCTATTAAAATTTGTTGTAGTAACCGCCGCATGTCATCATCACCTCGGGGAACCTCCTCCGCCATCTCTGTCGATGACTGTCGGTGGCCAATATTTTCAGCGGTGGTTGGGGGGATTGATCCCGACCTCGCTTCTTTGCTGGGTAAACTCTTGGCTTTTTCCTAGCAGTGGGAGGCCTGGTTGGTGGCCGGGACTTCCTTTTATAGTCACCAGGTTTCGATGAACTGGCAGGGGCTTGTTTATGGGTGCGATTAACATTATCAACTAAGAAATTCTCTTCATCGTTGGCTGGCAGAAGCTCGGAAAACTGAAAAGCAAACACTAAATTTTGCGACATTAGCATATAAACACAACAATTGTATATACACACATGAAATATGTAAATATACACAGGAACATAATATTATACACATGAAGATAATATTATACACATGAACATCACCATATACACAGGAACATGATATTATATACAGTAACCTCATATTATACATAGGAACATCATATTATATACAGGAAACTCATATTATAGACAGGAACATTATATTATACACAGAAAACCATTTCCATACATAGGAAATAACTCATTCATTCAAATTTTTACACATTTTAGACAGCAATAGAAACAACTTACTTCTTTTCTTTTGATTGATTTCAATAGCGGCTCAATGGATGCCGCCTTGATAAAACTGGACTCCCCATAACACATTGTACGGGTTGTCTTTCTTACTCGTTATTTCTTGACGCTGCCCGTCACCTCATAAAACCAAATGATGAGAGCAATGGAACAACCTTTCAAGTAACCTACAATTGTGGACTTCCCTTTACACCTAAGTTGGACACGGCCGACTGTCGCAGGGATATCGTCCATCAACCACCTGTGAGTAGCATGGGCCCAGGCATAACGGCCGAGAGTGATCCCAGATCGTCGGCGTACCTTGCTACGAAGGATGGCGCATTCAGAACACTATTCGGGAACAAGATTGTCGTCATGAAGTACACCACCAGGAGCTTCACAAAGGTCTCCTTGTCCTCGTGTTTCTTGCTACGGATGATTGTCAGTAGGTTGTCTTTAATGGAATCACGGTGACGGTTGTGTTTTTTATGCAGAAATTTCTTCTCAAACTCTGATTCATCCTTCTCTTGCTTAAAGGATACAGTGTCTCCATCGCAACGGAGGCTTAAGATGAGAGCAACATCTTCTGCTCTGAACGTGAGTATGCTTTGACCTATCTGAAACCCTTGCTTCTTCTCATTGTACACCTGTAATACAGCGTCGAGAACCCCTCTTTCTTGCAGTATGGGAGCAACGTCCATCAAATGGGCAATCGGCGTCCCACGGAGGATATCCCAATGGCGCTTGTTCATCTGGTTTTTCAACTCGAAAATTGTCTCAACAACAGGGGCAAGATAACACCGAGCGTTTACAAGTGTTGTTGCCATCTTCTATTCTATATCGACAATGCAAACACACAGTCAATCACTGAGAGGAACATAACATTACACACAATAAACAACAAATTATACACAGGAAGACCGACGAGCTCTACATAGGAACGTCGAAATCAGCAAAGAAACCACACAATCATACACAGGAAGGTCTTCTCACCTTTGTGCTACCTTTATCCCTTGAAAGTTGCCCGAGAACTGAAGACCTTGATGGAACTTGCCGGAGAACTTGATGAAAGGGTTTCGCGAGAAAGAAGAGAGTAGAAAAGAAGATCTCAACGCCCTTCAGCGCAATAAGAAAGAGGCGAAACTTTACGGCCGTTCGGGGAAGGTAGGGTTTCTTTAGCGCATCCCAATGTCTCGATGTGGCAACTGCCACTGCCAGTTCCCAAGGAAAAAAGAGGGACAAAAATGACATTTCAACCGCGTGATATAATGGCCAGATGTCAGCGGGCATTGCCGTCATTTCACCTCCATTTAAACTGCTCCGTTTTCTCCGTTACCATGCTTTGGACTGAAAATAAATTTATCAAAAAGGAAGGACCTATGGGGAAGCTGGAAAGTTAGAGGGATTATAAGGGAAAAACCAAACTTCACGGGGACTTGCTGGTACTTCCCCGTTTTTTTAATGCCTAAAATTGATAACACTTTTTATTATTTTTGTTATAATTTTTGTTGTGTGAAGAATAATATAGGATTTTCGCCCTCTTTATAGGTTATAAGTTTTTCACATTTGTTTTTTTATGTAATGTTGTTATATAAAACAATTCCAATGAGTAAATAAAATTTAAATTTGGATCCAGATACCCAATATTTGATCCGGTTAAAATCGAATACCTGATTTTCAGTACCCGGTTTAAATTAGGTCGAATACCGATCGAGTTTTTGTCGATAAAAAAAAACAGATAACCCGATTTTGCTCACCCCTAATTATCTTTATCTAGCTTTTTTCTCCCACTCCTTCACGCACATGATATTATTATTATTATTATTATTATTATTATTATTATTATTATATATTTGTTTTTCTCCCACTCCTTCACGCACATGATATTATTATTATTATTATTATTATTATTATTATTATTATTATTATGACTTGTATTCATAGGTATTATTGAGGTTTGAGATATTTAGATTATCTCGAGATTCGTGCTCTTGGCTGATCTTGTGACTTATGTATTTTAGATTACGTTGAGATATGTGCTTTTGGTTGATTTTATATTTTAGTTCACCGCGATATCTGTGCTCGTTGCTGATTTTGAGATTTGAATATTTTAGATAGCTCGAGATCTAGGTTTTTGGATGATCTTGAGATTTGTGTATTTTAAATCGCCTAATTAAGATAAACATATTCTAAAATTTTGATTTCTAATTAGCATGTATTTGATGTATGTATACCTTTTATTTATAATAATTAATTAATTAATTTTGATTAAGATTAACATACTTAAAATTTTGATTTTTATTTAAATTAGTGCATGTATTTGATATATGTATATCTTTTATTTATATTAATTAATTAATTAATTATTTTTTTGTATATAAAAAGTTATCACCAATGGAATTTTACTTATCAGAGATGAAATTTTTCATCTCTGGTACCCCTATTATCTTGTAGTGAAATATGGTATGAAATATATGATTATTTTAATTATATTTTTCCCATCAAACAAATTTTGAGTAAGAGTAAATGCTGGTATAGTCTATCATGTAAAACCATAAAAAAAATATATTGTACTTTTGGTGTATAATTTTATGAGAAAAATAATTTTTTTATTATTATTTTTGGCTTTCTGTAGTTTTAAAATTTTTCCTATAATATTGTCTTTCCTAATATATATTCAAATTTTATCACGCTAACATTTGTAAGTTTCTTTTTTTTTTTTTTAAATAAATTTTAAAAATTGCTAAAATAATCATAGATTTAGGATTGCATTCTAAATGGCAACTAAATTCACTACAAGTAAAAAAGGAATAGGTACACAAAATATAACAGCCAAAATATTTTTCTCAAGGTTATATACTATAATTTTATGCATGTGAAGAAACTAAATTATGATATCTATTAATGAAGCACTTCTCTTCATCATACTTTGATGTATCAAATAAAAGAAATATAAATTGTTAAAGTTGCTAATTAGATCAAAGCTTGATTTTTTAATATACGTTTAAATTACTGCATAAAGACTCTACCTAAATATATTTAATAGTTTTCACTTTTGAATATTAATCGTGAAGAACATAAATAAGCAGACTATTAGCTACTTGCAATATTGCTATACACACACACACACACACACACACACACACACATAAAGTGCACTTTTGGTTTGTTTATTTTTTCTAATATGAGTTATTTTATCTCTGAATTTTAAAAATATGTATTATAAACTTCACTTTTATTTTTTCATTCATTTTTATCTTTGAAAATGATTTTGAGAGTTCGATTCAAAGTGTAAATTTTTTTTATTCATTTTTTCTAATAGCTGTTAAATTTATTATTAAAAATATAGATCATATTTGTCATGCTTGCCATTTCCAAAAATGAAAACAAATAAGAAAACAAACTAGATGATCATATTAAATATTTTAAAAATATAAAATCTACATCCAACAATAGAAAGCCGAAATACACGCAAAGCTATCTATATTAATGAATATTATTAATTACCTCATGATCCCTTGGAGCTGTTTTGATGAAGTAGAAGAAGAAGCATTAAGTAGCGTTTCTATGAAGTTAACAATGGCCATGAAATGAGTTACACCGCATGGGATTCTTAGTAACCCTTCTTGCTTGTAACCAAACTCTTTTTCTGCCATCTCTAACAACACCTTGAAACTCTCATGGTTTAGTATCTTTATGTGCACCATGATCTTCTCCATCTCCTTTTTCTCCTTCTCCTTCCCAACAAGCATTGGAATGTAACCCTTTTGGCACTCCATTTTCATGTATTTAATAAGCTAGCCATAGGAACCCCACTCTCTTATATATATATATATATATATATATATATATATATATATATATATAAGAACCAAACTTTGACAATTGTGTGCATAGTGACATATTCATCGTTGTTGCTTTTCTATTACTTCGACGAAAATATTGCATGTATGTGCAACTCCGGCTTGAACACAGTTTCTTGCATGACCGAAACAATGTGAAACACACTATATAACAACGTTATAAAGATTTTAATTATTAAAACAATTATATTTAATTATTAAATTTAAAAATATCAATGATTATAAATATTTATTACTATTTAGAATGAAAATTTTAATTGTTATGGGGTGGTAATTCATTACAAAGTACGCAAAAGGGTGAGAGTTCAAAATCTTACCCCCGTAGTACTAGTGCTGTTCATCAATATTGTTCACACACTGTACATTAAGGTATAGTATTGTTTAACAATACTATTTGTTGTTCCTAGTGTTGTATCCTATGAGATGAACAATATTTCTTCTCCTTCATGGTTGCATGAAAGAGAGATTTACCTCTAAGAAGTCGTTAAGCTATCATAACTAGTACGTACACATCTGTGCTTGTATGTCTCTTTGGTGACATTTGTTGCATTTGTTCAAAAATTGATTTTGATTAACTCAAAAATATTCTTACTTTTCAACCAAGCATCCAATAATAACAGTACTCAATTCGTTTAAGGTCACCTAATTGATGCGTTTATGAAAAGAGAATTAATTAACCTAATTAATATATTTACATAATTGAGCTTAATTGGTTCTTGTTTGTATAAGTGTTTAATTCCCAACTAAAATTTTGATTTATTTGCATTAGTTAATTATTTCCTAAAATATAATTTTGGGAGTTGGAGATGGACTTTGCTCATACAAGATTAGTAAGTCATGAAAATGTATGGTCAAAAATATCAACTGTTTGGAAAATAAACACAACAATAAAACATAATTAACAAGTATCATATTTTATATATTTAAATATTTTTTCCCACCATGCCTTTGTTCCATTCCTTTTCTTCTTTTCTTTTTTCCCACTCAATGTGAATATGAAAAAAATAAGGTTTTTTTTAAAATGTTTTTTATCAAGTGATTTTTGTTTTACTCAAAAAAGTGTTTCTATTATAAACTAATGTTATTTTCCTCAAACAAAATTATAAAAAAATAAAAGCATTTTGGAAAAACAACCCTGTTTACAGAATATTTGAACGTGCTTTTATAAACACGTGGGAGAAAATAAATCCACAAAAAACATTTTTTTCAAAAATATTTATTGTGCCAAAAAAATAATTATGATTTTCTTTTTCATAACACAAACCATAATGTTTCTTGTAGGAATAGCAAAGAAGAAAAATATAATGTAGCCTTGAGTGTTTTTTTTTTTTTTTCCAATTTATTATTTTATTTTATTTTTTAATAAATATGAACAAGTCACAAATCTTTAATTATAAAATTAAAAGGAGTCAAACCATGGACTTTTTATTTAAGAGAAAAATGAAATACTGCTGTTTCATTGTAGAATTTATTTTTAACTTAATTTATAAAACAACAATCACTTTATACTATGTGTGTATATATATACATGGAAATGGTTCTTTAGCAAAAAGAGCCTGGTCAATTGGCATGCATGCTTACACGGCCGGCCATAAAATTCAAAGATGCATTGCTTTTTCTATTTTATTATTTCCTTGATGTGATTGTGTGACAATGAACTCAATATTAGCGTTCAGTTGAAAACAAAGAATACCATTTCAAACAAAAAAAACGGAATATGTAAGTACTACATGCATGCGATTGGATAGCATAATATTTGTCAACATACGCAGCTTAATCTAAATAAATATTTAAAGACAAGTTTAAAAAAATAAGACCTCTAATTTATTCAATAAAAAATAAATTTTATTTAAATTTATTCTAATAAATTCCTTTATACATGAAAGAATTGTTAATCTTTTTAATTACATGCTACTAAAACTTCACTTATGATAAATGAATATATTTTAAATTTGTAAGCAAAAACTCAAATATATATATATATATATATATATAAATTACAAAAGAATTTGTTTATAATTAAAAAAAATAAAGATTATGTTAGCAATATGCATTTTAATGAAATAAAAGAATTTGTTTATAATTAAAAAAAATAAAGATTATGTTAGCAATATGCATTTTAATGAAATAGGTTATTAAAGAAAATAGAAAAAATTAGGAAAATTATTTATTAATCCTTGCAACTTTTCAAATATCCCCTGCAGTCTCTCTGACATTTCAATTTCTCAAGCAGTCCATCCTTTTTCAGTTTACTTATTTTTCAGTCCCTGCAACTCACGACGTCATTTTATTTTATTTATAATTAAAAAAAATAAAGATTATGTTAGCAATATGCATTTTAATGAAATAAAAGAATTTGTTTATAATTAAAAAAAAATAAAGATTATGTTAGCAATATGCATTTTAATGAAATAGGTTATTAAAGAAAATAGAAAAAATTAGGAAAATTATTTATTAATCCTTGCAACTTTTCAAATATCCCCTGCAGTCTCTCTGACATTTCAATTTCTCAAGTAGTCCATCCTTTTTCAGTTTACTTATTTTTCAGTCCCTGCAACTCACGACGTCATTTTATTTTATTTTAAAAAAAAAAATCTAATTTTGCCCCGCTAACAAAATGTACTTCCCGTTTATTAAGTATATTTTTATTTAACATTATGTGTTTACGTGTAACTACATAATTTTTCATATAATATCTAACATTTTTGTTTAATATTTGTTTTTGATGTTTAATATCTAGTTTCTTATTTACTATTTTATGTTTCTGTTTAAAAACACTGAGGAACATTTCAGTTAAAAGTACTGAAAAGTAAGCTGTCAGAGGGTGTCAGAAAAGAAAGGATTTTTTTGGGGATATGAAATAGTCTAAAGATTTTTTGATTAAGTGAGAAAGTTGGAGGAATGATATGAACAATTTTTCAAAAAACAAAAATAACAATTAAAAAAATGGTTTGCAAAACACATGGATATCAATTTTTATTAGGATAGTTTAAAACACAATTATTATCTGAATATTGATCATTATCAACTGGCATATCCATTATCCCTTAAATAATCTCTTCATTTGTAGGTGACTCCATCATAATATCGTTTTTATTAGGATAGTTTAAAAATTAACATCCATTTCATGTCTATATTGTAGGCTACAAATCAGTGGCGGAACCAGGATTAAGTAGCAGGGGGGGCTAATTCAATATATATATATATATAAATACTTCTAAAAAAGCATTTGTCCAAGATGTAAATAGTGAGATGATAATTTTTTTGTTCAAAATAGCCACACTTTGAATACATGATTAGGAAAATAAAACATACAATAGCTATTTATGCATGCTTGAACTAGAACCGATGCCAGCATTAGTGCTAGAAATGTGAGGCATTTGGCTAAGACTAAGAGGAGGTAATTGCATCCGCCGAGTTTGCATTTTCTGAAAACGTTGTAGAATAGCTTCATTGCCTATAGTTGCGAAAACCTCACGCTCAATATAGACAACCAGGCTATCATTCATCCACTCGTCGCCCATTTTATTTCGTAAGTCAGTTTTCACAATATTCATCGCCGAAAACACCCTCTCAACACTAGCTGTCGCAACTGGTAAAACCAATGCCAACTCGATAAGGCGATAAATGAGTGGAAAAATAATATGTTTGCCTGTCTCAACCATCTTCCTAGCAAAACCTCCCAAGTCCCCAACATTTATAAAATCTGCATCATGCCGCACATCATAAATAAAAGTTGCTAGTTGATCCTCAAGCATCATGCACTCAGTCATTGTGAAATCTTCGGGATAAAGTTCTGCAAGCCGAAGTAGCTTGTGGACGTTGAATTTGGAAAATGAGTCCCTTGGATCAAGACATGACAGAAGAAGAAGTAATTCTGTACTAGTTTCTGGGAAGCGGTTTTGCATTTCTTGCGAAATCAAATCAATGACCTAGCATTGTAACAATGATAAAATTACAAATATTTCTAAGAAACTAAATTAATGAGATTTACAAAAACATAGTAAATGTAAAGAATACTAACCTCGCAAAAAATTTCAACGCGGTAATGGTGAAAATGAGTAATAACTTGCCCTTCCCGTCTAGAACGACCACGGATTCGCATATTATCCCCCATATTAGGCACTGGAATTGAGTTTCTTTCACAAAAAGAGCCAACTTCTTCTAAAAATGCCTCCCATCCTATCTCTCTCAAGTCCTGAAGACGAGCCTTTACAGTTTCAATCAAACGCATTGCTTGAACAATATTTTGATCTTTTTGTTGTAAGGCAAGTGATAACTCATTTGTTATTCCCAACAAACGCCTCATCAAATACATCACAAATACAAATTGATAATTCTCCATTTTTTCAATCAAACTTGCTGCTATGCCTCTATTATCATTTGAAGCACCATCATCATGCACATTTTGGAGGACATCTAACACTGAAGTCCACATTGAGATTAGTCGGAGAATAGTAGTATAATGCGACCCCCAACGAGTATCACCTGGTCTTGCTAAGCTAGATTCTTGATTTTTGCCTCTGCCACTGACTATCTCTGCCTTTTCCAATTGCTCAACCAACCTATCATGGTGATGTTGCCTAAGTTGATCTTTCCTTTTGCATGATGCTCCCGCCGCGTTAACAATCATAGCAACATATTGGAAAAAATCACTCATAATTCGATTATCTTTAGCAACAGCAACAATCACTAATTGGAGCTGATGAGCAAAACAATGGATATACTTTGCGTATGGATTTTCTTTTAGGACAAGTGCCTTCAAACCATTGAATTCTCCTCGCATATTTGAAGCCCCATCATATCCTTGTCCCCTCAGTCTTGAAAGAGATAACCCATGTTTGGCAAATAGACAATCAATGGCATTTTTCAATGAAATAGCTGATGTATCTGGCACATGAACCATAGCAAGGAACCGCTCTATCACATACCCATTTTTATTCACATATCACAGAACAACTCCCATTTGCTCCTTCACTGACACATCCCGAGCTTCATCAATCATAAGAGAAAAATACTTATCTCCAATATCATCAACAATAGCACATGTAATTTCTGCTGCACAAGCATTTGCTAACTCCTTTTGAATTTTTGGTGAAGTCATTTGATTGTTTCCAGGAGCATTTTGATTAACAGCACTAAAAACTTTATCATTCCGCAGACTATACCACTCTAATAACTCAAGGAAATTACCTTTGTTTAATGAGCTTGAGGACTCATCATGTCCACGAAAAGCCAATCCTTGCTTTAAGAGAAAACGTGACACATCCAAAATGGCCATTAAACGAGTACGGTATTCAACCTCCATCTCGTGTGAATGTGCAGCCAATTGGTGTGACACGCTTTGCCTTTGATTTTGAAAAATCTGAAACTGTATTCTTGCATCATTATGCACACTGTTCACAGCACCAACATGCTCTACAAATTTTTCTAGAGCTTTTTTCCAATTATTAAACCCTATTTTAGTGAAAGCATCTTCTTTTGTTCGATTTCCTCTGCTTGGTGTGAAAAGATAACACCAAAAACAAAATGCCGCATCTTTAGTCACACTGTACTCCAACCATGGATGCTGTTTAAACCAAGCATTTTGAAAACTCCTCCTTTGTTTGCCATACTCTTTTTGTGGGAAATTGTGCCCGACTGGTTGACAAGGACCTCTAGTTAAATATTCTCTTCTAACTTGATCTCTAACCGCAACATCAAAGTCTTCGATTGGCTTTCGTAGTCCCGGGTCACTAACAATGTCATTGGAATTGAAATTCACATCGGTCTTTTTTTCACTTGGTTCGGAGCCTAGTGGTATTTTTGGAGAATTGGATGACTCTTCACCTCGTGGTCGTTTAATTAAAAATTTATCCATCTCCAAATGGCTATGAAATTGTATAATGCTATCCAAAGAAAAAACAAAAATGTATAAAAAAAATTGATAATAAAATAATAGCTAGACATTCAAAGCTAAAAATTATTGCTAATTTAATTAAAACATTTTTTTTCCTAATATATAAATGAATGGCATGTCATTAGTTACATAGTTTATATTTTAACAAATAGAGGATTAATGGCATGCCCTCACAATTAAGCATTTTCTCAAAATAAAGGATTATTGCCACTAGTCATGTTTCCTTGTGTCACTATGCCTCACCTTACTCCCTATTTCAGTACAGATAACAATCTAAGATTATGTTGACCCTAAGCTTAAATATATGTATATATATATATATATATTATATAAAAGCATATGCCTTGATGGAATGAAGTATGGAGAGAATTAAATGAGATTTATTGTTAGCTTTGGACCTTTGGTGTCCCCTCTTAATATATGTCTATAAGTAAAACCATATGACTAGATGAAATAAAATAGAGAGAATTAAATGAGATCTATTGTTCTTATACGATCTTACAAGAGAACCCCTCATGCCAAGTTATCCTAAGCTTTCCACCATTATCATAGGAATAATTTGAAATTGTGATAGCCCTTTTATAACATTTAATTAATTGAAAGAATATATTAATTAAGGATACTATCTATTAATCAGTATTAATAATTAATAAAACTAATAAACCTTTGGGAAAAATCATCTTAATCAATATACTGACAATACTTTAGATTAACATAGATCCAAATATTCTTGGAATACATAGATTGAAATATTAGTGGCAATACATATTCAAAATTTAAAACTATAATTCCTAAATATAAATCAAATCATCATTATAAAAACTCTTGGATAAAGAGATACATTACAAATCTATTAGCAATTTAGCATACTTGAGCACATAGCAGAAAGAATGGTGCATTCACTGCATTGTGAAGTTGAAATCCATTTAGTACAATGAGCATATCAAAACTAATATAACTTACCAATGAACTAATTTCGCCCAGATAATCAATCAGCAATAATAAATTAATGGCAACACCTTGGGGAAAAAGTATGCCAACCTCACAACCTGATAAAATGGAGATGTGTCCCGAAGTCAGAAGTCATATCACTAAGCTTAAAAAAAAAATAACAATCATCAACAAAATTAGGTCTACCTCTGTGTTCATCAACAGCCTCACAGCCTGCAAGAGAAAAGAATGGTCCAAATGGAGGAAGAAGGAGAAGAAGAAGAGGGGAAGAGTCAGAGAATATTATAAAATAATTTCTTGATACCTTACAGTGTCAGTGCCTTAGTGCTTTTCAATCTTTCAATCATTCATTGTATTTTGTAATAGAATCATGGATGATTACATACATAAGAAGACAACAAAGTGTAATAGCTCCTATTACTCTATGAGGCATTTCTACAAACATGTGTAATGCCAACCCATACACAGCTCACAACCAGCAACCATGCTTTACTAATTACAAATTTACATCTTAATTACTATCTCATTACATAACCACCACATAATTATTCTTAACAAAGTCATCCATTACTCTATGACTCTATGAGGCATTTCTACAAACATTTACAATGCACAGTGCATCAATGGTAATGGACATTAGACAAATACAAATATACAATGGACTGGTGGTTGACTGGTTGGTGAATGGTGAGTCCTTTGCCACTTTGCTCATCGGCGTCCGGCGTCCCGCCGCTCGCCATCGCTGTCGCTCATCGCCCATCGGATTCATTGGTTCACACTATGAAGTTCACAGCCATCATTCATTCATTCATCAACCATGGTCCATGCAAGGCAACAAGGGGGGCTGAAATATATCTTCTTGAGATTAAGGGCAATGTGGGGGGGCTGAAGCTCCAACCTATCAATAGTTTTTCCGGAGCCAAGGGGGGGTTGAAGCCCCTGCTCGCCCCCCCTGGTTCCGCCACTGCTACAAATAACTTCTTTTAGTCCATGAATGCTTCCTCTTCACCAACTTGCTCTAAACTAATTCCTTTTTATGATCGGATTTTATGATATGAAAAACACTGTGCAATAGTTATTGTTTCTGCAACAATATTCCAAGACGAATTAATAAAATTAATAGCATCTAATATGTTAATTCGACTTTGTTGCTCATGCTCAATTGTATAAAAATATAAGATCTCCCTCTAAATTAATAAATATTCATTTCTCGATAAATAAATATCCTCTATAATATAATAATTCTTCTTGATCTGAAGAGTTTTGTTTTATAGAACTTTTACTGTATATATAAAATCCCCTTACACACCACTGATTATAAGAAATTTTTGGAGATATGTGGTGGTAGTGAAGTGATAATATTGATCTCATAGCCTGCCATTAATCCCATTGAGGATGTGAGAGCTTCATTTTAATGATATATACCTATTTAGAAAATTTAAGTAATTAGACCACACCTAAAGAGCAACAGAGTCAGGTCATGGCCCAGAATGAATCCTAGTCAACTCAACTTATAATCAGCCTAGGGCCTGTTTAAAATGACTTTAGCAAAGTAAGTCGCTGTCATTATATTCAAAATTTAAAATAATAGAACCATCTTCTCCTCCTATGCTGGTGATTTTTCCCAATTTTATATTTTTTTTAGGGGAAAAAAGCTTGGGACATATGGGTTATAGGTTTTAATGAGGAGGCAACAAATAACTTCATTTATCACATAGAAATATATTGATAAAGGGACAATCACTCAATGGAACAAACTCTCCACACCCTGATGGGTTAGTGAACACACCATCTATCACACCCTCACACTAGACACACGTGCCTCTAACTACTTGGCACAATTGGATATATAGTGCTTTATATAGAGTCACAAGCATTATAAATCAAGTCCTACTATGACTCAAATTTACTGATTGTATGCAAATTCAAAGTATATTTAAATTAATCATTAAAATTTAGATAATCATGAATTTGTGTTTATTATGAACTCCAACAACCCCCTTAAACTAAGCTTATCAAAAGTTAATACACTACTATATTAGTTCTCTTTAAGAGAACCTTGATCTAATCAAATATATTAACCTATGTTTTTTTTCTTTAAATCTAATTGCATTTTTCTCTCTTGCTTATCTAGTGTAAAATGGGCTACTTAAGCTTCATTTCTAAGCTTTTGCTTTACGGCATCAACCTTTGGATTCCCCACAACATATTGTACTCTTGAACAATACAATTTTTGTTTTAAAAAAATTATGGCTAATGGGATTATCAAAGCTTACTACTTCAACTTGCTTGATTTGATTCATTAATTGTTTCAACATTACGTAGTTGTTCCTTAAGTTCATTGGACTAGTTTTGTGCCAACATTACCTAATTGTTCTCTCCAATGAAGAATATTTTACTTTCTTTACAGCTAACTTATGAATTAGAAAAGCCTTCTTCACTAAGGTGTTGTTTGGTTGTTCGTAACTAAAATTACATGTAAGTGAAATTACAGTGTAAATGAAAATGCTGTATTTCAACTTACATCATTGCTGTTTGGTTTGCTATAAGTAGGAATGATATATTTATTTTTTATTTGTTTGGTTTGATGTAAGTTTAAAGGTATAGTTACCATGTAAGTGAGTTGGTGATATTACCCCCATTACCTATTATTATTATTATTATTATTATTATGGGGAAGTACCAGAAAATTTCTGAGAAGTTTGGTTTTTCCCATTTAATCCCTGAAAGTATCCAGTTTCCTCATAGGCCCCTCCTTTTTGTTTTATTTACTTTTCAATCCAAAAGCAACTGACAGAGAAAACGGAGGCATTTAAATAGCTATATATGAAATTACCCCAATGCCTCGCTGACAAAACATTTGAGAAAGTAAACTTTCCATCATATCAATCGGGCTGAAATGACGATTTTAACCTTCCTTTTTTCCTTGGGGTTAAATGGCATTGGAAATTACTTGATTACCTCTAAGTGGAGAACCAAAAACTCAGGTGCATGAAATGACGTTATTGCCCTTCGAACAATAAAATACCTTTTTACAAAAAAAACAACCTTAATTATTATTTTATTAATTTTTTCTCTACAACAACCTTTTTCATATTGAAAAATGTTGAAATTGCATGGAAATTATAATTTTTTAATTAAAATCTTATAGTTTGAAATAAAAATTAAAATTTTACTATTTTTTAATGGACACTTATTTGAGAATATTTTTTTTATCGCTCTAATAGTCACTTATTTTTTTGACTTGAGTTATACCTCTCAACTTAGAAAACTCAAATAAAAGTTTTTTTATAGTTATCGACCAAATTGATGTTTCTCTTATTTCTCTTTCATATTTTGAAATTGTTTTTAAAATTAATTCACCAACATGATATAAAATTAATAACAACATAATTTTTTTATTAAAAATTAAAAATAATTATTTAGAGAAAAAACACTCCCACTTCTTACTTTAGAATATAATAATGCCAACTAAAACAGATGTCAATATAGCCCCTAAAATAATGCCAAGTTTTAGATAATTATGTATATCTACAATCGTTTTCTGTGCTTGCAACAATATTTCTTATAAGAAAAATTAATTATAAGTCCTGAAAGTTTTAAAACTTCCCAAACATACTCTCTGACATTGAGTATTATTATTCTTTCATATGTAGGTTTAACGTTTCTTGTTTAAATATTATGTTTTCATGTGTATATTTAATATTTCCTGTGTAAAAACAGTGTCCACTATTAAAATCACTCAAAGGAAAACAAGGAAGTGTGCCATCTTTCTGTGCGAAATGTTTGCTAATTATATGTAATGAGTTGTTTCATGTGTATTGTAATAGTTTCATGTTTATAATACCCAATATCTTTGTAATATATAAGCTTCATGTGTAAAATCATTACTTCCTGTGTATATTCCTAGCGTCTTGTGTTGAATCCTTGCTGCTTGTGTATAAAATGTAATTAATGTGTAGTGTTTCATTTTTATTTGTATATTATAGATTAACTGTGTAGATATGCTGACAACATTGTATTTGTTGTGTGTTTGCTTTGTAGTTCTTCGAACTTATGCCAGCTAATAACAAAGAGAATTGTTGAAGGTTAGGAGACCGACAGGAAAAAAGACAAAGACAGTCAGGACACTACCACCACCACCGAGGATGTGGAAGATGCTGAAGGGAGAAAGGACAAGACCAGGCAGGAGACTACCACTACTGCAAACAACGTGACCATGGTTGACTTAAACGCCTTTCCAGATATAACCGTACAGAAAAGCCAATATAATACACAAAAATGAGAAAACTTACACAGGAAATAGAATATCACACACAATAAACCGAAAACATACACAGTAAATAAAATTTTATACACATAAACACAAAATCCTTACATAGGAAAACAAGATATATTTATAGGAAAGGAAAATAAAACAAAGTTCATGCTAATAAACACGTGAAAGAAAACTCAAATATCGTACACTACCGTTAGGTTTAGCATGGTTTGTCCGTTGTGACCGCATTACATGATCGACGATTATGTCCAGCTTGATGGCACCAGCTACAATGTAATTCGCGAACATTGAAGGCTTGTGACTCTATTCTCTTCTTTCTTGGACGGCCTGGCCGTTTCTTTGATATTAGTGGTCTAATTTGTAGTTCACGGTTCTCATCAGATATCTTGTCCCTGTTAGGAATAGGGAATATTGGATTTGCATACGCTCGGTGATATATACCATTCGATTATGAAGTAATTGTCAACATAAGAATGGGCATTCGTGTCTTTTGGCATGATCGCTGCGCATGCATGCTTGCATGATAAACCATGTACTTCCCACCTTTTGCATGAGCATCCACTAAACTAAAGGCTGACTGGATTGTTGTTGTCGTCAATAACTTCATGCGTGTCTTCAGTGGAGCGACCCACTCTCAGGAAATGTCTGTCATCAACGATTTGTTCAACCATTTGTCATATTTCAGGGCAGAGGTCTGTATCCCACCTGTTGGATTGCTTGTGTCTTTCGAACAACATATTTATAAGTTTCAATCTGGCAAAAAAAATGTAACACAGGCAAACCATATTCTACTTAGGAAACATAATATACACGGAAAGACAAATTAATACACAGGAATGCACATAATTTACACAGGAATGTAAAGTATTTACACAGTAATGTTCATAATGTACACAGAAAAATAAATAAATACACAAAAATCACTATTTATATACAATAATTAATAATATTACACATAAACACATATTCACTAGCAACGAACTAACCTGACCGAATCAACCATGCTTGTTACTGGTAGATGTTGTGCCTCTTTAATCTAGACATTGAAGGATTATGCCACGTTTGAGTACATCTCACACCATCGCATTCTTTTAAATAAAAAGCTCGACCAATAATCAATGTCTGACTTATTCAACAACCAAGCGTGAGTTGTTTTTGGATGCGTTGTCGTACCAATGCCTCCACCGCAAATCTGAGTTGCTTGCATTGTCTTCAGCCGGAATAAGTCATGAGTTCCCTATTTAGAAGCATTCACTCTCCATTGGCATTCCGGAGCAGCACACCTTACAGTCACTCAGATTTTGTCATTTTTTATAAACTTAAAGTCAAAATTTTTCCTCATAGCTATTATTCACAGGAAATCTTTAAAGTGGTCTACATTCTCAAACCGTTGGCCTACTTTTAAAGTGGAACTGCCATGTGTATCTATACACCCGACAATACCGAGCGCCCAAAAGAATTATGTTGGAAGAGAAAAGTATTGCCATTGGGATTTATGCTGTCTGACAAGGACTCTCTGCGTTGCAAAAAAAAAAGCACAAAATACACAAGAACAGTTATTAGTACACACAAAACAAATATTCTACACAGGAAACATATATTATAAATAGAAAACAATAAAAATACACAGAAAATAATAATAATACACAAGAAGTAATATTTATACACAGGAAATGATTATCATTTACAGGACAGACATCTGGAACATAAGAACACATAAAAGATAAGTAACAAGTAATAGCAGTCATTGTTGTATTATGATGGGATCAAGGAGACCGAGTTTCCATGTACAGACACACTCACTTCCTTGACGATAATGTCAATAACAAATTTGTTGAAACCATTGTATATATGACACATGCGTTGAAAATCCGTGTCAGACTCAGTTGGGCAAAGCATTTTGTATGAGTTAGGCGTTACGAACTTCACTCTCACTTCAGAAACATCTAAGGCCCAACAGGCACATATCTTACCCATAAATGACTCCCATGAACTTAATATGATGAACTAAAGCACACATCCTTCTCCTTTGTATCGCACCATGGGAGAAAAAGCTTCTATTGTTGATGACGCCTACATAAAATTTCAAAAAACTTGTAAGAACATCCAGAAAAGCATGACAAAAGTGAAGAAGCTTGTTATATTCCATAGACGTAAAAGCATGCAAAATGACAGAAACAAGAAGAAGAAGAAGAAGGAGAATGAGAAGAAGAAGAAGAAGAAGAAGAAGAAGAAGAACGACAACAACAACAACAACAACAACAACTTACACGTTGATATCTTGACTTCAACCTTCGGCAACCCAAACAAGATGAAGAAGGAGAAATTCAACAAAAATAACAGCAAGAATGAGAAGAATGAGTGAAATATTCTTTATTTTCTGACAATAATCTTCATTGGAAGATATGGCTTTACTTTCCATTTAATGTGATGTGACATGAGGAAAACTCAACTTTTTTCTGTTTTCCATCTCATATGGGTACATGGGCATTTGTGACATTTCCCATCCATTTAACTGATGGAAGTAACACCAAGGATGGAAATGAATTTGGCTTAAAAAAGAGGGATCTGATGGGAAATGAAAATGTCAGAGGGACTGTAGTGGAAATTTGAAACTATACAAGGACTTTTAGGTAATTTTCTCTTATTATTATTATTATTATTAATTAATTAATTTGATAAATTTAAAAATATTTAATATTTCTTTAGTTTTATTACTTAAAAAAATTATTATTAATTTTATTAATTCTATAAAAATAATTATGATAAAATATTTAATTATATAAATACTAAACTATAAAAATATTTATATAATTTTATTACTTAAAAATATTTTTATAATTAATTTTTAAAAACAATATAATATTTTCAATAATAAAAAGTATTTTTTTCTTAAAAATATTTAATCATATAAATATTAAATTATTAAAATATTTAATATTTATTTAATTTTATTACTTAAAATTATTTTTATAATTATTTTTTTAAAAATAATATAATATTTTTGATAAAAAAATATTTTTGTCATAAAATTTTTTACTCATATAAATATTTAATATTTCTTTAATTTTATTACTTAAAAATATTTTTATAATTAAATTTAAAGATAGTTTACTTTATTAAATATTTTTACAATTAAATATAATGGTGAGTGGATATCACTTACTTTATTGCATTTCAACTTATAGCAAATTTTGCTGTAAGTTGAATGCTGTAAAAGTGGGTGAGATGTAAGTCCATTTACAAGTAAATGGAACTTTTAAAGCAAACCAAACAATCACTTACATTATAACTACTTATAACTACTTACAGGTAACCAAACAACCCATAACAGTCTTGATAAATTTAAAAGACATTATTGTTACTTTCACCTATCTTTACTTTCGGTGAAAATATATGAGGTAAAGCTGATGCCATAGTATATTTGGTATGAGAAGGGAAAAGATGATCAAATCACATCTTTATCTTTGGGTTATGCTGGTGATTTCTAATAATGCAAATTCTATTTTAATTTGCATATTATCACCTCTATTAAACAACTGCCCATACTAAAAAGATTTTGGTGAAGACCAAGAATATAATAAACATAACCAATACATCATTTAGTCCCATATATCTTTGATCATAATATTGATGTTGCATTTGCCTATAACTGAAACCTTTGCATTATATCTTATCATCACCTCCGATTTTATGATAACATCTAATGTTCAATTTTTTCTTCCCTCACATGCAATTGCTGCAACTTGAGTCTAGAAATTAAGCATTTTGTTGATCTTTTACCACCACATTGCAAGTGAGTACAACATGGCATTCCTAGCTTCATCTATGTTATTAAATGATCTTAACTGCAACCTTAGCATATTGATTGTCTTTTATCTTTTTCCTTGCATTTAGACCCTTGTAATGTTTAAATCTTTTATAATTAAAGCAATGGATCTTCAACCTATACCACATGTTTTGTCAACTTTCTCTCTTCATTTAACATGGTAAAAGAGAGAGATTCCTCATCTTCTTTTTCTCTAAAGTTAGTTCTTTCTCTATTTTGCCAATTCAGATTAGTTTGACATTTTGACTGATAATGGTCATACTATAATATTGACAACATTCAACATTTAGCTTGTCTCGTAGCTTTCATCTATAAATTATTGAGTGATGGCATCTCTTCCTCTTCCTTGAAATTGATTTTCTTGATGCTAGGAATGTCATTGTTAATTCTTGCAATCATTGCTTCCTCTGCCTTTACCTTTGCCTTTGCTTTTGTCTTTATCTCTTTTTGGCATTGGGTGATTCTTTGTTAAGACCTTCAATGCTTATTCCTCGGTGTCTAGTTGTTTGAACTTTTGTTCATGCACCAACAATGAGTTTCTCGGTTCATCAAGTGAAAGTTCATCTATATCTTTAAATTCTTCTTCAACGCAAACTACAAAGTTAAATTTTATTGTCAAGGATCGAAGTAATTCTTCAATGGTTGTGGGATTTTAAGTCTTGCCCCCATAGATTCGTTTCTTATTAACAATCATCATTACTAGAGAGAAATAATCTGAAACTTATTCTCCTAACTTTATACGAATTGTTTCGAATTCTAAATGTAGAGCATAAAGCTGTCGCCTCCTTACTCTTGCATATTCTTAATAACTTTTTCATAGAGTCCCATATTTACTTTAAAGTTTCTTTGTGAACAATAGTCTCCAAGGTTCTGCAATCAATTACTTGAAATAGATAGATTTTAACTTTGAGATCCTTCAAATTCAAGTCTTCCTTTCCAACTTTCTTTGCCCCTAACAGTATTGTAGTGTCAGTGGCGCACAATTTTTGAAATTCCATTTGAGACAACTTGCTCTTTAGACATCAAGAAGTTCTCCATTAACATGCTCCAATATTCACATTAACCATCAAAACAAGTAATTACAAACTGTACAAAATTGGCAATTGTTTTATATAAAGTCACAAACCATATATATTAGGTACTAAGACGATTAACTAATGATATACTCAAAATCAAAGCAGATACTTAAACTCAAATTAATTATTAAAAATTAAATAAACATGAGTTTGAGTTTATCATTAACTCCAACAATTTTCACATAAATTTATGTGTTTATGTTCTTTTCGCTTTTGCTTATTTTTCCCCCATTATTTAATTTCTTCCACTAACAACATCATAGAAAAGGAGTTGTGTTGTCTAATTCAAACATGTTACATAGGGCGGCATGGATTACATACAAGAAATTGAGATATGGTAGAAAAAGAAATTGACTCTAACTTTAAGGACTCAACTATTCTTTTTTTTCTCCTTTATTTCTTTATTTCAACTCTTTGACATTAAGTTTGAGGACTCAATTAATCAGCGAATTTGTCAATTTTCTATTCTCTGTTCTGTCATGTTAATTTATGCCACATGTAGAAAATGAAATTAACTCTACCTTAATTAATACTAATTCAAATTAAATATTTTAAAAATAAAAGTTTCATTCTCATAATTAACTATAACCATTTTTTAATATTGATATTTAAAAAATAATAATTTGTAAATATGTTAATTTATATCATTAAATATTATAAAAAATTGTGGGATATTTGATTGGTAAGTCATTTGACGAAACCGATCACGTTTGAAAGAGAAATTATTATTTACTAAATCTAAAAATATATATAATTTAATAAAATTATCATTACCATAATAGATGGGTGGTAGTGCGAGTAACTATTATGTGAAAAAGTCACACCTATCCTATTCCATGACTAAATCATATAGATTTTTCTTTTAACTTTTTGGAAAGAAATTGGAAGACAAGATTGTCTAAAAAAATTAAAGGGAATTATTAATATTCAATGTTTATAATACCTTGGTTATGCATATCTATAAGTGTGTATAAAATGATTTGTAGAAATGGAAACTTTTGCATTTGATAGAGTTAGAGGGGCATACGGTTGAATTAATTTGATCTGAAGTTTGAAAAATAAATAAAATAAATAATTTGAGTAAAATATTAAAGACGAAAATCAAATAAACCAAAATTTTCTCCTTGGTTTGATTAATTCAGCTAGCTTAACCAAAATTAGTTTTTAATATAAATTGAAAATTTTAATAATGAAAAAAATGAAAAATTTTGAAATGATATAATTAAGTGTGGCAACTCAAATTAATCTTAGTAAGTAAAACAACATAATAATGGCTTTTAGGCAAAATTAATTCAACTACATCAGAAAACTTGAATCCTAGATAAAATTATTATTCTATTAACCATAAACATGTTATAATGAATTCATTATTTATGGGATATGCATAAAAAATAATTATTATAACTTAATAATATCACATGCTTGGTAAATTCAATTGGTTAGACCTACAAAAAATAATAGAATTACAGAAAAAAAATAAAATTAAACCCATGGAATATTTTTTTAAAGCCAAATAAATTAGCTTTATTTTTATTGATAAATCTAAAAGTATATATTTTTTAAGTTAAATATGACATTTTTTATGGAAAAACACAAAAGTTTAAGTTAAATATAATAATTAACACAACTATTGGATATCCAAAAGACATGACACAAAAGTTCTAAGAAAAGAGTAAGGGTTTGAATCCTTCCTCCAGTAATTAGTACTATTCATGGTTTGGATGTGGGTCTCTTGTGGAAGAAATTATGATTTCACCTTTCCAGGTTGTAGAACAAAGGGATTTTCCTAAGAGGTTCATAATGCACCGTAACTGGTGCACTTCTGTCCCTGTCTATTCCTTTAACAATTCTTTAAATGAGAGGAGCTTGCCGTCTATTAATAAAATAATAATAATAATAATAATAATAATAATAATAATAATTAACCATATCGGTTAATAAAGTTAGAACATATCTCTTGATTATTTTCTTGATGTTTATAGAATAGAATTAATTAGTGTTACATTAGCAACTACTTATCCTTCCAATTTAAAGAATATTACTACTGATCACATTGAAAGATGGGAAGCAATATTATCTATTAATTCAAGACATTCATCTAGATGTCATTAAGGCAGCCTCATTTAAGAAACAGAAGACACTTAAAGTGAACTAGTTGGAGTCAAGTAAAAATAATTTGAATGTGGACTTACATGTATGTAATTTGAGTTTCGAAAAAGACGTATAAAGACATTTTGTTTGAGTAGGGAGATTTACAAATAAAGTTTAGGAAATATTGAGTACAATGTGATGAGGAGAAAAGTGAAAATATAAATAGTATATATACACACATATGTATATATATAATATGATTAAATGCAATTTCAATTGTAATTAAAGATCGAAAATTAAATTGAGATATTTTGATTTAAATATTAACAAAATTAACAAAATACGCATTAGTACAGGTCGTTGTAATTGCATAATTAATAAGTGAAAGCAACCATACACATCTCTGCCCATAGTAAACTGATAGATCAGATCCTTGATATAGTTCATTTAAATCTAAATTTAAATCAATTTTAGTCCAAAGTTAGTCTTAAAAAAACTTAAATTAACATTAAACTAATTTGAAATATCATATGTCTCAATTCCATAATTCTAAATAATTAAACAACAAAAAAAAATATGATACTCAAACTCGACCATAATCTTGATGCCATAACTCGATCATGCTCTTGTTATCCAAAAAATAATTGGAAGAAATTAACAACAAAAGCAAAAATTCAAGACGAGAAAGATCATAATTAAACAACGCTTACATTGTTCTCATGAAATCTCCAAAAGAGCTTGTCTAAAGAGTTCAACATCACAAGGTAACCTAATGACACCTCTCTGATCATACCCAAACTCCTCAGCTGCTCTTTGGAGCAAACCCACAATAAAGGGATGGCTGAAAAGCTCAAGAGCCACCATGAATTTCTCCGACTTTTCTCCATCCCTGACGATCACCGGAACATATCCTTTCGGCCTCTCAAAGCTCTCATTCTTGTTGCAAAGCTCTCTCCTACTTGTTCTCATGCTCATGAACATGACCATGAACATGAAAGCAATAGCAAAGGCAATGGTTGTTGATTATGAGGAGGAAGAGAGACAAACAGACATGGGTGGCCCAAGTGCATTGAAGTTGAGTTGAAAACTTTGAAGGGATTCTGAGAGTCTGAGTTGTGTTGTTGTTGAGAAGGGAATAGCTTTTGACTGAGTTTATTATGTTATTGTGTGGTATGGTACTGGTTTCAGACTTCAGTAGTAGTGATAGTAGTACTGTGTCTGAGTTGTTTGAGATCATGGAAAGGAACTTGCATGGATGGTGGTGAGCTACTTAACCAAATCAATTGCTTTTTTATTTATTATTATTATTATTTTTATTTATTTTCTCTTTCAAAAGCTTCATTGCTCTGGACTTCCAACCATTATTATTTCATATAAATAAATTCATAATAAAAGATCCCGTTTAGTACAAAAGAATGTATTTTAATTTATTTTAATTTTCAAAAAATAAATTTTAGTACATAATTAATGATAAAATATTGCATGCATGCATGCACTGATTCGTAAAAAAACTCATAATCCTTGTGGATATGGGAGAAAAAATAATTAAAAATCTAAAAGCAACCTTTTGTTGTTGTCATTACAAGAAATGTGAGCATTAATATCTCCGTCATTTTTAGCTATGACATCATTTTTGTAGCTAAAAACATATTATTGTTAACAATTTCCTTATTTCGTAGAGGAAATGAAATGCTTTTAGGCATTAATTAAAAAGCAATGATATATCAACCGAATGGATTACACCAACCATCCACACGACGCATGTGGCTAGTGACATGGCCAAATTTTTTTTTTATATATTAAAAAAAATTTTGAAAAGTAATGACATGCTTTTGACCGGTCCCCCCTCCCCTCTCTCACTCTCTCTCGATCTCTCCCACTCTCTCTCTCGTGTGCCTCTCTCCCCTCTCCCACTCTCTCTCTCTCTCTCTCACTCGTGTGCCTCTCTCCCGGTCCTGCCCGTCATTTACCGCCGCTGATCCCGGTCCCGGTTCCGACCCTGCTCCGGCTGCTCCCTCCCCCTCTCCGGCTGCGGCGATCTCTTCCACTCTCTCTCTCTCTCGTGTGCCTCTCTCCCGGTCCTGCCCGTTGCTTCCCGCCGTTGGTCCCGGTTCCGGTCCTGCTCCGACTGTTCCCCCTCTCCCGGTCCCGGTTCCGGCCCTGCTCCCGGCCGCCGAGGTAAAATCTTTTTAATAATTAGTAATGTGTCTAGATATCCATCGTTATTAAAATTGAGATTTAAGTTTCAGTTGCTATGGATAATATATGGATAATATTAAATTTAGATTTTTATTAATTAGTAATGTGTTTAATTTAGTTTAAGTTTAAGTTTCAGTTTAAGTTCAAGTTTAAGTCTAAGTTTAAGTTTAACACAAACAATGATTTTAGTTTAAGTTTAAGTTTCAGTGTCTAGATATCCATCGTTATCCATCTTTAATTTGTTTTTAAATTTATTTCTTGAATTTGTTTTTCTAAAATCAAGATTACGTGTTTAATTACTCTTGAGTTTATAAAGAGATCATTGTTTGTTTAGTTTGTGTTTATTGTTTGTCTATAATAAAATCCAAAAATCAGTAAATATACCAAATTATTTATGAATTTATTGTTTGTCTAATTTGTGTCTAGACACACATACTTAAAGCAAGAACATGGAAGAAGTGGTACTTGGGTGTTCTAAGCAAGGAAAAGATAATGTAGAAGAAGTCTTGGATTTAGTTGAAAAAATTATGCCGGAGGCCGGTATGATATTTGATTTTGAAGAAGAAGTTTATAAATTGTATGTCCAGTATGCGCGGTGTGAAGGGTTTGGCATCACAAAAAAAAACACGAGATTAGGTGATGATGGAAAATTGAAATATTACACGCTGGCATGTGTAAGAGGTGGCAAACGAATATCTACTTCAAAAAACTCCTTCAACCCAAGGCTATCCACCAAAGTAAATTGTCCAGCAAAGATCAATGTTATTGTTGGTAGTGATGGGCGATTTACCATTTCTAGTGTTAATTTGGAGCACAATCATGCACTTAGCCCACAAAAAGCTCGTTTCCAAAAGTGCAATAAAAAAATTGATGCATATGTGAAAAGAAGGCTTGAATTAAATGACCAAGCAGGGATAAGCCTAAGCAAAAATTTTCATTCCCTAGCGGTTGAAAGTGGGGGTTATGAAAATTTGACATACACCGAGAAAGATTGTAGAAATTTTATTGCGAAAGCAAGGCAATTTAGGCTTGGTGTTGGGGATGCCGTGGCACTCGGAAAATATTTTTCTCGCATGCAACAAAGAAACACAAAATTTTTCCATTTGATTGACATGGATGAGCAAGGTCGTTTGAGGAATGTCTTTTGGGCGGATGCGAGGTCTATAGCGGCTTATGAAGCTTTTGGTGATGTAATTTCCTTTGATACCACATACTTGACAAATAAGTATGACATGCCATTTGCTCCGTTTGTCGGTATAAACCATCATGGGCAGACGGTATTATTTGGGTGTGGCTTATTGTCGAAGGAAGATACAGGAACATATGTTTGGCTCTTCAAAACTTGGTTGGAGTGTATGTCAGGCAAGGCTCCTAATGCGATTATTACAGACCAGTGTATGGCTATTTAGGGTGCAGTTAGAATGGTTTTTCCAAATTCCCATCACCGCCTTTGCCTTTGGCATATCATGAAGAAAGTTCCCGAGAAGCTTGGAGGTTTAAATGAATACAAAGCAATCAAGAAGATTTTGAAACGCATCACGTATGAAGCTGTGGATACTCAAGAGTTTGAAGACACATACTTGAAGATGATGGCGGACTATAACATTGAGAAAAATGAATGGCTGAATTCTTTATTCAAAATCCGTGATCGTTGGGCTCCTGTATATGTTAGAGGCATATTTTGGGCTGGAATGTCTACCACTCAAAGAAGTGAAAGCGTGAATTCATTTTTTGATGGTTATGTTGGTCCAACGACTTCACTAAAGCAGTTTGTTGAGCAATATGATCATGCCTTGAAAAGCAAGATTGAGAAGGAGAACAAAGCTGATTTTGCTTCATTTAACTCGTGTTTTCCATTGATTACTAATTGCTATTTTGAGAAGCAACTACAAGAAGCATACACAAATGAAATTTTTAAATTGTTTCTAGATAAGTTGCGAGGAATGATATATTGCAATCTCACTCTCACTAGTTCACATGGGGCAGTCTGCTCATTTCAGGTGTCTGATGTTGTCAAAGGGAAAGAAGGTGGATTTAAAAAGCAAGTGGTATACAATGTTTACACTAATGTGGAAGAATTTGACATTAAATGCTCTTGTCGGTTGTTTGAGTTCAAGGGGATTATTTGTAGGTACATTTGCAAGATGCTTATTGAGAAGAATGTGCAAGACATTCCTTCTAGGTATATTTTACCACGATGGAGGAAGGATATCAAACGCATGCATACATATGTACAAAACTGTTATGATGACCCACAAACCAGTCAGGAGAAACTACGGTACAATAAATTGTGCTCTCATTTCACACAAGCTGCAGAACTTGGAGCAGAGTCAATTGACAACTACAACTTCTTGATGAAATATGTGGATGAGGCAATTGACAAGTTGATGGACAACACAACTTGCAAGGAAAAAGTTACACCTATGTTGTCGGAGGCGACTAATGTGCCACACCAAAAATTTCTCACTCTTTTGAAGGTGAGGAGTAAGGGTCTGCCACCATCAAAAAGGAAGAAGTCAAAAGTTGAAGAAATAATAATCAAAAACAAGAAAAAGGTTTTTTTTTATCATATTCATTACTTTAGATTTTTTTTCGATGAATTTTTTTTTAGTGTATGACATCCATGTTATTATTGCCAGAAGGCACAAACAAAGGGAGCTGCATCGGCTCAAATATGTACACAAGATGACCATTGCACACAAGAGAGTGTGGTAATTATCTTATAATTGTCATTAATGTCCAAATTATGTAGGTCAATCATTTAATTACAAATAATGATTTATTGGACTATAATCTCTTTTCTTAGGTGAATTCAAATTCTATATCGATCAATCTGGACATGCATCATAGTTCGTCTTTAGGTTTTACAAGCCGATGCAATGATATCTGATTAAGGAAGGTGAGTTGCAAGTATTTATTTTTTGTTTGTTGGTGATTATGATTATTGGTAAAATGAAGTTGTGATATATGCTGCATTTTAATTTTTCAGGGAATCATATTGTGTTTGAAGTTGCTCATATAGCTGAACCAGATATGAACCAGAGATTGTTGAGTTTGTTTCACATGTAAGAAGATTTTTGTGTGAACCAGAGATATGAACCAGAGATTTTTGTGTGTGTGTTGCAAGTTGCTTATGTTTATTCAGATATGTGTGATACCTTGATAATGATGAATTCCATGCTTATGTTCATGGAAAATTGTTGTTACTCATTGTCAAGTGTTGGGTCATGAATTTGATAATGATGAATTCCATGATTATGTTCATGGAAATTTGTTGTTACTCATTGCCAGGTGTTGGGTTATGAATTTGATAATGATGAATTCCATGCGTATGTTCATGGAAAATTGTTGTTACTGATTGCTAGGTGTTGTTATTAATGCTTTCAAATTTGTTACACAAACAATTACATTTTCCAGATGATTTCAGATTTCACCTGCAATCAGTGATCAAACTGGCGATAAGCAATGTGGCTCTAGGCAGTCAACTGTTCAAGCGAAATGCATGATTTGTGTAAATGCCATTCATTCTTTTATTCATTGATGTTTACAAATGAGAATTCTAATAGTCACTGCTTCTGACCAGAAATCTAGCATTATTCTTAGAGAAATCAATAAATGGCTCCAAGTGATGTGCTTTGAAACATAATAAGTGGTGTCCTTGCAAAATTAACTGCATCAGCTTCACACAGCAACTGCTTTGTGAGTTTTTCTCAGAAGTTAAGTATAATGGTCCATGATGATGAGTTGATTTCCAGACGAATACTACAAGTGACATCATGAATCTGCATCAAGTAATAGTGAGACCACAACAACTAGTAAGTAGTTTGTGATGCAAACATTAACTTACGAATCTGGGCAAAAAACTATTACAAGAATAGACAGCCTATATACAGAAATTGAGTCACAATCAAATGAAAACTACAACAGAAAATAAGCTCAAATTTACCAGATTGAGATCCAAGAGTAGTCCCAAAAAAATGCAATCAAAACACAAACAATCACCAGACATCTTCTCCAACCTATGCAGCAATTTTCTTGACTTCTAACTTTGAACTTGAGACTACACCAATCATCAAATTTTGGCGCTACCTTTTAACTGTTAGTTGATACCATCACCAACAGGAAATCTGGCTGCTTGATAGTCTTTCATCTTCCACCTTAATAAGGTATTATTACTCATGAATCTATGGTGAATGAATGATAATATGTCTAATGGGAATAAGCCCAAGCAACTTTTAAAGAAGTGCTAAAATGTTATTTAATAATATACTTTTTTCATAACCACACAAAATGTTCTGGAGAAAGTGACAAAAATTATGTCATTATCAACCATGTTTAACATGCAAAAAATGCTGATAAGCAAATGTGCCATGGCTAATTGAGCTCCGTGAGGAATAAGCCACTACAAATGATAAAAATTACAAGAAATAAATTTCATCATTTGGATACCGATGCATGCTATGATAGATGCAGTACAGGTCTATCCATAAATCAGTGCAATTTACTTGATAAATAACTAGGAAGAAGGCTGAACTTTGCCAATAGTATGAATAATGAAATAAAATGCTTCCGTATCAGAAAAATGAAAACCAGATAAACAATTCATGTATAGAAGAGAGATCATGCGAGCAGAACTCACAATGAACAATAACATTATTCGTAAGCCTTCTCGCAAATTGATCAGCAGCAAATCTCCAATCTTATGCACTGAAAATTACAGGAAAAATACGATGAACACTGAACAGAAAGCGCCTATCTCCATCTACGGAGACACTAAAAAAAACATTCCAAAAATTGAAACAACTTCAACATTGTAGCAAAATACAAATCCATCAGGTCTCTAGTTGGTTTATAGAATGCTACGCTGAGCATTCAGAACCAATGCATTCAATTCATGCAAGTGATTTGTTTCAATTTGCCATAATTGACCATGCTGTCAAATCCTTGTTAGTATGACTCAATGCAAATAGATGTAATTTAATCATCACTCACTAACGGTTTCTGCTAAAGAAAAAGAAAAAGACTTCTAAAAAACCAAACCAAGCTAAAAGAAGCATCTGATAATCCATACAACAGTAATTCATCTTTATAGTCCTATTCAACACTTGCTTTTGTTCTCATGTAATCAAGACATTTTTATTGTTTCTTCGCATTAATAATGACCAAAATTCAACCTACATTCCTAAATTTCAGAACAGCTATTCATCAATCCCCCCAACTTCACAACGAAGCACCAATCAACCAAATCAAGAAAACAAAGTTCCAGAAAAATCACAACATACCTTCCAACAAGTCCATGAACCATGACAACAAGGTGATCCGGAGCCATCTCTGGCTCCAAACCCCTCCTCACCGGCTCCTCACCCATCTTCATCCATTTCCTCATCCGCTCCTCAAGAAATCCCATCCATCCATCAGGAAACACCTTATCTCTTCCCATGCTCTGTTCCTGAGCACACTTCGGTTGAAACCCTAGTTTCCGACGACCAGCTCTCATCAGAACTCGAATTTCCCAGCGCAAAAGGATCTCCACCGAGGAGATCATCACTCCAACAGGAGGATTCACGACCACCATCGATCGATGATCCAAGAGGAGACAACGAGAGTGAGAGCGAGAGAGAGAATAAGAGCTGTTGGAAGTGGTGGTGCTTGAGAGAGAAGATAAATATCAAGCGAAGCAATGGATGATGTTTAGTTTATTCGGAATTGAGTGAAGGAAGAGGTCGCGTTTTGGCACTCTTTTTTGCAAGGAAGAGTGCCCGGAGTCAGGGCCGAGAGAGAGGGAGGAAAGCGGCGGCGACCGGAATGGGGTAATGCAGTATCTGCGGGAGGCTGGCGGCCTGGAGCAGGGCCGTAACCTGCAGCCGGAGAGGGGGGGGGAGCCGCCGGAGTAGGGCCGGAACCGGGAATGGTATCGGCGGCGGGAAACGACGGGCAGGATCCGGAGAGAGGCACACGAGAGAGAGAGTGGGAGAGATCGAGAGAGAGTGAGAGAGGGGAGGGGGGACCGGTCAAAAGCATGTCATTACTTTTCAGAATTTTTTTTTATATAAAAAAAAAATGGCCACGTCACCAGCCACATGCGTCGTGTGGCTGGTTCGTGTAATCCATTTGGTTGATATATCATTGCTCTTAATTAAATAATTGCCACCAACAGGCTAACAATGGTCTACGAATAAATTTTCATAGCTATAATTTATTTCATAGCTAAAAGGGAACTGTGTCTACATAAAATATCATAGGTTACAAATATTTTTTTTAAAGCCACCACCACTTCCGAATATTTTTTTTAAAGCCAAAAACTCCTCCCTGACAATAAAAACATAGGTTACAAATATATTTTTTTTTTTCATATCTATGGTTCATTTCGTGAATAAAATAACCTTTTGGTCAATGAAAAATATCGTAGAGAAAATAGTTTAAACGTGCTACGAATTGTAAAACATAGTGAAATATCATTGTTTTTATTCAATTAAAAAACATAGGAAAATGAACTAATTGAATATATTTCACCACAAATTTAATCGGTTGGAAATTATATACAAAAATTGTTTATATTTTAAAAAAAATAACATATATAGGGAATTGTATATAAGAAAATCAATCAGCTCATTATTTTATATGAATTAATTTGTAATATATAGTTTTTTATTTGATTGTATAATTTAAAATAAACAATTATCAAATAAATTTTTTTAGAAATTAAGTTTTACTCGTAAACTTACTAAGAAGTAAATATTTGATTTTCTTTTTGGTGAATAAATATTTGATTGTAATTATTTTAAGAATACTTTAAATGTTGGATTGCATTATATTAATATATTTGATATTTCTATATTAGATAAATAAAAATGTGTTAATGGACGATAAAATTATTATATAAATTAATGAAATTATAAGTAGTTCATATATAAATAGAAAATTAAGTTGTAGGGAAAATTAAATTCACTCAATCAACTAGCTCATTATTTTATATAAATCAATATTTATGATAAATAATTTATGATAAACAATTATTATAATAATTTTTTAAGATTAACATTCACAAATAATAATGACTTAATTCAAAATAATTTCACTAATGGAAAAAGACATTTAAAATTTACATGTTTTATTTTTTATTTGTTTTTCAATCAAATATATTCTTTCATCACCCCCTCTAATCCCTAATTAATTGGAATGGTGGTCCAAACTCTATCTTGGAATAGTAATATTTGTTTTATTTTTTTTTTATTTTTCTTATTACTTAGAATACTAATAAACCATTGGATGCATGTCCAAACTCAGCGTAGCCATTAGCCTTTATTATTGAGTTCATAGATTATGCTCTTCTTTACACAAGACAGAGATTTGTATTTTTGTTATCATTTTTATAACAGGTAATTACCGAAGAAACCCCCAAAGTTTGCAATATTCACAAAAAAACCCCATGAATTTTGATATCCCTAAAAAACCCCTCCTTTTCTATAGAATGAATTTCAAACCCCCCAGGGCTGTAACGGAGATTGACGGAGTTAAATTTGAATTTTTTGGACGAAATTACCCTTACGTGGGAAGTTGTGAAATCGCGACTTGGTTTGACGGTAATGCCCTTACGTGGAATGATGTTACCGCTTATAGAGGAAGCGGTTTATTTTTCTTTGTTTATTACCGAAAGAACACCATTTCCGCCGCCGGTTAACTGCGATCATCGCCTCTTCACCTTTCCGTTTTTGAAGTTGTCATTGGCTGGGCATCTTGCTACCATCGCCTCTTCACGTTTTCCATTTCCGAAGTTGTCATTGGCTGGGCATCACGCTATCATCGCCTCTTCACCATTGTCTAGAAGGAGAACTCCCGCTCAAGTCTTCGGAATTTCATCAGTTTTCACACCAAGGTAAGAAGGCCGTTGATGAATCTGATGGTTGAGTTTTCTGTGTGATAAATCTGATTTTCGTGTTTGATAATGTTGTCTCCGTTTAACAATGCATGTCTCCGTTTAAGTATTAAGTTCACTGTTTGACTATTTTGGTTTCTGTTTAACTATACGAGTCTAAACAGATGTATTGTTCTTCTTGTAGGGTTTTGGTCATGGCGGTCAACCTAGTTAACGGCATATGCTACTTGACACCGGTTGTCCAAACATTGAATGAATTGAAAGTTCACATAACTGGATGACACTGGGAGATCATCAGAAGGACACCGTTCGCGGCTTTGACCGAGATTGAAGCCGTCCTCCAAGAGAGAACCCTTCTTGATTCTCTATTGTAGAGGTTTGATGACCGCAGCAACAAATTCAGGATCGGGGCCAGCCTGGTCAGTTTCAGGCCTCAAGATGTGGCTCTCATCCTGGGGCTACGGTGTGTTGGAGACGCCGTCGTGTTCCAAAAGAAGAAACCACGCTCGGCATTCGAATCGAGGTTTCTATCAAAATCGTACGAGAGAAATAAAGACTCCATCAAGAAAACACTTGAGCAGCTAGTTCGGCAGAGGGGGGAAGAGGAGAATTTTGTAAAACTCCTCATGGTGTACCTCATGGGTACTATCCTCTTCCCGAACACCTCCTGCTCTGTTCCAATCTGGATCGTTGACTACGTCGACGACCTAGCGGGCATGGGACGATATGCATGGCCGCAAGCGATCCACAAGTGGATGATGGAGGACGTTCCACAAGCGGCCGCTCGAGTGCAAGCGAGGTGCGCCGGGAACAAGACCAACACAGGGTACGTCAAAGGTTGCTCGGTTGCGCTAACGACTTGGTTCTATGAGCTCACCGGCACCGGCAAGAAGATTCGTTTTGGCAAGACCCCAAGGATCCTGTGCTACGGTGAGAACAGCTACCGGAAGCAAGTGTCCACAGGAACCTTATTTTCATCTTTTGAAGGAAAAGAGGTAATAAATCGATTTAAGTACCGTATTTGTCGTTTAACAAAATATATTAGTGTTTAAATATATGATTTAACGTTTAACTATATTGGGTATTGTTTACCTTACGTGTTTTTGTTAGAAACATAGTATTTAGTGTTTAACAGTATTGTTGCTTACAATTGTCAGCTTCCCGAATTGGTCGCCGCGAACCAGGACGAAGAAATATTTGTTGGGGCCAGCCGTCGGGTTGATACAACTACACACGGAGATGATATTCCCGTTCCCATTCTGTTGGCGTCAAGGAGAGATGATCAGCCAACATCCTCGAAGCGCGTCCGACGCCGAACACCTTCCCGAAGCCCACCCCGCGCATGGACTGCTCGGCGACGGGCAAGCCCCCCTCCACCCCCCCGATAGTAACATCCGACGACCTGACCGCACGTTTATTGCATGCGTGCGAGATATTCACTGTAGAGTTCCCCAGGCTTGTTGCTCGCGTGGCGGCTCTGGAGGCACGTTCGCAGGCCGATGTTGACGCAAGAGCCCCCCTCCATCCGCCGGGTGACTGTGCTACCTTCTCCGACGACGACGTCATTGCGAAAATAGTCCCGCGAGACCGGCGTCGGAAGAGGCTTGCGTGGAAGGAACCAACAATGTCGCTGTCTTCGCCGGCGGACGTCGTCACAACGGAAGCACCAATTGATGTTGAACCAACAATGGCTGAACCTCAGCCAACTTTAACTCCGAGCGCGCCATTGGAAAAGGGGCAAGTACTGGACGCGCGGGCTGCACTGGCTGTGGGCTCACCCGTCGATACCGCTGGCGATGTCGACAGGATAATAGAATCTCTTGCCAGTGAAGTCCCTTCGTTGGAGGCACTAGCACCAGCAACGAAGGAGAACACCATCCAGGCGGAGATTTTTGTGGAAACGGAGAAAGACGCTGTCTTGTTACCGGTAGCGGCACCAGCAACGAAGGAGGACACAATCCAGGTGACAGTATCCCTGGAATCGAACAAAGACGCTGCTGCATTACCGGCACCGGCACCGAAGAAAGACTCTGTGGCAGTACCGGATTTTAATAAAGACGTTGCCGCAGCTACCGAAAATAAAGAGGCTGCGACCGAAGGCCAAGGAGTCGTCAACGAGCAAAGAACACTAACTCAAGCTGAGAGGACACTCCTTGCAAATCAACAGTTCGATGACGTGCAGAAGAACTTTCTTCCGAAGAAGAAAAAATATGCCGGGTTACCGCGTCTCGCGCAATTCGAACAGGAAATCATATCAATATTCTTGAACTGCTATATGGACTCGTAAGTTTCGTTTAACTACATATGTTATCAATTAAGTATTTTACTTTTCTATTTAACTATCTGACTTATTCTTTAACTATATGATTTCTCGGTTTTAGTATGTTAGTTAGCATTTAAATAGTTTTATTTTTCATTTAATTATCAGGACTGTCGTATGGAGGAATGACTATGTTTACACAACACGAGCCAACGTGTTCACGTTATTGGACGGGAAGGAAATGGTGACAGACGACGTCGTCGACGTTCTCGTCTGCATCATCCAGAAGGAGCTGAAGAGATCGTGGTCTCCTTATAAGAAGCGGGCTGCCATCACCCGGCCACTGGCACTATGCCTGTCCAAACAAGTGGACACAGCGGAAATCGCTATCGGCATGATCAATGATGCTGCGCGGAACGTCCATGATCTTGACATCATAATAATGCCAATAATTTTAAATGACCATTTCCACGTCGTCGTTGTGGACAACGTCAAACGAGAGTACAGGCATTACTCTTCTAGCGAGAGTGAGGAATACGACAGAGACGCGATCGATATGGTAAGTTACAGGTAACACGCATCGGGCTTCGTATTTGTCTGTACTAACTTTAAAGTTTATTTCTTTACAGCGAAAACTATTCGAAAATTGTGTCAAGATGGAATTGGGCGTGTCGGCGACGGCCTCGTACCCCATGATTCACGATAGGAGTGCTCTACGACAAAAAAACAGAAATGTCTACTGCGCAGTGTACGTGATGCGGTTTATTGAACAAATTCTAAATGGTGAAAAGCTACGCCTACCGCAAGCGGATGTCCCTTACCTACGACTGAAGTATGTCGCACGCATACTTATCGATGGGAGTCCAGCCGGTGTAAGCGACAAAGGTGAGAAGAGCACCTCATCCGATGCACAAGTATAACTTAGTTTGTTAATTACAATGTAATCTTCCTAACATAACAAACAACGGTTGCCCGTATCGTAGGATGTTTTTTCCAAAAACATATGTAAATTTTTTGTATAAGTGTTTAACTATAGAAAAATATATTTGAATATCAGTGTCTATGTTTAAATAAAACGGTATCGTTTTAAATATCAATGTCTTCGTGTAAGTGAGCAGGCTTCTGTTTCATAAACACCGAGTGACAAACAGAAAAGTTTTTGCTTTGAACTCTGCATGGGAAATCGTGGCCGTGTGACGTGGTTTAATCATAACGGCCACTGCAATAATTTCTCCGTCTTGGGAGGAGGTCAGGGATTTTGAAATAAATTATGTACCAGCTACTGTACGACCGGAATTAACCTTCCGATCATTGTCTCGATGGAGGGCTTATGGCGGCAACCCTAGTTAATGGCCGATGCTCCATGACAGCGGTGGCGGACACGATGCTAAATTGAAGGTTTACATGAATGAACAGCACTGGGAACTTATACGATTGACACCGTTCGAAGCATTTACTGTGGTGGGAGCGGTATTCCAAGATATGGCCCTTCTTGATTTCCTGTTGGAAAGGTAAGATGACCGCACTAGTAAATTCAGGATCGGGGCAAGCATGCTAAGTTTCAGGCCTGAAGATGTTGCCCTCGTTCTTGGTCTGCGCTGCGATGGACAGGAAGTCATCTTTCAGAAGAAGAAATCACGCTCATTTTTCCAAGAGAGGTATTTCTCGAAAAGCTACGAGAGGCACAGCGACTCTATCAAGAACACTCTTGAGCAACTTGTTTGGCAGAGTGGAGAAGAGGAAAATTTTGTCAAATTCCTGATGGTGTACCTCATGGGTACAGTTCTCTTCCCAAATACGTCATGCTCGGTGCCAAATTGGGTCATTGATTACGTCGATGATCTACTGGCCATGGGCAGTTACGCTTGGGCGCAGGCGACTCACAAGTGGCTTATGGATGACGTCCCACTAGCTGCCGCGAGAGTTCGAGCAAGATGCGTCGGGGAGAAGATCCAGACGGGGTTCGTGAAGGGTTGCTCGCTCGCATTGAACATATGGTTTTACGAGGTAACCGGTTACGGAAACAAAGTGAACTTTAGCAAGACACCGAGGATGCTGTGCTACGACAACCAAGTGTCGATACAAACCATTTTGCCATCCCTCGAAGGGAAGGAGGTACATATATCGAAGTCTCTGTTTAACAATAGGGATTACTATTTGACTATTACATTTAACGTTTACATTTGTACTTCTTCGTTTAAAAAGACATGGTTTCCAAAACCTTATCTTACGTATGTTAGTTTCGTGAGCTGGTTACCGCGAATGCGAATGAAGATATAATTGTTGGGGCCGCCCGCCAGACAATGCAAGATGAAACGCCAATCTCTTCCGAGCGCGTAAGCCGGCAGACGGGAACACCCCCCTTAAGGTCGACTGCCCCACCGACTTCGGCAACCACCCCGACGGCACAAAGCGACGATGTCACTGCACGTCTGTTGCAGGCGTGGCAGTTACTGACAACCGAGTTCCCTCAGCTTGTTGCTCGGGTTGCAGCAATGTAAGGACAGTCACAATCGAATGCGCCGTCCATACAAACAAATGAAGTTCCCGGTTCGAAGGACAGTCACAGTTCAGAATTTGACTCGGACGAGGTCATTGGGGTCACCATTCGAAGACGATCACGTTTGAAGAGACGTGCGAAAAAAACAAGAAGAACAACGCATCTCTCTCCGCAGGCTGCCGAGGAGACTATGGCAGCAACGCAGACAGATAGAAATCCGGGGAACGATGTCGTCGTCGCCGCATCGCATACAGAGAGTAGCAACGATGAACCATACGAACAGGTACGCTACGACTTCATTCCAGTGCATTTGAAATACCCCGGGTACTCGCGACTCGACATACTTGAGCAAGAGTTAATAACGATCTTCGCCAACTGCATAATTGATGAGTATGTATGTAGTTTTTGCATGGGATGTTTAAATATTAACTACATCCTTTAGACATTGACATTACCCTTTGCGATTATACTTTAATGTTTAACTAAGTCTTTCAACATTTAATTATTTGTTTCTTTGTCTGACTATATCTGTTACTGTTTAACCTCAGCACTGTTATCTGGACTAATGCCTTTGTCAGCACTACACGAAGACAACTCTCCACTCTGCTTGAAGGGAAGGAAATGGTGGCCGACGAGTTGATGGACGCGTTCATATGCATAATTCAAACGTCCATGAAGAGGGTATCATACCCTTATAAGAAGCGCGCCTCCATCACACGTCCACTGGCACTGTTTATGTCCAAACAATCTGACGCATGCGAGTCATCGCTCGCTATGATCGGAGACGCCGCGCGAAACCTGCATGAAGTTGACATTGTTATCTTTCCAATAATCATGAACGGCCGCATCCATGTGATGGTGCTTGACAATGACAAATAGGAATACAGGCATTATTCGTCATACCCAAGCGATGAGTACACCGCAGACACGTCTGAAATGGTAAGTTCCTCAGTCATTCACCGTTTAATGAACAGTATTTTAATAACATCAGGTTGTATATCTCAACAGAAGAAACTATTTGACTATTGTGTGGATATGGAGTTCTACGAGGCTGTGACTATGATGTACCCGCTAATTCACGACGGTCACACCCCGCAACACAAACGAGGAAGTGTCGACTGCGCCATTTATGTGATGCGATTTATCGAGCAAATACTCGAAGGTGAGAAGCTACGCCTTCCTCGAAAGGATGTACCATATTTCTGATTAAAGTATGTTGCCCGCATACTTATTCAAGGTCGAAGAACCGGAATCATAGAAAGAGGCGAGTCTTCGACTGGGGAGGGGGAACCGACTTGAGTTATTGTTTTGAAATATTCAGTTTAACTATATATGTTAATGTTTAACGAACCCTATTTCTGTATAACTATAAGTATGTATATTTAATTTTAACTGGTTCGATTTAAACTTCAACCTGGCCATCGGACTATCTGCATTTCAGTCCTTTAACAATATTATGTGAATGGTTAAAACCAATCGTTTCTGTTTAAATATTAAACGTAGAGACAGTTTTACACTTGAAATGAAATATGTTTATTGCAATTACGAGAATAAATGATTACATAACAAGTGTGCATTTACACAATGAACTTGAAATGAAACCAACGACGATGAACCTTCCAGCTTGAAATGATTCCAATCGAAGATGAACCTTCAAGGAATTTGAGCAGCACTTTTATTGGAATCATTTCAAGCTGGAAAGTTCATCTTCGCCTGCAAAATCTTCGCCTGCAAACATCATCCAACTGCATCCAAAACCTGTGATATCTAGAAAACTTTATAAAGTATTAAAACAATTGATGGGATATCTGATCGAACAGGGGATGTCCTGGATACATCTCAGCAATGTAATCGTTGGCATCTTGCAAATCAGAGGCTTCCCATGGGGTTGTTCAAATTGCTAACCAAATACATTTTTTACAATTTGAACAACAACCTGCGGATTCTCTGATCTCGAAGGATAATCCGATTACATTGCCAGGACGTGTCCAGGCGATCCCCTGGTCGAGCAGATGTCGCATTAATTGTTTTTGTAACTTTATAATCTAATCACTCCACGCGAAGGCAATTTATAGAGTAGACGGGAAATGGAAGGGTCGTTCAACTTGGCTACTTGAATTCAGGAGATACATTGAATGTCTTTGAATGCGAATTCCAAGGGTCGATCAATTTTGACCGGACAACTACGCTTTGGTATTATACGTATTACATTTCTATGTTATCACTTAAACAAAACGTTCGCCATTTAAATAAGACTTAAACCATTAAAATATTGACGTCTCCATTTAGCAAACATTGTTACTCATTAAAATAATATATTTATGTTTAAACTGACTGTGTAAATATCAAACACATAGACATAAATATGCTTATTATGAGTTAATTTACGATGCCTAGTCGGCGACAGGTTCATTACAAGATCTACGATTGTGGTCGGACGCGTGGCAGCGGCTGCACCGTAACTCGTGGACCTCAAACCCTTGCGACTCGATCCTCTTCCGTCTGGGTCGCCCAGGCAGCTTTCTCGTAACAGGAGGACGCAAATGGAGTTCTCGATTGTCGTCTGTAGGCTTGTCATCGTCTGGGAAAATAGCTTCCCTATACGCAAGTTTGTATGTCTCCACGGTGAAGTAGGCGCTAATAAATTGATGAACGTTAGTGTCTGTTTGCATTATTGCAGTGCAAGCGTGTGTGCACGGGATACCATAAATTTGCCACCTGCGACATGAGCATGTTCTACCCGATAGATCGACGGAGTTGCTGCAATGGTCGAGGACTTCATAACGATCATCAACACAACGACCAACATAAAGATTTCGGCTTTCCGCAACCAGTTCGTCTACCGTCTTATGTATATCAGGGCATAAGTAGGTGGCCCATTTGTTCGCTTGCTCACGACAGGTGCATAACATCCGCATTAATTTGAACCTGTACCATAACAAATTATAATTGATTGTTAAGGTAAGCCAAGAATAGTTAAACATAAAAGTAGATAGTTAAACGAAAACAATTATAATTAAACACGAACAAACATAATTAAAAGGAAACCATTATAGGCAAACGTAAAGTAAACGAAGTTAAAGAGTGACGAAGATTTTTAATCAGATTGAAAATCAAACATTCAAATACCGTATGGAGTCGACCATTCTCGTCACGGGTAAATGGCGAGCTTCTTTTATCCATGCATTGAAGAACTCTGTGACATTTGAATACATATTGCCCCAACGTTGACCTTTGAACAAATAATTACACCAATGTGACAAATCTGACTTCTGAAGCAACTAGCGATGCGCTTCTGGTGATGTCGCCCGTAATTCATTCACCGTATCATCAACTTCTTTAGCCGTTGATGCCCACGCAATACGAAAGCATATGGACCAGCACTCGTCCTTCAATGCCTTCCCAAGTCCGCCATTGGCTTTCATAAAATTGGCCTCCAAGTGTCGAAGGCAATAGGCATGTGGGGAAGAGGGGAAGACCCTTGCAATGGCGTTCACAAGCCCCTTAGACCTGTCCGACACAAATGTAATAATCTCTTCATAATCGCCATCATCGTATAACGCATCACCTAACTTGGAAATGAACCACGTCCAATTCGCATCTGTCTCGTTGTCGACGATACCGAAGGCCAAGTGGAAAAACCCATTGTTTCCATCTTTTCCTGTAGCGCCCAGCAACGTACCATGATATTTTCCAAGAAGATGGGTACCATCGACAAACAGCAGCGGCCTGCAACCCCGCTTGAATCCCATGATACAAGCACGGAACGAGAAGAATGCATGTTTAAAACGCTCGCCGTCTCTTTCTACAACTACAATGTTGCCGGGATTTGTCTCAGCCACCTTATCCACGTACCAGAGCAGCAGATTATAGCTGGAGACGTCGCTACCGTCGAGGATCACCCGGGCACGCTCTTTACCCAACCAAGCTTAATTGTATAGAATATGGACACCGCGTTCCCATAACATGTCCTTCTGAATGTCGATAGGCCTGTACAATGGATGGCTTTTAAGCTTATCAATCACTCGTGCGCTTACCCATTTTTTCGACACTTTCGGATGTGACACCGAGCCAATTCCACCACCGCAAGTGTGTGACGGGTGCATTGTCTTTATTCTGAACGTATTTTTATTGTATTCCTTTGATGCATGAAGGCGCCAACCACAACCAACGGCAGCGCATTCTACAGTCACCATGTGTTTCTCATTCTTTATGAATTTGAAGTCAAAATTCCTCTTGATTGCAAAATTCCGAAGCGCGTCTCTGAAATGTTGAACGTCTACGAAACGTTGTCTGATATCCAACGACAACACTTCGGGATGATCCGAGGACGACGGAAGGCATGCTGAACCGCCCGGGTCGCCATGAGATGGAACAGGTGCGCTGGCAGAATCAGAATTCCTGCCAACACTTCAGTTAAGCGGAAAACATCAGTAACTTAATCGGTAACAAAATAAGCTCACTTGAAACATGTATATTTAAACTAAAACATAGTAAGTTAAACACAGACACAATTAGTTAAATGATAAAATATATGTTTAAACGGGAACTGGGATGAGGCCGGTTAACAAAGCATAACTTATTGGTTTAAAAGTGGAACTTATTGTTTTAAACGGAAAATGGAATACTTAACGTAAAAATATAATAATTAAACTGTAACTATAATAATTACGCGAACACATATGACTTTAAGAGTAAAGATAAAGGATAAGAACTTTACAATGACAAGAATTCGTTTTGACTATGATGCGACAATGGCACATCATCTGTCTCAACAACGAGATCGACTGCAGCGCATTTGAAGAGTGAGTATACATGACACATGCGCTGGAAGTCAACCTCATTTTCTATTGGACAAATCGTTTTATGTCCATCGGGTGTGATAAACTTCACCTTAACATGGGAAACATCAAGACCCCATTGGTCACATATCTCCGCTAAGATTGAATCCCAACAAGTCTGTGCCGTGAACACTAGCACTCGTCCCTCACCGTTGTATCTTGCAATTGCACAAAAATTCTCCATTAAAAACCTGCACATAAATAAATATAAATTGGTACTCTCCCTTAAAGGATGATCAAAGTGATGGAAAGGAAGACATTCTCACCTTATCGGCCAACCGGCGGAGTTCAAAAGAATGCAAATGATGAGTCTTCCAAACTTTGTTTCAGAAAAATTGACGCAAGAAGGAATGAAAAAGATTGACAAAAGCCAAATAAAAAATGTTTAACATGATGTGACTGGGCGGTTTTTTTCCCACCATTTCCAAGGGTACACACGGAATTTCACAGCATAACCCTTGTACAAATGAACGACAGGGGGGAAAAAGGAATTCAAACACTAACGGAAGGGCTTTCTGGGGTATTACAAACTTGCAGGGGTTGTCTGGGAAGTTTTGCAATTCACGGGGGGTGAATAGTAATTTTCCCTTTTTATGATAGAAAAAGGAATAAAGCTCTTTCATATATTATGAATTAACCAAAATGGAAGGAAATTGGCACAATGATATACAAATTAAGTTCAATAGCAGTGACTTGATTAGATTACCAGGACCACCACCATTTTGAAGTAGTATTGAGTGACTATATTATAAATTGTTTTGGTTTTCTCTCCCACTGTCATCCTATATATTAACCATGATTTATATTTCTTTGTATTTTGATGTGCAATCTAAGGATGATGTTCTTATTGGCAACAATTGAGATATTTCGATGATTTTTAGTTTAATTATCCCTTATTATTTGTCATGGATTGATGTAACTTCATGTTGATTTGTTGTTTCAGAGCATTATTGTGACATGGTTTACAAGGGTATGACCTGATGTAAATAAGCTGCTGGTGTAATCCTTACAGGGTAGTAACAAGGACAATGAATGAGATAGTGTGTGAGGAAACCTCAAACACAAAGAACCTTCAAGAGCACAAGAAAAGGTTCTTGTGTTTGATTTGATCTCTATTTGCTATCTATTTGTTTTTGATGTTAGATTTTATGTATGTGCATTGTTGTTGTAGTTTTTTGCCCTTGGACTGTTAATTAGAGAAAGCACGATTTGAATATATTGTTTTGAGAATTTGTGTCTAGGGTTTGGGATTTGGGATTTTAGATGCTTAGGTTTTTGCTTGGTGGTTGAGAAGTGCTTTGGTTATGATTATTTTGCATAAAAGAAATCAAGAAACTTGGGTTTTTGGATAGTGATCGATAGTATTACTGATTGTATCTTTTCTTATTGTCAGTCTTCTTTGTTGGTTGAATCTTAAGAGAAGAGTTTCCACAAATTGGATAAAAAAAATTAGTGGTGAAATGATCATCATCTTTATCTCCAAATGTTTGATTTAATTTTATAAGAAAAGTAGAACAATATAAAATGTTGAGCTTTGATTGCTGCCTTTTGTTTTGTTAATATTTGTTCATTTTATCTTGGATTTACAAAAAGTAGTATTTACAAACAAATTAGATTATGTTTTTAATTAAATTTCTCTTCCTCATTTGGTTTGAAGATCAAATTTCAATTTGTTTCATTAGAAAAAAAAAAAAAGATTATGTAACTTTAATGTTTATCTCTCATCCTTAAGTTAAACTCCTCAAAAACAGGCATCCGCCACAAAGGCTTTAGAGTGGAAGAGCATTGTATTCAAATGATGAGAACATGATGGATACTAATAAATTAAAATTTTACTTTGAGTAAGTTATATTGTATGTTTTGAGCTATTTATGTTGATATAGCTATGGTCTTAACTATTATCCAGTAATCTATCTTTTTCTTTTTTTTTATTGATGTAAGCATTTACGGAAAAATTTAACCGAAGAGAAGAGGAGGTCTTCTATTTGTCTTGATTGTCTATGGTTTTCTATATACAAGAGAAAGGTGCCAAAGGAAAAAGTGCTCAAGTGGATTAAAATGAAGAATATACTTAAAAGGAAATATGTTTTCATTCCCATTGTTTGTTGGTGAACTCTCTTTCATATAAAAATTCTTTTTTTTCCTCTCGGTGTGAATTAATTCATTAAATGTGTTTTTTTCTTATTCTTTTAATTTAAAAGGGGCAAGAGAGCCTTCTTATCCTTTGCAACTTTGATAAAAATAGGAAACCAAACATTGAAAAACCTTTCGTGTTACTACTAGATTCACTCCATCAATCAAATCCAAAGAGATTAAAGCCAGATATAAAAAGGCATTCAATTGTTTTTCATCTTTCTTTTCCTTTAGACAAATAAAGGTTCTTTTTTGTTCTGATGATCAATTAAATTTATGTATTTTTTTCATATGTGAAAAATAAGCTAATATAAAAGAATGAATAGTCTATATATTTTGCATCTTGAATTTATGTTCATTGTTTAATTAGATATGTTGGTGACAAGTATCCTAGGGATTTCTATTATTTTAATGGATTAATATTGTTATGTTTGTTTATAGATAGAAGCCAAATTTATTGAACCACCTTAATTGTGGTTTTGTTCCATCATTGTTTTATATAGTGATCATTTTATACGTACCTTCATATTTTTAGTTGTGAACATACAAAAATAGACATCAAGGAAGGCGTAATCAGCGTGCTAGTAATAATATCAGGGTTCCATTGGTATGGTATTTAGGCTTAATTGGTGTGTTTCAATGCTTTGCTTTGACTTTCTCTATTTGATTAAGAGAAACATTTAGTGCCACTTTCCTTTTCAATAAACATACATGACTTTAAAAAAACAAAGGAAGAAATATATTGCAGTTGACCATATTGCCAAATTCTTTGAGTAGATACAGCATAGTGAATCGTTAATCCTAGTTTATTACGCAGTCGGAGTGGTTGCCTAGCAACATTAAAAATGACAAAATGCATTATTCAACCAAGTTTATGTGTCAATTTACGCATGTTTATATTCTTATATCATATTCGTATTAGACATTTGTCAAATTGAGGCAAGGGACGAGAATAATGCAGTTATATCCAAAAGTCCTCTTCTTGTTTCCAATGTGACTATTTTTTGGCATATATTTTTTTAGGGAAAATTTCAAAAAAAAAACCCTGTGGTTTCCCACTTTTTCGATTTAGGGACAGAGAAATTTTTTTTTTGTTTCAATACCTTGTGGTTTTCTCAGATAGCAAAAAAAAGAAAATCCGTCAACGCCGTTAAAAGCTACTTACGTGGCAAGGGCATAATAGTCAAAGCTTTTCACACAAAAAAAAAAAAGGAAAATCCTTCTCAGTTATTCTTTCTCAAAGCTTTTCATTTCTCTCAAACCCCATGGAAGATGGTTTTTTTTCACACAATTTGTTTAGGTTGTTATGTATTTAGAGATTGATGATAGTTGATGGAATCCAGATGCTTGCTTTGATGTTTGGTTTAAAAAATCTAGATTCTTGTTTTCAGATGAATTATTCTTGAAGTTGAACAAACAATACTAGGTTCTAAAAATCACCATTTATGGAACACAAAGAAATCAAAAACCCCATTCGATTCTTGTTTTGCTTACCAGTGAGCATATCAAAAGAAAATCAAGTACTTGATAAAAGGGTTAAACTCTTGTTTTTAAGGCCATCTCTTCTTGTTAGCTCTTCCTAGGATAGAAATTTGAGGTTTAGATTCGGAAAACAAAATTGTAAAGATTAAGAGGGGAAATGCAAGAGAAAAAAAATAGATAGAGAAAAAGGTACCATTCAATTGGAGAAGATGAACATAGTAGAAAAAGTAGTTTCTTTTTGCCACATCAGCCATGTTTTATGGGATTTGACTATTATATCCTTGCCACACAAGCAGCTATTAACGGAGTAGACGGATTTTCCTTTTTTTGCTATCTAGGGAAACCACAAGGTATTGAAACAAAAAAAAAATTTCTCTGTCCCTAAATCGAAAAAGTGGGAAACCACATATTTTTTTTTTTAAAATTTCCCATTTTTTTATATAGAATTGCATTATTTAATATAATGACATAAATTATAACCAATGTAGTCAAACCCAGACCAGCATGGTTGGTTCAACAGAAAAAACCGAGAACCAGCCACATGGCTGGTCCGACCATGCCCATTAAACTAGGTATGAAGAAACCCAATATTAACTTGGTGACCCTGCAGGTTCAACTGTGAACCGGTTGACTCGGGGGGTCTATTAGGTCATAATGTTAGGGACCTTAGTGTTTTATTTGCTTTTTGTTTTTTTCTGATTTCTTTGAAAGAGTTCGCTCATCCATCCCAGCAAATCTCTATTGAGCCCGACCCCATCAACCTCTTGTTTACTTTGGTGACTCCACCAATCCCTTGCTTGCTCCGGTGATGCTCCGGTGACTCCACCAATCTCTCGAAGGCACTAGATTTGCATGAGGTTTTGTTTAGATTATGTTTGAGAGATTTCTTAAACAATTTATAATCTTGTACTAATGCTTTGAAAACCTTGGTCATAGACTCATATTTTTATCCTTTGTCTTTTCTTTTTTTTTTTTTTTTTAACTTTTTAGAACTCCTTATTCTTGATCTCTTGAGAAGAAGCTTGGCAAGTGTAACACACTTTTTTAGATTAAGGTAAATAATGATTTTTTTAAGATCAATGAATTACTTGACAATAATTTTGTTAGATTTTGAAACGTTCATGTGAATAGATGCATGATGAGAATTATCAATATCTACGACATAGGAATTAGGAAGGCTTCATAATACATGCATCCCATCTATCTATTAGACTTGCTTATTTGATTGGTATTGAGTAGGAATTGCCTTTTGTATATTAATTAATTTTCTATAATTTGGCTTCTCCTCACATTTATAAGATATCATCTTTGTAGATTTTAAAAAGAGGCGAACAACTAAAAAGAGGCTTTTGTTAGTTTAATTTTGCTCATGACATATGGTAAGTTGGTAACATTTTATTTTTCATTGTTCATTTTTTTTTTAAATTTATGAGTATATCATGTGCATAATATACATTGGAGATTACATATTTCATAAACATGTATCACAATAGAGATCACACTTATAAATTGACAACATATATTGGTTGATTTTGCCTCATGTAGGATTTAGAGGCCGGCAACACACAGTCATCTAGTTGTTCAAGTGGCAATGTTCATTTGAAGACTAATCCTACTTGGGAGCATTTCAATGTGTCTAATAATGCTCAAGGAAAAAAGATTTTCTCATGCCTTTATTGTGGATCAAAATATTAAGGTGATGGAATTAATAGAATGAAGTATCACCTAGCTTGCATTCGGGAAAATATATAGCAGCTTGTAAAAAGTTTTTTTATGATGTTCGGAGCAAATGACGGGGTTTCTTACTTTCTCAAAACAAAAGGAGAAGAAATTATTTGAAGATTCTTATGAAGAAGTTGAAGAGGATGATGTTCAAGAGTTTAATCCTCCAATGAAGTCATAACAATAGACAACAACAATAGGAAGATATTTGGGGAAAAGGAAGGCTAATGATACCATTGAAAAATATGTGGTTCCAAGGATAACCCCGAAGTCTCAACCATAAATCAAGAGTGCATTTGATAACAAGCACGTAATTCAAAAGGCACATAAGGCTTTTGCAAAGTGGTTTTATGACTCATGCATTCCATTTAATGCATTGAGGTCACCCTATTTTTCAGGCAGCGTTGGATGCCATTGGTAGGATTGGCTCTGGATATAGAGGCCCATCCTATAATAATATGGGGATTCATTTACTAAAGAATTGTAAAAAGGAATAATAGTTGCTTGTTGATAACTTTAAAAGCACTTGGGCTAATTCTGGATGCACAATTATGGGTGATTGATAAGAGCCTAAATGTATGTATTTATACATAGGTTTTATATATGTTTGGGCGTAATTTTGTATGAATCAATGCCCGTTTTTTTGCCTAAATTGGTTATTTCCTTGTTGCAGGCCTCAAAGAAGCTAGAATGAGCTCGAGACGCAATTGGAGTGAAATCGGCATCAAAAATTGCATTTTTGAAGCAAGAACACTGTAGCGGTACTGTAGCAAAGAAGCCGGGCCTTAAATGAAGCAGGCTGTGAACTGCACAGGCACTGCATGCCCGCGCAACACACTGAAGATTTTCAAAGCCAGTACTGTAGACGTTCAGTACTGTAGCTGGTTACTGTAGCACCGACCCTGTTTTTGCGAGAAAAGGCAGTGAGCTGTGCGGGCACAGCGCGCCCGCGTGACTCAGGGCAAATGGGTTTTAAAGGAAATTAGGGCTACTTTTTGGGGGGCTTCTTCTTCCTTTCTTGTGACCTACCTGCGGAGGCGACTTCATTGGACTTGGTTAAGGCCAAATCCACTCATTTGGAGAGGGAAAATCAAGGGGAGAACGTCATTGGGCAAGAGCTTCATCGATTCCATCTTTGGAGAGGCATAGGAGACGACGAGGGAAGCCGCCCCCCTTCGCGGCGTTTGTGGAAGACATCCGCACCTTCCTTCTTCTTCTTGTGTTCTCATTGTTTGAGGGAGTTTTTATATGCATTTACTAGTTGTTTTCATGGACTTGTTTGGTGTGAATTCTTATATGGACGGCTAAATCCCAAGGTCACCGTATGTCGGTGAACCTTGGGGTGAACTTGTATTGTTGAATGTCTTGGATTGTTTAATGCATGTAGTTGGTTTCATGGTTTAAGTTCGGTGAACTTTGTTGTGTTAATTTGCATGAGAACTTTGTATCTTAACTTCTAGGTTGTACTCGGCACATCACCATCGCCCTTGTACTAGACACACCTTGCTTAATGGGGATTCATGTGTGGACACACCGTGACCATCGGGTGTTTCATGCCCCTCCAACCACTAGGGCTAGACCTAGGTTGAGTATGGGCTCTAGTTAGAGAATTCCCTGTTTGTATTGCAATCGTAAGAGGATTTGGCCGGAAGAGATTCCAAGTCAATACTCGTATAGGATTAGGGATTATCGCCGTGACCATCGGGATAATCTATCCTTGGTTTTCTCTTGGCCTGAACAGCTGCATGCTTAGCAATTCTAGCATCCTTATAACCTTTAGTAGCCCCAGGGGGACCCACATCTGGGACCACCCTCATCCCTTGATTTACACTCCACTCGGCACATTGATACTATTCCTTTAAGTTGTACTTCTTGTTAGTAGCTATTGATCTCAACTCGATTTGGTAGGTTAGACAACAGGTGAAAAGGAAGTAAGGGTAGCTCCTTAGGCTCAGGGAATACGACCCTCTCGTGCTCGCACGAGAGGAATTACTTGACGACCCTGTGCACTTGCGGGATAATCACCAGTGATGGTTGAAGTGATCAAAGTCAAAGAACATTGATCAATTTTTTGGTGTATTATCCTAATGGCATATCCTTTATAAAATCTACTGATACATCAGATATCATTAAGGATGCCACAAATTTGATGAATTTGTTTTCAGAGATTGTGGAATGGGTTAAGCCTTCAAATGTTGTACATTTGGTGACAGATAATGTTCGCAATTATATTACTGCAAGTATATGATTTTAAATATTTTAGCTTGCTTGCCATTTTATTAGCTATAGATTTATAAACTATTTACTTAACCATGCTTCTTTGTAATCTACTTTTATATATATTGTCATCATTGCAAGAAATCTATTGTATAAAAAATATAATCACATTTACCAGTCTCCTTGTGCCTCACATTGCCTAAACTTGATCTTGAGAGATATTGGGAAGGTGGATCATATGGTTGGCATTGCCTTATGGGCTTCTAAGATAACCATTTTTATGTACAACCATATTTATATGTTGAGTTGGTTAAGAAAAAGGTCGGGTTGGAAAGAAATTGTGCGCCCAGGAGAGATTCATTTCGATATTGTTTTTATCACTCTACGATGCATTTATAACCACAAGCATGATTTGCAAGCTTTGGTGATAGAAAAATACTACACTGGTCATAGATTATCCAAATCTACCATGGGTAAATTGTTTGTTCTATTATCTAGGATAACAAATTTTGGGAAGATTGCTTGTGGATACTAATGAGAAACCCTCTCTTGGCTATGTTTATGAGGGAATGTTTAGAATTCATAAAAGGATCATGTCTATTTTTAGAGACAAGCAAAAGTTGTATAATCCTTATATCAAAATCATTGATGAAAGATGGGATAAACATTTGTGGCACAACATTCATGGACTGCTTATTTTCTCAACCCTACATTTTTATATGATAAAAGCACGTTTGTCAAAACTCCAGAAGTAATGCAAGGGCTACTTGATTTTTTAGAGTAAAGAAACATACGTAGCAATAGTGAGAGGGCAATGAAGGAGGTCAAAATATATCGAGATCGATTAGAGAGTTTTAATCATGATTCAGCTTTGCCAGCAACTAAAAATATGCAACCAGGTTAGCACTACATTCCAAATTATATTTAGTATTAAATATTAATTTAACATATACCTTGTTATTTATTAATATGCTTTAATACCTTTTGTAAATGAATGGTGGAAATTATTTGGACATAGTGCGTCTCACTTGCAAAAAGTAGTTAGTCGACTCCTTAGTCAAATTGCTTCTTCATCAGGATGTGAGCATAATTTAAATCTTTTTAAGCACATCCACAGTAAAAGAAGAAACAAATTGGAGCATCAAAGATTAAATAACCTTGTGTATGTGACTTATAACTTGCGTTTACGACAAATGTATTACAAGTTTTCATTTATAATTTAGATATTTTTATAATTTTATTTATTATATTTTTAAATTCACATAGACATCAATATAAGAAAAAGAGCTATGATCCAGTCGATTATGATTGTATTAATAAGACAAATTTTTGGGTAGCAAGAGATGAATTTCCTCCTGAACTTGATTGTGAAGAAATCATGGATGATAATGTTTATGGAGATGATGCTATTCCTATATTTGATGATCATCATGGTTAAGGTTAGCAAAAGATTTAATATTAAATGTATAGTTAATAACTTAATAATGAAATTTATTCTTCATAAAAATACAAGCTTTTTAATAAAATAACTTTGGGGTTGTTTGGATGGGCTTATTTTAAGCCCAAAAGTGATTTTTTATAAGTTAAGCACTTCTAGGTTTTAAAAAACATGTTTGTTTGGGCTTTTGGGCAGAAGCAGAAGCTGTGAAAAAAAAACTAAAATTCAATTTTTTTCAGAAGCTGACCACTAGGTGCTTCTCAGAAAAACACTTCGGAAAAGCTGTTTTTGGGGGTATAAAATTACTAAGTTAGCCTTGACAAACTTAAAGAAAAACTCAAAGAATGCTCATTTTAGTAATTTGCCATCTCCAAAAGTGCTTTTACAATTCCACATCCAAACAATTTCACACATATAAAAGTGCTTCTGAATTAACTTATCCAAACATAAAATACACAAAAGCACTTAACTTACTCTGAAAAGCACTTTTAAAACTTACTCTGAAAAGCACTTTTTTTAAAAGTGCTTTCACATAACTTAAAAAAAGCACTTCTGTTAGAAGCCAATCTAAACAAGGCCTTTTACTTTGTTTATCAGATGATGTGGATATCCAAGAAGAAGTAAATTAAATTTGCAATATTTTGGTGATGTTGGTAGTAATGCAAACTTTGAGCAAAGATTTGATGGAAATGATGATATTAATTTGAGTTTTGTTCCAAGTTCATGGACCTAACTCATGTTAGTTGTATTTGAATACTTGGGTAATCTTTTGATTATTTATTCGTGACTATTTTGTTTTACTTTCTAAGCGCTTGTTATGAGTGTGGAATTAAACTTTATCTCATGCTAATGTTAGTTGTATTTGAATACTTAGGTAATTATTGTTATCTTTGGATTATGTATTTGTGACTATTTTGTTATGGTTGGTGTGTGTATATATATATATATATATATATATATATATTGAGTGTGGAATTAAACTTTATCTCATATTGATATTGATTATATTTGACTAATTGAGTTAAGTAGATGTGGTTATCTTTTAATTATATAATTTTAATTATTTTGTTTTGAAGTATGTGTTTGTTTGAGTATACAATTAAGCTTTAAATCATATACTTGTTGTTATTTTTTGAGTATGGAATGAATTTAAATATCAAATTTAAGTAGTTGTGTTTTTTTTATATTATAATTATGGTTTTAATATTATATTTTCTCATTATTAATTATGATAATTTATTTTTAAATATTTTATTATAGACCTGGTTCTACCTAGTCAAACCCATCAACCTTTGACCCCTTCCTGACCATTGGGCTTGGCTTGGTCAATGCCAAGGTCAGGTCTGACTACCTTGCTTTTAACAAGGTTATTATGATAAGTTCCGCTACAAATAAATTGTGTGGATTGTGGTATTTTTGTTATCTACTACTTATGTTTATTTGTCCAAAATGCCCCTACAAATTTCGCTATAGATGGCTACCCATATTTTGTAAGTTGGGCTTTAATTTTGATGTGCATATTTATACATCCTAGAAATTAAAAATTTATTCACATGGTTAACATTGAGTTCATTTTTATTTACTGGTTTCTTCAACACAAGTAGGATTGGTTTAGTTAAGATGGCATAGAAAAGGAAATTAATTTTTGTATGCAAGTTGGAAATTATTTACTTACCTTTTTATTTAAATATGAGGTCCCAAATATGCCTCTACTTTTATACACTTTTAATGTTAGCTAAATGAACATAGTTAAAGTGTATATTTTGTGCTTATTATAGTCATCTTTACTGCTTGGATGCCTATTCTATATGGGTTATTTTTTTTATTTAGTGAATTATTTATAGATTTTGAATTTTTATAACTTCTAGTGCAACAAAGAAATTTGCAGAGGTAATTAAGATACGAGGTTGTGGTTTGCAAAAATGGTGAAAATAACAAAAACAATAAGCTTCCTATTTATATAGACATGGATCAAGGTAGACCATTAGATGGGGTTTAAACAGCAAAGCTATCAAATGAGCTATGTGTTATTGCTCAGACTTATTTACCTTGTCCACAATCGATCAAGAAACATGACTAGGATGAGCACATAAAACCAGCATTTGATCACCTTAGGGTAAGAATAGTTTAGATTAAATAAGATATATAGTTTATGTATTGTCGTTTTAATTATTTCTTTTCAAATAAATTTGAATGTTATTGGCATTAAGACAAATCCAATGATAGGTTATTGTGTAGTTGCTATATCAAAAAAATAGAATTAAAGATCATTGTCAATCTTTGAAGAAGTACTATTTGAGTTTTTCTAACTATGAGGATGCAAGGAAGAAGAAACTTAAAAAGTTTATTACTCAAGAGAATTGGGAGGATTTGTGTGATTATTGGAAAAATGATAAACTAAGGTACAAACATGTATGTTGTTAATCATTATCAGTAATGTGTTTTTATATTACTTAATTTCAAGAATCTATTGAACTTTTTCTCTAATAGGAAAAGGCTGAAAAAGCAAAAGTAAGCAAGTCATATATGAAAACACCCCATAATCAAGGATCTAAATCCTTTATTGTTGTTCGTCATGACTTATAAGATCTAAACTTAATTTTCAATCTTATAAATGGAATTTATGCATAATCACTTTGGTTTTTTTCTCATGAAATAGATGAAGAAGGATAATGAAATTGGGGAACAATGTGAGTGTTATAGGATTTCATTGTACAAAAACACTTACTATAAGGAAGGCAAAGGACAAACATCTTTAGAAGCAGAAGCAAACTACAAGACTTGATCATCATATCTATGTAGATTTTTATTACATTATTGAAAGTTTGATGTATACTTTTGTATTGATTTTAGTGTGAAATGCAGTAAAAATTGGCATGCTTTAAGATAATGGACATGCTAAGTCCATTAAAGATCTTGACAAAGAAGAAAAAATATGTGGAAGGAGAGATATGAAGCTGAAGGTTGTGAAAATAAAAAGAATCAAGCTCAATTGACAATGCATGAAAGAATGTTAAGGCAGATATTAGGAGCAAAATATGATGAGCATGACGAAAATCATCAAAGGTATTATATAATTATGTTTATTACATTACGATACAACTTAATAAAGGTTTTTATTTAACATTTTTTATTTATTGTGCAGTGGAGATGAACAAGGTAATCACCAAGTTTAATCACTATATGGTTGTTGTAATTTTTTTTAGGTTTGTTATATTTGGTATTTACTTCTTTTTGCTTGGATAACAAAGTTATTCTAAGACCAACTTTTAAATACATTTTAAAGATTTTATGTTATTATTTTATTTTTTTTATGAAATAGTATGCATGATATATTTAGTAATTTTATTTTATAATTTATTGCAGGAAGTTAATAGGTTTTGACAAAAGAGTGGTAAACAAATTCGCATGGATGGTTTTCTTTTATGGTTCAAGTGGTAGAGACACAACTTAGCATTGATATTTTGGTCTTTTGATGCTTCTGTATTTGGATGGTAACTTAGGTTTTTAAATGATTGTAGGCAAATGGTTATATTGAACATTTTAATCTTGGATTCAATGTTTCCATATTAATATTTGGAATGGATACCTTTGAATTCAATATTTATATTAATAGTGAATTATTAGTATGATTTTTTATATCAGAGTGGAAATTGAAACCATTGCCTGCGATTTGTTAAACATAGACTATGAAATTAATTGCAGCTAAAGCATGATAAATCAAGACAAAGTCACTATGAAATTGAAAATCATAAACAAAGCCCACAGCACTTATCATAGATAAAGCATAACGGAACAAGACAAATTCACTATTTTCTATGAAATTTTTCGTAACTTAATTTCATAGAGAATTAAGGAAATCATTGCCTATGATTTTATTTGTAACCAATAATCTTTTCTCTCTATGATTTCTTTTTTACTTTAGAGATGAATTTTGCTTACATTTCTCTATGAAAATAATGTAGAGAAAGGTTCCAAGTTTCAACTACGAAATGTGAAATCGTAGTGAAAGACTTTTACCTACGGGTGTTCTCTATGTTTTTTCTACAACATTTTTACCTACAATTGTAGTCTATTTTCCTATAAATGTTTACCGTAGACACTAGTCAAATTTTTTGTAGTGAGAACTCTATTACGGTTTTATTCCTTCACAAAAAAGAAAAAAAAAAAGGATTTTCTTTTTTTAGAGTTTTTTTAAAGGGGAAAAAAAACCAAAAAACATCAACATTAACAAACTTAGTTTGAAAAAAAAAAATCATGTGTTTAGAATGATTGGTTCCTTTTAAATTTAGATATAATTGAAATTAATTTAAATTAACCTTATCACATAAGCATACTGTGAAAGCTATAATGGATGTAATTGCTTATTACATCCAATGCTAGCCTTTAATTTAAATTTAAACCTAAACTAATATTATTATAATATTTCAATTTTAATTATGACTTTGACGCAAATTAACATATTTATAATAATATTCCCCAGTCCATAGCACGTCTGGCATGCTTGGTTTGTGGATTAAAATTATGGTTATAAAGAAATATTTAAAAGATAACTTTATATATGTTAATTAAATTTTAATTGAATTGATATTAATCTAAATTAAACATTGATTTTTTGTTTATCATAATTATATATTAATATTACTAAACTTTTAAAAATGAACTCTTAAATATATTTATTTATACATAATTAAATATTGGACAAACTAAGAGGTCTGTTAATCAAGTAAAGACCATGTCCTTCAAGTAAAAAAATTTAAGATACAGCTCAAAAGTTAGATATCAAGATTACTCTAAACCATTAAAGTAAATAATTTACATTTTATTATATTCATAAATTTAATAATAACCGCACCAATCCAGGTTTTTGTTAAGTGGGGGTAAATTGAAAAAAAATAATTATATTTTGTTTTTTAATTTTAATGAAGTTAAATTATAATAAATTAAAAAAAATTAACTTTATGGACATATTTATCAATATTTCAAATTTCAGTATTAACAACTGTCTCAAAATCTTGCTATTTTACTTAATAAGAATGGAGATTACTATGTTTCATCAAATTAGCAAATAAAAGCAAGGTCTAGGTCGGATGTTCCTTTAAAATGTGGAGATCTTCATGAGTGTTATCAAAGGGCGATAACCAGTTCCATTGTACTAAAATCTGGAGAATTTGTTAATGATTGCTTATAATTGAAACTGTAAGTTAAACATAGGTTGAATCAATTGCTTATACTCTATGGTAAGGAGAGACAAAGGTATCATAGACTTATGTGGATCACATGACAATTTTTCAATAACAAAACATAGAAGAGCGGATGAATGCGAGCCATTGCATTAATATGAGCTTATTTGCTACATCGCCAATTCTTTGAATGATCTAAAATGGCCCAAAGTACTTCAAATTGAGTATAATTATTTTTAAGCAACAAAAGTGAATGTTGATTATATGGTTGACGAAAATTTAATCTTCAACCTCAAAGGGGACTTTGTTTCTTTTAGAATATGTAAAGTGTTCCATTTGAGCCTGTGCTTAAGACAAATTTTGTTTGAGCTACCGCAAAAGTTGATCACATTATCAAAGCACTAAGGGAACAGTAGGTGGATCTTGGTCACTCATATCCAGTGGCATATCCAGAAATTGTGATGGAGTGAGCTACAAATATTAAAATTCAATTAAATTTTTTTAATAAATTAAAATTCAAAATAATACACTAGAACAATACTTTAAAATACAAAATAAAAATACCACTAATGACCACAAGGGGAGCTAAATCCTCCTATTTTGTATGTTTTGAAAACATTGCAATATTATTTCTTCACCAATTTTAGCAAACATTTCTCGCTCAATATAGCATACAATCATATTGTTCAACCATTCATCATATATTTTATTTTGCAAATCTATTTTGATGATATTCATTGCTAAGGACGCTCTTTCAGCTATTGTTGTTGCAACTAGTAAGATTAATGGCAATTCGATAAGGCGATAAACCAATGAAAAAGTCAAATATTTATCAGTTTGAACCATCTTCATAGCAAAACTTATAAGATCATGGCAACTTGAAAACTCAGAATTTCTTCTCGCATCATGAATGTATATGAAAAGTTGCTTTTTCAAGATAAGATGGTCAGATGTGGAGAAATCATTAGAGTAAATCTAAGCAAGTTGAACAAGCATACCATGATTGAGTCTGGAAAAAAAAGTTTCTCTGATCAAGACAGGCAATGCATCTCAATAATTCTGTAGAAGTTTCACTAAACCGGTTATTCATCTCAACAGTAAGTAAATCAATCACAACAATAAAAATATCGGCATAATAATGATGATAATAAGTAACCAATTGCCCTCCACATCTCAAAAGACCTCGAATTGGTATACTATCTTCTATATTGGGTACTAAAATTGACATTGCAACACAGAAGCTCCTGACTTCTTCTAAAAATGCACATCATCCATTCTCCCTCAAGTCTTCCATAAGTTCTTTCACAATCGCAACCAATCCCATTACATTAACAATATTTTGATCTTTCTACTACAAGGCATTTAACGAATCATTAGTCTATCCCAATACTTTAATCATCAGATGTAAGATAAATATAAATTCAAAACTCTCCATATTAGTATCAAACCTGATGCTATACCTTTTTGTTCTGCAACATTCCCATCACTACACACATTCTCTAACACTTCTAATATTGATTCCCACATAGTAAAGAAGCAGATTAAAGTTGTATAATGTGAACCTTACCAAGTATCACCAGGTCTTGCAAGATACGTCTCTTGATGCTGGCCTCTTCCTGAAAAATCTCACATTTCTCCAATTTTTCCAGAATCTTATCATGGTGCTTTTAAAACAACGCATCCCTTTTTTTTTTTTTTTTTTTGAAAGAAGGACCCACAATATTAACAATCATAGTTACATAGCTGAAGAAATCGCTAATAGCCAAAATGCCCCTGGCAACAGAAACGACAACCAACTACAATTAGTGGGCAAAGTAATGGATATACAGAGCAAATGAATTTTCATTCAAAATTAGTGTCTTCAAGCCATTAAATTCCCCTTTCATATTTGACGCTCCATCATATCCTTGCCCTCTCAATATAGAAATGGATAAACCACAACGGGTAAACAGTCCATCTAAAGTTGTCTTTAATGAAGGAGCTGAAGTATCAACAACATGTTCAACAACAAGAAATCTTTCAATTACCTGCCCTTTATTATTCACAAACCTCTCAATCACGACCATTTGCTCTTTAACTAATTTGTCATAAGACTCATCAAGAAGTATAGAGAAACGACTATGCCCAATGTAATCAATAATAGCCCATGTGCTCTCTTCTGCACAAGCCCTTACTAACTCTTTTTGTATTTGTGGAGAAGTCATTTGATTATCTTCAGGAGCACTTTCATTAATCACATGGCCAACACTTTCAACTTCCTTTCCATATCAATTCAACATCTCCAAAAAGGTACCCCTATTTGTGGAACTAGAAGATTTATCATGTCTACGAAAAGCAAGACCTTACAACAGAAAAAAATCTAACAACATGTAAAATAGTAGTGACACAAGATTTATATGCAATCTCCATCTCTCTACTATTAGAAGAGAATATATGCGACACGTTTTACCTTTGATTTTTAAAATCTTCATAATGTTGCCTTACATTGCTGAGGTTGCTATTAACTCCACCAACATGATCAATGAAAACTTCCTTTACCTTCTTCCAATTACTAAACCTTGCCTTCATAAAGCCATCAATCCCAAGTTTATCACCCCTTGGTTACTTAAAAAGATAACAATAGAAACAATAAGCTGTATATTTCTTCACTCTATATTCCAACAAATCAAATTTCTAAAACCATACTTCCTTAAAGTTTCTCAAATCTTTTCCTTGTTGTTTTCAAGGAAAATTGTAGCCAATTGGTTGGCATTGACCCATCAACAAATATTCTCTCCTTACTTGATCTGTTATTCCTGTGTCATATTCCTCAAATAGTTTTCGAAGCCCTGGATCAGCGATAATATCACTTCAGATCGAACTCAACATGACTTTTCTTTTGTGCAATAGTATTTGCATCAAATGTTGAACTTCTTGCTTCAATACTTTTTGGGTTAGATTTAAAAAAACTTCTCCATATCTATGAAATTGATCAAATTAAATAAATAAATAAATTGAACTAAATCATAAATTCATAAATTGTCCAATCAAATATGTGCAACACTAGATTAGATATTTTATCTAATCATATTGAACTAAGTTCACACCTTAACTCATAATTGAATTTTTGTGTATATATATATATATATATATATATATATATATATATATATATATATATATATATATATATATATATATATATATATTGATAAACATGGATAAATAACACTATCTAAATATGAGGTTATAAATTCTTTATCATAATTTCAACTATTTGCAAATGCATTAACTAGGTAGCTTATAACATTGATTTTAAATGACTATGTTATTACTCAATTTCTTTATATATGAAAGATATTATTAAGAGAAGGAGAACTAGTGAACAACACCTCCTTTGAGTTTATTTAAAATAAAACTATAGTTTAAATTTAAAACTTTTGAGAACAATGAGTTAAAATTCAATAAATAAAATAGAGAAATAATTACAACTTATCATTATCTTGGAAAAAATATTTTTATCATGTAGATTTCTCTATAGTTACAACATATGCTAGTTATATAAATTTAAATAGTACTTTAAATTAAAAAAAACTTATTTAATAGAATTATGATGAGTGGGCATAAGTTAAAATTTAACAAAAAAAAGAACAAATTACAATTTATAATTATCTTAAAATTCAATATTTTTTTATGGTTATAACTTATAGTTATATAAATATAAAAAGTACTTTAAATTAAAAAATTTATCATTTAGCAGAATTATGATGAGTGGGCATATCTTATACGCTAGATTGAGTTTATTATAATTATTTAAATGAATATGTTTTAAATAATTTTTCTGAATTTATTTAATGATTTTTTAAAATTTTTAATTTTTATAAATTTTTTAAATTTAAGATCTTGCTAGATGAAGTTTTATTTGAAAGTGATAACTTATATTTAAAAAAAAATTTATTGATAAACTTCTTTTTTTACTAAATCACAAATTTTGCTTTTAATATGGATCAAATCTCTAAATCAAATTATTGATATCAATCCACATATGACAACTCCAAATCAATGATATCAATCCACATACGACATTTAATCAATCTCAATCTATAAACATTTCAACAAATTTCCTCAAACACTTTACATGACAACATCTAAAAATACATTTCACAAATAACAAAAATTAATAAACAAACAAGATGATTAAAAAAAATCAGCTTCACCTCCTTAGAAAAGATCAGAGTTTTGCCTAAAGGTCAGAGGCTCGGAGCTTCGCCGAATCACCGGATAGAAAATGGATGAGAAATTATCGAGTTACTATCTCTCAAAAATTGTAATTTATCTCCAAGTCAAGAAATTGTAATCCTTCTCAGGAAATGTAAAAAGCTACTTTCTCTCAAAAATCAGAATTCTAGGTTATATATATACATAATATATTTATATTTTTTTAATTTTATGAAAATCACATCTAGAGATATGGTGTAATATGAAAAAGATATGTCAGCCACGTTTCTACTTCTCATTGGCCCATATTAACTTGATTAGACCTTTTTGGCCTTATTGTAACTCGTAATCCTAAACATGCTCCAGGGACCTAGAGAGACTGGTCACACTCATGTTCTCATGGCCGCCGTTCGAGGAAGACTGAAGTCAGAAAAACTTGCTGGCTACTGCCTGCTAGTCAGGGGACGGATGTGAAACTAGGAGTCTAAGGCAATCGCCAGCTGAACAAGGTTTGAACCTAGGTTGCCTAGCCGTGGTTCATAGAGGAACGCTGGGGAAAGGGGGTGATCAAGGAGGAAAAGGGGATGGAGGAAAGCTTAGTGTAACAAGGTCCACTGAGCCCACCAGCCACAAGGGGAGTGGCTGATGAGTGTACAATGTCCATGTATTTTATATCATTTTGTACACTCAATCGGCATGTATTAGAACCATATTATGGAATTCAATGCTAAATATAGTGTGTTTCACATTAACAAGCTTAGAGCAGTGCTTCAAAATGAGAAAGAGCCAAATGAAGCATTTCAGACCTAAAACGATGAAGTTGGAGCTCTCTCGGCATCATTAGAACAAAGACAAGGCAAACTGAGTAGCTTACAGGCAGCTTACGGCCAACCTTATAGTCGTAAGTAAATTTTAAATAACCTTGCGAGCATACTTATGCTCGTAAGAGGGATTCAGAGTCAATTCAGCGGATCTTACAGGCAAGGCTTATGCTCGTAAGGATGCTTGTAAGGACCACCCAGAAGAGCTTACGACCACAACATACGCCCGTAAGGCGGTCACAAGAAGTAGGATAGTGAAGTTTACTGTCCAGCGCTTACGGTCATAAGCTAGATTCCAACACATACAGAAGACCTTATGGACATGACTTACGGTTATAAGTGTTCTCGTAAGGCTCGTGACCATCTTCTCCAGCTCCGTTACGGCCACGTCCTTACGCCCGTAAGAATCCCCTACGCAGTCAAGTATAAATAGGCTTGATGAGGATTTTTAGGGCATCCAATTCTTTTCTTTTGGGTAATTTTTGGAAGCGAAGTTAAAGAATATAAGAGGTGAATCTCCAGCACATAAGGATCAAATTTCAAGGAGGATTTGGCTCAACATTCAAGGGGATTGAAGATTGTAGCCGTCAAGCTTACATTGGCGGTGTGCGAGGGTTTCTTCGGTGATTCTTCATTGGCATAATTGAAAAGGGGTTTTCATGGATTTCATGTTTCCTCCTATTATTTGTATCTTGGGTGTTTGCCCTCCATTAATGGAGAGCTAATTTGTAGATGTTTGGACGTAGTTGAACTCTAGGGTTTACTTCTTTGATATTGGTTGTTGGATCTTTTATGCTTTAAATTATTTTCTTAATTACAATCATATCTATTTGAAACTAATTGTGTGTTTAAATACTTGATTGCAAACAAGGCGAAAAACCTAGCTATCATGTTTGATGTACTACGTGACGAGTAGAAATACCCACCTAACATAGAGATGTCTTGATTAGAGGGAATTGTGAGTAAGCCTGGATATAGGGTATTTTGGAGACTTCATTTCCCTCAATTCTCTTGAATGAGTTATTGGCAATCTCCATGCTCTTTCCAATTATGTGAAGTGGATTTTAAGGAAAATCACATTTCTGGTCTGTATTCGGATTAGGGGTAATCTCTTTCTTAGAGTGTTAATGCGATTATGTGGATGTATGTATCAGCTTTGTACCTATTCAATTACTCTTCGCCTGAAAAATCGGGGTTTAGTATAATTCTTGAAATTTTTTGGTTCAAATAGGATTGCATAACCCTAAAAGGATGCTACGCCCGGACATCACTCTCTTTCTTGACTTCTATCCCATTATTTCTCGTATTTTATTATTTTTACTTGTTATTGTTCACGCACACAACATTTTATCATTAAGGCTAACTTTCAGATTTAGAGTTACTACTAGTATTCACTTTCTTCCCTATGGATCGACACTCTTCCTTTAGCACACTATTATTACGCGATCGATATGTACACTTGTGTCCCTATCAGCAGTCGCCCCCTTTCCCCCTGCTTATATCATAGGTGAGTAGTTAAGGAGGATCTCTTCCGTAGACCACTTTAAATGGTGTTATTCCAAAGCTACTATGTTATGTTGTGTTGTACCAAAAATCTACCTAAGGGAGAAGTTCAACCCGTTGTTTTGGATATTAAATGCAAAGCACCTTAAGTATTCCTTCAAACATTTATTTAATGATTTTATCTGCCTGACGGATTATGGGTGCTAGGCTAAGGACATAAATGGTACTAGATCTTACTGATGAAAACTTCATCCTCATCATTAATAATGTTTTTTGGAATACCATTAAGCTTGGCCACATTATGAATGAAAGCATCAACCACTATGTTGTCATTGAAATCAACTTTGAGTGACATGAAATGCCCATATTTTAATAGAAGATCTATAACCAAATATATCACAGAATAATTAACCTTGAGATACTGGTAATCTATGATGAAATTCATAGCAACCTCCTTCCACATCTATTGTGGCAGTAGTAATGATTGTAGTAGTTCCCCGAGGTTTGTCTTAGCTTGTTTACATAGCCTATTTGTAAATGAAGCAATGTTTGATAGAATGCCTTATATCCCTACATATGCTTGGCCAATGAAATTATTGTCCTAGCATCAAGCATAAGTAGGCAAAATGCATGCATAATCACCACTAACGAAGCATAGTATTGTTCAGCAATTGCTCTTGCAACCAAGAATTATTTGATACAACAATTTTACCCTTCCACCATAAAATTTCATGCTTCCAAGTATAGTTCTTGTCAAACTCACCATTTTTCTATATAGCTTGAATAACTTATTCTAGTTTTAGATCATGTTGTTAAAGTTGTTTGATTGTGGAAATAATATGGCACTTTGTTGAGAAGTGGAAAGCAATGTGACAACGTATCGACAACCAAATTATCTGCTTATAGTAGATATTTGATGCTGAAGTCAAATCCAATTAATTTAGGTAGCCAGTGTTGCTACTCAGGGATTTATATAGGCTAAGTTTTCAAATATTTGAGAACCTATTAATTGATGCCAATGATGAACCTATGGCCTATTAAATAGTAACAAAATTTATCAGCAGTTTCTACTATTGCATAAAACTCTTAGGTGTAAGGAGTCGCCTCTGCATGGCCTTAGTCATTCATTTAGAGAAGTAAGCCATCGCATGGTGTTACTAGCTAAGGATTGAACTAATACCACTATCCAATGAGTCAGTTTTGATGATGAAGGATTTAGAAAAATTAAATAATTGTAAGACAAATGTAATCATGATCGCCTGTTTTAGAGTTTGAAATGCAAAGGATGCCTTGTCATTAAATTGAAAGTTGTCCGTTAAAGCAATATAATCATAGGTGAGGTAATATGTGCATAATTCTTTATGAAAACACAAGTATTATCCACTTAACCCAAGAAAACCCCTGAGTTGTTTAAGAGTTGTGGGTTGTAGCCACTGTAAAATTATAGTGACTTTAGAGAAGATAATCTCCATCCCCCGAGCTAACACCAAATGTCCCAGGTATTTAATTTGATTTTATCTAAAAAAGAACTTTGAAATTTTTGTAAATAACATGTGTTGTTGCAAAGTAGATAATATAGTCTCTAGGTCTTGTAAATGAGCTTCCCACATAGCACTGTAAACTATTATATCATTGAAGAATACCAAAACATATTTCCTTAAAGCATACTAAAAAATTTGATTCATCAAAACTTAAAAGGTATCAAGGGCATTTGATAACCCAAAGGGCTTCACCAACCACTGAAAATGCCTGTGATGAGTCCTAAATAAAATCTTATAATGATCTTCTCATTGTAGAAGGATTTGGTGATAACATGAGCAAAGATCATGCTTGGAAAAAAAAAATGATGCAATAAAAAGTTCATCCAAGAGCTCTTCTACAATAGGAATAAAAAAGGCCTCTTTGACTGTCATTACATGTAAAGCTTTATAGTCTATGCAAAATCACCAAGTGAAGTCTTTCTTTTTGACAAAAAAGACTAGAGAAGAGAAAGGGTTATTGCTTAATTCACTTAGTCCTTCACTAAGAATCTGTTTTAGCATTTTCAATTTCAATCTCTCACTATGAAGATAACGATATGGCTTAACCTTAATAAGAGCAGAGTTTGGCGTTAGTGGAATTCTATGATCAGTATGCCATTAGGGTAAAAAGCCATTTGGTTTGGAGAATATCACCTTGCATTTCAATAATAAAGCTTGGAGACTCATTGGCATATTCTCTGGAAAAGAGAGCTCAATTTTAGATGCAAATTAGTCTTTATTTTGGACTAATAATATTGCTGCTTGATGAGTGCATTTTTGTATCATATTTCTTACCCCCTATTACAGTCTTGTCTTTGTCATTAAGCATATTTACTGACTGGAATTGGTGCTATTTAAGGTATTTTATTCCTTGTGTAGGAATCTGGGGCCCGAGTCAATTTGGTGTGAAACCGAGGGTGTTTCCCACGCGTGCAGTGACCAATGGTTCAGAACTGGCTGACACGGGCATGACACGCTTGTACCCCAAGTGCTGCAAGTCCCGGCCTGGAGTGTAGAAGAGCTAAAATCCTGACACGGGAGTGTCCCAGGCAGGACACAGTCACCACACGCCCGTGCCCCAAGTGCTGCAAATTTCAAGAGACGTTCCCTCATGAACAACACGGGCATGATGCCTGGTACACGGTCGTGTGCCAGGTGACACGGGGGACACACGCCTGTACCCCAGCTGCTGCAAATCTCAGGAGTTTCACCTTTGGATTTCCATGTAGAGCTCATGGTCGAGACACACCCGTGTCCAGACCGTGTCGGGACACGCCCGTGTCCAAACTGTGTCGGGCCCCAAGTCTGCCTTTTTAACTCCACAAATTAGGGTTCTTTCTCATCTCTCCACCGGGAGGACGTTGATGAGATCAAAGATCAAGCTTCACCAAACCGCTTAAGGAGATCAAGGACTAGTAGGAGGCATAGCAAGAGGTGGAGTTGGCGCAAGGACACTACAAGGGAGGTCATCTTGAGTATTGAAGGGGGTTCTTTCTCTCTTTCTTTGTTCTTTCTTTTGCCTTACCTTGTGTACCTGCCCTCAGGGGCCAACTGGCCATAGTGCCTTGGTTGTGGACAATTGTCAGACTGTATAACTTTTTCACTCATTGTATTTGACTATGGAGTTCTAATTGATGCTTGTGTTTAATCTTGTATTGCATAACTGTAGTGTGTTTGGAGTGCATAGTTATTAGGTCGTCCTAGCAAAACTGCAGTGTATCTTCGAACACATAGATGCAATGTTGCTTGTGAGCACACACAAATGTCATTGGAATGTACCGAGGTAGTCAACTAGGATGAGATAGTGTGCATGAGTCATTGGAGACTTCCGTAGGGATTTACTCTTGTGATTGTTGAATACTTAGTCCTAATTTCCTCCATTATCACCACCATTACCTTTTATTCATTGTTATGTTGATCACACATCTTTTCTATTTGTTTCACTAGACATCAAAGGATCAACGAGTACTTTAAGTACAGTTCCCTGTGGTTTGACAACCCTACTCTCAACTGAGTACCACTTTATTACTTCTTGCGACCCGTACACTTGCGGAGAGCGCATCACTGCTCAACAATAAACATGAGTGTGAGAGTGTAATATGCAGTAATGGATTTTGTGGAATACAAATGATGTAGCTGATATAATGTTGTGAGGTGAGATTTGACATGAGTATTTTCTTTCAACTTGACAAATTGATTATGGAGAAAACATTGGATCGAAAGCTTGTCATAGCCCACAAGATGAGCACCAAGTGTTACTAACCATATAACCCCTAGTATAATGTCTACACCAACAATGGATAACAAGTAAGCAGGAAAAGTAATCAAATTATTCTATACTTTAACTTGAAAGCTCTCAATGGGCATTTCCACTTGCAAGGTTGGACCATTTCCCACTAAAACCTTGAAGGATGGGGTTGGAACAACCACTAATCACAGAAAATGAGCTAGCCTAGGCTGAATGAAATTGTTGTCACTTCCTCCATCTAATAGTATTTGTATTGAATGCCCTTAAAGGGTGCCAAAGAATCTCATTGTATTAGAAACATTAGTACTATCCATAGCAAGCAAAGAAAGACTTTGGAATTGTTCATCCGGAGACAAAGAAATAATGAGTGCATAATTATTCATTATTTAATATCATTCTATACACTCATTAGAAGTGTATTAGAGTAGTATTATGGAATTCAATGCTAAACATGGTGTATTTTGCATTCTAAGGCCACGCCGAGACTAGAGAGGATTATGAGTAAGCCTAGTAATGGCGTACTTTGGAGTTGAGAGTTCTCCTCCCCTAATCCTCCCGAGTGAATTAGCAAGTAATTACATACTCTTTGAAATCAAAGGGAATAGATTTTAGGAAAAATCACATTTTTATTCTGTATGGGATTAAAGGTAATCACTTAGGAAGAAGGATTGTCTATTTTATGAATTCTTGTTAATTCACATTGAGATTTCATAAAGTGCAATGCAATCATAGGGTGTTCGTATCAGCACTGTACTGGATTAGTTCCTATTCACCCTTGCAAGAAGAGATTAGTATATTTTAGGATTTCTCTTGGTTCAAATAAGATTACTAAACTCATACAACCTTTGTCCTAGACTTAATAAACCTTAGAGGGATTCTATGCATGAGCATCCTGTTTCTCCTTGATTCTCGACCAATTTTATTCTCGTATTCTTGCTTTTGGTTCTCTTTCTTCTTATTTTATTTGCTCACATCACAACTATTGGTTAGGCTAATTTTCAGAGTTATGATTAGTACTAATACTCTCGATTTTCCCTATGGATGGATACATTGCCTTTGTGCACACTTTACTAGTTGATAGGTGAGTACGCTTGCGTCTCCAATCAAGAAAAATCTAGATTAATGAGGTATTCATTTATTTGCTACTCTATCTATTCCTCGTCCCATTGTAGTACACTAAGTTCTGGTGGCACATTTATGTATTAGTAAGTACTTCTTGTCATAATTAAAACAAAAGCCCCTAGCCTTGTGTATTTGTATCTCCTAAAATGTCATCCATTTGAATGGAAATGCAAAATTGGACGTTGTTGTAGATAGTGATTGTTTGGGAGGTTTGAGCAATACTAGAGCCATAGAAGCAAGTGAGGATGGGATAGTAGAATTTTGTGCGAATGATTTGGTATTTGTTGTAATATCTAGAGCATAGGAGCTTCTGGGTTTACCTTGCTTGGAACTTGGATGATATTTTTCTTCAAACAATCATGCTATAGTGGCTTTCTTTATTAAGGAATCCGGTTGCCATGGTATCACATCATGCTGGATATCCTTCTTGAGGCCACTAATAAAACAATCCAGTAAGGCAAATAAAGATAATTCTTCAACTTGTTTCACCAATACATTAAAAGAAGAATAATACCCAAAGACTATGTGATGTTATTAAAGCTTGAATAATGCATAGAGGGGGCAATCAAAGATAGATGGAGCATAATCTTATTCTATAGCCTTTGACATTGCAAACTATATTTGAAGAGCACCAGATTTTTGCAAAATGTGAAACCAAGGTACCACCAGTCCATTTTTACGAATTGCTGTAACTTTCAACTGATATGGATCCAAGATTTCGTAATATTCAAAGAATTATTCCGCTTTGAATATCTGATGTAAGGCATCCATTCCATCAAAATAGGGAAAATCTAATTTGATAGTTCTCATTTGAAGTGAAATTCCATGTTTCCACTCATAAGATTCAGATAATTATTGTGAGATATTAACTCGAGGGTTGGAAGATGACTAAACTTGTTGATTTTCAATATATTTGGAGATGGTAGCAATATATTGCTTTAGTATCTCAAATCTTTCATCAACTTATACATCATATTGATCTATTATCGCTAGAATAGTTTCCATTTTGGTAGTAAGATATTTAAATCTAGTGGCTTCGAAAATAAAACTCAAATGCTTGCAACTAACGTAAATGAAAGCACCAAATATATGAATTAAGGAATTTGAATTAAGGAAAAGAGCTTTCTATAGTGGAGATCTTCACACATATTCAGAACTAGGAATTCAAACATCTATGATCACCATTCACCCAAGAATTAACAAGTTATTAATCTCACTACAATTAAAATATGAGAAGAAGAAGAAAAAAAACCCACCCTTATTGAGGTCCCCTGCAGCTATTAAAAGGCAATCCATGAATAACTAGAACCTCTCAATCTCTTCCTGCTAAAGAATATGAGTCTTTCTCCACTTGCAATGATTTGATCTACTTTTTCCTCCCCATCTCACTCCATAACAAACTCCTTATATAGTTGGTTGTCCCTCCTCAAATAAGTGGTCATCCATTTCTCACCACTGTGCATCACGTGAGTGGATTAGCATGTGCTAACCGAAAAAGATTCCTCCACACCGCATGTGATATAATCTACTTAATCTTCTATTGATTAGAGCTCCTTTTTCTTCCATGCACTCATCCATTTGTCCCATTATTAACTCGTCATCATGCCCCAGCTTCATTTTCACCTTATGGGGTCGTTTGGTTCGTAGTAATGATATATTACCACAATAATGAGATTACCGTGGTAATGAGGTCGGGAATGTTATATGCCCGGAAATGTTGTGGTAATGTATGATTACTATGTTTAATTGAGAACTTTATATTGCTGATAATCTGTCATTACCATGTTTGGTTAGTCATGGTAATCACCCCAATAATATGTCAAATTTATCGAAATACCCCTACATATAAAATTTTGAAAAATTTAATTTAAAATGATTTGAGAATTAATTAATTAATTAATTAATTAAATGATAATATAAAAAAAAATATTTTTTACAAATTTTTTAAAAATACCTTTGTATTTAAAATTTTGAGCAAATTTACCATTATTTTGCCATTCATTTAAAAATAACTTTCTATTTAAAAGTTAATTCAAGGAAATATAATTTCAACCATTCTTTTGCTGAAATAGTCAAAATACCCCTACATACAACTTACAATTTTGAGCAAATTTAATATAATATGTTAAATTTATCAAAATACCCCTACATACAAAGTTAATCTAAAGACTCATACATCTACCAAGATAATATTATCACAATTGAATACATAACAACACAAAGCAAATAAAATGTTTTAAGCATATAAAATTCAGTCACACATTACTAGTTGCACAACACAACATATAAAATGTTTACACAACACAAAAATAATACATAACAAGCAATCCACATAACAACACACACATTACTTGTTTTACTCAACATACATCACACAATTTAAATAGTCATAAAAATCCATCAAGTTTTAATAGAGTTAATGGTGCTTGAGATGTGTTTTCCAGAACTATCAATCCAAGTTCAAATAGAGTTAATGGTGCTTCAGAACTCATCATTGCCAACGTCTTGACCTAATGTGCATTTACGCTTAACTTTCTTTAAATGTGCATCTTGTGATGGACCTGGTTGTGAAGTGGCAGTGGCAGTGGCAGTGGTAGTGGCAGTGGCAGTGGCATTAATTGGGCTTAGATCAGGGACACTTGTATTTTCTTCCCATCTAAGTCAACAAAAGCATCTCCTATAGATGGTTCAATATTTTCTACAGTTTCCTCATTTTCAATATCTTCGGCAGCATCAGCTGGAGTTTCAGCACCCTCCTCGATGGCTCAATCTTTCCTAAATACTTTACTCAACTCTTCTAAGTAGGGGAAAGGCTTGTTCCTTAATCCAACAGCACCTGGGTGACTCTGAAAACAAACAAAGAAATAAACTGTAAACATCAACAAGATTAATAAATTGTAAAGACGTGTAACCAAAAATTTTAAAAATCATAAATTTCGATTAGATCAAAATTACCATCACCCAATCATTAAAGACAGTAACATCACATATGATGCATTTTGTGTTATCATTTCAACCAAAACCACTTGCCTTTGGGCCCAACATCTCTTGAATGGCATGGAATTATCTTTTCCACAACTTTACTCTTGACTCAATATGGGGTAAACCCTTGATATCATAATCAGGTAGCTTCTCACGCATCCATTTCTCAAGCTGTGCTAAATAACCATGACAAAATTGACCATTATCAGCCTTCTGTTTGCCAAATTGAGCAAGCCTAGTCAAGCATTCAACTAACATGAAATCTTTTTCTGCAATCCAAACATGTTTGCTTCCTTGTTTTGCTTTTCTATTGCTTTTTTCTCACTTGTATCAATCTCATCATTATTCTCATTTTTAGCCATCCTATGTCAAAAAACAAAAAAATAAATAAATAACACATACACAAGATTAAACATAAAAAGGAAATAACAATATTAAATTAATGTCATTTAAATAAAAAGAAGTTATATAATAACAACAACAACCACAACAACAACAATAATTAATCATATAATAACACATGGCTATACATAAAAGATTGCATGTCTATTGATTACACATGTATATCAATTACCCTACGCTATGTTGGCCTCTAGTATGCCTCCACTGATTAAACATATCAACTGTCAAATTAGCATGCCATGTTGTCCAAGCATCAAATGATTCAACAAAGGTAATTCTATCACCATCTAAGTCTTCTCTTGCAATTACTTCTCCAATTGTTTCTTTTAAAGGATCAATAAGCATTTCTCTCCTAACATGGTTGTGTAGCAATGCACAAGCAGATATAATCCTACATCGTGTTTTCACAGAATAATATGACCTTCCCCTCATAATGGCCCACTTTCCTTTTTGTAGACCAAAACATCACACGATGACATTTCAAGCAAAAGAGTGCTTGTAGTAAAAGAACTCCTTAGGTGTGGTAGGTTGGCTACCTTGCCTCCAGTCATTTAAGTGGTATCGTTGCCCTCTGAAAGGAGTAAGAAACCCTTCTCCATTTGGGTAACCGGAATCACATAAATAATAGTAACCTACAACCATGTTAAAGGTTGTTAGCACTTTAACAAAACAAAATTTAAAAGCTAACTATGCTAAGTGATTGTATACCCTGTGGGACTCTTAAACCATTTATCCTAGAAATCGCATCACGCAACACCCTAGAATCAGCTGTTGAACCTTCCCACCCTGGTATAATATAAATAAATTGCATGACTTGGGAGCACACACCTAATACATTAGTCATGATCTCATTTTTTTTCTTGTCCAATAGCTAGGTTTGTCAATTGCATGGGCATTTACTTTGATGTATGTTCCATCTAAAGGCCCGAGATAATTCTATAAAATAGACTAATGTTAGTATAGTAAGCTTTGATTTTTTTTAAAGAATTAAACAAATTAATTTTTTTTACCTTAAACCATCGCCACTTGTCATTGGTTGAGTTCTCACGAACTAGTTCTGGTTGTTTGAGTAAAACTTCATGGCATTTCAAAATTGCATTTAAGACACTTTTAAAATGTCAACTTATTGTCTCACCGAATCTATCTATTTTTTTTATCATGTGAAATGGTATATAGGAAAGATGCAACCATTTCCACAATACACATGTTCATAGTATCTCCTAGTTTGCCAATTGTGGTAAGTAAATCACAAAGACAATGAAATGTCTTTCGATCCATATGAATACTCTCAATGCAAGCTAGATCACTCTCAAAGATCAACCTATATATATTGACACCCCTGATCAATTGCCTACCCACTCTATCATAGGCAATTCATGGCCTCTTTCTTCTATACCTACGCTCCAAGGCAATGACATAAACTAATATAGCTAGTTTATTCATCATCTCCGCATACAATAAGTTATGGTTGCAAGCAAACTAAAATTTTCATGCGAGAAAAGATCCATCTACAAAAAAAAAAAAAAAAAAAAAAAAAAAAGAATATAAAATGAACATCTTTGTAATAATTGAAATAGTCATTATGAAAAAAATACAATAGAAATTAATTGCACATAAATCAATGACGATCAAAATTTAGATACAATAGTTAATCAAATATACATTTACAATAATTGGAGTGCATGCCATAGGATGACATGGAACGATATACTGGAGTACATTTTCTGTCTTGCATTTCATTGGATTTCATTATACATATCTAGCACACAGAATAAGGCAAATGACAAATCAATTGTAGGAATCTGATCACGCACTCTTTTGTATTTTTTTTTATTATAATCCTGCTTGAAAAATCACTAAAGAATACTAGAAAATTGGGAATTTTTATTATTATTGTTCTGATAATGAAATGAAATAGTTCCATTTGGAACAAGTCAAAATAATGTCCTTTGGGTACAATCCATATTAATTATCTCAATAAATACACACTCCACTTCACTAAAATAATAATAAAAAAAATTCCTCTTCATATACTTCAATTGCAACAAGGAACAATGCCAAACTATATCAAAGTTCTTTGTCGCATAATAAGCCGGAAAAACAATGAATGTCTTTGAACAAGTCATCTCTGTACTAAAACCAATCCATTCATCAGTAGCTTTCTCAGTACTACACCTTTGAACACTATTTCAACTTTGAAAAAAAATTCACTAGAGTTTGTTATGGACTGGATGGAACAATGTGTTTATTATTATCATAACATCATATTTATCCTAAGTTGATTATGGTTTATCAACTTTTATATATATACTAAAATTAAAAATTCTATATTTTTCAATGGATCATCATATGCAGGTTCCAAAAAATTGCAATTTCCTTATCAAGATGAGAAAAGCACATGGAATTATATGGTTTGCAAGGTTGGTAATTATGCAGTGGTGAGATAAGATAGGAAAGGAGGAACCATAAAATGGAGGTGAGGGTAATGATATAATTCAAAAAGGAAAAGGCCTTCAGGCATGAAGCGGCATGGCGGTACGGTGGTGCTGTAGCGCAAAGGTGAAGCGCACAACGGCGCGGCGGCAAGGAGCTGAGGCGCACGACGGAGAGGCGGCACCCCGCCGTTGTGGCACGGAGGTGAGGTGGGATGGTGGAGCGGCAAGATAGCGCCATGGCGTTGCGGATGGCGTCGACCTATGGTTTGATGGTGTCGGTTAATGAAAGGGAGAATAAAAACCTTGGGTTTTGATAAGGAATTATATTAAATTAATGGGGGGTATAATTGAAAATAAAAAAAAAACATAACAGATTACCACCAACTTGGTAATACACCTATTTTGGTGGTAATAACATTACCACCTTATTTGGTAATATTTCACTATTGGTAATCTCACATTACCATCAACATTACCACTACTACAGTAACCAAATATGGTAATTTGAACACATTACCACCAGATTCGCGGTAATATTTTCACATTATCGTGAACCAAACGCCCCGTAAAGGATAGTGTAACATGGGATGCCAGATATATTCCCAACAACATTCACTATGGGTGTGTTTGGTACGAAAGTGGTCACTAAAGTGACCTAAGTCTAGAAGTGCTACTTTTGTTGAAGTGAAAAGTTCAGCTAGAAGTCCCCAATTCTAACTGTTTGGTTGGATGGGGAAGTGTCAAATTACAAACCACTTTGATTATTTGGTTGGTGGAAATGAAACTTTGTAAAAAGTGACTTCATCAATTCATGATGTTTGGATGGGTGAAAGTGAGCTTCCACTCACCATTTCAAGATGGGGGTAAGTTTATCCCTATCCTTTTGCAAGGTTGGGCTTAAAATTTTTAACATGTTAATTTCCTTAATTAGTGCACTAATTTGTAGATTTTAGCTTAATTATTTTCCTCAAAAATGTCAAAAAAAATGTATACTTATGTAAATATTTGTACGCATATTCTAAGTTAAAAATAGCATACATGTTAATATTTTTTTATGTTATTTATGTAAAATAATCTATTTGTTACCTAATAGTTTAGTTTTCATAATTTATTTGCCAAAATAATAAATTATTTTAGAATTGATTATATTAGATGTAATGAAGAATTACTTTGAAATTTCCAACTTCATTTTTTCAAATATGTCAAAGGCTAAAATTATCATTGATGTTAATCGTTTTTTGTGTTACTTGTCCTAGACAACATAGGGACAGTGTCCAAAGGCCAACCATTTTTCAAACTATTTTATTAGCCAAAAATTTTAAATTACTTTGAATTTATTACATCCTAGAAAATGAACAATAATATGGATAATAAAAAATTCTAGAATGGTATAAATTAATTACTTGTGATAAGCTGAAAAAATTATAAAAAAAAAAAAAAAGCATTAAAACCCCCCATCTAAACTACTTGATCTAAAAATAAATGAGTCGAGAGCACTACTAGATAGCACAAATGTATGTTTTATTTGATCTATAGCAAGAACAACAGGTAAATTTTTTAGTAGGTCACTAAACTTTGGCTCATTTTCATTTTGATCACCAAACTTCAATTTGTATCAATTTGATTATTCAACTTTAATTTTATTTCACTGGGTAATAAATCAAGAGATTTTGGCCCCCAAATGAATGATGTGGCTCTTTTTCGATAACATGGACACCTCTAATAGACTTAATAATATGTCATGGGGAGGACTAACTTAGATTTTTAGACAGCCAACCATGTAATCAATTAGGGGTTGAAATATTTGATTTATTGCCTGTTCAAATCAAATTAAAGTTGAGTGATCAAATTGATGTAAATTGAAGTTCAGTAATCAAAGTGAAAATGAGCCAAAGTTTAGTGACCTACTAAAAATTTTACCCCAAAAACAACAAACGCTGGATTGCATAACACAATGAATTGCACATCTAATCTATAACATAAATGGAGTCTGCAACCCTGGTGACAATTTAAGAGACACAAATGTATTCTTCATTGATATAGTACTAGAAAATTACAAGAGTTCAACTAAAAGAAGAAACAAACCCTAGACCGTAGAACTGAATGTGAACAATAAATGTTCACTTGTAGAAGAAGTGTCAAAATTCAATAGAAAAAATAATAATAATTACATCCTTTTACATAAAGGAAAAGAACAATTCCAAATGCAGGTAACTTGAGAGGGACACTCCCATCTCACGAGTAAACTCCATCTTCAATTGCATGGCTTAGTTTACAAAAATTCAACCACAACACTTCATTGACCAAAGTTAGATCTCTTTTTGCTTCTAATATCAATACACACAAGCCGACAACAAAATCATAAAAACAAAAATGTAAAAAAGGAAACACAGGCTGCAAGAAACCACAAGCAATGAAAAATATACGAACAAGTGAAAATGGAAACCATTTTAGTAAATAACAATCGAATGTGAGAAAAAAAATGAACAAAATAGTCTGCAAGGGTGGCATTTGATGCCTCCCAATTGCCTCATCATACTTGGTATACAAAACTACTAAAAAAAAGGCTACTCCAATTAAATATTGAATCTACTCAACTCATTTAAGTTGCTCCATGGCTGCAAAAGAAAGCGTTGCACTATCCCAAGCATTGCCTTGCGAGTGCAACCAAGAGTTGTATAAAGCCCCATTACATGCTTGCTTCAAAACACAAGTAAAAAATAAATAGCTAAACCCAAAACTTTGCATGATCACATAACAAAAAAAATCATAGAGAGCAATTCATAAAAGAAAAAAAAATCAAATACCTAAAAGCATTATAAAAAAAACAAAGATAAAAATAGCTGGTATGAACGTTCAAGACATCAGAGGAAAAAATTGGTGATTGTGACTAGGCAATACCTAAAAAAGTAGTATCAGTGATGACCAAGTAACAGATAGAGAGTAATCCATCAAACCACAAGTAAAAAAGAAGAAAGGCCTTCTACCTTGTAATCGAGGTTGTGGATGCTTATAAAATACCGTAAGAGGCATGCGACCGACAAAGTAAGCCAATGGCGATGCGGCTAGGTAAAGGCAAGGTGGCAAGAAACTTCACAGCACCAAAATAAGATATACCAATAGGGCTAAGAAAGATGTTTGCAATATTAGATATGTTAGTGCAAGAGCACTTTAAGTTAGCATAATTTAACACCTAGACAAGGTGCCGTAGCAATCATAGTGACGTGGCATGGATAATGACATGTAAGCATGATGACATGGCAAGGTGACTTGGCTAGGAGGAAAATATCTTTGAAGATCTTGATGAAGTTATTTTTGGCAAGAGGATCAAGCAAGCAACAACTTGAAGGCAAGATCTCATCAAGACCATATTTAGGAGATGTGATTGAAGACTAAATATGGACGGAGCTTAAATGAAGAAATACCTATCAATGGTAAGATTTGAAGAATATTGAAAATATGATTTGAAGAACCTTAATAGATTTGGATGAAAACTATTAAGGGTATAATTTGAAGACATGCCTATTTGTGGCATAATTGAGCTGATTGATTGAAGATCTTTGGTAGAAGATTTGAAGACCAAACTTTGGTGAATTGAAGATCAAGTTTGGAAAGTTTTGTGAAGACGCACAATGGTGTGCGCCCCTTGCGAGGGGATTGTGTGGTGAGGAATTGAGGAGGGAGGTTAATTGACGGTAGTCAAGATCAAGTGATCTGGCTGCATCGACTCGGACTAAGCATGACCAGGTGGTTGATGGGTCTTGAGGTCGCTTAGCAATGGAGCCAGAACTTAGTCGAGCCAGCAGTTAGGGCCATGTTGCAACATATGTTACAACAGAAGTTGCAACAGTTAATTTCAGAAGGTTCTAAAGTTAGTAGCCGCGGAGATTCTAAAAGAGGTATGGACTATATTTGGGACATTTAGGCGTCTATATATACTACCTTGGTCTGAGATTGGGTGTGACTCTTGAAAGAGGGAGTAGGGAGGCACCAGACAATCTAGAGAGGGTAATATTCTTGTTTATGTGAGAGAGTGACAAAGTGTTTGTACTCTTCTTTTATTACCTCTTTTAGTGGAGTATTTGTCTCCGGGCTTGGCCGCCCAGACGTAGGCGAGTTGACGCGGAACTGGGTTACCAACTTCTTGTGTCTCCTTCTTGTTTGGTTTGTGTGTGCTTTTCTTTGAGTATTTGAGTGTTCTTATAACCCACAAACCATAACTGGCGGAACTAACAAGATAAAAGATAACAAGTGGAGATTTAGCTAACAACTCTAGAAACTAGAGACTAACTACTAAAAGGATAGTGGATAAGGGCAGCCAAAAGCCCTAACAAGTGAGAAATTGGGAAGAAGAGAAATATGAACATGGATTCATGCGTGGTATTGTAGAGTTATAGAAGTGGAGGTGTTTACAATACAAACCCTTATGAAGTATTGTGGCCAAAGTTAGCCAATTCGACGACGTTAGTGAAAATCGCCAAAGTCCCACTTTAGTTGATTTTTTGCCAAAGTCAAAACACTAAACAGGGTGTGGTTTGGAAGTGTCACATCACTTTGTTCCCCACTTCAGTGAACCATACATACGAAAGTCACCCTGAACCAACACTTCGGTCACTTCAACCTAGAAATCAATGAACCAAACATGTTCTAAGTCTCATGTGAATTGAAGAAGTGAATAGGTGACTTAATTTTTAGAAATATTAATAATTCACTATAAAAATTATATTTTTTTAGTAATAACCAAAGTCGTTACTAAAAGAAGTAATTTTTGTCACTTTATTAATAGTGGTCAATTTTTTAGGTTGTCGCCTCTCGTAAGTATCTCCGTAGCAAATACAATAGTAATCACTTTAGAAATTTGGTCACAATTACACAAAAAATTTGTAACCAAATTATTGTCACTAAAAAGCTTAATATTCATGATAAAACTATGTGGTCACAAATACCCAAACTTTGTGGCTAAATTGTTGTCACTAAAAATATTAGTATTTGTAATAAAACTATAGTCACTAAAACCTTACTGTTTGTATTATTTTTATTGACACAAAAAAATATGAAATAGTGACTAATAAAGTGGTCACAATAGTTCATATAATTGTGACACTGTTGTTGACACTAAAATAATTTAAAATAGTAACAAAAACCGATGCTTTGTCACTAATGTTGTTTAGACATAGAGTCATATGTTTATTTTTGTCACAAATAAATTTATTAATTTAATAATAATGTTGTCACTAAATAAAAATTATATGAATACAATTATTTGTGATAAATAAAAATTTATATCTTAGACAATTTTGTCAAAAAAAAAAAATGTGTGACAAAATATTGTCACACAAGCAAATAAAAGTATTTAATATTATATAAAAATAGACAAATATTGCTAAAAAGTGTAAAATTCTTATTTCAAATATATAAAATTAGAAATTTAAATATCCACAAATACAATTATAAAATTACCCTAAATTATTATCTAATGTAAATTTAGAGATGAAATACTATACTATGCATTTGAATTTTTCTTTTTGCTTTTCAGTCTCGACTTCTACTAGAATTTAACTCTTTTTTTGGGACTTAAATGTTATTCCCTCTTTTTTATACTTATTCTGCATATTTAGAAGAAAAAAAATTAGAATCTAATAAAATAATTTTAAATTTTTCAAAAAAATTATAATTTAATTATAACTTTCATACCATTATTTCATCTCTCAATTGAGAAGAAACAAATTCTACATTGAATTTGGCTTTTTGTTGTTTTAAATAGTTAAAAAAATCATTAAAAAAAACCCACACAATCAAAATCTAAACAATATATTTCTAATATGAACATAAGATCCAAAGTGCCAAAAATAAAAACATTAACAAACAACCATCATTGGAAAAATCCAATAAACCTAACTTTGAAGATGAAAAAGATAAATCAAAATAACAATTATCTCTTATTTATTGCATAAACTAAGGAAAATAATTTAAGAAAAGGAAAAGAAGCAAATTTTGTGACCATCAATCATTTGCATCTCTACATCTTAAGCTAGTTGAGTCACTTTACTTCTCTGAATCAAATAAAGCAAAATTGTTGTCACTGATCTCCTTAGGCACATAAGTACTTAAGGTTTCATCATCTTTGTTTATTCCTTTTATATGTTAAGTTTATTGATGATATATATCTTTTTAAATTTTAGTTTTTTAAAAAACAATTTACATTACCCAGATTTAGTTTTGTGAGATTTGGTAAATATCAATTTAATTTATATTTTAATATTTTAATTTTTATTTAATAAAATAAATTCTAGGTATGATATAAATTAAAGTCATGTTTTATAAGCCTTATAATATAAATTTTGTGTATCGGATAAATTATAATTTTAAAAACCTTTTAAATTTTATTTATAATTTACTTAGAACACCTAATAAATTTTTAAAACATCTATACATAAATCTTGAGACTGGGTAGGAAAAATAAACTTTTTAATATTTTATTAAGAATATAATTTTTACAACCGCGTATACTAATTTATAAAAGACTATATATGTTAATTTATATCTTTATGACGGCATTCAGTAGAAACTACATTTTTGAATTTTTTTTATCCAAATTATCGACATAAAAGATAAGATGTAGTCACAAAATAATTAAACATTACAACTAATCTAAACTGCAGTGACAATTAACCTTTTTTTATCACTAAATTGTTAAATTTTTTATGACAAAACTGTTGTAACAAATAGATGTTGAATAATGGACAACACTTTCGCCACAACAAATAGAAAATTATAGTGACGACAATATGTCTTATCACAATTACACATCATTCTCATTAAAAAAAAATTTTGACACCAAACTTTATATGCTTTTAGTGACAAACATTAGACAAAAAAAAAAAATTGTGCTATTAATATATTAATAGTGACGACTTAATTATGATATATACTATATTGTCACAATTATCATTATAATTAATAGTAACAAAAACATAAGTTATCACAATTAATCTAAATAATAGTGACAGAAAAGAGTTGTTCTTCTTATTTCCCCTTATCCAATTTACCTAGATAAGCAACTATTTAAAAATACACTGAGCTATATTTGGCTTTTCATATATTTAGACTACAAATATTTACATTCTTTTAAGAAAAAAATTGTAGAAATATTTATCGTTATAATTCCTTTTTGCTAACTTACGAAGATATGTATTTCTTTAATTGCTCAATCTGTGCTCAATCTGTGCTCAATCTGCCAACTAATCCAAACATAATCAGCATCAATATGGATTTTAAAAATCTTACAATCTCACAAGGTAAACATATTAAAAACTATTTATCTTCTAACATTAATGCAGAACTAATACTTACTTTGAAGAAGTACTCATGAGATATTTGATTGCTTTTCTCATGGGAATAAATTGTTTTCTCTTCCTTGATATAACTTTTTTTATGGAAATCATGAATTAACTTAATTGGTATATGGAAGGATTGATTTATATAGATTTATAATTAATATAGTGCATCCATCAGGCTACACCACTGGTGTTCTAATTCGAGTAAGTATTTAATTTTGTTATTGGAAATCTTAGATGGGTTGTTTTAAATAAATTAGGATATAGGAATTAGTAATTATACTTACATGTAATTTTTTCCTTTGTAGTATGTTTACATAGCTTAAATTTTTTTTAGGTATGATTAATATCAGATATATTAAAAATATAACTTTAGACATAAAAGAAAATTTTTGAAGATACTTGAGAATGTTGCTAATTACACTTGCCCAAAGAAACATTAAATCATACTATGAAATTCAAACTGAAAAAAATTTTAGATCCAGATACCTAACTATTTTTATGAAATTTCTTGTTAAGAAAATAGAAAAAAAAAAAAGTAATAATGTATATGGAACCCTTTCAATGGGGAAATTCAAACTTCCTTTTAAATGGTCTTTTGTAATTTTGATAGAGCAAGAAACTTATGTAAGTCACGGTCATACAAAAATACAACTTTGACTCTATTTTGGTTTAATTTTGTTATCCATTTTTTATAATTATTAAATAATGTGCCCTTTTTTAGGAGAATATTTGTTAAATGCATATCAAAATTAAGGTATTTGCACGTTATACAATATATATCTAATAAGTCATATTGGATTTATAAAATGAATTTAAATTATTGTTTGATTATCAATCTTATGCCACTAACAAATCTATTTAAATTATTGAAGTTTAAGATAGCATGTACCCTTTGGTCATTTGAAATCAAAGGTGCAACAACACAGAATCAAAATCAAGCTATAATAATTTAATACAAGTGTTGAATTGATTATGATACAATTACTAACTTATAATTTTTTTGTTAAAAAAATTATTTATTTATTTATTTGCTTGAAAGGTATGCTCATCTTATATAATATGATAAAATTAATAACTTTCTTATCATTCATGGAAGATAAAGCTATTGTGACACATTATTCAATTCAAGAATAAAAGTAGATCATTGATGAATATTTTTCAGCAAAAAATAAAAATAAAAACTCCACCTTTTTTAACTAAAGAAACGCTAATGTTAGTTGGAGTATTAATATATTGTATATAAAAGCTTGACCGACTTTAATAAATATATATATAATCATGCTTGAAACTCAAAGTTTATATATGTATTAAGAAGATACACTTTTGAAGGCCAAAGTTATGATGCTTTTCAGGGAATAAAATTATTAAAAAAGAAATTTACATATACCTCCTTGAAATATTTCGATTTTGCATGAAACCCAATTTTGCCACAATTATATATAACTCATTGAAATCTTTTATGTTATGACTAAAAACTCTGTAACATTAGCAATGTTAGTAAAAGTTCATTAGTCATGGTTAACTATGAGTTAATCTTAATCAAAGTTGTGAAATATCTGAATTACCATCTTATCAAGATTACAATTAGAATGGGTTTTTTTTCTCAAAAAAAAATTTATACAAAAAATAAAAAAATATATAAATAAATAAATAGTTCTAGAGTTTCAATAAACACAAAAAAGAAAAAAACAATTACAATTTGGAAGAATCATCTATGAAAAAAATCCGGAGAAAAAAAATCAACAAAAAATAAAAGATAAATGACATAATACCATGTCAATTTCAAAACTAGAGGGCACTTTTCAAAATAATTTGAAACTAATATTGTCACAATATTCTAAGAATATGGCCTATTCCTTTTTTTTTCACCTCAATATGTATTTACACATTGCTAAAGATTTTAAAGAGTTATATTCAATTATTTAAAAAATCATTCAATTTTTTGATAAATCAGATAATTTCATGGATTGTATATATAAAAAAAATCTAAGAAAACCTAAATATATAATTTCTCACAACCATGTTTTTAAAAACTTGGCCACAAAGTTGGCAATACACTTAATATATCCTTCAAATGTGAAATCAAATTTTAAGAATTGTCGATAAAATAGCAATATTCATAATTTTCTTTGGAAAAATCATTGTTTGATGTTGAATATAATCGAAGTTTGGATTCAAAGTTCAACACTTCGTTTTAAAAAGAAAATAAAGAAATCCTAAGAGCTTGCTCTTGTCTTGTGATTGCTTTCAAGCGATAAGGAAAGAAAAGAAAAAGAAGTTGTGATGTTGTTTTCATGCATAATAATTAGCAATTGTTTGACTATTTGGCCAAAATAAAAGACCAAGCATGAGGCTTAAAAACCAAAGAAAGAAACATATGGTCTTCAATTCACAGCCACATGTAATCTTTAGAATGATTTAGCAAAGTTTGACCATTCAATAGTGTCCCAAAGTTTCATAGAATTTCATTAAAAGACTTCTGACTTCCAAGTCAAGGCATTAGGTAATTCAAGTAAGCATATATATATTGGTCAAAAATGTCTTATTAATAATATACATTGTAAATCATTATTATGTACTTATATAGAAATATATCTCTTTGATTAAAAATTAACTGTACAAGATAGTACTGTTCCCCATAATATTAATGCACTATTCACTAGTGTTTAGTACTATTTATATACTGTTTATACACTGTACACTCGTCTTTATTACTATTTATATATTATTTATATAATGTATATCCGGATCCAGTACTATTTTGTACTGTTTACCACATGGGTGTGGGTCCCCTGTAGGAGAAACAATACTTTCACCCATCTAAAGTTGTAGGGCAGGGGAATTTTCCTATGAGTTCTGTAAATCACCCAAACTAGTGCACCTCTGTACTTGTCTGTTCTTTTGACAAATCCCTTGAGTGAGGGGCGCTTGTCGCCTATTAATAATAAAAAAAAAGTCATTATTATGTATTTACATATATGTATATCTCTTTGAATATTAAAAGTGGACTAGAAATTTTTTATAAACATTGAACAATTATCTTTTTATACATCTTGTGAATGAAATAAATAAATAAAAAGAGCAAAGATTCAACCCGTAATTCATATTGGTCAAAAATCGATATTGCTAATATAATTCGTAAATCATTATTATCTTGTAGCTCTTCTTTTTATACATCTTGCAAATGAAATAATAAATAAATATCTAAATAAAACAATTCAATCATTTATCCATATCGGTCAAAAGTGGATAATTGTTGATATAGCTTGTAAATCATTAATATGTGTAGATATATATATCTTGGATTAAGAGTCTACAAAATAATTTTTATAAACATTAAACTATCTTTTAATCCTTGTCCTTATACATCTTGTGAATGAATTAAATAAATAAATAAAAGATTCCACTCATACATATTGGTGAAAAATGGATAATTGGAAATATATCTTGTAAATCATTATTATGTGCTTATATTTGTATTTTTTTTTTAAATTAAAAGTGGGCTAAAAACTTTTTATAAACATTAAACTATCTTTTACCTCCTCTTTATATATCTTGTGAATGAAAATAATTAAACATACAAACAAATAAAAAGAACAAATTAAAGATTCACCCACTCATTGAAATTAGTCAAGAATGACTTATTGTTTGCTTGTATATATTTTTTTCTTATAAAAAAGTTCAACCAAAATTTGTTACAACAAAATAAACTATCTTTTACCTCCCAATACTCTCTATACATATGGGAACAAATAAAAAAATGAAAATTAAGGATCAATCTATATTTTTATAAAATTTTTAAATTAAATTATAACCGCTAGAAATATATAACAAAAATAAAAGAGTTTAATACAAATATAAAAATAAATATGTTTTTTAAGAATGTATATCAATAATTACCTAATTTTATAGAGTTACGCGTTCTTAAAAATATTATAAATAGAGTAAACACTAACTATATGTGTCTTTAGAGTTATCGTCTCTAAGAATGTTTGCTGATATCCGTTAGATCATCATCTAATGGCTATTACTTATATAGAGATTATACAAATTTACTGTTAATTACTTTGTATGATTACTGTTTAGTATTGTTTAACAATGTTTGGCATTATGCATGAGTTGACGATAGCCGTTAGATGCAAATTTACGGCACTATAGGAAGTCCCTAGATGATGCGCCTTTTTATCTCTCTCTTTCTATATATATATATATATATATATATTTGCAAATTTAAGTCAAAAAAATACTGAGATGCTTAAATGTGTTACTCCATTTTATCTTATTTTCTTGTCGTATCTAATATTTGATCTCATTTGTACCCTGATTTCAAATTTAATTGCTACTATGTCCAAAGCCCCTTTTATTTATTCATTTACTGACTTATTAGTCAAGAGATCTTGCCAAACCTAAAATTTAGGAAAAAAATTTCAATAAAACACCACCTAAAGTTTGAAAAAGAAATTTCCATGCAAAATACTTCTTTTACTAAATAATCAACTAGAAAGTAATATATGCAAAATCAAGTGAAGAAAAAAAAAATGCTAAAGTTAATATGTAGGTAAGTATTGAAATTCATTTTGTTCACCCCAACCATTTCATATGGTCATTGTGAACGAGAGTGTTTTATTGCAAAGTTTATTATTTCCTTACTTTTTTTCATATACTGTTTTTTTAGTCTGATTTTCATCTTCAGAATAGCATTATTGAGAGAACATGTGGAATTAATTGGATGGAGTGTTAAGTAGATGATTCAAAGTAATGGTCAAAGTGATTAAAGCTAGTCAAACGTTTGGTGAGACCAACCGCAGGGTTTGATTATTAAGAAAATGCACTCACCTTCCATATATTGATTCATATTTAATGTTTAAAGAAAACGTACTCGAGTCATATATATATATATGAATTTCCTGTGTTTATAAAAATATTATTCATATAAGTACTAGTGAGTTAGGACAGTATAATGCCAATATGGCATTAGAATATTCTATTTCTTTTAATTATATGACTATATATGTAAAAATAAAAAATTACTTAGCATATCAGTGAAACACATAACATAATTATGTGATATCATATTAGGTACAGAGATAAACAAAAAAATTAGTAAAATTGTATTTGTTAATGAGTGCCATGAATATCCAAAAGTTTTGGGGCCGTAAATATTTTAATAATTCTATCCAATAATATTAATTAAACTAATGATCATCAATCCTTGTGTCCACCGAGTAAGTGTGTACGAATTGGTCTATTAATTCCCGATGATTCACATGCTCCTAACAAATGATTTATCCACTTTATCTAAAAAACTGAAGTCATCAAAATAATTGATTATAAAATATAATTCTATTATTAACATTATACTCCTTTTATTTCATATAACCGCGGTTATATTTGGTAAAAAAAATTATTTAAATTATTTATCACTTTATAAACATTAATTATTATTTTTTAAAATTTTTTCATATTTTATTCAATGTTATTTATAATATCTTAATAAAATATCAAAAATACATTTTACCACAACAAAGAATATTTGTCCTAGTTGACCATTGGATAGCCCAATGGTATGATACCAAAGTGTAAAAAGAAAAGATCATGAGTTCAAATCCTTCCTCCAAAAATATTGTTCACCCGAATGAGCGGGCTTTAGTATTGTTTATATACTATAAAAACAAAACATGTGTACTAAACATGAATGGGTGCACTAAGACAAGTGTGATGCCGTAGATGTGAACATGGAAGCGAAGGGATAAAGCATAAATAACTTTATAATTTTAATTTAATTTAGATTTAAAAATAAAATTTGAAAAATCAATCATGTTGTGTAGATCCCATACTTTTAAAGAATTTAAAAAAAAATTGAAAATTTTGGGAGAACTATTTTCTTTTAATAAATAATAAATAATAAATTGCAGCAATATCTGACCAGCATTTGAAGACTTAACCCCACCAAACCCTAAAAAAGATAAAACAATTACGTGACGTACGTTGCATGGCTCTACCCACTCTTTAAAAGCCAAACTTTGACGTGGGCCCACGTGGGTCCCATGACACGTGTCACTTGATATAAAATTCCATTTATTTATTCTTTCATTCACACTCATCATGACGAGAGTTTCTAGAGAAAGTATCACGGAAAAGGACATCGCCCGTGATCCGGAATGTACGGTCACCACTTACTTTAACCGCCACCCGCGAATCGAACCCGACGCTGGATCACCGTACACTACGCCACGTCAGACACAAACTTCTGGAAATCAACGGTTGGTGCTAACTTTCGGTTTCTTTTTTTTTTTTTTTTTTTTAATGTGGTGTGTTTTTTGGGAGTTAGTCACTGTTGGGAACTAGTCACGAGCCACTCACGGCTTTCGGCAGTTCTGATGATCTGGGGTACTTGATAAGGGGTTTGTTGGTTTGTCTACGTGGCGGTTTTTGTGTGGAAGTTTCTTGCTTTGCCGAGGGATAGTGTACCGTTTTCGGGTGGAGGTCATGTGTTCGGGCATGGACCCACGTGTCACCTGCTTGGTCGGTTGTGATTGTGCGGTCTGATACACCCACCTAATCGTTTAAGCATATAAACCCCTTTTTTTACTTTTTTTTTTTAAAAAAACTTTTTCCTTTTTTTTTGGGTCCCTGTTATCAAAAGTCCCTTTATCTTCTTTTACTTTAAATTTATTTTCAAATAATATATATATATAGTAATTTATTTTTTCTAAGGATAATAATAAGTAAACAAATAAAAAAACATTGGAGTTTCGGATTGTTGAAAGATGTGAGGCGCGTGATTAGAATCGGACGGTCAGGAAGGAATCTTGATAAAATGAGAATGACGAAGTTGGGTCTGGGATGGGGCCCACGTGTGGAAAAACCCACACGCACGTTTGGGAGACTGCGAGGGGCATGGGTGGAATTCCACGTCACACAGAGAGAGAGAGAGTGTGTGTGTAAGATGTTCCGCAGTACGGAATTGCGGAAAACGTGAACCGGTCCTTCTGGGTCCCACTTCACTCCTGCCGTTGTTTTCTTCACCTTGATTTATTTTTATTTTCTAATTATGCCCTTCTTCTTCTGGGAAATTATGAGCCAAAAACTGGGTGTGAAATTACAAGAATAACCTTGTGAGTGCAAAAATCACGCTGAAATGTTTGACCAGGAAAAGAGAGATGACCGCCCATAAATTAAAAAATTAAAAATAAAATTTGTCAGTTAAACATGTGCTAGTTATAACATGCAGTGGAGTCCATGTGAATGGAATATGTAATTCAATAAATTTACAAATTATACTTATTTCAGTTGTATTTCAACTCACAAAATTAGTTAGATGAGAGGATTAGATTTATATATTTATGCTCAAATATTTTAAATTTACTTCACATTTAAATTCATGTTTGCTAAATTTATTTATTTAATTACAATTTCAAATTTTATTAAAATTAAATAATATAAAACCACTAATTATCATCTTACTAGTACTAAAATCAAGTGTGTTTGTTTTTTTTGGTAAATACTAATTAAATTTCTTTAATAATGTTTGTTAGGAATGAATTAATCGGCAACGGAAATAGAACAACGGAAGATGCAATAGAAACATTTTGGATAATTAAGATTCATGATACACTTTATATATATATATAATTTCTGAAAATTTGAACATCAAAAAAATTTACTTACGGGGAATTAGAATTGAATTTTATTAGAAATTCTTTATCCTCAATATCAATAGGGAATTTTTTTTTTTTAATCCACACAGTTTTAATTTGAAAAAAAAAAGTACAAAATAGAAATGTTTTGTTTTTTTTTTTCAAAATTTAGATATTTTAAGGGCATGTAAATAAATTAAACTAAGAACCGTGGGCTAGTCTATTAACAAGTATAATGGTCATAACTGAGAGGTCTCAAGTATCATTTGATTCGTTGTTCGTTCCCTTTGAAAAAAAAATAAATAAACAATGACACATTGGCAGAGATACCCAGCACGCACAGTTAAGTTAAGTCACTTCAAAAACCAAAACACCTGCGCGCCATAAATATCCCACCCAAACGATAATTAAAGGGTAAAAGAGTCAAATCATCCACAAAAATGTCATGCCAGAAGACTAAAGTGATGTCCATAATCATAAGGCTATTTTCGTCCAAACAAAAAAGCTGGTCCGTGATTCCCGCCCCAATCCGTCAGCTTTTTGGTCGGAATTGGGAGCGTTTAATGGTGACCCAAGTAAACAAACAATAAAACAAATTTATAAAAAAAATTAGAATTCTCTGTCCATGTTAGGCGGGACCCACACCTGCACGGAATCACGGCCTCACGGAAACCGTACTTAAACGGACTACGGAAGTTAAGAATGCTCCCGCGGTCCCCTGCCCCGCGCCCCTACTTTTAACTAACTTATACACACACCCAATTAATTAAAAAGAGTAGGTGGTTCTGGTGCACACTCCTTATCTGATTAGGTCTCACCCGGTCCCACACTGACCCAACATTTCAACTCGGGCTCATCCTCATCTTCTTGACCTGACCTGTTTAATTATTCCACAGAGTTCGGAGACTGATTCTTATTAATTTACCTTACATTAAATTAAGTAAAATAATTAAAGGAAACTAAGTATAGCTCAACGATACCCATCTTAATCTTATATTAGGTTTGAAAAATCTTGAGTTTAAGTTCTTCAACTTCTAATACACAAAGTACCTCATAAAAAATCTGTATGATGAGTATTTTTTCGTTTCCAGAATTGCATAACAGAGATATATATGTCCAGAAAATTTGTAAATCATGTGATCAGTGTATTTCTGTACTTATATTTTCATAAAAATAATATAAAATAATTAACTAATTAATTATGAGTAGTCTTAATGTTATAATTCCTTAAACAGTTTTTTTTAGTTTTTCTATAATTTTAATTTAAGCATGTCAATCTTCCTGAATCTTAAACCCTAACTTTAAACAATAAAAACGAGGGGTTGATATGACTCATTTAAAAATAATATATAGACTAAAAACTTACTATTTAAAATGAGGGACTAAAAAATAAATTTAAAAAAATAAAAAGGAATATTTAGATAATTACACTAATTTTAATTAATGTAAAGAAGACAGGAGACAAGCAAGACACAAGGTTAGTGCGGCTGTAATTATTAATCCAGTTCACCAAAGCCACATGGACCAACATAACAACTGATTCTTAACCATCTCCGACGGCACAACGTACCCCTCACCCACCAAAAAAATAATAACAGTTAAACTACACACGCATCACCATCCCCTCGTCCCCCTCTTCTTCATTTTCCCCTTTTTTTAATTATTAATAATTAAAAAACCCATTTATTTATTTATAAATTTATTTATTAAAAAAAAAAACCAAAAGCTTTGGTTTAAATAGAGAGGCAGAGTGGCTGGAATGAAAGCCCAGAGCCGCGCGATCTCGGCGAAGAGAGAGAGAGAGAGAGAGAGAATTGGGGATCTCGGCGATGAAGCAGCTGATCCGGCGGCTGGCGAGGGTGGCGGACGGCGGAGATTACGAGCCTCTGAGGTCAAGCAAAGAGCCGAGGGAGAGGGTGCCGGAAGGGCATGTGCCAGTCTACGTAGGGAAGGAGATGGAGAGGTTTGCAGTCAGGGCGGAGTTGCTCGGACGCCCGGCGTTCCTTGAGCTCCTGCGGAGATCGGCGCAGGAGTACGGCTACCAACAGAGCGGAGTGCTCCGGATCCCCTGCCCGGTGCCGCTGTTCAAGCATGTGCTTCAGTTGATGCTCGCCGCCGGTGGTGGATTCGATGCCGCTGAGGAGATCGTTCGTTCCTTGCCGGAGGATTTCTCCGCCGACGACGACGACGATGACAACGCCTTGCAATAACTAGGGTTAGGGTTCCTCTTTTTTTTTTTTTTTTTTTTTTTGCTTTTTTCTCTTTCTTCTGATTTTCCGGTTTTGGCCCTCCGGAGTCGCCGTTGTATATAACGTCGCCGGCGACAGAGGGTAGGGGTAGTTATGGAATTTTCGTTTGTAGCTGCTAGCCTGCTCCTCCTGAGAGTGGAAATGTCGAAAATGCCCTTGGTTATTGGGTTTCTTTTGGCTTTTGTTTTTTTAAATAGATGAAAACTGTGGGGTTGTTTTGGGTACTTAACTTTACTTGTATTTATTTATTTATTTATTTTGTTTTTTTTTTTTTGCAATGATTTTGTTTTGCTCATTTTCTAAGCTATTGTTTCCTATATAATCTATTTAAAAATATTAATTTTAAAATATTTATTAGAAATAATGTAAAATTATAAATAATTTTTTAAGTTTTAAAACAATTTATTAAATGTAAGGGAAAAATGAAAAATAAATATCAGAGTAATACAATGATTAAAATCATTTCATATAAATTGAATGGCTCAAAAAGGTGGTTCTGCCCGGGTTCAAAACCTATTACGCGCAAGGTAAAAGTATGGTTCGGTGTTGAGCATTGTACCCTCGTCTGTCCCTAACTACCTTTAGATGGGGGGTGGTTCAAAAAGAAATAAACCCATGAAAAAAAAAAATGGGGGGTGGTTCAAAAAGAAATAAACCCATGAAAAAAAAAGACGGTTTAAAAAAAAATAAACTCATGAAAAAAGAGTTTGTAGTTAATAAGTCTTTGTTTTCCAAAAAGGATATAAAGAGAGAGACTTTTACACTCTTATCCTTGAAATAGTAAAAAATTATATATATATATATATATATATATGAAAAAAAAAGGGTAAATGCTATGAAAAAAAAAGGGAAAATTACTATTCACCCCTCGCGAATTGCAAAACTTCCCAGACAGCCCCTGCAAGTTTGTAATACCCCAGAAAGCCCTTCCGTTAGTGTTTGAATTCCTTTTTCCCCCCTGTCGTTCATTTGTACAAGGTTTATGCTGTGAAATACCGTGCGTGCCCTTGCAAATGGTGGGAAAAAAACCGCCCAGTCACATCATGTTAAACATTTTTTATTTGGCTTTTGTCAATCTTTTTTATCCCTGCTTGCGTTGATTTTTCTGAAATAAAGTTTGGAAGATTCATCGTTTGCATTCGTTTGAACTCCGCCGGTTGGCCGATAAGCTGAGATAAGGTGAGAATGTCTTCCTTTCCATCACTTTGATCATCCTTTAAGTGAGAGTACCAATTTATATTTATTTATATGCAGGTTTCAGGTTTTTAATGGAGAGTTTTTGTGCAATTGCAAGATACAACGGTGAGGGACGAGTGCTAGTGTTCACGGCACAGACTTCTTGGGATTCAATCTTAGCGGAGATATGTGACCGATGGGGTCTTGATGTTTCCCATGTTAGGGTGAAGTTTATCACACCCGATGGACATAAAACGATTTGTCCAATAGAAAATGAGGTTGACTTCCAGCGCATGTGTCATGTATACTCACTCTTCAAATGCGCTGCAGTCGATCTCGTTGTTGAGACAGATGATGTGCCATTGTCGCATCATAGTCAAAACGAATTCTTGTCATTGTAAAGTTCTTATCCTTTATCTTTACTTTTGAAGTCATATGTGTTCGCCTAATTATTATAGTTACCGTTTAAATATTGTATTTTTTATTTAACTACACCATTTTCCGTTTAACAAATAGTTTCTGTGTTTAACTTATTATTTTATTGTTTAAATATACATGTTTCAAGGTAACTTATTTTGTTTCCGATTAAGTTACTGATGTTTTCCGCTTAACTGAAGTGTTGGCAGGAATTCTGATTCTGCCAGCGCACCTGTTCCATCTCATGGCGACCCGGACGGTGGAGCATGTCTTCCGTCCTCCTCGGATCATCCCGAAGTGCTGTCGTTGGATATCGGACAACGTTTCGTAGACGTTGACCATTTAAGAGACGCGCTTCGGAATTTTGCAATCAAGAGGAATTTCGACTTCAAATTCATAAAGAATGAGAAACACAGGGTGACTATAGAATGCGCTGCCGTTGGTTGTGGCTGGCGCCTTCATGCATCGAAGGAATACAATAAAAATACGTTCAGAATAAAGACAATGCACCCGTCACACAATTGCGGTGGTGGAATTGGCTCGGTGTCACATCCGAAAGCGTCGAACAAATGGGTAAGCGCACGAGTGATTGACAAGCTTAAAAGCCAGCCATTGTACAGGCCTATCGACATTCAGAAGGACATGTTACGGGAACACGGTGTCCACATTCCATACAAGCAAGCTTGGTTGGGTAAAGAGCGTGCCCGGGTGATTCTCGACGGCAGCGACGTCGCCAGCTATGATCTGCTGCTTTGGTACGTGGATAAGGTGGCCGAGACAAATCCCGGCAGCATTGCGATTGTAGAAAGAGACGGTGACCGTTTTAAACGCGCATTCTTCTCGTTCCGTGCTTGTATCATGGGATTCAAGCGGGGTTGTAGGCCGCTGCTGTTTGTCGACGGTACCCATCTTCTTGGAAAATATCGTGGTACGTTGCTGGGCGCCACAGGCAAAGATGGTAACAATGGGTTTTTCCACTTGGCCTTCGGTATCGTCGACAACGAGACAGATGCGAATTGGACGTGGTTTATTTCCAAGTTAGGTGATGCGTTATACGATGACGGCGATTATGAAGAGATTATTACATTTGTGTCGGACAGGTCTAAGGGGCTTGTGAACGCCATTGCAAGGGTCTTCCCCTCGTCCCCACATGCCTATTGCCTTCGACACTTGGAGGCGAATTTTATGAAAGCAAATGGCGGACTTGGGAAGGCATTGAAGGACGAGTGCTGGGCCATATGTTTTCGTATTGCGTGGGCGTCAACGGCTAAAGAATTTGATGATACGGTGAATGAATTGCGGGCCATATCACCAGAAGCGCACCGCTGGTTGCTTGAAAAGTCAGATTTGTCACATTGGTGTAATTATTTGTTTAAAGGTCAACGTTGGGGCAACATGTATTCAAATGTCGCAGAGTCCTTCAATGCGTGGATAAAAGAAGCTCGCCATCTACCAGTGACGAGAATGGTCGACTCCATACGGTATTTGAATGTTTGATTTTCATTTGGTTTAAACTTCTTCGTCACTGTTTAACTTCGTGTGCTTTACGTTTGCCTATAATGGTTTCTGTTTAACTATGATGGTTCGTGTTTAATTATAATTTTCTCTGTTTAAATAATTACGTTTATGTTTAACTATTCTTGGTTTACCTTAACAATCAATTATAATTTGTTATGATACAGGTTCAAATTAATGCGGATGATATGCACCCGTCGTGAGCAAGCGAACAAATGGGACACCTACTTATGCCCCGATATACATAAGAAGGTAGACGAAGTGGTTGCGGAAAGCCGAAATCTTTATGTTGGTCGTTGTGTCGATGATCGCTATGAAGTCCTTGACCATTGCAGCAACTCCGTCGATCTATCGGGTAGAACATGCTCATGTCGCAGGTGGCAAATTTATGGTATCCCGTGCACACACGCTTGCGCTGCAATAATGCAGACAGACACCAACGTTCATCAATTTATTAGCGACTACTTCACCGTCGAGACATACAAACTGGCGTATAGGGAAGCTATTTTCCCAATACCAGACGACGACAAGCCTACAGACGACAATCGAGAACTCCATCTGCGTCCGCCGGTTACGAGAAGGCAACCTGGGCGACCCAGACGGAAGAGGATCGAGTCGCAAGCTTCCGCGGTCCGCGAGTTACGGTGCAGCCGCTGCCACGCGTCCGGCCATAATCGTAGATCTTGTACTGAACCTGTCGCCGAGTAGGCATTGTAAATAAACACCTGTCTTAACTCATAATAAGCATATTTATGTCTATATGTTTGATATTTACACAGTAAGTTTAAACAGAAAAATATTATTTTAATGAGTACCAATGTTCGTTAAATGGAGACATTACTATTTAAATGGTTTAAGTTCTATTTAAATGGAGAACGGTTTGTTTGAAGGATAACATAGAAATGTAGTACATATCACACCAAAGCGTAGTTGTCCGGTCAAAATTGATCGACCCTTGGAATTCTCATTCGAAGACATTTAATGTATCTCCTGAATCGAAGCAGCCAAGTTGAACGACCCTTCAATTTCCCGTCTACTGTATAAATTGCCTTGGAGTGGAGTGATTAGATTATAAAGTTACAAAAACAATTGATGCGACATCTGCTCGACCAGGGGATCGCCGGGACACATATCGGCAATGTAATCGGTCCATCCTTCGAGATCAGAGAATCCGGAGGCGATGACATTACTGATATGCATCCTGGACATCCCCTGTTCGATCAGATATCCCATCAATTGTTTTAAAACTTTATGAAGGTTTCTAGACACCAACAGATTTTGCAGGCGAAGATAGTACAATGGCCAGGGATGAAGTTACCAAAAACAATTGATGTGACATCTGCTCGACCAGGGGATCGGCGGGATGCATCTTGGCAATGTAATCGGGGATTTCTTCGATATCAGAGGCTTCCCCGGTGGTTGTTCAACTTGCAATTTGAACAACTGCCTGCGAAGCCTCTGATGTGCAAGATTCCTACGATTACGTCGCCGAGTTGCATCTTGCTCATGTCCTGGTGGATCAGATATCTTATCAATTGTTTTAAAACGTGTCCTTGTTTAATATTTATTCTCGTATTTGCAATTTATGTAATGAGTTATTCTCGTATTTGCAATAAACATATTTCATTTCATGTGTGAAACTGTCTCTATGTTTAATAGTTAAACAGAAACGGTTACTTTTAACCATTTAAGTATTAATGTTAAAGGACTACAATGCCGATAGTACAATGGCCAGGCTGATAGTTAAACAGAAACTTTTAAATTTAAATATATACACTTACAGTTATACATAAATAACATTTGTTAAAGATTAACATAGTTAGTTAAACATAATATCTCAAAACAATAACTCAAGTCGGTTTCCCCCCCCCCCCAGTCGAAGACTCGCCTCTTTCTATGGTTCTGGTCCTTCGACCTTCAATGAGTATGCGTGCAACATACTGTAATCGGAAATATGGTAGATCCTTTCGAGGAACGCGTCTCTCTCGTACTCGTCACCTTGGCATGACGAATAATGCCTGTATTCTTGTTTGTCATTGTCAAGCACCACCACATGGAAGCGGCCAATCATGATGATTGGGAAGATAACAATGTCAACTTCATGCCGGTTTCGCGCCGCGTCTCCGATCATAGCGAGCGTCGACTCGCACGCGTCAGGCTGCTTGGACATAAACAATGCCAGTGGACGTGTGATGGACGCGCGTTTCTTATAAGGGTATGGTACCCTCTTCAGTGACTTTTGAATTATGCATACGAACGCGTCCATGACATCGTCGGGAACCGTTTCTTGTCCTTCAAGCATGGAGAATAGTTGTCTCCGTGTAGTGCTGACAAAGCCATTAGTCCAAACGATAGTGCTGCGGTTAAACGGTAACAGACACAGTAAGAGAAAGAAAACTATAATTAACGAGTAAAAGAAATAGTTAAACGACAACAGACATAGTTAAACGTTAAAAGATATGGTTAAACGGTAACAATTATAGTTAAATGGTAAAGGCTAATGTTGATGTAAAAACTTCCTACATACTCGTCAATATAGCAGTTGACGAAGATCGTTATTAACTCTTGCTCGAATATGTCGAGCCGCGTGTGGCCGGGGTATTTTTTCCGATGCGGAATGAAATCGTGCCGTACCTGTTCGGGTGGTTCATTGTTGCTATTGTCCGCATGCGATGCGGCGACCACGACATCGGTCACCGGATTTGTGTCTGTCTGCGACGCTGCTACTGTTGCGTCGTCAGCCTCTCGAGCGATCAGCTTTATTCTTTTGGTTTTTCTCGCGGGTCTCTTCAAATTTGACCGTCTTCGAATGGCGACCGCAATGACCTCATCGTCGTCAAATTCCGAGCTCGTCTCAGTGAAGGCCCCCGCATTCGCCTGGTCTACCTCCGGTGCATCCGAACCGGGAACTTCATTTGCTTGTATGGACGGCTCATTCGAATGTGACCGTCCTTCCATTACATCAACCCGAGCAACAAGCCCTCGGAATTCGGATGTTAATAACTGGCACGCCTGCAGCAGACGTTCGTTGACATCGTCCCTTTCAGCCGGCGGGGTGGCTGCCGTCGTCGGGGGGGCAGCCGACGTCAAGGGGGGTGTTCCCGTACGGCGCGTTGAACTCGTAGTACGTGAATGACGGCTTACGCGCTCGGGAGAGATTGTAGTTTCATCGTGCATTGTCCGTCGGGCGGCCCCAACAGTTATATCTTCATTCGCATTAGCGGCAACCAGCTCACGAAACTAACATATGCAAGGTAAGGTTAGAGAACATGTTTTCTTAAACAAAGACGTCAATATGTAAACGGTAAACGAAATATTTAAATAGTAATGCTTCTAGTTAAACAGAGACTACATATAGTAAATGGTAATATCCATAATTATACGGAGAATTCGGTATGATTACCTCCTTTCCTTCCAGAGATGGCAAAATGGTTTGTATCGACCCTTGCTTCTCGTAGCAAAGCATCCTTGGTGTCTTGCTCAAATTCACTTTGTTTCCGCAACCGGTTAGCTCGTAAAACCATATGTTCAATGCGATCGAGCAACCCTTCACGAACCCCGCCTGAATCTTCTCCCCGGCGCATCTTGCTCGCACTCTTGCGGCAGCTTGTGGGACGTCATCCATAAGCCACTTGTGTGTCGCCTGCGCCCATGCGTATCGGCCCATGCCACGTAGATCGTCGACATAATCAACGACCCAATTTGGAACAGAGCATGACGTATTTGGGAAGAGGACCGTACCCATGAGGTAAACCATCAGGAGTTTGACAAAATTTTCTTCTTGTCCACTTTGTCGAACAACTTGCTCAAGAGTTCTCTTTATAGAGTCTCTGTGTCTCTCGTACGTTCTCGAGAAATACCTCTCTTGGAAAGATGAGCGTGATTTCTTCTTCTGAAAGACGACTTCCTCTCCACTGCAACACACACCAAGAACGAGGGCGACATCTTCAGGCCTGAAACTTAGCATGCTTGTCCCGATCCTGAATTTGCTTGTGCGGTCATCGTAACTTTGCAATAGGAAATCAAGAAGGGCCCTGTCTTGGAATACCGCTCCCACCTTAGTCAATGCTTCGAACGGTGTCATTCGTATAAGTTCCCAGTGCTGTCCATTCATGTAGACCTTCAATTCGGCTATCGTCTCCGCTACCGCTGCCAAGGAGCATCGCCCATTAACTAGGGTTGTCGCCATAAGTCCTCCGTGGAGACGATGTTCGAAAGGTTAATTCCGGTCGTACAGTGGCGAAAAGAGAATATATTCAAAATCCCCAACCTCCGCCTAACACGGACAAGTTATTGCAGTGCCCGTTACGAACCGCCCACGACTTCCCATGTATAGTTAAAAAAAAAAAAACGTTTCGTTCTCTCAATCAGTGTTGTCACACAGAAGCCTGATTACGTACACGAAGGATTTTATATTTAAACATAGAATCTGATAGTTATAATATAAAGGTTTTCGTTAAATGTTAACTATCTTAGTTTAAACAGAGAGTTTTTATCGTATGTATAGTTAAAGGTTTTCGTTAAATGTTAACTATCTTAGTTATTGCAAAAGAATGTATGTTACAAACTTTACAGTAAAATTGAGAAAGAACTTTATACAGGATTGACTCTCGAGGACGTCTCCCCTTTATCCCCGACGCCGGCTGCCCTCCCATCCAAAAGTATGCGTGCGGCGTATTTCAGACGTAAGTACGGCACGTCCGTTTGCGGTACCCGAAGCTTTTCGTCAGCAAGAAGTTGCTCAATGAACCGCATCACATACACCGAGCAGTCAAGACTTCCTCGTTTTTGTCTTGGAGTGCTCCTGTCGTGAATGAGGGCGTACGAGGACGTCGCCGCCTCGCCAAGCTCCATCTCGATGCAATTATCGAATAGTTTCCGCTGTAAACAAATAAATTTTGAAGTCGAGATGGAAAATTAGGAAGTAAGTTATTTCCGTTATAGTTAACACGGGAGCTTACCATTTCGGCGGCGTCTTCGTCGTATTCCTCGCTCTGGCAGGAAGAGTAATGCCTGTACTCTTGCGCTATGTTGTCGAGAACGACGATATGGAAATGGTCATGCAAAATTATAGGCATTATTACGATGTCGACTTCGTGGACGTTCCGCGCAGCATCGTCTATCATGTGGAGAGCGTCTTCCGCCGTGTCCTCCCTTTGGGAGAGGAATAGTGCAAGTGGACGGGTAATGGAAGCGCGCTTCTTATAAGGATACGGTTGAAGCTTCAGCGACTTCTGGATGATGCAGACGAAGGCATCGACGACATCGTCTGTCACATTCTCCTTACCCTCGACCAACGTGAACACGGCCTCGCGTGTCGTCTGAACTGCGTCAGTCCTCCATACGGTAGTCCTGATGTTAAACAATAACGTTCATAGTTAAGTGGATAATGATATAGTTAATTGATAACTTAAATAGTTACATACAATTTACAAACAATTAAATATTAAAGGAGATAGTTAAACCGCAAGTGTATTTATTTAACTGTTAACATAAATATACTTACGAGTCCATGACACAGTTGAGGAAGATTCTTATTATCTTCTCTTCGAATTGGTCGAGACGCGACATTCCGGCATATTTTTTCTTCTTCGGAACGAATTTTTTCTGCGCCTCGTCGACGTCTCGTTGCCCTTCCTTGGCAGCCTCTTTATTCGACTCCGGTACTGCCACAGAGTCTTTAACATGTGACGGTGCCGGTACGGCCACAGCGTCGTCGACGTCTCGTTGCCCTTCCTTGGCAGCCTCTTTATTCGACTCCGGTACTGCCACAGAGTCTTTAACATGTGACGGTGCCGGTAAGGCCACAGCGTCGGCGACAGCGTCTTTTTTCGGTTCAGCTGCTAACGTGGGCTGACTCGACACCGGCAATGCCACGGAGTCTTTATTCACTTCTGGTGCCACTGGCGCCAGGATTGTGTCTGCCTTCGTCGCGCAGCAATCGTACGCCGGCGCCGGTGCCTCCAACACAGGGAGGTCACTGACAAGGGATTCAATTAACGTGTCGACGGCGGCAGTCGCATCATCGGGCAGAGACACATCCATTGCAGCCGGCGGCACCGCTGCCTGTCCTTTTTCCAATGGCGAGCTCGGACCTGAAGTTGGCTGAGCCTCCGCCATTGTTGGTTCGACAGCATTTGGTACTTCTGTTGCCTCGACGTCGGCCGGCGGAGGGAGACACATCGTTGCAGTCCTCCACATAAGCCTCTTCCTGCGCGGGACTCTCGCGAATGCCCTCGCGAGAACGTCGTCTCTGGCAATCGCCGGGGCTGCGTCCGTTGCATTCGGGCTGCCGGAGATCGTATCATAGTCATCCGGCCTCGTCGTGGCCTGCGAACGCGCCTCCAGAGCATCAACGCGAGCAACAAGACGTGGGATCTCTTGCAACATTAACTCGCACGTCTGCAATAGACGTCTGGTCAGCTCGTCGCCTGTTGGTGTCGGGGAGGGGGGTGGAAGGGGGCTTGCCCGTCGGCGAGCAGTCCGTGCGCGGTGCGGGCTCCGAGAAGGTGATCGGCGTCGGACGCGCTTTGACGATGCTGCCCGATCATCTCTCTTTCTCGCAGGCGGAGCGGGAGTCTTGCTCGCCAGCGGAACGGGAGCGGAAGCGGGAGGAATAACACCTCCGTGGCCGGTGGCAGCTCCGCGGATGGCCCCAACAAATATTTGTTCGTCCTGGTTGGCGGCGACCAGTTCGGGAAACTAACAATTGTAAAAATCCAATACGTTTAAACAATAAACATACGAGTTAAATGTTAAGAAAATAATTTAAATTGTAAACATAGTTGTTAAATACGAATTATTATATTTAAACACTAACACAGATTGTCAAACACAAAAACGGTAAACTTAAATGAAGATTCATTAAATAGATTCATTACCTCTTTTCCTTCAAGTGATGAAAATAAAGTCCCCGTCGACACTTGCTTCCGGTAGCTGTTTTCACCGTAGCACAGGATCCTTGGGGTCTTTCCGAAATGCAACTTCTTGCCGGTGCCGGTGAGCTCATAGAACCAGGTGGTCAACGCAACCGAGCAACCTTTGACGTACCCCGTGTTGGTCTTGTTCCCGGCGCATCTCGCTTGCACTCGAGCGGCCGCTTGTGGAACGTCCTCCATTATCCACTTGTGGGTCGCTTGAGCCCATGCAAATCGTCCCATGGCTGGTAGGTCGTCGACGTAGTCAACGATCCAAACAGGAACAGAGCAGGAAGTGTTAGGGAAGAGGATAGTACCCATGAGGTACACCATGAGGAGCTTTACAAAATTCTCCTCTTCCCCCCTCTCGCGAACTATCCGCTCAAGTGTGTTCTTGATGGAGTCTTTATTTCTCTCGTAAGATCTTGAAAAATACCTCAGCTCGAACGGCGAGTGTGTCTTCTTCTTCTGGAATACGACTGCGTTCCCATCACAGCGTAGACCAAGGATGAGACCCACATCTTGAGGTCTGAAACTCACGAGGCTGGCCCCGATCCTGAATTTGCTGCTGCGGCCATCGAACCTCTGCAGCAGAGAATCAAGGAGGGCTCTCTCTTGGAGGACGGCTTCAATCTCGGTCAAAGCCGCGAACGGTGTCCTTCTGATGATCTCCCAGTGTCGTCCAGTCATGTGAACTTTCAATTCATTCAAAGTCTGGACCACCGGTGTCAAGTAGCATCGGCCGTTAACTAGGTTGACCGCCATGACCAATACACTACAAGAAGAACAATACATTTGTTTAGAGTGATTTATTAAACAATAACTCTATTAATTAAACAGAAACTTCCTTTGTTAAACGGAGAGTACGATTGTTAAACGGAAACGACATGTATTCAACATAAAATCCAACCATTACACTGATACTTTTAAACACAACTCATACCCACATCAAATTAACGGGGAAACACACATTATAATCATTTGAAAACAGAATGAGTTTGCATAACCATCGAAAAATCTCCTGCACCACAACACTCTCGCTCTCGATACTGTGCACAGACAAAGAAAACCCTAGACGGAAAATCTCACTGCAAACTACAATATCATCCAATAATGAAACCATGAAAATGTATGGCCAAAAAAACAACAGAGACGATACTTTACAAACGAAATGGCGAAAAACAAAAGAAAAACCGCACAGCTTCATCGCCTCATTACCTTGGTTGGAAAATCGACGAAATGACGAAGACTAGAGCGGGAGTTCTCCTTCGAAACACTGCCGAACAGGCGATGATAGCAAGATGCCCAACCGATGAAGCGGCGATGATAGGAAATAACCGGCGCCAGTAATGGTGTTCTCCAGTGATTAAACAAATAAAAATAAACCGCTTCCTCTTTAAGCGGAAACATCATTGCACACAAGGGCATTATAGTCAATCCACGCTTCAAATGACACAGCATCCCACGTAAGGGCAATTTCGTCATATATATTCAAACTTAACACCGTCAATCACCGTTACAGCATTGGGGGGTTTAAATTTCTATAAAATCAAAAGGAGGGTGTTTTTAGGGATATGAAAATGTGTGGGGTTTTTTTGTGCATATTGCAAACTTTTGGGGTTTCTTTGGTAATTACCTGGAAAAAAAAAGGGTAAATGCCAAACAAATCTACATCTTTAAGAAAAGGATTTGGCTTTCTTTGGATTGAAAGGAAAAAAAATATGGAGAAAAATAAATCAAACAAATAAAACTTTTTATTTGCAGATTTTATTTTCTTTTGCAATGATTGCTTTTTGATGTCGCTATTTCTAATTGTTTTTTATTTGTACTTTTTTAAATTAAATTCAGATATGTTCATTTTATTAAAAAAAATTCATTTTCTAGGACCCATCATTTTTTTTTTCAATTTGTTAATTTGTTTTAAAATTAGTAATTATTATTTTTTTAATAACTAGTATTTTTGCTAGTTGTGTTTGGCTTGAATTATCAAAGCATGCTTGGGTTTGACCCTTTTTAATTTGGTGATAAGTAACTTTTAACCCATAATTAGCACTAATTAAATAACTATTGAAAATTTGAAATTATATTCTGCTAATTATCAATTAATATTATTAATATTAGTTAGTAAATAAACATATTAATTTAATTTCTAATATCCACGATACATATACATTGACAAAATGGCAAGCCATGTCAATAACATTGTGCATGGTTGACACTATGTATAGATGTAGAGTTTATATTTTATCAAAAATATATTTTTATTTTATATAAGTTAAGATTTAGGGCATGTTTGGATAGCCCAGAATTATGGCATAATCTGTACATTATGCCATAATTTTACATTTTCTGAGAATTATGCCATATTGGCTGTTTGGGTACTTATTTTAGAGTATAAAATTATGGCATAATATAGGTATTATAAGAGTGGAATATTTTCTCATTATAAAAAATCTCTCTCTCTTTTGATCGTGCCACCCGTCATTGGTCCACCGCTGGTCCGGCTGGCCTCCGGCGACCGGTTCGGCCAGCCTCCGGTGACCGGCCACCGGTCCGGCCAACCTCCAGCGACTGGCTACCAATTCACCGGGGGTCCGACCACCGGCCGGCCAGCCTCCGGCGACCGGTCACTGGTCCGGCCAACCTCCGGTGACTGGCTACCAGTCCACCAGGGGTCCGACCACCGACTGCCCAGCATCCGGTGACATGCCGGCGATCCAATGTTGGTCCGGGCGGCCTCCGGTAATCGGCCACCGGTCCACAGGTGGTCTAATTGGTTATAAGATGACCTCCGGCGACCGGCCACCGGTGATCCGGGCATCGGCCAGTGGTCCACTGGTGGTCCAGTTGGCCTTCGGTCACCGGTCACCGGTCCACCGGCGGTTCGGTGGCCGACCAACAGATTTTGCTAATTTTTTTTTTATTTTGTTAACCAAACACTCATTCTGTAAGAATAAAATATGTCACAATTTCTGTAATAATCACTTACACTTCCTACATAATAAAATTATGTCATATTTTTTTATTTTGTAGTTTTTAGTAAAAAATATAAATATTTTTTTTTGTAAAAGATTTTATATCAATAAATCAAGATGACTTTAGCTATGTATATATAATAAAGTAAAAAAATATTAAAAAAAATGAAAGCTAGTTCTAGACTTAGAGGTTCTGCATATTAGCAGCCACTAGGTTCAACCAAACCTAAACCTAGCCCCATATTCCAGCTGCTAAGTAGCTCTTTTAGCAAGCAAGCAAGCAAACAAACAAAATAAAAATAAATAAATAAATAAATAATAATAATAATAATAAGTTTTAAATAAATAGATAAATTTAAATAAAATAGTGCACATTAAAAACTAACATCCTTTGGGTCAATAAGCACTGAGTCCTTTGCATAGAGCGTTCACCTTAAGGGGCCGTTTGGTTCGCAGTAATGATATATTACCACGGTAATGAGATTACCGTGGTAATGAGATCGGGAATGTTGTATGCCCGGAAATGTTGTGGTAATGTGAGATTACCATGTTTGGTTGATAATTTACATTACTGGTAATCTTTCATTACCATGTTTGGTTAGTCATGTTAATCATCTCAGTAATATGTCAAATTTACCAAAGTACCCCTACATATAAAATTTTGAAAATATAATTAAAATTATTTAAATAAATAAATAATTAAATTATAATATCAAAAATTATTTTTTTTTCACAAATGTTTAAAATACCTTTGTATTTACCAAAGTATCTCTATGTATAAAATTTTGAAAAATATAATTTAAAGTATTTAGATAAATAAATAATTAAATTATAATATCAAAAATTATTTTTTTCACAATTTTTTAAAATATCTTTGTATTTACCAAAATACCTCTATATATAAATTTTGAAAATTTTAATTTAAAGTATATAGATAAATAAATAAATAAATTATAATATCAAAAATTATATTTTTTTCATAATTTTTAAAATACATTTTATATTTAGTAAAATACTCCTACGTATAAAAATTTGAAAAACTTAATTTAAAGTATATAAATAATTAAATTATAATATCAAAAATTAATTTTTTTCATAATTTTTGAAATACCTTTGTATTTAGTAAAATACCCCTACGTATAAAAATTTGAAAAACTTAATTTAAAGTATTTAGATAAATAAATAATTAAATTATAATATCAAAAATAATAAGGGGGTGTTTGGTTCGCGGTAATGTGAAAACATTACCGCCTGTTACGTGGTAATCTTTTCAGATTACCACGTTTGGATGGATGGTGGTGGTAATATTGATGGTAATGTGTAATTACCAACTTTGGAAGATTACCAAGAAACTTGGTAATCCCATTACCACCAAAATAGGTAGCTATGTTGGATTACCAAGTGGGTGGTAATCTTAAATATTTTTTGGACAAATATACCCTTTGTTTAAAAATAATAATTTTCATATTTTATTTATTGGATAAAAAATTAAATTTAAATAACATTAATTTGGGAATATGTTTAACTTTGAAATTTTAATTTTTTATCAAAAATTTTATTTTACTTTAATAAATTTAAATTTGCATAAAACGGTAGACATAAGGGTATTTTGGGAAATTTAGAACATTACCAAGTTGATTATAACATTCCCATTTTTATTATCATGGTAATCTCATTACGTGGTAATATATCATTAACGCGAACCAAACGGCCCCTAAAGGGAAAATAAAACTAGGGTTTTGATAATGAGTGTAATATGAAATTAGATTAAATGAGTGGGGGCATAATTGGAAAAAATAAATATTACACATTACCACCAACCTGGTAATCTGGATGGACACCTATTTTGGTGGTAATGTGATTACCACCTTATTTGGTAATATTTTACTATTGGTAATCTGACATTACCATCAACATTACCACTGCTACAGTAACCAAACATGATAATCTGAACACATTACCACCAGATTCCCGGTAATGTTTTCACATTACCGCGAACCAAACGCACCCTAAATGTCGAGCATGACTCCTCGAGTTCGATCCCCATCACGTGTAAGATGAGGGTACGGTTCAGTGATGAGTGATGCTCCCCACATGTTTATCCCTAATTAGGGGCTTGTCTTTTTTAAAAAAATAAATAAATAAAATAATAAATAAAACATATAATTAGAGGTCTAAATTATCATCATTTTGTAATACAACACCGCACTGCTATGCCATCATTACTAATCATCACTTATATATTATTTTGTCAAGCTCAACCTAAATTTTTCTTAAAAAAATTTTATTTATGAAATTGTAATGTATTCACAAAATATTTAATAAATATAAAAATTGCGTTCGTTTCATGGAATATTATATATGTACCATGTTATTTCAAAATATTCAGCACTACATAAAAACATCATGGCAAATGCTCAAGATTTATATATAAATCTTTAAATTTAATTAATAACATGTTTAAATAAAATGATTTTCTTTATTTGATAAAAGTGACGAGTGTCACCCCTTATGGAGTTATCATAAGGATAAATGACTATAGTGATGCACAGTTACGATATCTTAACAATCTTTTAAAAATTTACAATGTGGGCGGACTACCACGCGGGACAATAATAGTTTTTTATGTTTGTTTAAAATGATATATAAGATACCATAATTCTATAATAGTAAATCTCTCTTACTCTATAACTTAGAGGGATGGAGAATACGAATTTTCTCATACAAACTCCGGTAAACAATGAGTGAATAATATTATACGGTATTCTATATTATTTCATAATATTGCAATAGTACTGATGACAATGAGATTCAATCATCCACTTTTTCATACATGTCCACATGTCTTTCCGTCGTTTTAGGCAGTGTTTGACAACGATAATTTAATATTACATATAAGATGATGTCCTTTTTATGTCCAGTTTTATTCCTCATAAATATTGTTCATATTTTTCAACGCGAAGATATTTAATATATAATATGTCAAATTCAATTTTTTTTTAAAAAAAAATGCACGTACACAATAAAGCACATTAAAAACCAACAACTCATATTTATGATTTTTTATTTAATAAATCTTTTTATAAAAGAAATATTTGGCCGACTTCTTGAGTCATCTCATAATGTCCTTATGCTTGGTGATCACAATAAAGCACATTTTGAGTCGTCTTATAGTGTTTTTATGCTTGGTGACCGCAAACGTTTTATTCTAAGTAAATAATTTGATTAGAAACATAAGAAAGTTTTGGTTGACACGGCATTAAAAATAGGTACATTTTACACATTAAAATGGAATGGTCATATCGTAATTAACCAAAATGAATCTGTTATATTTATCATATTTATATGTCATCTTGTCATGGATATGAAAATAGGCTAGTAATGTTGAAATTAATTTTAGTTTGAGTTTTAGACTTCATTATTTAATAAATTAATTGTTTTTTTAGCCAAATTTTATGAGTTGAAGTCAATTTCAATACTAATTTAAGCATGAATTGGTTGGTTGGAGATTAGAGATGAGTTAGAAATACATCAATTTTATATAATAATAATATTAATAATAATATATTACATATAATTAGTATTAAATATTAAGTTTTACCATGGTTAAGACTCACGTGAATTCCATCTTAGATTAAAATTATAATTTTAATTCCTAAATTTTGATTTGATCCGAAGTTTATCATCATCTAAATTAAGAAAACATAAAATAAAATACAATAAAACATGTCAACATTATATCACTCCTACATCATCACTGTGTTCCTATCACATATGACATTGAACCGCAACCTAACTTGTCTTGGTTCTTCTTGCTCATATGTAATTAATGTCCAAAAGTTTCTTTTTAATGTATAACATTATTGTCATTACTGTGTGCATGGTTGGAGACTTTTTTATATATAATTTTGAAGTTTTTCTTGTAATTTAATGTCTACATTATCCACTTTCGTCACTATATATACCATATCATGTCATTGATCATACTTTTACAATGCTTGATTATCATATATTAGTTCTCTTTTTACTCATAGAGATTTTTTTTTTTTTAAAAGATTTTCATTTGAAAATTTTTCTCTAAACTTCTTTCTATTTCATAAACTTCATTACGTTTCATTCTCTAAATTTCATTCTACTTCTCTTCTAAAACTAGATATTCTACTTCTCTTCAGAAACTCCCTCAATAATTGAGCTTGTGATTATTTGCGTGTATGAATTTTCATGGTTTTATATATATGTACATCATAATTGGATTCAATTATTAGAATTGTACTTGTAAAATTTATTTTATTACAATAGATAATTATTTCGGTATTAAAATAAACTAAAGTGGAAGAAGAAAAAAAAGTTCAAGTTGATTGCACAGTTTGGGATGCTTAGATTTCTCTTCAAACTCAAACTAAAATTTCTAAAAAAAATTATTTATGAAATTTGTTTATGTGGACAAAATATTTAATAGATATAAATATTGGGTTCGGAATATTACATGTGTACCACACACGTTATTTCAAAATATTCAGACATTACATAAAACATCATGGTAAATACTCTCAATTTATATATAAATATTTATTTTTAATTGGTAACATATTTAAATAAGATGCTGATTTAATATTACATATAGGATAATGTATTTTTTTTTAAGGCCATTTTAATTCTTCATAAATATTGTTCATATTTTTCAACTTGAAGATATTAATAATTAAATGATTTTAATATGTATATATTTTTTTATTCTTAAAATAGAATATGTTAAATAATTTTATTTAAAAAAATGCTCGTACGTGATGTATACAGCATATTAAAAATCAACAAGTCATATTTATAATTTTTGAACTTATAATTTTTTCAAAAGGAATATATCTAATTGAAACTTCTTGAGTCATCTCACACTGTCCTTATGTTTGATGACCACAAAATAAATCAATATTTTTTGAACATCTCATTGTGTCCTTATGCTTGGTGACTATAAAGATATTGATATGCCACTGAAAAAAATGTACATTTTGTGCATTAATATGGACTAGTTATATGTTAATTAACCTGAATGAATTTATTATATTGATCATATTTATCTGTCATTTTGTCATGGATTTGAAAATTGATTATTTATGTTGGAATTCATTTTAATTTGAGTTAGATTTTATTAGCCAATAAATTAATTGAATTTGAGCTAAATTTTATGAGTTGAAGTCAATTTCAATACTAATTTAAGCTTGAATTGATTGGTTGGAGATTGGATTCTAAATACACCATTTTTATACATATTAATAATACAAAAATATATTCATATAATTAACTTTTACCACAATTGAGACTCACCTTAATTTCATCTTAGATTAAAGTTATAATCATAATTACTTAATTTTGATTTGATCCAAAATTCGGTTAGCAGAAATTGTTGATTTTATGATTGATCGCTGATCTTATGCTTGATTTATGTTTTAGGCATGCTTGATTTTAGGCCTTACAATTAGCCATATATAACCAGATTTTGTGTTGTAAATTATAGTTTCTTTAATTACATTGTAAACAGAATCAGAATAGCTAATTTTAGGGATGGAAAGCACTTTGTAATTTGCATATAAGTAGAGTTCTTCACCAAAAAAATGACGCACCATTTTTTTTCCAAAGCTTTTTTTGGTTATCAAAGTTTGTCCTAGTTCAATTTTTTGTTCTTAGTTATCTTGATTAAGTTCTCGCAATCTCGTGTCTTCAGACAAGTATGACTCTTTCTTGATCCATTATAGTGGCAAAAACTATTTTACCTAGGCATTCCATTTCAAAATATTTGTTAAAGGTAAAATTTTATAGGGCCACGTACGTTGATGGAAGCAAACTATCTCCTGACAAAAACAAATATGAATTTGACAAGTGAGAGGTCAAAGATGATCATAACATGGCATGGATTTTAGGATTTATTGAACCTAATATTATCTTGAAGCATCAACCTTATAACACTATAGCTGAGATGTGGATTTACTTGAAGAAAATGTATAATCAGCAAAATGCCGCTCTTAGATTCTAGCTTGAGCATGGATTAGTGTTGTATATGGCTCATATACAAGGTGAACGGGCAGATGCTGGAGCGGAGTGGAGCGAAGCGACAACATCTGCCCATTGGGGGGAGATGACAAGATGGGTTGGGGGCGCGGGGGCAACGCCCCTGCGGTACGGTACAGGGGTATTTTGGTAAATTGTACCGGATAGGGTTTATATATATTTTCATGTAATATGTAATCCTAATTAATTCTAATAAGAGAATCAACAACCGCTCCGCTCCCGAGGACGTAGGCACACTCTGCCGAAACTCGTTAAATCTCTTGTGTTTGGGTGATTGATTATTTCTTTTTCAACAAGATTTGCCACTCTACAATAGAGCAATCTCTATATTTCTGATTTTTACTCTAATTTTATGAATCTTTGGCCTAATATACTGATGTAATCTATGATACCTTATCTTAGGAAAACCTTAGTGCAGTTCAATCTATCCATGAAATTACAAAAAATGGATCAATTTCTTATGAAATTGAGATTTGAATTTGTAGGTACTAGGTCTAATCTTATGAATGGAGTCCTGGTTCTTTCCTTTGATGTATGTCTTAATGTGTTATTTCAGGAAGAGCAACAACTTCTCATTCAAGTAGTCATGGAACAACAAAAATCCACCTTTGTTCCATTGGCTTATGCAGCACACAGTAAACCAAGAAGAAGGGACATAAGCAATATTCAACGCTTTTGTTGCAAGGGATTTGGCCATTATGCTTCAAATTGTTCCAAAAAATTCTACAACTATTGCAAAATGAACGGCCATATTATTAAAAAATGCCCTACTCGACCTCCTAAGAAATCTCCAACAACATATATTTCCTCAATTGGTTCTTCTAATATTAGTGGTTCTATGGATGCAGCTACCCCGACACAAATTGCTCTTACTCCTGTTCAAACCATTACCCCTGAAATAATCCAACAAATGATTATCTTTACATTCTATGTTTTAGGACTCTCAAATAATCCCTTTTTTACATCTACTTGGTATTGTGATTTTGAGGCATCTAATCATATGACCAATAATGATCAATTTCTAACCAATGTACAAAAATACTTTGGAAATCTTAAGATTCATACTATAGATGGCAACCGTATACCTATAATAACCACTAGTGATATTTCTTCCTTTTTAACTAATGTTCTTGTCTCTCTTAGTCTTGCCACTAGCCTTATTTCAGTTTGTCAATTGGTTGACAATAATTGTAAAGAAAAATTTTCTAAATCCGGATGTGTTGTGAACCCTAATGTTCTACATAATTATTTGCTAAATTTTGGTTTACTTAGGAATAAAAAGTCACCTTTTCTCAGTGTTATCCAATTTGATTGCCATTCTTATAAACTTGATAAAATTAAAACTTTGTCTTTTCCTACTCTCACACCTAAAATAATCTAGCAATTTTAAATAATTACATAGTGATTTGTGGGGTATGACACCAGTTACTTCTCATGATAATTACAAGTATTTTGTTACTTTTATCGAAGACTATAGTCGCTTCACTTGGATTTGCTTTTTAATCTCTAACGATGAAATATTATCTACCTTCAAATCTTCTCATGCATTTGTCCAAACACAATTTTCTACCAAAATTAAAATTCTTCATATTGACAATAGGAGTGAATATATGTCTCATTTGTTTTAGAAAATTATACAATTTAATAGAATAATTTCTCAAATGATATGTCCCTCAACCCTGTAACAAAACGAGGTAGCTAAACAAAAAAACGTTGCCTCCTTGACGTTGTCTTCACTCTTTTATTGGAAACATCTATTCCCACCCAATTTTGGTGTGAAGTTCTTTCCACTGTTTTCCACCTCATTAATAGATTGCCTTCTTCTTCACTAGGTTATTTGGTCATACTCCTAATTATTCTAACCTTCATACCTTTGATTGCGTATGTTATGTTCATCTTCCTGCACATGAACGCACAAAACTCACTGCTCAATCAGTTAAATATGCTTTTCTAAGATATTATGTACATCAAAAAGGTTTTTCTAGAAATGTGATTTTTTTTCGAAATTCAGTATTATTTTCTTTCTCATGTAGATCCTCGTTCTCTTTCATTTTATGTATTGCATTTGTTTACTGACTCTACTGTAGATCCCACAACTTCTAAACCACATTTGGTCTATCAAAGACATCCGTCTCTCACAATAAATTAGACTCCAAAGCCTCTTGAAGATCATTCCCTTATTATTGATCCTTCTGCAACAACTGCACTTTCCCTACGTAGATATAGTTCTCAGGTTAGTAAACCTTAAAATAGATATGGTTTCTCAAATCCAGTGGCCTTAACACCCACCTTGTCTTATATTCCTATTCCCTAATCTTACAAATAGGCAATGGAGCATCAATGTTGGCTGAAATCTATTGAAGTAGAATTTCTTGCACTCAAAGAAAATCAAACTTGGGAGGTTGTATCACTTCCTCCATATGTGAAACCTCTTAGAAGTAAATTTGTGTTCTCTATCAAGCTTCAATCCGATGGATCAATAGAGCGTTACAAGGCTCGGTTAGTGGTTCTTGGGAATAAGCAACAATATGTATAAGACTACGAAGAAACCTTTGTACCGGTGGTTAAAATGACCACTATGCGAACCATCCTAGCACTTACTGCATCTCAATCTTAGATTTTACTTCAAATGGATGTCAAGAGTGTATTTTTGCATGGTGATCTCAAAGAATAAGTTTACATAAAACTTCCGTATGATATGCCAAGTTCCTCTCCTAGTGATGTTTGCAAACTAAAATGCTCTTTATATTGCTTGAAATAGGCACCACATGTATGATTTGAAATGTTTCAATCTACTCTCCTTGGGTATTCTTTTACGCAAAGTCAATATGACTTATCTCTGTTTCTTCAACAGACAATCAAAGGCATTGCTATCCTCCTTGTTTATGTGGATGATATTGTTTTCAATGGTTCTCATTTAGAGGGTATCTCCAATCTTCAAAAATTGTTGCACTCCACTTTTTACATGAAAGATCTTGGTCAACTTACTTATTTCTTGGGATTAGAAGTGCATCATCGGCATCAAGATATTTTCTTAAATCAATGGAAGTACATTCAGGATCTAGTTCACTTAGCCAGACTCACACCTGCTACTTCAGCTGAAACTCCAATGGAAATGAATGTAAAGTATTGAAGTAATGAAGATGAGCCTTTTTCGGATCCTACTTTATATTGAAAATTGGTTGGTAGTCTTATTTATTTAACTATTACCAATCGTAATATCTCTTATGTTGTACACATTGTTAGCAGGTTCATGCAGTCTCCTCGGCATCTCCACCTATTCGCAATGCATCACATTATTTGATACATCCTTGGCACACCTAATCGCGGATTTTTTTCCTACGGTTCTTCACTTCAACTACAAGCTTATAGTGATGCTGATCGGGCAGGTTGCCCTGATACTAGAAAACCTACTACTAGCTAGTGTATGTTCTTTGGTGATGCTCTAATATCTTGGAAATGCAAGAACCAAAATTATGTATCCAAGTCATCATCTTAGGTAGAATATCTTTCCATGTTTGCTACATTCTTTGGGATCATTTTGGTTGCATGGTCTTCTCACAGAAATTGGTTTTTCACAAAGTCAATCAACTCCATTACATGTTGATAACACTAGTGCTTCCAAATTGCAGCCAACCCTATCTTCCATGAGCTAGCGCCCGAAGCACATAGAAGTTGACTGTCACTCCATCAGTAAGGCCTATGATCACCAAGTTATTACCTTGCCACATGTCTTGACCACTCAGCGACTGGTGGATATCTTAATGAAATCTTTGACACATGAGCGCCATAATTTTCTCATTGGCAAATTGATGCTTGTAAACTTACCCTCATTAATTTGAGGGGGATGTTAGCCGAAGTTGTTGATTTTATGATTGACTGCCGATTTTATGACTGATTTATGCATGAATTTAGGCATGCATGATTATAGGCTTTGCAACTAGTCATTTATAACCAACAGATTTTGTGTTGTAAATTATACTTTTCTTAATTACAATGTGAACAGAATCTGTATATAGCTAATTCCAAGGCTACAAATTTTGTATATAAATAGAGTTCTCCACCAAGAAATGAAGCACTGTTTTCTCCAAAGTTTTTTTGAGTTAATCAAAGTTTGTCATTTTGTCAATTTGTCAAATTCATCATCATGAAAAATAATAAAACATAAAATAAAACCCAAATAAGAGATGTCGACATTACATCACTCCTCCATCATGACTATGTTTCTATTAGACATGACATTGAACCACAACCTAATTTATTCTATTATCTTGGCTATTCTTGTTCATATATGATGTCGGATTAGAAAATTTCCTTTTTTAATGTACGACACTCTTGTCATTCAAGCGTGCACGGTTGAAGATTTTTTATATATTATTTCAGAGATTTTATTGTAATTTAATATCTACATTATCCACTTTGATCACTATATATATGTCATATCATGCCATCTATTGTACTTTGAGAATACCTGATTATCATATCTCGGTTTTTTATTCTTATGGTAGAATACCTTTTTTAGTCCCTGTATTTTACTCAATCTGCCCCTTTAGTCCCTATCTTTTAATTTGTCCTCAATAGGTCCCTCTATTGTTGAAATCGGGCAAATTAAGTCCAGCCTCTCACAGCGTTCTTTGCTCCGTCTATTTGTGCTGATGTGTCATTTTCACTAATTAAATATTAATAAAAAAAATATTTTTTTATATTTTAGCTTCTTCTCTAAATAAACAAGTTCGGATCCAAGATCCGAACCCAATTACCCTCTCTCCCTCTTCTCCCTTCATGCTCTTTGCCCTATCCTCTCCCTCCAAAAATTCCAAGAAAAAAACTCCATCAATATTCATCTTGAAATCATCTCTACTTATCTTCTTTTTTTACAATTGTCTTCTTTCTTTACAATAGGAAACAACTTCTCAAGCTCTCTCTCTCTCTCTCTCTCTCTATATATATATATATATATATATATATATTATTCAAACAATACACTTCTTATTCTTTATCTTTTTCTTTAACTCAGTTTGTTGTGGGTTTGAAGATATAATTTCTTTGGAGAAATGAGAAGAAGAAGAAAGAGATGGACGTGGTGTTGCCGAAGGTTCATCGAAGGGTGGTGATCATGTTGTGAAGTGTATCAAGAGGAGAAGAAGAGAGCCATCACTGCCACCAATTTCAGTTGAGCGTCATCATCTTGGTTTTCGTCATCTAGGTCTTCATTTGCCGCCGTTGCCGCCACCGATGGTTGGTGGGCTAGGGTTGGAGGGAGATGATGAAGAGAAAGGGTTATTGGGTTCATATTCACTAAACCAGTTCATTTAGAAATTAGGTGAAAAAAATGTAAAAATAATTTTTTATTAATATTTAATTAGTGAAAATGACACATCAGCACAAATAGACGGAGCAAAAAAACGGCTGTGAGAAGCTGGACTTAATTTGCCCAATTTCAACAATAGAGGGACCTATTAAGGACAAATTAAAAGATAGGGACTAAAGGGGCAGATTGAGTAAAATACAGGGACTAAATAGGGTATTCTACCTTATTCTTATTGTTGTGTTTCTTTGAAGCTTCTCAATTTAAAAATTTTCTATTACATTGACTATTCTTTTTCTACATTCAACTTTATCACAGTTGTTTTTGTTTACAAAATGCCCTCTTTGATAAATTTTTTAATATATATGGCAAAATTTGTCAAAACTTTTTTCTTGCATATGTAATTGAAGATTTGTTATCTTATCATATTAGGTTTTTTGTATAAATCTTATTTGATAAGTTCTCTATGATTTAATATTGCACCTAATCTGTGTTTGATAAAAACATCTAATATTAATATTATCCACTTTTATGACCATATCATGTTATCAACTATAATTTCAGTATACCTAACTTAATTATTTTGGATCCTTTTGTATAAGCTATATATATATATATATATATATATATATATATATAGTGCAAGTATAAGAGAGAGACAGAGAAAGGAACGGGTAGATTAGGGTTTTGGTTTTTTATATGCATATATATGTATAATAGAAGGATAGTTTTGCTATAAATTTCATTTTTGTAATTTTAAATTTTTTGATAAAATAGATAGTGTGGATATTTACAATAATTATAATTCATAAATTAATATAAATAAAAAAATATTCATTTGATGATTAAAGAAGATTTATAGAGCTTTTGAAATAAAAATAGATAAAAAAAGGGTGTTTTAATTAAATATTAATGAAATTTAAAAAAAAAAAGTTAATGAAATATGTGTTAAGTCAATATGCACATATACAAAATAGAGGGTTACATAATAAAAAAACATTTATTTTCATTATAAATGAGCTCATACTAATATGTTTGGAATTTTTTTTAAATGCTACTTAACAAAATTTCCTTATTGTGTAGTTATTTTTATTTATAAAGTATACATGTTCTTTTTTAAGTCTGTTTGATTTTAATAAGAGGAATACAAATATTAGGGGTTTTTTTTTTTTTAATTAAGTTGCCCTCTAGTGAAATATATAAAAATGAATTTGATTAGTTTTCATAAAAGCCCAAACAAGCATAGGCTTCATGATATTCACATTTGTTTCAAATTCTTGTTATAAAATTTAATTGAACTATGTACATTATTAATCAACCTAGCCAAAAAATATAGTATGGAAAATGAGGTGAGTCAATTAAAAGGTTTCTAATTCAAGACTCATTGGAAACCTCTCATCCCCGGCTGAGAGTTCACCAATTGGACGATTAATTCCAAGGCCATACATACTTGATGTGCATAGCGCTTGTTTCTCTCGGGAAAAAAAATTATAATATGATAAAGGAAAATAAATAAAAACTTGTTCATCGTAATATATATATATATATATATATATATATATATATATATATATAATTCTATATATATATCAGTAATTCTCTCTTGATTGGAGGGGTCGAGTATTCACAAAATGATGTATTCATATTTTTTTAAAAAAATATATAAATAAAAATAAAACAAATAAATATAAAATAATCCATTCAATATATTTATTCATACAAACGTACATGGAGAAATAAAATTATAAAAAAAAATTTATTGCATGTCCCTTCAAATTAAAAAAATTACTTATATACATTTATAAAAGTTTATTTGTATACTCTTACAAATTATCTTATTTTTTTTTAAATATAGCTTAGAGAAAAAATTAAATAAAAGATTTTTATAAAAAAAATTATTCTTTACATATGTTTTTATGAAATTCAGAAGAACAAAAATGACTACCTTCACATTAGAAAAATAATAACTTTTTCCTTCATTGGATTAAAAAATCAACTCCCTTTCATAATATTTGTTGAATAAATAAATATAAATATCTTTTAGGGACAACAGTTGGCTAAAGGTCGAATTCAAAACCCTATCAATCTCTTTTCATTCTCTAGATTTCTCTCTCTCTCTCTCTCCAATATCAATTTGTTATATAATGTAATCTAGTTGAGCTTGTGATAATTTGTGTGATGTGAAAATTTTCATGGATATATATATACACACACACATCAACAACAACATATATATATATATATTGTAACTTGGGTTCAATTATTGGAAATTTGATTGCAAGGCTTTTTTATTATAATAGATAAATTATATAGGCATAAAATTAAAAATAAACTAGCTTAGAGGGGAAGAAGAAGAAACCAAAAATTCAGTTTGATAGCAAAGTTCGGAATGCTTAGATTTTAAGTTAAAAGCAAAAGGTTTTTGTCTTGATTGTTCCAGAAATGAGCTGCTGGGATTGATTCTCTTCTTTTTAATAATAATAATAATAATAATAATAATAATAATAATAATAATAATAATAATAATTATGGCCTTTTCAACATAGTTTTTGTGAAATAATAATTTGTAATTTGTTATTGTCTGTGTGGAAGGAATCTAATCCTTTTTTTTCTTTTTCTTTTTTTTTTCATGCTTTTGAATAAAGAAAGCAAACACTCTCTTTCATTCTTGTCAAATGCTCAATCAAAATCTAATAATGCTTTTCTCAACTTTTAAAAAGGTATATGACCTGATAAAATTATACTCTTTTTGTCCCTGCCAAATGCACCATGGCTGGTACCTTGCTGTGGAAGCAGGTTGGCACAAGATAACCGTTTAGTGTTTGTTGGATATTCGAAAATTTATAGCAAAACACAGAATTTTGTTTTATCACTTATTTGTTATGCAAATACAATAACAGTGTAGCATGTAAGTGTAATTAAGAATAAGATAATTTAATAAATTTTTTATATCTTTGAAATAATAGGACACAAATTTTGTCAAATTACAACACAAACCAAAAAAAATAAAAATAAATAAATCTTAGTTACGATAAAAAAATGATTAAATTACTCTTAATATATTTGATCGCAATAAAACATAATAAAAATTTGTATATTATCCATTGAATGTCAAATATAAAACAATAGTATAACAACTTGTGTTGTAAGTCAACTATTTTTAATCAAACGGACCCCAAAGTTACATAAGTTGTTGGGTCCAGCCCATTTGGGTGGATGAAATAATGGTCTTCATGGCCCAAGTTAACAAAAAAAAAAAAAAAAAACTATGTCAATTATTGGAGGGCAAAAGTGGAATTTGACAAGAGAGTTGGATGAAGTTTTCTCTTTATTCGTATCATTGAAGGTGTGTGACTGTTCATTTGATTTGGGGAAAAAAGAGAAGAGAAACCAAGAAGAGAGTGTGAGGAAGAAGAGAGAATTGAGCTAGGGCAAGAGTTTGATCGGCAAACCGGTGCCGGAGTTCATCCAAGCTTGTGGAGTGATCCTTGCAAGTAGCTCTCCTAATCTACCGGGTTTGATCTTCCCTTAATCTCTTCTTGATGTCATTGTTGTGTAGATCCATTGTGAAAATGATGAAATCCTCTTGTTGAATGTGTGTTGATGCATTGTTGTTCCTCTAGTGGTATCTAGAGAAAACTTTTGTCATCCATAGTTGATATAGTGAAACTTGTTTAAGAGGCTCTTAGGAGTCCCGTGGTTTTTCCCTCGATTCGTAGGGTTTCCACGCTAAAAATTGTTGTATTGTGTGTATGTGTGTTTGATCATCTTGTTCTCACAAGAATTCCGGGGTTTTATGTTTGTTTGAGCTTGTTTTGAAGTCTTGAACCATTGTAGAAGCCTTGGGAAGACCTTTGAAGCTCCAAGGAAGGCTTTTTGGGACTTCAGTGAAGTGCGCGGTCAACTGCGCGCCCGCGTGCAAGTTGCTACAGTACCGGTGAACAGTGGTTTTGCTACAACGACGGTGCTACAGTAAAAGTTAAGCCAATCGAATTATTCGATTTGGAAGCACAAGATGCAAGACTTACTTATTGTAAAGGATTTGTACTTGCCGGTGATGGGCAAAAACAAGCCGGAGAAGGTGAGTGAAGATGAATGGGAAATTTTACATCTAAAAGCTACTGCAACTATTCGGCAATGGGTGGATATAAATATTTTTCATCACATATCTGAAGAAGTGAAGGCCGATGAACTTTGGAAGAAGTTAGAAGGCATGTATGAAAAGTGCACTTCTAGAAACAAGGCCTCAATCATTCGAAGGCTAGTAAACTTGAAGTACAGAGATGGAAGAAGTATGACAAAGCATACTAGTGACTTCCAAGGCTTAGTAAACCAATTGGCTTCCATGAAGATGACTCTTGAAGATGAGTTGCAAGCAATGCTACTCCTAAGTTCCTTGTCAGACAGTTGGGAAACTTTGGTGGTATCTCTGAGCACTTCAGCACTAGGTGGAAAGCTAACTATGGAAATGGTTAAGGAGAGCCTATTGAGTGAAGAGGCTAGGAGGAAAGAAAAAGGTGAATCTTCCTCGGGTGTTCTTGTTTCAGAAAAGCCAGAAGGTCGTGGTAGAAGCAAGAGCAGGTATCCTCATGGTCATGGCAACAAAGACACATCCAGGGGTAGATCGAAGAACAGGAAGAACATCAAGTGTTTTCATTGTAACAAAATGGGCCACATGAAGAGGGAGTGTAGGCTCCTTAAAAGAGAACAGAGTGGTGGAAGTAAAGAAGAGAAGGAGACTAATACAGTAGCCACAGAGGGTGACATCAGTGTCATTTGTGATGATGATTGTATTAATCTTGTGAGCCAAGAGAGTGACTGGGTGTTTGATTCAGGGGCTTCATTCCATGTCACTCCCCATGGTAACTTCTTTTCTACCTACTCTAGTGGTGATTTTGGAAATGTCAAAATGGGTAGCAGTGCATCAAAGATAGTGGGTATTGGAGACATTTGCTTAGAGACCAATCAGGGGCTCAAGCTAGTACTCAAGGATGTTAGGCATGTTCCAGACATTCGCCTAAATTTATTATCCACAGGAAGACTTGATGATGATGGGTTTGTCAGTTGGTTTGGTGAGAGAAAGTGCAAGCTCACCAAAGGTTCCCTAGTGGTTGCTAAAGGAAACAAGGCAAACACACTCTATGTTATGCAAGCTAAGCTACACATAGGAGAACTAAACGCAGTTCAGAAAGATGCAAGCATTGAGCTATGGCACAGAAGACTTGGGCATGTTAGTGAGAAAGGTCTACAGCTTCTCTCTAAGAAAAATCTTCTGCCAAACTTGCAAAGTGCGTCTCTCAAAACATGTGTTGACTGCTTAGCAAGAAAAACAAATAGAGTAGCATTTCATTCTCATCCCCCTACTAGGAAATCAAATGTTCTTGATTTGATTCATACTGATGTCTGTTCTATGTGAGATAAAACACTTGGGGGTGGATATTATTTTGTGACCTTCATTGATAATCATTCAAGAAAGGTCTGGGCAACTGTTTTGAAGACCAAAGATCATGTGCTTGATGTCTTCAGGGATCTCCATGTCAAGGTTAAAAGGGAGATAGGAAAACAGTTGAAGGCAGTTAGAGCAGATAATGGTGGTGAGTACAGAGGGCCATTTGAGGAGTACTGTAGACTTCATGGGATCAGGCTTGAGAAGACTCCAGCTAAGACACCTCAGCTTAATGGTGTGGCTGAAAGAATGAATAGAACAATTGAAGAAAGGATCAGATGCATGCTCTCTCATGCAAAGCTTCCAAAGTCCTTTTGGGGGGAAGCTATGAGGACTACAGTGGACATGATAAACCTTTCTCCAGTAGCAGCTCTAGATGGTGATGTACCGAACAGAGTGTGGACTGAGAAAGAGATTTCTTATACTCATTTGAGAGTATTCGGCTGCAGGGCATTTGTTCACATTGCCAAAGATGAAAGGTCCAAGCTTGATGATAAAGCAAAGCCGTGCATTTTCTTGGGTTATGGTTATGAGGAGTTTGGCTATAGATTGTGGGATCCAGTTAACAGGAAGGTTGTTAGGAGCAGAGATGTTGTGTTTATAGAAGACCAGATGACTGACCTTGATGAGCAGGATGAGACCTCTAGTGCCTCCGTTGAGATTCCTGTTAGTATTGATCCAGTTCCTTCACCTATACAGAGTTCATCTCAAGGGGGAGATGACTAAGAAAATGGTAATGATTTTGCTAATGATGAAGTTCCTCCTGTTGAAGATGTAGAGCCAGTTGAAGAAATTGAAGAAGTATCTCCAACACCACCAGTTGAGACCCAAGTGAGAAGATCTACTAGAGACCATCATCCTCTAGTAGATATAGTACAAATGAGTATGTTATGCTTAGTGATGGAGGAGAGCCAGAAACATATGAGGAAGCTATGCAACATGAAAAGAAGCAAGAGTGGTTTGGAGCCATGCAGGAGGAGATGAGTTCCTTGTGTGAGAACCACACTTATGATTTGGTGATGCTTCCTAAAGGCAAGAAGAGGCTCAAGAACAAGTGGGTGTACAAGTTGAAGACTGAGTGTAATAGCTCACAACCAAAGTACAAGGCAAGATTGGTTGTGAAGGGGTTCAGTCAGAAGAAAGGTATTGACTTTGAAGAAATATTTTCTCCAGTTGTGAAGATGTCATCCATTAGAGTTGTGCTTGGTTTAGCAGCTAGTCTAAACCTGGAGGTGGAACAACATGATGTGAAAACCGCATTCCTTCATGGCGATTTAGAGGAGGAAATATATATATGGAGCAACCAGAAGGGTTCAAAGTCAAGGGCAAAGAGAATCTAGTATGCAGGTTGAAAAAAAGTTTGTATGGACTCAAACAAGAGTCAAGGCAGTGGTATAAGAAGTTTGATTCATTCATGATGACTCAAGGGTACATTAGAAGTTCTGTTGATCATTGTGTGTTTGTGAAGAAGCACTCAAATGGTGACTTCATTATTCTTTTACTCTATGTTGATGACATGCTGATAGTTGGCCGTGATGCAAGCAAGATTGAAAGACCTGAAGAGACAGTTAAGCAAGTCCTTTGCTATGAAGGACTTAGGTACAGCGAAACAGATTCTTGGTATGAAAATCTCCCGTGACAGGATGAATGGGAAGTTGGTTGTCTCAAGAAAAATACATTGAGAAAATTCTTGAGAGGTTCAACATGAAGGATGCCAAGGCTGTTTGTTCTCCACTTGCAGGTCATTTCAAACTTAGCTCAAGTCAATGTCCTTCAAGTGACAAAGAGAAGGAGGAGATGAGCCGAGTTCCTTATGCATCCGTTGTTGGCAGTTTGATGTATGCCATGGTGTGTACGAGGCTAGATATTGCTCATGCTGTTGGAGTTGTAAGCAGATTTCTCTCAAATCCGAGAAAGGAGCACTGGGCTGCAGTGAAGTGGATACTGAGGTATCTAAGAGGTACTTCCTGGGTATGTTTGTGTTTTGGTAAGGGTGAACCCATGTTGGATGGGTATATAGATTCGGACATGGCAGGCGATGTGGACTCTAGAAAATCAGTTTCAGGGTTCATGATGACTTTTGCAGGGGGAGCTGTTTCTTGGCAGTCAAAGCTGCAGAAGTGTGTTGCATTATCCACTACAGAAGCTGAGTATATTGCAATTACTGAGGGTTTCAAGGAGGCTTTGTGGATGAAGAAGTTTCTTGAAGAATTGGGCTTGCAACAAGAGAAATGCATTGTCTATTGTGATAGTCAGAGCGCCATCCATCTTTCCAAGAATTCAACATTCCACTCGAAGTCCAAGCATATTGATGTTAGATATCATTGGATTTGAGATGTTCTTGAAGCCAAAGAGTTGTTCTTGGAGAATATACACACTAGTGAGAATGGGTCCGATATGTTCACCAAAGTATTATGCAAGGAGAAGCTTGAAGCATGTCGGGAAAGAGTAGGGTTGGTAGAACCCCCCAAATGGTGCTGAGGGGGAGAATTGTTGGGTCCAGCCCATTTGGGTGGATGAAATAATGGGCTTCATGGCCCAAGTTAACAAAAAAAAAAAAAACTATGTCAATTATTGGAGGGCAAAAGTGGAATTTGACAAGAGAGTTGGATGAAGTTTTCTCTTTATTCGTATGATTGAAGGTGTGTGACTGTTCATTTGGTTTGGGAAAAAAAGAGAAGAGAAACCAAGAAGAGAGTGTGAGGAAGAAGAGAGAATTGAGCTAGGGCAAGAGTTTGATCGGCAAACTGGTGCCGGAATTCATCCAAGCTTGTGGAGTGATCCTTGCAAGTAGCTCTCCTAATCTACCGGGTTTAATCTTCCCTTAATCTCTTCTTGATGTCATTGTTGTGTAGATCCATTGTGAAAATGATGAAATCCTCTTATTGAATGTGTGTTGATGCATTCTTGTTCCTCTAGTGGTATCTAGAGAAAACTTTTGTCATCCATAGTTGATATAGTGAAACTTGTTTAAGAGGCTCTTAGGAGTCCCGTGGTTTTTTCCTCGATTCGTAGGGTTTCCATGCTAAAAATTGTTGTGTTGTGTGTATGTGTGTTTGATCATCTTGTTTTCACAAGAATTCTGAGGTTTTATGTTTGTTTGAGCTTGTTTTGAAGTCTAGAACTATTGTAGAAGCCTTGGGAAGACCTTTGAAGCTCCAAGGAAGGTTTTTTGGGACTTCAGTGAAGTGCGCGGACAACTGTGCGCCCGCGTGCAAGACCGCGCGATTGCTACAGTACCGGTGAACATTGGTTTTGCTGCAGCGACAGTGCTACAATACCATTACTACAGTGATTTCCGCATTTTTTTCTCACTGTTTAAAAATCAGAAAACCCCCAACATAAGTAGATAACATTAGAAAAGAATTTTATTTTGATCTTGAACAAGCAAATTCAGATGGATATATCCAGCAGTAACTTTATGAGCTTGTTGCAAACTAAACTGGGAATGCCAATAATATTTAATACAAATAACATGTTTTCTATTGGTCACCATTTAACATTGTCTGAAAAGGATTATCTAAAGATTGAAAGGGCAAACAAAAACTTGCTTTGAGAGAAGAATGGCTTTTCATGGGGGAGAAAAGAAAACAAAACTCTTTTGTAATACAATTAACAAAATTTTACCCATAAAGCTTATTCTCAATGATGAACATATCAACCAAGTCACCCAAACATCAAAATATTATCTTCATTTTAATTGCACTTCAAGTAGAAATTAATTGATGCACTACTTATAAGTTAGTCAAACTTGTAAAGCAGGCAGGAAAGGAGGATATGCAAAGGTCTTCAGGGGTGCATTGTATTAAAAAGAGGGGAATATAAAAGAGGATTACATAGGTAGGGTGAGGATTACATAGGTGAATTCTCTTTGCCAAGATCGTGTATTAACTTTATTTTTGAGTAGTTGTTGTGATTTGGGTTTAGTGATTGTTAATGAAGTTCATATGAGTATATGATTTGAATGCCAACTTTGAATCGTTTTGGATAAAATAGTGAATGATTGGATGTTTAATCTATTAATAAATGAGATGTTGATTGATTGAATAGGAGTAATTGTGTGAAATTCTGAAGATCAGGATATGAGAATCCTTCTTGGATCTGAGATCCATAACATTAGCACTCAATACTATCTGACAAAACAAAAACAAAAACAAAAGCAAAAACAAAAACAAAAAAAAAACAAAAAACATTATGTTGCTAGATCAATTAACACTCTAGAAAATAGACATGAATAATAACTTATGAAAAAGTAACATGCCATTTACTTAGATTATTGAGTACTTCTCCATTATCAATCTAGTAAATTAGCTTACGAAGATGGTAGAGTACCTTTCTTTGCTTTTAGAAGGGAATATGCGATCAAGCTTCTTAATTAAAGATAAGCTTACAACATTGGTCACTCTCTCTTTGGCCCTCCATAAAATAAGTAGCATTGTAAACTTGAGTAATTAGCTTGAAAAAAATGAAGAAAAAAAAAAGACTATCTAATGAGAATGTAAATGACATAAGTACCTTCAATCCTGCACTATATTCCTTATGCTACACCTTACCTGATGTAAATATATAGAACAAAATGTACTTCAAGTTTAGCATGAGTAGAACTTCAACCACCAAGGAAGTAGCACACATCCATCTACTAATAAATAATAAGCACTGCCAATCAATAGTAAAACAAAAGATGATTGGCTTAAATAATGGATTGATTGAAAGTCAATCATATTTACTATAATGGTGTAATAATAAAATTGGTTTAATCAATCCATTATTTTGAGAACTTCTAAAGTTTTATGTTCAAGAGCTTCAATGGTGTTTACTATAATGTCATCAGAGTCAGGGAGATGGAATCCGGTATCAAGAAAGCCCTTACAGGCTCGTTGTCAGGGTTGAGGATAGGGAGAATAATGTGGTCAGCTGGGAACAGAGGAAGCCCGAGGATGTGCATTGGGGTTTTGCTGATTTCTAAAAAGCTCTAAGGGATGGACTCATGGAGGATAGGGATGTTGAGTAGGACGGCAAGGTTGTTAGCTCTGGAGGTGAAGAGGCAATGGATTTCAATGTGTGAGGGTGAGGGCATAGATTTGGATTTAATCTTTTGGATCCAAATCCATGAAATGTTTTAATATTTCTTTCTTTTTTTTTCTCATATTTTCAATCAATTTTATAATAGAGAATAAAACCACCTCAGGTAAGTCTGATGGTATATTTAACGACCATTGCACAATGACTAAGATTACTTAAAAAGAAAAAAAATAAGAGAATTGGAAAGGAGGAAATTATAATAGAGGGAATAGAAGGGCGGATTTGAATAATAAAGGAATCATTTAGATATTTAAACCTAAGAAACCACATAATAACATGAAATAAATGCGTTCAACTACCAATAGTTGCTGATATCTATTATCAACACATTGGACAAAAATTTTTCAATGTTTTAATAGCAACTAAAACAAAAACAATCACAGATTCAGTAATTTTAGGTAAAAAGAATCCAAAAGGAGAGTGTTAAATAGTTACAATGTTCTCTATGCCGCAATGGTTCATCGGCTATTTGCATTGCAGTAAATCGGGTATTTCATGAGTGCACCAAGCACAAAAAGATTGATTTCAAGTAGTAACAATTGTCACATCACACTTTTCTTGTCAGTTCTAGCTAGTGAACATCTTCATAAAGGCTCTCAGATGTCAGTAATTCTAGTATCTTCTTTCCAAGTTGGCCATTTACGATGTGTTGGGGGGGGGGGGGGGGGGGGGTGGGGTTTATTGAGATATTTTGTAAATTATATTTTCAGTAATTAGTTATATCATAGGAGTTGCCTTATTTGATTTGTTAGAGTTGTATATATGGTGGTACATCATCTGTAGAGTAAATGAATGAAATATTTTTCTTTTCAAAATTGCTTATCTACGAATCAAAAACAATTCTAGCAATCAATTCTAAAAACATGTAACACTGCTCGATTTTATTTTGAAGTAAATCCAGCTTCATATATAGTAGGAAAAAATAAGTTCAATAAGAAAAGTAGACAAGAATAATCCTCTAGAATAATATAACAAGTCTTATAGGCTTCATATAATCACTAGTAAAACTCTAATAGATAGTAATTACTGTGATAAATGAACTCAAGCAGCTCAATCATTAGATTTGAAACCCTCTACCTCACTACATTTCCCTCTTCTCCTTTGAGACTTAGGCATTCTTTCTTCTATGATGTCCCCCCTCTCCCTTTTCTCTATAGAAAGCACCTTTATAGTATGGCATAATGAACCCGCCATAGTGAGGATTCACTTTTCTCTCTCGAGTACTATGCTACCACATATCTCCATTCCTATCGATGTATTGATTCTTTTCTCCCCATTATTCCTTTGCCACATGTTGATGAGTGCATGAAATACATATTTTTGGTTGAATAAGGGCTATTTTAGTTTGGTTGGACTTGAGTGGCATGGGGCACTGATAAGTGCTTGAGTGAAAATATTTCTTTATAAGTTTTACATGCATTGAGCATCATTTTTATCATGTTTTATGTCTCATAAATTGTATTTGGTGTTTCTTTGTCAAATTGAGATGTGAAGGCTTTTAAAGAGAAAAGAAAGCAAAGATAGGTCATGAAGGCACAATTTGGAAGTTTTTTGTGCAACACAAGGATCAAGACACAAGCGGAGTTCTTACACATAGGGGTGTGTGCCAACTTCCGAAAGAATTCAAGGTGGATTGCAAGTTGGAAGGGCACAAAGGCAGCAACATTTCCATGTCCCGACTTGTGTGAAGACTTCAAGAGCTTTCCCAATAATGTTTAATCGACAATAAGCCTTATGACCTACCATGCAAGAATGTGCTCGTCCGTGTGCCCTCCAAAAGGAGGAGAATTTCTGGAGCATAATTCAAGAAAATACTGTAGTCAATCACTGTAGGAAAATACTGTAGCAGTTCTGTAACAGTTACTATATACAACTGAGTGGAAAAATCTGCAGCCCACTCGAGCTTGTGGCAGCCGACCCGAGCGGGTGGAGGCACGTGACAGACACTAGTTTTTGAGTTTAAAAAGCCGATTTGCCTTATTCTTTAGAGACTTTTTCACGGCTTTTGGGAGCAAAAGCGGCTAGGGTTTGGAGAGGAGGTCTTTGTGGTTTTGAAAATGCTTCTTCACCAATTGTGATCGATTTCCCTTTGTCAGAGCGTCAAGGAAGCCATCGGTGACCTAGCTTTAGAGAGGAATCCATCAAGACATTGGAGCTACCCATCAAGGCTATCATCACGAATTCAAGGGGGTTTATTTCCATGGTATTTACATATTTTATTTCTCTTATTATTAATTTTGTAATTTGCCCATGGAGGGCTAAACCCTAATAGGTATTTGGGCATGTGAACTCTAGGATTTTATTCTTTGTATTGACTTACATTGTGTTTTTATCTTAATCCGAGTTAAGTTGAGTTTTAATCTTGTATATTTAATGGTTGTTTGCCTTAATGATTTTATGATTGTTTGGTTTGCATGATTTGTTCACCTTGGTGAGAGAGAGGTCTCCATTAGGGTTAGAATCTAAAGATTAAAGAGGGTTAAGAGGGTGAGTCATGAGATAGTGGAGTATCCCCTTTCCCCTCTGGTTGGTGTGCTCTATCTCTGTATTCCCTAAGTTTTATGCAACCATATATGGTGTGACGTTTTGGGACACTTCTCCACTGGGACCTTGTAGGGGGTTAGGGGCCTTTCACCTCGAAGTAGGGTTAGTTTTAATTTTAAGAATCCGGTACACCCTTTGGAATTCCTAGAGTGCTTAGCGGTCATATGTGTTGTGGGGTGTTGAAACTAAAAGATTTCTCCACCAGGATCTCGTGGGGGACTAGTATTTGTGATATGGAAGCAGGACCGATTTGTTTTGGATTTCCACTACTTAACTAGCTCGGGTTAGAAACACTTTGTGAATCTTATGCTTAATGTTGAATCCTAAGGGGAGCATCACTTGGATACCTCATTTTCATTGATTGAGACTTTCTTTCGTCTTTACTCTTGCTTACTTTCTTGTGACATTCATCTTTCCGTGATTTAGTTTGTTATATCATATTCTTGATTCCGACTAGATAACTTAGAAGTAGTCATTACTAATGCTTTCATTCTCTATGGATTTAACTACCCTACCCAGTGGGTACACTTTATTACTTGAGCGACCTGTGCACTTGCAAACACACACAAAGGGTGTGTCAAGTTTTTGGCGCCATTGCTGGAGAATGGGATATTATGAATGCTCGGACTTTGTTACTTTAGTAATTCACTTTTTCATTGTTTTTCTACTTCATATTTCTTTCTTTCGCCATTCTTACTTTTTCTTTTTTTGATTTTTGCTACAGGTTATGACCCCAAGGGAATCCTTCGACATTAGTTGAAGAAGACCCATAAATTGAGCTTAGATTTAGAGAAAGGACATGGAACCTGCACAAGAACAGAATTTGATGAGTGCATGAAGTACATATTTTTCATATTATAAATACATGCCGTTAGCTTGTTCTTTAGCATGAATTTCTCTATTTTTGTACTTTATGGGGCATTTTCTAATATTTGAGTGGGTAATTAGGTTTAAGGGACAAAAGGAAAAAAAAATAGAATGAATCGGAGTAAAAATGAGCATTAAAACAATTTTCCAAAAAAGAGCACAGCCAAAGCACGGGGAGTGTTTAGGGCGTGCTGATCATAGGAGATCCAAGCCTTAAACGCTTGTAGCAATTGCGAAGATTCAAGTCTTGAGTGCCACCTCCAATCAGCACAGGTCAAACACAACCATGCACTATCTTTTTACTTGCAGTTTAAATCACTACACTACAAGAAAACATAAGCATCACTGATGGAATTTTTGCAACGGAATTTTTTCCGTTGGTAATATCCATATCACTGACGGAATTTGTGACAGAATTCCAACGAACAGCTTTTAACACCTCATAACATATTAGTGACGGAATATAATTTTATCACCAACGAAAAATTCTGTCGGTGACAGTTTCCGTTGGAAAATCCGTTGGTGAAAAGAATTAATTTTATTTCTATGATTTAAAATAAGTTGTTGTATATTATGGACGAAATCAGAATTTATTACCGACGGAATTTTAAATTATCACCAACGGAATTGATTATTATTACCGACGGATTTTTGAATTATCACCATAATTAATTAATTTAGTTATTAAACTCAATCCAACTAAAATTAGAGTCAAATTTATTTATTATATTTTTACAGTATGTTATGTTTTTTTTTCTAATTTATTAAAAAATAAATTAATTTAGTTATTAAAAAAATAAATTGGATAAATTTGTTACAATATGTTATGTTTTTTTTTCTAATTTCTTGTATAATTCCATTCTAGTAATATATATAGTTTTGCTGATTTCCTCATTTATTTTTTAACCTTTATTTATTTTATTATTATTATATTTTATGTTCGTAACATTTTAATTTGATTTAAAATAAAAAATTGAAAATATAAATTAAAAAAATAATTATTTTTTTAATTTATATTTTCAATATAAGGGTGTTTTGTAGTATTAATTTAATTTAAATTAAAAAAAATGAAAATCTAAATTTTTGAGAATTCAATAAATTTGGATAGCCCCTTTCCATCGCTTGATCCTTATTATTATTATTATTATTATTATTATTATTATTATTATTATTATTATTATTATTATTATGCTTGTTTCCGTCAAAGACTCGGCGAAAAAATGAAATAAAATAAAGTAAAAAAAAAAAAACTATCTTCTACTTCCACTTATTTAAAAATTAAAGCCCACTCATTTTCCACTATCTGACTATCTCTCTCGATATATATAGGTGGCTTTTTGGGAAGCTTTTGGTTGACATTGGCCGGCCGTGTGAGACTTGAATCAGAAAGGAGAAGGGCGCCTCCAGAATCAGTATGTGGTTGATTGAGTTAGTTCTTTTTGGGATGAAGGAAGTTGTATTTTGTTTGGATTTGAGGTGATTTTTTTTGTTTTTTTTTTTTTGGAGTTGAGATGAATGAAAATCATGGTTTTTTGTGTGTTGATATTATTTTTCTAGTGTTGTTGAATTTTGAAGGGTATTGATTGAGGAAAAAATTAATTTTTCTCAGTGGATGAAAATTAGGTTTGATGAATCTTTGTTATGTTTCATCATTGAAATCTAGGGCTTGGTTTTGGTTTTAGTTTTTGATTTTTTTTTTTTTTTTTTTTGGTTCTGTTTTTAGTCTAATAATGTGAGGCATTGTACAAGTAAATTCATCATATCAAACTTTAATTTTAGGATTCTGATTTTTGTTAAATAGTAAATTATTTTATGCAAACTTTAATTTTAGGATTCCGATTTTTGTTAAATAGTAAATTATTTTTTAATAAATTACTCATCTCTTTTAGTTTTAAGATAAAAAGAATAAATCATATTTTAAATTTTTATTTCTATTTTTAGTGACCATCTACATAATTTGATGAAGTGTGTGGTTTTCTCTTCTTCCTTAGTCTTATGTTTGTACACTCTATTTTTGTAATTGTTTCAGATTTTGGTTGAGAGGAACCCATCTGTGATTCAAGGTATGTTTAAGTATTTGTTTTATCATTATTTTTTGTATTTTTTATTTAGCATGCAATGCATGGAAAATGTGTTTTGTGTTGTGTATAAATTTTGGTTCATGAATTTAATGGCTTTTCAAAGAAATATTGATGCTAAAACCAATGGTTTCATGCTATGATAATTTTATTGATCATAAGTCCAAGAATGTTAGTGTAAGTGTATGCTCGTCTAGATATGCACATTGTTTCCTATATGAGACTTCTTTGATTAATTTTTATGCTATGGTAATTTTGATCAATAGACTAATGGGAATATTAGGCATGCGCATCATGTCTCACTAAAAAACAGAATTTTGCTTTTTTTGCACTATTCCGTCGGGTACTTTACAAAATATGTATTGCATATTTTGCTTAATAAAATCTGATAAAATGATTAATATTTCATACGAGATGAAAATAAGTCACTATGGCTTTTAAAGAGCAAGAAACATTAATATGAAATATTATTAATCTAAACATTACTTCTTGGTGTTTTAAATCATTTAGGATTGTACAATGGCTAAAGATGGATATTGGGCATGTGTTCGTTTAGACGATAACGGATATATCACAGACCAATATATGGGGGCAGTTGAAGAGTACATAACTTTTGCAATGAACGAGCAATGGTTTACTAGTGGTGATAGAATTAGATGCCCATGTTTGAAATGTCAAAAGCATTCATTTCTTAAACACGATGATGTGCGCCGACACTTATACTATAGTGGTTTTTGTAATGATCCATTGTCTGGTGTTGGGCAATCATCCAGAGTTAGAGAGGAAGTTGAACAATCATATAGTGTGGAAGTTGAAAATCCATATGCTAGTATGGTTAGGGATGCTTTCTACTCTAATGTTGATCAAAGCTGGAATTGTGATGGTGGGTCAATGTCTATGGATCATGAACCTAGTTTAAGGCCATCATCTTTTTTTTTCTTTGTTGAATGATGCTGATGAACCAGTGTGGCCTGGTTGTACAAAACACACGACACTATCGGCAGTGTCACAACTGTTAAATTGCAAATCTGAATTCAACATTAGCGAAAACTGTTTTAATCGTCTAATGGCCATCATAAAGGGTATACTAGCAGAGAATAACAACTTGCCCAAGAATTATGATGGGTTGTGTTCAAAACCAAGGCAAGAAGTAGGTTTCACTATAACACCAATGAGCAAGAAGTACCTGATTTAAATGAAGGGGTTTATCAAGATGTTGAAGTGTCTAGACCATTAAATGCCATATATTCAGAAGATGTTGACAATGAAAGAATGATTTTTCATGGTGGTGATGAAGAAGAGCACGATGAGGAGGAGGAGGAAGGAGAAGAGGAATGCCAAGTAGAAGAAAAGGATGATGAAGAAGATGAAGACGAAGATGATGAAGATGACAATTATGATGATAATTCAGTTGATGATGATGATGAGGCAATTAATGATGATGATGATGATGGCTAAGAACATTCAACTAGCCTGTTATTGTTAATACTTTTGGTCAAACTTATCCATAGGGTTTGTTATTGTTAATACTTTCTACTAAGATATTGGTGCACTTGTAGTAGACATCAACTTTATATGCAAATTTCTTAAACACTTATCATATTTCACTTATCATATTTTTGTTTACTTTACTCAAGCAAATTTCCCAGTAATTTTCATGATTGCTTCCCAAATTGGAACAAAGAAATGAAATCACTAGTGCTGGAAATAGTGTTTTGGCAGGCTGAAATAGTATTTTTCATGATGTATTTGATAAAAGCTTTTTTATTTGCATTATGATCACCTTCTTACAATTGTACTAAATATGCACTTGTTTCTTACTAACATGGTGATATTCTTGTTCTATTAGAGACATCATGCATCGAGCAAAAGCTAAGAAAAAATCCAAGACAAAGAAATCTTTGGAAGCAAATGCAACTAAGGATCTTCCAAGTCAAGTGGCATGGGAAGGATGGTTTAGACCGCATCAATGGTCCTCACAAAGTCAACAAGAGATGAACCAACCTATTCTTGCACAAATGTCAACCAATGAAGATGAAGAAACACAAGATCCTACTATGGCAGCTGAAGAAAATCATGGAGATATCACCATTGAAATAAAGAAAAACAAACGCCCAAGAGGTCCTAACAAAGAAATACCCTCACCGGCAAATCCAAATGAGTGAATCTTGGTTAATATTTTACATGATGAGTAAGTTGACTGTTTAATTTATTTATTTGTGCTAAAGTCATACTTTACTAATATAGGCCTGATTCCTCTTTTTTTTTTCTTACAATGATAGGAAATTTGTAGACCCTAAAATTGTTAGAACAATTACAAAGTGTATCCAATTACACTTCAATGATGCATGGCCAACATGGAAGAAAGTTCCTGAAGCTATCAAAGATGAGATGTGGGCAAAATTTGAGGTGTTCATTTATCTCTTTTTGCATAACTTTGATTTTTTAGTGTCGGTTGTTTTAAAGTCTTATGAGAGAGGATATTGTTGGTTTCCATATACATATGTATAAATCTTGCTAAAGCTTGTTATCTACTATTATATATTTGGAATTTTTATGACGCACAAATTAGTCTATGTCCTAGTTGATACTCTCAAGAAAGTGGGATGTCCTAATTTTCTTGTTCGCACTCAAGGTGTAAATTACTATTGCATGGTTGTTTTGTTTTGCTGTGTTTAATTTTTCATGCTCCATATTATGACATGTTCTACGAATTTAGCTAGTGTCCTAGATAAGCTTCTTCCATGCCTCCAAATGATTGTTTAGGAATGTAGGAGCATTTATTCAAAAACATTTGTTTGTGTTGATACTGATTGTCAACTGAAGAAGTATTTGTTCAAATAATATTATTAGCCATGGTTTTTTTCTTCTATTTTCTATTTTGATGGTCAAGTAAACTACATGCAATATCTTGTGGACTTATTTATAAAGTTCATTTATCTTTTTTCATGTCTAAAAGTTCCTATTCGGCACTATATATTTATTTTTTATAATGCTTGCTTTAGTGCTCATGCTTATTTATTATTTATAATCTTGTGGACTTATAAATATCTTGTGAAACTATATATATTTTTTTTTATAAATATCTCGTGGACTTATTTATTTTTTATAATCTTGTGGACTTATTTGTTTAGTGCATTGAATGGTGAAATTTGGGATAAGTCAGGTTCATTTGCAGAACCAATCAACTCTAGCAAAAATTGTATTTCTTGGCACAAATTGGAATTAATTGTATTTCTTGGCACAAATTGGACAATCCTTGATGCACAAAATTTTGTATTAGTTTGTCTTGACAGGGCTGTACATCAACAAATAGGGTTATGGTTTTGCATATATATGCATATGCTACCATTCATATGAAAAACATATGCACCCCAAAATTTCCTTTTTCATGTTCCTTTTGACAATATATATTCCTCATCGGTTTTAAACCATCATGAAATAATGCACAATCTAATGTATAAGACACCAGGTGGTTTGGGTATCTCAACATATTTTAATGAAATAGGTTGTAATAGATCGGAATGAGTTCATTTCCTTGCCCAATTTGCTTTAGCAAATGAAGTTCCATCTAAACTTACTATAGAACGTCAACTTATTTATGTTTAACATACGAATAAGTTGGCTTCATGATGCCAACTAGGTATATTAATTATGTTAACAAACGAATAAGTTTTCATTTTTTTACAGAATTTTTTTTTGGGTATTTACTGTTTAAAAAGATTATGGCTTGGTAATATGATTTCTATAGTTCAAGATTTAATTATCAAACATGCATGTAAAAGATACTTGATTGGACAAAAAAAATGATGATCTCATGATTGTATTTAGAGCCTGGTTAGTTTCTTTTTCAATTGTATATACATGATCACTTGAAGATACTTACCAAGTCATTGGGATAGATATGAAAAATTCATTAAGATAACTCTAATAATAAACTATACTTCACTATATGAGAGTGGATTGTAATTTAGAGCTCTAAATTAGAATAGATATGAAAAATTCATTAAGATATCATGACTTGTAAACAAGTTTGAATCAATCAATAGCATAGATAGATAAATTTCAAATATCTTCTTGGGTTTCTGAATTAATAAATTGCCATAGGAACAGGCCTCAAAATATAAGCATGGAACCTCCAATTCATGAACCTAGCAATCTCCTTCAAACTTTATATTTAAATTTCTGCAGTTTTTCATTATTAATATATTATCAATATCATATTCTGAAATGTCTTGTTCTATTTATGCAGTCCCATAATCTAATGGTGAAATTTTTACCCATGTGTTATTTGATAGGGAAAAGTTATGTGGCCTATTGAGAAAACAAAAGTTGTGAGAGCAATTTGGGAGACTACGTGCAAGGAACGGTTGCATGGTATGTTGGAAGAAGAAAGGAAACGGGCAATGAGACATTTTGGTGTTAGTGATATTTCAAAGTGCAAAGGTTACAATGTAGGTTGGATTCAAATGGGCATTTGGGATCGATTGGTTAGTGATGTGTGGACTACTGATGCATGGAAAAATCGATCAGTTATTGGCAAGCGAAATAGGGTGACTGAGAAAGATGGAAGCATCACCAAGCATACCGGTGGATCAATCCCTTTTATGATTCATGCGGAGAGGATGGTATGTACATAATTTATATTTTAAATTTTACTTGCATGTGCCTTTATAGTCTCTTATTTAATATCTTCATGTAGGAAAAACAACTTAACCGAAAACCAACCTATGGAGAATTGTTCAACCGTACCCACAAACGTGACAAAGGTCAAGGTGATTTTGTTGATCATAAGTCCAAGAATGTCAGTGTAAGTGTATGCCCGTGATAATATGCACATTGTTTCCTATATGAGACTTCTTTGATTAAATTTCATGATATGGTAATTTTGATCAATCACCAAATAGGAGAATTTACATATGTTTTCTTACAATCCATGTATCTTTATTTGTGCATGCTTCTTGTGCCAAAAACTGAATATGCTTCTTGTGTGGGGATTATTATATCACAACTTTTTTTTTGGTCAACTTTTTATTGCCATGTTATAATGTAGGATCATTGATCTTAATTTTGATGAAATTGCAACTACCTAGTTTATATATCTCTTGTGATGTATATGTTGAACTAATTCGTTTCATATTTCTTATAGGAAACTTATACTTCTTCAATGAGTCAAAAGTATGGTTTTGATGAAGCCAATCATCCTGAGTTTGACCCAGAACTTTGGTGTGATGCAATTGGAGGGAAAGGTACTGCACGCACCCATTTCTATCGGTTTGGAATCACACCACGTGGCAAGAATTCCGTATCTACTTCCATTAATGTTGGAGATGCATCATTCTCAGCTTGTAGTCGTCTGAATCATGAACCTGAACAAACTCCAGTTGAAGTTGACAATTTACGTGAAGAAGTGACACTTGTGAAAGACAGAATAATCAACTTAGAGGATAAAGTTGAGAAGCAAGCAAGCGATACAATGGATATCAAAAAGTATCTTGAACAAATGATGAATATGTTTAATCCTGCGCGTATGTTTACAAATGCTTCAATAGGACCTTCTCAGCCTGCCTCTCAAGATAAAGACACTGCTGGACCACCACTTTGAATATTAAACAGATTGATATATGTTATATATATGGTACTGTTTCTTTATATATGTTTAGTACTTGTTAAGACTTGTTACTTATCAGTGATGTATGTACACTCCGTATGGTGCATGAAACTAATTACATGTACTTGATGAAATTTAATATTGTGTGTTTGCCATATGAAATTTCTTATATGTATTGCTACAGGGAAATCAAGCAGGATAAATATATATATAATAGAAGAGCTTTAGTGACGGAATTCATTTAGATGTAAAGGGACTGATCCGTGGGTGATATTCTTTTAGTGACAAAATTCCGTGGGTAATACACTGCATCAGTGACAAAATTCCGTTGGTGTTAAACGGACTTTCCTGACAAAATTCTGTGGGTGAAGAGAGCATTTGTGACGGAATTTGTTTGGTGGTAAAGAGTCTCAAATACATAATTCCGTGGGTGATAATTAGCTTGTGACGGAATTTCGTAGGTAATATACCACATCAGTGACGAAATTCCGTTGGTGTTAAAGATCTTTACTGACGAACTTTCGTGGGTAAACCGAGCATCTGTGATAGATTTTTTTTGGTGGTAAAGAGTCTCAAATACATAATACCGTGGGTTATAATTAGTTTTTGACGGAATTTCGTGAGTACTACACCACATTAGTGATGGAATTCCGTTGGTGTTAAAGATCTTTACTGACGGACTTCTGTGGGTGATGTGAGTATATCAGTGACGGAATTCCGTCGGTGATATACACTATCAGTGACGGAATTCAATTGGTGGTAAAGGGATTCAAATCCCGAATTCCGTGGGTGATAATTTTTTAGTGACGGAATTCCGTGGGTAATACACCTCATCAGTGACGGAATTTTGTTGGTGTTAAAGATCTTTACAGACGGAATTCCATGGGTGAAGTGAGAAAATCTGTGACGGAATTCCGTCGGTGATATGTATTTTCTTATCATTAATTTCAGTTTTTATTTTGGCTTCATTGACAGAATATTCCGTGGGTGATGCTAGAGCATCACCCACGGAAAAAAAAAATTTCCGACGGAATATCATCAGCGACACTAAATTTTCCAACAGACGTTTCCAACGAACATTTCCTCTTCAGTGATGGAATTGTAGTTTTCAGTGACGGAAAATTCCGTCAGTGATGCGCCTGTTTTCTTGTAGTGCTATAGCTAGGGTTTTAAGGAGAGATTGAAATACGCTAATTTAGGACAAGTTGATATCGCTCCATTGGCCCTTCGGATACCAAATTTGATAATAGTGTTGATTCCAATTCGAGAGATTCCATCATTATTCATCTTGAGAGAAGCTTTGAGGGAGTTTTTAATATGTTTTCAATCTTGTCTCATGTTTTGGATTTTGTAAGGATTTTTTGTAATATGAGCGGCTAAACCTTCATTGGTGTATCAGACCATGAATCTTGAAAGGATTTTTATTTGATTTCCAATCTATTATATTGGTTATGAATTATTTTTATGAATCTTGCTTCTTGGAATGAAAGTATAAGTCATAGTGGCCTTGGATTTGTTCTAGTTAATAATTCTAATGTTATTATCATTGTAGGAGCCTTAGAAGACAAAGCCAATTCAAGCCTACAAGTTGAGATGAAAATTCTAGAAACTGCTTTAAAGCTTTGCATTGGTTGAGGTCTTTATACAAAATTGCATATTTACAGGTTGTCGATGTTAGTAAATATGGCAAAATTATAAAATATCATCTGAGGCATGCGGAAGTAAGAATAAAATTATGATATGATCTAATAGTTTTAATGAATACTCTATTTTAATTGAAAGACCTAGAAAATTAGCTCTTGATTTTTGAAAACCTTTCCTTTGATGTGCCGAATTTATCCCTAGGATTGGCGTAGATCTTTTAGCGCTAAATGAAAGTCTCACACCTCTAGATCATACGACAGAATTGAGAAGCAATCTCCACTTCTTTTCCAAATAGCAGTTAGGGTTAGAGAGGAAGAGAGATCTTAGGAATTTTTCTCACTATAGAATTGATTGATTGCTTCTAGGGTTAGAGAGGAGTCATATTTATAGAGACTTCATAAAACATGATAAACATTATTCAATTATGAAGTCCTATTCAAAATATGAACCTTCATAATATGATAAACATTATCATAGAAGTTTTATTAGAAATATGAGTCCTAATATAACTAAAACCACTTTTATCTCTTTATAATTTTTATTAACTATTCGAATCCATCAAATTTAAATCAAAATTTAAACTTAAGACAAAAGCCCTAAACCAATTTACAAATTCACTCATCGTAAGAATTAAAATTATAAATTCACAATTTTACCCCTACACTTAAAACTAAACTGATTCTTTATTCCTTTAAGTGTGACTCCCTAGGTTCGTTCTGATTGGCAATGGGAGGATACCAAAGGACGTGAGTGACATGTAGCCAGCGTCATGGCCCCATGTCATAACCCAATTGAACACGAATGAGTGGATCATTATGAACTTTTCTGATTATGATTATCATATGTGTATAAATCTTTCGTTCTTGTATCCCAACCGAGTAAGAGCCATGTATGGTAATTATCAAACTCACTAAACTCGATCATATGCAAATAACTATAGTAGAGTGAGATTACCAAACTACCCTTTGTGTCCCACACGATTAGTTTGACTACCTTGGCCAAGGTCTTCTAATCTCACATACTTATAATCGCTTAGGATATTTACTCGTTTACTTCCAAGAAAATGAACTTCTTGGTGATTACTCACAACTGCTACTTGCCTGACATAGCCGCACTTCGAGGTTGGCCCTACCAATAGGTAAACTGAGCCTAATGACTCTAGTAACGGACTAGACATCACAAGCACATTGTGATCATGATACCTTAGGTCTAAGGTCCACTTATATGATCATAACCAACAATCCCAATCATTGACTATCAAAGAGTAAAACCCATGTGATTGGATTGTTGCAAGTTATGTTCGAATACACCAATCCCAGTGATGTATTTACAACATATGCTCCCACTATTACATAGTATTCAACCAGCACTCTTTGTCAAAGTATATGCCATAAAAATCCTTATGAACCTTTAACGCCCAATTAAAGATTCTTCAATTTGTAAACTATTTAAATGTATAAGTACCAGACCTTTCTAGTGCCCTTCTTTTTATCCCACAAAGAGTAGAAGGTTTAACTTAATACACATGGACTATGATATTCAAAACTAATTATAAATGGCATCTCAAGATTTATATGAATATCAAAATAAATGGCTATTAATAATAATAAGAATGTATAATACAAATGAAATGCCCTAATACAAGTATCCTCGTTGGCATTGAAGGGCATAAACTTGACAGTCGAAACATCATAGATATATTGTACAAGGAAGACCCAAGCCTTGCACTGAGATATAAATATCAAATAAAGGAGCTCATATTACTTCTTAAGAGGTGTCCAAACATGCTACCAGAGTTGATCTCGAGGAATCAAAACATCGTGTTGATGAGTTGGCTAAATATGCCTCCAAAAACCCTAACTTATCCCTTTTCCATAGAGGACTAGACCTTCCAAATTGATTGCTGGAAGCTCTTGTTGCATGTGGTTTTAGTTTTTATTACTCTTAGTTGTATTTGTTTTTATTTTTTGTTCTTTTCTTGTTGTTCTAGCTGTCTAGCTCCCCATTTGCAAAAATTGATATTCTTCTTGATTGGCATGGCGATCATCTACATATTGATTTTTATGTTACATACAACTTTCTAAGAGGTACAATATACTATATATATATATAATGAGATACTTAGATCACCTTTTACTTGTTTTAGACGTTATGGGACTCTACTACTCATGGTATATTGATCTCTACAATGAATATTTTAAAGAAGAAATTAAGAAACTCAGGGTTGATGTTATTAATGCTAGGTTGGACTTGCTATGCTTGTTGAATGACTATATAATATGGATTATTCTATAGTAAAGATGCTATCTTTTTTTTTTTTTTTTTTTAATGAAAACACTAACAGTTGGGATAAAATTTTGATTGGAGACTGTAACCACTATGTCTTCAGGGATAAAATTTTGATTGGAGACTTTTCCATCAGTGGTGAGTAAAGTCATTATGCCTCTAAAATCGATATAGTTAAGTTTCTAACTGGTGGATGTCTACATAGCTTCCATTTTCAGTACAATTTGCTAGAGTGTGACTCTACACAAAACATTTTGCAAGCTTCCGGAATGATATATATATATCTTTTGTCATTAATGTGGACAAGCCACAGCATGTACACACCTAACTTATGTATGCCTCAACTATGCTTTGGGAAAGAGTTGATCCCTCAACCTCTTACATGAGAGTTAAATGTCTTAAGAGCTTGGTTATTGTTTGATTTCTTTCCCATATGGTTGATTTCAATTAATAAACTATTTTCCTACAGTCGTAGTTAGCACATATATTTGAGTTAATTGACCATTTTCCTACATATTGTTGTAATTGACTTATAGTTGTAGCAATGCTACATTGTTAAGTATTTCATATTTGCTACAACTTTGAAGGATATAATAATAGAAATATTTATTAAATTCATATCAAAATAAAGCTATTTGCATGTTATACAATGGATATTTTATATGTCATACTTTATATGCTACACTAATTCATGTTTATTGGAATATATAAGAAAGCTTTACATAGTTTATGCATAAATAAAAAAAAGCCATGCTTAATATTCAAAGTATAAGGATCAAAAAGATATTCTTTTGAAGGCCAAGTAATTGGGATGGAAAATTTTAGAGAATAAAATCATTAAAAATAAAAACCATTAGTATGCTACCTAAAATATTTCAATTTTGCAAGAAACTGGTGGAAACAAACTCCTTAATTTTGTTATGATTATATATTACTCCTTGAATATTTTTGCTTATCAAAATATAGTCAAAACCACACAAACAAAACAAAAACTAAAAGGAGTGCTTCACTGGATTATTTTGATAGAGAAGTAAAAAAAAAAAAAAAAAGCATGATCTTGTCCTCACACACCAAATTGGTGGTTTGGTTGCTTCCTTCTTCACGGAGGTTTTTCGTTATTAGAAACTTCTCTGATAATGAGATGGCATCGATGAAGCAACACCTTGCTATGGAAGCATTTTGGCAAACTGTTAGAGGTAAGGGCTTGAGAAATGAAGAGATATAGAATATGAGAATATGGCAATATCACAATGGAAAGGATTCAGCAAAACTTCTGTGAAGAGATAGCTAATGGTGCACACAAATGTTCCAAGATAGTTCCTAAAGTGACAAACCTCTTGCAACTACCATTTCCAAATGGTGGACGGTATCGAAATGGTTTGAGGGGCAAACAAATAATTTCCTACTAAGAGATAGTTCAAGTATTAGCTATATTAAGGTATCGTGGTCTTTTCTTGAAAAAGTAACCCTATTAATTAGTGGTCGAATGCATTAAAAAATAAACTTGTGAAAAAGGAGGGATTGATTTGGGATAATAAAACTTATCTTGATCATATGAGGATTTCTTAAATTTGGGGACCTTTGGTTACTTTTCTGTTTTAATTATTTTTATATTCTATATTTTGTTTAAACTGAACTAGTTTAAAGACCCACGCTTATGCTGTGGTTTGAATATAGTATATCTTTTGTAAAAAAACCATTGGTAATGTAATTTTTTTAAATCAATTTTAGTATGGGAAGTATATTTTTAAGATGTGAAAGTTTGGAAAATATATTACTAGAACATGTCATATTTTTTATTAAATGATGAAAATGACTTCATTTAGATATTTTGGCAAAAAACAAAAACATATATAAAATATTAAGTTTTTTTCTTGGTTTTTATCTTCTTTGCCTTAAGAATTGAACTAATATGTCTGTTTAATATAAATATAAATTTTTATTTATTTTATTTATTTATTGATTTATTCATATTTTTATTTAGTGTAGAATGATTGAGAATTTTAAATTTGACATCAAGATTTCTTGTGATTGTAGATAATATAAAAGGTATGGATGGTGACTGTGCAGATTTTATTGGTTGTAGTGTGGTATTAAAAATTAAAAGTGGTTGATTTTTATGACCAAGTATTTCTTTAGGAAAAGATGGATTTGTTGTTTACTAATTTTATTTAGAAAATTGAATTTTATATACAATATATACTCAATAGATAGTAGTTTTTATTCATTTACAGAAATTTACATTTTATACATATTTTCAAATTTCTGTAAGAATTTCGCTTCTTAGGAAATTTTTAAAATTATATTCACATAGAATGATGGAAGGATAATAAAAAGGATCTAGATTCTCAAGAAAAAAAATGTCCAAAATATATATAATTAAGAGATAAGAAACAAATATATTTTTAAACTTCAATTCAAACCTTAAGGGGGCGTTTGGTTCGCGGTAATATTTTCACATTACCATCTGTTACGTGGTAATCTGAAAAGATTACCACGTTTGGCATTGCATTGAGAAAGATTACCACTTGTTACGTGGTAATCTGGATGGTAATATGACATTACCAACATGAGAATATTACCAAGAAGGTGGTAATCCTATTACCACCAAATTTGGTGTCTATCTTGGATTACCATGGTAATCTCATAACTTTCTATATTTTATCAAATTGATTACCATGAACCAAACAAGGTAATGAACTATTCCCAGTAATAAGAGTTCCCAACCAAACATGGTTATATCAAATTACCACAATATTCCCAACCATATAACATTCCCACCTATATTACCATGGTAATCTCATTATATGGTAATATGTTATTACCACGAACCAAACGGCCCCTAAGGCATAAGAACAACAGGCATAATACGGCTTAAGAATGTTATTTTAGATTAAATGAAGATGATTATACTAATTTCATTCTTATATATATAATATAGGTTTATGTTAACATTTTCATAATAATATTTTTTCCATTTTAATTTGCAGATATTAATAGGTATGTAAATGTTGTTTATACATGGAATGTATTCCTGTGGAATATTCACAATATCCACATATACTATTGTTAATATGAATTTGTATGCATATAACATTGTCATAGCTGTTTTTGTTGTTTATATACTTTACTATTTTTTTAAATATGATATTTAAATATTTTCATGATTGCAATTCCTTTGAATTAGAATAAATGCATATTAACATTAATGCATTGGCTTTCTTTTGAGGGAATGATAGATAGCTTATAATGCAGTAAATATTATTCAAAAGCAGATAGATCGATATCGTTCATAGTTGGCAAACATAGAGACTTAAGACTTATATATATATGATTTCAGTATTACATATAACAAACCAAATCTAATATGTGTAGATTTTTTTTTATTATTATTTAAGAGCAACATTGTGGCTGATATGGCATTATGTAAGGTGCTCATGCTCCCAATTTAGTTTTGTTGCAACTTCTTCATGATGTGGAGAATATTCCTATAATCATAATTCCATTGCAAAGAATTAATAATAATTATTGAAAATAGAACATTTAATAAATAGTACTCAAAATTTTATAATTATTACTTCGAGTTTCTCAATTAGTTCCTTTGCATTTGAAGCAGAGACAATTATAATGCAATGACATCCTTTAATAAGGAATGAAGGATCATTTCTTTTTTTTATTTTGTTTCCTGTATAAGTATGTAAAAAGTAAAAAAAAAAATCACCGAATGTCAAGATTGCTCTACACCTATTTTGCAACAAATTCTATATGATTTTAGCAGAAAGAGTCAACAATTGTGGCTTATATTTCCATTAATGATGTTGGTAAAGCTGGCAGGATCACATCAAATCTTTAAATATGTTTTTGTTTTACTCACATGTCCAACGACTATAGCAATACATGGAATGGTGTATATTTATTCAAAAGTGGGGACTTGTAAACAGGAATTCAATTGGAAAAAAACCAACCCCAATAATTACAATATGATCAAGCGCAGAAGCTAAGAAACCCATGCTTTGGTGTTTAACTCTCTAACTTTGAAGTGAAGAATGAAGAACTATATATATGTATATAGATAGTCACATATATACTCCATTTTTTTTTCAAGAACATCTTCAAATCAAACAGGTTTCAAGAATATTACAAAGAGGAAGATAAGATAAGAAGCACCAATAATATACAAAAGAAAAGTGAGAAAAATATTAAAAAAACATAGAAAACATACAATAGCCAAACACATGTCATAAAATAATAACTATCATTCAAAAAGAGTTGAATGCCATAATAGATATGTTATAACCAAACCAATGTTCTTTTGCGTTAATAATCTGGGAAGAGAAAGTTAGTCTAGCAATTACTTTCGAAAAAGGATACAATACAAAGCCAACAAATAAATTTTTTGAGAAAATGAAACTTAGACCATACGAAAAATCAAAAGTAACAAATTCTAACGACATCAAATGTAGTGGATTAACAAACCATATCAACATCAATGGAAGCATTTTGGGCATCCAATATAGACTGAATTTTCCCCTTCTTCATCCTCTACATCTCCCTTAACCTAGCTCTTTCATGCTTTACAACATCACCATTTGTTGTTGCTTCCTCAACCTGCAATTAGAAAAAAGACATGCATTATAACAATAAATTCCAAGAAAGTGAAGAGAAAAGCAGAGAATTATTGAGAGGCAATAGAGAATTAGGGGATACCTCATCAGAGAAAAGCAGAGCAGATGCATCAATTCCAAGATAGTGGAAAAGCCATGCAACTTGGATGTGTTTGTGAATACTCCGCTTCTTCAAGTTCATCACCAGAACAATTACCCCTTCACTGCTACCCCTATTCTCCATGTTCTCCAATAGCCACACGTAGCCAATGGTAGCTACCATCGAGTTCATCATGCCTTCTAGCCAAACCATTCAACAACACAACAACATTAGAATCAAAGGGCAGGAAAAACACATCAAAGATCCAGATGGATTCAAGCCTCAACTGATACCAGATGAAGCGGAGAACAAGATCTTGGTGTTAGCGTTGGCATTGGCGAAGACCTTCTTTCCAATGATCCTCGCGATAAGGGCCCTCTATCTTCTTAGAGTCCTATATAACTAATAGCATCGCATCAAGTAACAATAACTAAGAAACAAGCGCGCAAGATCCAATCTTTCTATAAATGAATGACAGAATAAGCAAATCCAAAACCTACTTTCTCATAGCCATCACATCGAGCACCAAACATGAATCACGAAAGACCCATAACAAACCCAAGATCAGTATACCAATCATTAGATCTAACAAAAAAATAAAAGGAAAAACAAATACCTGAGTGGCCACAAGCCCGGAGATGTGTGCCATATCTCAAAGCAACAAAGTACCGACCTTGTTCACAATGGATCTAAACTTGGCATAATCCTAATCCCTCGGATATGCACTCCCACCACATATGATTAGCTTGGGGTGAAAATCCAAGGCCTCTGGAGCTTAGCAACCCATTATCGTCTTCGAGCCTGCCCAGTTTCTCCAGTGAGCAACTCGAGGAGGAGATCGACCTCTTATGTGCCATCTCGAGCAAAACCCTTTTGAAACAAAATAATTAAGATAATCAAATCATAAATAAATGAAATAAAATAAAAAAGCTTCAAAAAAGAAAAATCTGGCTCTGGCAAAGATCATCATCTCCGCTGCTACTATCAAAGAGCACAAAGAGAGAGAGAGAGAGAGAAGCCCAAATCTAAGGTTAGGGTTAGGGATTGGGATCCGATCTTTTCTCGTTCTTGGTTTATGGAGATAGATTAATGGCGACAGGGGTTTCTTTGTCGGAGTATGGCTCCAAACCTCATTGGAGAAAACAATCGTCACTACAAATCGTGCCATTGAGAGCTAGGGTTATGGTTTTCCAAAAAAAACAAAAAAAAAAAGAAGTAAGAAACAAGGGGAAAAAAGGAAGAAATGGTTTGGCATCAAGCGACGGGATCGCCGGCAAGCTTGAGAGTGTAGAGGGTGGAGCCGGCAGGGCCATTAAGAACTAGGGTTAAAGGGCGGAAAAAATCACCGATAAAACCTTATCGAAGTAACAGTGCATTGATCCACTCGGGTATGCTCACTTGCGGGTGTTCCTAAGGTCTATCACTGTAGGTTTCTCATTGTTCCGTTGACTAATAATGGAGCAATGGAAAAGGATTTTAATGTGGACCAACGGATAAAGAACACTCTTCCAATCACAACAAGACAAATGTCTATCAATAGAAAGGTGTAGTACGTTGACTAATAATGAAGCAATGGAAAAGGATTTTACGGTGAACCAACAGACAAAGAACACTCTTCCAATCACAGTAGGACAAATGTCCATCAAAAGAAAGGCTAGAGGATGGGAGATATTTGGGGGATAGGATTAAGAGTAAGTATTTATTATTTAACCAATAAAGGTTGGTTGGATATGTATGCCTTAACACTATAATCATCTTATAAAATTCCCAAAAATCATCTAGCTTCATTATTTATAAAAGAAGTAGGTAGTACATAACTATTTATTTGAACGTTAAAAAAAAGAAAAAGGAAAAAGTGAAATAATAAAAATATAAAACCATTTAAATAGGTTACTTGAGTATTAGTTTATATTAAATTAATATATAAAAAAAGTTTGATTTACTCTCAAATATTATTAATAGTAATTTCATGGTTTAAAAGCATTTCTTACTATCATAAATTTTAAAAATGGATAAAATAAGATATAAAGAAGGGAAAATTACTTTTTATCCCCTAGACATTTCAAAACTTCCCAAACAGTCCCTGTAAGTTATGAATACCCGGACAGCTCTTCCGTTATTGTTTCACTTCATTTTTGCCCTTTGTTGGTCACTCGGATTGGGTCCATGTTGTGAAATTTCATCATTGCCCTTGAAAATGGTGGGAAATAAACCACCCAATCATGTCTAACCTTTTTGCATTTCTTTTTGTTATTTTTTTAAACAAACTTTGGAAGACTTCTATCACCTTGGAGTCTTGGAGTTTTTCAATTCCTCCCCATTTGGTGTGGTGGAGTTCTGCCGGTTGCCCAAGAAGGTGACCATCTCTTTCTTGCCCTCACCTTGATTCACAAGAGAAGCCTTGCGAGAGAGAGTAACAATTTTTTTTTTGTGGGTTACTATAGAGAGTTTTTGTGCTATTGCTAGATACAAAGGGGAGGGACGAGTGCTAGTATTCACGACGCTAACTTATTGGGAATCAATATTAGCAGAGATATGTGAGCGATGGGGTCTTGATGTTTCTCGTGTCAGGGTAAAGTTTATCACACCCGATGCATATAAAACGGTTTGTCTAATAGAAAACGAGGTTGACTTCCAACGCATGTGTCACGTATACGCCATCTTCAAATGCGCTAGAGTCGATCTCGTGGTTGAGATAGATGATGTGACATTGTCCCTTCCTATTGACAATGATTTCTTCTCGTTGTAAAGTTCTTCTCCTTATCCCAATTTCCACTTAAAATTGTATATTTTTGCTTAATTATCTCAGTTTCCCCTTAAACTTATATGCTTTTGTTTAATTATCCCAGTTTCCATTTAAAATGTTATGTTTGTGTTTAATCTTTGATTTTACCAGGTATTCAGATTCTGCGAGCATATCCGTTCCACCACAGGGCGAACCTGATGGTGTGGTAGGCCTTCTTGCGTTGTTAGATCAATTTGAAGTTTTGTCGTTGGATATCGGACAATGTTTTCTAGATGTTGACCATTTCAGAGACGTATTCCGAAATTTTGCAATCAAGCGAAATTTTGAGTTCAAATTCATAAAGAATGAAAAACACAGGTTGGCTGTTGAATGCACTACCGTTGGTTGTCAATGGCGCCTTCATGCATCAAATGAATACAATAAAAATACTTTTAGAATCAAGACAATGCACCCATCACACACTTATGGTGGTGGAATTGGCTTGGTAGCACATCCAAAAATGTCCAAAAAATGGGTAAGCGCACATGTGATTGAGAAACTTAAGAAGCAGCCATTATACAAGGTCATCAATATTCAGCAGGATATGTTACGGGAACATGATGTCCACATTTCATACAAGCAAGCTTGGTTGGGTAAAAAGTATGCCCGAGTTATCCTCAATGGTAGCGAGGTCTCCAGCTACGATTTGTTACTTTGATACGTGGATAAGGTGGTTGAGACAAACCTTGGCAGCATTGTGATTGTGGAAAGAAATGGTGAGTATTTTAAATGTGCATTATTTTCTTTCCATGCGTGTATCATGGGATTCAAGAGGGTTGCAGGCCGTTGTTGTTTCTCGACAGTACCCACGTTCTTAGAAAATATTAGGGTACTTTATTGGCTTCCATAGGCAAAGATGAAAATAATGGTTTTTTCCATGAGACAGATGCCAATTAGACGTGGTTCATTTCCAAATTAGGTGATTCTTTATTTGGAGATGGAGATTATGAAGAGATTATTATTTTTGTGCTGAATAGGTCTGAGGGCCTTGTCAACACCATTGCAAAGGTCTTCTCTTCTTCCCCACATGCATTCTGTCTTTGACACTTGGAGGCCAATTTTATGAATGACAATGTTAGACTTGGGAAGGCATTGAAGGAAGAGTGTTCGTCTATATACCTTCGTATTACTTATGTATCCACAGCTAAAGAATTTGATGATTTGGTGAATGAATTGCAGGCCACATCACCCGATGCCTATCACTGGTTGCTTCATAAATAAGATATGTCACATTGGTCGAATCATTTATTCAGAGGTGAACGTTGGAGCAAGATGTATTCAAATGTCACAGAGTTGTTCAATGCGTGGATCAAAGAAGCTCGGTATTTACTGGTAACAAAAATGGTCAACTTCATACGGTATTTGAATGTTAATTTTATTTAACGCTTAATAGTGTTTATTATCATTTAAAATTGTTTGTTTCTGTTTAAATTTCAGGGTCTTCGCTTAACAATGAGTTATGTTGTTTAATTATATGTGTTCTACGCACTCGCCGTGAGCAAGAGAACAAATAGGAGACCTACTTATGTCCCGACATACATAAGAAAGTAAAGGAACTTGTTGCGAAAAGATGAAATCTTCATGTTGGTGTTGTGTTGATGACTATTTTGAAGTGAGTGACCAGTGCAACAACTCCATAGATCTATCGGGTAAAACTTGTTCATGTCGCAGGTGGCAAGTTTATGATATCCCGTGCAAACACACTTACGCTACAATAATGTAGACATACACGAATGTTCATCAATTTATTAGTGGCTACTTCACCGTCGACAATTACAAATTGGCGTATAAAGAAGCTATTTTCCCCATACCCGACAATGACAAGCCTACGAACAACAATTGAGAACTGTGTTTGCGTTCGCCTGTCACGAGAAGGCAATCTAGGTGTCCTAGACAGAAGAGGATCCAGTTATATGCGTCCGAGATCCGCAAGTTACGTTGCAGTTACTGCCACCATTCGGTCATAATCGTAGATCTTGCAATCAAACTATCATGAACTAAGCATGGATGACTAATTATATTCGTTACATATGCTCGTTACTTATGAAATTGTTTTGATAAATAAACACAAATTTAAACAAAAATGACAATAATTACATGACAATCGTAGATCTTTAAACAGAAACAACGATATTTATGTATTATCTTAAACGTAAACGTAATATATTATCTTAAATACATTAGCATTATCTTAAGGGGCCGTTTGGTTCGCAGTAATGATATATTACCACGGTAATGAGATTACCGTGGTAATGAGGTCGGGAATGTTATATGCCCGGGAATGTTGTGGTAATGTGGGATTACCATGTTTGGTTCAGAACTTTATATTACTGGTAATCTGTGAATACCATGTTTGGTTAGTCATGGTAATCACCTTAGTAATATGGTAAATTTACTAAAATACCCTTGTATATAAAATATTTAATATATTTAATTTAAAATGTTTAAATAATGAATTAATTAATAAATTAAATGATAATATTAAAAATTATTATTTTTTCACATTTTTTAAAAATAGTTTTGTATTTAAAATTTTGTCCAAATTTACCATTATTTTGTCATTCTTTTAAAAATATAATTTCAACCGAATTTCAACCCATTTGGTCCAAATTTTGCCATTATGTTGTTCAAGTTACAATTTTGAGCAAATTTAATATAATATATCAAATTTACCCAAATACCCCTGTATACAAAGTTTATCTAAAGTCTCATACATCTACCAAGATAATATTATCACAATTGAATACATAACAACACAAAGCAAATAATATGTTTTAGTACATAAAAAATTCAGTCACACCTTGGTTGCACAACACAACATATAAATGTTTACACAACACAAATAATGCATAACAAGCAATCCACATAATAACACACACATTACTTGTTTTACTCAACATACATAATAGCACACACAATTAAAATAGTCATAATAGCACACACATAATAGCACACACAATTAAAATAGTCATAATAGCACACACATAATAGCACACACATTATGTTTTGACTCTACTAGAAACCCACATAATAGCACACACATTATGTTTTAATTCTACTGGCAACCTCCTAACACCCAAGTGACATATTCCTTCTTGCACTCATCAGGAAGTGAAAAGAAATATGACACCTTACTAGTGTCACACACAATTAATCCACCGGCTCTAATTCTTTCCAATTGGGACAAACCTTCGATCTTCAGTAGCTCAGTATAAACTTTCTTCTTTGCCTCTGCCTCATCAGATAAGAATTGGAAGCAACTAGCAAGTCTTGAAATGTGTTCTCCAGAACTATCAATCCAAGTTCCAATAGAGCTAACGGTGCTTGAGAACTCATCATTGCCAATGTCTTGACCTAATGAGCGCTTACGCTTTACTTTCTTTGGATGTGCATCTTGTGATGAACCTGGTTGTGAAGTGGCAGTAGCAGTAGCATTCATTGGGCTTAAACCAGGGACACTTGTATTTTCTTCCCCATCTAAATCAACAAAGGCATCTCCTATAGATGGTTCAGTATTTCCTGCAGTTTCCTCGTTTTCAATATCTTCTACAGCATCAGCTGGAGTTTCAGCACCCTCCCCAGTGGCTCGATCTTTCCCAAATACTTGACTCAACTCTTCCAAGTAGGGGAAAGGCTTGTTCCTTAGTCCAGCAGCACCTGGATGACTCTGAACACAAACAAAGAAATAAATTATAAACATCAACATGATTAATAAATTGTAAAGAAGTGTAACAAAAAATTTGAAAGCTCATAAATTGTGATTAGATCAAAATTACCTTCACCCAATCATTAAAGACAGTAACATCACATATGACGCATTTTGTGTTATCATTCCAACCAAAACCACTTGCATTTGGGCCCAACATCTCTTGAATGGCATGGTATTGTCTTTTCCACAACTTCACTCTTGACTCAATATGGGGCGAACCCTTGATATTAGAATCAGGTAGCTTTTCATGCATCCATTTCTCAAGCTGTGCTAAATAACCAGGACGAAATTGTCCATTATCAGCCTTCCATTTTCCAGATTGCGCAAGTCTAGTCAAGCATTCAACTAACATGAAATCTTTTTCTGCAGTCCAAACATGTTTGCTTCCTTGTTTTGCTTGTCTCTTGCCTTTTTTGTCACTTGTATCAATCTCATCTCCATTTGCATTTTCAGCCATCCTATGTCTAAAAGAAAAAAAATTTTACAACAACAACAAGAAGAAGAAGATTAAACAAATATTAAAGTAGTGTTATTTAAATAAAAAGCACTTATACAACAACAACAACAACAAGTTACAATATAAAAAGGAACTCACAATAATAAAGTAGTGTTATTTAAATAAAAAAACACTTATACAACAACAACAACAACAACAACAACAACAACAACAACAACAACAACAAGTTACAATATAAAAAGGAACTCACAATAATAAAGTAGTGTTATTTAAATAAAAAGCACTTATACAACAACAACAACAACAACAACAAAGGTATATCAATTACCCTACGCTATGTTGGCCTCTACTACATCTCCACTGATTAAACATATCAACTGCCAAATTAGCACGCCATGTTGTCCAAGCATTAGATGATTCAACAAAGGTAATTCTATCACCTTCTACGTCTTCTCCTACAAAATCTTCTTCAATTGTTTCTTCTAAAGGATCAATGGGCATTTCTCTCCTAACATGGTTGTGTAACAACGCACAAGCAGATATAATCCTACATTGTGTTTTCACAGAATAGTATGACCTTCCCCTCAGAATGGCCCACCTTCCTTTCAGTAGACCAAAACATCTCTCGATGACATTTCTAGCAGAAGAGTGTTTGTAGTTAAATAATTCCTCCAGTGTAGTGGGTTGGCTACCTTGCCTCCAGTCATTTAAGTGGTATCTTTGCCCTCTAAAAGGAGTAAGAAACCCTTCTCCATTTGGGTAGCCGGCATCACATAAATAATAGTAACCTACAACCATGTTAAAGGTTCTTAGCACTTTAACAAAACCAAATTTGAAAGCTAATTATGCTAAGCAATTGTATACCTTGTGGGACTCTTAAACCATTTGTCCTAGAAATTGCATCACGCAACACCCTAGAATCAGCTGCTGAACCTTCCCACCCCGGTAGAATATAAATAAATTGCATGTCTTGGGAGCACACACCTAACACATTAGTTGCGATCTTATTTTTCCTTGTCCGATACCTAGGTTTGTCAATTGCACGAGCATTTACTTTGATGTATGTTCCATCTAAAGCCCCGAGACAATTCTATAAAATAGACTAATGTTAGCATAGTAAGCTTTGATTTTTTTTTTTTAACAAAAATTGAACAAATTATTTTTTTTACCTTAAACCATCGCCACCTGTCATCGGTTGAGTTCTCACGAACTGGTTTTGGTTGTTTGAGTAAGACTTCATGGCATTTCAAAATTGTATTTAAGACACTTTTAAAATGCCGACTTATTGTCTCACCGGACCTAACAAATTCCCTTTTTGCTACCCTATTTTTTTGGTCATGCGAAATGGTATATAGGAAAGATGCAACCATTTCCGCAATAGACATGTTTCTAGTATCTTGTAATTTGCCAATTGTGGTAAGTAAATCACAAAGACGATGAAATGCCCTCCGATCCATACGAATACTCTCAATGCAAGCTAGATCACTCTCAAAGACCAACCTATATATATTGACACCCTTGATCAATTGCCTACTCGCTCTATCATAGGCAATTCGTGGCCTCTTTCTTCTACGCCTACGCTCCAAACCAATGACATAAACTAATATAGCTAGTTTATTCATCATTTCCGCATACAAATAAGTTATGGTTGCAAGCAAACCAAAGTTTTCATGAGAGAAACGGTCCATCTACAAAAAAAAAAAAAATGTATTTAAGATAAACATCTTTGTAACATTTGAAATACTCATTATTAAACAAAATACAAACGAAAATAATAGCATATAAATGAATGATGGTCAATTAATACATCTCATTCTAATCAAGAAGCATGCATCTCATGCATAGAACTATTGTCAATTAATGCATCTAACATCAAAACAATAACTGCAGTGTTTGGTAATTGACTGCAGAAAAACAATAACCATTTGAATGTCAACAAACCATTCAATGAGAATTCAATAACCATTTGGATTTTGATATGCAAGTTGTCATGTCATTCAATGACCATTTGGTATGCAAGTTGTCTTTTAATGGGCACACAATTCAACTTCAACCATCTGATAAAGAAACAAACAGAACCTGTTCTATTGATCAAACTCTTTTCCTTAGCTTTTTTTTTTATTTTGAAACTATTTCTGTGAATACCTTGGTTAACAAAACACTCTACCGTAGCTACCATGAGGAGAATCCGAAATGGTCTTTTACACTATTAGAATATTAATTTGGCAAATTATTTTTAAATTAGGATTTTTTTAATGAATAACAATAATAACATAAACACCGCAAATCAACAATTTAAATGGCAGGAAAACAATGAACAAATGGTCTTCTTGTATAGCAAAATTGTCTCTGTATAGAGATTGGCAGGAAAACATATGAGATGAGAGTTTTATAAATCACAGTCAAAGTACATATTCATCCACAAATCACAATACTCAAATTATTCAGATTTAATGTACATATCCAATTATCAAATATCAACCAATATTTCCATCTTTCAGGAAAAAAGAAAGAAAATCAATAATTGGAAGTCTTTGATCATGCAAAATGTTTTTTAACTTTGATCAATTGATGAATTGAGAAGCAAGAGAATGAAGAAGAGTTGTACAAGGTGTGTTGCGGCACGGCGGTAAGGTGCACGGCGGAGCGGCGACGGAGCAACGGCAAGGCGCACGGCGAACAGCCGGCACGGCGGAGAGGTGTTACCCCGGCGTGGTTGCAAGGATGTGAGGCGGGATGCCAGAGTGGTGTGACGGCGGCGAGACGGCAGCGGAACGACTGCGTGGCTATGGCGAAGATGACGGCTGAGGTTGAAGGTCTGATGGGCAGCTGATGAATGAGAGAAAACTAGGGTTTTGAACACATGAGAAGGAATTGTATTAAAGTAATGGGGGTATAATTGGAATAAAAATTTTTGACAGATTACCACCAACCTGGTAATCTGGATGGACACCTATTTTGGTGGTAATCACATTACCACACAACTTGGTAATATTTCACTATTGGTAATCTCACATTACCACCAACATTACCATTGCTACAGTAACCAAACATGGTAATCTAGACAGATTACCACAAGATTCCCGGTAATCTGAACAGATTACCGCGAACCAAACGCCCCCTAAATGTAAACATAATATGTTAAACAAAAACATTGATAGTTAAATAAAGACAACCAAGAATAAACACAAACATAATGTATTAAATAGAAACAATGATATTTACATGACAAATTAAATAAGTTAGTGGAAACGAATTTAAGTTAGCATGATAGTACGTTATAACGACAAACAAGGTTCATGTTTTTGCTCCCCAACTGATTTGGCGGCACATATATCCGCTTTCTCAGTAATGCCAGTTGCACTCCCTTCCATGAGTATGCATGCAACATTCTTTAGTCTTAAATAAGGGACGTCAGTATGTGGTAGCCGTAGCTTTTCATCGTTAAGTATTTGTTCAATAAAACACATGACATATACAACGCAGCCAAGGCTTCCTCATTTTTGTCTTGGAGTGTCCTTGTCTTGAATTAGGGGGTACGAGGTCGTCGTCGTCTCACCAAACTCCATCTCGACACAATTGTTGAATAGTTTCTGTTGTCAAGAAATAGAATTTGAAGTTAGAGTTTCAATTAAGAAACTATGATGTGTGTGCGCTATTTAGCATGTAATTTATCATGTCGATAGCGTCTCTGTCATACTCCTCACTCTCGCATGAAGAATAATGCTTGTACTCTTATTTTTCATTATGAAGAACCAAAACATGGAAATGGCCATTAAGGATGATTGGCAGAATAACAATATCAGCATCATGCAAGTTACGAGCGGTATCGTCGATCATAGTGAGAGTAGTCTCAGCTGCGTCCTCCTATTTGGACATAAATAGCGCTAGTGGCTGCGTGATGGAAGTGAACTTCTTATATGGATATATTGCTTTCTTCAATGACTTCTGAATTATGTAGACAAATACATCCATGACATCATCGGTGACCATTTACTTCCCGTATAGCAACGTGAACAGACTAGCTCGTGTTGTGTTAACCCATTCTTCCAGATGACAGTCCTAATGTTAAATGGTAACACATATATTTAAATGATAACATAAATATTTAAGCGAAAACTACTTCTCTTAAATGGTAACACATATTCAAATGATAACATAAATACTTAAATGGAAACTACTTGTGTGAAATGGTAACACAAATATTTAAGTGATAAATTATATCGATACTTCATACTTACGAGTCTATCCAGCAATTCAGGTAGATCCTTATTATCTCCTACTCGAATTTGTCTAGGCGGTGTATCCGGGATATTGTTCTTCTTGGGAAGAAAATTCTTCCTTGCATCTTCATATTGTTGGTTTCCAAGGACTGTAATGTCCACGTCAGTAATCGTTGTTTCGTCGTTGATGTGTCCTTTTCCTTTGTTAGCAGTATCTTTCTATTTTGAGGTATCACCAGAGGGTTCATCACCAAGAACAGCGGAGACATCTTCAACTCCTGATAGCAGTCCTTTGGGTGATGTTGTCAATGGTTGTTAGTGTTCTATGCTTGGTGCACAAGTTGTTTCCTGTTGGTCAAACAATGGTTCATCGCTAGTACTTACTGCTTTGTGTTGTTGTGGGATTGTGTCTTCCTTCGATGCGGCACTGTTATCTGCCAGTTCCACCAAGACAGTGATTTCATTGGCAAGAGAGTCAATAATCCTATCAATATTGGCCGTGACGACATCATCAACCAGAGAAACATCTAGTGAAGATTAGTCCATTGCAAGTGGAGCTACTATTGGGGCAATTTCCTCAGACGTTGCCCTTGTATCCACCCGATCAACTACGGGTGGTGCTAATGTTGTTTCAATATTAGCCGATAGAGGAAAAGATATTGTTGATTTTTTTCTCGTGGCAAGCCTCTTCCAACGCGGGTCTTTTCAGATGGTCATCCCAATTAGGTTATTGGTAAACATCGGGGCTACATCAGTAGCATCCAGACTATTCCCAATAGCGTCAGTACCGGGTTCTTCATTTGTTGGTAGGGACTTAGTATTAGACTGTGAACATCCTTTTAATGCTTCGATAGAAGCAACAAGCCGGGGGAACTCTTTTGTTAGTATTTCGCATGCTTGCAACAAATGTCCAGTAACGTCGTTGGTTGTTGCCCTCGGGGGGGTGGGAAGATTTGTACTGTGTCGAGAAGTGCGTGTGCGGGTTGGGTTGCTAGACGGCGAACGACATCGAACGCACATTGAAAAGGTTAGCCTTTCATTTTTCCTTCAAGACAGTGGTGCGGGAGCAATGTCATCTCCGTGGCGGGTGGCCCAAACAAAGACTTTTTCTTCCTTATTCGTAGCGACCAGTTCAAGAAACTAACATTTGTAAACAACACAATCTCAGTGAAACCTCTCAGCTTAAACAATAACCAATATTGTTAAACACTAAACTAATATTGTTAAACGGTAACCCCTAAACTTAAACGATAACCAATATTGTTAACCACTAAAACATTATCTTAAACAAAAAAATACTATCGTTACACGATAACGAGTAAACTTAAACAGAAACAAAGTTTTCTACACAAAAGTATCACTCTAGACAAACGTTAACGTATAATGTGAAATTATAACACACGGTGTCAATGATTTATTACCTCATTTCCTTCGAGTGATGACAACATGGGTCTTAACGACGCTTGCTTCTGATAACTATTTTCACCATAACATAGTATCCGTGGGGTCTTACCCAAAAGTAACTTCTTGCCAGTGCTAGTGACCTCATAAGGTACCCTGTGTTGGTCTTCTTCCCAACGCATCTTGTTTGTACTTGAGCAACCGTTTGTGGAACGTCCTGTATAAGCCACTTGTCCGTCACTTGCGCCCATGCATATCGTCCCATTCCAGGTAGGTTATCGACATAATCAATAATCCAATTCGGAACTGAGCATGAGGTGTTTGGGAAGAGGATAGTATCCATAAGGTACACCATAAGGAGTTTTACAAAATTTTCTTCTTCTCCCCTTTGCCGAACAATTTGGTCAAGTGTTTTATTGATGGAGTCTTTGTGTCTTTCGTAGGTTTTTGATAAATACTTGTCTTCAATAGATAAGTGTGTTTTCTTCTTTTGAAATACGACTAAGAATGAGAGTGATATCTTCAGGCCTGAAACTCAGCAGGCTTACCCCAATCCTGAATTTATTGGTGCGGTCAACATACCTTTGCAACAGAGAATCAAGAAGGGCCCTCTCGTGGAATACAGGCTCCATTTTAGTAAGTGATGCAAACGGTGTCCTTCGGACGATCTCCCAATGTCATCCACTCATATGAACTTTCAATGCAGCCATAATCTCCACTACCAGTGTCAAGTAGCATCGCCCATTAACAAGGTTGATTGCCATAAGCACAAGCCTACGAGAAGAGCAATACATTAAGCAGTATTCAGTAATCTTAAATGGAAAGCTATATTATTAAAACTCATTTATTAAACTAATACTGGTAATAGTCTCTCTGTTCATATGTATTTTTATTTCCATAGCCAATCATACATCATCCTCCAACCAAATAGAATGGAATGTAAAAAATAGAATGGAGATATAATTACATCATATAGATATAATTAGATATAATTAGATATAATTACACCATCCTCCAACCAAATAAATAGGATTTGGATTGATGCCATCTTGACCATATGTAATAAATTCCATATATCTATATCCTATTGTTTAAAAACTTTATCTTTTTGTTTTCATTATTAAATTAAATTTATATACAGTCACACAGAATTCTTATCTTCAGGAATTTAGTAATTAAATTTATATTCTTTTTGTACTTCATGTCTATTATTGGTTTTTATTATATTTTACAGTGTTTGATCTATTATGGCAAGTGAAAGTATGACTAGTGAATATAGACATGAAAGTAGCGCAAAGTGGAATAAAATTCACAAGGCTCACCTAGTAAGGTTATTGGGTGAGTATAATACTCTTACGTACCATTCACAAAATAGATGGACCAAAGAAGCATGGAATAAAATGGTACGCGATATGATAACCAAGTTTTTGAATCCAAGCATCACCACAAGCCAAATCAAAGCATTAAAACAAGAGTTGAAAAAAACCTGCAAGCTTCTAAAAGGGTTTTCTGAATTAAGTGGCTTTGGATGGGACTACGAAAGACACATTATATCAGCTCCTGATGATGTTCGGGCACCACTACTAGAGGTATGTACATAAATAATGAATGATTTCATTAATTATAACCATCTAATTTCGAGCAAATCAAACAGAGGAATAAGGATGCAAGGAAGTGGCATACTAGACAGTTTCCATATTTTCGGCATTGTAGGAGGTTTATGATGGTAAGCAAATATTTTCTAAGATTTTATTTTTATAACATTTTATTTTACTAACATATTATATTTTTGTTATGTAGGGAGATATGTTGAAGGTAAACGATCTCGTGGTATAGAAGATTATGAAGATATTTCTCAATCACCAGTGCACACCCCAAGTCCAAGTGTTTTTACTCTAAACAATTCAAGACAACCATCACCTATACACCAGATGCAGGATGATGAGATCATGCAAGTGCAACCTCCTTGTTCTCAACCACGGAATCATCAAACTCAAAATTCAAGCAATGAAATTCTTCGGAGAATAAGGGATGAAGATGGACAGAGAAGAAAAAGGGAGCAAAAAGGGAAAAAGCCCCAAGATTCATCATTCAACATGGACAAATACATTGCATTTCGAGAGCGCGAGAATAAAGAATATCTCGATGTTCTCAAGGGAACTCAAGTAGTGAAAAAGCATACAATAGAAGATTGCATGAAAGTGTTCAACCAAATGAGTGACATTTTTACAGAAGAAGAAGTGTTCAAAGCTATCCAAATTTTCATTAAAGATAAGAGTTATCGTGAACTCTTCTTATGTCTTCAAGAAGACCATAGAGTTTCATGGCTTAGAATAATGTTCAACAAAATTGAGTGAAGGATGATTATGAACTTGTTATTTTTCTAGTTGTTATTGGAATGTTTCAGCATGTGTAGATTTTTTTGTGATGAACTTGTTAAATATCATTTTTTTTTCTAGTTGTTATGGAAATGTTTTCATTATGTGTAATTTTTTTGTATGATGGTTGTGTGAATGTTTGATTCATAGGTGTATTTTTTTTCTTGTAATATACTATATAATGGTATTTAGGAACTTGCGAAATTTCCATAATATTAAATCAACATAGCTAATGGCTTTTTAAGAAGACCGGATATTTTTTTTTTCATCCAAAAGATCTACAGAAACAATTTCATGGTTGCCACAAACCTATGCTCTAGCTTGGCGATAGCTACAATAATCATTCCACATTTGCATTGTTATTTCATCTCTTTTACAAGCACCTGCATTTTGCTCAGAGTTCATGGTGTCGACATCCTCTCCATATGACTAATCTCCATTACGAACAATAGTTTCTTCGGCTTCACCATCAAAATCATCAACAACATTTGCACCGTTATGTATATGGATAAAGTTATGCAACATACAAGTAACAACTACTATATCAGTCTAAGAGTCAATTGGGTGAAAAGTTGTCACTTTAAGTATCGGAAATCTCATTTTCAAATGCCAATGATGCGTTCAACATGATTCCGTAACGAAGCATGTCGCAAATTAAACAGTTCTTTATAATTACTCGGTCTAGATTACACTCGACCTTGCTCCTGCAAATGGTAGCGGATATATCTGTATGGAGCAATAAATTCGGGGTATTAGCATATCCTGCATCTACAAGATAATATTTACCTCTTGGGACTTCAAAACCTTGCTCAATCGAACGTTGGAGGATCCTAGCATCAGAAGCAGAACCTTCCCAACCAGCTTGTATATATACAAAACGAAGATCAAAATCACATGCGACCATAACATTCTGCGATAACGTTTGCTTCCTATTTCTGTAAGGATCTTGTTTATCGAAAGAAATCGTGATAGGAATATGTGTTCCATCAATAGTACCGACACAATCCTAAAAAAATAAATAAACAAACATATAAAATTTACAATGACAAAAAAAATTCACAATGAAATTCACAATATATAGCTTTACTTACCTTGAAGTATGAGCAAAATTTTCTGTTATTCAGAATAATTGGTGATGTTATTGTCGATGGAGATTTTATGTATTCACGAGCAAGTTGATTTACAGCTTTAAATACTTTACTAAAATAACGACTAATCATTTTTGCAGAATGTTAAAATCTCTCTTGCACATCATGGTTACTAGCATTATGAGCAAGAATATACATAAACATTACTAGTTGTTCCTCGATTGTTGTATGTTTTAAGTTGTAGAGGAGAGATTTTTCTCTTAAACGATCAACCAGTGCTTGAAATATATAAGGCTCTATACGAAATTCTCTTTTGCAAAGTTCTTCATGACCTTCAAGAATTTCTTGTACATATGCACCAATTGTAAGAATGGATGTGTGATGTTCTACACTTCTTGAAGTCGTTGGACATTGTCTCGACCAATAGCTGAGCATTAATAGATCATCTTTTTCATTTTTTTCATCTTCCAAAGATTCAAGGAATCCATGGTGAAACAATGGCTATGAAGTTTTTCAACTAAAAAAAGAGTATGTGTATAATGCAAAGAAATCATATTGTGTATAAATCGGGAAAAATGATAACGCCTATAATTATAATGGTTATATTTACAATGGCTATTTTCCAATGGCTATTTTTTAAATTTTAATTTCCAACGGTTATAATTCAACAACTATTTTTATTATCTAATAATTATTTATTATACAAAACAAACACTTGTAAGAAAAAAAAATGTAATAATTTATATAATAATTTTTTATTTTATTACTAAAACATCCCTTCTATAGCAATAAAATATATCATAATTTCTGTAATAATTAGTTGCACTTTCTACGTAATTAAATTATGCTATATTTTTTATTTTGTATCGAAAAGTTGGTTAGTTTTGGTAATTATATCCCAATAACGGTCACAAAAATTCCAAATTCATTCTGTCCTAAAACCCTCGTCCCGTTCCTTGAAACCCTCTCCGTTAAACCCCCTCCCAGCCGCATTCTCCGATTACCGGCGTCCGCCGCGCGAGAATGAGCCGTTCCATGGCGCCCGCCGGCGGTGCAAGCACCGGAGGCGGAGGAAACACGGCGGCCAGAGGAGGCGGAAGCAGCGCGCACGGGGTGTTCGACATAACGCCGCATAAGATCGCAGTGTGCCAGTTGATCCAGGTCTTCGCTCCGCCCGCGCAGCACTCCGTTCCTTTCCCCTTCCAGTCCGTCTCCCACCACAACCGCCTCGGCCTCTTCCTCTTCTCCCTCACAAGGGTTGGTTCGATCTCTTCCTTAGGTTTTCTTTGCGATTGTAGTGTTCGTTATGGCTATAATCTTGTTTTCATGTCTTGTGATCAAGCTATATGCTTTGTTTCTGGTGTTTCTGTTTCTTGATTCCATCCTCTGCAATACAAGGTCTTTAGGTTATGATATTAATCCCATTTTATAGTATGCATTGTGGAGCATTCTTGATCTATTTGTCTCTTTTAGAAATCCATGTGAAAGCCTTGATGTAGAATGTGGAGAAATAATTCTTCTTCTAGTGATCATCTTGAAGAATTCAATTGTGTGGTGTTTCCCTGCTGCAATTCTTGATCAAATTGTTCTGTTGCTTGCTTATAGTTGAATGGGTTCAATAAATCTGTTACTCATGTGGATGTGGGTGAAATGTGAAGAGGCTAGATATCACGATGATGTTCAGTGTCTTTGGTTTCCAGGGAAATACAGTCAAGTTCTGCTGTTATTTTATTTGTGCATAGATCATTAAGGGCAAATTGTTCATTACTGGTTGACAAAATTAAGTCCTTGAACAAGACACTGAAGATCACCTGCAATTTATTTGAAGCCTTTCAATTATGTAAAATCTTCATCTGATAAATTGCTATTTTAGGCACATTTTGTTATTTGAGCATGGCTGCACCTTTGATTTTGATGTGCTGTCTAAGATTTTTCTTCCTGATGTCACCTGTAGCAACTTGTATTTTATTTTTGATGCGATTTTATTGCAATTTATGTCAGGGCTAAGGTTTCCTTATTCTCTGTTATAGATTTTGCTGAATAAATATATTTTAAAACTATCAGGTTTCTCAATATTTTGGTCCTCAACAATTGCTCTTATATAACTGTCGTTATTCTTTTTTGTTGCACTTGCTTTAATGGGTCCTTTTAATTTTGTAGTCTTGTGATGATTTCTTGGAGCCTCCTTTGGAAGAACTTTTAAATCAACTTAAGACAGTGGGTGGCTCAGTTGATGATTGGTTGAGTGATCAGCTGATTAGCAGTATGGCGGCACTATCTTCTCCAGATGATTTGTTCAATTTCTTTGATAAGCTGAGAGGTAAAGTGGAAATTAGTTAAATATGTATGAATCCTATATCTGTTTCAGATCTATATCAAGATTACTCACTATTTGAGTTATCAATCAGGAGTGCTTGCACCACCTGAAGGTGCTAATGTGGAGGATGATCAAATATTTTTGGATCCTAACAGCCACTTGGGTGTCTATTTACGCTGTTGTATGTTGGCATTTAATCTTTTATCATTTGAGGTAACTTATGATTGTATTGTTGTTTTTGTTTGACTTTGTCTAAGACTTTGTTGAGAATATGGACTGCTGTCTATTAATATTTTTTGTTTTGACAAGGAGTATTGAGTAGCAATGGACATGAATCAAATTCATGCATGTAATAATCAATAAGTATGTTACCTGGAGTAGGAACCATACTTAAATAATTTAAATGCTGTCTTGTGTTTTAAGAATTTCTGCTTTGTTAAGCTGGATGAGCAATGCTGTTCTTATGTTTTAAGCTTAATATTTATAGTTTTTTTTTTTTTTACCATTTAGCATGCTCTAGATGTGACTAAGAATCATTCTTTGCTTGAAAAAGCCTTCTTGTGTCCCTAGATAATTCAGTTGTAGGGAAATTTTTCTTTATGTCAACTTTTTTCAGTTGGACAGCATTTCTCTGGAAGACATCTTTGGTGTGAATGCATTTCCTTTGGTTTTTAGTTCATTGTCAAGGGTTTCATTTCTGTGTTTCTGAATATTTTGTTTCCTTTTCTTCATGAATCCAAGTGATTATTGATGAGTGTTCTTCCTGATGAAGCTCTTCTCTTCTCATTTGGTTTTAATTTATTTTGAATCAGATTTTTATTGTAGAAATTTTTGGAATCTGATGCAGTTGCTCTATCTCTGTCATTTATTCCCCTCTTTTGCAACTTCCTCTTTCAACTTGCAGTCAACTGACATCTGAATGTGCTTATGGTTAAAAGATGTAGAGTGAGATAGATGTGTTTAAAGCCTGATTCAGTTCTACCTTACTAATAATAAAGGGGACACTTGTGCTGATGGCTACTGTTCTCCCCTTCATAAAATACTTGTAGTGACCTTCATATATTAAGAAAGCCAACTTTAACAGGAAGACTTTATGAGATAATCAATAGATCACTACCTTAGCCTATTAAGTATGAATGAGGAAGTTTCGTGAAGTAATAGATTGATGTGAAAAGGGATCAAGAAGTGACTCATTTGAACTCAATTATGAGCATGAGGAATAACTGTGCACTGTAAGCCTTGTAGCAAACAAAATGAGAAATGAGTAAATTTCTGGTTTCTGAAGATTTAGTAATCCTGCTATGATGATGAGACCCAAAGTTACTTTGTAAGCTTACTGTTAGTGAATGGAGCTCATGATGAAGGTGCACGTGCTTACCAGTGATTAGATGTCTGACAGTGTTCTTTGCTGGCTAAGTATCTTTTGCACCTCCTATATATGGGTGAAATGCTTTCTATTTCATTGCTTAAAGTCTTACTGCTTAGACGATTGTGGATAATTACTTAGGGGCATGCTCATCTTACAGTATTGCCAGAAATCTAAAATTAAGTCCCCAAAACTTTTAAACTACTTATGTGCGAGGATGAATGACGTAGTAGATTTCATTGTTGTATTGTTCTTCTTGGTGTTGTTTCTAAGAAGCATTTGCTGGTTTCTACTCTAAATTATTCCTTTGCAGACCTCTTTATAGCTTATTAGGAAGGAATCTGGTTCTTAATTGGTCCCTACACATCCAATTTTAGTTGTAGCCTTGTAGTTGGTGCTTATTTTCCTAAAAATGGCTGGTGTAATTTTTGTATTTTTGACATGATTTAAGAAGGAGGCTGATTAATGTTTGAACTTTGAAGGTGAGTTTAGACTCAAAAGGTGTCTCTTGATTAAGGGTATGGAGGAAAAGGAGAAAAAATAACAATGAAATTTGTTTTCTTCCTTTTTGAATGTATGAAGTTGTAGAGAACTAAATTCTTATTCCATCATCAACCTATAGTTACAATTTATATATATATATATACATACATACATACATACATATATATGTATAATTTTAACTAATAAGATCAATAAGTAAATTAACTAGATAGGGATAATTTGAAATCAATTGAATCTAGGATAAGTCAATGAAGCTTCTATAAGCACTTGCCAACCCTACCTCAGGTGTTGTAATGCCAAAGTCAATTAAGTGGATAATGGTTAACATCTGAATTAGCAATATCGATAGTGAAGAACTATTAAGGCTACGGAAAGTGTCTAGAAATAGTTGGGAGAGTCCTTAGTAGTCCTGTTGAGGTCAGGAAAATGCCTGGAGATAATCACATCAGGGTTGTTTAGCGTACTTGGAAATAGTCTGGCTAAGCCTGGGAAGTGTCTAGAAATAATCATCTAGGAAATCATTGCCGAGAAGTAAATACTAACTTCCACATTACCATGTAGAAAAAACTGAAATCTTATTCCATTCTAGACGTATCATAAACCTATATTTATATAGGCTTAAAGAAAATGTTTCCATTGACTGCTTTTTTGTAATGTTTTATTCATTTTTCCCTTAAACCAAACACATACTAGAAGCCTATAATAGCAAAATTTGTTTAAAATTTCACTTGATGTGACAGGTGTCTTACTTGTAGTTTTGGTTTTATTAGTCTTTTTTCTAATTTATTTTGCATCTTAATTTTGTCTTTTTGATCTCCAAGCTCCATTTTCTATTTTTTTTAATGACCTAACCTTTTTTCTTTTGTTTTTTAGCTCCACTTTTTTTTCTTATATATTTTTGTTATCTTTATTATCTTTATAAATTGATCCTTCTATTTTAATTCTTTTAATAATGATTTTTATTGATTTTAAGAATTCTGTTTTACTTTAATGTATATTTTAATATGATTTAAATCCCTTGTCCTAGGTTGTATTTCTTTAAAAACAACTTGGCTTACTACAATGCTTTCCATGCTTTTGAAAACAATGTAGTTTACAATGTCTAAGTATATATATCCACACACACACACACACCCCTAAAAACAACTTGTTTTGTTAATATTTTCTCCACATTTTTAGAAACAATGTGATTTACATGTCTATTTATATGCACACATGTTTATACACATGTCTATATGCATTTATTTATATTGTGTCCATGTTTTTCGTTAAATTCAAGTGTCGGAGACTCTTTTGATGGTTGGATAGGTGTCTTTGTCCTAGAAACACTGCTTGGAACTTTTACCTTATAGTATGATGTTAATTATCTTTGTTGATCTTGCCTACTTATTTGATGCGAGGAACCTTCTATGGTTATTTTTGCCTAATATCTTTTAACAGTTGTTTTATGAATTAAAAGGATTCAAATTCAGATTTTTATTGAAAATAAATGCAGGGAGTTTGTCATCTATTAACCAATATAGCGGTGTATTGCAACCTAAATGACTCTACATATGAGTTGCCTGAGGAAGATGATTACAACGATGAGCAAGAATTTCATGATCTGCTAGGTGATGCGGACATGGACCTTGATACTACTACCTCTCTTTATCAGAAATATAGGCATGAATCTGGAGTTGAAGCACATGTTGGAGAAAGCTCTGTTCTGCATCTTTCTCCACAGAGACCTATGTATGGTTTTCTAGAAGGTATGTTTTTGGTGTTTACTTGTGTTGATGTTGTTTAACTTAAAGGCAGATGGATATATTCTTTTACAATTAAAATTTGAATCCATGGAAGTTGTGATAGCTAGGTGGGGTGTAACTTGCTCAATGAACATTTGGGTTTGCTGTAGCTTTTAACATGCCTTTAATTTTACTCTTGTTTCATTTACTATAATACATTGCTATTATTGTTCTTATGGTTGAGGCTGCCTTGCTTTGGATAAAATTTTACTATTAGTAAGAAAGTCACAGTAGAATCTTTGCAGAAGCTGTACTACCATATATAAAAAGAATTAAGACAAATCAATTGTAACAGTTCCTGTGGGATTTTTTGGTCTGTATATATTTGATCAAAAGGCATACATTTTTTTTTATCAAGATTTTTTGTTGCAATTGATTTTATTGTTGATCAATCTGACTTGGATCTCTCCTTGAACTTATTAATGTATAATCCCCGTTTTTTCCGAAGTTCTTAACTACTTAGACAACCATTTTGGTGTTTCACATGGAAGCCATATCATGTATCCAATGCTAGGGAATACCTTTAGAGCCCTGACTGCTGATTTATGCTAAATGCTTGACCAGAGTATATGGTTTAACTGTTTAAGTTTGGATTTGATTTTTACCTTACAGAGTACTAACTATGTTTGACAGATTACTATGCAGCACATTTATGTATTCATAATATGGGGGTGGTTTGATTTACTGCTGCCATTTGTTTACATGATGTCAGTTTTGGCTTATTATGATACTTATCTTTGATTCTGATTTTGGGGGCAGCATATAGAGAACAATAATTATGTCAATTTTGGTGTTCAGATATCCAGGCTTCAGCTAATCCTAAGCTCAAAACAAGCTTTGTTGGTGCTGAGACCAGTGAGTTTGTTTCCTTGCGAGAAAATGCAATGAGAAATGATGATCATCAAGGTTTTTTACGCTCTAAGTGTCAAGTAGAGGGGTATCTGAATATGCAAGCTGATTTTCTGGAGAGGTAAATGACTTACTTTGTGCCTATCTGCTTGAGAAGATGATGTTGTAGTTTCATTGATGAAATGTGCTGGATATTGGCAGAGATGCTGGATTGTTTCCTTTAAATTATTTCAATGCAATTTTGAAGCAGCTTAGAAAGTTGGCTCCGGAGTTGCATCGTGTAAGTTATAGCTTGAATCTAGGAGCTTTCTCATGTTAAATGTATTATTAGTCTTCAGGACAGTTCATGCATGCCACTGTCCTCTGATAGTTTCATCTTTGATTCTTGTGCAGGTAAAATATTTGCAGTACTTGAATGGTGTTCATCATAAAGATTACCTTACAGCTATGGACAACCTTCACTGTTATTTTGATTATAGGTAACAATAATTTCTTTGGAGTGTTTTTCTTTTATTGGAGGCTCTTAAGATGCTCTAGGAACTTCATTTTATGTAAATCATTAAGTAGCAAATTGTGATAACTCCCTCTATACTTCATTATATATTATCGTTTGCATGATGACATTTTTCCATATGTGAATACAATAGCCCAATCATGTTCACCTGTGATGGTTTATTTAAATAATCTTGGAAGATGAAAGAATTTAGGTGTACTATAATGTCATTCTCCAAATACTTTTGTGGTGTATAATCAGGAAGGAAAGGTATCCTTAATTTCAGTACAAGTTTGATGCACATATAGCATTTTTGTCTGGCTAAATTAAGTTGCACACAAGGCATCTAACCATTTCTCTCAGCTCCTATAAACTCTTTAGATTAAATTGATAAACCTATATTTTGTTATCCTTTTCTATGTCAGCAGATTTGCACTTGTAATTTCTCTCCATGAATGAATGCTTGTCAACTAAGATCAGATGAGGTGTTAGTCCTGACTTTTTTTTTTGGCTTGAGAAATTAATTCATATATGTTCTTGGTTCATTGATGGCTCATACCACTGGCAAATTTTAGTTACAACCAGTAGTGAATCCCTTTTTTCTTGAAACCCACCAAGTACATGCCATCTGTTGAACATGTGAGTGAAATATGTTTTCTTTCAGTGGGTGTTTGATTCGTGGAACCTTTTTGGATCCCCAAGAAAGTTTGATGGGCATGGAAGACGGCCATGTTTGGTTCATAATTTTTCCATTAAAGTTCTAGACAAATTTGAGCCCCATGGGTTTTAGATCCCATGAAAACTGAGAATCTGAAACCCTCCCGGGTAGATGGTATTGTTACCTTCATCTCATGAGAAAAAGTACAACAAAAGAAGTTACAATTATACCCTTGTTTTAGATTTTACTTCATTAGTTCATGTTTTTTACTATTATATCCTGACTACAGATTTTATATCGAAGTAACAAAAATGTCATTACATCTTAAACTGACCAAAATGACTTTCGTTTTTATTTTATCTTTTTAGTTTTAGGAAAATATATGGAGTAGTCTATCATTTTATTAATGAAAGTAAGAAGAAGAAATTTGGATATTATAACCATAAGCAAGGTAGTCTGGTCATTGCATATAATGATATTTAAGTAATTCAAAATTTAATTATATCATCTTCACAGTAATTCTCATAACAATCCAAGCAAGCCACTATAACATACCTATCAATATCCTAATGTGAATCGAACAAGTTAATATAACATGCCTATTAAAGGGAAACCCATCTTATACATTCCCAGGCATCTAAACTCATGGTGAAATGTCATATTCTATGAATCAGACGCCCCCTTAAGTCTTTCTCTACTCATGATAATTCATATTAACCACATGCTCAAGAGCGAAAACTAGGTAATTAGCGTAGTTAAAATAATAGAACTTCCAAGAATATTTATTATGCATGTGAATTAGAAAGGACAAAGAATCATAAATAAAAATAGATTAGAATACATATTACACTATTCATAATTGCAGTCAAGTAGGATGCCTCTGTTAATAATGATAAAATTTATTTTACTATCGAACAAATGATTTTCAAACACTGCAAAGAAATTTGCATGATTTTGATGTGCATGCATTTTTCTGTTCTATTTATGTTCTCGTAGTAGTTCATATTTATAATAGGAAAAGAAAATCAGGTCTTTCCCTATGTTTCACTAGATCCAAATGTCTTTTCATTCAAAAGTCATAGGTTTTAATTTACTGCACTTTTTATTTTTTTAAATTTAATTATATTTATTAAAATTATTTCTTTACCCATTCTCTTGCTTCATCCCCCTTTCTTGTTGACTGGCGAGCTCATAGGAGGATGGTCAGCCCAGGGATGTAGTGAGCTTGCCTTGGGCTCAGGCGAGCTTGCCCATGGCTCACCAAGACTTGTGGCAAGCTTAGCCCAACCTTGGGGAGCTGCTAGGGGTGGTGCCAAACCCTTGCTAGCCTAGTGAGTTCCCAGGGCTGGGGTGAGCCTGTTATGCCCTATGAAGCTCCCCGGGGTTAGGACCAACTAGTTCCTTGGGGCTTGGGGTGGGAGAAGGCTACCCCGCCCTTGGTAGTTAGTCTTGAGGAGCTTCCCGGCGCAGGAATTGAGATTGTGCCAGCCTTAACAAGCTTAGCCTGGCCTGCGGAGCTTCCATGGCTGAGTGAACTTGCTGCTCCAATGCGAACTTGCTAAGCCTAGCGGAGCAAACTTACTTAGCCTTTGATACAAACTTACTGGAAGCTCGCACATGACTAGGTGAGTCCTGATGAACTTGCTAGGCAAGTTGAAGATATAAAATTAAAAAGAGCGAAGTGGTAATTTTATTCAAAGAGTGGTGTTTGAGGTAGAAATTTGAAATAATAGGGAGTTATTGAATAAAAGAAAGTTCTAGGGAGTTGGAGGCCCTTTTGAAAGTTACCGAGGACCTGTAACTTATTTTCCCTATTTATAACATCAAGTTGTAGCAGTTGTTGTTGTTGTTTTTTTTTTTCTTCTCCTTCTTGGAGTATCTTCTTGATTTTTTTTTTCTAATACCTTGAGAAATCCTATGCTCATCTCAAGGAATAAAAGCTAGGATGCATGGACTTTTTGCCTTCTTTGAATAACTGGAGAATTAGTGGTTTTTTTCGTTATAATACGGGACTCCTCTGGAGCACAGTTTACCTATGCAGAAAACACTATATTTATCAACTATTTTGATCATAAAGCACATATATTATTGAACTCCAATCAGCTAACGATAATTGTCTTTATAAGTCTTTAGTATCTTTTTATTACTTCACCTTGCTTCTGGAGAAGTTTGGATTTTGTTCTTCTTATGCTATTATGCATTATTACTAGATTTGACGCTTTATTTCAAAGCTTGATCTAATGCTAGTAGATTTTATACTCATGGTATCCTAGTTCCAGTTGATGTGCTGATCTTCTTTGTTACTTGGAATTTTGAAGTGCAGGGATGGAAGGACTTTTTAGCCGCTCATCTTCTTCACAGCTTGATATTAATGTTGGTAGGTATGAGACTGCTTTGTTGTGCCTTGGCACTATGCATTGTCATCTTGGGCACTCTAAGAAAGCTCTGGAGGTAATCAAATTTTTGAACAAATTGCCATGTCCCCTGTTATGTTATGTTCCTATTTCATATGTGTCTATTACTTATAATTAGGTTGTACTGTTCCTTTTCAGGCTCTAACTGAAGCAGTGAGGATTTCTCAGCAGGTAATTTGTCGAAGACAACTCATTTTTGTCATTTTTCTTGAACACCCATTCTGTCTAGAATTGATGCATAGTTTGTAGTCTAGTTCTGTTCAATGACTGCTGGAAAGTATATATATATATCTATTTTGTTGCATTTGATATAAAGTCCGAGGTACTATTCTACTTATTGTTGGGAATTGCATTGAACAATTGTTTTGTCAGATCTTTTTCGGAGACTATTACCATGGTAAATGCTTTTTGATTTTGATAAACTTTTATCTATCTAAATTATCTTTCTAAACTCGACAGATTAGCTAGACTAAACAGCTATGAGAAACATATGCCCTCGAAAAAATCATTGCTTTCTGGAAGGGTTATAAGTGGGAGGAGCTCTTATTTGAATTCAAAACTCACTTTACGATTAACTCTCTATCACATGGAAGTCCTGATTTCTGGAATCAAGTCAGTATGCTGGTGTATGTTTCGAATGGGCTTCTCCTTATGGCAAAGAATTTGGTGTTATTTTCTCAACCATTCCAAAGCTTATATCTTTCAGTATCAATTTTACACTTTCTGCAGCAATAGAAGTGACTTCCATAATGGGAAACTTGATAGCTTGCAATCCTGAGTTTCAGTGAATCCTCGTTTGCATGCTTCTCCAAGAATTTGCTTATTTTGATGATGGGCGGTGTTAATGTGCGGTTTGAAAATTTTAATAGTTGATAAGCTTAGTACCTCTAATGCATGCGTGGTCAGTGTTAATGTGCAATTCGAAAATTTTAATAGCGGATAAGCTTAGTACCTCTAATGCATGCATACCATATGCATTTCAGATTAATTGTAGTTGATGCATGACTTGGCCAAGAAGGGATTGCACTGATGGAGTGATTCTACAAAAATGGTAATGGATTAAGGTACATTGTCAGTACTCAGCTATTAAGGCAATAGCATGTACCTTGGAGTTTGAATTCTACTACAGATGGCAGCATCTAACTTAAATTTGATGCCATTATGGTTGAACGTTAGCCCAATTTTAGTTTTGAAGTATTAGAGGGACAAAACTTGAATTGCAACCTCCTTATGCTTTCTTTTGCAAAATTGCTCCACATTCTATGAAGATGACAAACCTTTGTTGCATTCGAAGGTTATATGACATAAGAAACATGGATGCTAGAAAACTTTTGAGTAGTCAATTATATGTGGCTAAACCAAGAATTAAATATCTTTGTTTCCAATGCTAGCTTCCTTATACCTTGTTTTCCATGGTTCTTGCAGTGTTTCCTAAGAAATCTTTTCTTATTATGTTATATTCAATGTTTGATGATAGATGTGCTATTTTATTTTACATAATTTCTGAAATTATAATGGTCCATCCTTTGATTTACTCATACTTCCTCTTAATTTTTTATTTAAAATAAATCGTTTTCTGACGAAAACATGCTCTGAAACAATTGGGAAATATGCCTAGATTTGCTCTGATATAGAATTGATATGGGACTTATCTTGATTTGGGTAATTTCTGCCTCCTAAATCTGAATGCATATGCCTGGTTTTTGTGTTGAATTGTGTTTGCTTTTCTGGTGCAATAGATTTATTTGGTGTTTTCTGAAAACTTGTTCTGAAACAAGTTGGAATTTTTCCTAAAATTGTAGGTTTTATGAATGTTTATAACTTTTAAGCAAGTTCTTTATGACATCATAATGCTTTAAATATTTATTTCAAAATTTTTTACTAAATGTTTGATTCTGACTTTTGGTTATGTTAGTGCAATGGACTTTAATCAGTATCACTTGTGACTTTATATTTTCACAGAGATTGATCATCTCAGATTGAAATATGACTGTTTCAAACTTAAAATATTTTTATGATTATTATTAAAATGCTCTGATATATGTTTGGTTATATGGTGTGTGTAGTAAGAGGCCATGAGAAGACTTATTACCACCAACTATATGTCCATATTAAGTGGTTTTATTTTTCTAGGATGAAAGGGTTTTGCTTTAGTTTTGATATGCTTAGAAATTTCAATTCTTTTCTGAACCCCATATGGCTCAATTGAGTTCTCTGCCTAATTTTATACTCCTGTATACTTCTTCATCTGTGACAGCTTATATCTAAGTTCATTTGACAAAACAAGACTGCTATCTCTGTTACTATTACTTTGATGCTTACGTTCTCATTGAGAATGTGGTAGTACTATTTAGGTACCCTTGTTATTATTGATTGTGTTGGGCATTCATTATTTACATATTAACCTAAATATTTCTGTAATTATTGTTCATACTTTAGTGTGGTTTTTTTCTGATTGAATGTCAAAGTATTAAGTTCATGTTACTAAGGATAGCTGTCATTAGGTTTGACATTAATAACTTTTCTTTTTTGTCCTGTTCAAAATTCTTCGAGTTTTGTTCAGGAATTGTCATGCCACTATAGAACTTACATTATCTTTGGACTTTCTTTGTCTTGTTCATTTATTTTGTATGGTTGGGCATCTTTGATATATTTGTTATGAGAAATTCATTGTCAAGACACACGACTTTGTCATTATATTTTGTTGCACAGTATTTTATCCTTTTGACTGTGTAACCTATATGCAGAATACTGATGATTCCTGCCTGGCTTACACGTTAGCAGCTATTTGCAACCTTTTATCTGAAATAGGCATTTCAAATACGACGGGGATAATTGGATCTCCGTATTCACTTGGGTCTTCTACAGGCTTTGGTACTCCAATGTCAATTCAGCAGCAATTACTTGTACTCTTGAAAAGGTCTTTAAAGAGGGCAGACAGTTTGAGGCTTCTTGGTCTTGTGGCTTTTAACAGACTTGCACTTGCAAAATTTGATATTAAGGTAACAGCATTCGATATTAGATTTTAAACAAGTTTTGCGTATACAGATTTGATCTTTAGCTTTTATCAACCATGTGGCTTATGTAAATTCTCCAGATAATTTTGTTGCAACTTATTATGGCAAAGAATTTATGACTTAGAAGGATTGTAATACCACCTTCTGAACTTGCTAAACAAGAAAGAAATTGGTTTCCATATTACTCCTGTAGCAACTTTTAACATATGCATGATAAATGTTGGTCTTTGCGCTTGAAGTTTGATCATGGGAAGGTTAGTTGAGAAAACAAATTTGTATCGCTTCTAAGCATGCTAGGAACAGGCAAGCCACTTGGTGGGTGGTTGTGCATCAAAATGCTGATTCTTGTACTTCTCCAGGTAACTTTGCTACAAGTAATGATGTCGAAGAATTTATGGTTTCGAAGGTCTACAATGTTGAAATACATTAAGAATTCCAATACGTGGCGAGTCTGTGTTTAGTGGTATGATTAGTTGGGAGGTTTTGTATTTTGGGTTTTGAGGAAGAGAGAAGACAATGGTCTATTGTAAGAAACCAAACTTTAGCAGTAGGTCCTCCACGCAAAGGATGTTATATGTGATGTTTGCTATTATAAAAAGGCTTAATTTAGTCCAACTATTGCAGCTTGCCCAGAAACTTTAATAAAAATGTGTTTAAAAAATCTATACAATGTGATACTATTTATGTTTGTTTTTGATCTTTTGCCTTTTTTCTACTTTGACCTATTTGTTTGCTGAAATAATTGCTCAGAGGAAATACAGAAACTTATGAAACATCTTTACACATATACGCAAAGGCATGACTAGCCCTATAACCATTAATGTGGTTATAGGATTCAAAGCAAGTTCATTTTGAATTCTGATTAAGCTTTGGTGCTTTAATGCTTCTGTAGTTTCTGTCTGTAGCCAATGGAAGTTGTTTCCTTGTTTATTCACCTTGTCAAACTCTACTTACTGGGGTTGTGCTAAAAAACTGTTGTCTTTTTTCAGCACGTGAAGAGACCATTGCTATCCTTTGGTCCCAAGACTTCTACAAAGCTAAGAACATGTCCAGTAAATGTCTGCAAGGTAAAAGGATTGAATGTTTGCCACTCATAGTTTTTTCTCTGCCATGGGTGCTGCTTTATTGTGTATTGCATTGATGTCTTTACTTTCTTATGTACTTATTCAGGAGCTTAGATTAAGTTCTCACGTCTTGAGTCAATTTGGGTCAGAAGGAGTTCAGCAACCATTTGACGATGTTGCTTTTAGCACGTCATGGCTGAAAAACCTTGCTGCTGTCACTGCACCATGGTTGAAGAGTTCCAGGAAATCAAATATCACCTACACGAATGATTATGACATATTCCATTACAATGCACAGCCAAATCCAATTCCTGGAAGTTTTCTACAATTGGCTGGTGCATCATATTTGCTTAGAGCTACTTCCTGGGAGCTGTATGGCAGGTATCTCCTTCTCTATAACCTTTCTAAATTTACCTTGCTCTCAAATTATTTGAAAGCTTTTGTATTCAAAGTTTACTTTGTTTAATCTGATAACTTACCAATTATTTAAGATTTTCATTGCATTAGGGCTCGAGATAACATGATATTTGTTTCTTTGTATCAGCTCTCCACTTGTACGGATAAATGCATTGGTCTATGCAACCTGCTTTGCTGATGCAGCCAGGTAAGTGGATTATAGTTAGCACAGTGATATTTATGATGTTCTATTTCTTTTTATCCAATTGGAAGGATGGTAACTCGAAGACTTTGGGTTATCCAGTGTGAGATTGATATAGTTTAATGTTTTTAGCTCAGCAGAGATGTCTCTAGCATTTGTGAAGCTTATCCAGCATCTTGCAGTATACAAGGGATATAAAGGTAAGTTAATCTGTCTCAACCTTTGAACTCTCAAAAGTACCTATATACCTATATTTGATTTCATCTTGCCTGATTGTTTAAATTATAGTGTTTACTCTTCATGACATTGTAAATGTTGTGTTTGGTTATGATCATAATAATCTTCTATATTTGGATTCAGCATACACAAAAAATTCCATAACTTATCCAAGAATGATTTTAGGGTGTTGTGCACCTTAGTCAATACATAATTAACAAGTCATCGTGGTCTTCTTAAACTAGGTAATGACACATGTTATAGAAAATTTCTGGGTTAGCTGATAAAATGATCAGGAAGAACTGAATGTTTGTGATAGTTCTAGTATTTTTGTATTGGCAGTCAAAGAGATATTTATGGAATTGTGGTTTAATTCCTTTAAAGAGCAAGGAGATGTCCTTGTTACTTGTAGGTACTAATTGAATACATTCGTACTTCTGGCATTTATACTCATTTATTCATTTCTGTTGTGTATAAAAACCCCACCAAACCTTGTTATTGTCTTACGACTCAACTGGCAAAAAATTGATATGTGTAAAGCTGACTTTTTGGAATTTGTTGCGGAATGTCATTACCTAAATCGCCTGAAGATGATGCATATAATTAATTTGTGTTTACAGGTTCTAAACTTAAAAGGTGTCTGGATAGGGAGTAAGGGGGATTAGATTAAGGCATTAATTCCGATTGAGGCTCTCCTTATGGTGTTTGAATAAATAAGAGGAATAGGGGAAAGGTTGCTTATGGTGTTTGAAGCGAGAAGAGTAGGGGAATACAAAAATGTTTCGGAGAAGATTGAGAGGAAGGATTGGATTAAGGATCTTTATTCTTTATATTTGATGTTTTTGTCCTTTAACGGATGTGAATAACGTATATGGGAATAAAATTATTATGATCACGATTATAGCTGGAAAAGGTACAAGAAGTAAAAAGAAATGTATTGCTGAGGCACTCGCTGAAATGTTGTGAGGTACTGTTGGGCACTGTGTGAGGTGTGGTTGAGACTCGAGACATTGTAGAGGTGTTATGCTAGGTGCTAGGTGCTGGGCACTTGTGCATTGAACAGTGAAGACTTGGTCGAGGTTTGGCCCATAAGTGGTGAAAGGCTGACCAAGACAACCTGAGAAGTGCATTGTGTAGAGCATACCAAACTAGGTTGTGCGCAGTTGGTTATCACACATTTGGTTAAGGCTCTTGAAAGGGTGTAAAACTAGTCAAAGTTGGCAGGTTTTCCAAAGTTACACTGTGAAGATATGTGAGTTGATTTTGGGTGGTTATTTGGGTGTAGTGTGAGAAATATGTGTTTCCTTCATATCTTCTGTTGTCTCTTTTGTCTGCTCTAAAATTTGGTGTGAATCAAAGGCTGAGAACAAATTTAGCAACTCGTTGGGCCATGACAAAGGAGTTGAAAATTTAGCCCAAGTACCTCTTGCCGAATTGGATTCAACAGTTGCTATCTTGGAACGTTATTGTTGATATTGTTCTTGTAATGTTTTTTGATTAAATTTGATTAATAGGATTGAGTTGATATCAAGTAAAAGAGTAATTTGATGGCTTAGTTGTCAAGATACTGTGGATTTTGAAGTCAGTGGAAATAAAGAAAAGAAATTTATGTGAAACTTTTTAGGCACTCTAAACTTCAACATTATTAGAATACATAAATCATCTCATAGAAGTTAAGGGTGGTGTCTATGATGTATGAGGTATGAACAAAATTTTATTTAGCCAATTAAATACGGAGCAAAGCTTATTTCCTCAGGCTAAGGAAGCTTTCCAAATTTCAATATTGTGAAAGCTTAGTTAGATTTTAACTATTACACTTCGGTCCCATTTGGATGGGTTTTTTTTTGCTCTAGAAGTGCTTATAAGATGAGCGCTTGTAGGACCACTTTAGTTCTTTGTATAGGCTTTTGATAAAAATGCAAAAGCTCTAAAAAAGGCTAAGAAGCAGCATTTTTTTGGGAAGCTATTGAAAGGAGTTTATGGTAATATCACTTCTAATGAAGCAGTTTTAGAATTTGTCGTACAAAAATGCCCTTGAACATTTTCAAAATTACCTTCCAGTCCTTAATATTAAGAATTATATAAATACTAATTGCAATACCAATTTATATTATTATTATTGTTGTTGTTGTTGTTAAGCTATGCAGTACTTCTGATGCCTATTTCAGTAATTACTTACCGGAAAAACACTTCCAGGATGAAAATATTAATGACTATTCAATTATGAAATCACTTATGAATTAACATTTCCAAACATTAAAATAGTTCATGCAAATTGAAAGCCATTATTAAGCTATGCAGTACTTCTCATGCCTAGTTGAGTACTTAACACATAAAAGCACTTAAAAAAAAATTGTTCTACCGAATTTTCATAAGAAGCATTTTCATAAGGTAATTAAAATGGGCTTGTCATCATGCAAGTTGGAAAAAGAAGTGTTTCATCTTCTCAATTTACTTTTTCTTGGATAAATGTTCCTGCACATCTAGAATAGCAGTGGAATTCCTAAACTAGGAAAATGCCGTGACCTATTTTTTAAGAAAATGACCTTTTCCTTTTGTTTACCTTCAAGGTCTCACTTTGTTTTTGATATTTTCCATTAACAAGACTGTTTTCTTCAGAAGCTTTTGGTGCTCTTAAACTTGCTGAAGAGAAGTTCTCATGTTTGTCAAACTCTCGGCTACAAATGCTAAAGCTACACTTGTTGCATGAGCGTGCTCTACATAGGTATGTGAGCTAAACTTATTCTTTTGCTTAGTATTCTTGAATAAAATAAGCATAGTTTGTCCGGAAATCATTATGTTCCCCTGAATAATGTGATTTTGACTCAGAGGACAACTCAAAGTGGCTCAACAATTGTGTGATGAGTTTGAGATGCTGGCCTCGCCAGTTATTGGAGTTGACATGGAGCTTAAAATTGAGGCAAGGCTTCGGCATGCCCGTACTCTACTTGCTGCTGACCAGTTTAGTCAGGTATCACACTGTTTATTCAGATTTTTGTTTCTTAGTAGTGTGTGTACGCATGTGATGCAGCGGATAAGTTTTAGGAATTTCTTTTTTTAACAAAAAGGTCCTTAAAAATTAAAAGAATAAAAAGAATAAGATTAACTCAAATTCATTGCTTGGAATTGCATGACTCTAGCTAATTTTGTATAAATAGACTAATATTATAACACGGGTATATATTTTAATTCTAACTTTTACTTTTTAAAATGCTAAAATCACATTTTTTTAATATATTTATCATGTAAATAGATTAATTTGTTAAGTGAGATATCTCAATCATAAGTTCATTTCTCTTTCTTTTATTTTATTTTATTTTTATTTTATTGTGAGTAGTTTTTAGTATTACCATTCCACCATTGTCCCTCTTGGAACATTGACAACATGTGGAAAATAGGCTATTCATTGCTTTTGACACTTTTTTTGCATAGGCCTGTGCTGTGAACTAGTTTCAACAGTCCATAGGATTTTTCTTTGACTGTTTGATATGCCCATATTTGTGATTGCTTAAAGTCCTCAGATGATAGATGTTCTCAACATATCAACCTACTCCCATCTACTTATGATAATCATTTATAAGTTTTTATTTTTTTTTGAAACTTCGAGGAGTAAACATCATGAGAACACAAAGCCGGTTGCTACTAATGGTGCAGATCTTTGGCTGTCTGAATGCTATTGTGTTTGTCAAGTTATTTGTCTTTGATTACAATATGATTAAATAAATTCCTTTGGTCCATTCAAACTCTGAAACCTGTCTTTAATGGCTTCAAGATGGACTACGATACTTCCGTAACATTTTTGGTGAATTGCAAGTCAGTTTTTATCTTCTGTGATTTTCTCTCTCGACTTTCGCTTCGATGTATCTGTTTTCTTTCAAAGCCTTGAGCGCTAAATTCACTGTATATATAAGCAAGATCAAACTGAAGATTCAATGCTCTAAAATACTTAGGTTGTGTCCTGCTGAGATGTGGTGTCTGTACTACCTTAATACTGGGTTATGTTTATGTTAGCTTATTTTCGTAACTTGAATACCAAATTTCTTTTTTCGTTTTGTGTTTCCTTGGTTCCGTTGCTGCTCATGTCAATACCACCTTAAGATGAGAGATCCTAGATGATAATTCCTTTGGAGACCATATTTTGCATCTTGCCTTTGGAGCTTTCCTTGTGAAGATAAGCGTTGGCCAGTAACCGTAGAATGGTTCATCTTGTGCTTGAGTCTCTGTGACAACTACAGACATCTTGGGAAACAAAACTGCTTATCCAGTTGTTCCATTCAGTCTGAATTTTATCCTTGATTCCCTAATTTGATGAGGCCTGAATTAATATTTGTTGCAAAAGAAACATCCTTATCGTTTGACACAATCTTTTTACGGCACTATTGGAAATTTGAGTTAATACCATTACGAAGATTGGATGTTTTTGTTGATTACCAATGCAAGGGATTGATTTCTACTTCTCCTAACTGTCATCTTATAATTTAAAAAATTCCAGGCAGCTGCTGTAGCGCACACTCTTTTCTGTGAATGCTATAAATTCAACATGCAAGTTGAGAATGCTACTGTGCTTCTATTACTTGCTGAAATACACAAGGTAACACTTACATTTTGGGCGTTTATTATGTCCTCATTTTGTTCATTCAGATCGACACAACAAAGCTGGTGTTATTTTTCCATACTTCATTTTTTGTCAGAAATCAGGAAATGCTGTTCTGGGGCTCCCCTATGCATTAGCAAGTCTTTCGTTTTGTCAGTCATTTAACTTGGATCTGCTCGAAGCATCGGCTACTCTGACTATTGCTGAACTCTGGCTCTCTCTGGGCTCAACTCATGCGAAGAGAGCATTAAGTCTTGTTTGTCGAACTCTTCCAATGATTCTTGGTCATGGAGGACTCGAGCTACGCGCACGAGCACACATAGCTTTTGCGAAATGCCATTTATCCGACCCAACTTTTTCGGGTAATTCTTTTACATTCTTTTCTTCAGTCTGTTTTAGAAATTATACATTGTGTTTCTTGCAAACTGTTGTTACTATCTTCAAATTTCAGTTTCCGAAGATCCTTCTGTTGTGTTGGATCCCCTGAGTCAAGCTGCCGAGGAGCTTGAAATTTTGGAGGTGAGATTTCCTTTAGTAATAATTATGGTTTATCATTTATATCATCGGAAGCATTGTTCTTGAGGTATATCATTTATATGCAGTATCACGAATTATCGGCCGAAGCATTCTATTTGATGGCAATTGTTTACGACAAACTCGGGCAACTGGATAGTAGAGAAGATGCTGCAGCTTCCTTTATGAAGCATCTGATTGCTCTTGAAAACCCTGAAGATGGTGATGATCTTGATCAATAGCTGTGGAATTTAGAGAACATGAATTTCATTTTTTTTTTTTTTCACTGTATTAACTTAAAATACTTATTGAGATGACCTTGCAACTTTTATTTTTTATTTTAGTATTTATTTCTTTATCTTTTGTAGTTTTTTTTTTTTTTTTTTGATAAATAACAAGCACTTTTTTATATTTTTGCATTGTTTTTTGCAACTCTATTGTTTTTTATATGATTTTATCTTTACATAAACTTTTCTAAAAGTTGGGAGAACAATTTTTTCAGTTCCTTTTGAAAGTCGAGAGAATATTTTTAAGATTTTATTTGAGTAAAAAAAAGATTAGAAATTCATCATAAACCTTTTTAAAAGTTGAGAGTTTTTCTTTATTCAAAAGCAAGAAAAATAATAATAATAAAAGAAACAGCTTCTCTTTCCTCATCGGCAACAACAAATTGCAAAATAGTATGTTGAAAAAGAATATGTAAAGAAGAGAATTAATCCCAACAGCCTAAAAACTTCTGGAACAATCAAGACACACAGAACCTTTTGCTTAACTTAAAATCTAAGCATTCCAAACTATGCAATCAACCTGAATTTTTTTGGTTCTTCTTCCCCTTAATTGATTTATTTATTTTAATAAAAATAAACTTTGCAATCAAATTTCCAACAATTGAACCCAAATAACAAAATATATATTTATCACAGACAATATCAAACAACAATAAAACCATGAAAATTTACAGACTCAAATATCAATATCATCATCACACAAACAGAATAATCACAAGCTCAACTGGATACAATACATAACAAAGAGCAAGAGCATTTTTGTGAAAACTCTTGTTGAGATGTTTCAAACATTATCAGGGCCTTCCTTGGTATAAATTTGAGTGACAGTAGAAGAAGAGTGAGGTTCCAGTCCGGTGATCCCCTGCGGCGGCGTTGGAGAGCCGTAAACCTGAGCTCCGACGCCGGTGCGCATGTCTTGCCGGCCTTTCGCTCTTCCGAGGAAGTAGCATCCAAAACCAAGTATGATTGCAAAAATGATCAGTGGCAAAGATATCACCACAACAAAACCCATTTTCCTTTCTCTCTCACTCACCTCTTTTTGTATGCAAATTGAATTTATATAATCACAAAGCCAATCAAAGAAAGCTCTCAAGTTTAAGAGAAAAAAGATAAGAGAGTTTTGAGAAGGAAAAATGGGGATTTTATGAGTGGAAAAGAAATAGAATGGAGAACTCTGGAGAGAATGAGAGAAGAAAGATGGGATGGTGATGTTTCTTATAGGAACAAGTTTTATGTGCAATAAATGAAAGGGTTTCCAATTCGACCGTTGTGTAACGGTCGGATTTCATTTCTAATTGTTATGGTTTCCACTTTTTTTTTTTTTGGAAAATTGCGTGGGCATAACCTAAAAACACTATTTTTACTTGTTTATATACCTGATTATTGAAAATCAAATTGCAATTTCACAAAATGTAAGTGATTTTTTCTTTTTTTTTTTCATTTAAAAAAAATAGAGAGAAGTGGGAATATATATATACAATAAAAATCTTCTAGTTATTAACTTTCAATACAGGGCTCTTTCAAAAGAAGAAAAAAATTTGATGCAAAGGATATATATAAGTAAATGTTTATAATTTGTGAGAGAGTATATAAAAAAAAAAAGAAATCTCTCAATTTTTGGAGGGACATATAAATAAAAAAACTAGTGTTTCGAAAGTTTGAACCCGGACCCAGTTTAACATGACCTGGCGAGGTAATCAGGTTGGGTCAATAGTGGTGAGAAAAAAAAACAACGCTGATCCAATGATGGTATTCAATTTATTTACCAGAATTTTATGGATACCAAATCCCAAATAATGAATTTTGTACCTAATTCAAAATTTTAAGTGAAAATCTGATCAAATCCAAGTCGGGAGAAAATAAAAATTGGGTACCCGAATCTAATCCGGTTTTCAATATATATATATATATATATATATATATATATATATATATATATATATATATATATATATATATATATATATATATATATCTTAAAAAAAAACCGAATTCATAATCTAATCCATATAAGAGTTACATATATACCTTAATAAATTAAATTTTACAAAAATACCTAATCTAATTAATTTAAGAGTTATATATATGGGAAAATTATTTACTAGTTCTTGCAATTTTTCAAATTCACCCACAATCCCTCTAACATTTCTATTTCCCAAGTAGTCTCTCCTTTTTACTTAGTCCATACAACTCATGTCGTATAACTACATAAGTTTTCATTTAGTATGTAATGTTTTTGTTTAATATTTATTTTTAATGTTTAATATCTTAGTTTCTTGTTTATAATTTTGTGTTTCCATTTAAAAAGGCTGAAGGGCATTTCAGTCAAAAGTACTGAAAAATAAGCTGTCAAAGGATGTCAGAAAAAAGAACTTTTTTGAGGATATTAAATAATCCAAAGATTTTTTGATCAAGTGAAAATTAGAGAGAGGATATAAACAATTTCTCTTATATATAATAAACTTAAATTTTACAAGGGCTAAATTAAAAAAAAAAAAAATCCAATTCCCTAATCCAATCCCTTTAGGAAATGTTTGGTCCACAGTAATAAGATTACCATGGCAATGAGGTCGAAAATGTTTTATGGCTGGAAATGTTGTGGTAATGTGAGATTATCGTATTTGGTTGAGAATTTATATTTACTCGTAATCTTTCATTTAGTCATGGTAATTATCTCAGTAATATGTTAAATTTATCAAAATACCCCTACATATAAAATTTTGAAAAATATAATTTAAAGTATTTAGATAAATAAATAAATAAATTATAATATTAAAAATCATTTTTTACACAAATTTTTAAAATACTTTGTATTTACCAAAGTACCTCTACATATAAAATTTTGAAAAATATGATTTGAAGTATTTAGATAAATAAATAATTAAATTATAATATCAAAAATTATTTTTTTCACAAATATTTAAAATACTTTGTATTTACCAAATTATCCATACATATAAAATTTTGAAAAATATAATTTAAAGTATTTAGATAAATAAATAATTAAATTATAACATCAAAAATTATGTTTTCATGCAATTTTTTAAAGTACTTTGTATTTACCAAAATACCCCTATATATAAAATTTTATAAATTTTAATTTAAAGTATTTAGATAAATAAATAATTAAATTATAATATCAAAAAAAAATTCCACAATTTTTAAAATACCTTTGTATTTACCAAAATATCCCTATATATAAAATTTTGAAAAAGTTAATTTAAAGTATTTATATAAATAAATAATAAATTATAATATTAAAAATAATGAGGGAAAATAAAAACTAGGGCTTTGATAATGATTATAATAAGGAATTAAATTAAATGTGTAGGGGCATAATTGAAAAGAAAAACATGACACATTACCACCAACCTGGTAATATGGATAGACACCTATTTTGGTGGTAATCACAATACCAATTTACATTACCATCAACATTACTACTACTATAGTAACCAAAATGATAATCAGAACACATTACCACCAGATTTCTGGTAATGTTTTCACATTACTGCGAACTAAATGCCCCTTTAAAGTTTTTTTTCTTTTAATTATCACTTCTAGTCGTTATCACCCCACGTCTTACTTTTCAAAACGTAACCTTTTAATCTTGTGCTTTTTCTGCTCCTTTCAGATCCCTATACTATTTCAAATGTGGCTAATTGGTCCGATTCGAGAAGATCATCATGTTTGCTATCTATTTATGCTGACATGATCATTCTATGGAAAAAAAGAGATTCCTACCTAATTCAAATAAAAACTTGCATAGAATATTATTGTTTGCTACTTGCTAGCATAATAAAGTAACCAAACAACTCTATTATAGCAAAATGAACATAAGGCATTTGTTTTCTTTTCATCTAAAGCATCTTAATAGCTGTTTGTAGAATGCATATCAATGTGAATTTTGAATCGCTAATTTTTAGTTTCAATCACTTAAATAGATTCATGTTGAAATAAATATTCAGTGCAAACATAAAGGTGCACTAGATGTTGAAAACATGAGAATCCAAGAACAACAAAAAAACAACTATTTCTTAGCATAGTTAGACTAATTGACTACTCCATTAAATTAAAATAAATATACAAGGCAATTGTTGAAAACATGAGAAAATGTTGGATTTTGCAATGGAAGGGTAAGCAAAAAGGGTGCACAAAAAAAAAAAATGCAACATCTGTGGTGTCTAAGGCCACAACAAGAGATATCATGGGTTGCAGGTATGCCCACATTGGTTCCTTTGTTTTTGTTATATCGAGTGAATGTTTTGTATATTGACAATTTGTATTTCTATTAAATGTCAAGGAAACAATAGAAGGGAAACTATACAGGAGGCTGAACAAATCGTTGGAGAAGCAAATGTTAATAATGTAAGTTTTATCCATTGATTAAATATAGGATCATTTTAGAGTAATTACTAATTTGAACAAAACTTTCTTGGTTTTGCTATGTGTCTTAGGATGACACAAATGACCCGATGGAAGCAATTGACCCTCAGGTTCTTCTTGAACATTTTGCATGTGTATGATTACTGTCTTGTTTTTTTTTTTTTTAATTACAACCTCTTCTGCATATTAAATGAAAATGGCTATTATTGTTGCTTGTGCTATTTATATGTAAAATTATGTTGCAGGTTGATCTTCTAAGCAAGAGGATTGGAAATGAGGAACCTGTAGCTGAGAGTAATGTTTCAAAACCAGTGTCACAGGTATGCATAGTATAAGAAAAAGAACAATGCACTCTCAGTGCTTGAACTAAACCATGTATTTTTTTAACTACTGTAGATGGTTAATATCTCTGTGCAAGCTTTTCCTGGTTTAGCACCTGAAATTCAGACTAAGGTAAAGAGGACAAAATTAGACACTAGAGGAGGAAAAAGGGATAAACTCAATGAAAATAGGAGCAAAGATGTACATGATGCAAGAGACGCAACCTCAACAAAGAGACACCCTCCAAATTTAATGATACTTTCCTTGCGGTCACAAATGAAGGACAAATCTGTTGAAGATAGGAGCAGGGAAGAAATTGGTGCAAAGAAGGAAAAAGTATGGGTTCCACCTAGTTCTATTACATATGGAAAGAACCAATGAAAATTGTTGTATTTTCTTTTTTTTAGAAACATGAAAACTAGCTTATGTGCTTGTTGTTTTCTATAGCCATGTTTTGGTCTGACTATGGCTAACTTTGTACAAATGGCTAAATTATAAGGACAAACTTATTGTAGATCTTTTGTAAATTCTTATCTGAACAATGAATTCACAGTATTTTGTGAGAAGGGAATCTTTTAAACTACTTGTACATTGCATTGCTTTGTGGTATTTGTGTATATACATACAGATAAATTTCTTTTGTTGTTTTTTTATCAACACCAGTTGCTCTTAATTTTCAGTCAACAATTACTTAATAACTGATACAATTAGTGTTATTATGTATATTTGTATAGACTATTTTCTGTAGTTTTTTTATTTCGTGCTCTTAAATTTCAGTAATTACTAAGGTTTATATGAAGACATTAATATAAATTTTAATGTCTCTGTAACAACTTCACAACACTCTCACTGAAAGAGAAATATCACACAAATAATTACGATATTATTAGATCATTAATTGTGCTAAAAGGATATCAACTACGTTGAAGTAATTTTATAGAAAAAAAGACACAATGAGCAAAAGTAAATGCAAAGACAATATGAATGATGTTGAGACATCTTCATAACTTTGATTGGTGATTATTTGCTCATAACTCCCACCGAAGCAAAGCAAGCTTTGAATACATAAATTTAAAACCTAATCAAGAACCAAGCTTTGAATACAAGCTTCGGATCGGTTGCTTTCACACTCGGGATCACACCCTCATAGAGCACTCACAGTTCAACATGCTCTAGATTATCAAGATTCTCGAATGTGAGAAAGAAGAAGAAGGAGAAGAAGGATTTGGATTCTCAGGACTCGGATTCTCGGATTTAAGAGATGAAAAAAAGAAAGAAGAAGAAAGAAGAAAAAAGGGGTTGACGTGGTGTTAGGATGGATCCTTTGGGTAACATCTTTTTGAAATGAAATGAAAATGGAGGGACCATTTTGATACAAATTAAAATGTGGTACCCAAATTGATAATTGGCTATAATTTGGTGATTAACACTAATATTTACCCCCCAAATCCCAAAGAGTTTTTAGTTTATCATTTTTCATTAAAGGTTTAAATTTAGAATTTAAATAATAAAATTAATTTAATTTTAAAAAAAAAAAGAAAGAATGACGTAGACAGATGCCAATTTGACATCCATGTCATTCGGTAAACCTATTAAGCAAAAATATTATTACTGTTCAAAATTATTTTATTTCTTCTTTTATTGTTTAGGATTGATAAAAATGTTTATTATTTGAATTGTATAGAGAATAATATAAAATTTAATTTTTTTTCATGTAAATCATAGAGTTTGTTATGTTTTTTTTAATGCAATGTTATTATATAAAAAAATTTCATAAACCAATAAAACTTAAATTTAAATCCGTTACCCAATCCAGAATCGAATACGGATAGGATACGGGTCAAGTTTTTACTGACATGAAAAATCAGATCAAGTACCCAATCCAGTTTTGCTCGCCCCTAGAAAACAGTGCCCTAATCAACTCCCACTTAGAGAAGATGAAATGGGAGAAATGGGAATCAAGATGAGCTTTACTTTGAGCACCTGAAAAGATTGCCTAAAATGCAAAGTTGGTAAGACAAACAGTTCATAAGAACAGAAACTATATTATTGATTAAACCCTGTGATGAACAACACAAAAATATCATTAAAACAAAATAAAATTGTCCTGGTTGCAGTGACTGGGTTTTCTCATACAAAAATTAACACCATTTCATCCAAATGCAGATGGAAACCATTCAAAACCATCCACACAGGAATCTAAAAATTCCCCAGTCAAGCTTCAACAGCATCTTCTCTTCTACTTTTGATCCAATGCATAATTGGAGGAAAATGCATTACGTGTGTGACATTCAGTTTCTGTTTCACCTGCATGCACAAAATAAGAAACATCTAGCTGAAGTGAGGCACAATCTAAAAGCAACATTATCTCTTGAAGTACACTCATGACACCAGTGTCTAAGTTTGCATGGAGACAAGGAGAAGAAATTATGGCCCTCAATCAAGAAGAAGTGCCAAACACCATTCCCCACTCCTACTAGCGTAATCCCTCTTGGCATGGATTAAGAGATCTTATTATGGAATAAGCTAATACTCTTATACTCCTAGTTCAACTTGAACCGAACACCGTGGAGGAATCAAGAAGAACAAATCAATCAGCCTGAACCTTATTCTTAATCCCCATCTTAGTGCGCATCTAAAAAAAAAAAACATGTACATGTGTATGTGTGTTTCTTCAGTGAGAAAGTACTTGCCTGGTGTCAACAGACATCTTTCCCATATAAAAAGTGAGCTACGGCAGGCTGCGGTTGAGCAAGCACTGAAATGATACATAAAGATCCTTGCAATCTGTACCAAAAATCTCTTCTGCTTTTCTCAAAGTTTCCTGCAGAACAAGGAGCATTTTAAAGGTAATCATTAATTAAGGAAGAGATTAAACATTGGTAAGTATCAGGAAAAGAAAAACAGCATACCTCTCGTGACTGCCTGTGAGCATTAAGCTCCTTGATATTAGCCAAAAATGCTCCAAATTGTTCATATGAGAGCCGACTCCTGACATCCACCAATGTTAGAGGGAGTTAAAGAATGAATAAGCATAACTGGATCTGGCACCAAATAAACAGCAAGCATGCAGGCACAAACCTAGCTTGGCGGAAGAACTCCTTTCCATCTATACGAGGTGTTCGGCCTAAAACACATGTAAACACACAAAGCCATCATTTAGTAATACAAAACAGCATGCCATATTAAGCTGCAACCCATTGATAAAAAGAACTGTGTCTTGAACAATGACCTGGTAAAGAGCGCCCACGAGGAGGAGAACTAGCTGCAGAGGAGCGCTCACTCTGTGGGTACCATGGTGTCAATGCAGTGTGGCCTTCATATCGTGGTTTTGTAGGTGACGTGACACCTGATGTCATTTTTGGTGAACCTGCAGCAGAATATGCTCTTGGGGAAGCACCAGAGGATGTTATCTTTGGTGTAGCTGATGGGGTCAGACGAGGAGTGATATATGGGCTAATTGAAGATTTCTGAGTGACTAGTCTCGATCCTGCAATTACTACAATGGGTTAAAATACAGAATCCAAATTCATATTACTGAAGGTAATATAGAAAATAGAATGATGAATTATACCATCTTGATTCATGCTCCCCATATCTGTAGATCCACTGATGACATCTGATGAAGCACGGGCAATGAAACCCTCATCTACAATATTAACAAGGGAGGAGAGGGAAAGCTAATGAGACTTAGGGAAAAAGATAAACTACAAAAGGAAGAACTCCATAAATTCTAGATAGTACCTTTCCAATGGTCTTTAGGAATTGACTGATCGTAAGTCTGAATATCAACTGTTTCAGCTAGCTGCAACAAGGTACAAGAATAAAAAAGGGAAAGCACTAGTATTCAAACCAATGACTTTTTGTGTTCCAACTGGTATTAAAAAGAGCCATGAAAATACTTTTTTAAACTTACGGATGGGTTATCTTCATTCAGTGATTGCATCAAATGTCTTTTAAATGTCTCCAACTGTCAAAAAAGAAAAAAAAAAGTTTTTCTCAGTTAACAAGGAATATTTTATAGACTACATACTGAGCACCGATGAAAGAGAAATTAAACAAATGGAAACATATAATCACATCAGTAATATCATGAACAAAAGTCATGCACGGTATATTCAAAAACAAAAAAAGAAAAAGCAAAAAAAAAAAAAAAGTTTATACATGCTACATTAACAAAGGAACAAGGAGCATGCCATTTCTTTATAACAAATAAAAAAAAAAAAAAATTGAAACTTGTGATTAACTAAATTGATGATTAAGCTCCTCTGTGCATAATCAAGGATACCAATTATTTAAGATATTGCATGCAATTCAACACTTTCAGCATCCAGACGCTTTTCACAATCAATGAACACACTTAGGCCTTTGGATCAAGTGGATGGAAGATGGCAACTGGGTCTCACAAAGCATATGTAATTTTAGTCCATAGCCAAAATGATTACATTTCTTATTGTGTAAAGATAGCAGATGACCAACCAGGAAAGTTAAACCCAGTTCTGACTTTGCAGAACAAGCAAGAATAAATAACAGATCCAGCTATCAATTGCTTTTTAAAGATTCTAGGCAGACAAGAAAAGGCTCACTATTCATAATTGGGAATATACCTCAAGAAAAACATTTAGAAGCAGATTTCCCACGAGCTTCTGAATTCTCCTTTCAAATTTCCTACAATTTCAGATTTATAATCTAATATCCAGCTTCAAACACTAAATCTCTCTTGGAAAACCCATCCTGAGGTTCACAGAAATTAGGCAAACAACTCAACCGTTTGCCAGCGTCTGATAGATGACCCAATTCAATCAAAATTTCAAGAATACTACAATTTAGGCTTGCAAAATTGATTCCAGAGAAGAGGTAACATGTAGCCAGATATTATGATACCAATGGATTCACCCAACAGAAACAGAAAGAATAAATCATACAAAATCAGAAGCATAATTGAATATATGAAATCAGAATTCATTCAAAATTCTTGCTCATCATCAATTTCTTCATTCTTCTCTTATGAATCCACAAAGATCGCTAGATTGACAATGAAATGGAATAACATTCAACCACTTCTTCCATCATAATCATCAGCATAAACATGCAAACTATAGATTAAGCATCAAACATAAAATAAATAAAATATCACAGCACCTTCGACAAATCTCTTGCCAATTTTTTCGAAGTCAGAGCTAGTGAATCCCGCTCCTTGGACAGCTTAATCTTCAGAAACCCAAAAAAAAAAAAAAAAAAAATAGAACAAAAATCAGAATATCAATCTACGAAAAAACACGATAAAACCAAAAAGAGAGAAAGAAATCAAATAAGCATCATACATTCTCTTCGAGAACGGACTGGAGCCGAGCATCGGCATCCTGAAAAACGTGCTCGAGATGCGAGAGCCTGTCCTGGAGCTCAGCAATGGCGCGATCCTTCTCAGCGACCTTCTGGCGAAGCCGTCCAGTCTCCGACTCGAGCCTTGAGACTCGGGACGCGATGGCCATGGACGTGATCTTGCGGGCGAGGTCGAGTTGCTCGTAGGGGTCGGTGGGGATCACGGAGAGGATCTCGTCGGGGAGGTGGAAGTCGGCACCACATCCGGCATTGCCGTAGCTCCCGGCGCCGGCCATCTCCGGGGATCGAGGAGGATGCCGAGGACGAGGGTTTTGCGGAGAAATTTAGGGGGATGCGAAATGCACTCTGGGATTAGAAAGAAGGGGGCGTAGAGTTATGAAAAATGGGGGTGAGGATAACTGGGACGCACTATGAAAAGCGTGTGGAATGAAATTTGAATGTTTTTGAAATAATATGGCTCCCTCTCGTTTTTGCTTTTAGCCCCCTTCTTTTATGTTTATTTATAATGATAAAAAAAACTTTGACTTGAAGTTGTTGTTTGTTTTTATTATTATTAGATTCTGAAGAATGATATTATAACATGGGTAAGGTACATGTATTACTCATTATTATTAAATAATAGTTGAAAAAGAGATGAAGCATTTCTTATTTTTACCGATATATATATATATATATATTGTTTTTTTACATGATTTTTAAAAATTTTCATAGTTTTATATTGCTGATGAAAATGCTTAGATGGTAAAAATTTACTAAGACTTGTCTATACATTATGTTATTGCTATCCCTGGTATTCTAAAAGTCTGACACATGGCACGATGTGGATTTAGTTTTTTTTTTTTCATGTTCTATAGTAATCACTCTTTCCACACTTATTAAAAAAATCTATATAAAAAGTTAAAAAATTTCGAAAACAAATAAGGGGTAAGAGTTTATTCCTATGACGTGTGCTCTCATATAGTGATGTAAAAATTGAGTATAGCTCTTAATAAGATCAAAAGCTAGTTAAGCAAGATATTACATTACAGATATCTCTGAAAATCTCATTTATATGGAGATAGCTATCAGACCACAACTATGAGAGTTAGCGAACTAACTCTTTAATAATCTCCATGAAATGATATCGAGTACATGGCTAATAACGCGCCAGCCCTATTTATCCAAGTGCAACTACGAGATCATCATTAAAGTTGAATTATGATTTAATGAGTTGTGGTTCAAGAACTCAATTCACTTATGTCTTTATCAATTAGAAACTCTATTGAAAGGTTAAGATTCAAGTCTTCAAAGACACCTTAGCTTGATTGAGTGAAAACCCAATGTTGAAGTTGTTCATTCCTTCATTATTCTTTTGATCATTTCTTTTGATTGATTATCTTCTGAGAATCTTTGTTATATTTGTTATTGTTGTTGGTGGTACTTAGGTTATGAGTGTTGTCAGGGATTCTTGGATGTGGGTCAGCTGAGGGGCCCATATGTTTACTCTCAAACCTAACCCCTCACAATTAGCCGTTGATTTCCAACATATATAATTATATCGGTTGATTAGCCTCTTATATAAACTTTTGAGAAGCTTAGCCAGGCAGTCACTTCTCCATCTTCCATCTTCATTTTTATTTCTTCAAGCTGACATTGTGTGATATTGCATACAAACTTTGGTATCTTCCTCATCATCTTCTTCATCTATCTTTGCCTTGAATCTTGTGGGACATTGCACTTGGAAACCTTGTCGCCGAACTTTCTAGGCGAAGAGTTGATCCATCCGGGGTTAGTGTATCCTGCACTTGAAGTGAGGCTGGAAAATCTTGCACCAGGGAGGCCAATTCAGCATTGGTTTAGTGCTCATGCACACCTACCCCAGGCTGGAAATTTCTAACTATTATTTCTATATTATTGCTGATTTTATATGCTTGCTGAATTTATATGTTTGATATCTACAGTAGCAGCTTGTGTTAGATAAATTATTCTTGATCTCTACAGTACTAGTTTGTGTACATTGCATTCTATACGGAGTGTATTTCCTACAAAAGCAACATTTGAACACACAAACAACCTAGTCTACCATTTCCATTAGGATAAATGGCAGGAGCACCTGAAGATCCTCCCTAATACTTAGATTCTGCCTACCAGATTAAGCAAGTCATTAACAACCTGAATTTATTATATTGGGTCAGATATTTCATTAGAAAAAGCCAAAATTATAAGGGATCATAGCATTCTGCATGAAACAGTTATAGAAGTTGCAAAATAGCCACCACATCGAAGTGTCAAAATGAAGACAAGAAGCAATAGTATTTTAGCACTCTCGATATGGCTATCATTAAGAATGAAAACTCATAGGATATTTGCAATCTATACATATACCCATCTTATCCATTGGTCAATTCACAAGATGATTTGGACAAAAAGAATCCATTGCCATTTTCAATAAAATAACTGCAACACTAACAATGTATTAACAATAATAATGTCTAACATGATATGATAATCTCCTGCCAACAACTTGTTATTATCACACAGTAACAAGTTCATCGTAATAGACTAGTCTAGATAAAGTTGCTTAAGGGAAGAAAACAATATAACAATGCTTGGAAACTCATCCATTTCATACAAAAGAAATAGTAAACCTTATCCAAATATATGCTACCAACAAAAGTACTTTTTAGAAAAGTATTGTATAATTGATGATTTTGTGATTCTGAGATCATCATTATTTTTTCTTAATAATTCAATCAGATTCATATGTTGTTTGATTTTTGTAGATGTAAAATTAGATCGAGCCTGTAGTTCATGCAACTTGATAATGTCAATTATTTAAAATTTTAAAATTTTGCACATAGTCATATTTAATATTTTAGGTATTTAATTGTAAGGTTTTACTAGTGTGTTTAAAAAGATTTACTGAAATATTTTGCTTAACAGACCTCATACAAGGTAATAGAATAATCAAAATCAACTAATAACTGATTACTTAAAATAACTCTTGTTTAAGGTATATACAACTTTTTCAAAATTATTTTCCACAATAAAAATCCCATTCCAGATTCCCAAACTCCACTCCGTATGTTATGAGCAATTTAGAATAGAAACTATTCATTTAATAATCTTATTTATTTACATTATTAATTATTACCAGAACAAGGATGCCTTGGGATTAGTACTACAAGTTAATTAAATCTAGAAGGAAGTAGAGCCAATGCTCTATGGTTGCCATAATTACATGCTAATAAGATCTTGTGATCTTTGAAACGTATATGTCTTTCCTATTTACATGTTAATAAAGATCTTGTGATCAAATGGGAATTAACCCTTCTCTTATCTAAGACCAGTTGCTAAGGTTGTTCTCTCACAACACCTCTCTTTTTTCTTAGCTCTTTTCACTCTCTAAGGTCAGTGTAGTGCAATTGCTTTCTTTTTTTTTTTTCTTTTCTTTTCTTTTGTCTGTAAGTGTTTTCTATTCTTGTACTAGTCCCCCCACCCCCCTGCTAAAATTACCTAGAGATTTCGAAGAAAATGTTCCGAAGCAAATTCCTTGTCTTTGATGAATCGATTAACATAAATTACCCAGAGATTGCCCAGGAAATATTCCAAAGGAAATTCCTTGTCTTTGATGAATTGATTAATATTAATTACCTAGGGAATTTATTATTTAGCCACGAAATAATTCGTTGCTATTTAGCAAGGGATTATAAAATCCCTGGGTAAATTATTACAGACGAGGCTTTTACCCAGGGATGTCAATTCCTGGGAAAACCCTGGCTAAGGAATATTACCTAGGGATTTTAGTATTTTAGCTAGGGAATTGTCCCAAGCTAATTGTTGTTTTTCTTGTAGTGAGTTATTATGAAAAAAAAAGATTGGCACACCTCTATAGAAGTGTAACATGGTATAATAATGTATAAATGACATCAATTATAATTAACTTGGAGATGAAACCAAGCTCCTTCACGACTTCTTGGTTCCTATATACAAATTGTAAAACTTATGGAATGGTGGGTTGACATAAAATTCTTGCCTTTACTGGTACTTGACCAATATTTTGAAGACTTGAGGAAAATAACTAATGCTATCAAAACAAACACCCATAAACATTTGCTAAACCAAAAAAGCAACCAATAAACTTGCCTGATAGTTCAAATATTTTCAGGTCAGAACTAATGCTTCCAAAGTAAAAACACAAAAATTCATATAGTAAATAGTACAAAAGATTCAGCAAACAAGATTAACAACAAACACTTCAAGAAAAATCTCAAATTGACACAGAAAAATTGGCATGGAAAAAAATGGTGACAAATTTGTCACGACATTTGACACGGAATTAACGAAATGTGTCAAATACATTAATTTTTTTTAAAATATTTTTTAATTTCGTGCCAAATATCGTGTCAAATATATAAATTTGATAAATTTAGTACTACAGTGCCAAATGCAGTGCCAAACATATTTTTTTAAAAACAATAATTTATTAATACTGTGCCAAATACCGTGTCAAAACCTTAAATATAATAATATATTAATGCCTTGACAAATGCCATGGCAAATTATAAATATAATAGTATATTAATACCTGACACACCCCTTGCGTGTGTGTACCGCAAGTGCACGGGCTGTCGAAGTAATAATAGTACCCCGGTGAGAGGGTAGTCGAATCCATAGGGAGTAGGGATAATAGACACAAGAGATCGCTATTTAGCTAGTGCGAAGTATGGAAAGTGAGAGCAGGAATCAATGTGTGTGTGTGAAAGAGTAATCGAAATAATAAGAAAATAAAAGAAATATGGAAGATAAGAGAGTGCAAGCTAGAAGTGAACGAGAGAAACAATCAAGAGTGAAATAGGATACCCGGACAAGCTACCCCTAGGATTAATGTTCTAGTGCAAGACAATGTATTATACTCTCCAATTGATGCTTAATGAGTCATGGGCATCCTAAAGCAAACGGTCCTAAACCTAAGGTCAACCGTGACTAACCCTAACGTTATGCCCCCACATTAGGTTTCACTACGACCCTTAACTCTTGTTGACCTGTCAACTAAGTTCCAGGGGAGTCCATCTTCCTAAGCCTCACACTATGTTGGATTGCTTTACATTCTAGGGATTCCAAGTGATTAGCCCTATTCCTAAGTATAGTTCTAACCCTTTGGTCCAGGTGAAAGAACCCTAGTCTCAATAAAGCCTGGCACTAGGATTCACTACAACCCTTCGCTCTATCGCTAGCGCAACTAAGCCCAAGGGGAGTTCATCTCCTAACACTTCACTCTATTTTGACTGCTAAGAACTCTTGGAACGTGGAGGTAGGAAAAATCACACCAGAGGGGAAAGGGGACGTTTCGCTACCTCACGACTCACCCTCTCAACCCTCTCCAATCTCGAGTAGTCTAATCCTATAGGAGTTATCACACCTCCAAAGGACAACCTAGACGATTTTCAACCCTAGTGTCACATCTAAGGGAAAATCAACACAATAATAAATCAAGATTGGAACTCCATTAAACTCATCAATAAAGAAAGCATAATAACATGTCATAGAAACATAATCATCCTAGGGTTTGCAAGTCCGAATACCCCAAAGGGGTTTAGCTCCTCATAGAGCTATATAAATCCATCAATGTATAAGAATGAATATAAATCGAAACCATAGATGAAACCCCCTTGTATAGTGTGGCCGTGGTCTTGTGCGGTCGCCGGGCTTCGATATCGATGCCGATGACGCGCTCCAATCCTCCACAAAGTCCTCTCCAAACCCTAGCCGTGACTCACCAGAAACTAAGCGAAAAGATAGGCCAAAAAGATCTTGAAAAAGTCCCAAAAGGACCTTTAAATAGTGTTGAGTCTCCGCTTCAAATCGGCTAAAATCGGGATTTCACACGGCCGTGTGGAATTTCCACACGCCCGTGTGAAGTTTCTGTTTTGTTGAATTTCGGCGAACAATGAACAGTAACATGTTACAGTATTTTTGCTACATTGCTCTCGCCGAAAATGCTCCCGGATTCATTGTTCTTCATTGAGGCCGTTGAATTGGGCACACAATCAACGGTAGATCATGTTGATTGCTTCAATCCTCCTCCTTGGTGAAATTCTCCTATGCTACACGAGTTAGGCTTATTGTGAATGTGATTGCCTTTGTGCCCCTCCAAAGGAGGTTGGCACACACCCACAAGTCTAGACTCGTGCCTTGTTCCTTGCTTGCTTCAAGAATTCCCCAACAACGACGAACACGATCTAACTTTGCTCTTTTCCTCCAAACTAGCTCCACAACCCTACAATGCACAAAAGTACACAAATGCACACAATTTAGTGATAAAATCTGATAAAAGTAATGCTCATTGTAAGATAATAACACTTCGCATTATTATAACACGAGCACTTATCAATACCGTGCCAAATATCGTGCCAAAAATATAAATATATTAATATATAAATAACGTGCCAAAAATACAAATATATTAATTTATTAATACCGTGCCAATTATCGTGCCAAACAATACAAATATAATAATTTATTAATACCATGCCAAATACATTACCAAAAATACAAATATATTAATTTATTAATACCGTGTCAATTATCGTGCTAAACAATACAAATATAATAATTTATTAATTCTGTGCTAAATACAGTGCCAAAAATACAAATATATTAATTTATTAATACCATAATTAGTTAAGTTTATATATTAAAAATAATGAATACAATGGGGAGTTTGGTAGCCACCCTTAATTAATTCATTAAATTTGATTGAGGGTAACCCTTAATTAGGGAGTTAGGTCTATTTCACTGTCCATAATTAGGACTAACCCTTTTTAACCCCATCTTAAACAATGGTCACAGCTTCAACCAAATTTAATTAATTCATTAAATATGATTAAGGGTAACCCATCATGATTAGGTCCTTTTCACTGTCCATAATTAGGACTAATTCTTTTTAACCCATCTTCATTCCCTTTAAATTAACCTTAATCCAACTCCATTGAACTCCATCACATTCACCTCCTTCACCAACACCGTCACCGCCATTGCCAATCGCCGCTGATCTCACCACCATGGTTACTTCAGTCCCCCCTAGGACCCCTATAATCCCTCAACGCCCTCTGTGGATCCTACATCTCCATCCTTCCTGCAGTCATCTCAAGGTACCTCACCTCACAGCGCAGCGGCGTGACGGTCCTAGTGTTGAGCTCCACCTTGACACCGTAGCAGAACTTAGTGGCCATCTCGAAGGTCTCGACGTAGCTGGGGAAGTCCGGCAAGGTAATTCGGTGAAGCTCCTTCTCCCTAATCTCCTCTTTGTCCTCTTCTCCTCCATGTTCTTACTTTTGCTCTCATTGCGCTATCAGTATGTGAGTTTGCTAGTAGCTATCAGTTTCTCTACTATCAAGTATTTTGTGAGCTGATTGACCTACAAATGATCTTCTCTAATTACCAAATACTGCTGGATTTTTAGTAGAATCCACATTATCATTCATCTAAACTGTATTAATTGTAATTTCCTCCTTGCCGTTGTTCTTGAGATTGCCTTTTCCTGAGGTTTCAAAACTTTGATCCAAATTCTCATTTGTTGAGTTCTTTAAGAAGCTATCTGTCTCTCCATCATGTAGTGTTTTGTGAGACTGAGTTAATAAAGAGGAGGAATTTGTACCCCTTCTTTGCTTCACCATTTGACCTAATATTTCTACTGGTCTCTAAGGTGAAATTGAGGATCTTTAGGTAGCTTGTTCTATTCTCGAGTTGGAGACCACTCTGGGCAGTCAATTATAATGTGGATCCCGACACTACAAGAAAACGTAAGCATCACTTGACAGAATTTTTTCTCTTGGTAATATCAATATCACTGACGGAATTTGTGATGGAATTCCAACAAACAGTTTTTAACACCTCATAATATATTAGTGACGGAATATAATTTTATTACCAACGGAAAATTCTGTCGGTGATAGTTTCCGTCGGAAAATCCGTTGGTGAAAAGAATTAATTTTATTTATATGATTTAAAATAAGTTGTTGTATATTATGGACGAAATCAGAATTTATCATCGATGGAATTTTAAATTATCACCAACGGAATTGATTATTATTACCGACGGATATTTGAATTATCACCATAATTAATTAATTTAGTTATTAAACTCAATCCAACTAAAATTAACTCAAATTTATTTATTATATTTTTTCAATATGTTATTTTTGTTCTAATTTATTAAAAATAAATTAATTTAGTTATTAAAAAAATAAATTGGATAAATTTGTTACAATATGTTATGTTTTTTTTTTCTAATTTCTTGTATAATTCCATTCTAGTAATATAGTTTTGCTGATTTTCTCATTTATTTTCTAACCTTTATTATTTTTATTATTATATTTTATGTTCGTAAGATTTTAATTTGATTTAAAATAAAAAAAATAAAAATATAATTTAAAAAATAAGGGTGTTTTGTAATATTAATTTAATTTAATTTAATTTAAAAAAATGAAAATATAAATTTTTGAGAATTCAATTAATTTGGATCGCCCCTTTCCATCGCTTGATCCTTATTATTATTATTATTATTATTATTATTATTATTATTATTATTATTATTATTATTATTATTATTATTATTATTATTATTATTATTATTATTATTATTATTATGCTTGTTTCCGTCAAAGACTCGGTGATAAAATAAAATAAAATAAAGTAAAAAAAAAAATATCTTCTACTTCCACTTCGGTAAAATTAAAGCCCACTCAATATATATCTTCTGCTTTTAAAGCCCACTCACTTTCTTTTGCTTTTAAAGCCCACTCACTTATATATATATCTCTTCTACTTTTTGGGAAGCTTCTGGTTGGCATTGACCGGCCGTGTGAGGCTTGAATCGGAACGGAGAAGGGCCACCGGAATCAGTGAGTGTTTGCATGAGTTGGTTCTTTTTGGGATGTAGAAAGTTGTGTGTGTTTGTTTTGATTTGAGGTGAATTTTTTTTTTTTTTTTGATGAATGAAAATCATGGTTTTTTGTGTTTGATATTGTTTTTCTAGTGTTGTTGAATTTGGAAGGGTATTGATTGAGGAAAAAAATTAATTTTTCTTAGTGGATGAAAATTAGGTTTGATGGGATCTTTGCTGTGTTTCATCATTGAAATCTAGGGCTTGGTTCTGGTTTTAGTTTTTGATTTTTTTTTTTTTTTTGGTTCTGCTTTTAGTCTAATAATCTGAGGCATTGCACAAGTAAATTCATCATATCAATGGCAATATATAATACCTAACTCCAAGCATGACTTTATGCAAACTTTAATTTTTAGGATTCTGATTTTTGTTAAATAGTAAATCATTTTTGAATAAATTACTCATCTCTTTTAGTTTTAAGATAAAAAGAATAAATCATATTTTAAATTTTTATTGCTATTTTTAGTGACCATCTACATAATCTGATGAAGTGTGTGGTTTTCTTTTCTTCCTCAGTCTCATGTTTGTACACTCTATTTTTGTAATTGTTTCAGATTTTGGTTGAGAGGAACCCATCCGTGATTCAAGGTATGTTTAAGTATTTGTTTTATTATTATTTTTGGTATTTTTCATTTAGCATGCAATGCATGGAAAATGTGTTTTGTATTGTGTATAAATTTTGGTTCTTGAATTTAATGGCTTTTCAAAGAAATATTGATGCTAAAAACAGTGGTTTCATGCTATGGTAATTTTATTGATCATAAGCCCAAGAATGTTAGTGTAAGTGTATGCTCATCTAGATATGCACTTTGTTTACTATATGAGACTTCTTTGATTATTTTCTATGCTATGGTAATTTTGATCAATAGACTAATGGGAATATTAGGCATGCGCATCATGTCTCACTAAAAAAACAGAATTTTGCATTTTTTACACTATTCCGTTGGGTACTTTCCAAAATCTGTATTTCTTATTTTGCTTAATAAAATCTGATAAAATGATTGATATTTCATAAGAGATGAAAATAAGTCACTATGGCTTTTAAAGAGCAAGAAACATTAATATCAAATATTATTAATCTAAACATTACTTCATGGTGTTTTAAATCATTTAGGATTGTACAATGGCTAAAGATGGATATTGGGCATGTGCTCGTTTAGACGATAACGGATATATCACAGACCAATATATGGGGGCAGTTGAAGAGTACATAACTTTTGCAATGAACGAGCAATGGTTTACTAGACGATACCGAATTGATCAGCTCTTGTAACTTCTATTATCTCAAACAATTCATTGAGCATTAGCAATTGGTTTAATATAGTTTAATTAATCAACCTCATTTATCATTGGTGGATTTAAAAATTGTTGTTTATCAACCTAATGTTTAATTAGCTTGCATGGTTGCACATGCCGTGATGCCAATGCCATAAATGTGGTTTCCCTTTGGATTTCTATATTAACTTAATTCTTTAGGTGCAGATCTTATTATAGTTAAAGAAACCAAATCATCAAGAAAAAAACAAAAAATCTTACAAAGGATGGAACTAGAGGCAAACATAAGAAAATGGAGGTGTTGAACATGGGGTTGTTGGGCTAGATATGCCGTTGTTTAAAGTGAGGGCGGTAAAATTCTTATAATCCTATTAATTGGCCATGCATTGCTAGTCAAATTTTTGTGAGCTGGTAACAAGTTAGTTAATAATCTTTTTTATAGATTGCTAGCCATCTGATGTACAACCGTTCACTATCTCCATTGATTTCTATAGTTTAATACTTTTGCTAATTAATCCATAGATTAATCCAAACATTTTGTTTTTAAGTAGTCCCTTCGAATCCTAGTGGTCATTGTTGTTTACATGGGGAAAATTTTTGTTATTTTATTTATTATCTTGTTTTTGTTCATCATGAATGCATTTGTAGATAACTTATCAGCATGGTATGGAAAATGTCACGCCCCGAACCTGGCTCAATGGACCTAGGACGCCGACAAACGGCCGTACACCTACAAGGCCGAAACCAAGTAGACATACAAGGCCTCAAAACTTGATCCAAAACAGAACAAAGAAAAAGACTAAGTGGTTTGCAAAAAATCAATACAAGCTTATTCAAATAAAACCTAGGCCCACACAGACGGGACTTATTACATGCTAAGACGACGTTTGCCCAACGTTCCCCGCTAAGCTATCCACTACCCAAACTCTACTCCTGATCTGAAATGATATATCAACAACATAATGAGCTTGGGAGCCCAGTAAGTAACCCACTAAAAATATAGAGATCATTTACAAAAAAATCATAATTTATCAAAATAAAAAAAATCAGAAATCAAATTTATTTCAAATAACACAAATGTCAAAAACTGAGCATATAGGTCCCCCAAACAACTATTGCCAAAACAAAATATCAGAATTCATATATTTAACCTCAGTGACCCGAGCCAGAATATCATAAGCCGTTATTCTTCATCGACGGAACGGTGCGAAACTGCAGTTTCTATATCAGAGTACATGTCCGACAAAGGTCAGTTTTTAACCCCCAGTAACAGAGTTATTGCAAAGTTAATTTGGGGACTACGAGTACTGTGTCAAAATAATTCTTATCAAATATCCGACAAAGTCGAAATACCAAGATTCAAATGATCCCAATTTCACTAAAAATACGTCCATTTATTTAAGAAGACAAAATATCTCATAGTGAATTTCAATAACACATAATTTAATAAATAAAAATAAAAATTATAAACATAATAATTTTAAACTTCAAAGCTTCAAGCAACAGTAATAATATATAATAATGATAGTAATGTCTTTTTCTTTTCTTTTGGCACTTTCAGAGATAAGGAAAAACCAAAAACTTTTCGAGTTTATACATATAGTATCATTTATATGCGGGTACTTACCTGATTAACACCCAAAAACTCCAAATCCCAAATTGAACAAGTTTCCTCAAAATACCCTAAATTTGAGAATAATTTTCAAGAATATCAAAAGCCTATTTAACACAAGCAAGAAAAACGAAAGAATGATACAAATGCAAAAGGTCAAGCTAATCACTTTGCTCCCCCAAAAATTTGATCATTTCCAAGGGTATAATAGCATTTAACCATTCTAAATTGTCATACTAAAATTCTATCATGACCCATGAGTACTAAATCAGCCATAAGTTTGTCTATCTTTTCCCAAATCACAAAATTATAAATTCTAAGGATAATAGACAGCCAAGCCTATGACATATCCAAAATCTACATGGTTTAGAGCACTACTCAATGCATACCATTCAATTGAATCTCCAACTATTTCTGTAGACTTGTAATTCAAGCGTGTCCTTTTCCAACACGTATATCTCTCAAAATACAACTTCAAAAGAAATGAAATTTAACTGAAAATCAGATAACTTAATAATAATCAATCTTTATATTTTTCATCTCATCCAATTCAATTCCTATGATCATAAAAAATGGCCATAATTCTTCAAGTTCTGCACAGAAATATCACCCGAGACAATTGTACTAATAGGGCTATATCTCACAAACTACAGATGCATAAAATCTGAAACTTTGCAGGTAATTAGATAACACCAAAATATATAACTTTTATACATAAATAAACGTCTAATTCAGACTAAAAAAGATAAAATAAATAAAAAACTCTTAATATCCTGCACAGAAATCCTACCCGAGGCACTTACATTCAAAGGCTATATCTTACAGGATACAACTTCAAAAATTCTGAAATTTGGCAGGTAATTATCCAATGTCGAAATCTACAAGTTTCGTATTTTACTCTCTTCCAAATTCTACCTTTAAGACCCCTAAAATCGAAGGGGGATTTATGCCATTATCAAAAACGAAATCTGAAACCTATCAAATTGATCTCAAACTCCTCAAACAAGAAGCTAATCTAACCCATCCATCACTAACATCCAACAATAACAGATCAAGATCTAGAAAACAACAATTCTATAATTTGGTCAAAAATCTGAGAAACAGTATGCTAACCTCAACAATACACTGAAATCAACCATGGATGACGAAATCCTTCTCCCATCCTCGCTGCCGACACCACCCGCGAATAGGGAGAGGAAGATGAGGCTAGGTCTTCTCTTTTCCTAATGGCGATCTAAAACGGGGGAGGTGAAGAGGTGGCTAGGATTTTTTTAAACTAAAAACAAAATCAACGGCTAGGATAAAAAAATATCAAAGGTTAGGATTAAAAAAATATCAATGGCTATGATTAAAAATAAGGGGTGGGGCTCACAGAAAATTATTGTGGTCAATTGCTAAATTTGTATCCAAATTATGAAAGTGCACATAGAGAAATCTATTAGTAAATTAAGAATTTGGGAATTGTCTTCTTGGTTTCGATCGTATTTACATATGATGCTATCATCCTTGGCGTAGGTCATACGACAAGTGTACGTCTTGTGGATCAGTTCATGTAGTGGCTCTATCTGAGGATGGCCTAGTGCAAGCATAGGGTAATACTTTCAAGATATACCTAGGACTGTAGTTTATATTGTCAAGTATAGTTGTTCTGTTGTAATATATCAAATTTAAGTTGAGCTTCAATCTATTTGTTTTACTGAGATCATCAGTAACATTAGCAATTGTTTTTACTGAGATTTAAATCAAAGTTTCAAATTTTTTATATGTTTCTGAATATGACTTTGTTTTGTGAAAAGGGACATGAACAACAGTGCAAGCTCAGCAGAAATCTTATGGATTGTTTGTTATCTACATTGATTTCATACTGAAAGACCAAGGAAAACACCAAAAGGTACATAGATTATCAATTTGTATCCAAATTTAATCATTTTTTTATCTGTTGTGAATGTTAGTATTACTGTTCCTAATTATATCATCATAAAAAAAAAGTTTGGTGCTGAGGGCCAAATACTGACATTGAAGACAACAATCAAAACTGCAGAACTTGCTGCTGAATCTCCAGAAGGCATCTTAAGAACACCTGAGACAGGCAAAATTTCAGGTATCTAATCATGTTATTTATTTTCTTGATTTTATTTGAAGGTACATTCAATTGCACATATTTCAAGCTACTTTATATTGCAATCTTCTCTCTCTCTCTCTCTCTCTCTCTCTCTCTCTCTATATATATATATATATATATATATATAATGCTTACTTTCTTAATCTCATGATATCTCATTTTAGAGAAATGGAGAAGAAAAAGCAGAGTAATGTTGCATGTTTGGTTTATGTCCATCTGTGCTCTGAATGTTCTTGCATGTGTTCTGAAAGTGATTGAATACTTGTTCTGAAAATATCTTTTCTTTTTCTCCATTCCAAATAAGTCTCAGAAATTTCAGCCAGAAACTATATACGTACTTGCATATACACATACATCATTATTTTCCACCCAACCTATCTTAAATCTAAATATGAAACTCATTTACTTCGTTTTTTGCTTTTTGTGTTTTTCTTTCTGTTTTCGGTTACATGTGTGTGGGATTCATATTTAATTTACTTTTATTTATTTATTTAATGTTTTTTGCACCAGATTAGCAGATTTAATTTACTTTTACATCTCACATATGTTCATACTTTCATTTTCTAAATTTTTAAACTGAATATGAAATAATTTGCACGTCTTTCCCAAAGATTTGTGTATAGGGGAAGGCTTTGAGTGCTGGTCTGAGTCAAAGGACAGTAAAGCATGTCACTCAACTTTGGAACCATTTGAGGACAGGGGAAGGCTTTGAATGCGGAGGAGAAGAATGGTGAGAATCATGGTCTTATTAATTTATAGAAGGGTTGGGGCTAAGTGTAATAATAATAATAATAATAATAATAATAATAATAATAATAATAATAATAACAACAACAAATTGTTGTTGTTGTTGTTATTATTATTTTGGGAGATTTGTGTATGTCCTTGTAAAAGTTTATATTATAAAAATTACATATTATCAAAATTAAATTGTGCATATCAGACAAAATGCCATTGTTAATAAAAAATAATACATATTTAATTTTTTTTTCACCAAAAATAAATTTAATCAGTTAATTTGATCTACTAAAGGTTTATAGCCTAGTATTTCTTTGCTCTATATAAAAAATGAGGGTTCAAAGGTCTCAAGTTTAAGACATTATAAGCATTGGTAGTAACGGATTATCGATTGTGAGTTTGGGTTCGTAGCTCAAACCACTCGTCACCCGCTGAGGACACAAACCCTAACATATGTAACGCTTATCATTTTCATAAAAAAATTAATTTGATCTAATTATTTCTAATGTTTTGTTCTAGTTCTTTTAAATTTGAACTAAATATGTTAAAATTTTATTTTGCTTGGGTAAAATTGTTTAGAAAATAAATTTTGATAATCAAGACTACTTGGATATATATATATATATATATATATATATATATATAGTGCTATATTTTGGACAATTAAATTATTTTTAAAAAATGATTAAAAATATGAATTCATTTAATTACATTCTTATATTAAATCATGTCTTCCGTAGCCTTGAATGCTTTGAAGAGTTTAAGTTTGAATGCTCTATACTATGATTACAAAATTGAAATTTTATGCATAATTTACTATTTTTTGTTGTTATATATCATGAAATGCATGCAAGACATAGACATGCATGAACATGACTGGTAAATTTTGTCAGTCATGAATAGTAAATGTGAGAATATCATGAGATTCTTCATGATTATTGTTTGTGGTGTTGTCTCATTTATTTATTTTTTTTTAACCTTAAAACTTAGTTTTGGTTTTTAAACTGGAAATTTGTTATAAATTCATTAACTATTGTTCAATGTTGTTTTTGTGTTCATTGGAAATTGAATTTGTGTTCACAATATTTTTCTAATGTTTAATAAAAACATTAAAAAATCCATGATTGTAGGAAACACAAATATTGACATGACAATGGATGTATAATAGGAATCTACTAGGAAGACAAGGATTGACCAATGAATTCATAATTGGGGTTGATGAATTTATTCAATTTGCAACTAATCAAGATGACTCATATAAAAACGGGGAAAATATTAGGTGTTCCTGTTTCAAGTGCAAAAATAGGAGATTCCTTTATCCAAATGATGCCATTTTGCATTTGTATCGCCGGGGGTTTAGAGGTGCTATTGGAATCAGACCTATCATGGTGAAGAAGTATTCCTAATTAGTGAAGAGCTTTAGAAGGTTGATGATCAAACTTCAGATCATATAGCATAAGAGGGTGAGCAGATGACTTGGGATCAAAGGATGATATATGATTGTCTTCGTTCTCATGTTCCACCAATGGATGAATCTCATAGTTATGACAAAGTTGGTCCAAGTGTTCAACCACTATTAGATGAGTCAATTTCGGATTTACAGTGTGATGAAATAAGCCAATTGTCTAACATATTTTTTGATGTATTAAAAGCTGCCGATCAACCCTCATATGTGGGCTGTGAGAATCAATCTCAGTTGTCTTTCATTGCTAGGATGTTATCTATCAAATCTGATGCTAATATAAATGCGGCTATGTTTAATACCATGGTTACCGCTATTAAGGAGGTTCTTCCATCATATAACACAATGCTGACTGATTACTACCATCATAGAAAAACTATGAATGAATTGGGTTTACTTGTGGTTAAAATTGATGCTTGCAAAAATGGTTGCATGTTGTACTGTAATAGTTGATGCTAGGGAAGTTTTTTGCAAGTTCTTTAATGAGCCAAGGTGTAAACAATTAAAGAGTCAATGTGGAGTACTTGATAATCACCCGCGTAAAAGAATTGCATAGGAAATACTAAGATACTTGGCACTAACTCCAAGATTACAAAGGTTATATGCTTCTAATGCTACAATAACACATATGACTTGGCATGTTACACACAAAAGAAATGATGGGGTAATATGTAATCCATCCGATGCTGAGGCATGGAAACATTTTGATAAAAATTATCCTAATTTTGCTAGAGAACCTTGAAACATTCGATTGGGCCTCTGTGCAGATAGCTTTGCACCACATGGACAATTTGGGAAGACTTATTCATGTTGGCCAATAATTGTGACTCCTTACAACTTTCCACAAGGCATGTGCATGAAAAGCCCTTAAATGTTTTTATCACTAATTTGTCCTGGGCCTAAAAATCTAAAGAATAACATAGATGTTTTTTTGCAACCTTTGATTGAAGAGTTGAATAGTTTGTGGATTGTTGGTGCCATGACTTATGATGTTTCAAAAGATGAATATTTTTGTATGAGGGCTGCACTTTTGTGGACAATTAGTGACTTTCCAGCTTATGGAATGTTATCGGGATGGAGTACTGCTGGGGTATTAGGATGTCCAATATGTAGGGAGAATTTCAATGCTTTTTACCTACAACATGGTAGAAAAGTAAGTTATTTTGATTGGCATAGGGTATTTTTACCTCGAAATCATTCCTACCAAAAAGATAAAAAGTCTTTCATTTGAGGTAGAGTGGAAAAGTGTGATCCATCTCGAATGTTGTTAGGGGAGGAAATTTTTCATCTGGTATTTTTTTTTCCAACGGCCATGGAGGACCCATTAACACACCTGCAAAGTATGGAAAAAGTCACAAGTGGACGAAAAGGAGTATTTTTTGGAACCTACCATATTGGACAACTAACTTGATCCAACATAATCTCGATGTGAAGCACATAGAGAAAAATGTGTTTGACAATGATTTCAATACTGTGGTGAATGTGAAAGGGAACAGTAAAGATAATGCTAAGGCCAGGAAAGATGTTGGAATTCTTTGTGACCGTAAGGAGATAGCAATTCCTTCAGATAGTACAAGTTAGACTATTCCAAAAGCATTATACACCTTGACCAAAGAGCAGAGGAGGGTTATTTTTAGGGTTGTGCACGGTTCAAAATCGGATCGGTTAAACGGTTTCCTTATTATTAGGACCGGCCAGGACCAAATAACAGGGAAACTTGGATCGGTCCGGTTCTGGTTTGGACTGTTTTGGACCAGTTTGGTCCAGTCCGCTTCGGTCCCTGGTTTTTATGAATTAAAATTAAATTAATTAATATACATTACTTATCTATATATCCTTGCATTTGTCCTCTTTGATCTCTTCACACAAGAGCTGGAATTCCGAAGAGAGATGATAATTAGATTCAACACCTTTTTAAAAGGAGAAGTGGGCATCTAATGCGGCACCAGTGGAAGTGCTACCATACGAGCCTATGAGGGTGATAAGTCAAACTTAGAATGCACAACCTGTCAACCACCAGTGAAGAAGACTAAATGACCAATCTAATACTGAAAGAATTCACAGAAACTCTACCAAGTCTTGATGCAAGAAGTGAATATACACATTTACTCACTAACCTCATGTTTCCCTGAGCATATCCATATATATGCTTTTCATGTACAAGATCACAAAGAAGGAATCTGGTGTTCTGTTTCATAGAAACCCCAAAATATATATAAAAACACAAACTGGCTTTTCATTGATGAATTTTATTTACATCAAGAGCGCACTCATGCCCATTCCCTTATTTTCTTATATATATAAAAAAATACAAAAACTATAAAACTTTTTAGAATGAGTTCCCACTGATAACCCCAATACAATGAATTGATGAACTTTAATCCTTTACATGTACAGTGAAAAACAAAAAGCTCAAATTATGCTGATGAATCAAGCCCACATAACCATAAACTCATAATGCTGGAGACCATGACAATAAGCCATTTATGAACAAATCCAATGCCTCCTTATGATAGATCCACTGCTGCACTGCAAACCAGCTTGTTATCATGGTATGTGCACATAGGTTGTACACAACAACTAGAAAAATTCAGAAAGCAAAGGTGAAGTCCACAACAAAATAACTAGAAAAAAAAAATCAAAGACAACAAGATTAATTTGAATCCCCTTCACTATCATCCTCTTCAGAGATTATGGAAGGTAATTGTTCCCCAAGTGAATGTGAAACGGTTGACATTGCTTCCATTTCTGAAAATTGTTGTAAATAGGAAGAAAAAACAAGTTTAAAAGTTTAGTAAAGAAAATTATAAAATAAATAAGAATGGGGTTTGAGGATAACCTGCCAAAATTGTTTGAGAATGCAATAAGTTGTCCAACTCTTCTCTGCATTCTTCATCCATAATAGGTGGAAGACAACTGACAAGCAACCAATCACTCGAACACATCAACTCCTCAACCATCCTTGGATGCAAAGAACTCCTAAATGAATCAAGAATTCTACCACCACCAAAAAAGGCATATTCAGAAGAAACTATAAAACTTGAACACTTAATAACTCCCGAGCTATGTGCGACAAGATTGGGTACTTGTGACCATTCAACCTCCACCAACTGAGAATATCAAATTGCCGAGTGTATGGTTCACAACTATCATTCAAGTATTTATCAACTTCATGCTTACTTGATGAAGAGTCTTCAGGATCTACATATTCAGCAGAAAGATCTGATTCTTGTTCCTCAACTTCAACTGGAGCACTTTGTGTGTTTTGCTTATCATTTGAGGACTGTGGATTTTCTTTGTTATATAAGCTGAACAAATCCTTAAGCAACTTCTCAATTTTCTGGCACAAAGCTTCAATATAATCTTGTGGCTTTCGACATTTAGCATAAAAATGTCTAAGTAATTTGAACTTGAACCTTGGATCAAGAAAAAAAACCACAAACAACACATCACAAATTTTCTCTGCATCCCCGCAGTACTTGTCAAACTTTTGCTTCATTCTAATAGCCATCATACAATGTGTGGGATTCTCATTTGGTTGATTTATCATCTTATCCAACTTTTGGAATATCAAATATTTCTGGAAGAAATAAGTTTGATGTTGTATATGATGACCCACTAAACTTTTTAGTGGCCATATAAAGAGTCTTCAGAAACTCTGTATATTCCCTTGCCTGCTCCCAATCATCATCAGCAGGTGGTTGTTGATCCTCTTCTATAAAATAATTATCATAATTCCCATCACCAACCATCCCATCTTTTGGAATCAAATGCCTAGTGGCCACATCTAAACACAATAAGGCTTTTGTTTCAATTCCTTCTCTTTCACAACATTCTTCAAATAATTGTTGTCTCACTGTTGAAGACCGCACAAATTTGCAAGCAAGCCTTATGGAAGCAACAGACTTCTCGATCTTCTTCAAGCCTTCATTCACAATCAAATTGATGATATGAGCACCACATCTTAAGTGTAGAAATTTTAGCTCCAAGACAATAGAACTTGTAACAGAACACAATTTCCTCCTCAAACTGTTTAGTGATGCATTATCAACTGTGATAGAGCATAGTTTTTTTATCTTCCATTCTTGCATGCATGTCTCAAGCTCTCTACTAATGGTCTCCCCCTTGTGATTTGGAACTTGAAAAAGGTTGATGATTCTCTTATGCAAAGCCCAACTCTTGTCAATAAAATGCGCTGTGACACACATGTAGTTGATATTCTGAATGGATCTCCAAGTGTCTGTGGTCAAGGAAACTCTATGCTTCTTCATACTCTTACACAATTTTGTCTTCATGTCCAAGTACAATTGGTAACAATCTCTAGCCACAGTTGTCTAAGATGGTGGCTTAAACTTGGGTTGTAGCTTGAAACAAAATGCCTTGAATGACACATTTTCAACATGCCTAAATGGTAGCTTCCCGAACACTATGTACTCGGCACAAGCCATTCTACAAACTTTAGGATCAAAATTCATGGTCACCAACTTAATATCTTCAGTTCCATCTACCTTGTCAAAGGCTAGAGTTTTTTGGCTTTTGCTATCATTATTTGTGTTCTTCGTGCACTTTCCTATATGCTTACGCAAAGTACTAGTGCCATTTTTGCTCTTATCATACTTGTAATTCTTCCCCTAGTGTTTACATTCAACCCTATCAGTCCCCTCTATTTCTTTGAAATCTTCCCAAACATCGGACCATAAAGAAGATTTCCTCTCTCTTGAAACAACACTTGATGCTGTCTCTGTTACATTTCTAGATGTAACTTGATTTTTTTTCAGCCATCAAATTTGCTAAACCAATAATAAAACTATCAAGTTAGAAATTAGAAAGCAACATAGTGGTACAGTGACTAGTCGAAAGAAGTAAAGTGGATACATTGCAAATTTAATTAGATTAATCAGAAATTCAGAATTATACATGGTTAGAAATACTTAGAAATTAGAATGAGTAAATAATCTACCAAAATAATAACACATATAGTTCCAACCAATTGCCTGCATTCCATTCTTTTCTTTAATGATTGAGAGAAGAGAAGAAAAGAGAAAAGGTGATAAGATCCAAGAGAATGCATTTCAAACTTTTAGTGATTTCATAAACTTGTAGTTTCCAATCAGAATTCTCCTAGTACTTTGCAAGCATTGCTGCATTAGTTAACAAAAGCATTTCAAACTTTCAGTGATTTCATAAACTTGTAGTTTCCAATCAGAATTCTCCTAGTACTTTGAAAGCATTATTGCATTAGTTAACAAAAGCAATGAAGTTACCAGGTCCAATAGGTATCAGGTATGAATAGAATAAATACTGAAAATTGAAAAACAAACTTGAGAATTTCAAAACTCATTTGAATATGCAATCAAACAAACTCATATAGGTTTATTACTTCTTTTTCAAATCTGAAAACTATTTTGAGGAACAATTAAATAGTATAAACTATAAAGTATAAAGTTATAAACTAAGGCAAGTAAGGTAAGTACTAAATAGTCACCTCACCTGAAAGGTTGAAACTCACTGTGCAATAGTGCAATTGCAAGGTAGTTGGGCCAGAACAACTGTAGCTAACCAAAGACCATTCAGGTATTCAGTACATAATTAAAAGTATATGGTTATATAGAAATTATAGAATAAACAAGTGAACAAACCAAAGACCACTCAGTACTCACTACATAATTAAACACAAACAGTAAAAAACTAATTATAAAATCACTCAGTAAATCACAAACAGTAAACATTAAACACAAATAGTGAATTACAAATGGTAAACACTAAATAGAATAAGTGAATCACAAACAATAAACACTAAACAGAATAAGTGAATCACAAATAGTAAACAATAAACACTAATTAGTAAATATAAAATTAATCAATCAGTGAACAATTCAGAAACACAAGAACGGAAAAACTAATTATAAAATTAGCTCAAATCAGTGAATCAGCCATCACTTAACAATTCACAAACAGTAAACAATAAACAGTGAATCGATAATCAGTGAACAATTCACAAATAATAAACACTAAAGACAAACAGTAAGAACAAGCTCGATCACCAAAAAGGCAAAACCCCAAGACCCCAACCTAAATAGCTTAACCAAAGCCAATCAGCCATCAGTAAAAAAACACACCAAATTCATCCAAAAAAAAAACAAGAGGAAATACTCGAATCATCTGTCAATTGTAACAATAACCCATTTAGTACCAAATCAATCATCGAGAAAAGAAAGAACACAATCAAGAGTCAAAAGATACCTTTCGATTGAAATCTTCAACTTCAAAGAGAGAGAGAGAGAGAGACTAGAGAGCGAGCGTGGTGGAGAGTTGGACTAGTGGACTGGCAGACTGGCAGACTAGCGGACTGGCGGCCTGGCGGAGATAGAGAGAGAAGTGAAACTGAGAGTGAGAGGGATCAGGGAGAGGTCGGAGGCTGACTGGCGAAGTCGGAGAGTCGAAGTCCAGGTCACTCGGAGGCAGAGAGCTCAGAGAGGAGTTTTTACTTTTTGCCTTTTTAGTTTTTGTTCTGAACCCTATAAAAAAGAATTTTTTAATTAACCCTAAAACCATATTTACAGATTTATAAATAAACCGGTCCAGTCCGGTTTGGACCACGGTTCCGAAAACTGGAACCAGACCAGATCGGTCTGGAACTGGTTGAAAAAACTGGACCGGACCGGTTAATAATGAAACCGGTTAGAACCGGACCAGCGGTAAAAAAAAAAACGGGTTAGAACCGGACCGACGGTTCAATATAGATGGATGTATCCCTTTGAGAGGTAACAAAAGTTGCAATCTAACTTTATTGAATTTAAGATAATTTTGTTTAGTTTATGTAAAGCTTTTTTCATCCTTGTACTTGTAGGTTTCTTTATGACTTGAAAAAAAATTGAAGAATAAGGCACATGTTGAGGGCTCAATTTGTCCAGCTTATATTGCACAAGAAACCAATATTTTCGCAGAACATTATTTTGAACCTCATGTATCATGTAGAAGGAGGAGACCTCTACAAAATGATGAGGGGATAAATTATGGTGCCTTCGAACCTTTCTCTATATTTAATTACATAGGTTGAAGTCAAGGTTGTCCAAAGATTAGATGGCTTTCTGAAAATGAGTTACATGTATCACATACTTATATATCGCAAAATTGTCCAGAAGTGCAACCATATCACATACTTATCAATTAATAGAACAATCAATTTTACAATCTATAAAATATATAACTTCAATATTTTTTTTAAATTTTTTTTCATGTTTAAATGCGCATTCAAAGGATATTTGTCAACTGCCTACAAGGGAACCTTGTTGATGCCATTGATAAGGCAATTGATAAGGATTTTGCAAAGTGGTTTGAAAATTTTGTAAGTAATCATCTTGAAATTGTATTAAGAGAATGACAAACTATCTCATATTCAATTTTTTGGTTTAGGTGGCAAATGAGGTTAATTAAGTCACTGATCCTCTCTTGCAAAGCCTTGCTTGCGGTACATCTATGAAGGTGACAACATGGCCAAGATACTTCATCAATGGTTATAACTTTCATACTATCACCCATAGCATGGAGAAAGCTACCATGAATAGTGGCATATGTGTACAAGGGTCCAATGTTGAGGATACATGCACTGATTTCTATGGCTTATTGTAGGATGTAGTCCAACTTGAGTACCATGGTAATAAATGGAACCGTGTTCTCTTCGAGTGTACATGGTTTGATCCAATAAATGGCACCAAGGTTCATCCTCTATATAATTTGGTTGATGTTAATAAAAAAGAAATGTATCCAAAGTATGATCCATTTGTATTGGCACAACAAGCCATTCAAGTGAACTATAATGAGTACCCGAGCATGAAAAAGGACAAGGTTGATTGGTTAGTTGTGTGCAAGACAAAAGCTAGGAGAATGGTTGAGGCAAGTTGGCCAGGAAAAGATAGCACAACATATCAAATGGAGGAAATTTCAACAAATCCGGTTGTCAGTATTATACAAGAGATTCCTTCTTTGGTTGATCCACAAGGCATAAAACAATTTGTTGACTTATCTGAAAGGTTGCAAGATATTTCAAAAAGTGAAATTAAGGACGATGAAGAAGATTTAAATAATTTTAATAAACATACAAAGTGTAACATAATAAAATAAATATCAAAATGAAACCTAGAAATCAGAAATAATTCAAAACAGATTTAATTTTCCAAAACAACTATCATATAAGTCCCCCAAACAACCAATGCCAAAATTAAACATCAAAATTCATTTGTTTAAACTCGGTGACCAGTCAGATTTCAGAGCTCATATGTTTACCCTCGGTAACCCGAGCTAGAATATCAGAAGACGTTATTCTTCACCGAATGAACGGTACGAAACTGCAGTTTCTATGTCAGAAGTACATGTCGACACAGTCAGTGTTTAACCCCCAGTGACAGTGTTATTGCACAATTAATTGGGACTACGAGTTTTATAGCAAAATATTTCATGCTCATAGAATAATAACTATCAAAGTCAATACCGAGCAAATACAGAGTAATCATGTGATCCCTTTTTTTTATATCAAAATAATCAATTATCTAAACTTGAACCGAAAATTCATAAAACTTATCAAATAATTGAATAATCCATATAATTCCAAATATAATTAATCAGGAAGTATATATATATATATATATATATATATATATATATATTCCATCAAATTCAAAGAAATCCAAGTAATCATAAATTAAATTAAATAGACAAACTAAGAAACCAACATTTCAGAGAATTAAATAAAAGAAAAGAAATCATAAATAAAATAAATAAAATAACTCAGAAGAGGTATCATGAATCCGAAAAAAATGATTAAATTAGAGTTGAGTTAGCACAAAAACCTTAATTAAATAAAATATCATAAAACAAATAGAATAAATAAACATATAAATAGTACTTAATGCTGGCATTGATTATCAATATAGTAACAAAATGCATAACCTAAGTCTTTAAATAGTTTTAACAGTAAAACCCAAGTTACAAAATCCCCACTATTAGTAGTATGAATGTTAATGTAGGAAATTGATTCACTGTATATTCTTGTGTGATCATGTTGTTTATTTGTGGGATCTTGAACCTATTAAATTATTATTAGAGATTTTAATACTCATGCCAAAGCTCCCTAGCTTTACCTTGTTATAATTGTCCACATGAGTTAGTCTAGCGAAGGTAGTCTTTTAATGAGTGAGGTTATTTTGGTATAACGTTTAAACTTGTGTGGATCATTGTTATTGATATCCTTGGAATGTCTTCTCACATATAGGGTATTCCGTGGAAGCTTAATTTTGGGGTGCATTAGTTTTTTTTGGCGTTAGATATGTAAGTACACCACATAATAATCTGGCGTTAGATAGGTAAGTACCGCAAGTGCACGGGTTGTCGAAGTAATAATTACCCTGGTGAGTGGGTAGTCGAATCCACAGGGAACGGAAGTACTAGTAATAACTAATTCTCAGTTATCTAGTCAAATCGATAATATGAAGCAATGGATGTAATGTGTAAAATAAGAAAATCGCAAGCAAGCAAGTAAAAGAAAAAGGTAAAGGAGATCTCTATCAATGAAGATGAGATACCCGGGCAATGCTCCCCCTAGGCTCTATCATGAAGTGCAAGACTAACTAAATGCTTCTAAACTTAGTTCTATGAGTCGAGGCAATCCAAGAATAATCGATCCCTGCCTCTAGTCCACCGATACTAGTCCCCTACAAGGTCCTGGCGGAGAAATCGCTCAATCTCAACACCTCACACCCCATATGACCGCAATGAACTTTAGGGATACCTAAGAGTGAAACCGATTCCTAAAATTAGATCTAACCCTACTTCTAGGTGAAAGATCCCTAACCCCCTACAAGGTCCCGGCGGAGAAATCTATTAATCTCACGCCTCACACCCCATATGGTTGCATAAAACTTAGGGAAAACGGAGATAGGAATCACTCAATCGGAACGGAAAGGGGACACTCCTCTATCTCAAGACTCACCCTCTCAACCTTCTTTAACCTTGTATGTTCTAATCTCCAATGGAGACCTCTCTCTCATTAAGGTAACAACTCAAGCATGAACAATCAATCACAATGATAAACATGTCAAGCAAGCAATGATTAAACAAGGTTAAAACTCAAATTAACTCAGAATTAAAAGAAAGCATAAAGAAAGTCAATACATGAATCAAAACCTAGGGTTCACATGCCCAAGTATCTACTAGGGTTTAGCCCTCCATGGGGCTTATTACAAAGCAAAAGATAATGAAATAAAGAGCAATGTAATCCATGAAAGTAAACCCCCTAGAATTCGTGATGATAGCCTTGATGAATCGTTCAACGTCTCGAAGGAACCTTCTCCGAAGCTAGGTCGCCAATGGCTCCCTGATGCTATCTCATAGAAGGATCTATCGAAGTTGGTGAAGAACGACCCCCAATATCTCCAAAGACCTCGTTCTTGAAACCCTAGCCACTCTTGCCTTCAAACGTGCGCAAAAAGTCCTCGAAAAATTGGCAAAAAGGGGGTATTTATAACTTTGAAATGCGCCAGTCACGTGCCTCCACGTGACCACGTGAGATCCCACGCGGTCGCGTAGGCTGCAGAATTCCCACGCAATCACATGAACAGTGATTTCTGCTACAGTAATGCTACAGTAAAAAACCCGGTGCTTTGCTACAGTACTCTTCATAAAACGCGATCCAAACTCTCTTATCTTGAGGCCACATGGTCGGGCACACGTCCATGTGGTGAGTTCTAAGACTTTTCCTCCATTGAACCATCATTTGGAAGCTTTGGCTATCTTCACACAAGTAGGGGCATGAAAGTGCGACTGCTTTTGTGTCCTTCCATCATGCAAATCGGCTTGAATTCTTCTGGAAGTTAGCACACACCCTCATGTGCATGATCCCTCTTGTGCCTTGACACTTGTGTTGTACACAAGGTCCCAACAATAGGTCTTTATAACTCATCTTTGCTTTCTTTTTCCTCCTTCAATACTTTCACAACCTAATTGCACAAAGGAACACCAAAATACACTTTATGAGACATAATCCATGGTAAAATGATGCTCAATGCATGTAAAACAAGTAGATAATACATGTCTACTCAAGCCCTTATCAAACTCCTCACACTTAAGCCTTTGCTGTCCTTAAGCAAAATTAACATTAAATTCATGGACAGAAAAGAGACGTGCTTGGCCTTAGGTTCACCAAGAGGGTTCAAGAATAAAATTCTAAAATCATGGAGAGAAACAAACACTAGATAAAATAATCAATACTCTAGCAAATAATCCAATAAAAAAAATGAAAGAACTAAAGTCCGAAAGCTTGTGTGTGTGAAAGCTCAACTCATGTTAACACTATATCCACTATTCAAAGTTCTTATTAGCAATGGGACTTATTTATGAGCAAAAAGAATAGGTAGTAGCTTCACACATCCTCTAAGGTAGCCCTTTCCTGAGATGCATCTCGAGTGGCTTTCACACTTTCAAGGTGGTAGCTCTTTCTACCAAAGGTGGTAGCTTTCACGCATCCTATGAGATAGCTCTTTCTCTCATTAGGGCATATCAAGTATCCAACTTATGAGAGTAGCTTCATACAACATAGGCGGTAGCTCTTTCCACCCCCTATATACAAACAAACAAAACTAAATTTCTGAATTTTTTTATTTTTTTTATTTTTTTATTTTACACACGACTAAAACTAACACTAGAAAATCCCACAATAATGAACTAGAGTAAGTTTCCATAGGTTTAATGAGTGAGAGAAGTGCATTAAAGAGCAATCGGACAAAAATTTAAAAAAAAATTGGATAAAAACTAGAGCATGATAAAACCTAATGTTTACATCCTCCAAAAACTAGGAATTAAACTCTCAACCCTAAGGTGAACCTTCATAGGCAACATGAGCATGATCATGAAAACACAAGTAAAAGCCATGTATAAGATGAAGCCTCCCCCACACTTAAGAAGTACATTGTCCTCAATGTACACATGTAAGCACAATAAAAATATAAGCAATAAAAATATGATGTGGGTGAAAATGCAATTAAAACAACATTCCCCTGAACTCCTTATTGATCGATTAGCGAAGCTAACTCGAGGGTGTGTTATTGTTCCACGGGTTGTGAAGCTCACACGACCAAGTCACATGGTCATGTGTATGACAAAAACATCATCATCATCATCACTCTCAAGGCCATCTGCATGGATTCAAGGGGTTCAGTGAAGCTCAACAAAATAAAATAAAAAAAATACACGAGTTCATAAAGATACAGTACTGAAACATAAACTCGCAACAAAAGCTAAGATATGAAGATAACTCTCAGAAGGCAAAACCTTTCTGAGTAAACAAGTCCACAAAATAAAATAATGCAAGTAAAATGAAAATGAAAACTAAAAGATAGTCCCATGGGTGAAAATGCCTCAAGCATCGGCGCCTGGTGCTGCTGGTGAATCTGACTTAGTATTAGCATCCAGTGTCTGCTGAATGTGGTCAAGGCGCTCCATGATGCGCGCCTGGTTCTCGAGGATGGTGGCGACGATAGCTTCGAGTCGAGCCAGTCGCTCGTGTACTCGATCAGAAGATGTGCTAGGATCGGCCGATGAAATCAGTGTTGCCGGAGTAACTGTGGGCTCTACGGGAGGTGGTGCGTCTGGAGCCCTAGCGGACTCGTCATCGTCGGATGACAACTCTACTAATGCATATCCATCTGATCCCGTACATCGCACTACTCCCATCAGTCGGAGAGTGACTACCCTCAAAGGTGACGGACTACTAACTCTCTCCTCGCCTCTAACGGAACGCATGAGACGCATCTGGAATATAAGTCGAGTAGCATACGGTCCCACGAATAGCACGCCAATGCGTAGATACTGACTTTGATGCCGAAAGAAATCTGCGACGACATATCCAAGATGAATGGGAACTCAGTGAGTCATGGAGTACAGGTGAAGTAGATCTGCACGGCTAAGTGCACCTGTACCATCTCCCCGTCTAGTAATCGACCTGCTGAGCATAGTATGTACATACCTATATTCGTGACGTAAGAGAGAAGAATCCTTCGACTGACCCGGAACATACCGAGCACCTCTGCATAAGTCGTGGAAAACCTGGCTCAGAGTGATGTCAGGAGGGAAATCAGTCAAAAGCTCCCGGTACTCCAATGTGTCCACATAATCCCGATCATATAATCCGAGTAATGTCGCAAACTGCGTCAGTGACATCACGTGAAACTGACCGAAAGCCCTAAATCGAATGACGTTCTCCGCATCAAAACTCGCATCTGGTCGCTCACGGTCAAAGGAGAACATCGACAAAACTTCCAAGGTAATATCTCATCGGACAGGCTCATAAATAGACAGAAGTCGGTCCTAACCCCCAACCTGTATCAATCCTCGAACTTCCTCTGTAAGGCCAACTGCGTCGAGTGTCTCAAAACAAATGTAGCGTGACTACCCAATCTTAAGTCTCTGGAGACGCTCGAACCTCTGCCGATGTGTAGGATCAGTAAACTCAGCCTCAGGTGATGGTGTCGGCTCCCTGTCTTGACGAGGGCGTTTGTGTGTTACTTTCTTCGTCCTAGGTGCCATACCTTCAAGAAAACATCAAATAAATCAGTTCAGCATGATTTCTATAAGTGCAAGAGGAAACCTGCGTGCAAAAGTGTGAAAAACAGTAACACCAAGTGCGTTCCCAGCCCACATGGGCGCGTGAAATAGTCACGCGCCCGCGTGAACGTGTGTTTGCATGGCAAAGAACCCACGCGACCACGTGGGTCAGGCACGCGGTCGCGTGGCTGTGGGGTCAGCGCAACTGTGTGGCCTGCTCGCGCACCCGCGTGGGTGCACGACAGAGGCACGCATTCTCGGCCGACCGGCCACGCGACCGCGTGGCCCCAGCCAAGCGGTCGCGTGGCTGGCTGGCAGAGGCATAACCGGCCCACGCTGCGGCGTGGTGCAGTCACACGCGCGCGTGGCGGTCATCCACGGCCAAAAACCATGGATGACCTCCAGCACCTCTCTACAACTCAAATCTAAGTCATCTAAGTGTTATCACAACATCAACCATGAAAAATAGAGTCTAAGATATTAGAAAACACCATGGAAATGGAAATTGAAAACTAGGGCATGAAAGGGAGGGGATAGCCTTACCGATGCGAATCAATATATGAAACTCGATGCAAATGCCGGCAAAACCCTCTTGAATCCCCAAAGAGTCGAAGAAAAATGGATTTGAAGCCTTATGGATGAGAAGTTTGGAGAGGAAAAAATAAGGAAATGAAGAGCTCAAAGTGAAAGATAATGAATAGTGACTCTTCAAGTCATTATATAGGCCACATGGGGGTGTGGAAAGTCCACACCCCCGCGTGGTTACTGTACACGGTCGCGTGAGACGTGAGTTGCAGAATTTCTACAGACAGTCCATGCGGCTCTCCAAACTTCAAAATTAACACATTTCTTCAACAATTATCATGAATGAAAACCCGAATCATGCCCAACATGTGAAAAACACTTAAAATCACCAAAAATTGTTCATGAAAACTCAACACTAAGAAAAATTTCATCAAAGCGCACACTCATGAATTTATTACTGCAGAATTGAAAACTAAGACTAGAAAACATGTAAAAACTTGGGTTGCCTCCCAAGATGCGCTTGTTTAACGTCACTAAGCTTGACGTACCTGTTCTTACCTCATGGTGGCTCATGTAAATCGAAAATTTCCTTCTCTGCATTTGGCGTTAAGCCTTCATAGTAAGGTTTCAACCTATGTCCATTTACCTTGAATGTCCCCTTCTCTGGATGTGTGATTTCAATAGCACCATGAGAAGATACTTGAGTGATTTGATATGGACCTGACTACCTTGACCTTAATTTTCCCGAAAACAATTTCAGTCGAGAGTTAAAAAGTAGCACTTGGTCACCTACCTTGAATTCTTTGTTCAGTTTTATATGTTCATCATGCCATTGATGCATTCGTTCCTTGTAAATTCTTGCATTCTCATAGGCTCTCAATCTCCATTCATCTAGTTCATTTAATTGAAGCTTCCTTTGTTCTCTGGCCTGCACAAGATTGAAATTCATTGCCTTGATTGCCCAATATGCCTTGTGCTCGAGTTCCACCGGCAAATGGCATGCCTTACCATAAACCAAATTGTATGGTGTAGTACCGACCGGAGTTTTGTATGCTGTACGATGCGCCCATAATGCATCATCTAACCTCTCTGTCCAATCCTTCCGGTTGTGTTCCACCGATTTGGATAAAATCCTTTTTAGTTCCCAGTTGGTTACTTCAACTTGTCCACTTGTTTGTGGATGATACGGAGTAGCAAGCCGGTGATTCACACCATATCTTTCCAGAATTTTCTCAAGTTGGGAATTGCAAAAGTGAGTCCCTCTATCACTTATGATGATCCTTGGAGTCCCAAAATGAGTGAATAACTTTTTGAGGAATCTTACTATAGTTCTGGCATCGTTTGTGGGGAGAGCTTGAGCCTCAACCCACTTGGATACATAATCCACGACGACCAAAATGTATCGATTCCCATTAGAAGTCGGGAATGGCCCCATGAAGTCAATGCCCCACACATCAAAAACCTCGCAAAACTGAATCGGATTCTGCGACATTTCATCACACCTAGAAAGATTTCCTGCTCATTGACATTGATCACAACTTTGCACAAATTGCCGAGCATCTTGGAAAATAGTTGGCCAATAGAAACCAGCAGCTAAAACCTTTTCAGCTGCCCTGTTCGAAGCATAATGCCCTCCAACTGGCCCTGAACTACAATGACGTAGAATGTCCCAACCTTCTTCTCGTGAAACACATCTTCGCACTATGTGGTCTGCACACATTCGGAAAAGAAATGGATCCTCCCAAGAGAAATGCTTCAAATCAGAAAAAAACTTCTTCTTTTGTTGGAATGTAAGTCCCTTGGGGAGGATTCTTCCAGAGAGGTAATTTGTAAAATCAGCGAACCATGGTGTACCTAATCCTGAAATTTCCTGCAAATTATACAAATGCTCTTCTGGAAATGAATCATCAATTTTAGTTTTCCATGAATCATCCTCTTCTAAACCTTCAAGGCGAGAGAGATGGTCTGCAGCTACATTTTCAGCTCCTCTCTTATCCTTGATTTCCACATCAAATTCCTGCAAAAGTAATACCCAACGGATTAACCTCGGCTTTGCATCGGATTTGTTCATTAGATACCGTAGTGCTGAATGGTCCGTGAAAACAACCACTTGTGACAAAAAGAGATACGATCTGAATTTGTCAAATGCAAATACCACAGCCAATAATTCTTTTTCAGCCGTGGTGTAGTTCTCTTGAGCACTTGTCAAACTCTTGCTAGCATAATAGATTGGCTGAAAATGTTTATCCTTTCTTTGGCCTAAAACTGCCCCCACGGCGTAGTCACTAGCATCGCACATAAGTTCAAACGGACGGCTTCAATCCGGCGAAATAAGGATAGGTGCTTGTATGAGTTTCTCCTTTAACAACTTGAAAGCAAACAAGCACTCCTCATTAAATTCAAATGGGGAATCTTTTTCTAACAACTTGGTTAATGGTTGAGATATCTTAGAGAAATCTTTGATAAAACGGCGATAAAACCCCGCATGTCCCAAGAAACTCCGAATTCCTTTAACGTTTGTAGGAGGCGGTAATTTCTCAATATTTTCAATTTTAGCTCTATCAACCTCAATCCCCTTGTTAGAAATTTTGTGACCAAGTACAATCCCTTTTTGGACCATGAAATGACATTTCTCCCAATTTAAAGCCAAATTTGTCTCTTCGCATCTCATGAGCACCTTCTCAAGGTTCCTCAAACATGCTTCAAACGAATCCCCAAAAATTGAAAAGTCATCCACGAAGGCTTCCATCACATTTTCCAACAGATCATCAAAAATTGCCGTCATGCATATTTGGAAAGTAGCCAGTGCAAAGTCCGAAGGGCATTCTTCTATATGCAAAAGTGCCAAAAGGACAAGTAAAGGTAGTCTTTTCTTGGTCTTCGGGAGCAATCGGAATTTCGAAATACCCCGACATGCCATCTAAGAAGCAATAGAATTCGTGACCAGCTAGACGTTCCAACATTTGGTCAATGAATGGCAATGGAAAATGATATTTTCTTGTGGCATCATTCAACCTTTGGTAGTCTATGCAAACCCGCCATCCTATTACCGTTCTTGTAGGAATCAACTCATTTTGCTCATTCTTCACTACTGTCATACCACCCTTTTTAGGCACTACTTGTGTTGAGCTCACCCAAGCACTATCCGAGATGGGGTAAATGATGCCGGCATCAAGTAACTTTACCACTTCTACTTTCACTACCTCCTTCATGTTCGGGTTCAATTTTCGTTGTGGTTGAATTACTGTTTTATAGTTGTCCTCCATCAAAATCTTGTGAGTACAAAAAGCTGGGTTAATTCCTTTAATATCTGAAATTTTCCAAGCTATGGCCGTCTTGTGCAACTTCAACATGTTAACCAATTGCTCTTTCTGCTCATGCGAAAGATTTGAGGCAATGATAACCGGCAGTTTTGATCCGTCGTCGAGGAAAGCATACTCCAAATGGTTGGGTAATGCTTTCAGTTCTAAGTCAGGGAGGATCTTCCACTGATGGGCGTAACCGATTTGCTTGTTTCCGCTCGATGTCCTCAAATCCCTTAAGGTTGTCCTCTTCTTCAGTCTCTTGTACATCTCGCATAATTTTATCAATTTCTGACCCTTTTCCACTGCCCATAGCATTCTCTTGAACATCCGATTTCAACACTTCAGTTGATGAAACTGATTCAACGCAAGCTGAAATTTCTCCTTCAACATCTACTTCAGATTCTTGCTCATCAAAATCTGCCCCAAATGTCTTCGAAAAGAATGTGGGTATCTGTCCTAATTCATAGTTTTCCCCATTTTGAAGGGCTGTGAATGCAGATTTTTCAAAACACTCCAATAATCTTGATAATTCAGCCCCTTGATAGTGCAAACTGAATTCTTCCTTCATTCCTTGCAACCCAACTGTTCCTGATTCGAATATTTTCTCATGTTGCTCTCTTGAATCAAAACATGCTACCAAATGCTCTATTTTTCTCTCAGTAGATGCCATCATATCTTGTATCTTCTCGATAATTGACGATTCAAGAAACATGATCCTGAAATTAGAGAGTAGAACCAGAAATTACTGTTCATAGAAAGACATAAAAATAAGAATGGTGGAAGTAAGACGTATGGAATAGAAAAGAAATAAAATGATGAATGACTAAAGTAACCAAGTCCTAGTGTTCCTAATATCCTGTTCCCCGGCAGCGGCGCCAAAAACTTGACACACCCCTTGCGTGTGTGTATTGCAAGTGCATGGGTTGTCGAAGTAATAATTACCCTAGTGAGTGGGTAGTCTAATCCACAGGGAACGGAAGTACTAGTAATGACTAATTCTCAGTTATCTAGTCAAATCGATAATATGAAGCAATGGATGTAATGTGTAAAATAAGAAAATTGCAAGCAAGCAAGTAAAAGAAAAAGGTAAAGGAGATCTCTATCAATGAAGATGAGATACCCGGGAAATGCTCCCCCTAGGCTCTATCATGAAGTGCAAGACTAACTAAATGCTTCTAAACTTAGTTCTATGAGTCGAGGCAATCCAAGAATAATCGATCCCTGCCTCCAAGCCACCGATACTAGTCCCCTACAAGGTCCCGGCGGAGAAATCGCTCAATCTCAACACCTCACACCCCATATGACCGCAATGAACTTTAGGGATACCTAAGAGTGAAACCGATTCCTAAAATTAGATCTAACCCTACTTCTAGGTGAAAGATCCCTAACCCCCTACAAGGTCCCGGCGGAGAAATCTATTAATCTCACGCCTCACACCCCATATGGTTGCATAAAACTTAGGGAAAACGGAGATAGGAATCACTCAATCGGAACGGAAAGGGGACACTCCTCTATCTCAAGACTCACCCTCTCAACCTTCTTTAACCTTGTATGTTCTAATCTCCAATGGAGACCTCTCTCTCATTAAAGTAACAACTCAAGCATGAACAATCAATCACAATGATAAACATGTCAAGCAAGCAATGATTAAACAAGGTTAAAACTCAAATTAACTCAGAATTAAAAGAAAGCATAAAGAAAGTCAATACATGAATCAAAACCTAGGGTTCACATGCCCAAGTATCTACTAGGGTTTAGCCCTCCATGGGGCTTATTACAAAGCAAAAGATAATGAAATAAAGAGCAATGTAATCCATGAAAGTAAACCCCCTAGAATTCGTGATGATAGCCTTGATGAATCGTTCAACGTCTCAAAGGAACCTTCTCCGAAGCTAGGTCGCCAATGGCTCCCCGATGCTATCTCGTCGAAGGATCTATCGAAGCTAGGTCTCCGACGCGTGGGCTGCAAAATTCCCACGCTGTCGCGTGAACAGTGATTTCTGCTACAGTACTGCTACAGTAAAAACAATATTGCTACCGATTACGCTCCGGTGCTTTATTTTTTCTACAGCCGTGCTCCCGTCCTGCTTGCTCAGGCGAAGTCGATTCTCTATCGGCGTGTGACATGGGTTGTAGCCACCCATGCCGGCGTGCTCCAAGATCTTCGCTACGTACGCTCCCTAGCACACTGTGATTTCACCATCACCTTAACACACCTCGATCACCAAGTAGTAACTAAGGAGACCGAGGTCGCTCATCTTGAACATCTACTGCATCTTTGCCTTGAAATCTATGATGTCTTGAACACTTGTGCCCGTAATGATCAAATCTTCCACATAAACACCCACAAGCAAGAAAGAGTGGGCATTACCTCTCTGATATACGGCATGCTCGAGCGGGCTTCTCGTGAACCCGAGTGAGGCGAGGGAGGCGTCCAGCTTTGAGTTCTACGCTTGTGGCGCTTGTCAGAACCCGTACAATGCCTTACGCAGCCTAAGCACTTTGTGATCATTGGCATCGTTGACAAAGCCCGGTGGTTGCTGGATGTAGACCTCCTCCGTGAGATCACCATTTAAGAACGCCGACTTCACGCCCATATGGTGCACCCCCTAGTGCAACAGGGGCACCGTATCCATTCTCTCCATGGGAGCGAAAACTTCTTCGAAGTCCATCCTCTGGTGCTGGCATACTCTTTGGCAACGAGTCTCGCCTTGTGCTTCACGACGTTGCCAGCGGGGTCCTTTTTTTACCTTGAACACCCACTTGAGCCCAATAGCGCAGTGGCCGGCCGGAAGCGATTTCATCTTGTTCTTCATGGCGTTCCTTCAGGAGGCAAGCGCGTCTCTCACGCTTGTGGGCTCCTCATTGGCCAAGAAGCAGAGGCCGCTCTCTTCGATGTTGGTGACCTCACTGGTGGCATTGTGCACGTCCTCGATGCGCCAGTAGTGCCGAGGCCCCTAGTCGGTGTCATGGATGTTGTGGCCCACTGAATCTGCGTCGGCATGGGTGCAGGTGTTCATGGTTTGGCTTCAGTTGTGATGGGCTCAGGCATCGGTGCGCGTGGTGCAGAAGTCGTTACCACATTGGTCTTCATGGTGTAAACTATGGTGAACGTGGTTGGCATTGCTGTTGTCTCTACGCCCTTGTCACGTACAGCTACTTCCCTACCGGATCGTAAACACGGTAAGCCTTCGCATCCTCCTCGTAGCCCATGAACACCCCCAACGTCGAGTGATCTGCAAGCTTGTGAATGCTCGGGCCGAGGTTCTTGACTTGTGTAACACATCCGTAAGTCCTCAGATAGTGCACGCTCTGCTTCTTCTTGTGCCACGCCTCGTAAGGTGTCATGCCGTCTACACTCCTCGTCAGTGCACGGTTGAGGTGGTATACGGCAATCTTCACTGTCTCTCCCCAGAATATCCCCGGCACAACCATCGACTTTAGGAGACAGCGTGCCATCTCGACCACAGTCTGATTGCGCCTCTTTACCACGCCGTTTTTTTGTTGCGGCGAGTAAGACGCAGTGTTGTTATGCTTAATACCATTCTCCTTGTAGTACTCCACGAATGCGTCGTAGTTGAACTCGCCGCCATGGTTAGAGCGGAACGTGAGCAATTTGCACTCACTCTCTACCTCGACTGCTGCCTTGATTTTCTTGAAGTAGCGGAGCACCTCATCCTTCGTCCTGAGCACCTCAAGCCACATAAAACGACTAAAATCATCAACTATGAGCAGGAAGTACCTCTTGCCGCCTGCGGTTCTCGGCGTGATTGGGTTGCACAGATCACTGTGAACCAATTCCAGTGGACACCATGCTCATAATGTTAAGACTTGCAGAAATGATGTCCTGTGCTGCTTCCCGAGTGTACAATAGTCACACAATTCTTCCACATGTTCGGTGTAGGGAATACCCCGTGCCATCCCCTTATGCAAAAGATTGTGCAGAGCGCGGAAGTGTAATTGCCCGAAGCAGGCATACCACAGCCAAGCGACGTTGTCTTTTTACATCAGCAAACTCACTAACACTGCAAGGTTAAGGTTCAGCGTGTAAAGCCAGTTGTATGCACTTGATACCGGTGCGAGCACCTTGCGTGTACGATGGAGGATATAAAGCACCCCTCCTTTGATGATGATCTTGCAGCCATTCTCGTCAAGCTACCCGACTGAGATGATATTGCTCAACAGGCTTGGGATATAGTATACGTCGGAGAGGACGCGGTGATCGCCGATGAGACATTGGAACATGACGGTTCCCCTACTGTGTATGTTCACCATTGAGCCATCTTCAAAGCGCACCGTGGCGTGCACGGTCTCGTCGAGGGTTGTGAACGTCTTCTTGTCACCGGTCATATGATTGCTGGCGCCAATGTCGAGATACCATACGCCGTCAGTTGCATCCATGAGCACCACCTTCTCCTTGTTCAGGTACACTGCCTGGGGCGCATCGTCGGTAGCCTGTACCAAGGTAATCTGTGCCATGAACAGAGCTGGTTCCTTATCTCTCTCCAGCTCGCCTCGTGCGAGTTTGCCATGCTCTTGCTGCTCCTAGCCACGCTTCGCCTTGGGGCACTCCTTATCCCAATGGCCAGGGATACCGAAATAGCGTCAATTTCCCTTCTTGCATTCACTATTTCGACCACCGCTGGACAACGACTTCGCCTTGTCCCCGGCCGGAGACTTTGATTTTGCGGAGCCTTGCCCTTTGATAAGTGCTCGTGTTATAGTAAGACGAAGTGTTATTGTCGTGCATTGAGCATTACTTTTCTCATATTTTATCATTAATTGTTGTGCATTTATGTGCTTTTGTGCATGTAGGATTGTGGAGTATATTTGGAGAAGAAAATAGCAAAATTAGGTCATGTTCACCGTTGTTGAGGATTTCTCTGACCAAGCAAGGAACAAGGCATGAGTCTAGACTTGTGGGTGTGTGCCAACCTCCATTGGAGTGGCACAAAGGCAGTGACACTCATAAGAGTCAAACTCATGTAGTATTGGAGGATTTCGTCAATGAGGAGAAATGAAGCAATCGACATGATCTACTATTGATTGTGTGCCCAATTCAACGACCTCGATGAAGACCATGAAATCGGAAACATTTTATACGCGAGTACTGTAGTAGTTACTTGGGACTTTTTGAAGATCTCTTCCCCAGCTTCTTGAGGATTTGCGGCTAGGGGTTGGAGAGGAATTTGTGGTGGTTTGGAGCAAGTTCTCGGCATTGACATCGTGGTCCGTTGGAAGATAGCTATTGGGGGAGCTTTCGTCACGTATCTGTGTTTCATATACATTAATGATTTTGTATAGCTCCATGGAGAGCTAAACCCCTTGTAGGTATTCAGACTTGTAAACTTTAGGATGATATTGTTTCTATGATTTTTATTATGTTTTCTTAATTGATGCTTTTGATTGAGTTCCAATCTTGATTGCTTATTGTATTGATTTTCCTTAGTCATGGCACTAGGGTTGAGAATCATCTAGGTTATCCTTTAAAGGTGTGACAACTTTTATAGGGTTCGACTACTCGAGATTGGAGAGGGTCGAGAGGGTGAATCGTGAGGTAGCGAAACGTCTCTTTTCCCCTCCGGTGTGATTTTCTCTACCTCAGTGTTCCAAGAGTTCTTAGCGGTCAAAGTAGAGAGAAGTGCTAGGAAATGAACTGCCCTGGGGCTTAGTTGTGCGAGCAACATAGTGATGGGTTGTAGTGAATCCTAGTGCTAGGGCTTAACTGAGACTAGGGTTCTTTCGGCTGGACCAAAGGGTTAGAACTATACTTAGGGGTAGGGCCTATCACCTGGAATCCCTAGAACACCAAGCAGTTCCACGTAGTGTGAGGCTTAGGATGATGGACTCCCTTGGGGCTTAGTTGAGAAATCGACAGAGTGAAGGGTTGAAGTGAAGTCTAATGCCGGGGCATAGTGTTGGAGCTAGTCACGATTGACCTTAGGTTTGGGACCTTGTGCTTTAGGATGTCCACGACTCATTAAACATCAATAGGAGAGTATAATTCATAGTCTTGCACTAGAACATTAGTCCTAGGGGGAGCTTGTCCGGGTACCATATTCTACATTGATTGTTCCTCTCTTTACTCTTTGCTTGCACTCTCTTATCTTCCATATTTCTCTTTTACTTTTTGCATACACATTGATTCTTCTCACCACATCATATCACCCTAGCTAAATAGCAATTACCCTTGTCTCTAATCCCTACTCCCTGTGGATTCGACTACCCTCTCACCGGGTATTTTATTACTTCGAGAACCAGTGCACTTTCGGGCCCCTATCAAAGTTTTTGGCACCGTTGCAGGGAGTAGGCTTATTTTAGACATTTGCTTTTTGCTATTTTAGCTATTTACCGGACATTCTATTTCACACTTATTATTCTTTCATCGTTCTTATTTGTTTTCTTTTCTTTGGTTTCAACTTAAGGTTATGACCCGTGGCAATCCTTTGATTCTAGTTGAAGGAGACCCAGATATTGGAAGGAGAACATGTCGGAAAGGGAAAGAACCTGTGCAAGAATAGTCCAATCAAGCTGAAATAGATATAGAAGGGTTAGAAACAATGGCAGAACAGAATGAACAGCAGAGGACTTTGTCTGATTTTGCTAGACCCGCAGTTTTAGGGACACAATCAAGCATTGTGAGGCCCCCTATTACAGCTGAGAACTTTGAGCTTAAGCCAGGCTTCATCCAGATGTTACAGCAGTCCACATCATTCAATGGTTTGGCCGATGAAGATTCCAACAACCATATTGAGAACTTCATTGAAGTGTGTGACATGCTCAAGATTAATGGAGTGACAAATGATGCCATTAGATTAAAAGCCTTCCCATTTTCCTTGAAGGGGAAAGTAAAGCAATAGCCACAATCATTACCGAGAGCATCTATTACTACATGGGAGGAGATGGCGGAAGCTTTCCTTGCTCGATATTTCCCTTCCAGAAAATCTGCAAAGCTCCGAAATGAGATTTCTCCTTTTGCACAAACGGAATTGGAGTCTCTATTCGAGACATGGGATAGGTTCAAGGATCTCCTGCGGAAGTTCCCACAACATGGATTCCCCGAATAGATGATCATTCACACTTTCTACAATGGGTTGAATCCAAGCACCAAACAATTGTTAGACACAACGGCAGGAGGTACCTTAGGAAGCAAGACCCCCGGTGAAGCCCGACACCTCATAGAAGAGATGGATTTGAATAGCTATCAGTGGAACTCAAGGGATAGAAAGAAGGTAATCGGACTTCATGAGATTGATGCAGTTACATCGTTGGCGGCCCAACTGGAATCATTAAGTAAGAAGTTGGATACTCTAACTTCACCAAGGGTGGCGGCCATCACGAATTGTAATGGATGTGGGGAGGACACACTTCTAATGATTGCCAAATTGCAATTGGTGGTAAGTCTTCTTTGGTTGAGTAAGTGGATTTTGTAGGCAATGCATTCATAGGTCAAGGGAATCCCTATAGTGGCACCTACAATCCGGGGTGGAACAATCACCCTAACTTATCATGGAGCAACCAAGGGCAACAAAAGAGTAATACACCATCGGGCTTTCAACAACAACAAGCACTGAATTTGGAAAACCGTGTGTCGGGGCTAGAGAATAAGATGACTGACTTAGAGAAGGCACTCACAAGGTTTGTCCAATCATCGGATGCGAGGTTCCAATTGGTCGAGTCCACACTTCACAACCACACCGCATCGCTACATAACTTGGAGAACCAAGTTTACCAAATTGCGAAGTCTCTATCCGAGAGACCTCAAGGGAGTTTGCCAAGTAACACGGAGACAAATCCAAGGGAACAAGTAAAGGCAATTACCTTGAGGAGTGGCCGGGAGGTTGAGAGAAGTCTCCCTCTTAAGAAGAAAAATGATGAAGCACCCAAGGTTATGGAGGTAGAGGAAGCATCTAAAGAGAAGGAGGTAGCACCCCCACCTTACAAGCCAAGAATCCCCTATCCTTCACGCTTGAAGAATGATCAACAAGATGAGCAATATAAGAAATTTTTGGGTTATTTAAACAATTTCACATCAATATCCCATTCGTGGAGGCGTTGTCATAAATGGCTAAGTACGCGAAATTCTTGAAGGACCTCTTGACCAACAAGAGGAAATTGGAGGAGAGTGCATCGGTGATTCTAGATGCAACTTGTTCGGCGGTGTTGCAAAAGAGTATACCGAACAAGAGGAAAGACCCCGGTAGCTTCATCATTCCATCCAATATTGGTGATTTGGGTGAGGAGATGGCATTAGCGGATTCGGGAGCAAGTATAAATGTCATGCCCTTCTTATTCTTTCATAAGCTAGGCTTGGGAGAGCCTAGGCCCACTCAGATGACACTCAAACTAGCAGACTAATCGGTTAGACATCCGAGGGGCATTATTGAAGACGTGCTCGTTAAAGTGGATAAATATATCTTTCCTGTGGACTTTGTAGTGTTGGATGTTGATGAGGATGTCGATGTACTACTGATACTTGGGAGGCCATTATTGTGCACTTCCAAGGCATTGATTGACATGGACGGTGGAGAGCTAACCTTGAGAGTCGGAGATGAAAAGCTCACCAATCACCTCGCCGAAGCCATGAGACATTCTCTAGAATTTGATGATACTCTTTATTATCTTGAAGCTACTGATGAGCTTGTGAATGACTATGTGCAGGAAATGATGAATCCGGACCCGTATGAAGGATGGCTAGACCAAGATGCGGAGATTGAAGATGTTCTAGCACTTGGTCTAGTAGAGGAAGTGAAGCCAACCCCAGGCGTCATGAAAAGGATGATCCGTAAGATAAGGAGATCGAGGAGACGCCACAAGAGGAGCCCCAACACAAATGGGGATGAGCATTCAAGGAGTAAGGGTGTTTCGCCCTTGTATGGTAACAAAGTCGATACTTCCCCTCTACCCTACAAAAATTATGTTCTGCATGCTTTCAGGTTGTAGGGAAGAGGGAAACTTTCATTTATGAGCCCCCGCGAGGTAAGGCCAGGTACGTCAAGCTAAGTAACGTTAAACAAGCGCTTCTTGGGAGGCAACCCAAGCTTTTACTATTTTTCTAGGACTTAGTTTAGTAGTAACATGAATAAGAGTCTTAGTTTTGGTGTCTTGTTTATACATGCATGTGTTGTGAATTTCTTGTGGATCTTTGATATTTTCGTGTGCCTAAATGTAGATTGACGAAGTTTTGGGTCGTTTGAGTGTGTTTTCATGGATCTCTGGTCGTTTTTTTTTATCATCCATACAGGCTCTGAATGTTATTTGAGAGTTTTTGAATCTTTCTGCAGAGTCTGTGAATTTTCTAAGTCATCCAAAGAAAACACATGGCACTGTGGAATTTCCACACGGGCGTGTGATGCATCTAAGAGCTCATCCCGAGCATCACAGGGGCCGTGTAAGTGCCCCTATGAGCGACCCTGTGAAGGGCACATGGCCGTGTGATTCCCTCTAGAACTTGAACTCTCCATCCAGAGAGTCACAGGGGCCGTGTGAGTGCCCTTGTGTTAAGGCACACGGCTGTGTGGAATTTCCACATGGTCGTGTGAAACTCTGCTGAGAATTCCATTCCATTCTGAGAAAACATAGGGGCGTGTGACTGCCCCTGTGATAGAGCTTGTGAAAGGCACACGGCCGTGTGAATGTTTCACACGGCCGTGTGGAACACTTAGAGTTTTCTCGAGAAATCTAGAGAGGCCAAAGGGGCGTGTGGGTGCCCTTGTGACCGACCTTGTGTCTTGGCAAGGTTGGGCATACGGCCGTGTGGAATTTCCACACGGCCGTGTGAAATTGTTCAGAGCCTTAAGTGTTTTCCCGAGAGCACATAGGTGTGGGTGCCCCTATGAGGCTCCCCTGTGAAAGCACATGGCCGTGTGGAATTTCCACACGGCAGTGTGAGGTGTGTTTAGAGAGCAACCAAGGAAGACACAGGGGCGTGTTACTGCCCCTGTGAATCTTCTCAGTAGAGGCACATGGCCGTGTGGATGCACAGAAATCCAAAGGCTGCGAATTTCCTTTAAAATCTCTTTGGTTTTTCATTTATCCACACCTTTACACTGAAAGAGAACATTTCTACTGACTTCCCAAACCTTCTCCCCTATGATTCACGGGTTTTTGGGAGGTTTCTTGCTGCTTTCTTGACCTTTTGATTCTCATTTCATCGGTAAGCCTCTTCTTTTGTTTTTCTTCGTCAATCTTGATTCTTTTGGTTCATTTCGTGAATCTCCACTTGATTTGCATGCGTACATACTTATTACATGAATTTGGAAAGTTTCAAGGCATTTAGAAGCCATTTGTATGGATTTTTGGCCTCACGACCGTATCCCTGTCGCGGCCCGAAGATCCACACAGTCGTGTGGAAATTCCACATGGCCGTGTGGATTCCTGCATAATGAATTTCTTAGCTTGATTTGATCATTTTTCTTTCAATTTTGCAGGAATGGCTCCTCGATCCAAGTCAGCTGGCAAACGTCCTCGTGAACCATCTCCAGAATCTCCAGAGTTCGCGATCCCGTGCATCAGGCTCGATCTGAGCAGTTGTCGAAGCTACGATTTAGACAGTCTCGATTCCCACATGTTTGTGCTCTAAGAGGGATACAGTTAGGGAATGAGCTTGCCGATGAGGTTGGACGAGCTATTGGCAGTAGGAGGTTGGGACCGTTTGTTTTCGATTAGAGAGCCAGCCATCCGCAGCCTTACACTTGAGGTGCTCGCCTCGTTTGAGTTTGATAGAGGCTACAGTAGTTTCAGGGATGTGGATACTATTCAGTTCTGAGCATTTGGCCAGAGTCACAATATGAGTGTGAGCCAGTTCTCGATCAGATTGAGACTATATGAGGAGGCTTACACCGAGTCAGAGGAGTATGAGCAGCTTCCCACTGACTACCCCGGGGTATTGACACCTCAAAGAGCCTACAGGGCATTGTGCGGGGAAGGTCAGTATGAGCCGGGTATCTCCAAGGCGTTCTGCCTTTCCTAGCCAGCCTACAGATATTTACATGCAGTATTGAGCCGATCAGTGAGTGACAGAGGTTATAGTACGGGGGTGCTGAGCCGACAGGAGCTGCTCAACTTGCATTCGATGGTACAGAGTGAGCCACTCCATCTGGGGCACATCTTAGTAGAGTACATACGCCATCAGGGCCAGTACCCCTGATGTGGAGTCATCTTCTCAGGCCCCTACATCACTCGACTCGCCATAGGTTTGAGTCTTAGGGACGGAGTTCGAGGGGTCCAGAAGACTACTGTACCAGCCCCCCTGAGCATTGAGATGAAAAGGCTGATGGGTATGATCCGCAGAAGAGGACCAAGGGGTTTATACATTGGTAGTACCCCATCCCGAGTAGGCCGAGGCAGAGGGAGATGAGGCTGGGGATTCGCAGCCAGCATTGCAACCACCTCCTGAGCACACAGAGAGCGAGGTACCACCCACAACATCGTAGCCACCTCCAGTGTGTATGTTTTCTCCATCTTGAGGCCATGACAGATTGGAACGCCTCGAGAGTGCTATGGGGGTGTTACAGACAGAGGTAGTTGAGATCAAGGCTACCCAGGTTGCGCAGCACACAGAGGTTATGTCCTAGTTCCGCAGTCTACATCAGCTACTTGAGCAGGCCATGACTTCACCATTCGTGGTACAGCCCCGAGCTTCCCTTGCGGCTTGCGCCACCCTCACCAGCAGCATCACCACCGGCTATGCCTACTGCAGCACCAGAGGCTACCACTCAGGACACCGACGCTGAGGCGTCTTAGTTTTCTTTTATTTGATTTTGCTTGTACTTTCATTTCTTATTTTGGACTTGTAGTACTCAGAAAGGATCTTCCTTCTGAGTTTATTTTCTGTTGCATTTATTTTTCTCGAGTTGTATTTCATTTCCATATCTTTATATACTCGAGTTTATTTTGATTTTTCTTGAGCTATACTGAACCCCTTGTGTATGTGTGCAGATGGTCTTGGATGTTTGGAATTTAAGGAATAGACATAGGCACGGTCATGGGACCGTGTGTGCTCCACAACCCATTGAGACTCCATTATCAATGAACATAGCTCCATCGAATGCAACACTTGGAGTTCAGGGGAGTATTGTTTCAATTGCCCACTCCCACATATTTTGCTTGAATTGTTATACTTTTCATTGTGCTTGCATGCGTACATTGGGGACAATGTACATCTTAAGTGTGTGTGTGTGGGGGGGGGGGGGGGGGGGGGCAGTTCACATTGTATATACCTTTACTTGTGCATTCAATTGCTATGCTCATGTAGCTCGTGGCGGTTCACCTTAGTTGCAACGGTTGTATTCTTAGAGTTTAGGAGAATTTTTAACATTGTATCCTATCATGCTCTAGTTCCCACTTGAATTTTAGGGAATTTTTGCTCGATTATTTCTTTTGCACTACTCACTCTTGAAATCTTTTGGAAACTCGAAGCTCAATGTTTTAGGACTAGTTTATCATTGTTTTAGTGAGTTCTTAGTTTTGTTTTGAGAAAAAAAAACAAACTTGTGAGCTTGTAAATATTTGTTTAGTTTTACTTGTGCATTTGGGGCTATCTCCTATGAAGTATGTAGCTACTCTCATAAGTCAGATACAAGTTATGCCCTAATGAGAGAAAGAGTTATCTCATGGGATGCGTGAAAGCTACTACCCCGGTAGAAAGAGTTACCTCCTCGAAAGTGTGAAAGCCACCTTTGGCGCCTGCCAAGGAAAGAGCTACCTTAGAGGTTGTGTGAAGCTACTACCTCCCTACTTTTGTATATAAATAAGTCCTTCTAACGAGAGTTTTGAGGAGTACTTTTTGAGTTAACTTGAGTGAGTTCACACACATACACACTGTTGAGTTGTTGTCCTTTTTGATTCGAGTTTTTAGCTAGAGCAATGGTATCTTTATGCAATGTTTTGATTCCCCCTTACTTGTAGAATACTTCTTTTGCATACTTTTGGTGAACCTAAGGCCAAGAACTTTCAATTGTTCTTTCCAAGTACTTTAATGTTTTATTTTTGCTTGACGACAAGCAAAAGCTAAAGTGTGGGGGAGTTTGATAAGTGCTCGTGTTATACGAAGTGTTATTGTCTTACATTGAGCATTACTTTTCTCAGATTTTATCATTAATTGTTGTGCATTTATGTGCTTTTGTGCATGTAGGGTTGTAGAGTAGATTTGGAAAAGAAAAGAGCAAAATTAGGTCATGTTCGCTATTGTTGAGGAGTTCTCGGACCAAGCAAGGAACAAGGCACGAGTCTAGACTTGTGGGTGTGTGCCAACCTCCATTTGAGGGGCACAAACACAGTCACACTCATAAGAGTCAAACTCGTGTAGCTGACACACCCCTTGCGTGTGTACCCCGCAAGTGTACGGGTTGTCGAAGTAATAAAATACCCTGGTGAGTAGGTAGTCGTATCCACAGGGAATAGTGTTTAGAAACAAGTGTTATCACTATTTAGCTATAAAGGGAAACGATGGTAAGAGAAATCAATATGTATATATATATATATATATATAAGAAAGTAAAAGAGTGCAAAAAGGGAAATAAAGGTAGGAGAGGTAATCGATATAAAGATGGGTACCCGGACAAAGCTCCCCCTAGGACTAATGCTTCTAGTGCAAGACTAGTATTATACCCTCTAATTGATGTCTAATGAGTCATGGAAATCCTTAAGCAGACGGTCCCAAACCTAAGATCAACCGTGACTAGTTCCAACATTATGCCCCGGCATTAGGTTTCACTACGAACCTTAACTCTCGTTGACCTGTCAACTAAGCCCCAGGGGAGTCCATTATCCTAAGCCTCACACTACGTGGAACTGCTTGGGGTTCTAGGGATTCCAAGTGAAATACCCTATCCCTAATTATAGTTCTAACCCTTTGGTCCATGTGGAAGAACCCTAATCTAAGTTAAGCCCCAGTCCTAGAATTCATTTAACCCTTCGCAAGGGAGTTCATCTCCTACTACTTTACTCTACTTCGATCGCTACCTCTCAACTCACCCTCTCAACCCTCTCCAACCTTGTGTAGTCTAATCCTATAGAGGTTGTCACATCCTCAAAAGATAACTGTGGGCTCTTTTTTTCTCACCCGGCCTTTGATTATGGTTAGACCGGTTGAAAATAATGGATCACAAATCAAATTTTAATTTTATGACTTCAAGAGATTATGGGTTCATGACTTCCATTAGGGGCAAGCCCTTAATGTTAATTACCCTGAACATTGTCGCAGGAACCTCCGATTAAGAAATAAGTGTGAACAAGAAAATAACTTGTGGTAATCAATTTCATTCATTTCAATAAATATGAATTTATATACTCATTGAAAATACATGGGATTTGAAATCGTCTTGACTTGTTTACTAGCTTGTGTCTGAACTTGTCTCTTGGACATTTTGGATCTGATTTGCATCTTGAGTTTGATTTAAACTTTCAAGTTAAGAATTCTCTATGTTGATGAATTAATCATAAACTTGATTTTGACTTTCCAAAAGCTTCGGCTTTTATGCTTGTGAAACTTCCTTCGAGTCTTGACTTGTGAAACTCTTCTGGTCTTTGACTTTCGATATCTTGAGACCGCTGAGTTCAATTGTCAATTTGTGTGAATTTTCAAATCTTGACTCTTTTTATATTTTGAGTCTTGACTTAATTGCTTTGGCTTTGATTTTATATATATATATATATATTTATCACATCATATATATATATATGTATATTTGAACATAGCCGTTGTATGCCCCTCTTTATCACATCACATGCCTCGCAGCCATCTTGAAATATATATTTTATTGTGTCTTGAAATTGAACAAAATTTTGCCGTTGCCTTAAACTGAATATTCTTCCCATTGTTTTGGAATGAATATATATATATATATATATATATATATATATATATATATATATATATATATATATATATATTGTGGGATGTATTTATATACATACATATATATATGTATGCATGTATATATAAATCCATGCTTGTCATCTTTATACCCATGTGCATAGTGGGACCCGTCTTTTTTTTGTTTTTTTTGGGAAATTCTTCATGCACGTGAGATAGTATGCATGGCATTACATGTTTCCCTTACCATTCTTTTATTTCAGTATATGTTTTGCCTTAAGTCAAAGATGCAAATTATTTATTTATTTATTTTTTTGCACGTGAATATGCATGAACATGCTTGCATTACTTCTCAAAATTATTAATATATTTACATGAAAGTCAATTCATGGATAAGGGTGGGTCCCTCTATTGAAATTTTTTTTATTTGAATCATGTACCCATGCATGAATAACATTGCATACTTTCCTTGAAGAGCTGTCATGATCCTGATCACATTAACTCCACAATTTTGGGCCAAAGTTCTAAGGATAGCCTCAAAAGTCACAGCAGCAGCTTCATATGGCCACTTTTCGATGCCTATATAAACATTTTGACATAAAGCTTTGCATCTCTTTCGTTGCAGTGACATGTTTCTCACTACATTGGCATCAACATCCATGGGTTCTTCCACAAAGAAATCATCCTGCTGTCCATCAACTTCTTGAGCATCGAAATAACAATTTTCATCATCCAAAGAATATTTGAATATAGAAGGTGATCTCCATTTTCTTTTTTTTTTTATATTATCTTTATTTGAATGTGACCCAAATCCAGTACTTAACTGGGACTGTAATAGTGCACGGAATTTCTTCATTTTCGATTGTCTTTTTGCTTATTTGGTGTTGTCCATCCTGACTTGGCATTCTTGTCTATTCTTGACTGCTTCTTGAGCGCCTGAATATCGATATTTGTTTGTCCTCCTTGAGCACCACCAAGAGTTTGATGGCTCATTATTTTAGAGTTTTGTAAACTGTACTGCTTTCCCTTGGTTCCAGCACTCAAAAGGAAAGCACCCAACAGTAGAAACATCAGGGCGGATATGCTTCATCGTATCAAATATATAGCCATACTAACTGTCACCAATCCTCCAGGAGAATTGGCATACTTGACAATATCCTTATTAGGATCAATAACACCCAGATAGAGTTGCTATGCCACAATGATGTTTGCTATATCATCATCAAATGCTCCACCACACCGGATTATTCTATGCTGGAAAAGCTTACTGACGACACTCTAATATCGCTCCATCACCATTGGAGGTGGGCCTTATCCATCTTGTGCCTCAACCGGGAAGTATGGCGAAGAACGAACTTCCAAATCTTGCCTGATCGATCAAATCTCTTGTCTTTCAACCCACTGAAGCGTACAGACTCCACCAGAGTACACAGCCTTCGGAGCACTCCGAGCACAACTTAGCCTCTCAAATTTCTTTGAAGAAGAGAACGAAGAAGCGATGAGGGACCGGCTGGAGGAGAGTAAAAGGGTCTTGTTAGGTTCCCAGAGAGGGGTTTAAGAGAAGATGGCAGCAGCATCTTTTGAAAGGGGCAATGACAAGCGACGGGCAACGGCAGCGATGGCGGCGACAGAAGCAATGGCGGTAGGCGATGGCGACGACAGCAACAGCGGTAGCAGCGGCGTTGGTAGGGAGAGGAAATGAGAACCTCGTTCTTGTTTTGGGCTTCTACTTCATATTTCTCTAGATTCTTTGGCTCCTCGTTCTTCTTCACTGGTTCCCCCTTGTTGGTCTTCTTCTTTCACTGGTTCTTCTCTTTCTTCTTTGATGGAGAATCATCATTTGTTATTTCTCCGGCGACGGCAGCAACAATGGCAACGGTAGAGACGACAAGCAATGGCAGAAGCTTTGAATAGACGGGCAGGCGAACGAGGGGTATTCCACCCTCGCTCGTGTTGATGACAATAATGGTGACAAGCAAAGGCGGCCGGCAACAATGGTAGTGGGTTTTTGGAGTCGATGATGTAATAATCTTGTTACTTTTAATATCTCTACATGCAAGCCTTGATGCTCAGTTTCACTAGAAGATATACAGAAGAAGCCATTGGTTTCTCTGTTAGTAGTGGCTACATATGTTTGCATGATTAGATGTTATGTTTGAATGTCTATGTATTATCTCTATGTTGAGTCCATGACTTGGTCTTATGTAGCTCATGTGTGTTTTTCAATGAATTGAGTAATTTTGAGTTACAGGTTTTGCTAACTCTTTGTATCTGTTCTTCTTCCTCCTTGAGTTCATGTGTGTGTGCAGAGAACACCAGAGAAAATCATTGTGTGTGAGAGAAAGGAAGAGAACAAAGCTTCCGGACTGTCAAAACTAAGTTTCTGAGGCTGTCATTTGGCATCAGAGCCTTGAGGATACTACCGTCACTGCATGCCTAAGTACCAACCAGCAGTAAGTAAAATGTCGGGTGGTAGTCAAGCGGCAGCGAAGGAAAGCTGGTGCGGGATTCCGTATCCCGTATTGACACGGAAGAACTTCTCGGTTTGGTCGATCAAGATGCAAGCCGTGATGGAGGTGAATGATATGTGGGATGTAGTGAATCTTGCAGATCCGGAGGCATCAGTGGATGCAAAACGGAACAAGGTGGCGCGTGTAGCCATCTTCAGCGCGATCCACGAAGATGTACTCTTCCTCGTCGCGAAGAAGGAGAGTGCCAGGGATGTCTGGAAAGCCCTGAAAACGATGTTCCTCGGGGCTGAACGTGTCCAGGAAGCAAGGATACAATCCCTTAAGGAGGAGCTCGATGCGCTCAAGATGAAGAGTAGCGAGAATATTGAGGACTATGCACTCAAGGTTGGCACTATTGTAAACAAGATCCGAGAGTTAGGAGAGAAGATTGAAGACCCCTATGTTGTGAGAAGGATGCTTCGTTCTCTCCCTAACAAATTCTTGTAGATTGTAAGCTCTATCGAGCAGTTTGCCTATTTGAAAACTATGTCGATGGAAGAGCTCATCGGGCGACTCAAGGTGCATGAGGAGCACATGCGCACTGCCGATGAAAGTCATGATGAACACGTCCTACTCACTCGATCTCAGTGGATAGCCACAGAAGAGAAAAATGATGGTGAGAGGTCCAACAATGGCCGGAAGAAAGGAGTCGGCGGTGCTCGTGGTCGCGGAAGGGGTCGTGGGTGTGGGCGCGGCCGTGATCGTGGCGATGGCGAGCGTGTCCACAATAGCAAGAAGGTTGACAAAACTAAGATCAAGTGCTTCAATTGTCATAATTTTGGCCACTATGCATCTGAATGTAGATCAAGAAAAAGGGAAGAGAAGGCTCATATTGCTGAAAAACAAGACGACGAACCTGCATTGCTGATGGCTGAAGTATGTCAAGTGGCTTGTGCTGATAAAAGAAGCGTTGAGAAGGTAATGAACATTGAAGAGAACCAAATCGTCAACCTACTCACCAAAGGAAAAGAAACAGATGTAAAAGAGGCAGATGACACTTGGTATCTTGATATAGGGGCAAGCAACCACATGATTGGGTGTAGGGACAAGTTCATTGATCTCGACGACACAGTTGCAGGAACAGTGAAGTTTGGCGATGGATCTATTGTGGAGATCTGCGGCCTCGGATCAGTGTTGTTCAAGTGCAAATCAGGTGAACACAAGGTCCTAACTGATGTGTATTATATACCCCGTTTGAAGAGCAACATCATCAGTTTAGGTCAACTTGAGGAACGCGGATGCAAAACTATATTGGATGATGGTTTCTTGTGTATATATGATAGACAACATAAGCTATTGGCGAAGGTGAAAAGATCAAAGAATAGAATGTATGTGTTAAACCTGAATCTGACAAAACCAATCTGTTTATTGGCAAGTATCAAGAATGATTCATGGTTGTGGCATGCTCGTTATGGGCACCTGAATTTTCAAGCTTTGAGAAACATAGCACAAAAGGACATGGTGATCGGCTTACCCCAACTGAAGCAAGTAGACCAATTGTGCGATGGGTGCCTCGTCAGTAAGCAACGACGCTCGCCATTCCCACTGGAGGCTGTCTACCGTGCCGAGCGTCCACTCCAGCTTGTACATGGTGATATTTGTGGGCCGATCACACTTGCAACACCAGCTGGGAAGAGGTATTTTATGCTTATAGTTGATGATTTCACACGATACATGTGGGTGGCATTACTCAAGAGCAAAGATGAGGCATTTTGCACATTCAAAAAAATCAAGGCAGCAGTTGAGATGGAGACTGATCTCAAGATAAAGGCTCTTTGGACCGATCGCGGTGGTGAATTCACATCTAATGAGTTTAATGAGTTCTGTGAGAATTTGGGGGTGAAGAAGTTCCTAACCGCTCCATATTCTCCGCAACAGAACGGAGTGGGAGAGAGGAGTAATCAAACCTGCGTCGCAATGGCAAGAAGCTTGTTGAAGAGCAGCCAAGTGCCGAGCATGTATTGGGGTGAAGCTATTACAACTGCTGTCTACATACTTAACCGAGCTCCCACGCGAAGTCTATCAGGTATGACACCCTATGAGGCTTGGTATCAAAGGAAGCCTAATGTACACCATCTGCGAACTTTTGGATGTGTTGGGCATGGCAAGGTGACAACTCCACACATGAAGAAACTGGCAAACAGAAGCATTCCCATGGTGTTTTTTGGCTATGAGGCTGGAAGCAAGGCATATAGGATGTTTGATCCTGTGCAGAAAAAAATCCACATCTCACGTGATGTTGTATTTGACGAAGAACGGTATTGGCAATGGGATCCGATGGTTGATGAAAATGTGCAAGGTATGGATGACATTTTTAGTGTGCATTACTCCATTGATGGTGCAGGAACTGAAGACACGGGTGGTGAGGATTCTGAACACTCAGACCAAGTTGAACCCAGCAGCCCGCTTGGCAAGAATAAAGAGAGTCAAGGCAGAGATGCAACATCGGTACATGACGCATCTGAGATGCACATGGAAGCACCCACAGCTGCACCGGTTTCATCCATGAAGAAGCCGACGCAGAAGCCACTACGATTTCGTTCACTGCAAGAGGTGTACGATGAATCATCGGAGATTGAGTTGGAGTATTCTGAGATGTGCATGATTGCAGCTGAGGAGCCTGGTGGTGTTAAGGAAGCACAAAATGATGAGAGCTGGAGGCATGCTATACAAGAAGAGTTGAGGGCCATTGAGGATAATGAGACATGGGATCTTGTTGATATGCCCCCCAATCACAAACCCATTGGACTCAAGTGGGTATTTAAAGTGAAAAAGGATCCTCAAGGTAAAATAATCAAGTATAAAGCTCGCCTTGTTGCGAAAGGATATGTACAGAAACAAGGCATAGACATTGATGAAGTCTTCGCACCTGTTGCTCGAATTGAAACTGTCAGGTTGCTCATTGCTTTGGCAGCGCAAGAATCATGGGAGGTGCACCATATGGATGTAAAATCGGCATTTCTCAATGGTGAACTTGAAGAAGATGTATATGTGACACAACCTCCTGGTTTCATCGTTGAGGGCAGCGAAAGAAAGGTGTTGAAGCTGCGGAAGGCATTGTATGGGCTCCGACAAGCACCAAGAGCTTGGAATGTAAAGCTTGATAAGAGCCTTGCCTCACTTGGTTTCGAGAGGTGTCCCTTAGAACACGCAGTTTATAAGAAAAATACTGACGAGTCCTCTCTTCTGGTTGGGGTGTATGTGGACGATTTGATCATCACAGGATCAAGCATGGCTGAGATAATTAAGTTCAAGAACCAAATGAAAGAATTATTCAGCATGAGTGATCTCGGTCTCTTGAGCTACTACTTGGGAATAGAAGTAGTTCAATCACACCATGGTATTGGGTTGTGCCAAGCAAGCTATGCAACTAAAATACTTGAGAAATGTGGATTGGCAGATTGCAATTCAATTCAGACTCCTATGGAGGTGAAACAAAAATTGAGCAAGAAGAGTATGGCTCCACCGGTTGATGCAACTGAATATCGGAGTATTGTGGGAAGTCTTAAGTATTTAGTTAACACTCGACCAGACATATCCTATGCAGTTGGGATTGTAAGTCGATTCATGGAATCACCAACAACCCAGCATATGGCAGCGGTGAAGCAAATCTTGAGATACATCCAGGGAACACTTGAATTGGGTTGTATGTATGTAAAGAAAGGAGAACAAGATCCATATTTTGTTGGATATAGTGACAGTGATATGGCTGGCGATGTAGATGACCGAAAGAGCACTATCGGTGTCGTTTTTTATCTTGGCTCTAATCTGGTAACATGGTTGTCACAAAAACAAAAGATAGTGACATTATCTTCTTGTGAAGCTGAATTCATAGCAGCTACTACTGCAGCATGTCAAGGTATTTGGCTTGTGAGGTTACTGAAAAAATTGCAGGAGAATTTAAAGAGCAAAGTGGTCCTGAAGGTGGACAACAAATCTGCTATATCTCTTTGCAAGAACCCTGTGTACCACGACCGAAGCAAACACATTGATACGAGGTACCATTTCATTCGTGAATGTGTTGAAGATGGCAGAATAGAAGTAGAGCATGTGTCCACTGATAATCAGCTGGCGGGCATCATGACAAAGCCACTTGGTCGCCTGAAGTTCTTGGAGATGCGGACAAAGCTTGGACTTCAAGTAGAAAAGAAGAAACAAGATTAGGGAGGTAAATGATGTAATAATCTTGTTACTTTTAATATTTCTACATGCAAGCCTTGATGCTCAGTTTCACTAGAAGATATACAGAAGAAGCCATTGGTTTCTCTGTTAGTAGTGGCTACATATGTATGCATGATTAGATGTTATGTTTGAATGTCTATGTATTATCTCTATGTTGAGTCCGTGACTTGGTCTTATGTAACTCATGTGTGTTTTTCAATGAATTAAGTAATTTTGAGTTATAGGTTTTGCCAACTCTTTGTATCTGTTCTTCTTCCTCCTTGTGTTCATGTGTGTGTGCAGAGAACACCAGAGAAAATCACTGTGTGTGAGAGAAAGGAAGAGAACAAAGCTTCCGGACTGTCAAAACTAAGTTTTTGAGGCTGTCAGTCGATGGCCAGGCGAGCGAGGGATATTCCACCCTCGCTAGCGCTGGCAGCAACGGCAGCCAACAACGGTAGTGGCGGCAGCGACCTCCTTTTCTTCGTTAGTTTCTCCCGGCCGGCTTATTTCTCTTTATATATATATATATATATATATATATATATATATATATATATATATATATATATATATATATATATATCTTTTTGCAGAGCAACAGATCAAGTCCTTGGTCTTCTTGATTTTTCTTCTCTATCTCCTCTTCGTCCTCCCCCTCTCTCTGGAGCCTTTCCTCATCATTTTAAAAGCTCTCGTCGCGATCTGGCATGGTTGTGCGCGACGTGGAGTAGTTATACTGATCGTGAGGCAGTTGCGGACGACGACATCCCACACGACGCCCCGCAGCGAGGATTCAAATTCTTTTTTTATTTATTTATTTATTTATTTATTATTATTATATTATTATTATTATTATCATTTTATTATTATATTTATTATATTTATTATATTATATTTATTTATTATTTTATTATTATTATTATTATTTATTTCGTTTTATATTTTTTTATATATTTTTTAATTATTTTATTTATTTTATTTATTTATATATTTTTTTTACATTATTATTATTATTATTTTATATTATATATATATATATATATATTTATTATTATTTTTTTATTTTATTTTATTTTATTTATTCTAATATATTATTTTTATTTTTTTTGTTTGATTTGATTTATATAGATAAATATATTTAATTTAATTTTATATATATAATTTTTTTAATTTAATTTGATTTGATTTATCTTTTTATCTGATTTGATTTTTTTTTAATATATTTAATTTGATTTAATTATATATATATATATATATATTTATTTATTTATTTATTTATCTTGTTTGATTTTGATTGATTTTTTTTATATATTTTGATTTAATTTAATTTAATTTAATTTTTTTTTGCCTCGTGATTTGTACCTATGTTTGATCTTGGGACAGGGATCGCCTCGGCATTTAAATATTTTAGATCGCCTTGAGATTTGTGCTCGTGGCTGATCTTGATATTTGGATGTTTAGATTGCCTCGAGATCTGCGCTCTTGGCTAATCATAAGATTTGAATATTTTGGATCACCTCGCGATCGGTGCTCTTAGCTGATCTGAAGATTTAGATATTTTTTTATTGCCTCGAGATTTGTGCTCTCGGCTAATCTTGGTATTTATATGTTTTAGATCGCCTCGAGATCGGTGCTCTTGGCTGATCTTGAGATTTGTGTATTTTAGATCGTCTCGAGATCTTTGTCTTCGATTGATCTAGGGATTTGTATTTTTTTTAGATTACCTTGAAATATGTGTTCTCAGATAATCTAGAATATATCCAAATATTAATTTATCTTAACCACATGTTGTTCTAATCCGATTAGGATTTGGCTATATGTGATTTAAAATTTTAATTTGATTTGAATTAGGACATGCGAATTTTTTTTTATATAAACAAATGCCCCTTCATACTTTTCTCACGAAAAACCTTAGTGAGATTGAGTGAGAGAAGTAGGAACTCTATATCTTTTGTGTTGTCATGGCCAACAATTCGCAAAAAGAACCTTTTTGGGATATTGATCAAAGTTGCAATGAATCCCCACATGGTCAAATTTTTACTCGGCACAACCCTACTTTTGGTGTGGGATCTGAGCCGATTATTATTTATGAGGGAGAAGAGCATTCAGAGTGGGTGAAACGCCCTGCAGCTCGTTTAGTTACTGCGAGGCTTACTCTGAACCGATATCACGAAGATAGCAGGATTGATGCAATTTACTTGAAGCCTGAAGGAAGTGCACAAGATTCACATATTTTCCAACCTCTTAGATATAAAATCATCAATCACCATCTAGGGTGGAAGGGTAAGAATCCCGTTAGAAGTGAATTGATTGATTCTCCGGATTATGCTGATTGGGCCAAAGATGTTATTAATGATTATCGCAATGAGTTGTCCCATGGGGAATTAGTGGGAGGGATTATATCTTCAATTGGACGATATGACATAGATCTTAATTTTTATAAGTCATTGGTGGAATTGTGGTGTCCTGAAACCAACACCTTTCACTTTCTACATGGAGAAGTAGAAATTTCTTTGTGGGACATCAAACTTCTTGGAGGACTTCCTATCAACGGTGATATGTATGATGAGTTCATCCCCACTAATGACATACTTCAGCAGAGAGGGATTTCAGACTTTTCTGTTTTGCAAAACCTTTTTGATATATATCAATGGCTCGCAAGACAAGATTTTTCCCGACATGATAAAGGTGTGTCGTTTGATAATTGGATAAGTTTTTGTAGAAAGAGAACACAGTTTGATTCAAAGTCTAATCCTCCTCCAAAACCCTCTCAATATGCTGACTTAGCAGCTTTCATAGCCCTTTGGATTTGTTGCTTCATCATGCCAAGAGGACGTAGTTTAATCAAGCCGACAGTTTTCATGATGGCTTCTGATGTTGTATACGGGAAGAAAAATCGCTTTTGCTCCCGCAGTATTAGCACGGATATATGTGGGGTTAAATGCCATGGTTAATAATAAGAGAGGTCCTGGATTTTCCACAACAATTTTTCCTTCTCACTTTCTATATGCATGGGCTGGATGTCACTTCCCTAGAATATATCTTCGAAGGAGGATTCATGCTGACACATCTACTATTCTAGGACTTTCGGTGATACCAGAGATGTTATATTATATGATTGCTTCTCCAACCCCGTTTGATTGTCCTTTGAATGTGAGAAGATTTATCAGACGTGAAGTAAATTTTGTATGGCGTCCGTTTCCGTTTCTACAACATAATGGTGAGAGGATACGAGACTCTAGGTATTCTTCAGGGCCAGAAGCTTTGGACTCTTTCACAATAGAGTATGTAATTTGTCTTCGTTGTGGGGTTCTTCCACTACGTTGTGCTTGGGATATTTATGCAGAGCCTTACAATCCTCATCAATTTGGGCGTCAATTTGGCTATGACCAATATTTTCCAAAATATGTTAATATCCCTAGAGAGCCTTCCTCCCTTGGGATTCTTGCGGGTTATTGGTTTCATTTCTCTCGCCAAAGAACCTCAAGTTTGTTTTATATTCCTGAGCATGACAGGAGTGGTAAACTCTTGTTAATCTATGCACATAAGTGGTTCAACAATGTTGAAGCTTTCTTCAATCAAAGCATTACATCTCTAACTCAAAGTGAGCCTGTCACAAGTAAGGATCGAGGTCAATCTTCAAGAACACCAAGATTTATCGATGAAAGTATTTTCATTGGTCTCTCTACGTCCAAGAGGGGTTACTCTACCGTCGATCCACCCTCTTCCGTAAAACGCCAACGAACTCAAGGTGTGTATATATATACACAAATTAAAACTTTCATTTATTTGTTTATCGTTACTTCTTTTTATTTTATTTTATTATATATATATTTTTACACAGTAGCCCTCCATGTTTATATATATATAATAATAATAATAATAATAATAATAATAATACATTATATATATTTTAAACAAAAGCATTTGCAGCCTGTAGATGCCTATTCATTCGCCGGTTTTTTTTATTATCAACCTCCACTTTTGTCATTAGTATATATATATATCCGCCTTTTTCTAGTTTTGTTCACCGATTTTTTTTTTTTTTTATAAACCATTACAACTGCACATGCTCATTAATTCACTGCCTTTTACACTTCAGCCCCCCCCCCCCCCCCCCCCCCCCCCCCCCCCGCGTTTTTTTTTAATAACTTTTTCCTTTCATTTCATATATATAAATCATCAGCATATGTGATGTTGCTTCATCCGTCACTTTGTGTCCACCTTTCATTTCATATATATATTTTTAATTTCCTCAATAAATATTCTTCATATATTTTTTTTTTGGTGGCGAATACATATATTTTCTTTACTCAAACTTTTTTTTTAGTAGGTATACAAATTGATGATACACCATCAGAAAATGTCATACCCGCCCAAGATGAGGAAATCATTCCTGATCAACCACACGGTATGATCAACTTGTTATCATTCATCAAATTTCTTATTTATTTATTTTATTTTATTTTTGTCCTTATTTGCATTTGACTATGTCTTAGGTGATATACCAACTGTCTTAGAGACTGAACCACAACACCATTCACCATTAATCCCAGAAGGTATTCTTTTATTTATTTATTCACCTATTCATACCACATAGCATTAACATGTCTTTTGAATTTCAGGCTTTGGAGATGATGAAAGTTCGCCATCTTTGGGACGGACTACTTCTGAAGAATTTATTAAAAATTCTACTCCCTCCACGGAAGAATTAAAGGATGATGACACAAATGTTGAAATTACATCATCATCAAAACAGACTGAAGGTAATTTCACTCTACCTTCATCTTTAACAAAATTCTTGAAATTTAGCCCTTCAATGAAGTGAAAATCTTTCATTATTTTAGGACAACATATAAAAGAATTAGAGCCTACCATTGCCAATGTCCACACTAGTGCGGGCCCGTCTACTTTAATCCCACAGAGTAAAATTACTTTCACTCTCTTTTGATTTACTAATTTATCATTATTTATTTTATTTTATTTTTTTATTTTTATTTTAGATTTGAGTAATGCTGTATTATTCCTACGGACGAGGTAGTCGAAAGTATTAACTCTCTTGATCAATACAACTACCAAAATGTTATTGATGACGTGAAAGCATCAAGTAAATTTCTTATGTCCTTCGGCATTAACTCGAACAATTTTGAACATGCTCTGGAAAAGGTATCTCGATGTGCATTACTTGTTAAAGAGATTTCAGAAAAGCCCAATGTGCAAGCTCATATACATAAGCAACAAGCCAAAGATCGTGTGCTAAATACAACATTAGCACTCGAGGATCTTAACAAGCACAAAGCGAATTTGATCAATAACAATAATATGAAGAAGGATGAACTTCAGAAACTTGAAGCCGAACACCACCAACTTCAGAACATGATTTGTGAGATTTCAAATGGGATAAAGATTTTGCGTCAAGAAGTAACAACTTCAGAACAGTCCTTGGAAATTTCTATTCTCACACAAACCAACTTGCAAACTACACTGGATGAGAGTAGAACACAACTTGCTAAGGCTCGGGAAGACGATTCAGATGATAGAGATGTTGCTCTCTTCACCACATTGATTGATAGACTCGAGAAAGCAAAGAAGTCTTGTGCTCAATTCTTCAAACATTGAAGAACTCTATCTTTTTTTATTTGTTTAGCTAGTTTTGCTTTTAGAACTATTTTTGAGTATATATTTGCTTTAGTAGTTGGTTTTTTGAGACATTTGCTATGAACATAAAATTTTCTTTAACATGATTTAATTTCTTTCCATTTCATATTATGCCTTGGAGAGTATTCATTCGATGATGGAATCATAGCAATGTGATTACATTACTCCTCTTATCTTTTTTTTTTGTTGAATCAAGTAAATTAATTGAGATTTAATGTCTTGGTTCATAAAATTAAACTTTGAGATAACATGCCATGCACTTCATCGCACATTTGTACATGACCGATCTACTTCTTTGATTTGTAAATAGGTCATTCTCCATTAGCATCAATAAGTTGGTATGCGCCTTCTTCATAGACGATCTCCACGACACATAAACCTTCTCTATTTGTTTTGAACTTGCCCCCGGGCCTCGTTGGTAACAATAGGTCTTCCAACTTATCTAGGCAAAGCGGGATCTTCTTTTAAGACCTTGGCGGCTTGCCCCCTTTATCTTCTCATTTGGTTGGGAACAAAACCCACTAGTCATAGAAGATGAAACATTGATATTTTTATTATTTTTTATTATATTATTATTTTATTTTTATCAATATCTTTTTCACACTCATTTTCAAAGATGGGAGGAGAAGTTAGGTCCCCACCGGGCGTGCCAGAATTTGTGGGCTCCTTTTTTCTCACCCGGCCTTTGATTATGGTTAGACCGGTTGAAAATAATGGATCACAAATCAAATTTTAATTTTATGACTTCAAGAGATTATGGGTTCATGACTTCCATTAGGGGCAAGCCCTTAATGTTAATTACCCTGGACATTGTCGCAGGAACCTCCGATTAAGAAAATAAGTGTGAACAAGAAAATAACTAGTGGTAATCAATTTCATTCATTTCAATAAATATGAATTTATATACTCATTGAAAATACATGGGATTTGAAATCGTCTTGACTTGTTCACTAGCTTGTGTTTGAACTTGTGTCTTGGACATTTTGGATCTGATTTGCATCTTGAGTTTGATTTAAACTTTCAAGTTATGAATTCTCTATGTTGATGAATCATAAACTTGATTTTGACTTTCCAAAAGCTTCGGCTTTTATGCTTGTGAAACTTCCTTCGAGTCTTGACTTGTGAAACTCTTCTGGTCTTTGACTTACGATATCTTGAGACCGCTGAGTTCAATTGTCAATTTGTGTGAATTTTCAAATCTTGACTCTTTTTATATTTTGAGTCTTGACTTAATTGCTTTGGCTTTGATTTTATATATATATATATATTTGAACATAGCCGTTGTATGCCCCTCTTTATCACATCACATACCTCGCAGCCGTCTTGAAATATATATTTTATTGTGTCTTGAAATTGAACATATTTAAAATTTTGCCGTTGCCTCAAAATGAATATTCTTCCCATTGTTTTGGAATGAATATATATATATATATATTAAAATACATCCTCTATGGATGTCCATAGATAAGAAATCTATGGACGTCCATTTATCAGCCGTTGGATTACGATCCAACAGTTGACATTGATAAACAGTAATCATTGTTTCAAACAGTGCTTACTGTTTATATTACTGTAGTAACTACTGTTCATCAATGTCAACCATTCGATCAAGATCCAGCGGCTGATAATGGACATCCATAGATTTTTAATCTATGGACGTCCATAGAAAACTTGTCCTCTATATATATATATTGGGATGTATTTATATACATACATATATATATTAGGGGTGAGCAAAACCGGGTACCAGACCCGGTTTTCAAAACGGGATCGGGTACCCGGTTTTTCGGATCGGCAAAAACTCGACCCGTATCCGACCCGGTATTAAAAACCGGGTACCCGGTTTAAACCGGATTGGATATCGGATATCCGGATCCGAATTTAATTTTCATCTACTCCATGGATTTGTTTTATACAACATCAACATTCATAAAAACAAACAAATATGAAAAACTTATAAAGAGGATTAAAACCTTACATTATTCACCCCACAAAAAAAAAAGTCATAAAAAATAATAAAGAGCTTTATCAATATTAGACATTAAAAAAAAAAATCAAATATCTTCTGAAGCATCAATCTTAGAGGGGGATGGAGACTAGAGGGAAGTGGCGGGGTGATGGACGTTGAGAACTAGGAAGCAAGGTTTTAAATTTTTTTCTTTTTTTACTTTTGACCCTAGAAGAGTTTAAATTTATTAATATGTACATATGTAAATATAACTATATAAGTAAGTATATAACTCTTTAAATTTTTAAACAAAGGATTTTGATTTTTTTCCTACTTAAGTCCTTGTAAAATTTTAAATTTATATATATATATAAAAGAATATACTAAAAACCGGATCGGATTCGGATATCCGTTTTTTAATTTCTCCCGACCCGGATCCGATCCGGTTTTCACCTTAAAAATTCGGACCTGGTACCCGACCCTCTTTTTTGGATCGGGTACCCAAAATATTCGGGTTAAAAAATCGGATATCGGATCGGATCATCGGATCCGGATTTTTTTGCTCACCCCTTATATATATGTATGCATGTACATATATAAATCCATGCTTGTCATCTTTATACCCATGTGCATAGTGGGACCCGTCTTTTTTTTTTTTTTGGGAAATTCTTCATGCACGTGAGATAGTATGCATGGCATTACATGTTTCCCTTACCATTCTTTTATTTCAGTATATGTTTTGTCTTAAGTCAAAGATGCAAATTATTTATTTATTTATTTATTTTGGCACGTGAATATGCATGAACATGCTTGCATTACTTCTCAAAATTATTAATATATTTACATGAAAGTCAATTCATGGATAAGGGTGGGTCCTTCTATTGAATTTTTTTTTATTTGAATCATGTACCCATGCATGAATAACATTGCATACTTTCCTTAAAGAGCTGTCATGATCCTGATCACATTAACTCCACAATTCTGGGCCAAAGTTCTAAGGATAGCCTCAAAAGTCACAGCAACAGCTTCATATGGCCACTTTTCGATGCCTATATAAACATTTTGACATAAAGCTTTGCATCTCTTTTGTTGCAGTGACATGTTTCTCACTACATTGGCATCAACATCCATGGGTTCTTCCACAAAGAAATCATCCTGCTGTCCATCAACTTCTTGAGCATCGAAATAACAATTTTCATCATCCAAAGAATATTTGAATATAGAAGCTGATCTCCATTTTCTTTTTCTTTTTTTTTTATATTATCTTTATTTGAATGTGACCCAAATCCAGTACTTGACTGGGACTGTAATAGTGCACGGAATTTCTTCATTTTCGATTGTCTTTTTGCTTATTTGGTGTTGTCCATCCTGACTTGGCATTCTTGTCTATTCTTGCCTGCTTCTTGAGCGCCTAAATATCGATATTTGTTTGTCCTCCTTGAGCACCACCAAGAGTTTGATGGCTCATTATTTTAGAGTTTTGTAAACTGTACTGCTTTCCCTTGGTTCCAGCACTCAAAAGGAAAGCACCCAACAGTAGAAACATCAGGGCAGATATGCTTCATCGTATCAAATATATTGCCATACTAACTGTCACCGATCCCCCAGGAGAATTGGCATACTTGACAATATCCTTATTAGGATCAATAACACCCAGATAGAGAAGCTATGACACAATGATGTTTGCTATATCATCATCAAATGCTCCACCACACCGGATTATTCTATGCTGGAAAAGCTTACTGATGACACTCTAATATCGCTCCATCACCATTGGAGGTGGGCCTTATCCATCTTGTGCCTCAACCGGGAAGTATGGCGAAGAACGAACTTCCAAATCTTGCCTGATCGATCAAATCTCTTGTCTTTCAACCCACTGAAACGTACAGACTCCACCAGAGTACACAGCCTTCGGAGCACTCCGAGCACAACTCAGCCTCTCAAATTTCTTTGAAGAAGAGAACGAAGAAGCGATGAGGGACCGGCTGGAGGAGAGTAAAAGGGTCTTGTTAGGTTCCCAGAGAGGGGTTTAAGAGAAGATGGCAGCAGCATCTTTTGAAAGGGGCAATGACAAGCGACGGGCAACGGCAGCGATGGCGGCGACAGAAGCAATGGCGGTAGGCGATGGCGACGACAGCAACAGCGGTAGCAACGGCGTTGGCAGGGAGAGGAAATGAGAACCTCGTTCTTGTTTTGGGCTTCTACTTCGTATTTCTTTAGATTCTTTGGCTCCTCGTTCTTCTTCACTGGTTCCCCCTTGTTGGTCTTCTTCTTTTACTGGTTCTTCTCTTTCTTCTTTGATGGAGAATCATCATTTGTTATTTCTCCGGCGACAACAGCAACAGTGGCAACGGTAGAGACGACAAGCAATGGCAGAAGCTTTGAATATACGGGCAGGCGAGCGAGGGGTATTCCACCCTCGCTCTTGTTGATGACAATAATGGCGACAAGCAAAGGCGGCCGGCAACAATGGCAGTGGGTTTTTGGAGTCGATGGCCAGGCGAGCGAGGGATATTCCACGCTCGCTACCGCTGGCAGCAACGGCAGGCAACAACAGTAGTGGCGGCAGCGACCTCCTTTTCTTCGTTAGTTTCTCCCGGCCAGTGTCTTTCTCTTTATATATATATATATATATCTTTTTGCAGAGCAACAAATCAACTCATTGGTCTTCTTCTTGATTTTTCTTCTCTATCTCCTCTTCGTCCCCCCCCCCCCCCCCCCCCCCCCCCCCCCCCCCCCCCCCCTCTCTCTGGCGCCCTTCCTTATCATTTTAAAAGCTCTCGTCGCGACCTGGCATGGTTGTGCGCGACGTGGAGTAGTTATACTGATCGTGAGGCAGTTGCGGACCACGACATCCCACATGACGCCCCGCAGCGAGGATTCAAATTCTTTTTATTTATTTATTTTTTATTATTATTATTATTATCATTTTATTATTATATTTATTATATTATATATATATATATATATATATTATTTTGTTATTATTATTATTATTATTATTATTTATTTCGTTTTATATTTTTTATATATTTTTATATATTTTTTAATTATTTTATTTATTTTATTTATTTATATATATATATTTTTACATTATTATTATTATTATTTTATATTATATATTTTTTTTATTATTATTTATTATTATTTTATTTGATTTATTCTAATATATTATTTTTATTTTTTTTGTTTGATTTGATTTATATAGATAAATATATTTAATTTAATTTTATATATATATATTTTTTAATTTAATTTGATTTGATTTATCTTTTTATCTGATTTGATTTTTTTTAATATATTTAATTTGATTTAATTATATATATATATATATATATATATATATATATATATATATATATATATATATATATATATATATATTATCTTGTTTGATTTTGATTGATTTTTTTTATATTTTTTGATTTAATTTAATTTAATTTAATTTTTTTTGCCTCGTGATTTGTACCCATGTTTGATATTGGGACAGGGATCGCCTCGGGATTTAAATATTTTAGATCGCCTCGATTTCTGTGCTCATGGCTGATCTTGATATTTGGATGTTTAGATTGCCTCGAGATCTGCGCTCTTGGCTAATCATAAGATTTGAATATTTTGGATCACCTCGAGATCGGTGCTCTTAGCTGATCCGAAGATTTAGATTTTTTTTATTGTCTCGAGATTTGTGCTCTCGTCTGATCTTGGTATTTATATGTTTTAGATTGCCTCGAGATCGGTGCTCTTGGCTGATCTTGAGATTTGAATATTTTTAGATCGCCTCGAGATCGGTGCTTTTGGCTGATCTTGAGATTTGTGTATTTTAGATCATCTCGAGATCTTTGTCTTCGATTGATCTAGGGATTTGTATTTTTTTTAGATTACCTCGAAATATGTGTTCTCAGATAATCTAGAATATATCCAAATATTAATTTACCTTAACCACATGTTGTCCTAATCCGATTAGGATTTGGCTATATGTGATTTAAAATTTTAATTTGATTTGAATTAGGACATGCGAATTTTTTTTTATATAAACAATAACCTAATAGATTCTCAACCCTAGCGTCACGGCTAAGGGAAAATCTCATACAATCGGCATGCAAGATTGTAAATCAATAAGAAAACATCAAATTAATAAAGCATAATAAAAGTTATAGAAACACAAACATCCTAGGGTTTACAAGTCCGAATACCCACTAGGGTTTTGCTCTCCATGGAGCAATACAAAGTCAATAAAGAGTTTAAGAACATATGCATGAAAACCATAAAGAAAACCCCCTTGTAGATCGTATCGATAGTCTTGTGAGCCGCACGTCTTCTCCAACGAATCCCTTGTCAAGTCTAGGGCACACCTCGCCGAATCGATGCCGACGAAAACTCCCCCAATAACTATCTTCCAAAAGATGTCGATGCCGATGCCGTATAATCGCCTCCAAAGACCTCCAAGAACCTGCCCAAACCCTAACCGAAAGCCCCCCAAAAGATAGGCAAGAGATAGAAGAGGGGAGGATCCACAAATTGAACTGAAAACGCGCTATTTATAGGCTGAAATCGCAGTTCCACACTCCCCTGTGGATTTTCTACACGGGCCTGCAGAATTTCCACATGCCCGTGTGGAAATTCTGTTTTGCTGATTTTCGGCAGACTGTGAACAGTAACTTGCTACATTATTTATGCACAGTATTAGCTACAGTAACTACTACAATATTCCGCCGAAATGCTCCCGAATTCATCATTCTTCATTGAGGCCATTGAATTGGACACACAATCAACGGTAGATCACGTCGCATCTTCACTTGAAACACATTGATGAAGCTCTTGATAATGTTGCACAAGTCGGAACATGTGAGTGTGACTGTCTTTGTGTCCTCCAAATCACGTATTCACTCAACCCCAATTGGAGTTTGGCACACACTCACATGTCTTTGAACACAACTTGTGCCTTGTTCCTTGCCCGGTCCAAGAACTCCCTCAACAATCACGTTCATGACCTATTCTTGCTCCTTCTTCTTTAAATCTTCTCCACAACCCTACAATGCACGAAAGAACACAAATACACACTAATTAGTGATTAAATCTGAGAAAAGTAATGCTCAATGTAAGATAATAATACTTCGTATTACTATAACACAAGAACTTATCAAACTCCCCCACACTTAAGCTTTTGCTTGTCCTTAAGCAAAAATAAAACGTGAAAGTACTTGGGAAGAACAATTGAAAGTGCTCGGCCTTAGGTTCACCAAAAATATGCAAAGGGAGCATTCTACAAGTAAGGGGAAATCAAAACATTGCATAAGGATATCACTGCTCTAGCTAAAAACATGAATCAAAAAGAACAATCAACTCGAAAATGTGTTAGTGTGTGTGGACTCACTCAAGACAACCCAAAAAGTACTTCTCAAACTCTTGTTAACAAGGACATATTTATATACAAAAAGAAAGGAAGTAGTAGCTTCACACAACCTCTAATGTAGCCCTTTCCTAGGCGGCCGCCAAAGGTGGCTTTCACGCTTTTGAGGAGGTAGCTCTTTCTACCGAGATAGTAGCTTTCATGCATCCCATGAGATAGCTCTTTCTCTCATTAGGGCATAACTTGTATCCGACTTATGAGAGTAGCTACATACTTCATAGGTGGTAGTTCTTTCCACCCCAAATGCATAAATAAAACAAAGCAAATATTCACAAACTCATATTTTTTTCCTTTTTTCATATTTTTTTTTCATTTTTTTCATCTTTTTCAATTTTTTTTTATATATGCATTTTCCAAAGTAAAACTAAAAGCTTACTAATAACGATGATAAATTTGTCCTTAAAAACTTCAAGCTTGAGTTTCCCAAAGATTCCAAGAGTGAGTTGTGCAATATAAGATAATCGAGAAAAAATTCCTTAAAATTCAAGTAAAAACTAGAGCATGATAAGATACAATTTTAAAAATTCTCCTAAACTCTAAGAATACAACCGTTGCAACTAAGGTGAACCGCCATAAGCTACATGAGCATAAGCAATTGAACGCACAAGTAAAGGTGTGTGCAAAGTGAACTCCCCCCCCCCCCCCACACACACACACTTAAGATGTACATTGTCCCCAATGTACGCATATAAGCACAATAAAAATATAGCAATCAAACAAAAATATGTGGGAATGGGCAATTGAAACAATACTCCCCTGAACTCCAAGTGTTGCGTTTGATGGAGCTATGTTTATTGAGAGTTGAGTCTCAATGGGTTGTGGAGCACACACGATCCCATGACCGTGCCCATGACTAGTACTCAAATTCCTTACATCCAAGACCATTTGCACGTATACACAAGGGGGTTCAGTGAAGCTCAATAAAAGTAAAATAAAAAACAAAAGAAACATAAAGCTAAAAACGCCTCAAGCGTCGGTGTCGTCTGCTATTGGTGCCGATGTTGCTGCTGTTGTTGATGGTGATCCTGTTGTTTGAAAAAGAAAAGAAGAGATTGACGAAGAAAAGGAGAAAAGATGCTTACCGACGAAATGGAAATCAAGAACTTCGAATATGGCCGGAAAATGACTTAAAACTCCTTAAATACCCGATTTCAGCTGATTTTCTGCCGCGACTCAGTACTATTTAAAGGAATATTTTGGGACTTTTTGAGGATCTTTTCCCCAGCTTCTTGAGAGTTCGCGGCTAGGATTTGGAGTGGAATTTGTGGAGGTTTGGAGCGAGTTCTCGACATCGACATCGAAGTCCGTTGGAAGATAGCTACTAGGGGAGCTTTCGTCGGTACCGATCCAACGAGGTGTGCCTTAGATTTGACGATTTGACAAGGGCTTGGTGAAGAGGACGAAGAGACCTCACAAGACCATCGCCACGCATCGCAAGAGGGTTTCATCTATGTTTTCTAGGCTTGACATTGTTTCTATGACTTTTATTATGTTTTCTTAATTGATGATTTTGATTGAGTTCCAATCTTGATTTCTTATTGTATTGATTTTCCCTTAGCCATGACACTAGTGTTGAGAATCATCTAGGTTATCTTTGAAGGTGTGACAACTTCTATAGGGGTTCGACTACTCGAGATTGGAGAGGGTCGAGAGGGTGAATCGTGAGGTAGCGAAACGTCCCCTTTCCTCTTCGGTGTGATTTTCCCTACCTCCGTGTTCCAAGAGTTCTTAGCGGTCATAGTAGAGCAAAGTTCTAGGAGATAAACTCCACTTGGACTTAGTTGCGCGAGCAACTGAGACTAGGGTTCTTTCGCCTGGACCAAAGGGTTAGAACTATACTTAGGGATAAGGCCTATCACTTGGAATCCTTAGAACGGCAAACAGTTCCACGTAGTGTGAGGCTTAGGATGATGGATTCCCCTGGGGCTTAGTTGAGAGATCGACAGAGTGAAGGGTTGAAGTGAAGCCTAATGCCGGGTATAGTGTTGGAGCTAGTCACGGTTGACCTTAGGTTTGGGACCGTGTGCTTTAGGATGTCCACGACTCATTAAACATCAATAGGAGAGTATAATTCATAGTCTTACACTAGAACATTAGTCCTAGGGGGAGCTTGTTCGGGTACCCTATTCTACATTGTTTGTTCCTTTCTTTACTCTTTGCTTGCACTCTCTTATCTTCCATATTTCTCTTTTATTTTCTTGCATACACATTGATTCTTCTCACCACATCGTATCACCCTAGCTAAATAGCAATTACCCTTGTTTCTAAACCCTACTCCTTGTGGATTCGACTACTCTCTTACCGGGGTACTTTATTACTTTAACAACCCGTACACTTTCGGGTCCCTATTACCCTTCTTATTCCGCCGTCAAACGAGCCTTGCCCTTACTCGCGTTGTCGCTGTCGGGCTTGCCACTCTTCCTCAGTGAGGAGTAGGCGGCCTCCTTCAGGCATAGGGTCATTAAGTTTACCTCGCTCGTCTACGACTAGGAGCCAGCCTGTGAGCTCTTCGATGGACAAGGTCTTGAGATCCACAAGCGATTCGATCGCCATAGCCATCATCTTATATGCGCGTGGCACGCTCCAAAGGAATTTGAGCACCGCCATGTGCTTAGTCACCGGATCGCCCAACACATCAAGGTCGTTGACGATTGTCATGAGTCGAATGGTGAAAGACTCCATTCCCTCGTCGTTCTTGAACGCGAGGTTCTTGAATTTGATCCGGTGTGTCTGCGCCTTAGCTTCTCGGATGAGCTCAACACTGACCTGCATGATTTTAAGTGTATCCCAAGCTTCCTTAGCGGTCTTCTTGCCACCAAGCATACGACCAGCTTGCATACGACCAGCTTACTCAATGTCGGTCCTCATGGTGATCACCTGGACCATCTTCAATGATTTCCCACAAGCCTTGGGCTTGCAGTTGTACCTTCATGGGGATCTCCTAATCTACGTAGTTGGTAGCGTGAGAGTTGGAATATGTGCCGCACAGTCGATCTCCCTAACAACCCGCTCCGCGATGCGCAGCTCGCCGCTACCATCGCTGCTAAGCTGTGTCTTGGGTGGAGACGAACTCACCCGTATTGTTTTTACTATTGCCGGAGCAGATCGAACACCATGAAGCTCTGATGTCACTTGTCGTTGTAGATCTTAGAAGAAACACACACACACACACACACACACAAGAAGCAATGGAATTTGCAGAACAGAAGAATTTTGGTGTTAAAAGAAACGTTCAGGTTTCTTGTTTTTCATTGTATTATTTATACTGAATACAAAAGCAACAGAAAAGAAAAAGTTCATGGCCACATGCCATCTCATTGTTGAGCTTTTGTTAAGGAGAGTCGAGGTTTCAGAGAAGAAGATAAGTGTGTGGTTGATGTAGAGAATATAGAGAAGTTTAAATATAACAGTACTTCACTTGCTTAACTATATTCAAAGAAGGATTACAACTTAAATAGAGCCAATAGTTGGCACATAGTTTCATGCAAACAAAAGTCATGATAATAGCAAAATATACAAGTTAAACTAAAACCAAACATAAAGTAATATTTGATAAAGCCTTTCATGTTCGTACACACATGAAAGGTTGACTATTCCTTTCCACTGCCTGCATTCTTATTCGTCCAGCCCACAAACAGCCACAAGTCTACAGTAGCATGCATTTGTCAATCACTTCTTTTCCTTGCACTCCATAACGCGAGCATCATTACACCCATTAGCTTCTTTATCACTTAGTTTTATATCACACTCAACATCCTCCTATGATTTGAAACACTGCATTCCTAACTCCATGCGCAAACTCAGATACTTCTGAATAGACGGTGCTTTTGTACATATGTCTGCTAGTTGCTCATTTGTGGGACAAAACTCCAAAGTTATGAAACCACTTGTAACTAACTCCCTTAACTAATGATACTTAATATCCATATGCTTTGTCCTACCATGCATGCCCTGATTTTAGCAATAAAAATTGCAGATTGATAGTCACATTTCAAGATTATTGAACCAATTGAAGTAATGCCAAAATCTTGAATTAATCTCCCAAGCTAGACTGCCTAACATGCCGCAGTTGTAGTCGCAACATACTCTGCTCAGTTGAAGATAAGGCAGTGCTCTCTTGCTTCTTTGATGCCCATGTAATTACACATGAACCAAGCTTGAAGATGATACCAGATGTGCTCCTTCGATCATCTGTTGACCCAGCCCAATCACTGTCAGTAAATCCAACCAAGTTGAAACTTTTGGACTGAGCATAGAAGACTCCCAATCCTTGTGTGCCTGCAATATATCTCAGTATGCGCTTTACTGCACCATGGTGTTGTATCGACGGCTTGCTCAAGAACTTGGATACCATGCTAACTGCATACATAATATCAGGTCGAGTATGTGTGAGATACATGAGCAGTCCGACTATGCTTCTATACCAAAATTCATCACAACTTGGTGTGCCATCATTCAACTTTAGTTTCTCATTTGAATTCATATGTGTTGGAGCTGGGTTGTAGTTGCTCATTCTAAATTTTTTTAAGCAAGTCTCCAGGATACTTGTTCTGTGAAATGTGAATACCCTTCATGCCTTGATTGATCTCAAGACCAAGAAAATAGTGCAGCAATCCAAGGTCTGACATTTCAAACCTCTACATCATGAGTTCCTTGAACTATCTGGACAAGCATACCAGCAACGCCTTTGAACCTCCCACCAGCTTCTTATATAAAGTTGGTTCATTGATACTCCTTTCAAAGCCCTATGAACATAAAAACTCATCAATTTTACTATACCAAGCTCGAGGAGCTTGGCGCATTCCATACAAGGCCTTGTTAAGCCTGTAGACAGTTGCTCTTTGCCTTGTACCATGAGGCCTTTGGGTTGTTGAATGTACACCTCTTCATTTAGTTCTCCATTCAGAAAAGCCGACTTCACGTCGATCTGAAAGACAGGCTATTGTCGTTGAGCAGCGACACAAAGAAACACCCGAACTATTTCCATTTTCACAACAGGTGCGATGGTTTCCACAAAATATATGCCTTGTGTTTGTGCATAGCCTTTAACAACAAGCCTCACCTTCCTTTTGACAATCATGCCATCAGCGTGTAGCTTTGTTCTATAAACCCACTTCAAATCGATAGCTTTCTTTTCCTCGGTAGCTTTGTGAGATACCAAGTTGAATTTCTTTCAATTGCCTTCATTTCGGTCTCCATTGCTTCTTGCCATTCAACCTCCTTTGTAGCCTCTGAATATGTCTCTTGATCTACTACTTTTAATACATAAGAGCATGAGTTATAAATATTTCTCATAGACTTATACCTCAATGGAGTAGATGAGCCTTCATCTTCATTGTTTGCATGTGAGCTTTGAAATGATGTTGAGGGCCCACCACCAATTTGTGTTTGATAAGTGCTCGTGTATAAGTAATACGAAGTATTCTTTTCTTACATTGAGCATTACTTTTCTCAGGTTTTATCATTAATTAGTGTGTATTTGTGTTCTTTTGTGCATGTAGGGTTGTGGAGAAAAGTTAGAGGAAAAAGAGCAAAATTAAGTCATGTCCGCTTTTGTTAAGGAGTTTCTTGGACCAAGCGAGGATCAAGGCACGAGTTCTAGACTTGTAGGTGTGTACCAACCTCCAATGTGCTCAAATTGTTCTATAATTTGGAGAGACACAAAGGCAGCCACACTCATAAAGTTTAACTCATGTAACATTGAAGAACTTCATCAATAAGCAGAAAAGAAGAAACGACATGATCTACCATTAGTTGTGCGCCCAACTTAACTTCCTCGATGAAGAAAATGAAATCGGGAAAAACTTAGGCACGAGTAATGTAGCAGTTATTGTAGAAAATCACTATAGTAAAATCAATGTAGCAGTTTCAACCTTTAAATACCGCGACTCAGATTTATTTTGGAGACTTTTAACCAATCTTTCGCCCAACATTGGGAGAGCTCACGGCTAAGGTTCGGAGATGATTTTGGGAGGATTTTGGAGCGTTCTACGCCATTGACATCGACGTCCTTTGAAAGATAGCTATTGGGGGAGCTTTCGTCGGCATCGATTCGGCGAGGTGTGTCCTAGGCTTGACAAGGGACTTGGTGGAGAAGACGAAGCGGCTTCACAAGACCATCGCCACCCATCACAAGGGAGTTTTATTCATGTTTGCTATGCTTTTTGTTTCAAATACTTTGATGATTTTGTATAGCTTCATGGAGAGCTAAACCCCTTGTGGGTATTCAGACTTGTAAACCCTAGGATGACATTGTTTCTATTACTTTTATTATGCTTTCTTAATTAATGCTTTTAATTGAGTTCCAATCTTGTATGATAATTGCATTGATTTTCCCTTAGCCGTAACACTAGGGTTGAGAGTCATCTAGGTTATCCTTGGAAGGTGTGACAACTTTTATAGGATTAGACTACACGAGATTGGAGAGGGTCGAAAGGGTGAGTCGAGAGGTAACGAAACGTCCCCTTTCCCTTTCGGCGTGATTTTCCCTACCTCCATGTTCGAAGAGTTCTTTGTTGTCAAAGTAGATTGAAGTGCTAGGAGATGAACTCCCCTGGGGCTTAGTTGCCCAAGCAACAAAGTGAAGGGTTGTAGTGAATCCTAGTGCTAGGGCTTAACTGAGACTAGAGTTCTTTCGCTTGGACCAAAGGGTTAGAACTATACTTAGGAACAGGGTCTATCACTTGGAATCCCTAGAACCTCAAGCAGTTCCACGTAGTGTGAGGCTATAGGAGATAGACTCACTTGGGGCTTAGTTGAGATATCAACAGAGTAAAGGGTTGTAGTGAATCCTAGTGCCGGGCATAGTGTGGGATCTAGTCATGGTTAACCTTAGGTTTGGGACCGTGTGCTTAAGGATTTCCACGACTCATTAGATATCAATTGGAAGGTATAATACTAGTCTTGCACTAGAAACATTAGTCCTAGGGAGAGCTTTGTCCTAGTACCCCATATTTGCATTGATTACTTCCCCTTACTCTTTTCCTGCACTCTTCTTTCTTTCATATTTCTCTTTCTTTTATTGCACACACATTGTTTTCACTCACCATCATTACTTCCACACTAGCTAAGTAGCAACTGCTCTTGTCTTGAATCACTACTCCCTGTGGATTCGACTACCCACTCACCGGGGTATTATTACTTCGGTAACCCGAAAGGGTGTTGTCAGTGTTAGTTCTCTCTCTTTCATAGTGGCATGAGTCTCCTCCTTTAAGCCTTGAAAAATTTGTCTTTGTTCTCCTTGGATTGGAATCTCCCAAGACCACCTTACACCTTCATCAAACTTTGCATTCCTGCTCACAAACATTTTTCTAGTTATAGGATTAAACAACCTATAAGACTTAGATACAATGCAGTAAGCAACAAATACAAGTTTCTCCGATTTGGCATCTAGTTTCCTAAGATGCTTTGAATTAATCATCATGTAGGCCAAACAACCAAAGATTCTTAGATGCTTTATTGAAGGTCTCATGCCAATGAGTGCTTGATAGGGAGTTTCTCCTTGCACTGCTTTTGTTCGAGACCTATTGATCAAATAGACAGTTGTTGACATAGCCTCAGCCCAAAGAAAATTTGGAACTTGATTCTCCTTCATCATGCTTCAGACTATCTCCATCACAGTCGTGTTCTTCCTTTCAACTATACCATTCAACTCAGGTGTGTATGGAGGTGTGAGTTCTCTTTAAACACCTTCTACATAATATTTGGTGAATTCTTTTGATGTAAACTCCCCTCCGTTGTCTGTTCTAAGGCACCTTAACTTCTTTCCCAAATGATTTTCTACATGCCTTTTGAACTTCAGAAACTCTTCAAAAGCTTGTGCCTTTCTCCTGAGAAAATATACCCAATTGTACCTGGTATAATCATCCATGAATAGGAGAAAGTATAGGTTTCCTTCGAGTGATTCCTTCTGCATTGGGCCACATATATGAGTGTGTAAGAGCTCAAGTGCTACCTTAGAATGATTCACTCCATTGCTAAAAAATGAATGCCTAGCCTGCTTGCCAATAATGCATCCTTCACAAATACTTGTGAACTCTATGCTTGGGAGTCCACTCACAAAGCTTCCTTTATGCAAGCTCTGCAATCCCTTAAAGTTCAAGTGTCCAAACCTCTTATGCCAGAGTATGGAGGTTATATGGTTGCTTGTTGCGATGCTTACTTTCCCAACTTGATCAAGTTCTAGAAGGAACATGTGGTATTTGGTTATAAGTACTGCAGCAACTTGCACTCCTATTTTTTTATCTTTAATGAAACAACCTTCTTCATCAAATGACTATGTTGCCAGACCTCATCAGTTGTCCTACACTTAATAGGTTATGTGCGAGATGAGGAACGTATTGAATGTCATTTAGAACCCTCATCTTACTTGAGCTTTCTTTGATCATCACTGCTCCCTTGCCAGCCACTTGTAGCTCTTTATCATCTCCTGGCTTCACAGATTGGTCTCTTATCTCTACTAGATCATGAAATGAGTTTCGATTGCTGGACATGTGGTTTGAACAACCACTGTCCACAACCATCACCAAGGTTAGCATGATTCTTCACCATAAACACGTTGCTAACCTCTGTATGTTTAGCCATGCTAGTCTCCTTGTTTATGAACCAACATTAGGCTTTCTTATACCCATATCTCTTGCAATTATAGCATTGCACTTGCCTTCTATTTAGCATGTTTCTTTCTTGGACTTCTTTCAGGTCAGTACCTCTACCTCTTCCTCTGCCTGCACCTCTTCCTAGAAATGGTCCTCTACCTCGACATCTGCACAGTTGCCTCTCACCATCTCTGCTTTGGCCTCCATTTGAAGATAGTAATATAGCCTTTGCTCTTGGACCTTCTGTCCTAGCTTGGAGTACACTTTCTTCACTCCCAGTGCTTGCATGATTCATTCTATCTTCGTGTGATTGCAAGGACCTGCTCAACACATCAATGGTGAGCTCGTAAAGATCATTTGACTCCTCAATAGCTGCAACAACATGTTCAAACTTAGATAATAGAGTTCTCAATACCTTGGCAGCAATAGCATTTTCAGTTACTTCTCATCCATAGTCTCTCAACTAGTTGACAACATCCAACACTCTTGGCACATAGTCCTCGATGGTTGCATGAGTTTTCATCCAACTGGTTTCGAATTGATGCCACAACCTCTGCTTTCTCACAGAGATAATTTTGGCAAATCTTTGGAACTCATTCTTCAAAAAAGTCCATGCTCCATGTGCAGTTGTAGAGGTTTTCACCCTTGAGAACACTTTCTTATCCAGTAATTAAAGGATGAGAAAGAGAGCCTTGTAGTCTTTCTTCTGATTCTCCTTCAACCTTCCTTCAACCTCATCTTTGTCATGGAAACCATCCTCAACTATCTCTCATACCTCCTGGGATTCAAACAAAGCCCGCTTCAAAATACTCCAGTGATCATATGCCTCTTCGGTGAAGATTGGAACCACCGGTTGTGAGACATTCACCATGTTGCAGCTACTCTTGCCATAACCTAATTTCCTTATACCACTATTGGACTTTTGTTAAGGAGAATGGAGGATTCAGAGAAGAAGACAAGTGAGTGGTTGATGTAGAGAATAGAGAAAAGTTTAAAGATAACAATACTTTACTTGCTTGACTGTATTCAAAGAAGGATTACGACTTAAATAGAGCTAAAAGTTGGCACATAGTTTCATGCAAACAAAAGTCATGATAAAAGCAAAACATACAAGTTAAACTAAAACCAAACATAAAGTAATACTTGATAAAAGCCTTTCATGTTCATACACACATGAAAGGTTGACTATTCCTTTCCACTGCCTACATTCTTATTCGTCCAGCCCACAAACAGACACAAGTCTACAGTAGCATGCATTTGTCAATCACTTCCTTTCCTTGCACTCCATAGGCCAAGCATCATTACACCCAATAGCTTCTTTATCACTTAGTTTCATATCACACTCAACACTCACGATCAGCTTACCACTAATTCAACTATCCTAACAAACAGCTAACGACTCGGTAATGAAGCAACATTCACAGACTGGACATGCATAATTTGCTAAAATAAATAAGTATTAACTTAATGACATCCACGTGTAACGAGATTAACCAACAGATACTGCAAGTGGTTGAAACATCTTGACAAAACAAGTACTGAAGCTCAGAAGGTTGATTCTACTAAAAAAACTATTAGAATGTTATCAGCCAGGATAAGAGTAGCAATCCAGGTTGTATAGTTCATATCAAATAAGATAAATAAGGTAAGGAATGAAGAACTATGGCCTCAGATCTGTGAAGTGTTCAAGGGTATGGGTTCTTCCTGATTACTATTTATTTATTTGTAACGGGTGTCACGCATGTGCATGTCTAGTGCTTTATAAAATAAGAGCTTTTCCTTTTAGTTTTGAATTGTATTCTTTCCATCAATCCTAGCTTTTTGGGTATTGGTCTATTTATTTTTTTATGCTTACACCAAAAGACCATGCTTGACATTTTATTGACTGAAAAATCTCAGACTATTTCATTGTGATTTGGAGACACAACATATCTTGATCAATTTGCAAATCCATTAGATATACACCAATGTCATTGCTTTCACATTGTTTGAACTTGACACAATCACAAAGAGCTTCCGTTCAGATTATGTTCTTGGTGAATGTGGATTTGGACTGTGTACAAAGGTTACATTGATGAGAATGTGAGGGTTGGACTGAAACCTCTTCCAGTTGCTATCAATGTCTTGAACAAGGATGGGTGTCAAGGACATAGAGAGTGGCTTGTAAGTATATTTTTCAATCTTCCATTGTGTTCTCAGGCTTATCTATTTGGCTTTTTATCATGTTTGCTTGTTTGATGGTTTCTTCTTTCCTAGAGTTATGATCCGCTAACATCATATTGTCGTGGTGAGCTTCCCTTTCATTTACTGCTCGCCTTCGACATAGAACTTCTATGCTTATGTTCCACAATAAGTTACATGAGTTTGATACAATATTTATTAATTAGTGAAATCATGAAAAGGAAAAAATTTTACAGCTTTGTGTGATGAGGTGGACTGTGAACTTTATTTCATCCATTTTTAGCAAGATAGCTATAAAAGGTACTTTTGTGGAAATCTTCATCTTTTTTATATGTTGACAACATCATACTATTCCTTGAAGAAACTTATTTTGTTTTCCCATTGAACAGTTGTGGAGAAAGTTGAAGTTAGAATTTTTTGCTGCATTAAGGAACACAATTGTGGCAAAAGACCTTGATCAGGTATTTGTTCCCCTTTGTATTCATAAAAATTCATTTTGTTCCCAAAGTATGCTTTTGGAGAAGTTACAAGAAATTGGTGAATATTGAGAATGCATTTTGTTCTTAGACAATTAGTGGTTCATCTAGACATCACACATGAATGCTTAGGGAGAACAACCAATTAAAATAAGAATAATTGGGTGATGCACATACATAAAAAGCACACCAGTTCATACTTGGTCCTTGAGTTTAGTCACAAGATGTGAATCTTCAGGTAGACATGCAGAGCTTCAAATAGGCTCTCCGGTCATCATTATCGAAGCACCACCAGCCTTAAAGACTGCAGCTTACATGCCTTCATTGAGAGTTAACACTGGTCAAATCAAGCCCAAAGATGTGGGAATGTACAATTAATTATGTCGTCGTATCATTATATAATTTTATGATAATATATGTTTGATTTGCATCTAAAATAATACAAGATTGTCGCAAGAAAACTAAAAGATGTATGGGATGTTCATTTAGCAATGGGGACATATCTTTTGGATGGGAAGCATTTTAAACCATTAAAGATTGATGAATGAAGGATTGCATCAACTAAAGGTCCTCTTATGCATCTTCAGGACTTTTGTAATGTTTTCTAGCCATTAAGCTCATTGTAAACAATATTATATTTGCATTCTCTACATTGCCTAGTATTTCCAAACAATCCATTAGCCATAATGTTTTTATTGCTAGCCAAAAGATGTTGAAGAAGTTGACTAAAGGAATGTATATGTATTGTTAATTCAATAAAATGATTTTTGTCTAACAATTCAAAAAAAAAATTTTGATTGGTGTAATTCAAAAAATTTTAAATAAATTTAATTTCAGATAAATTATTTTTTTCACAGAATAAACAAAAGCATACTGAAAGTCGTAACAAACAAATTTTGCCAAAAATTGTGCGGAATAACCTGCAAAAAATGTAGTATATAAAATCCTATGAAAAAACTGTGCCAAATACTTAACCAATAAAACCATGGCAAATATGGAACCAAAGTCCGTGCCAAAAATCAATGTTAGGACCTGTTTGGATGTAAAATAAAAAAATATAGCATAATTTTATTATGCAGGAAATGCAACTGATTATTACAGAAATTATGGCATATTTTATTTCTACAGAATAGGTGTTTGGGAAACAAAATAAAAAATTATTACATAAATTATTCCTAATTTTTTCTTACAGAATAAGTGTTTGTTTTGCATAATAAATAATTATTACATAATAAAAGTAGCCGTTGGATTATAACCGTTGGAAATTAAAATTTGAAAAATAGTCGTTCAAAATATAACCGTTATAATTATAGCCGATGTCATTTCCCCCTATTTATACACAAGATGATTTCTTTGCATTATACACATACTTCTTTTTCTTCAGTTGAAAAACTACATAGTTCTAACCATTGTTTCATCATGGATTCCTTAAATCTTTGGAGGAAAAAAAATGAAGAAGATGATCTATTAATGCTCAGCTATTGGTCGAGATAATGTCCAGCGAGTTCCACAAGTGCAGAACATCACATCTATTCTTACAAGTGCTGCATATGTACAAGAAATTCTTGAAGGTCATGAAGAACGTTGCAAAAGAGAATTTGGTATGGATCCTTATATATTTGAAGCATTGGTTGATCATTTAAGAGAAAAATCTCTCCTCTGCAACTCAAAACGGACAACAGTCAAGGAGCAACTAGCAATGTTTATGTACACTCTTGCTCATAATGCTAGTAATAGTGATTTCAACATTCTGCAGAAATGGTTAGTCGTTATTTTAATAAAGTACTTAAAGCTGTAAATGGACTTGCTTGTGAATACATACAACCTCCATCGACAATGACATCATCATCATTTAAGTTTCCTAGTTGACTTATCAGTATTTGCCATTCTTTGATTTCATGACATTTCATCTTCATGGATAGCTTTTGATTGAGTGAGAACCAAAACCATCTATCAGCTATAACCAATATCTTATTACCATTCTACAATGTATTTGACTTCACAATTCCTTCAAAGCAAGAAAATGATGGATGAGATTCAATTAGTTCTTTCTTTATTTTCCACCATGCGTTGTCAGTAACACTTTTTACAGATCTTAAAGCTGCAGATGGGTATTCAGAGTAATTGTAGAATAACCAGCATCGCATGATGTACCAAATAAGATGATGATCATAAATAATAAATAGAGCATCTATTAAATTTCTTGCCTCACTCCAATGTTAATATTAACATAACTGCAGAAGGTGAGATGAATTTGAGAGTGACACACAAGTTATGCAGACTCACAAAAAGCTGGACATCATAAAGCTCCTCCATATCATAATCATTTATAATTATTAGAAAGCATTATCAACACACACACACACACACACACACACACACATATATATATGCATTTTAGAAATGTCTGAAAAATTTGTAATGAAGTCAAGAACTTCAACTCATCGATGACAATGTGCAATAAGTATGAATACAGGAAAGACCTCCAAATGTGTTTTACAACAACAACTGCAGTTTGAGAACTAAGAACTAAATGAGACAGTCTAATTAGTGTAATGCATCTAATCACAAGTATAAGTGGCAGATAAGTATCAGTGAATCACTCTGTCAGAAAAAGAAAAGAAGTCATAGATATACATTATTGGCTTTTGAATTAGAAACGAATATGGTCCCCCAAATTCAACCAGTGATTATGATAAAATAAAGCAACACAAGATCAACTTTTAGATTGCATGTTACCTTATCATTAATGAGCGTAGATCACATTTGCAGAAACATAAGGGAAACTTCATTTTCTGACCCATTTATTCTCTCAATTCAATGCAACCATAAGCAATTTTGAATGTGGTCTTACCATAAAACAACCAAGCATAGGTTCAGTTTGCAGCTTATGATGCTACAATCTGTAAGATAACTACATACAGAAAAAGTTTGATCTGTCATTTTGGATTTGTGAATTCACAACACTGTCTTCACAAGAAAAAAAAATGATGTATTATTCTCTCACTTGTTGATGAAGCAAATGGCATAGATCAAAGTAGATAACTAATCTACAACTTAACTTTTAATCTAATTCTAGGTCCTATGATTAGCAACTATCTGGTATTATAAGCACATTCATTCAAAACATTGGCATACTTCATAAATTAAATCACAATGTCATGCAAAGATAGTCTGCCAATTCAAAAGAATCCCAAAACCACAAAATGGAAGAATCTAATTCTGCTCGCTTGTCGAGAGTACGATGAATTTGTGGGGGAATTTGTGATTGAATTGATTTGTGAGTGAGATCACTGATGAACATTTACGCAACTTATCATGTGCTAGAAATCAAAAGGATAGATAGTGTAATCATTGTCAACTAATTTCCTACTATTCTCATAGTTGAAACAATACCACCAAAGATGGATTCATGAAGCCAAACTCAGATGGAAAAATGGTTTTTTCCATCTGGATTATGGTTGTTCATAACTTTGTAATCTGACCAAATTACAAATTCATGAACACATAATAATTATGAAAGCTTTCCAAAAAAAAAAAAAAAAAAAAAGAGAAGAAAAATATCGGTCTCTCCTATCCCCTCTTTCCATTGAACCTCAACACCGCCTTCTCCCCTCTTTCCGTTGAACCTCAACACTGGCTTCTTTGATCCAGACGTCGATGATGCTTCTCCAGTCATGGATGTGAGAAGGAGGATGAGGAGGGGGTTGCAGAACTGAGAAGAAGTCTCTCCGATCCAGACGCTGACGATGCTGCTCAGGCGGAGGAAGATGCGGGATCGGGGATGAGGCCGCGGAAGATGGTTGAGGAGAGGATGACGGCGGTGGAGAGACGGCGGAGTGGCTAGACAGATGAGTTGAAGAAGAGGAGACCGAGAGAGAGAGAGAGAGAGAGAGAGAGAGAGAGAGAATGAAAGAATGAGAATGAGAGAAACGCAAGCTTTCCCGATTTTTGGCATACAAAAATATTTCAGTTTGACTGGAATATTTTTTTATGTCAAATTTCCCACTTTATGGCAGAAATTTATAGTATAAAATAGCTACCCAAATAGTCATTATGCCATAATTTGATCACAATGTTATATTATGCCATAATGTACAGATTATGGCATAATATGGTGTTATCCAAACAGGGCCTTAATGTTTGGCACAATAGTAAAACCATACCAAAACAGTGTCAAAATTTGGTACGATATAAAAAGATGGCGCCCAAATTTATTTGTAACCATTCTATAGGCATGGTTATTTTTTGGTGCCAAATACGGTGCCAAAGTCAATTTGGCATGGTTTTTAAACTCATTTCCGTGCCAGTTCTATCGTGCCAATTTAGAAATTTTCTTGTAGTGTTGAAGAAGTTGACTAAAGTAATGTATAGGTAATGTTAATTCAATAAAATGATTTTTGTTTAGCAATTCAAAAAAAAATTTGATTGGTGTAATTCAAGAAAATTTAAATAAAGTTAATTTCATATAAATTATTTTTTTCACAAAATAAACAAAAGCATGCTGAAAGTCGTAACAAAAAAATTTGCCAAAAACTGTGCCGAATACCCTGAAAAAAAAATGTAGTATATAAATCGTATCAAAAAATTTGCCAAATACTGAACCAATAAAACCATGCCAAAACCATGGCAAATATGGAACAAAAGTTTGTGCCAAAAATCAATGTTAATGTTTGGCACAATAGTTAAAAACATACCAAAACAGTGACAAAGTTTGGCACGGTGTAAAAAGACGGTGCCAAAATTTATTTGTAACCATTCTATAGCCATGGCTATTTTTTAGTGCCAAATACGATGCCAAAGTCAATTTGGCACTGTTTTTAAACTCATTTCCTTGCCAATTCTATCGTGCCGATTTAGAATTTTTCTTGTAGTAAAAGACCCAAGATAATAGAAATCAAAATATGTTGTTGAAAGAGCCAGCTTATTATTTTGGTGCCGGGAACTTACCATGGGATGATTGACTGGAGCAGTTGGTGCTAGTGTTGGTACTAGAGAATATCCTGCATGAAAATAAAGTTTAATCATAGAAATTTTTAATATAAGAATGGTAAAAAGAGAGAAAGATGACAATGAGATAATATAGAGACCTAAGTTCCATGCATGGAGAGAATGGTGAAAATGAGAAGGCGTAGGAGAAGTATATGGAATTTGATGGGCATCATGTTGATCTTAAGCATGTCACATAATTCGAAGAATCCCCCAATATGACTGTTAGGATCCACGTTTCATAATCCATGGACTTGTACTGAATTCTAAACCATCTATACAAACATAGGCTTAAACTCAAAGTTGTTTGCTGAGAACCATCAAGAGTGGGGTGAGCATAATTGGAAAGGGTCCTATATGGGTTCCCTTGATCAGTCATGGTGTCTAACTGCTCTTCCTCAACACTCACTATCAAAGATGCTATTTCATTTAGTAGAGTTGTTCTCAATTTGGTTCCAATCACTATTTCTACACTACTCTCGCTTTCTGCTAGTCTTGGTGCTTTGCCCTTTGGTGGCATACACTAAAATCAAACAAGAGAGAAAGAATCAGAAAACAATAAAGAAAAACAAAAGAATTACAAAGAAGAAAGAAAAGAAAAGAAATGGTTAAAGTTACAGATAATCAAGTGTTCCTAATTTCACTATTCTTCCCTAGCAACGATGCCAAAAACTTGATAGAGACTCAAGTGTATATGCCGATCGCATAATAAAATGTGCGTAAGGCAGAGTGTTGGTCCACAGGGAAGGAGATGAATACTAGTAATGACTCTATACCCAAAAAATTAGCCTAAAAGATTACATGATGTGTGTGAGAACAAAAACAAGTGAAAACAAGGAAATAGGGAGGTAATAGGAGATCAAGGAAGAAAGCGATGTCCGGGCATAGCATCCCTCTAGGGTTATGAGGCATAGGACAATGGTTGTCTAAATATGCAATCCTATTTGATCTAAAAGGTTTCCAGAAATATACAAAACACCGATTTCTCAGGTGAAGTGTAACAGAATAGGTGTAGAGCTAATACAGACATCCACACAATCGCATTAACACTCTATGAAACCTTATTGTGGACTAATGACAATCTCTTAAGTAGATAATCTCCCCCTAAAGAAAGATATTACCCCTAATTCGAATACAGAGCTGAAATGCGATTTCTCCTAAAATCCATTACACATGATTGCAAAGAGCACGGAAATCATCATCAATCCACTCGGAAGGATTGTGGGAGACAAAGTCTCCTAGATACCATAACCAGAGGTGTATATACTATCCTCTCAAATTGTCGTAAGTCTATGCTAGGTGGGAATTTATTCTCGTCGCGTAGCAATACCGAGTATGTTTGCTAGGGCTTTCGCCTTGTTAGCAATCATGCATTCAATCACACAATTAGACTCAAATATAAATGATTACAAATAAGAAATCAATTAAACATCAAAGATCCAACAACCAAAGTCAAAGATATAAATTATAGAGTTCAACTATGGCCAAACATCTACAAATTAGCCCTCCATTAATGGAGGGCAAACATTCAAGATACAAATCATGGAGGAAAGCATGAGACCCATGAAAACCCTTTCTCAATCATGTTGATGAAGAATCGCCTGTGGAGCCCTAGGTAAGCTTCCACACATGTCGCTAAGATGAGCTTGATGGCTACGATCTTCAGTCCCCTTGAAGTATAGTTGAATCCCTCTTGAAATTGCTCCCTAGATGCTGGAGATTCACCCTTTATCTTCCTTAACCTCTCCTCTAAGAATCACCCCAAAGAATAAAAGAATATAATAGAAGATGTCCTAAAAATCCTCATAAGTTTTATTTATACCCGATTGCTTACGAGCGTAAGGCTAGGGCATAAGAGAACTGGAGAAGATTTTTGTGAGTCTTACGAGATGACTTGCGGCCGTAAGCCCTGTTCATAAGGTCTTCTGTTTATATTGCGGTCCAGCTTATGGCAATAAGCGTTGGATCATAAGCTTCATTGTTCTGCTCCTTGCGACCGCCCTTATGGGTGTATGCTAGGATCGTAAGCTCCTCTGATGGTCCTTACTGGCATTCTTATAGGCGTAAGCCTTGCTCGTAAGGTCCTTTGACTTGGCTCTGAATCCACCTAGTTTGCTTTGTTCTTTTGGAATTGACTTATGCCATTAGGTCGACCGTAAGCTGCCTGTAAACCACCTAGTTTGCTTTGTTCTTGTTCTAATGATGCTGAGAGAGCTCCAACTTCATCGTTTAAGGTTTGAATTATAGAGTTTGCCTCTCTTTCATCTTTAAGCCCTACCCTAATCCTGCTAATGCACATCACACTATATTTAGCATTGAATTATATAATATGGTTCTAATACATGCCAATTGAGTGTGCAAATTGATATAAAATACATGAATATTGTACACTCATTAATTTTCTTGCACATTCTTTCTTTTCTTTTGGTGCAAGATTTAGTGTTTGATTCAATTGATATGTGTTCTGTTCCACGCATATGTTAGTGACCTAAATATTGGTCGTCATTTTTGGACGCATGGACTTTGTACCCTGCCATGTTGCTTAGCATCACACTTCTTGATTAAAGCCATTATATTCAGTTATGTTATACTGGTGATCCATAAGAATTTGATAACTATTGGCCATATAATAATTTAATACATTTCTTGGAAGATTACACTTTTCTTGAAAGGTATTGATAGATGTCTGACTTGGCAAGATTGTGTTAAACTTTTTACCATGTAGGCATGATTTTAGTAGAACAACCATGGTTCCACTTGTGAGATGAAAACTTGGCTCACTAAAAATCAATCAGAACATTGGGAAATAACTGGTGTAGTTGCTTTGTCACAGTTCCAAATCAAGGTTTGATATTTGATTGATTGTGGTTTACTCTAAATGATTCCACTTTCCAGCTTCTCTACAGCTTAACCATTAGGCCCACAAGCAGCTTATAAGCAGTTGGGTATAAATAGAACTTATAAGGATTTTTAAGGCATCTTCTATTCTATTCTTCTATTCTTTAGGGCAGATTCTTGGGGGTGAGGTTGAGTAAGAAAATAGATGAATCTACAACACTTAAGGAGCGATTTGGAGAAGGATTCAGATCTACATTCAAGAGGATCAAAGATCATAGCTGTCAAGTTCATCTTGCCGGTGTGCATGGAAGCTTCTTCGGCCATTCTTCATTCTAGGGATTGAAAAGAAGGTTTTCATGACTTTCATGTTTTCCTCCATTATTTGTATCTTTAATTCTTGCCCTCTATTAATGGAGGGTTAATTTGTAGATGTTTGGGCATAGAGTAAGAAAAGAGATGAATCTACAACACTTAAGGAGCGATTTGGAGAGGGATTCAGATCTACATTCAAGAGGATCAAAGATCATAGCTGTCAAGTTCATCTTGCCGGTGTGCATGGAAGCTTCTTCGGCCATTCTTCATTCTAGGGATTGAAAAGAAGGTTTTCATGATGTTCATGTTTTCCTCTATTATTTGTATCTTTAATGCTTGCCCTCTATTAATGGAGGGTTAATTTGTAGATGTTTGGGCATAGAGTAAGAAAAGAGATGAATCTACAACACTTAAGGAGTGATTTGGAGAGGGATTCAGATCTACATTCAAGAGGATCAAAGATCATAGCTGTCAAGTTCATCTTGCCGGTGTGCATGGAAGCTTCTTCGGCCATTCTTCATTCTAGGGATTGAAAAGAAGGTTTTCATGACTTTCATATTTTCCTCCATTATTTGTATCTTTAATGCTTGCCCTCTATTAATGAAGGGTTAATTTGTAAATGTTTGGGCATAGTTGAACTCTAGGTTTATTTTCTTGACTTTCGTTATTGAATCTTTGATGCTTAATTGATTTCTTATTTTCAATCATATCTATTTGAGTCTAACTGTGTGATTGAATACTTGATTGCTACTTGTCGCGAAGGAATTTCCAGCTAGCATAGACTTACTACAATTCGAGAGGATTGTGGGTACACCTCTGGTTAGGGTATCTAGGAGACTTTGTCTCCTACAATCATTCCAAGTCGATTGATGATAATTCATGTGCTCTTTACAATCATGTGGAGTGGATTTTAGGAGAAATCACACCTCTACTTTGTATTCCGATTAGGGGTAATATCTCCCTTAGGGGAGAGAATATCTACTTAAGAGATTTCATTAGTCCACAATAAGATTTTATAGAGTGTTAATGTAATTGTGTGGATATTTGTATCAGCTCTGTACCTATTCAGTTACACTTCACCTGAGAAATCAAGGTTTTGTATAATTCTAGAAAAATTTCAGTTCAAATAGGATTGTATGTTTAGATAACCATTGTCCTATGCCTCATAACCCTAGAGGAATGCTATGCCCGGACATCGCTTTCTTCCTTGATTTCTCACCTATTACCTCCTGTATTTTCTTATGTTCATCTGCTTTTAATCATACACACATCATTCTATAGTTTAGGCTATTTTTTGGGTATGGAGTCATTACTAGTATTGACCTTCTTCCCTATGGACCGATACTCTGCTTTACTCACATTATTATTACACGATTGACACGTACACTTGCGTCCATATTACAAAGAGCACGGAGATTTTCACTAACCCACTGATAAGTGCTTGTGTTATAGTAATACGAAGTGTTATTGTCTTACATTGAACATTACTTTGCTCAGATTTTATCATTAATTGGTGTGTATTTGTGTTCTTTTGTGCATTGTAGGTTTGTGGAGTAAGCTTATTGAAGAAAGAGAAAAATTAGGTCATGTTCGCCATTATTGGGAAGTTCTTGGACCAAGCAAGGAACAAGGCATGAGTCTAAACTTGTGGGTGTGTGCCAACCTCCTTTGGAGGGGCACAAAGGCAGTCACATTTACAAAAGTCTAAACAGTGTAGCATTAGAGAACTTCGCCAATGAGGAGAAGGAAGCAATCGACATGATCTACCGTTGATTATGTGCCCAATTCAACGGCCTCGATGAAGAACATGAAATCGGGAGCATTTTATGCGTGCGTACTGTAGCAGTTACTGTTCACTGCGCGCCAGAAAACCGATTCCAGAGAATCTACACGGGCGTGTGGAAATTCCGCACGGCCGTGTGGATGCCCGATTTCAGCCAATTTTTTCGGGATTTTTCAAGGATCTTTTTTCCCAACTTCTGGAGGGTCGCAGCTAGGATTTGGAGAGGACTTTGTGGAGGGTTGGAGACTGTCTATGGCATCGACATCGAAGTCCGTTGGAAGATAGCTATTGGAGGAGCTTTCGTCGGCACCGACCCGGCGAGGTGTGCCCTAGGCTTGACAAGGGGCTTGGTGGAGAGGACGGAGTGGCCTCACAAGACCACCGCCACACATCACAAGGGCGTTTCATCTACGTTTTCTATTCTTGTTTATTCATATACATTGATGGATTTGTATAGCTTCATGGAGAGCTAAACCCCTTGTGGGTATTCGGACTTGTAAACCCTAGGATGGTATTGTTTCTATGACTTTTATTATGCTTTTTAATTGATGAATTTAATTGAGTTCCAATCTTTATTGCTTGTTATATTGATTTTCCCTTAGCTGTGACACTAGGGTTGAGAATCATCTAGGTTATCCTTTGAAGGTGCGACAACTTCTATAGGATTAGACTACTCGAGATTGGAGAAGGTCGAGAGGGTGAGTCGTGAGGTAGCGAAACGTCCCCTTTCCCCTCCGCTGTGATTTTCCCTACCTCCGTGTTCCAAGAGTTCTTAGCGGTCAAAGTAGAGCGAAGTGCTAGGAGATGAACTCCCCTGGGGCTTAGTTGCGTGAGCAACAGAGTGAAGGTTTGTAGTGAATCCTAGTATTGGGGCTTAACTAAAACTAGGGTTCTTTCACCTTGACCAAATTAAGGGTTAGAACTATACTTAGGGACATGATCTTTCAATTGGAATCCCTAGAACGTAAAGCAATTCCACGTAGTATGAGGCTTAGGAAAATGGACTCTCCTGGGGCTTAGTTGATAGATCAACAGAGTGAAAGGTCGTAGTGAAACCTAATGCTGGGGGCATAATGTTGGGATTAGTCACAGTTGACCTTAGGTTTGGGACAGTGTGCTTAAGGAAGTCCGCGACTCATTAAACATCAATAGGAGAGCATAATACATTGTCTTACACTAGAAACATTAGTCCTAGCTGGAGCTTGTCCGGGTACCCCATTATACATTGATTGTTCCTCTCTTTACTCTTTGCTTGGACTATCTTGTCTTCCATATTTCTCTTTTACTTTCTTGCACACATATTGATTCTTCTCACCATCGTATTTTCACACTAGCTAACTAGCAAATTCTTTTGTCTCTAATCCCTACTTCCTGTGGATTCGACTACCCTCTCACCGGGGTATTTTATTACTGTGAAAATCCATATACTTTCGGGCCCCTGTCACCCACTCAGAAGGATTGTGGGAGATAAAGTCTCCGAAGTACCCTAACCAGAGATGTACCCACTATCTTGTCGAATTGCAGCAAGTCTATGCTAGGTGGGAATTTCTTCTCGTCACACAGCAATACCAAATATGATAGCTAGGGCTTTCACCTCATTAGAAATCAAGCATTCAATCACACAATTAGACTCAAATAGATATGATTGCAAATAAGAAAATAATTAAAGCATCAAAGATCTAACAACTAATGTCAATGAAATAAACCCTAGAGTTCAGCTTTGCCCAGGCATCTACAAATTAGCCCTTCATTAGCAGAGTGCAAGCATTTAAGGTACAAATTAGCCCTTCATCTCTTATCCCCCACAAGAAAGAATTATTTGGGACAAAAGAAATTGTGGGTTGGGGGTTGAAGCCATCCAATGACCCACCTATGCCGAGGTTAGACACGTCCCAACCAAAACTATTTCCTTGGAGGCCGAAACGATTCTTGTGGGTAATTAAAGGAAAATTGACATTGGTTGAAGAAGGAGATGTGGGTAGGAGGTTTACACCCCCCAAGGCCCCACCCATGCCAAGCTTAAGATTTTTTCAACCTTACTTATTCTCTTGGAGGCCAAAACAAGCTTTGTGGATGCTCCAAGGAAATTCAGCCGGGACCAAAGTAGAGGCGAGGAGGAGGTTCAAGCCGTCCAAGGATCCGCCAAAGTTTAAATTGTGTAATGCCCGGCCCAAGCTCTTTCCATGGAGGCCAAAAGGTAACTCATGCTTGGTCTCCACTTTGACACCATCCCGGAAGGTACGCTTCACTTTTCTTGGTAGTTCTTATGCCACTTCTAGCCGGGAGGAACACACCGTCTTCAAGCCCCCTTGATGTAAAACACGTCGAGCTAATGACGTTAAACAAGCGCTTCTTGGGAGGCAACCCAAGCATAAAAATTCATTGCATGTGTGTTTTCGTATTTTTGGTGTGTTTGGTTGCTTTAGTGTTCTTTGTTTTCAAGTTTGTGATTGTGGTTAGTTAGTCGTTTTTCATAATTTATTTACTTGTGTTTGTTCATTGTTCTTGCGAGTTCTTTGTGTTATCATTCATCTTCATGCATCAAACATCATGTTTTGGGTGTTGTGGATGAATTCGGCATTGTTTTTATGTGATTTTGGGGTGCTTGGAGCCCATATTTGCATGCAGAGAGTTATGCGGCCTGCTATGCGGCCGCATAGCGTGCCGCATGTTTTTTCCCAAGCCTTGTGCGGCCTGTCATGCGGCCGCACAAGGAACCGCATGAATTTTCTCGAGCCTGATGCGGGGTACCATGCGGCCGCACAAGGGGGCCGCATGGACACTCGGGCTGAATGATAAGTTGTGTACCCCTTCACCATTTTCCTCATATCTCTCATTTCTCATCCGTTTTCCCTCATTCTTTCACCGTTTTTCTCCATTTTTCTTCCTCTACACGGATCTCCTACTTCCAAGGATTTAATTTGCATGATTTATTGGGAGTTTTGCCATCATCTTCACCGATCTTCACCAATTCAAGCTTTGAAGCCCTAACTTGTGTTTTGAAGAAAACTTGTTTCTTTTTCTTGATTTTCATGCTTATCTTGCTTCAAAATTTGGGGAATGATGTATGAATGTGTAATCTCTGGTTTATTTGTATTTTTAGACATTGTTTGTAAATTTTTGGGCTTCAAAAACAAGGGGAAACTCTGCCTCTTTCAAGACTGTGCTACAGTAACTTTGGGCTGAAATTTCTCTTGAATTTATTTGTTCACTTGTAGAATCATTGTAAATATCCTACAACACTGGAAATGAAAAGAATTGGATTTCATGATCTTGATTGCACAAAGAACTTGCTTGGATCATTTCTTGTTTAGTTGTTCTTGTGATGTTAGTTGTTTGCTTGCATGTTTGTGTGTGTTCTTGTTTCTTTTCATATTTTATTTTTGGGTGTGTGATTAGATGCCTTGAGATGATGTTCTTGTCTACCTTTCAGGGTGAAATTTGAACATCAAGCACACTCTCCTCCTCCATTTTATACTCGAAGCTTCGGTGGTCACCCCGATCTCATGGACTTCAAGACTAATGTTTTGAGACTCGGGGAAGTTCACGAAACCCTCCTGCTATGTTTTTATTGTCAATATTTTTACATGCTAACACTTAGGCACATTGAGGGCAATGCGCATCTTAAAGTGGGGGTTGGATTTGGTTTTTCTCGTGAACTTTGAAAATTTCTTTGCAAAGGCATGCTTGTTTCACCTATGATAGCAATGATACTTAGTTTAGGACTTCCTAGCATGAAGGGTTGACAGTTATGAGTTGTATTTCATTATTGTGCCTAAATGATGTCCTGCTTTATCTTTAGTGCACTGACAGACTTTTACACATGTACTTCCACCTCATACACTCCAACTAACCCATTACAATGTTTTCGGCATTAATTTGTTAAAGTCTACTTTCAATGCCTTCTTAAGAGCTTTTGAGGTCCTTTGTTGTTTTCTTTGGCCTCAAGTGAGTTTGTTTAATAGGTTTTATACCGGGGGGCACGAGATACAAGTAAAAAAAAAGTGGAGTCTATGTGGGCTGTAATCAAGTAGGATGGGTGGCTCTTGTGCCTGGCCAGCATGTGCATCCGTCTGAAAGATTTTTGTGCAGTCTACGTTAGTCGGACTCAGAAAAAAAAAAAACTATGTATATATGTAAGTAAATAATAAAGTATCTCGTTTGTATCCCTTAGAGCCTGTTCCACAGCTACTTGAGAGCCAAAGTTTTATTCAGGACCCAAAGGACTCTAAACTGGGTATTGAGGGTGTTTTTAACATATTAATGCCGACTTCATTGTGTGTGGAGTGATTGGACACCTTCGGGTGATCCATGGTATGGAGGTTGAGGTTGGAAGTCAGCACACACTCACAGGTGCACTTTAGATAAAACAAGACTATCCTTACCCGGTTACCAACAGAACAACTCATTATCAGTCTTTCCTTCTATGGTTGCTTGTGGGGTCTTTCACTGTCGAGCTTGAGGTCGTAAAGTTAGTTGTTTATCCTCTTGCCCCTGTTCTTCATGTTTGTTTGCTTGGGGACAAGCAAACACTTAGGTGTGGGGATGTTTGATAAACGCCTAACTGTACGTATTATTTATATATGTTTGCGTATTTATAGAGTATTTTTGTATGTGTGGATGCCCGTTTTCGGTCTAAATTGGTTTATTTCGTGTTACAGGCACAGAAGATACCGTGGGGAGTTCGATAATATGATTTTAGAAGAAATCGGCAGGAAAAAGACCATTTTTGAGCTCCTGGTACTGTAGCGTGGACAATGTAGCAGCACTGTAGCACGAAAACTTTGGCAAAACGGCTAAGTCTGGAAGATCATGCGGGCTACCATGCGGGTAGAGTGTGGTGTTTCGGTCCGTTTTTGCCCTTGTTCGTTGTTCCGATTGTCTTAAGTGTCGAGGTTGTTTCCTCAAGCTTTTGGAGTTTTGCCGGGCTTTTGAGAGTGTTTGGAGAGTTTTTTTTTTAGGGTTAGTGGGCTGTGCACAGGCCGCACAGTGCTGTGCGGGCTGTGCACAGGCCGCACAGCCTCTCCTGGGGGCTGTGCGGCCCCTGTGCGGGCCGCACAGGGGCCGCACACCCCAGGCAGAGGGGTGTGCGGCTGGTGTGCGGGCCGCACACCACCCGCACACCCTTCTGGCTGGGGTGTGCGGGCACTGCGCAGCCCGCACAAGCCCCGCACACCGTCGGGTTTTTTCTCTATAAAACCCATGTTTTGAGCCCTTTTCTTCATTCTTCTTCTTCTCAAACACCTCTATTTCCTCCTCCTCTCTTCCCCCACCATTCCATGAGGTTTTAGAGCCGATTTAGGAGGAGATTTCAGGCTTGAGTCTTTGATCATCAAGTTGATCACTCTTGAGATCAAGGTATGCTTCCATCCATTGCTTCATCCTTCTTGTTCTTTGATGTTGATAGTTAGGGTTAAGCATGAGCCCTTATTGATGCTTAATTGTTGTCATTTCTTTTCCTCTTTGATGGCAAATCTTGTGATGATTTATTTCATTGAGTTGTATGGCCTTAAATCCATGAAATCCATGAACCTTGAAAACCCTAATCCCGGAATTACTGTAGCACCGGCCATGTTTGGTCATTCTTGTCTTCTTTGTTGGTCTTATGAGTTGTGAGAGGTCTTCCCCTTGCCTTAACATCTTGCCTTGGTGTTTAGCAAACCCTAGACGCAACCATTTCTCATTTTTGAGCATTTTCCTTCTTTCTCTTTAATCAATGGCATGTTGATGTTTGGTTGCTTGTTTTGGGTGTTTATTGGCTTCTAGGAGGTGAGGCTTCAAGTAAGGGCAAGGGACCGGTGGAGAAGTGATTTTGAGGCGTTTGCTCGCCAAGTTTGTGAGTGGGAAAAATCACTAACATTGGTCTATGACTCATGCATGATATTTGTTGTTTAAATTGCTTATTTGGATGATGGTTTCCTTATTGCTAAATACCTTGAAAGCTTTGACTAAAGAGTTGAATCATGATGATTTATGAAATTGGCCTATCTTTGAATTCTTGCGAAACTATATGTATATTACTCATGATTTGAAACTCTATGTTCAAAGTATATGTTTCAAGCTATGTATTTTTCAAGAGATGGATGATTTCCTTATGACGACCAAAAAAAAACATGTGAAACCAAGTTGATTTCATTGTGTTAAGACAATGTTAATGTGTATTTTCAAAAGACACTTTCTTATGATGTTTTTGATGAAAAATGGTTTCATTGTTAGTATTGTGATCAAATTGATCACCCTTGGGGTGAGAATTGCCATTGTGCACCTTTATTGTCTCTTATTGAGAATTATACCATCATGATGTACATATTGAGCCTACGGGCTAAGTTATTGTTTAAATTGTTTGTTGGTGACATGGGAGCCGAGCTCCAGAACTTGCTGCAGTAAGGAGTGGATGGTTTCCACGGGCCGACCTATATAGAGGTGGCGTGGAATACTGTCGAAAATGGTTATGCCATGTCAGGTGGGAGCGTAGAGTCCTGACATGGATATAGTTGGGTTGTTCGGAGTCACCACACGAACCTCCCAGCGGCCAATGCCAAGATACGCGAATCTTGGTAGCTCCAGACCTAACCAAGGCCATGGTTAGCGACGGAGGGTTTTGAGGCCATTCTGGACACTATTGTTTATTTGTGAATGTTAAACTACTTGTTTCTAGGTATCTTGATATTTGAAACTATCAATGAGTCTTATGCTTATGCTAGGTCCAGGATGGCATGTGATTTCTCGATATTTTCAAAGAACCTTTATTTGCTTTTCAATGAGAAAAGCTTTGTTCTTGTGAAGAGTTTACTATTTAAAGTGTTTTTCATTCTTGTTATTCCTTGAAGTATTTTTGTGAAGTTTATCCTTATTTGTTCATGCTTGAGCTCTAGTCTTGTGGCTAACCCCTCACTGAGTAACCGAGTTACTCATCCCCTCTTTCTTCCTCCCAGGTGTTAGCACAGCGCAGTGGTGAGGACGTGAAGTGCTTGGCTAAGATCTTCATAGTCTTCTCATTTTGGGGTTATGTATGTTACCTATGTCTTGGCATGTATTTCAGGGATCCACTATGTATTTGTGAACCCCCTCATGTTTTGCTATACTCGTAATACCTTGTATGCCAGTCTAGTCCTTATTTTGTTTGAGGTGTGTATCCTCTAATTGGAGTGGTTGTTATCATCTTTCTCATGTACCCCTGTTATGAGTATCAATGTGTGATACCTTGTTGAGTAATATAAGTGCGTGTTATTGAGTTATGTATTGTGATTATAGATGCATCGTACAGGAAACAGGTTAGCCTTACGGCCGCCTAGGGTTGAGGCAGTGTTGGACCTCCCTTGGGTTGTCGTGGCGGTATGTCGTGTTTGGGACCTGCGGGTCGGGGCGTGACATACTTTAGTGGTATCAGAGCCCTGGTTTAGATTTAGGCCTGGGTTTGACAGTTTAATCCAGTTCCAGAGTCAGTTACTTGATTTTGGTCAGGAGTGTAATTCCTTGTCCTCGTTTCTAGTGGATCCCAGTAGAGTTGCATATAGCATTGTTGCATGTAGGAAATTGTTTCTAAAGGTTGTCTTGTGCTTTCTTTTCAGTAGAATGCCAGCACAGCGTTCACGCACTCGCCGTGGGAGAGCCACTCCCCCTGCTGTTGCTACACCGAGAGAGCAGAGGGGTGGGAGGCGAGGAGATCCATCCCCGCCTTCCTCTCCGTCGCCACCTAGGCAGGATGCCAGTTCAGGGCATGATCCTGCAGTGGCAGCTTCAGTGCATGCCCCTGAGGTTCAGGGAGCTGCTCCAGCGCCTGGTTCTGTTCCATCTCTAGAGGCATTGGAAGCCTTCAGGGCTCATTGGGCAAGCAAGGGAAGGCAACCTACCTACCAGGAGTATCAGGACTTCCTAGATTATTGGAGGAATTTTGGTGGACAGGCTCCACCTACCACAGCACCAGCACCAGCACCACCGCAGGCCCCAGCAGCTCAGCATGCACCAGCAGAGGCCAGTGGATCCAGTCAGTCTCTAGCTTTGTCCAAGCTTTTGAAGGAAGCCCGACAGCTTGGATGTGGTTCTTTTGATGGCACTAGTGATGCCATGATTGCTAAGGAGTGGATCAAGAGGGTGACTGCTACATTTGATGATATGGGTCTAGGAGGTGAGATGAGACTCAGGGTTGCTACCAGGCTACTTGAGGGTCGAGCTCGGATTTGGTGGGAAAGTTTGAAGAGCAGATCCTTTGGGAAAGTCACTTGGATAGATTTATTGCATGAGTTTGATGAAGAGTACTACACCCGATTTCATCGTGATCAGAAGAGGCATGAGTTCATGAGATTGGTTCAAGGGAATAGAACAGTGACAGAGTATGAGACAGAGTTGAAGGATTTGGCTACTTTTGTTCCTGAGTTGGCACCTACAGAAGAGGTCCTATGTTCCAAATTTGAAGTTGGTCTGAACTTGGGCATTAGAGAAAGAATGACAGTCACAAGCAAGCAGAGCTTCAAGGAGATGGTGCAGTCAGCTTTGAGAGCAGAGCAACTTGTTAGAGAAGGCAAGAGAGTTCGGGAGAATATTGCTAAGAGGAGAAGCTTGGAGATGGGACAGCCATCCAAGAAGAGTAAGAGTGAGGGTTCTTCCAAGGGCACCTCTGTTTCAGGTTCTCCTAGGCCTCCACCACCTCGCAGCGGTGATCAGCAGAGATTCTCCCGTGCTGATAGTGCTCCTAGTGTCAGAGGCCCAGAGGCTAGTAACAAGTGCAGGAATTGTGGGAAACCACACAAGGGTCAGTGCTTAGCTCCTCGCAAGTGTTTCCAGTGTGGTCAGATTGGACATTTGAGATCAGCTTGTCCAGAGCTAGGACGGAGTGGATCTGCACCACCATCTCAGGGTCATCCTAGTCGGTCCAGAGGTCCACAGGCAGTAGCATCTACACCAGTCACTACCAAGTCAGGAGCTGCTAGCAACACTTCACAGCCTAGTTCTCAGCGACCCCAGACCAGAGTTCAAACCCGAGTCTTTGCCATGACAGAGGAAGAGGCTGAGTGTAGGCCTAATGTGATCACAGGTACACTATCTATCTTTCAGCATGATGCTTATGCGTTGATTGATTCTGGGTCAGAGCGCTCTTTTGTTAGTACTGCATTTGCATGTCATGCCGATAGCCCTCCTTCTCCCTTAGAGTGTGAGTTGGTGATTCAGACTCCTCTTGGTGAGGAGGTAGTCAGGAGTTTGGTGTTTAGAGAGTGTTCCGTTTTAGTTGGTGGAGTAGTGTTGGAGGCAGATTTAATCCCTTTGGAGATCAAGGATTTTGATGCCATTCTTGGCATGGATTGGTTGGATAGGCATCGTGCTTCCATTGACTGTTTCAAGAAGGAAGTAACTTTTCCTGGATCCTTGGGATCCCCAGTTGTGCTGAAGGGTGTGAGAAGGACTCTACCTTCATGTTTGATTTCAGCCTTGGAAGCTAGAAGATTGGTGAGCAAGGGTTGTCCTGTGTTCTTGGCGCATGTGATGGATACCAGAGTTCAGGAGCCAGCCTTAGAGGAGATGCCCGTAGTGAGGGAGTTTCCAGATGTTTTTCCTGAAGAGCTACCAGGTTTGCCGCCAGACAGGGAGATGGAGTTTGCTATAGACCTGTTACCTGGTACGGCTCCTATTTCTATACCACCCTACAGGATGGCACCAGCAGAGCTGAGAGAGTTGAAGACTCAACTACAAGATCTTGTGGATAAGGGTTTCATTCGTCCAAGTGTTTCACCTTGGGGTGCGCCAGTCCTCTTTGTGAAGAAGAAGGATGGATCTTGGAGATTGTGCATCGACTACAGGCAATTAAATCGGGTGACAATCAAGAATAAGTACCCTTTGCCAAGGATAGATGATTTGTTTGATCAGTTAAAGGGAGCAAGAGTGTTCTCTAAGATTGACTTGCGGTCTGGGTATCATCAGTTGAAGATTAAGCCTGAGGATGTTCCAAAGACGGCGTTTCGGACCCGTTACGGCCATTATGAGTTTTTAGTGATGCCGTTTGGTTTGACTAATGCCCCTGCAGCATTTATGGACTTGATGAACAGAGTATTCAGGCCTTATTTGGACAAATTTGTTATTGTGTTCATCGATGACATTTTGGTCTTTTCGCCTTCGGATGAGGATCATGTTGAACATGTGAGAATTGTTTTGTAAACTCTTCGAGAGAAGCAATTATTCGCCAAGTTTTCCAAGTGTGAGTTTTGGCTTTATGAAGTTGGTTTCCTTGGACATGTGGTGTCAGGAGAAGGTATCTTTGTGGATCCAAAGAAAGTGGAAGCTATTGTTGATTGGGAAAGGCCGAAGAATGTGACTGAAGTTCGAAGTTTTCTTGGACTTGCGGGTTATTATAGGAGATTTGTGGAAGGATTTTCGTCGATTGCCTTGCCATTGTCAAAGTTGACTCGCAAAGATGTAAAGTTCACCTGGAATGATGAGTGTGATAAGAGCTTTCAGATGCTGAAAGATCGTTTGATATCAGCTCCAGTGCTTACCTTACCAGAAAGTGGGAAAGAGTTTGTAGTTTTCAGTGATGCTTCTCGTCAGGGCTTGGGTTGTGTGTTGATGCAAGAAAGCAAAGTGGTGGCCTATGCATCTAGGCAATTAAAGCAGCATGAGTTGAACTATCCTACCCATGACTTGGAGTTGGCAGCGGTGGTCTTTGCTTTGAAGATTTGGAGGCATTATCTTTTTGGAGAAAAGTGTCGGATTTTCACAGACCATAAAAGCTTGAAGTATCTCTTCACTCAGAAGGAGTTAAATTTGAGGCAGCGACGATGGTTGGAGTTAATCAAGGATTATGACTTGATCATAGACTATCATCCTGGGAAAGCCAATGTGGTAGCGGATGCTTTGAGCAGGAAATCTACTTCAGTATCCTCGTTGAGAGTGTCCTATCTGCAACTACTTTCCTCGATGCAGAGTATGAGATTGGAACTTGAGACTGAAGATAGTGGAGCACTAGTGGCCAGTTTTGTAGTGAGACCTTCACTAACGGAGCGTATTAAGGAACTCCAGGGTAGTGATGGAAAGTTGATGCAAGAAGTACAGAAGTTGCAAGCAGGTGAGACTAGTGAGTTCAGAATAAGAGAAGATGGAATCCTAGAGTTCCGGGGACGTGTTTGTGTTCCAGCAGACTCAGAGCTTAGGAAGGCAATCTTGGAAGAAGCTCATTCTTCAGCTTATGCAGTTCATCCGGGAAGTACCAAGATGTACAGAACTATCAAGGGAAATTATTGGTGGTCAGGGATGAAGAGAGAGATAGCAGAGTTTGTGGCTAAGTGTTTGGTATGTCAACAAATCAAGGCAGAGCATCAGAAGCCGTCAGGATTACTACAACCCCTTCCAATTCCAGAGTGGAAGTGGGAACATGTAACCATGGATTTTGTGGTGGGTTTGCCCCGAACCCCTCGTGGTTTTGATGCAGTGTGGGGGATAGTGGACAGACTAACCAAGTCAGGACATTTCCTAGCAGTGCATACCAAGTATCCTTTGGAGAAATTGGCAAAGTTGTACATTGATGAGATAGTGAAGTTGCATGGAGTGCCAGTCTCTATAGTTTCAGATCGAGACCCTAGATTCACTTCTCGTTTTTGGCCAAGATTTCAAGAAGCTTTGGGCACAACACTGAAGTTCAGTACCGCTTATCATCCTCAGACAGATGGTCAGTCCGAGAGGACCATTCAGACTCTTGAAGACATGTTGAGGACTTGTGTTATAGATTTCCAAGGGAGTTGGGAGCAACACCTAGCCTTGGTGGAGTTCGCCTACAACAATAGTTTCCAAGCAAGCATCGGCATGGCTCCATATGAAGCTTTGTATGGAAGGAAGTGTAGAACTCCTCTTTGTTGGGGTGAAGTGGGAGAAAGAAAGCTTGAGAGTGTAGAATTGATTGATCAGACCATTGAGAAAGTTAAAGTGATTAAAGACAGATTGAAAGCAGCCCAAGATCGTCAAAAGAGTTATGCCGACAACCGCAGAAGATTCTTGGAGTTTGAGGTTGGGGATAGAGTGTTCTTGAAGATCTCTCCATGGAAAGGGGTAATTCGATTTCGAGGTAGGGGAAAGTTGAATCCCCGGTTTATAGGTCCATTTTTGATCCTGGAGAGGATTGGACCGGTAGCTTATCGATTAGAATTACCGCCTGAGTTGGAGAAGATTCACAACGTGTTCCATGTGTCCATGTTGAAGAAGTATATCCCCGACCCATCTCATTGTCTTGAAGCGCCACCAGTTGAGTTGAGAGAAGACTTAAAGTTTGAAGTGCAACCCGTGATGATTCTTGATCGCCAAGAGAAGATGCGTCGCCGAAAGGTCATTCCTTTGGTCAAGGTGCTTTGGAGGAATGACGTAGTAGAAGAGGTTACTTGGGAACCTGTAGAGCTGATGTTGAGATTGTATCCTCATTTGTTTGGGGATAGAGGTATGTGAAATTTCGAGGCCGAAATTTCTGTAAGGGGGGTAGAGTGTGGTGTTTCGGTCCGTTTTTGCCCTTGTTCGTTGTTCCGATTGTCTTAAGTGTCGAGGTTGTTTCCTCAAGCTTTTGGAGTTTTGCCGGGCTTTTGAGAGTGTTTGGAGAGTTTTTTTTTTAGGGTTAGTGGGCTGTGCACAGGCCGCACAGTGCTGTGCGGGCTGTGCACAGGCCGCACAGCCTCTCCTGGGGGCTGTGCGGCCCCTGTGCGGGCCGCACAGGGGCCGCACACCCCAGGCAGAGGGGTGTGCGGCTGGTGTGCGGGCCGCACACCACCCGCACACCCTTCTGGCTGGGGTGTGCGGGCACTGCGCAGCCCGCACAAGCCCCGCACACCGTCGGGTTTTTTCTCTATAAAACCCATGTTTTGAGCCCTTTTCTTCATTCTTCTTCTTCTCAAACACCTCTATTTCCTCCTCCTCTCTTCCCCCACCATTCCATGAGGTTTTAGAGCCGATTTAGGAGGAGATTTCAGGCTTGAGTCTTTGATCATCAAGTTGATCACTCTTGAGATCAAGGTATGCTTCCATCCATTGCTTCATCCTTCTTGTTCTTTGATGTTGATAGTTAGGGTTAAGCATGAGCCCTTATTGATGCTTAATTGTTGTCATTTCTTTTCCTCTTTGATGGCAAATCTTGTGATGATTTATTTCATTGAGTTGTATGGCCTTAAATCCATGAAATCCATGAACCTTGAAAACCCTAATCCCGGAATTACTGTAGCACCGGCCATGTTTGGTCATTCTTGTCTTCTTTGTTGGTCTTATGAGTTGTGAGAGGTCTTCCCCTTGCCTTAACATCTTGCCTTGGTGTTTAGCAAACCCTAGACGCAACCATTTCTCATTTTTGAGCATTTTCCTTCTTTCTCTTTAATCAATGGCATGTTGATGTTTGGTTGCTTGTTTTGGGTGTTTATTGGCTTCTAGGAGGTGAGGCTTCAAGTAAGGGCAAGGGACCGGTGGAGAAGTGATTTTGAGGCGTTTGCTCGCCAAGTTTGTGAGTGGGAAAAATCACTAACATTGGTCTATGACTCATGCATGATATTTGTTGTTTAAATTGCTTATTTGGATGATGGTTTCCTTATTGCTAAATACCTTGAAAGCTTTGACTAAAGAGTTGAATCATGATGATTTATGAAATTGGCCTATCTTTGAATTCTTGCGAAACTATATGTATATTACTCATGATTTGAAACTCTATGTTCAAAGTATATGTTTCAAGCTATGTATTTTTCAAGAGATGGATGATTTCCTTATGACGACCAAAAAAAAACATGTGAAACCAAGTTGATTTCATTGTGTTAAGACAATGTTAATGTGTATTTTCAAAAGACACTTTCTTATGATGTTTTTGATGAAAAATGGTTTCATTGTTAGTATTGTGATCAAATTGATCACCCTTGGGGTGAGAATTGCCATTGTGCACCTTTATTGTCTCTTATTGAGAATTATACCATCATGATGTACATATTGAGCCTACGGGCTAAGTTATTGTTTAAATTGTTTGTTGGTGACATGGGAGCCGAGCTCCAGAACTTGCTGCAGTAAGGAGTGGATGGTTTCCACGGGCCGACCTATATAGAGGTGGCGTGGAATACTGTCGAAAATGGTTATGCCATGTCAGGTGGGAGCGTAGAGTCCTGACATGGATATAGTTGGGTTGTTCGGAGTCACCACACGAACCTCCCAGCGGCCAATGCCAAGATACGCGAATCTTGGTAGCTCCAGACCTAACCAAGGCCATGGTTAGCGACGGAGGGTTTTGAGGCCATTCTGGACACTATTGTTTATTTGTGAATGTTAAACTACTTGTTTCTAGGTATCTTGATATTTGAAACTATCAATGAGTCTTATGCTTATGCTAGGTCCAGGATGGCATGTGATTTCTCGATATTTTCAAAGAACCTTTATTTGCTTTTCAATGAGAAAAGCTTTGTTCTTGTGAAGAGTTTACTATTTAAAGTGTTTTTCATTCTTGTTATTCCTTGAAGTATTTTTGTGAAGTTTATCCTTATTTGTTCATGCTTGAGCTCTAGTCTTGTGGCTAACCCCTCACTGAGTAACCGAGTTACTCATCCCCTCTTTCTTCCTCCCAGGTGTTAGCACAGCGCAGTGGTGAGGACGTGAAGTGCTTGGCTAAGATCTTCATAGTCTTCTCATTTTGGGGTTATGTATGTTACCTATGTCTTGGCATGTATTTCAGGGATCCACTATGTATTTGTGAACCCCCTCATGTTTTGCTATACTCGTAATACCTTGTATGCCAGTCTAGTCCTTATTTTGTTTGAGGTGTGTATCCTCTAATTGGAGTGGTTGTTATCATCTTTCTCATGTACCCCTGTTATGAGTATCAATGTGTGATACCTTGTTGAGTAATATAAGTGCGTGTTATTGAGTTATGTATTGTGATTATAGATGCATCGTACAGGAAACAGGTTAGCCTTACGGCCGCCTAGGGTTGAGGCAGTGTTGGACCTCCCTTGGGTTGTCGTGGCGGTATGTCGTGTTTGGGACCTGCGGGTCGGGGTGTGACACTGCAGAGGCCGCATACGTATTGTAGTAACTTACGCGATTTTCGGGATTTCTCGGAAACTTTCTCTCCCCGCATGCGGGGCCGCATGGAAGGCCGCATAGCTCGCTGGAATTGGTTTTAAGGGTTTTTTTTGTCACATTTTGGGAGGGATTTCTTTTGGGATATTTTTGGGCCGCCGCCCCACCCATTTTGGCGGCGATTTTCGGCGATCTACGGCACGAAGCTTCACCAAGAGGGAGACAACATCGAAGGAGGAGATTGGAGGGAAGATCTAAGGCATTAAGGCATATTTTCAAGGTTTTCATCCATCAAGGGATTCCAAGGCTAGAGGGAGTGCCCGCTACAGTAATTTTGCTACAGTAACAAATGCTACAGTAGAATTGCTACAATACGTATGCGGCCTCTGCAGTGCCCACATGGTAGCCCGCATGATCTTCCAGACTTAGCCGTTTTGCCAAAGTTTTCGTGCTACAGTGCTGCTACATTGTCCACGCTACAGTACCAGGAGCTCAAAAATGGTCTTTTTCATGCCGATTTCTTCTAAAATCATATTATCGAACTCCCCACGGTATCTTCTGTGCCTGTAACACGAAATAAACCAATTTAGACAGAAAACGGGCATCCACACATACAAAAATACTCTATAAATACGCAAACATATATAAATAATACGTACAGTTAGGCGTTTATCAGCCCTAAAAATCCTCATCAAGCCTATTTATACCCGGCTGCTTACGGGCTGCTTACGGGCATAAGGACGTGGCCGTAAAGGAGCTGGAGAAGATAGTCGTGAGCCTTATGGGACCACTTACGGTCGTAAGTCACATCTGTAAGGTCTTTTATTTGTGTTACGGTCTATCTTACGACCGTAAATGCTGGACTGTAAACTTCACTGTGTTGCTTCTTGTGACTACCCTTACGGGCGTATGTTGTGGTCGTAAACTCCTTTGGATGGTCCTTACGAGCATCCTTACAGGCATAAGCAGTGCAGGTAAGGTCCTCTGACTTGGCTTTAAATCCCCCCTTACCGGTATAAGCATGTCCACAAGGTATTCTGAAATTGACTTACGACCATAAGGTTGGCCATAAGCTGCCCGTAAGCCACCCTGTTTTTCCTTGTCCTTTGTAAATGATGCCGAAAGAGCTCCAACTTCATAGTTTGAGGTCTAAAATGCTTCTTTTGATTCTCTCTCTTGCCTTAAAGTGCTGCCCTAAGCCTGTTAATGCTAAATACACTAGATTTAGCATCAAATTTCACAATATAATTCTAATACGTGCCGGATGAGTGTACAAATTGGTATAAAATATATGCATATTGTACACTCATCAAATATCCAAAGTAACAATAAAATAAAGAAATTCATCTGAGAATACAAGCAAAGTGCATGCAAATGTCATATAACAAATGTGTGTATTATGCACTCATTAACACACTCTTACTTAGGCAATGTTTTTCTTTAGAATTGTTCTTTTGCACTTTTTTTTGCTTAGAATTGCACCGCAATTGTTTTTATATGTCCCAAAACTTATTTACCTGCACATTAACCTCATGAGTAAAAGTCATGTGATCTTCTTGCGCAGGCTCAAAACCTACTTAGGTGGTTTTTTACACTCCAATTTTTTCTTTTAAAAAGTTAATGGGATTTCAAAAGTTTAATAAAAATTTATAAAAAATTAAAAAATTGTTATTAAGTATATAAAGAATTTAAGTAAGCACTATTTTTCATTGGAGATAATTGAGGGGTAGTTTGGGATCGTTTCTGTTTTTCATTTTTTTTGTTTTTGTTTGACTTTTATTTTTTTTTTTACTTTGTTTTTGTTTTATTTTCAATTTTTTAAAACAAAAAACGTGTTTGGATATAGTAATTGTTGTATATTTAAAAAAAAAGATGAAAACAAAAACACGTTTGGTTAGTACAAAATTATTATGACTTTTTTTTATCATTTTTTTTTTCAAATTCATATTTTTAAATTTTTTTAGAAAACTTTATTTTCCATATTAGTTTACATGATTGTATTATTAAATAAACTTAATAACATAAACGGTATTGCATGGGTAAAAAATATCTCATAATAATTGCACCATTTGAAACACAAATATATTTTGGGTTTGGTTTAAAAAATGTATATGTGTGTGTGTGTATTTTATATGTTGTATCCTAGTTTATAAAAACCAAGGGTCAAATAATAATTTTCACAAATACTTTCTAAAAATATAGTTTTTTATACTTTATGAACTAATTTGTAAAATATAAATCCCAAATAATAAATTTTTATAAATATTTTCTTAAAAAATATATTTTTTAAAATTATTAGTATTAATTTGTAAAAAAATTTGATATTTAAAAAAAATAAATTAAAATTTTAAAGAAATTAAAAATTAAAAGGTGAGAGAGAGAATTTCATGGTGAGAGGAAGAGTTTTGAAAACGTTTTCAAAAGTTGAAAACATAAAAATGTTGTTTTCTATTTTTTTGGAAACATAGGGATTGTTGCAAAAATTTCTGTAACAAAAACAAGATGCCAAATATGTTGTCTTAGTTTTGTTTCCAAAATATAAAATTGAAAACAAAAAATAGGAATTGGCAACTATGTCAAACGAGTTTGGATATAGTAACTATTGTATATTTTAAAAAAGATGTAAACAAAAACACGTTTGATTAGTACAAAATTATTATGACTTTTTTTATCATTCTTTTTCAAAATCATATTTTTAAATTTTTTTAGAAAACTTTATTTTCCATATTAGTTTACATGATTGTATTATTAAATAAAATTAATAACATAAACGGTTGCATGGCTAAAAAATATCTCATAATAATTGCACCATTTGAAACACAAATATATTTTGGGTTTGGTTTAAAAAATTTATATGTGTGTGTGCGCGTATTTTATATGTTGTATCCTAGTTTATAAAAATCAAAGGTCAAACAATAATTTTCACAAATACTTTCTAAAAATATAATTTTTTATACTTTATAAACTAATTTGTAAAATATAAATCCCAAATAATAAATTTTTATAAATATTTTCTTTAAAAATATATTTTTTAAAATTATTAGTATTAATTTGTAAAAAAATTTGATATTTCAAAAAAATAAATTAAAATTTTAAAGAAATTAAAAATTAAAAGGTGAGAGGAAGAGTTTTGAAAACATAAAAATGTCGTTTCCTATTTTTTTGGAAACATAGGGATTGTTGCCAAAATTTTTGAAAACAAAAACAAGATACCAAACATGTTGTCTTAGTTTTGTTTCCAAAATATAAAATTGAAAACAAAAAACAAGAATTGGCAACAATGCCAAAAGAGTCCTGAGTTATTGAATAATTTTTTTTTATATATATAGTTTGCCTTCAATTTCCCCAACCAAGGGTCCCTGGTTCCACCACTAATTGTAGTGGTCCTTGAATGGTAGAAATGGTTGTATTTATACACCAAAAATCACTGAATGATGGGTATATTTTTATTTTATATAGGTTGTGCCGCAGTGTGTTTGATATAATGTATGAGTGAACGTGTCCTTATTTTTCTGTTTGTTCTTCCACTGGAATTGTGAAATAGAGTCCCTCTATAAGAGAGGATTCCACCACCATGAGTATAAGAGCCTTTGCATGCCCAAGTTTCGGAGATTTTAGATCCATAAATCACAACGCTCCAAGTTAGAAAATGAGTAGAGATAGAAGCATTGTTGGCTTCCTTTTAACAGATGGGTTCAGTGACAAATGCATGACAAGCAATAGAAAACCCAAATATATATGGATAAGAAATATAAATGAAGACATAAAGATTTTTTACTTGATCATAATCAACTATATCAATGTAAAAAATCAGATATGCTTAAGAAACTGCAAATAAAAACATTGTTATTATTTCTCAGTATCATTATTTATACCCAATAGCGTATATAATTCTGTCGATCATTGTTATTATTTATATATTTCTCCCTCTTTCATTTAAAATAGCAAGTAAAAATATGAAATTATGTTCATCTTACAAAGATGAGAAAATATAAAGATGAAAATATGTAATATTTTTTAATTCGCTTATATATATATATAAACAAAAAGAACTATGTTGTCGGGATATATTAATAAATATGCCAGTTATAAAAGTATACGAATGTATCTTAGCAATCACTCATTTTCATATGACAAATGAGAAAGAAATCTCCATGAGTACAAGATATTATGAGGTTAATATTGTAGACACAATTAAATTAATACAATAAAATGGGTATTTAGATTTTTTTTTTTTTTTTTTAGTGATGCTATCTACATGTTTGCTCTGTGATTGTGATATCATTAAAAGAATGCAACTCATTCTGATTTGAAGCTGCATCATGTTTAGTGGAAAAAATAGCTTTAAAACCCAGTTCTTTAGGTTGTAGTAATGGGGCATCATCGTTGGCGGCTAGCATGATAACTACTGATGACATGATTGGTCTATCTTCGAGCTTTTCTTGAACACACAAGAGACCTATATTTATACATCTCATAACTTGAGTCGCTGAAAATGAGTTTCTGATTAATGGATCTAATAAATCCAAAACCTTCCCGTCATTGCATAATCTCCAAGCCTGCAATCATTGCTTAATTATTAGTCGCAATGATAATCATTTTTTCTTGGAAATAGTGGCTAAAATTTAATATATTAAAATAAATAGTTCAATATATATACATATATTGCACTACTTACTTTCCCAAGAAGGTAAAGGTGTGGATTTGAGAGGAAAACCCTGTTTCTTTGGCCACTTATGATTTCCAAGATTAATACCCCAAAGCTAAAAACATCTGACTTCATTGAGAAAACTCCATCCAATGCATACTCCAGCGCCATATATCCACTGCATTGTTGTCATTTATAATCATTGACATATAAATTTTGATTAATATAAGATAATATATAAATTATGAAAGTGGACTTACTATGTGCCAATTACTTTTCTTGTCCTGATCATTGTTTCATGGTCTCCAAAATTTCTGGCTAAACCAAAGTCTGAGATTTTAGGATTCATTTCAATGTTTAGAAGGATGTTACTTGCTTTGAGATCCCTATGTATGATTCTTAATCTCGAGTCTTGATGAAGATATAAAAGACCTCGGGCAATGCCTTCAATGATGTGGAAGCGTGTTTGCCAGTCCAAATGATCTTTTTTTTCATTGTCTAATTAAGTGTAAAAAAAAATCAAGAGATGCAAACCCATGGCTATTATAATCAAGAATATGCATATTTCAAGAGAAGCAAATTAAAAGTAACCAACTAATTAAAAAAAAAAAACTAACCAAATAGAAATGCATCCAAGCTTCCATTGGGCATGTACTCGTAGACAAGAATCTTTTCATCTCCTTTAATGCAGTATCCTAAAAGGCGCACAAGGTTACGGTGTTGAAGCTTTGCAATAAAAGTAACTTCATTTTCAAACTCATCAATGCCTTGTGTTGAATTCTTTGAGAGTCTCTTAATCGCTATTTCATGTCCGTCTGCCAGCTTCCCCTGTAGGCAGTTAATGTTTTAATCATTTAATCACAAGTTCTTATATAATAAATCATTTAATCTGATCTATATATACATGCATTACCTTATAGACAAGGCCAAAACCACCTTTTCCGAGAATGTTTGTCTTAGCAAAGTTGTATGTAGCCTCCATTAGAGTACTCCATTGAAGTTGCGCTAGTTCAAATTCACCATTTCCTCTAATGTCTTTATCAAATTGATCATGCGAAACAAAAGGATAATGTAAGGATAGCTTAAGGAAGAGATGAATATCCATATATATATATATATATATAGGAGAATATAATTAGTTTACAATTTACATACCTTTGTGTATCATCTTCTTCTTTCCCCATGAACTGTATATTAATGGAATTATCAATGCCACCATTGAGAAAACTATGATCAAAACCACTGATTTGAATTGATTTTTCTTACTAGACTTGTTTGACATTGGGGCTGTTGAATCATTGGAACATAATCAAATGCACTGCTATTTTTTAGATTGGAAATTATTGTTTGCAATTAAGAACAATGAGATCAACAAGAAAAAAATTGATGTTTTCCAAAATGTGCTTTAGGAAAACCATTATTCAAGAGTTATCTCACAAATCCCAAGTTAATTCTGAAAAGACATGATGTTTATGAAAAAAAAATCGAGTCACAAAGTTGAGTTCATTGTTATTATCTAATGATAATATGGTTGATTTATTTTTACAATAAAATTAAATTCAGTAATAATTATTGCGAAATTATTAGGACATCCAAACACGCATTCAAACTATTCACATGTCAATTCTCTCTTTATCAACCTAACATAGCATTCTAAATTGTCCAATTTCACGCGTCAGAGTCATCGTATAGATCCAATCAGTGGATGGCAATTAATGACTGCCGTGGTGTATTTTTATGGAAAGAAATGGTCAAAAATGCCGGCCACATGTAATCCACAATATATATATATAATAATAATGACTTTAGTGAGTTAACTTAATCTAGCAATCAAAATTTTCATTCGCTTACTGTCAGATGATCAGTGTGGTATTCTAACTCAAATTTAACAGCTAGTGGACTAGCGCAATATTGGCAGATACTTAATTAGTTGGTCAAGGAGTTTACCAAGATCAGCTGCGGCAAGACGGACAAAGATATCCTGTGTAGGATGAGAGGACATTCTCAGGTCGATGAGCTCCGTCACCCAAATAATGCACCCGTTTCCTGCACCACTGATGTTGGCTGTGGCATAGCCTGTGCACATGCAATTCTTCAAACACCTACCTCTGCATTCATTCTGGCTGATGTTTGGGTATAAGATGGCGTTTGATGTTTCTGGCAGCGAGGCAAGGGTGACAGTCATGAACCCATCGGATCTATTCTTGCAGTCCAGCGCTGTGAGACGCTCACAACTGAATGAGACATCCATAATAGGCCACTCCTGCGGCGACTTTGGTTTGAACCCTTGCAAGCACCTGCATATGGGCCAGACATCGATGGCGCAAACGCCGTAAGACCCACATCTTGAGTACTCCTGGCACTGGTTCACAGGGTAGTTCATGAACAGATTAATATTCCACATGCCAGTGCTCTCAATCCACACAAAATGTTTCGTCATGCCGGACTGGTCCAATAGCATCCGACACACAAGCTTTGTTCCCGTTGTGTTATACATGTAGTAAACCTCGTCCTTGTTGTCAACAAAACCAAAACGGAGGTTGTAGGGGAGGGGCATTTCTTCTAGGTTGCTGAACTTTACACCATCAGTCCATGGTCCAGAGCGCCACTTTTTAGTTGAACCAGACCATAAATTGGCCTGAGAAATCCCTTCGAGGTCAATGGATAGGACATAGCTCCCTGGAGATGGATCATCTTTGCTCCTCCAAGAGGTCAGATTGCGGTTAAGACCAGTTCTCAAGTCCCATCCAAGCTTCATGCCGGAGAGAAGGGTGTCAGTCGGGTAGTCAAAGCTTTGCCAAGCGAACTCACTGCTGTTGGCTTCTCTGATGACAAAGTTGCCATCATCTAAGAGCAGTGCCACCGGATTGTCAAGGGTCACTGAAGACATAGGCAGGAAAACCATGGAGTTGATGGTCAGAGTGCCATTACCATTGAGTTCCAAGCTTCCGTTGGTGCCTGATAATGGACTACTACGGTTGGCAACCCATACTACTGTTGTTGTTTGGCCTCCTGGTAGCTTGTTGTACCATATCCCCACGTATCGGTTTTTTGATCTGCCAGGACTGAAAAAGCCTAAGGCAAAGGTTTCTTTGGCTGAGACTAAGGTTTGGCCATCGCGGAGAAGCTGATTAGGGATCAAAGTGTCGGCTGCGATGGAGTAACGGAAGATGAGTAAGAGGAAGATAAGCAGAGTAACAAACTGTGCCATTACCTTGGAAATTATCATACTACTCTTCTAACTTTGTAACAAATGACTCGGTATTAACGCTACTTGAGCAAAGAAGAATAAATAAATAGAAAAGTAGAAAATCAACATTGACATAAACTTTTCGGCTCAAAAGAAAAGTAGAAAGCTTTTCTACCTTGCAACTTCGTTCTCTTTTCTTCTCTTTTCTCCTCTATATATATATATATATATATATATATTTATATATATATATATATATAATTTTTACAACAATAATAAATAAATAGATAGATAAAAATAAAAGGTGAATAGCTTCCAGGTGCATTTTATATTTGGATTTAGTTGTCCTCAAACCTAACATTTATTTACATTCAAATATAAAATTTATAATATATTGTTAAATTTTCTTGAGATTCATAATTTTTTTTCTATTTTATATATTCTAAAAGCTAAATGAAAATCTTTGAATAAATAAAAACTAATAAAAGAAAATAAAATTATAACCAGTTGACTTTAAAATAATTTAATAATACAATCAAATTAATAAGATGTTGATCTATATTAAAGAATTGAAAAGTCATATTTGTGTGTTAGACTTAGTAATGAAATCTTTGTTAAAAAAACTTATTAATTAAGGGGAAGACCTGTCAAATTAATTATGAATGTTTTGACTCAGTGTTAATTTTCTTACACTTATGCATATTAGTAAAATAAAAATAAAAAAAAAACTAATTGATGAAATGGAAGACTTTAATTTTCTTACACTTGTGAATGTTTTTACTCGTTTTAATTTTGCCTTCTTTTAGATTCTGTTCTCCTAAAATTGTTATGAATGGTGTTTCTACCGTATTTTAGCATGCATGACAAATGGCTAGATAGTAGAACCCCTAAAGATTTATGGCTTGACCTCTTCAATGACTGCATTATCTTCTGGTCAACTTTAAGAGGCTTTTCCTCTAAACTTCATTACCCAGAGAGGGTCTTTCGCACAGCTACCCTAAAGAAATTGCTCCCCTCTAAACCACTATTACAAATCATCTTGATGAACAAGATGATGTGTGAATGTGGACCTTGGAAAGTAATAGGACTTTTTCAATAAAATTCTTCTATCAATTCTTGGTGGATGGTGGTATTCGCAGTCCCTTTTATTCCCATTTTTGGAAAGTTGGATGCCCTAGTAAAATAGCTCTCTTATGTTGGTTTACTTGGGATAATAAAATTCTAACCCTTACCAATCTAGCCAAGAAAGATTGTAACATCCAATGTGCAATAGACACTTGTGTGCTTTGCCATAGGTGTTTAGAATAGGTGGATCATCTAATGCTTAAATATGATTTTACCGATTGCATTTGGCACTTCTTCAAACATAATTTAGGACTCCATCTCCGAAGTCTGGACTACCTGGATGCCATCCTTACAATCCCAACTTTGACCTTTTTGGGAACTCCTCTCAAGGGACATTTTCTGGAATCTTTGGCTAGAAAGAAATAACCCTATTTTTAAATGTTCGCATTCAGTTATTTCTAAAATAATTCATATGACACTTAATTGGATTTCTGTAGCTAGGGACTCAACCCAATACTCTCCTAGCGAGTCTACTCGGAATCTTAAGTGCTTCCTTAATTTTCTGAGCGCTAGACCGGAAGACCACATCGGCGCTACTATCTCACCTACTGCCCAAGAGTGATCCACTCCCCTTACTAGCTCAAGAAGGCCTCAGATACCAAACGATGAACTTCGCCTCCTTAGTTGCTTTATCTTCCTTTTTTTGTTTTCTGTTTGTTTGTTTAAAGGTGCATTTCACCCCTGGTGATTGCCCTTGTCCTTCGTCCGGTCTCTAGTAGCGTTGGTTTTCTTCCCTTGTATTCTGTTTCTTTGTGTGTTTGTACAATGTTTTTCTTCTAATAAATTGGTGGTTTATCCACTTTATTCAAAAAAAAAAATTGATGTGCTGTTAATTTGAATGGATTTTCTCGTTAGTGCCACCAACCTTTTTCTCTTAATAATAAATAATTAAATATAAAAGTAGATGCATCAGATTTTCATTTACTGTTGTACTTTTGTTCTCGTAATGTTTCATTAAAATTATTTGTTTTTACTTGAGATTCATGGTAATTCTTTTCTACTGTAGTGTAAAAGCTAAATGAAAACTCTACATTAAAAAAAATTAATAATTTTAAAAATTACTTGAATTACAAAATAATTTAAAAATATTGTTAGATAAAATGTTGATAAGATGAAAAACAAGATATTGTTCAAAAGTCATATTTGACCATTAAATTTAGAACAAAAAGTTAAAACTCTAGGCCTAAACAAATGGTTCTTTTTTACTAGTTAACCATCACTTCCTCCATTGTCCCTTCACTACTCGAATATGGAATCACTATTGGTACATATTCAGCCCTTTTCAGCTCCCCATATATGTTGAGTATGTGAAGACTGATGGTTGCCTTGGCGATATTTTGATCTCATCACTTGTGAGAGTTTGAGGGTGCAAGCACCTAGGTGGGGGTTTCTCTTGGGAGGTTTTTTTTTTTTTTTTTTAATAAAAGTGGATAAACCACAAATTTATTAAACAAGAAGATAGAGAGTACATCGCTTAGGAGTTTGGGCCTGTTTAACTCTCTTTTATGTAAATCACTCTGTATTGTAAACTCTAATTTTTTTGTTAAAAAAAGAATGGTACTCTAATTTAATCACTTATAAATCCTATGCCTTTCTTGTCTGCTTTCTTTTCTTGTTTTTATCATTGCTCAAGTTCACTTTTGATTGCTCAATCCTAAACAACTATTATTAGAGCCAGGTGCTCAGATGTGTAGGAGAGATGGCCGAAGAAGAGAAAGTAAAAAATCAACAAGTTCGATGATAATGACTTCGGGTTTTGGAAGATGCAAATTGAAGATTACTTGCATCAAGAGAAGTTGCATGAGCCTTTGTCAGGGTAGAAGCCAAATCAAATCAATCAAAAAGATTGGGAATTGTTGGATTACCAAGCTCTAGGCATAGTTTGATTGACATTGCTAAGAATATCGGCTACAACATCAACAAAGAGATGACTACCCACGGCTTAAGGTGTTGTCAAATATGTACAAAAAACCATATGCTTTGAACAAGATATTATGGATTCGCCAATTTGTCAACACAAAGATAAAGGAAGGTGCTTGTATTACGGATTGTTGGAGGCTCATGTGTTTTGGGTTGAAAATTCTGAACTCGTGCATGCGGACACGAATGCACCGGTTCCCTCTGTGCGTCGAATTTGTTCTTAAGGTCAGTGCGTCTTCTGCATGCCTCAGTCGATCAGTTCTTCTGCCTTTCCAGAAACCAATTTCCAACACGGATCATGTGAACAATTTAATTCTGTACTGTCGAGATTTGGTCTAGGTAGATATGAAATTCGATGATGAAGTGCAAGCTTTGTTGTTGTTATCTTCATTGCGTGAGAATTGGTTAGGGATAGTTATAGCCGTTAGAAGCCCATTTGGGACTGCTAAGCTGAACTTTGAAGGGATTCAAGATATATATGATCCGTTAGGAGAAATTCTGGAGAACCATCACATTCCTTGCTGATTACAAAAAAATTGAAAATGGGAAGAATCAGTGGCATGGTAGGTCAAAGTCGAAGAAGATGGGGAAGTCAAAGAAGAACTAGAATTGCTAGAAGAATGGTCACTTTAGAAATCAGTGTACAACTTCCTTGGCTCTCAGAAAGAAGATAAGTGAACAGTGTGTGCTTGGGAAGCCAATATTATTGGAGCTAGGGAAAGTGATGGTTGAATGTTTCGACACGTTCTCATCAATTTGACAATTACTCAAGTTGAAAAGTATAATTCAGGAGCTATTAAAGATCTTGGTTCAAGCCTTGAAGGTGATCTTTCAAAAAGAAGGGTCCTCAATGTACATCTCAATGAGGGAATCCATAACAAAAGATCTGGTCCACAGTCATCTCCTCCATCTTGTCTTTATTAACAAATGCAGTGACTTCTTGTGCATATGATACTACTCAATTTTCTTAAAAATTGTGGCTCTTCTTTGTTCTGAAGAAGCCAAATGAAGCCTTTGTCGTGGTTAATTCTAAATTTTCAATATTTTCCAGAGGGAACAAACCATTTGGAAGGCCTAGATCTTCTAATAATTCAATGGATTTTTGTTTTTTTGCAGAGTACATTGTAGATCTTAGAACCTTTGCGTGGCCTAGCTTTTCTAATAATTCAATGGATTTTTGTTTTCTTGCAGAGTACATTGTAGATCTCAGAAAACTTTCCACCACTTATCAACAACTTGATTTTAAACTTTCTTTTAATTTTAACCACTTAATGCATATTGATGATTTAATTCTTATTGCTAAAACCTTTAGGTTAATTTTCTGCAATTGTAAACTTTACTAGACAATATACTCTCACCTCATTGGTAGAAACCCCAATAATGCTAAATTAGCCATATATCTTCTACTTAGTTCAGTAAAAGAGTTTCTAAAGCAATTAACACAATTTTAAATTATAAAACTGGAAGCTTTTTTATTTTTTATTTTTAACTTACCTTAGAATCCTCATTGCCAGAAGGAGAATTCTTGTGGCGTAATTTATACTAGTAGTCTACAAAGCATCTTAAACTATTGGCACTTGGAGACGTGCAACATATCAACTGCTAACAATGCAATCCTTATTAACAACTTTTTGTTATATATTCCAACATACTATCTATCTATATATCTGATTCTAGATTTAATTTTAGATTTCACTTCCAGATTAGTTAAGAACCTTCTTTAGCCTATGATTTGCAATAACAGTGGCATTCATTTGGTTGGTAGGCAAGTTACTACATTTGCTAAATTGAGGGAAGTTTGTGTATTACAAACCTTAAGACAGTCAAGACAGACATAATGGCTGAGAATGCCTTTAAATATTTGAATTTTGATAACAAATATTGGGTTGAAATCATGAACTCCAAGTATGGGAAATATAGGCCTTGGACTAATGCTATTCTTGTTGCTTGTTCCTGGCTTTTAGAGCTATGTATAACACAGTTGATATTATTAATCTACACATGTGGATTAGGTGTAATAACCCTAGTAACACCAGTTTGATTGATGATCCATAGTGCTTTGATATTTCATTGGCTTTTAAACTAACATTCATAAGTACAGATGTTGATATTTGGAACCTGGTTTTTCTAATTTTATAAATGATAATAGTTCCAACAATGCTAATTTGGTGCTTTTTGCATGGGTCCTGTTTGAACTCCCTTGTACTTAAGCAAGTAACCATTGATGAAGCTGTCAATAAGCATTTGGTCAGGTTTCCTTTCTTAAATAGTAATAATCTTGCCTCAGGTATTTACAGTTATTTAATTAAATGGTAATTAAGAACATGGATTCATTTACTTGACCTGGTTTGCAGTATTTGTGGAATTCGAAGGTGGCACCTAGAGCCAAATTTTTTTTGTTTGGCTGTTGTTGCACAGCAGGGTTAAAACATTGCTATTCCTCTATTCTCTTAACGTTGGTCCTATTTCCTATGTGTGTCCTATGGCCTTGAGGGGGAAGATTTTGAGCACCTTTTCTACACCTGTCCAAAGTCTAGATTAATCTAGAATTCAGTTGATAACCTTCTTAGGTTTACTATCAATTTTGATAATGGGTTGTCTCTGGGTATTAGTTATGTAACAATAGTTGCTCTAATCCCAAATTTATTACCTCTTATAACTGCAACCATTTAGTTCATCTGCAAGGTTAGATGTAATCTTGTTTTTAGACATACAACTTAATCTAGTTTTCATGCTGAACGCGGAGCATGCAATTGTTTAAAGAGATAAGGTGAATTCCCAAGTGAGATAGTTCTTATTAAACATTTAGAACCCCAAACCTCGGGGGCATCATCCTGTATATATACAGATGCATCTTGGTTATCTTACACTACTGCAAGAGGTGCTATCACATTCATGCTGCTTCTTAGCTTGATTGCTGAGGCTGTGGCAATGAGGTTGGCATTGTTCGAAGCTCGGGAGTTGCAGCTGATGAAGACTGAGTGGGTGTTCACTGACTGTGCAGGATTGAACCAAGCCTTAAATCATATGGATGCTTTGCGCTAACTTGTGACTGAATCAAGAGCTCAAGTGTATTCATCATTTCCTTTTAAAAGTTGGGAATGCAAATATTCAATCAATCACAAGAGAATGGAATAGATTAGCAGACAAACTTGGAAATTACGGGAGATGTTTCCCTCGCTCATCCCTATTTCAATCAATCATGAGGGTCTCAGATCAGTGTGGTTTCTGGTTCTAGCTAAGGATATTGTATGTAATTTGTTTTCTTTCAAATAAAAAAATAAACCAACTTGGGAGGCCATTTTAAATTGCAAGTTCATCAGAGCACAAGGGATGAGAAGTTGAGATTGATAGATTTTAGGTTGATGAGATACAGAATATAATGGAAGCCTATAGATACACAGTGGTGGAAGAGTAAGAACAGAGATGGCCAAATGAATCTTGCATGCTTAAATGAGTAGCCAAATTGCTTGGAACATTTAGTCAATAAAGGTTAGCTAATATTATACTATCACTTATTTCATGAGAAAACAATGAAGTAACTAGTAATTAGTATGTGAAACAACATTGATAGACTAATAATAGAAAGACTTGGTCAAGCTACTCTGCCTTTTTTGACAATTCCAAAAAGCTGCAATTCCATTTGATAGAAAATAAATCAATTCACTTGTTCTAAAGCTTGTCTCCATTGACACTTTCCATTGATTCCATGCAACATCTTATTGCAGAGGAGTACCGGGTCATGTCTTTTATATTCCTCTTCTCGTCAGTAATCTTATGTATCTATAAATAGCACACATGATATATATTTCCATTCCATCAGCACCCAAAGCATTAATTCTCCAAAATCTCTCTTATTTGCTTGCATCTTACAGCTCTCGGGAATCACTTCATATAAAAACTCACACAATGGCATCACAGATGATCCAGAGCTAGCGCAGCAGTGTTGAGATCTACCATGGAGATAATCTCTGCAAGAAAAGATCCATTCAACTACTGGAAGAAATTGGTCTTCCAAATGGTTTGTTTCCGTTGGATAACATGGAAGAGTTTGGATACAAGCTTGAGGTAGGATTTATCTGGTTGATTTCGAAGAAGAAGATGGACCAAACATTCAAGAAAATCAAAAGGGTTATGTCATATGCTCCTGAGGTGACGGCATTTGTTGAGAATGGGAAGATGAAGAAGATGACTGGAGTGAAGACCAAAGAACTCATGGTTTGGCTCTCTGTAGTTAAGGTGTACATTAAGGACCCTTCTTCCAAGAAAATCGCCTTCAAGACTGACACTGGTCTTTCAAATAGCGTCCCTGTGTCAGCATTTGAGCTTGAAAATGTTAGGACTGAAAGTTGATGTAAATTCCTTTCTCACAATCACTCAATGTATGATTACTCACTTGTGTTGTAAAGGTGTAAAGATGTAAAGAGAAGTGAATGATAATGAAGAAGAAGAACTGGTATTTTACTTATGCTCTGAAAATAGCTCTAAATTCATTCATTGATTATCAAAGCATTTAAACAAGCACTTAATAGGCATGCCCACATGGAAGTTCAGTAGATACAAACATAACAAACAAGACTGTCAAGCTGCTGTCATTCAGTCTTGTGTGTAATTCCTAAGCTTCATACTGCTCCTTTGACTAAGTTTGCGTCTCTACAGCAACAAGGCTTCTGATCAACTTACTCTTCAACATGCTCCCCTTGATCAGAGAAATCACAGACTCCCAATTCTGCATGAAATGATTCAAATTTCACTTTAGGCAGAGCTTTGGTGAATACATTGGCCAGCTGCTCATTAGTCATGCAATGTTTTACCTTAATTATCTCATCCTTTATAAGATCATGGATGAAATTAAACCGTGTGTAGATATGCTTTGTACGACCATGGAGGATTAGATTTCTTGCAATAGAGAGTGCGGATTGATTGCCACACAGAATAACACTGGGATCAGCCTATTTCTCATTCAGATCTTTTAACAATCGTAGTAGCCACACTGCTTCGCAAGCAGTAGCATTCAAGGAGATATACTTAACCTCGATACTTGACAATGCTGTGATCGCTTGCTTCTTTGAACACCACGCGACAGCACCGGATCCCAGAGAGAAAACCCAACCATTGGTGCTTTTCCGGTCATCTTGACAACCTCTCCAATCACTGTCAAAATGCCTGAGCAGCTTGAATTCTTCACACTTGTTATAATGAATCTCATAGTTAATTGTTCCATTAAGTGGTGCACACTTGGTGATTGCATAAATCTAGAAACCACAGATATAGCATGTATAATATCTGGGCGTGTATGTGTAAGATAAAGCAAACCACCAACAATTTTCCAATATCTCAATGGATCTATTTCACCTGAATTATCATGTAACTAAAGTTTCTCATTTGAGTTCATTGGAGTATCAATTACCTTGCAATTCATCATCCCTATTTTGTGAAGAAGATCAATTGCATACTTCTGTTAAGAAATAAATATTGAACCTCTCCTCTGTACTATCTCCAACCTAAGAAAATACCTCATTGGTCCCAGATCAGACATCTCGAATGTCTTCATTACAATTTCTCTAAATTCCTCCAAATATTTTTCTGAGGAACCCATATCTAATATATCGTCTACATATAAGCAAAGTAGAAGAACATCATTGTTACCCTATTTCTTACTGTAGATTGTGGGTTCATTAGAGCTATGAATGAATCCCATTTGAATAAAAAGTGTGTCAATACAACTACACCAAGCTCTGGGTGCTTAGTGTAGTCCATATAGAGCCTTGTGGAGATGATACACTTGTTCTTCTCTTTTAATGACTATAAAAACTTCAAATTACAACACACCTCCTCCTTGAGTTCTCCATTTAGAAAAGTGGATTTCATACCCAATTGATAGATTTTCCACTCCTTCTGTGCACCAATGGATAAGAACAATTGCACAGTCTCCATCCGGGAGACTAGAGAGAATACCTCTTCAAAGTCTATCCCTTCACGCTGTGAATATCCCTTAACAACGATGTGAGACTTCTTCCTTAATATTGTGCCGTTAGGATTGAATTTTGACTTGAAAACCCACTTCAAGCCAATCGCCTTCTTTCCTTTTGGCAAAGTGGTCAACTCCCATGTCTGATTTTTCTTGATCGCATTCATCTCCTCCTTCATGACTGTGATCCCTTCTTTGCTTTTTGCTGCATCTTCATACGAGACAGGGTCTTCAGTTATAAGTGCAAAAAAGCACATATTATAGATATCAGTGAGTTTACGATACCCCGTCGAAGCTCCACTGTCTTCTCCGATGAGTTTTTCTTCATTTTGAGAAGAAAATATATTCTACTGAGCAACATCATACCGTTCATTATTCTGATCAGATGGTGAAGATTGAACCAAAACTTCGCTAGTTTATGTCACGTCTTCTTTACGTACCGGCTCATAAGTTGATGTATCTGAGTCAGCTTCTCTCAACCAATCCCATTGCTTCTCTTAAAAAAAGCATACATTCCTGCTGATGTGTACACGTTTGCAATCCGGATCTACGATTTTATAGGCCTTTGAATGACCGATGTATCCAATGAAAACTCCTGCTCGTGACATGGAGTCAAATTTAATTCTCTGCTGTGGGTCAACGAGCACATACGCCAGACATCCGAAAACCTTTAAGTGTTCCACGCTTGGTCTCTTCCCAGTTAATGCTTCAAGAGGAGTTTGAAGTTTTAATGATGATGTTAAAGAGCAATTAAGGATGTAGACAATGGTGGACACTACCTCGGCCCAATATTCTGGTGGCATCATCATTTTCTTTAATATTGTGCGCGCCATCTCTGCCACAGTTCTGTTTTTACGCTCTGTAACACCGTTTTGTTGTGGTATTCATGGAGCCAATAAATGGTGGAGAATTCTGGCAGAATTACAATAAGCTTCAAACTCCTAAGATGTATACTCCCCTCCATGATTTGTTCGCAGGATCTTCACAGGAAACGATAGTTGCTTCTCCACCAACAACTTAAGCTCCTTGAATTGCTGGAAAGCTTCAAATTTTCTCTATATAAAATACACCCAACTGTGTCTCAAGTAGTCATCAGTCAATAATAGGAAGTAAGAATTACCTCCTATAAATGGTGTTTTGATTGGTCCAATGAGATCAGCATGAATTAACTCCAATGAAGTTCCTGCATGCTTCGCCAATCCTTTTGGAAATTCTGTTCAAGCTTGTTTTCCTTGAGAACAAGCTTCGCATGGATGTACACTAGTGATGTTTGGTAAACCAAACACTAGTTGTTGATCTAACAATTGATTCAGACTCTTCAGGTTTATATGTCCACATCTCTTGTGCCAGAGATCAGAGACATCTTCAACTTGTACTATGCACATAGATCCAACATCATTTGCTTCCAATGGGAATAACCTGTGAGTTGACATGCATATTTGAGCAACTCTTGCCTTGGATTCAGTCTCCTTGATGTTACACATTCCATTTGTGAATTCCACATCAAATCCAAAATCCATCATTTGCCCAACACTTAGCAAATTGTGAGCTAAGTTTGATACAAATTGAACATCATTCAAGGTAGTAATCTTGCCTTTGCTTGAACAAAGAGTGACACTACCAATTCCTTCAACCTTGAGAGCCTTTCCATTTCCAACTGTGATAAAGTGACTTGGAGTAGCTTCAATTTGTTGAAATAAAATTTTCTCACCTGTTATGCGGTTAGAGCAACCATTATCAATGAGCCAAATACCTCATTTCTGCTTTGGTTCTTCACTGATTGCCATGAATGCAACTTTTTCTTCTTTCTTCTCTTTATTATTTTTACTACATTGGCTTCTTTGTTTCTATACCAACATTGGGTTTTACATGCCCATACTTCTTGAATACAAAACATTGAACACCTTTATATTGTTTGCTATACTCCATTGATTGACTGGGTTCCAGGCGACCGAGCTATGAGCTTCTTCCATGCCCACACCAGCAATCTCTACCTCTAGGGAAATGGTGACCTCTGCCTCTCCCACATCAATGTGGATGTTCACTAAATTGTGTGCCACTTCTGCTAACATGCAGAGCTTTCTCTCCTTTATGGTGATTTCCTTCAATGTTGAGTATTGCTTCATGATTTTTCAATGAACCACTGAGTTGTTCAACAGTGAGTGTGCTGAGATCCTTTGCTCCAATAATGGAATGGACAACTTGAGAAAATTTTGGAGTAAGACTTTTGAGAATCTTAGAAACTATAGCCTTCTAAGGAAGCCCCTCCTTTAACATCCTGATATGATAAACTATGTCCAACACTCAGCTGACATCAAACTCTCTCTCATCCAACACTCTGCATTTCCCTGGAATTCGGTCTTAATAATATCCCAGGCTTCTTTTGCAATCTTGGCCTCTAAAATTCTCACGAGGATTCTAGGATCAAGAGCATGTTGGATGAGATATAATGCTTTAGCATCCTTCTTTAAGCTCTCATTAATTCTAGTTATATCACCCTCCTCACTGAAGCCTTTCTTCACGAGTTTCCACAAGTCCTTTGGTTAGTGCAAATGCACTTTTAGTTGGCAAAATTTGACACATAGTCAAGGTGACATGGAAAGCATGATGACGAGGCATGGATAATGACGTGGAAAAAAGGATGACATGACAAATAAACTTGGCTAGGAGGAATATATCATGGGAGATCTTGGAGAAGTTATTTTTGGCAAGAAGTTGCAATTCTCATGAAGATTAAATGAAGATCTTGTTGAAGCTATTTTAGGCAAGAGGATCAAGCAAGCAATATCTTGGAGTCAAGATCTCATCAATACCATATTTAGGTGATATAATTGAAGACTAAATATGGGAGGAGCTAAATGAAGAAATATCTCTCAATGGAGTGTTTTTTGAAGACTAATTGAAGATAAGATTTGAAGAACCCTAATAGAGATGATATGAAGCCTATTAAGGGTATGTTTGAAGATGCACCTATTGTTGGCAAGATTTGGATGATTGATTGAAGATCTTTGTTGAAGATTTGAAGACCAAACTTGGGTGAAGTGAAGACTAAGTTTGGCAAGTTTCATGAAAACGCACATAGGACGTGCGCCCCTTTGCGAGGGGACTGTGTGGTGAGGAGCTGAGGAGGGAGGTTAGTTGCCGGTAGTCAAGATCAGGTGATTTGACTGCATCGACTCGGACTAAGCATGACCAGGTGGTTGATGGGTCTTGAGGTCGCTTAGCGATGGAGCCAGAACTCAGTCAAGCCAGCAGTCAGGGTCATGTTGCAACATATGTTACAACATAAGTTACGACATCTAATTTCGGAAGTTTCTAAAGTTAGAAGCCGCGGAGATTCTAAAAGAGGTATGCGCTATATTTGGAACGTTGAGGCGTCTATATATTCTACATTGGTCTGAGATTGGGTACGACTCTTGAAAGAGGGAGTAGGGAGGTACCGGACAATCTAGAGAGGGTGGAATTCTTTGTATGAGTGAGAGAGTGACAAGTGTGTTTGTACTCTTTTATTTTTTTACCTCTTTTAGTGAATTGTTGATCTCTGGACTTGGCCCCCCAGATGTAGGCGAGTGGACGCCGAACTGGGTTACCAAAGTCTTGTGTCTTCTCTTGTGTGGTTTGTATGTGTTATTCTTGAGTACTTAAGTGAGTGAGTGTTTCTCTAAGTTCACAAACCTTAACCGGCGGAACTAACACCTTTGAATGGAACATTGTCTTTGTTATAACCCAGTTTTTTTTTCCCATTACTGTATCAGCCGTTATTGTAGTAACCGAATATTGCAGCAATTCGTTACTATAGCATCCCGAATTTTTTTTTTCAACATCAACCTTTTGTCTCCTCCAAACTCAATCTCACATCCATGAGGTGGAAACCCTAGCACTATGAACTTTCTCCACCTTTAGCCTTTGATGGTTATTGGTAAGTCAATCTTAGATTTTCCTTAATTTTTTTTATGCAATTGTTGATCTTAACCCTAGATCTGGTCTCCATCTTTTTCTCTTTTAGTTTCTTCCTAGATCCTTTGAAGTAAGGGGAAGGAAGAGATTTCATGTGAGTGGGCTAACCTAATCCTTATTGGTTTTTTTTAACTCTTGGATGATGTATTGGTTTGTTTTTGAGATGATTTTGCATGATAATGTTGAAACTCTTATTTTGTCTTGTTGGAGTGTCATACCAAGTTTAATTGGGAAATCTCCATGAATTTACTTAATGATTTTTATTTGATATTCAAGGTTTTGTTTATATATTTTGGCTCATTATTATTCTACTTGTCAATATTCATTTTGTGTGGTATAGCAAACACCATGCTTGATGTTAGTTTTGGTTTATGAAAATTTGAAGACCTTTGGGAGTTAGATTCAATATGATTTATGTGCAAGAATTTAGTGGATTTCATGTATTAAATGGGGTGATTTTCCCATTTTGGGTGGAACAAAAATACTTGGAGAAGGACTTATGTAAATGGGTTGTATTCATGTATTATGCTTGAAGTGATGTGTGGAAAGTTGGTCATTGCATGCAAGATATTTGATGGAATGCTCTTGAGTATTTAATGTGAGCAATGGCCAATTGATTGTTAGAATATGATGATATGAGTTTATGGATTCTTGGAGATGATGTTTGTGTCAGAGTTTTATATTAATGTTAATGGCATGGCTATATATGCTTTTATGAGCCGTGTTTGAATTGTTATTATAGATCGGTAGATTGGTGAAAGAAGACTTTAGTTTCCTTATATCTACATTTGGAATGGAAAATAGTCCTATGTTTGTGAAATTGAAAAGTTGGTGAGTTTACTTTGGTGTTATTGCATCTTTGTTATTGGAGAGAATTGGTATATGTAAATTGATCATTATTGGTTATGCTGGAACTCATGTGTGAATATTTGAATAATGCATGCCAAGTGTTTGACATAATGCTTTGAGAATTAATTGTAAGCAATGACCCTATGATTATGAGATGAGTGATGAAAATTATGTCATTAATGAAGTGAAGGTGTGATTAGAGGAATTTTTTATGGTTGTATAAATTTTGGATAAATGTTTAAAATCATACCTTTCAATTGAGTGTGAAACCTTTGAAAATGATATCTCATATGCTTGCATGACTTGAGTCAAAAGAGTTGGTTTGAGACTAGATGAATGTATGTATCTTGATATCTGGAAATGATAATGAGATGACTGGAAATTGTGGCCTAAATTCGGAGGTCATAGAGGTAGAAATTGTTGAAGACTAAAATTTAAGAGTTGTACTAAATTGTTTAGTCTATCTACCTGCCAAATTTCATATTTTTTGGACATATATTCTATGAGATTCGATCCATTCAAGTTGACATGTCCTAGAGGTATTATTGTGTAGACCTACAGATTTAGAGGCAAATTTTGGACTCACTAAGTGCAATTAGGCAAAGTGCCCAATATGAAAAATATTCCTTATCACCTTAATTTTCAACCTGAAAAATTTTAAGTTTATTGGATTTGTAGATTATGAGTTATGATCTATTAAAAAGGGCTTGTGCAGGATGATGTTTATATCCAGAATTTTCAGATTTAGAAGGTTTTTTTTTCTCATTCTCGGAGGATGAATTTGGGAAAGAATTAAACAAGAAAAATGTTTAAGATTGTCCTAGGTTTGTTTCTACAAAATATCTTTGCATTTGATTGTATGTTTTTGGAGTTATGTGTTATAGAATGAGGCATGTTTAGAAGTGTTTTTATGCAGAAAAATGTGACAGAGTAAATTGACAGAGTGAATTGTGTGTGGCTCAATACCTTGTTATTTTTTAATATGTTGAAGCCCTGTGTGTGTCATTAAAAGAAAATATAAGGTGATTTGTAAAGGTGTAGAAAGGATATGTAAGGAAAAATCTGTCGGGGTCTTAAGAAGTTGCATAATTATTTTTTTTAAGTATTCATATGAGGCTATTAAAATTATATTATACTAGTGGCAGTTGAAATCTTGAATGGGAAAGATAATAAACTAAGTTTTTATCTTGTGACATATCCTTACCTTGGCTTCTTTGTATATTTAGATTGGTAAGCATGATTGATAGGTGTGAGGTAGATGTATGCTTGTAATCAAGCTTTGATCATGGGAATCTTGAGGTTATACATATTGGAATAGTTGGAATTGTAGATTTTATCAGTCATGTAATTATGTGTTGGAGTGTGCATTTGCCTGTTCTATTTTTTTCCCTGTTTTGATCAAATTTAATTTCGTTTATTTCGATATTCAGGTATACAGTAGTTTTACTTTTGATTTTCGAGAGTGATAAATGTATTAATAATTTGATAATTTATTTACTAAATTTTGTATTTAATTTCTGTTTATCTACTTATTCCCCTAAAGTGGGGTTCTGAAATTCTGAATTTTTATCTATTTGAATATTTAAGAAAATGTTGTGAACATTTTATATTTCGACTACAAGTTTTGTTTAAATTTTTCAGTCTCCAAATGAGCTGTACTCAACCCTGTCAGTGGGGGTTAAATACTGACCTTGTCTACAAGAATTTCTTTAAAGTCGAGACTATAGTTTTGTACCATGTCCATTCAGTGGTAAATGACCGTCTGATACCGTGTCCATTCTGTAATAATAAACGGCCATCTAATATCATGTCCGTTAGGTAATAATAAAAGACCATCTATTATCTATAGTAAATTTGGAGACATTTTGTTTGAAATCATGTCTAGAAGTTTCTATATTTCCAAGATTTGTATTTCTGGATTTCGTATTTAGTTAATGGCGATATTGAGAAGTGTTTGCAAAGTTGTGCATTGGAAACTCATGTTTATGCATTCATACTTATACATGGTTTCTTGCCTAAGGTTTACTTACTTGTGGTTTTTACTGATGTTTTGGAAAGGTTTGAATAAGCTTCTTCTGTATTTGAAAATGTTCGAAAGTTTTCCACCTATTTTCACCCCACTCACTGAGTAACTGAGTTACTCAACCTCTTTTCTTCTATCTTTTCAACTACTAGACTCTAAGGTTATTGTGCTTAAGTCTAGTGATGTTCAACCAGTGCTAAGATGGATCCACTAGGGTTGCTTTCTCAAACTTTTTCTGAAAATACTCATTCATTTATATTATTGTATAACATTAAGTTGTAAAATACTTTTGTAACTTCACGCCCTGTGGGTATGCGGCCGTTTGTCCACTCGTTGAGTACAACTAGGCAGGGTTCGGAGAATGACAAATTAAGTGCATAAACACGTCCCTGTGTCTTCGGCCTTCTTTCCTTCTAATGAGTTGAGGAAGATGGTTTCTCACTGATCAATTCCTTCCCGCCACGCTGACTTGAGGAAACTTGAGGTTTTGGTGCAGGTACATACCTAGATTTCTGCTCGCTGGATGCCCTCTGTGCTCCAGAAGGCTGCTATGGACACCCCTGCAATACGATGCTCCAAACTGCCACACCTAAAGCAAGCTTCAGTAGTACGCCTACAATCTGCGATCGCATGAACACCTCCACAAGTCGCACATCCCCTCTAACCAAAACATGGAGGAACAGATGAGAACCCCCAAGATCGTAGAGCTAGCGGTCCATTAACAGTCTAGGACGCACTCTAGCCCTGCATCCAACCTAGGTTTTCCTCCACCTCCAAACCGATAATTTCCCTGATTATCAAAGCTTCTATCTCTCTTCTTAAGAAATTTCTTCTGCTGATCCTTGGTGTCACTCCAAACAGTGGAGCAGCTAACCCCTGACGAATATGTGTATGTAAGCCTCCTTTAAAACGTCGGGCCCTACTCTAGTCATCATCCACCAATTTTGGAGCATACCTGGAAAGCCTGTCAAACTCTATCTCATACTCATTAATGGTCATACTTCCCTGAGTCAGATTAATGAACTTCCTCTCAAACTGAACCATCTTGTCCCTGATGAAGTACTTACAGAAAAGGGCTTCACTTAGTTGCTCCCAAGATTCAAACCCCTTCCCCTGACATATGCAAAGTTCTTCTCTGTACCAGTGAAGAAGCAACTTGAGGAACTTTAGGAGAGAGGTTTTATTCAGCCCAGTGTTTCTCCTTGGGGTGCTCTAGTGCTATTTATGAAGAAAAAAATATCGCACTTTGCGGTTGTGCATCGACTGCCAAGAGTTGAACAAGGTGACAGTGAAGAATTATACACTACTATGGATTGATGATCTTTTTTATCAGTTGCAGGGTTCTCAGATATTTTTGAAGATTAATCTTCGATCAGGATACCACCAGTTGAAGATTAATCCAGAAGATATGTCTAAATCTGCATTTTGTACTCGTTATGGGTATTATGAGTTTCTTGTGATGCCTTTCAGGTTGATGAATGCCCTCGCAGCCTTCATGGATTTGATGAATTGAACCTTCCAGCCTTCCTTGGATAGGTTTATGGTTGTGTTTATTGATAGCAATCTGGTGTATTCAAAAAGCCGAGAAGAGCATGGAGCATTTGAGGATTGTGATGGGGATCTTGAGGGAGAAGAAGTTGTTTGCAAAATTTTTGAAGTGCGAGTTTTGGTTGGGCAAGGTAGGTTTCCTTGGTCATGTTATAAACAAGGATGGTATTTCTGTTGATCCCAAGAAGGTTGAGGTAATTGTTAAGTGAAAGAGGCCAACCAGTGTGACAGAGGTTCACAGCTTTTTGGGATTAGCCAGTTACTATAGACAGTTTGTGGAAGGGTTCTTAGTCTTAGCAACACCATTAACGAGGCTCACCAAGAAAGAAACAAAATTTTAGTGGTTTGATCAATGCGAGCAGAGTTTTCAAGAGTTGAAACACCGGTTGGTTTCTCCACCTACTCTCACACTTCCATCCCTTGGTAGAGGGTTTACCATTTACAACAATGCTTGTAAAACTAGTCTTGCTTGTGTATTGATACAGAATGGGCATGTGATGGCTTATGCTTCTAGACAGTTGAAGTCGTTTGAAGTGAATTATCCCGCTTATGACCTAGAGTTAGCTCCAGTGATTTTCTCTTTGAAGATTTGGAGGCATTACTTGTATGGGGAGACTTGTGAGATGTTTACAGATCACAAGAGCCTTAAATACATTTTCACTCAAAAGATGCTGAACATGAGGCAAAGGAGATGGTTGGAGTTATAGAAGGATTATGATCTAACTATTAGTTATCATCCTAGGAAGGCAAATGTAGTGGTTAATGCACATAGCAGGAGTTTTTTGGCAGTGTAGTTGCGTTAATTACTTCCCAAACGCCAATCCTTGAGGATATGAGGAGGATGGAGCTATAGGTGATCTTACAGGGTGCAGGCAGTTCTTTGGCAAGTTTAGCGGTGCGGCCTATGTTTTTGGAGAGAATTAAAGCAGCACAAGCAAAAGACAACTCTTTCTAGAAGATTCAGCAGGAGATAGAAGCTTTAGGGTCCATCAATATGGTTCAGTGAGGTTTGTAGATCGAATTTGTGTTCCCAATGACTTAATGTTGAAAAAGGAAATCATAGAAGAAGCTCACTACACCAATTATTCAGATTATCCCTGCAGCACTTAAATGTACAAGGATCTGAAGAGTATTTTCTGGTGGGATAACATAAAGCGGGAGACTGCTCAGTTTGTGCCACAATGGTTAACTTGTTAGTAGGTTAAGGTGGAACATTAGAGACCAGCAGGACTTCTTCACCCTCTTCCCTATCCAAAGTGGAAATGGGAGAATATTGCTATGGATTTTGTGTCTAGGTTTCCTCAAACCACTAAAGGTTTCGACAGTGTGTGGGTGGTGATGTACAGGCTGACCAAGTCTGCTCATTTCTTGGCTATCAAGACTGGCATGACTTTAGAGAAACTAACTGACCTGTACATTGATCAAGTTGTGAGGCTTCATGGTGTTCCTGTTACTATTGTGTCAGATCGAGATATTTGGTTCGTAGCACACTTCTGGAAGAGTTTACATAAATTATTGGGAACCAAATTAACTTTTCACATGGCTTTTTATCCACAAACTGATGGGCAGTCTGAGAGTACAATTCAAATTCGGGAGGATATGCTTCGGACTTGTATGCTTGATTTTGGGGGTTCTTGGGATCAACACTTGCCTTTAATAGAGTTTTCTTAAAATAGCAACTATCAGGAAAGTATTTAGATGGCTCCTTATGAGGCACAGTATGACAGGAGATGTAGGTCACCTACTTGTTGGGATGATGTGGTAGAGTGCAAATTGTTAGAGCTAGAAATTGTGCAGTTGACAGTGGAAAAAGTTCATTTGATCAGAGATCGTTTGTGAACAACACAGAGTAGGCAAAAAAGTTATGCAGATAATAGAAGAAGAAGCTTGAAGTTTCAGGTGGGTGATCATGTGTTCTTAAGAGTAGCTTCCATTAAAGGAGTTATCTGTTTTGGTGTTAGAGGAAAGCTTAGGCCTCATTTTATCGGTCCATTTGAGATATTAGAGCCCATTGGAGTACATGATGTGTTCCATGTTTTAATGCTGAAGAAGTTCATTTCGAATCCTAACACTGTGATACAGTTCTTCGACTTTGAGTTAAATAGTGACATAACATATGAGGAGCGACCTATAAAGATAGTGGATTTCAAATAGCAAATATTGAGAAGGCGGGTCATTCCTTATGTCAAGGTTCAATGGAGCAATCAAACAGAGCGTGAGGCTACTTGGGAATTGGAGTCAGAGATGCGGGAGAAATACTCATATCTGTTCTGACAGTTAGGTGAGAGTTTAGAGAACTAAACTCTTTTAAAGCGGGGAGTTTGTTGACCCACATTTTTATATTTTATTTTATTTAAAAAAAGAGAAGAAAAAAAAAACCTCTTTTATTTTTAAAAACCCAATCTTATCCTTTCAGCAACTGTTGGCCACGTTCCATACAATCTCCCACATTTTGTGATCCTTTTATTTCAAAATTAAATTAGAGAACAGAGAGATTTCTCAGCCTTTCTCTTTATTCATTGCTTTAGTGGTGTGGGTGGAAGGGACGAGAAGTTCTACGTGAGCGTGGTTGTCAAGCAAGGTTTCGTGTGGTTTTCGAAGTCAAGGTTAGCCTGTAAGCCTAGTTTTGGTGGCTTGGCTACTTGTCTGAAATTTTGTGCAAATGCTTTGGAACTTAAACTTTAGGGTGTTTTTGGTTTCAATAAGGGTTGTTGTAATATCTATTATAGTGTGTAAGCATGTGCAAATAGTTTTAATTATTCTCTAGCCTTGATCTTGTGTCTTCATGCAAATCCCTCTATTTTATTTGTTATAGAAGGTTCTGTTAAGTCTCTGTTGCATGTGTTGAATTCAGGATGCATGTTATTTATGTTTTAAATAATCTAAAATTATGTGGTTAAGTATGTCATTAGGTTTTTCTGAATTACTATCAATGGAGAATCATGATTTTTCTTTTAAGCCGCCACTTTGATCTCTATTTTAGGTGCGTTGCTAGTAATATATGTATGTGTGGATAACCATCATTCAGGAATGTATCAGTATTGGTTTTGCATGTCTTACAAATGCCAGGAATCCATTTCTTTAATTGACATTTAATGTCACCATCCCACTTGGAACATCAAATTTTTCCATTGATGACATATTTCTAATGCACTGCAAAGCCAATTTCATTGTATTCTCAAGTGCAGAACCTTTTCAACCTTGTTTCTTTGTTGTTTAAAGTTGTGAAAAGCAAAATCCTTGATTTTTTTAATGCTTGCATAGACCTTTATAATATCTTATTTATTTTTCTTTTATCTCTTTGTAATAGGCTTGGGTTTCAAGTTTGTGTCCTGCTTGGGCATGTAGGAGTATGATATTTCATTGCCCTTTCTCTGATTGTTAAGCATGGCTTAGCCAACAATTGGGTTTACATCATAGTAGGAATTTATGTTTGAGGGTTGTGTCTTTTAAGATTAATTAGAGACATGTTACATTACCATTTTTTAAATTCTGTTACTTATGTTTTTGGGAGATTTTGATGTCTTTGAAATTTATTTTCAAATATAGGGCGTGTTTAACGAATTTGATTTGGTATAAGATTTGGATTTTGGAAATTTAGTGAACATCAGGTAAGTAAACCACATATAAACCTATATATATGTATATATAAGATTTTTAGTTGCCGATAATGATTTACCTAATTATTTAATTCTTTTGGATTTCATTGTTTAAAACCATTATGATATAATATTTAAATGTTTTTGGGTTTTAAAGAATATGCCTTTCATTCATTCCAAAACGTGTAGGTTTTATTCTATTTAATTGTTTATCTAATCATTTGATTCTGCTTCCTTACTTAAATTTGGATTGTATGTGTAGTTTGGCAGCCGCTATACTTAAGCATATTATATTCTTAGGGCTCGTTTGATACGCAAAGTTTTGAGGTACAACACAGCACAAGTTCCTTTGTTCCTTGTTTGATTTATAAATTGGCTGAGAGTATGGCACAAAATACTGTTATAGTATAGGACAAGTGGATAAAATTTTTGTACCACCAAAACCTCGGTACAAAAATTCTATCGTGGTACAGCACAACCAAAAGATTAAATCACCCTCTAAATAAAAATCACAATCACGACATACCTTATTCCACGACAATAATTCTCCGACCTTCCACCTTCTTCACTTCCTCCGCCGATGCACGCCCTTCTCCATTTATACAATCCTCTTCTCTCTCCATCTTGTCCTCCCCCCCCTTTTTATTTTTTTGCCCTCTCTTCTCTAAAAAGTTTTAGGGTTTCAAGGCGTTTTTATTAAATAGAGATTTGATTCGTAACATCTATATATTTTCAAATAAATAAAAGTGATCATATTTAGATATTAAAATTTTAAACCATATATATATATATATATATATATATATATATATATATTTATTTATTTATTTATTTATTTATTTATTTATTTATTTATTTATTTTTCTATCCAAAAAATTTAAAATTAAAATTTTGTTAAAAATAAGTATAAATCCTTTTATATCTTTTCCCATGAAACATTGGATAAGATTTTCTTGAAAATATCAAATACATTAGAGTACTTATATAAAAAAATTTGTGTTTATTTTTAATAAGCAATTATTTTGCATATATTTTGAAAATACACAAATATAATTATGATTTAATAAGTTTATTAATTATAAAAAATTTAATAATGTTAATATTGATAACGAGAGAAACTTCAAAATTTATTTTATTGTGAAGTTTTTTATTGCATAACAAACATATAGGATAGTAGAAAGAGTATCATAGGAATTTATAATATTTTGTTCAGTACTTAGTGCAAATCAAACAGGAACAGCACAAAAAATTTTGTGCTGTCTATAGAATATCAAACATAGTACAGAACAAGCAGTTGTGCTGTACCACAACTTTTTGTACTGTCATGTACTGCTTGTACTGTTCTTAATTGTAGATCAAACGGACCCTTAAGAACACTTTTGAGGACTAATGTTGATTCATGGATGGGAGTTGGGAGGGAGATAGGTATTTATAGAAGCTTTGGGGGTTTTCTATAAAAAAAATAAATAGAAAGAAGTTATGATGTGGTGACTCTATGCATGCTCTAGCACCAAGAAAATGAGATCATGCTAGGCCTTGTAGCTTTATTTATTTATTTATTTATTTATTTATGAGATTCATTTTGATTTAAGGGTTCTATTGTTCTTGATTTAGAATTAGTTTGTGATTAGATAACAATGAAAACACTAGTTCTTCTAATTCCAAATTAACTAAGCCCAAATCATTTTATTTGGAATTAGTTGTACTTGAACTCCAAACACTAAGCCCAAGATCTTAAACTGAATGATTAGGCATGCCAAATCATTTTTGAAAAACAAGAATGAAAACATGACAACCTCTTAAAACTGTGATACTAATATGTATACATTGTTACACAATATCAAGATTAAATTTTAATAACTCATCTTCAAAATTGTTAATTTGCAACAAAAATTTAGGGATAACACTAATATTTTTATGTTTTATTTTACTTCCTATGAAAAAAATTACCACTTAACACAACATAAAAAACTGAGAATATTTGTGAAACATAAAATACAACACACCATGAAATACGAAAGATTACAAAGGAAAAAAGTATAAAAATACCCGTTTGTTTGTTTCTATCCACAAAATAGCATATAAAGTTTATATGGAATCAAAAGGCACCAAAACAAAAATAGCAGCTATCAAACTAGTCATTGAGAACATCAAATTACCGCTATATTCTTGATATGTTATCACTATGCAACCCTTAAGAATACAAACATTTTAAACATGATATGCAAGTAAAGATTGAGCAAATATTAGTGACTAATTACGAGAAAGATGTCCTTTGGAAGTAATTGTAACCATGAGAACAATCAAAATTTTCATTGCTGAAACATGTCAGATATGGCCGCGAGAAAAATCATAATGTAGTTCTACTGACATTAACAAAAGTATCACATAATATTAAAGGCATTTAAGCAATTAAAATCATATGTCATTTTTTTATTCAATTTGTCATTTTAACTAGTAATTTTAACAATAATTTGTTCACAATAATTAAGGTTTTTGGATTAAGATGATACTGATCTTTTTTTGTGAAAACTATTAAATTCAGGCCTAATAAGCTAAAATTCAACACTAGTACTTCTAATTCCAAATTAACTAAGATGTGAAATTCCAAAGCCATACTTGTGTATGTTCCTTTAGTACAACTACATAAGCAGATCATAAGATTTGATCATCAGGATTCAAGGATGACCCTAGACACTAGAAACAACAACTAAAATGTGGTTTCAAGGATCTCAAATGGAACAAACACATAAAATGGTTGAAATGAGCCATAAAGCCACACCCATAAAAGCAATCCTTTTCCAATCAATCTTGAAATGTTGAACCCACTATATTGTAAATATTTTCAATGTTTCCTCATCAAAGGATCATTTCCATCACGTACAGCCAGATAGTAGTATGCCCAATCAGTCACTTCTTCTTTCCATAATTGCACCAGACAATGATACTATTTTAATGCAAATATGTAAAACAAAACATAATGATGCAAAAATATGCACAATTTAAATTACTCAGACAATCACTTTCTAAGGACCTTACAAACAAACAAGTATAGAACTGACAAACACTTTCAAATTGGTGACTTGGTACTCATTGAACTTCATCCTTAAAGTCAATATTCGGTATTTGCAAGGGAGTTTCCAAAATTGGTAGCCAGATATTATGGCCCATACATGATAATAGACAAAATTGGCAAGTGTGCTTATAAAGTGGACCTTCCATCTAATTCTGCTATACATCAAGTGTTTCATGTGTCTCTATTAAAGGTTGCTTTGACAACAAAACAAGAGGCACTAGGTTTACCTCCTTCAGCTCTTCCAACTTCATGGTTGAAGCCATTGGCAATCTTAGATCGAAGGTCAGTAAAGAGAGGAAACACGATTGCAACACAATGGTGTATTCATTGGTTGAATCTTCTGTGGCAGATGCAACTTGGGAATTTGATGAAGATTTACAATTACAGTTCCCTAAATTTTCCCTTGTGGACAAGGGAATTTGAAAGAGGGGAGTGGTGAAATGAAGTGTTATGGTGTAAAGCCTTAGTGTGATGTTGTAGGAGGGAAGGGAGTGATACGTGTGCTATTGTTGTGAAGTTGAGGGTAAGAGAAGGGTGTTATTAAAGAAATAAGAGAATGGAGGGAAGTTTAAATGGGTAGGTAGGTAGTTAAGGCTGAGTAGGAAGTTAGTGATGTGCAATATTGGATTGGGTGTAGAAGCTGAGTTGGAGCAATGTTACATGACTCAGCATAGTCTTTTAATATTATCCTTTAGATATATTTAAGTCAGTGGAGTCCAGGATTAGGATTTAATTTGGACCATTGGTGGAATGTTATAAAAACTAATGGCTCTGTAAGGAAGAATTTAGTAAATGTTGTGATTCTTCTTGTTTTCTCCTCTTTCTTGCTCTTCTTGTGTTCATCTCTCTTGTTTCTTGTTCTTTTCCTGAATGTATTAGAAGTTTTCCATATTAAGGTGCCATGAAGCCACGCCCGTAAAAGCAACCCTTTTTAAATCAATCTTGAAATGATGATCCCTCCGCATTGTAAATATTTTCTCATTATTAACTTCGATTTAGCATCCCCATCACATATGGTCAAACAGTCAATTCACCTAGTCAGTTTTTTTCTTGTTGCACCATTGCACTTGATAATGATATTATTTTAATGCAAATATACAAACATAAAAGATAAATGGTGTAACAATATGCACAATTTAAATCTAATGTAGGGGTTGCTAACAAAATCCACTTGTTCTAACAAACCGTCACTCAAATCAGTAGGGGGCAACTCGGTCCAGCTTGTGACCCCCACACTTGCAACTCATCACTGGGGCTTGGGAAAGCATTTACATTATATCCAACCTCTTATTGATTTCCTCAACTTGTGTCGCCAATGTAGTCAAGACATCCCATCAATCAAGTTTTGTGAGGCCTCAGGTTGCTTACTGCATAAAGAACTCCCGGCTACTGCATTAAGCATCTATTTGGTTGCCACATTCATCCCATTATAGAAGATTTGAATTTGTATCCATTTCAGAATTACGTTTTGTGGGCACTCCTCAACTATCTTTGTATCTCTCCCATGTATCATAAAGAGTCTCGGACTCCAGCTGCCTGTAGGAAGAGATGTCACTTCTCAATTTGGTGATCTTGGTCGGTGGAAAATATCAAGTGAGAAAATTTCTACTAACTGCACCCAGGTAGTAATAGATCCATGGGGAAAGGAACTTAGTCACTATTTGGCCCTTCCTCACACCAAAAACATAAACAATCATAGACGAACCACATTCTCAGACACATTGTTCACTTTGAAAGTATCACAAATCTCTAGTCAAGTGAGCATAAGGGTGCTCATCTTGAAACCCATCAAATTGACACATTTGTTGCACCATCTATAAAATTAGGCTTCAACTCGAAGTTATTCGCCGCTACAGGAGGGTGAACAATGCTAGAACTAGAACCTTCCAAATTCAGTCTTGCATAATTTGAAATACTTCTCTGACTTCCGATTATTGGTGCTTCTTGATCTACCTTGACACTGATTTCAACTGACCCTTGGTCTCTCAAATTAATTGTCCTTATTCTCCTATGTAAAGTCCGTTCAATGGCTGGATAAGGGCTAGCCAATGGAAAAGAGCTTCCTTGGGTCATGCAAAGTCACCTACACAAAATTAAACAAAGTTAGAAAACAAAACAAATATAAAAAATAAGATATAGACAAAGAAAATAAAATGGCTAGATTACTAAAACCCTAACTTTCCTAGAAGTTGCCAGTTCCTGGCAACTGTGCCAAAAAACTTGATACGCAATTTCTTGCTAGTCACAAGTGCACAAATCGTACAAATACTAAAGTATACCCAATCCGATCAGGTAATCGAATCCACAAGGACTAGGAATCTCCTAGTACTAATTAATCCTCTAATATCTAACTGAAGAGAAAGGTTGGGGAAAAGTATGAATCTAAGAAAGTAGAAAGAAGTAAAGGATGAAAGGAAGGTGAAAATAAGTAGGGAATTTAACTGGATAAAAGACACTAGAATGAAGCAGTGCCCCATACTACTCCCCTTGAGGAACATGTATTGACTCCTTACAATGACTATCAAATACATTCTCCTGGACCAAATGGTAAACCCTAAATTAGAAGGCTCGACACTATACGCCCTATCTCTAGGCACGCACTCGATTCCAAACCTCTATGTGTGCCCTAACAAGCAATGATTGCAAGTATAGCAATTGCGAACAATGAAATTGTAAAGCATTATAAAACATAGAGAATCCAAGAAAACTCCATATCCAAAGTAAAAGAGTAAATCAAATACACAACATCTCAAGGTTTATGAAACTGGGGCACGGAAGAACAGTTTAGCCCCTCGTGGGTTCACACGACATATAAAAGAAAGAGAAAACAAACAAAATCCATAGAATTCCCTTTTGCTTCTCTAATCTTCCCAATCATGCTCCGAGGACCTTCCCACCAACTTAGCTCTGCTCTAATCGGTGCTCTAAGATCTCAGCTCTCTTTCCTCTCCAGATGGTGGTGAAGTTCGTCGATCAACCGCAATAGAAAATCCAAGCCTAAGTCCCCCCAAACCCTTACTTTGGGTGTTTAAGAAAAAATCCTAATACAAGCACAGTCGTGCTTAGTTTGTGCTTGTGCCCATGCACTTTACAAGTTAGTATAGGGTTTGGCATCAGCTCTGAAATCATTCAGGCAGTAATCTACACTAGCAAAAGCAAGCCTGTGCTTGGGCCGTGCTTCCATCTACATGGTCGTGCTTTAGGCTCAACATGCCCTTGCTTCTCCTGATGAGGTTTAGTTGAGTTCTTTTAATACCGAATTTATTCCAAATCTTATTCTTTTACCCCCAAGACCTGTTTACCCGCACATATAAGCACATATACCCAAAGTAGCATCAAAGTATATGAATTGAATGCTAAAAGACAAGCTAAATATATAAAGGAGGTATGTAAAATGTCTATATGAAATGCGGTCATCAACCATATAATTAAATTCTCATAATAAGAAATATGAATGCTCAAATATTACACACAATCAATTATACCAATCTAAATTTCACAAATCATTATTCATTCTATGTTATCATTAATTATTCCATTTTATTTATTTACTTAACCTAGATAAGTATATCCTATGGTATAATGGTCATATCTCTCCTCGAGCATGGGTTATCATCACCTATATGTATGGACAAGCACCCCCCACATCTATATTTCAAACAGACTAATTTATTCTTATCTTATGACAACATAAATTCTAGCATGTCATCAATCCAAGAGCAACACATTGTACTTAATGTTTATATATGTATGTATGCAATTCACATGATGATGAAACATAATCCATATACAAAGCATTTAAAACAATGCCAAAATCCAATAATTTAATTAAACATATAAATTAACACAATCAAACATACAATCTCATAGAAGCACGAATAAAGTATTTTACCTCTCGCCCAACACTAAACTAAAGTTTGTACCCCTATTTCACCCTATCTTGCTCACTTCTTAACCCTAAATTGAACACCAATAGCCTTTAAAAATCCGATCTAATCTTTAAATGAAAAGAATTCGGGAATTTTGAAGGATTAAGGCAAGGGAAGAGAAAGTTCGGATTTTCTTTAAGTTTATATTAACCCCATTTTTTTATATTGACCCTTATAATTTATTTTTGTTTCAACATTGTAACTAATTTATGACTACTAAAATTTTTTTATTTAATAACTATATTATTCTAATGTAAATATGGATAATAACTGTCACGTCCCGAACCCGAAGCGTTGACAAACGGCAGCACACCTACAAGGCTGTGACCAAGTAGGCACGCAAGGCCTCAGTACCTGTCTCAACTGCATAATAACATCTAACAAAAGTACTAACTTCATGAAGACAAAAAAAAATAATGGAATAAAATAATCAGAGATACAACTATAGTCCAAGGAAACTAAAAGTGCAAGATTCGAAGTTTTAAACAAATAACAAATTCTAGGTTCACAACAGAAGAACAATTTACATGCTAACAAACTGGTATTCACTCAACTGTTCCCCGCTAAGCTATCCACCACACACTTACTCTTGATCTGAAAAAGATAGAACAACTATTTATGAGCTTTACAGCCCAGTAAGCAACCACTAAAAACAATAAAATATAGGGATCACAAAACTCAATAATTTCATAAAGCATGCTTAAGTGTAATATTGTACAATAAATATCATAATATAAAAGCTCAGAATTCAGAGTATTTCAACAAAAATAATTTTTCAAATAAACAAGTATATATGTCCCCAAAATAACTAATGCCAAAAACAAAATGACAAAATTCATGTATTTAAACTCGGTGACCCAAGTCAGATTGTCAGAGTTCAATTATTTACCCTCGGTGGCCCGAGCCAAATTATCAGAGGCTTTTATTCTCCACCGATAAAACGGTGTGAAACTAGCTTCTTATCAGAGTCAGAGGTTCATGTCGACATGGTCAGTGTTTAACCCCCAGTGACAAGGTTATTGCAAAGTTAATTTGGGGACTAGATGTCACTTATATAAAAATATGTCGTGTCCAAAATCTTTGTCAATGCAGAAATAATGAAATTTGGTGATCCCATTTTTCTAATGAAAAAAATTCCAATTATTTCAAACAAGATATTGCTAATATGTAAAGAATAATTAGAGTTCAATCAAATATGTGACAACAATAATTATAATAGAAGTAATCCATACTAAATGCATAATTAGATTATAAATCATGATTTCTAATTAAATAATAATCACTTCGGGAAAGTTGAAGTAAAACAATTCAAGTATATTTTATATTATCAACATGGTGGTGGCTGCCAAGTAAAGAATATTATATCTTATCAACATGGTGGTTGTCAAGTAAATCCGAAACCCATAATTAATTAAGGAATTAGAACCAAATAAATAAACAATTAAACAATTTGAAACCTATAAGGTTTGAAATATGGATAAATACAGTATCTTAAAACCTATAATATTTAAATATAAAATCATAAATAATTTTACAATAAAATTCAAAGTAATTAAATAATTATGTAGATAATTTACGGAAGTCAGAGATTTTGATTATATATACATATACAGGTTTATATGTGTTTTATTTACCTGAAAAATCTCCAAGATACAAAATCCACTTGGATACTAAAATCAGAATTTGAACAAAAGTCCTAACACATGAACATTACACACTGACTTAGATTTCAAAGCTTAATTACAAATAACAACTATTGACTAACAATTATCACGGTTCCAAGACACTAATTAGGTAAGCTCAACAATAGTCTAGGGTCAACCTTGTGACCAAAATTTAACTAGATAGCAACTATTTAAATACTATTCACAATAAGGCGGTATAATGAATCTATTCTTACATAAACTAACAAAGAACTTAAAACAACCAACAGATATATATATATATATATATATATATATATATATATATATATATATATATATATACTCACCCACATTAACAGTTGGACGGCAAGACTTCATCCAATTTCTAAGTCTACACAAGACTTCAGTCAACTCCAAAATATATACTTCATGATCAAACAACTCTTGATATCTAGTAAAAATTCAAATAATAAAGAATTAAATAACCAATGACAGCACAACTTTAACTAATTAACTAAATATCATATTTAAATAAAAATATTGAGGAACCTTATAATCTCATTTAATTGTATATAATATAAAATATAAGCAACATTCAAATTTCCTTACTTTAATTATCCTTTGACCAAACTCACTCAATATTAAAATAATGTAAAGTACGATTACTCCTGACCTTACATTCACTCTACTACCTATTCTACAATTTGAATAGAAACAAATACCAATAATCGGATTATTTTATTTATTTATTTATTTATTTATTTATTATTATTATTATTACTTTCATGGTTCTGCACTTTCAATGAGAACTAGCTTAAAAAAATATAATTCCCATCAAAATTAGTCCACCAACATGACAGTCAGCAAGTTTACATCAATATAATCTCCACCAGAAGATTCAATCCGCCTAACTCTCCATGAAAATCCGACTTTCAACCTTTTCCTTAAAAAATCGGGGACTAATTTATTGTTAAAATCATGAAATTATTCATTAATTACAAAAAATTAAATGACACAAATCATGCTTGTTCTTCCTCTTCTGTATTTTTATAAACTTCAGACTTGAACATAATTTAACCCTAAAGATATAACAGTATACATATTTCTAAAAAAAAGAGCAAAATACCTATTAATTTTTTCAAGGATAAAAACCAGAAACTCCTGACCCTAGAACAGATTAAAACAAAACAGAGAAACACTAACTATTAAGAAATCAAAACAACAACTATTAAAAATAAACAAATCGAAGGAGGAAAAAGAAGAACCTGCCACAATTACTTCTAGACGAACACTCAACATTAAAGATTTTTTTGTCCTTGCCACACACCCCCAACGTTGATCAACAAGCGAAAGAGGAAGGCTACGAAGTTCTCTGGGGTTTTTTTTTTTTTAACTTTAATTTTGTTTTTATCTTGCAACCACTATCGGTTACCAGGGGCGTGGGCTCATGTTCTCTGAAAAGATAAGATGGGTTTAAATTTAAAAAAAAAATTAAAACATGAAAAGAAATTAAATAAAAGTGGGGCCCACAATAACAAAATTTTTTAATTATAAATTTAGTTAAGCTTTTTAATTTTGATGACATTACAGACGGTACTGTGGTTTGTAACATGAAATCATCTAGCTTTTTATACATGATAAAAACAAAACTAAACTTGGTTAACAATTGATTCAGAGCTCTGCTTAGGTTGCAACTTAAACACAACTTATTATAAGAGGCCAAAAGGCTCTTTGAAACACACCCATAAAGAGTTGCTTTAACAACCCTCTTTCAATAAATCTTGAAATGTTGATCCGGCTAAGTTAAAATATTTTCTCATCATTATCATTGTGTTCAAAGAGGCCCTCCTCCAAATCAGTTATTTCTTTTTTTTTATGCAATTGCACTCGATAATGATACTAATTTAATGCAAATACACAAAAATAAAAGATAATGATGCAAGAATATGTATAATTTGAAACTAATATAAATTTATACAGTGTTTTTGTCTATGAGATGTTTTTAGACTTTAAGGTTAGATGAGAGATCACAATTATTTTCATTTTAATTTTGAAAAATAATTTCATTACTTAAAAATTTTGAAAAAAAATTCTTTGAGAGAAGTTTTTGATTTTTTTCAGGTCTCCTATGACTATTTTTGTTATATTATTTATAAAATAAATTTGCCTTTGGCAAAGTTTATTATTCATATTATAATTTTTCCTTCATCTAATCAAATATTTAAGTGAAAAAAAAAAGAATAAGAACAAGAAGTAGCCTCTAGTAAAAGCTAAATTGACTTGTAATAAACTAATTTTATGTTCAAAATATAAATTAAAAATGTCACAAAAACACATCTTTGCAAAAACCTCCCTAAAACTTAAAAAGAAAAAAAAATCTATCAATAAAGTGAACTAAAAAGAGTTCCACCCTTGGCTGACTCAATCCTTATCTTCTTTGCTGACGTGTCATCCATCTGTCAAAATTTCCATAACTCTCTTTTATTATTATTATTATTTAAAAAAAAACCCCACACCAGATCCAGACGCAACCCAAAACACGCAACAAAAGCAAACCAAAACACGCCACGTAAGTGTTTCTCACGTGATGCCACGACGCAAACATCACGTGACCCGCCCCAAAGAGAGCTTGTCCGTGTCACCGTCCCAACTTCTCCCCCGCCCACTCCTCCTCCTCCTCCTCCTCCTTCGCCGCCGCCGCCGCTCCCCTCTCTTTCTCCGAGACCCCACCTTCGCGCATTGCTTCCTCGCGGATGATCCAATCCCCATTCGCTGGATTGTGCTAAGCTCACCAGCGATTTGATCGGAATGCACGGTGAGTGATCGGTTTGATCCCGCTCTATTTTGAATTTGGAGCCTTTAGTGTTTCTAGTGATGATTTGAAATGCTAGAATTTGGTTTGGATTGGTTTCTGGTTCTTGAGACTCTGTTTGTTTCGAGATTTTGAATGATTGGAGGCTTGTGATTCACTGATTGATTGCTGATGGGGTTAGGGTTTTTTTCTAACAAAATTCATCGGAAAACGAGAAAAACGGTGTCGTTCTGGTTGCTACTGTTTGCAAAGGTGGAATGTTCTGGTTTTAGGGTTTGTTGTGGCTATTGCTTGTGAAAAAGTTGGAGTTTTTATGGTGTTAGGTTGTTAATAAGTGCTGACGAGTCATAAAGCAAGGAGACTTCCTGTTTTTGGATTGGATTTCTTGATAGAAACTCTGGAAATGGTGTTGATTTCGGAGATAACAGATGGGGCTGTAAATGAAGAAGAGAAGAAGCTGGGAGGGGAAATAGTACTTACAACATCGAATGATGATATTGAGAAGAGCCTGTCTAATTTGAAAGAACTCACTAATTGTTCTGCTGAGGACAAGCATTCTACCATTGAGAAACCCGCTGAGGTGAATGAAAGCCCTGTTGAGAACCTTACCTCTGCACTGCTGTCTGAGTCCTCTGCAGTGGATGCTGCAGCAGCAGGGAAGGAGTGTTACAATGAGGACGCTCTTCGCATTGCGGACATCATGCGTAGTTACCTTCATATGCAACAAACAGCTGCTATTGGAACTGATACCAGCACCTCAACTGGCACTGTGACTGGGTCTGACCCTACTTCCATCTATCCAATTACAGCCACAATATTGCCTCAGCAATCCTCTTCGGAGGAACTTCCATTGCAGGACCGATGTAAGGCTATGATGGAAGTTGTCCGGAAAGAACATGGCAAGTGGGTTGTCTCAAAGCTTATTTTGGAGCACAATCATCCTGTGACACCACCTCAACAACCTAGTTGTGACGTTCTCCAATTACCTGTCATGGGCATGGAATTCGAATCAGTAGAGGCTGCCAAGACCTTCTACTATACTTTCAGTGAGCAGAATGGATATAAACCCCGTACGGGTTCTAACAGAAGGTCTTCAAGCAGTGGGGCTTTGATCATGCAAAGGTTCTTGTGTTGGAGGGGGAATTATCTCATGTATCGTAAGCCCTCTGACATCAATACAAAGAAGCGGAAGCGTGGTCCTTACAAGAGTCGAGGTGGCAAGCCCTATGAGGAGGTTGAAATGAAGGGTGTTGATATTGTGGATTTAATTGAAGTTGACAGTTCAAGTGAGAAGACTGCTGTGGCTGGTGAAGATCATGGTACCATAGAAGTTGGGAGCAGCCCGCCAATTAGAGAAACTGTGCCTCTAGAGATGGATGCTGTGCAAATTGGATCTCCTCCAATTATCGGGACGATGCTCTGGGGTGCCGATGATGGGAAGGGAAAGAGTACTGAGAAGGCATCGCAAGTTGCAAGTACCACAACATCTAAATTGCTGAGAGAACTTGGTGTAAGAGTGTATCGCTACACAAATGAAGAAAGGAGGGACATCATTTTGAAGTACATGATGAAGAGGAATAATAGACAAGTTGCAGAGAAGCCTGCAAAGGTGAACTTCGGACTCCTATTTATCTCTGCATGATTCTCGTGCAACTTTTGACATGATGAAGATTCTTTATGTGATTTAATAACGATTATAATCTATTGGTTGATGGAGGTGTATATGAGGAATTTGTACTGGCTTGTCTATGTTTTTCTTGGGATATTAATAATTTGTTCATAGGCCTTTCATTTTTGTTGTAGTTATCATCACGGCAAGCTCTTGGAGAAAGCCGCCAACGAGGCACTGGAGGCAAGTTTCTTAGTAAAGATGAAATGCAGGTAATTGCTACATCCCTTTAGATAATTTCATGCAGTGCCTTCTGAATATAAGTAAAGACAACATTTTATGCGTTTGTTGAGTGCAGAAGAGAAACTGACCTAGTTGATTTGGCCAATATCTTGGGTTGATATTTATGTTCACATTGAATTGGTAAGAATGATGATATGGATCGATACCATGACTTAAGTTGTCATGTTGGCTTAAAGAGCTGGGCCACCTGGTTTGACCAAATAAGTAGGTCTTGGTGGAAATCATGGATCTGTGATCTTTTAGTAATCGCTTAATATATATATATATATATATGTTCAGATAGTTGGCACCTGTCACCACCTCCTCTAATTAAAAGGGTACCATATGCGGTGAGCAGTTTGCGGAAAGTTGCTTTGAAGAAATGCTGGGAGAATAATAATGAAATGAAAATTTATCTGGATTATCATATACTTGCGATGTTATTTGGAAGAAAGGATCTATGAGTTTACTTTCACACAATCTGTTTTGTATCTACAGAAAAAAGAAAAATTGTCAAACTTTGTTTTGAATGCAAATGCATTGCTAATAAAACTTGAAGAGCTTTTTTTGTCTTTTTTTTTTATGATCTTTCAAGTTATTTATTTCATACCAAGTTCACAATAGTGGTAGTTCTGTTCTGAAATCCAAATTGCTCCTTTGATTTAAACATCTTTTGACATGAGAAAATATGGAGTTGAAGATTACTTTCTTTTAGTATGTTCTATTATCAGGCTGGTATTCTTTCTTTCTGAATCGCAGATTTGTTCTATTAACATTTTCAATCACTTGCCTTTATTTTGGTTGTTATGTGCTTGATTAGCTTATCACAATATTCTAGTTGTGACCTTGATTTAATCAGAAAACCATTGGTGCTGAAAATTAAATTAAGGAAGCATATTTATCAGAAGCCTGATTGTTCAGATGAACTTTGTCCTGATTTCAATATCACAGTGAGCGTTAAGATCTCTTACTAATCCAGGACCAATTTATGCTGTTTTAATGCATATTATAACCTAGGAGAATGGACGATAACATAAATTCATATCTATATTATAATAACACAAATCTTGAGCATTATGTTCCAGTGATAACAATAGGGGAACAGATTTGGACTGTTTCTCACACATATTCACACTGAAAAGAACTTCGCATGACTATCTAAGTTGTATCTACTTCCATGATGTTTGAATTAGTAGTTGCGAGACTAATGGACATTGTTATCTAATTGTCAGCTTCCTTTTGGTTTTCTATCTTTTTATGAGCTTGAAATTGGATTTGTAGTTAACTTGGTTTTTGTGAGCAAAAAAAGGAGGCCAACAATCATCTGCAGTTAAATTATTGCATCCATATCTACAGGAAAATTTTCACTGTATATCAAGCTGCATTACTCCTACTGTGGGAGTTCATACTTTTTAATATTTATCTTTTATGTTGGACTTGCTTCTGAACTCCATGATTTTTCTAGACTTCCAGTGCACAAGGAGAAACTGCCATGGCAGATTCAGATACCACAGTGGAGGCTGCACACTCTGGAGAGCCGAAAGTAGGCATGGTGTTCAAAAATGAAGACAAGGCATATGAGTTTTACATTAGATATGCAGGAAATGTTGGTTTTAGTGTGCGTAAAGGTTGGTGGGATAAATCTGCTAGAAATGTCACCAGATCCAGAGTTTATGTCTGCTCAAGGGAGGGGTTCCGCCCCAAGAACTCTGTCAATGATGGGAAAAAACCACGGCCAGAAACAAGAACTGGTTGCCAAGCCCGAATGACCATAAGAATCACACCTATTGGTAAATATGAGGTAACAGAGTTTATACCAGATCATAACCATGAGCTTGCAGCTCCATTAGACATTCAAATGTTAAGGTCACAGAGGTTGCTAGCAAAGACCCAATCAACTGGTCTGCAGAATGGACACTTAATCCCTGCTGAGTATAAAAATTATCTCAGGTCAAAACGAATGAAGGAGATGAAATTGGGAGATGCTGGAGCAATGATGGAGTACTTACAAAAGATGAAAGGTGAGAACCCATCATTTTTCTATGCCATACAAGTCGACGTAGATGACCAAATGAGTAATATTTTCTGGTCTGATGCAAACTCGCAGTTGGACTACTATTACTTTGGAGATGTAGTCTGTTTTGACACCACATATAGAGTAAATGATTACGGCAGACCTCTTGCACTATTCCTTGGTGTGAATCATCACAAGCAAATTGTTATATTTGCCGCGGCATTGCTATATGATGAAACTGTTGAATCTTATAAATGGTTGTTTGAGACTTTCAAGGCAGCAATGTGTGGGAAACAACCAAAGACTATTTTGATTGATCAGTGCCCAACGATACGTGATGCAGTAGGCGCTGTATGGGCTGGCACAGTACATCGCTTTTGTGCTTGGCATGTATATCAGAGTGCTGCAAACCATTTTAGTCATCTCCTCCAAGATTTAGGAACCTTCTCACATGATCTTGGAAGATGTATATTTGACATGGAAGATGAAGGTGAGTTCCTATCAGCTTGGGAATCAATGATAGAAAAATACGATCTGAAAGACGATGAATGGCTGACCAAACAATATGAAGATCGAGATAAATGGGCTTTGGCTTATGATCGAGAAATCTTTTGTGCAGATTTTGGTGATGCACTGAGAAGGGAAAGCTATACTACTCTTCTCAAAGAATCCTTGAGTCTAGACAAAGATCTTCGTGAATTTTTTAAGCATTATGACAAATTAGTGGAAGAGCGTCGGTATGCAGAGCGTCAAGCTGATTACCATGCAGGTCAAGCTAATCCTAGATTTCATCTTTTGAGGATGTGGCAAGCTGAAAATGCTTTTACACCTGCAATTTTTGATCGTTTTAGAGTTGAATTTGAATTATTCATGAATTGTACAATTTATGCTCGTGGTGAGGTTGGGCCAATATCTGAGTATGAGGTTACAGCCAAGGAAAAAACTAAAGGACACTATGTCAGATTTGATTCATCTGATGGAACAATGACCTGTGGTTGTAAAAAGTTTGAATTCATTGGTATCCAATGCTGTCATGCCTTAAAAGTGCTTGATTTTAGAAACATCAAAGAGCTTCCCCAACAATACATATTGAAAAGGTGGAGAAAAGATGCAAAGACAGGATCTATTAGAGAGAATCATGCTTCTACATTTGATTATAATCTGGAGTCGTCTCTGCCAAAACGGTATAACTCATTATGCCGTACATTGTATAGAATTGCAGCAAGGGCTGCAGAAAATGTGGAGGCATATGCCTTCTTGGAAAACCAATCCGATCAGCTCCTAGAGCAAGTTGAGAGAATATTGCAAACAAGACTTCTTGAGAAACCTTCTCCTGGCAATGTCTCAAAAGGTCAAACACAGACTACAGTTCAGATGGAAAATGATGACAGTGGTGAAACTCCAAGGCTAGGTGGAAAAAAGAAAAAAGATGGAAGTACAAGCAAGAAGAATAATCAAACCAGGCTGGAGGCGAGTAAGAAGCTCAAGGGAAGAAAAGGTTTGTCAGAAAAACTCTTTTTCTTTTTTTTTTTCTTTTCCAATTCATGATATAAAAGACTTGTATGCTTGTTTTTAAAATCAACAAATTTTACTTTTAATTCTTTGTTACACTCAATTACAGGTCAAGCTGATGAGGTGGAAATTACAGTGAGGGATAATGAACTACCACCTCCAGTAGGATCAGAAAATATTCCACCTCAGCTAAGAAACCCTGCTAATCAATTTTTTGTTCCCAATCAGTTCTTGCAGGTAGCTTTCATTAGCAACTATTTGAGCAAAATTGCACTGATTGTTCTACTAATTTGTACATATCATAAGTTTTTGTCTTCATATTGTGCAGGGAACATATGTTCCTTCTCATCAGTATGGGCATGGTTCAATGCAAGGTTTTCATGGAACAGCTCAGTTCGGTCAGGTACTTTATTAATTAAAGCAAAAGTTTTTTACATTTTTTTATGGTGGTTATATAAATGAAGTAGATGTCATCCTTTGCAAGTGCAGGAATCTTCAGCTGCTGCATTGCAGCAACAGCCATTCCATGGCCAGTTAAACCAGGTAATCCATATTGTGCTTGTTGAAATGCTTCACTTGCTGATGGTTCATTTACATCTCATGAGAAATGAAAATTTCAATATTAATATAAGATGAAAATGCTAGTTTTCTGAGCGACAAACTCATATCATATTAACTCAGGAACACATTTTCAGAATGTTGTGCAGGATTCTCCGGCTCCGGATGTCACCTCTCTGCAATTTGTTGGGGTTACTCCCCAAATGGACCCGCAAAGTGCCGAGCAAGGTCACTATGCTATTCCGGTGTGGGATTTCCTGTGAAGTACATGTTCCATTGTTTTCTACAAACTTGGCCGCTTCTTCAAATCAGATTGTGATTTCCGGTATCAGAACTTAGTCCGTCATGTCCCGTAAATAAGCCTGTTTTTCTCTTTCAACCTGTGAAATACCACTTAGATTTGTGCATCGTGATCATATTCCATGTCAGGAGCTCTTTATCACCTGGAATCTATCTCCATCTGACTGCTAGACTTTAACATATGACTGAGTTTGTACAGTAAGTGACTCAGAATTCTGATTCATCGATACAGACAGTTGTGTTTATTGGAAAAAAAAAAAAAGCATGTACAAGCCAACTAGCCAACCTTTGTAATTTTTGGCAGATAATCTGTACACCAAATCAGTGGGTCATATTGTAACTTCTTTTCTTCATTTCATTTTCACTTGTATACTGCTTGTTTTTGTTTATCAGGTTAATATATCGACCATCTGGTCAAATTCCTCCTTTTCTTCAATGTTTCCTTGCAGTACATTGTGATTGTTCCTTATTTATGTTAATTTACTTCAGGTGTTTAGTTTTATCGCAAATCGCAAAATGCACGCAAGCTATTGGTAAACTAACTTTTGTAATGTTTTTGATATTGGATAGAGATTGAAGATCGAAAAGGCGAATACATCAATCTGATCAACAAGGCCAGAGTGGTTCATCCAAGGTGCTCTGATCTACCACCATCTCTAAGCCATATGTAGGCTTCTCATTGATCTCCATCAACTTAGGTGAAGACGTCCCGGATGAGCTACCGCCACTCCCACTCATTGCCGGTGTCAAGCCAAGACGGGCAAGGTATGCAGTGTGGCTCATCCTTATGTGTAACATCTCCGCTTGCGCGATTGCTAATTGTGTTTGTAAAGCATCAACCTGTTGTTGCAGCGAAGAGATGGCGCCAACACAGCCATAGACGGGATCTCGCACCCTCGCATTTGCCTCGTACACCAAGCTGCTCACGGCATCACTCCGGTGGTGCACCGGAAGTTCCTGTGTAAGTCACATACACTCTTTAATTATGCAGCTTCTATCATACTTGGTGGAATTCATTTTAAAATGTGAGTGCATGTTCATCTAGGTTCATATCAATATTCTCTCATGCTCGTTTGGTTTTTTTGATGGAGATGCAGAGATATAGACGGTAGAAAGGACAAAATTTTAGTTTGTTGTTTCACTGATCCCAACATGAACTCCCATGTGCCTTCAACTTCAAGGTCTTTAGTCTTCACATGTTCAGTTCTACTGCTTATGATTTGTGACATTTGACTGCACGGCTACCCAATCACTTAAAAGCTCAATTATTTATATCCATAACTCAAACTTCAAAGAAAAAAAAAATTGCAAAACTCTGCAACAATGTGATTTCCAAGTGTGTGTTTTTATCCATAGAGTGATAGAGTACAAAGTCTATGCTGCACCTTTTTAGAGTAGTAAACAGAGGCTTTTTAGAGGAGCTTCCTCATTGTTCTTGTTCTTTTTGTCAAGGCTTTAAGTAAGTTCACATAAACAAGAGTGAGAACAAGGATGAAGTGAATTAGCTTAGCAATTGATAAATTCTCATTTTATCAAGTTTTAGGTTGCACTAAGTTTAGATCAAGTTCTAGAGATAGATAGAAAGAGAGTTCAACTAAGCTTACAAAGTCAAGATAGAGAACAAGAATTTAGTGAACTAAGAGTCTAGTAACACATTGATGATTCTCATTATATCATGTTCAAGAGAGAAAAATAGCAAGAGGGACAATTCAATGAACTAAGATACTAAGTTTACCTGCAAGAGCTTGTTAACATTACTAGCACCAAAAACCTTATGCACACTAGCAAACTTGTGAGGCTGGTCAGCCGGAAAGTATGGTGCAAACACACAGTCCTCAGCACACCGCCGGCGCAGCAGCTTGCACGCCGCACACGGCGACCCTCCTCCCTGTCTCTTCCCTGCCACCTCTCTCATCACCACCTTCTACAAACTTCTAACACTCCCTCTTCTCTTTTGCTTTAGCCTTTCCTCCACATTTATTTAAGCCTTGTATAAATAAAGTTCAAGGAACACCATGATATATATATATATATATATATATATATATATATATATATATATATATATATATATATTTTTTTTTTTTTTTTTTTTTTTTCATAAGATATATATTAATCTATATAATAAATGAGAAGTAAGGTTAAGAGGCAAGGACAATGAAAGGTAGAGAGTGGTGGTAGGGGACAATAAAGCAAGGGGGGTGGATATTCTACAAGGTTTAGAGGGGCCCACTAATTTTGGGTCTATATGACCAACAACAACTACTACTGCTACTACTTCTTTAGTTGACAAGATGTTGGACACTCCTTTACTTGGTTTTAATAATTTCTCTTACTATATCTTTTGATATACATGATATGTAGACTGTGTTTGTTTTGAGAGAGATTGCATTTTCTTCCTTACTTGTTCTTGGCTTGTTCCCTTCAATGTCATCACTCATAATGTTTGTGTGTGTATGTCTATCCCCTCACCATGCTTTCCTTGTCTTTTACTTTTCTTTCTTTCTTCTTCTTGGCTTTGATGCAACTTATTTATTTGTACTTGGGTAGTGTATATATATATATATTAATGTTGGAAAACTTATTTTGTATGAAATGTTAAATGTTAAGAGAGGTGAATGCATGCATGTTGGTTTGTTGAGGAAAAGGTTCAGATGAGTTATTAATGGGTGACATGGATGGACAAAGAGTGGGTCTCTCTCACCTAGAGCAAACCAAGCCAAAACCAACCACCCTTTTCATCACATGAAGACATTGACCGTCTTAATTGTTCTACTCTTCATGTTGAAGCATTTTCTCAAAAATTAAAAGGTGATCTAGATTAGACATGTTACACATGCAAAAAGATGCAAAAGAGATAGCAAATGTTTTATCATATCAGCACTAAAACATTGGCAGTTATTACTTATTAGTTATAAAAAAAATATTTGATAATTTTAAAATTAAGATATTTAATTTATTTTAAATTGAACTTGCTTGCATCACAGCAAAAGAATTCATCATTATTTTAAAATTAAATATTTTCATTTATTTATGTAAAAATCTTATTATGATGACCAAGAGAAATGAATGACAAAGTATTGTATGATGTTTTAATTGATATTTTGATCTCTAAATTATATGCAAAACCTTTAAATATCCACAATAGTTCTTTAAACTATGCCTTCATGTTCATTTCATGCATTGAACACTAAAATATATTATTTTAGTTTTTGCTTAATAAAAAAAATTATTCAAATCGAGTTGATATCTCACCTACTTAATAAATTATTTTAATTTTTAATATAATTGAGATCTTACATGAGAATTAAAGTGAGTCTACTTCAAAAATCAAAGTAATATATATATATATATATATATATATATATATATATATATATATATATATATATATATAGTTAAAAGAAAAGGTAAACATACTTCATAGCCAATTGTTAACTTTTTACTCAGTATAACACTTGCCACAACTTTGTCGGATATGTAAAAAAAATAAAAAGTCCCTTTCAATTACATGTACCTTAAAATCAGGTAAAATTTCCAATTACCCCATGAAGGAAGATATGTGTAATTTTAACAAGGGGCTTTATGTAAAACAAATCTTTATTTATTTTTGGTTTTATTATGAAAGTAGAGACTGAGAGGCACGTTGTGATGTCGGTCTATAAAGAAAAGAAAGAGAGAAAGGAAACGGTCAACCGCCTTCACTGTAGATGTGATGGCCAAACAGTTAACAGTTAACAGTTAAGTGTGTGTATATATATATATATATATTTTGGAAGAGGACATGATAGATGACATTTCTAAGTCTCTTTATTATAGACCCCATTCATAGAGCTCTATATTATAGCTATCTATATAAATAGAGATTTACACAAGGTGTTGTGTTTGGTAATACAGCAAAATGTCTTTTTAACACTATTTATATTTTGAAAATTTTGCTTGCATATCTTTACATAATTAAATAATTAATTGTTGAATGATATCCAAACGGCTATTGTTGACATAAATACTATGTATATACTGTGTAATATTATATAAAACTGTTTTATTACTGTTTAAAATTATTTATTAATAGATCATAGTTGTTGAATAATAATCCAATGGTTAGTTTCGACATCTCTAGATTTCAAATCTACAAGCATTTTTAAATAATAGATCCTCTCTATATATATATATATATTCACAAAATCAACAAATTATTATTTAATATTTATATAAAGATTTGATTTCCTAGTTAAGTGAGTCAGTCTTGCCTTCCTGTATTTTTGTAAAAACAATACTTGTTTATGTAATAGTACAAAATATATTTTATTTCTTTATATATTCTTATAGTTGAAAATTAATTTATAACTTTTATAAAAGTATTGATTAATTTTTATTTTTTTAATAAAATTGTTTAATTAGCTTTTGGTTGAACTGGTATATAAATATATCCAAATGATTTGTGTGGGTATATAAACAAATATTACTTTTGCAGGGGCATGTAAGTAAAACATTCTATGTAGCAAAATGTATAAATAAAGAGAGGTCCCATCTTCTACGAATGTCCGTAGGATTGAATTTTACTGACGTTTGTGCTCAACCATTGGATTGAAGCGTCTCTACTTGTGAACAATGGCTACACACAATATTCAGACACATTAACTTCAACGGTTAAATAAATAGTATAAAGTGATATGTACAGTATCACATAACTTAATTTTTACTAACATCCTCCGAAAAAATTTAAAAAAAAAACAACAAAGACCCAATCACTAGGGGCTGTTTGGTTGCAAGGAATGGAGTTGAGGAGGAATGAGATAGGAATGTGATAGGAATAAGAATAAGGGGGAATGGATTAGGAATGAAAGAAAAACTGTGTTTGGTTTGAAAATATGAGAGAGTAATTCATTGGGAATGGGAAAAGTAAATAGGAGGAATATGTGGAAAATGTCTTTTATGCCCTTATGGAGTAAATATTAAATAAATAAATATATTAGCCAATAACATTATTTTATTTGTAATATGTTGTCATTATTGTTATAATTATTTTTTATAATTAATTTTACAATTAATCTTTATTATTAATATTGTTGTTTTGTTAGAATATTATCATTTTATTTTTATTATTTTATCTTTTATGCTCTTAAAGAGTAAATATTAAATAAATATATATATTAGCCAATAATATTATTTTATTTGTAATATGTTGTCATTATTGTTATAATTATTTTTTATAATTAATTTTACAATTAATCTTTATTATTAATATTGTTGTTTTGTTACAATGTTATTATTTTAGAATTAATTTATTATTATTATTATTATTATTATTATTATTATTATTATTATTGTTGTTGTTGTTGTTGTTTTTTTATAGTATTATTTTATTTGTAGTAGAAAGAGAAAGAGAAAGAGAAGGAGAAGGACACATGCTTGATGGAAAAAGTTTTAAAGGTAGGGGTAAAATGGGTATTTTCCCATCCGGATTGGGCATTCCTCACCAAATTGGGTTGAATGGCAATCAACCTTCACCCCTTATCTCATTCCTCAAAGAATCCCCCCACATTCCCATGCCTTGCAACCAAACATTGCATTGGGCCCATTCCTAGTCCATTCCCAATCCATTCCCATGCCAAACCTTGCAACCAAACATCCCCATTTATATGCAATTATACGATTTGGTACTATTTATGTTGTTTCTGCACTGATTTATCTCTATATCTTTCTATTTCTATATTTTCATGCATACCTTTTCATGCGGTTAATAAATTCCCATATATATAATTTTATAGTCAAAATTGGCATTATTTCTACATTGCAATCACATTTATTATCTTTTTTTTTTAATATATATCTTCTATAGACATTCAATTATCAGCATTTGGATCATTATCCAAAAGCCGACATTGATGAACAGTATTACTGTTCATTACACTGTTTTTGAATAGTAATTATTGTATATGTTACTATAATAACTACTGTTCATCAATGTTAGCTGTTGGATCGAGATCCAACGACTGATAATCGATAATAACTATTGTTCATCACTGTTAGCTGTTGGATCGAGATCCAACGACTGATAATCGATATCTATAGATTTTTTATCTATGGACATCTATAGAATATATATATATATATATATATATATATATATATATATATATAAAATTTTGGTACATTACAAATAGATGTCCGCCCACAATTATGATATTTTTTTAACGTTTTCTAAAGATGGCCACAACGATAGTTAGATGAAAATTTAACGGCTGATATTTATTTATATACAATATTTAATAATATTTAACAGAATTTGATAGCAAATCAAAGTATAGTAATTAATAGTAATTTTGTAAATCATTCCTACAAATAACAACTATTATGTTATGATTTAATAATGACTGTAATTAAACTTAATTTTTAAAAAACTAAGGTCGGACTTAGGAATAATAATATATATATTATATTCATAGATTATGTACGGAAATATCACGCTCACACGCATATAACAATCAGCATTTTGAATAAATGGTATGAGGTTAATGAAAAGTGAGTCAAAAGGAAAGATATATAGTGATTAAGGACAAAACAGAAGGGTACACAAAATATGCCAATTGATGGATTCTCCTGCTGTTTACATAGCTTTGTCCTCTCATCTTGAGTCTAGAGTTTGAGTCTTGATAGGGAATGGCATTATGCAAGTATCCTCTTACTCCTACTCCTACTAGAGAATTTCTTTGTACTCTCTAATATTATATCGTACCTTGTTCTTTTTTTATTTTATTCAAATTTCAAATTTGAAAATTTAATTTTCTATTATTATTTCCTTGTTTTTTTTTTTTTAATTTTATTGAACCTTACTTTGTAGCATGCTTTAGCCTCGTGTCTATATATGTGTGCGATGAAATGATATTTTTATTCCTTTGATAAATTAATAAACAGATTAGATAATAAATTAATTAACATTAATGATCTTTGATTGAGGAGAGCAGTGGAAATACCGACTCTCTGTAATTGTATGCGCACTCTAATTTTTTTTAATTGGAATATAAAATAAAAATAATTAAAAATATACGAAAATTATCATTAATTTTAACATTTTTCTCTAATGTGGTGCTTTCATCTTGTCTCCTTGTTATTTATTTTTATTAATTTTTTAAATTTTTTTTTCAATAACATAAAAGGAAGTGAATATATATATGTTAACGAAAGTGACAGGCGTTGTTAGTCAAGAGTGCAAGAGGTGCATTAATTACGGTTGCTTGCAGACTTTTTGAGAATAATTCTCTTTTATCATGCAATTTTGAAGAGGGTGCTTCTCACATAGACTTCTCAGAGCGGGCACTAAACATTATGAGTTGAGAGGTTTGAACTTAAGACCCCTCAAACCTAATGCTAAGTGGATACCGCTGGGTCATCCCCTATTCCCCATGTGTGTGTGTATATATATATATATATATATATATATATATATATATATATATATATATATATATATATAATTGACAAAATATAAATTCTACATTCCTCATAGTAGGTTTCATATCATACAAGAAATTTTTTAATAATAAAAACTACAAACATGTGATTCAATCAGTCCAAGAGAGGGTCAATGTCCTCTTGACTTATTGGCATCTAGGGTCCCTTGTCTTATGGGTGAGGAGATCAAATCTTGACCTGCTCAGGGTGAAGGAGTGTAATATAATTCAAAACCCCATGTAGGTTTCTGATCAGTTCGATGTGGGATGGGATGCTTATTACCTGGTGGCCATATAAACTGAAGCCAGTGATGTGGTTTACCCACTTTTAGGGAAAAATGTACAAAACAGAAAGAAAAAAGAAACTATGAATCTATACAAGAAAGAGGAAAAAAAAAACCACATAAATCAAAAAATGATTATATATATGCACCTTTCTAATTAATATATTTTAATAAATCAAAAGAATTTTTAATAATTTTGCACATATCAATTCCATTTGAATTGTCACAAGTAATGCAAGAAAATAGAAAGAAAATGCACATTGCAATTAATAATAAAGTATATGATTTAATTAATAAAATTCAAATTTCATAGATTTAAGACGAATTGATTTTGATTATTATTGCTTTTAATTTATTTTTTTATATATTTGGCTGTAACAGTTAACATCACCCAACTTAACAACAAAGTGATCAACGTGGAAAACTTTTTTTTCAGTGGTCTCAGACATTTAGATTTCACCGAAATTTAGCTAATATTTTCCCATTTGCAAATTTTGTACCTATTAGATTTTTTTTTATTTGACAGATGCGACAAGCGTAATTTTGTCAAATAATGTGCAAGCAGATTAGAAAATCCATCTAGTTTGTGTGTTCTCATCCGGCAATGTAAAATTTTGAGTAGCAAGCCTAAACTCACAATTGGTGATCCGTTCCCAACATTGTATTTATTATTGTTTTTTTTTCATTTATTATTCGAAATGTAAAGTTTTTTAAGTAGAAACATTTAGAAGAACTTCGGCCACTCATTGTGAAACTATCACTTGGTTGACAATCACTATCATTTAATATTTATTTAAAATAATAATATTTTTTTTATAAAAAGGCTTGGATCCCAATTTTTAACTTAACCAGCCTCTTATATGATTGACTATTTTAAGTTTGATTATTAATTGTAAATCCTAGTGCTTTATCTTAATGATTATTATTAATGAAAACACCAATCCATCATTGTAAAAAAGCTCTAAACCAAAATATTTTAACATATTTATATATATACATATGAGAAAATAAAATCTCTTGAAAAAGAGCAGGTACTCCATGAACTCATGAGCATTAATCATGATAATGAGCATTAAGAGTATGCTTAACATGTTTTTGATTGATGAGAAAGGACACATTATATTGGTCCATGGAAGATGATAAACAACTTTTTCTTCTTTGAGGGAGCATCATCATTATTTGGTGCATGTTTGTGAACTTACTTTTTTGTTTTTATTTATTATTTATTTTAAATCAAAACTCTTATTTATAAGAACTATCAACAAGTTGTGTGCTAATGAAAGTGGAGTTTGTTTACATGGGATCACAAGGTTTGATTTTGATGACTTTGTTAAAGGCACTAAAAAGAATCCCAAACCCTACTTTTTGAAAGTGGAGCTTGTTTACATGGGATCTTAAACCCTAATGACTAGAAAGAAACCCAAGTAGAGGGTCTAATTAAGGTTGATAAGCAATTACTTAATGTGTGGCTGTTGATTGTTTAGTAAATAAAAAATTTGAGAAAATAAAAGAAACACTTCCATCACAATTTCTTGATTAGAAGAAGAAAATGATGTAGAAAAGTGGGCTTTGATTAGTATCATACTTTAAGGAGTTAGATTATCCAAATTATATTAAGATTTTCATCGAAAATATAAATTTAACAAAAAAAAATGTCCATAGAAAATGTTTGAAAAGATTATATTGAATGATGATTAAATAATAAATTTTACCTAAATTGAAACTTGAAATAAAATTTTTCAAAAGTTTTTTTTTCTGAATTATAACACTGGTTTTGTAAAACAAATATCTTGAACTATACATAAGCAATCAACTTATGATTGTGATGAATTTGCTAATTTTATTTGTGATTGGAATTTGAACATGATTTTGACATTAATTATTTCAAGCAAATAGTTCGGGTTGAATTGATTTATTCACTATATTTTAAGTTAAATATGCATCATAATATTTAGTTGTTTATGATTTTAGATGCTTTAAACAAAATATTTCACTTCTTTGCCTGTTAGTTTAAATTTTTTAAAAGATAAAAAGTATTTTTTTTTTTTTTTTGTGGCTACTAGTCCATATAAGAATACATTATTTATTTTTATTTTAATATTTTCAAAATATTTAATATACTCTTTTTTTTTTTAATATCAAGTTAGCATCACGGACTAAACCAAGTATTTTTTTTTTCCATGTGCGTAAATATCAACATTATAGAATTAAAAGGATAAAAAGAATAATATTGCTTAATAAATGAATTAGAACTAAATAAAATTTAAAATTTAAGGTAAACAAAATTTTAATCAAAATATCATATAGTACACAATTAAAAAACTTTTTCATGTAAAAAAGAATATGTTAAATATTTTGAAAATTAAAAAATAAAATAAAACAAAATTTAACTTATTATTATTTTAAGGGAATTGATATATGTTTACCATGAAATAAAAATGCAAACATGAAGTGAGTATGAAGAACATCTCCCTATCTCCTCCATGCAATACATTCTTGCACTTTTTGAGTCAATAAACATGTTCCACCACATACCTGAAATGATTCAAGAACTTGGAGACAAATTGTTGCCCAAAAGTTGCTTTCCTTTTGTCTAAAGTAGAAAAACAAATGAGCTACAAATAAATTTAGAGAGAGAAAAAGAGAGGAATTTATTATTAATTATATATATAAAGAAATAAAAGGAAAAAGAAAAGAAAAGAAAAAGATTATGGAAGGAGTGGTTTGATTGGTTTGATAGTGTTTGGTTCTTTTGTGAAAGTGAGGCATGCATGAGGCATATGATTAGATACATCTTTCATTTTGTGGGCACATCACTATTTTGCCAAAGTTGGCTCCTTTCTTTAATTCTTTTGTTGCCTCCATAGGAATCAACTTGTGTGCATGGCTTCAATTTCATTTTTTTTTTTAATTAATTAATTAGTTAAAGTTTTATTTTTATTTTACCAAAAATAAAATAAAAATGTTGAAGAGTCTCAATCATAAAGTGTCCTGTGCATACCCATGCTTGTCCATACCAAGGCAGACAACAGTACTTCTTTTATTACTTTAAAGTATATATATTGTTGAATAAATACTTGACATGGTTTATGAGACTGGAATGATATAGGACTAGTTTGCATTGCCATATGTAAATGATTTTTTAAAAATTTGATAAAAGGGTGCATTTTATAAGAGTTTTTGTGGGTGAGTTAAAGTTTTTTTTTTTTTTTAATAAATTTATTTAGAAGTGCTTTTACAGTTGAGAAGTTGTTTGGATGTTTATTTAAAAGAAAATTTTCTGAAATTGAATTGAGAAATAATATAACAATGATGGAGATGATAATTAAATTGCATATTCTATTGAAAATTTTGAGTCACCACACATTAATAGAGAGAATATTTTGATAGCATCATGTATCATGAAAGATGATTTTCAGTCATAATTTTATTGTTAGCTTGTGAACTTCACAAAGTTGATTGAAGAATTTCACAAATAGCATATATTAATATTGGAGAATAAACAACATCTATATAAATATAGAATGGCCACCATGAACAATGTCAAGACCAAACCTTGAGGGCAGTAAGGTTTGCAAAGAAGATGGATGACTATGATGGAGGTAGGATGGGCAACCGCCAATAATGAAAACCGAAATCACCAAACTCTCATGAAATAGGGTTTTAGGATCAGAAAAGTCATTTATATATTTTTGGAAGCATAATTTAGTAATTACCAATTACCGTTTAGTTTATCGGTGTATGGTCCTTGCATAAGATGTTTATCCTATTGAAGAAATGAGTTCGAATTCTAGCTCACATAGATAAAGAGCATAGGTATTGTAGAGTTCAGCTTTTCATGTGTGTCTATCTTTGGCACGTGGCTTATTCACATTTGGTAAAAAAAATAATGGTAATTGAAAGTAATTCAAACTCCTGTAAATGAGTTTTTCAAAAGCTACAAGACAAGCATGCTAATATTAGACAAGCAGGGGATATTGTTGAATTGCTTCTCATTTACAAATACATTATTCAAGGAGCTACAAGTTAATATTACACAGCTGAGTGAGACTGTTGATCAACTACAAGATAAAAATAAAGAGTTTCAGGAGAGTCTGCACGAAATGAAGGATGATAATAAGGGGCTTCAACAGAGTCTACACGAGATGAGGGAGGAGATGAGGGAGGATAAAGATTTGTTTTGTGCACAGATGATGCATCAGTTACAAGATATTATGATGGAGCTCGAGGCTAGGCTCCTTCAGCATTCACAATTCACTCTGGATTTACAGCAAGCTAAGGATGATCATGATATTGACCATCTAGATGACTTGTAGTTTATTAGTTATTTTTTAACTTTTTTTTTTTTTTGTTAAACTTTGTTTTTGGACATTTGTTTTTTACATGCATTAATGAAATCATTATTTGTTAGCTTTATTAGTTGGAAAAATTAATTTGTTAAAACATGCATTGTATATATCAATTATATGAATAAATATAACATTTTATTTTATTTTTTGTTAATTAGGGTTTTAGCAACGTATTAGAAACAGATTAATATGTTATATATATATAATTTTAGCAACTGATTTGCAACGGAATATTTTTTTTCCAATTAAAAAACAAATTTAAAACATCCCCAGATCCATTTCAAATCCGTTTCTACATTCTAGAACGGAAATTATTTTGTTGTAAATCCGTTGTTAAATTTCGCAACGGAATAAATTCTATTGCAGAATTCAGCAACTATTTTGAAACGGAATAATTTCTGTTACGATTTTTAAAATTTGGAAACAGAATTTATTCAGTTGCAAATGTCTAAAACGGAATCCTATTTCTTTTGTAAAAAATTAGCAATGCTCTTTTTAGAAACTGAAATATTCCGTTTCTAATTTGTTGCTAAAATGTGTTAGCAACGGATTAGAAAGGGAAAATGATATTCGTAAAATGCAATTGTCTTGTTGTGGGAGAAGCTGATCTAAATATATATATACAACACCCAGAAGCCCTTGAATTTTAAAAAATAAAAAATAAAAAGGGGGAAATTAGCTTGTTGGCTTTCTAAAAGCAAATCCAAACAGGCCCATCCAAAGGTTTGGATTGGGTATAATGATTTTGAGTTATAAATGAGTTGACCCATTTGTTAAAATAAAAAAAAAATGATTTACTTAATATATTAGTTTAATTTAAAAAAACAATTGGTGGAATAATCAAAACCACTTTGATGCCATCATTTACTAAAAGATATAGCCTTTGAAATGTTAACCTATGGATTGAATTTTGAAATTTTAGAATCAAGCCAAGTATTTATGATTTATTAATTAGAGCTATAAATCTATTCACAGTTTTCCTTGCTTCATAAATAGATAATGGATTGTATTTAAACAAGAAATATATCAGAAAAAAATATATAGCTTTTGATAAATCAATATATGTATATATTAAACTGAGAATTAAATTTTATTTATTGAACTTTGACATTACAAGAAGGCATTCTCTTCATAATACACTGATAACAGAGGGTGCTATTTGCAAAAAAAATCAATCCTCACATCAAAGAATACAAGACAAATTTGATCACATAAATACATACATTTTGTGTAAAATGTAAATAATGCCACTAATAATCATCTGAACAATGGACTGTTTGTCACTGAATTATAAAAAGAAATCTTCTTCTGATTCAACTGTTCTTTCCAATATTTCACTCTTGCATCAACTCTTGCCGAAAAACCAACTTGTGTATTTTTCCTAGATTTCATCTGCTCTTTCATCCACATCACACTATTATTTTCATCGTCCCCGAAATACTTCATTTCTTGTATAACATGATCATCCATTGGATAAAACAGTCTCTGTATCGCAATGAATGTGAAATACGGGAGAAGCGCAACGATCACAACAATCAAAATAGATAACCAAAACATCGGCGAAGGCCCGAGAGCTTCCAAGAGTACTTGAAATGCTCTTCCTGAGAATTTTGCAGGCACTGCACCATACAGCAGTAAAACAATGTACCATAATGCAATGCTGCCCCAAATGAACAAATGTTGTATCCAAGTGAAGTGGTTGATGATCAGAGCAATCTGGCAATTCACTGTGACTATGATGCATGTGTAAACTATGGTTCCGAGGTGCACGACATCAGCTACTTCTCCGTCTGATTGGAAAGCAAAAGGTATGAAGATGAATGCGTTTAGGATGAAGATAACGACTGATGCATATAAGCCGTTCATGATCCAACCGAGAATTCGAAACCATGTGAAGTATATGTTTTTTTGGCCTTGTTGATAGAGTGCCGGAAACTTCAGCATGAAAACAAATTGCATGAAAAAATGAACCATTATTAAGAATAGACGAAACAATAGCTCTTGTACTATGTGTGTGTGTATATATATATATATATATATCTAAATAAGGTAGCATGGAAGCATATCAAGCAATCAGAAATGAAATTGTTGTCCGATTAACAGATATGAAGAAAGATATATTGAATAATACCTGAAGACAGACATCAGGCGAAACATCCTGTTCAAGAACACCAAGTGCTATCACAGGTAAGGAAGTTAATAGCACATTAAAGAGTACCATATACCAATCGTCATATAAGAGTTGGCCCGAGAATCTGGTGGAAGTGTCATAGTAAAACAGAGTCATTCCAAATGCCACATTCTTGTATACAAAATAGAGAATCTACAAGAAACAAAAAAAAAAGGGTCGAAGTTAGGAAATGGTTGTCATGGGTTAAGCATTATGTTTGTAAAAAGATTATATGAGTGCAAAGAACTCACCATCTTTGCAATTCTCTTATAACACCAATGTCCATGAACCAAAAGTAGACGCTCTAATAGGTGGAACTGAGGCAATGAAAAGTCACTTGCCATGACTGCCTGAACTCGCAAAGATTAAATAGCGTTTTAAGTTTTTTGGCAGGCTGATTAGCATAAAGAACTTCTGAAATAAGATACATTTGGCTGAACTATCTAATTTAAAAACTGCATATCTCGCTTTTCAAGAATTCTGGAATTTCAGATAGTGCTGATTTTGATATGATAGCATGAATTTTACGTAAGAATAAATCTGATGGAACATGAAACAAAAGTTATACCTGCATTCCCTCCATTCCACTAATACCCACTCCAATGTCCGCAGCTTGAATCATGCCAACATCATTGGCACCATCTCCAATTGCTAACGTCGTCATATTTGTATGTTTTTTGACTAACTCTGTAATCTGCAAATCCAATAAGGGTGGGAAAATAATATAGCTCTTGAAATAGAGAGGTAAATTTTGTGAACCTAGTATCACATTTCTACATCCTATCATTGAATTTCCACTATGATTATGACCAAAATATTGGAAAATAGTAATACATGGCCATACCAATGCCTTCTGTTTAGGTGAAACACGGCAGCAAATGACCGAAGCACAAGTCACAGCCAAGTGTAAGAAACTGCTTCTAAGGTCAGGCTGAAGAGCAAGCTCCAGAGCACCACCATCAACTATTAGTGCGAAGGGTGTGCTCTCATCACTTTCTTGAGTAGTTACATGCAAAGCAGATTCAATTTGAAGAAGAATATCGTCGCGCAAAGCCTAATATCCAAGAAAGTGAACCTAAAAGTTTTTTATTCATACTCTTAAGAAAGAGAAAGAAGTGTTTCAAATTCAGTAGTCCACACCTTGTCATTGTTTGATTTAGATATTGCGACACTACTTAGATGTAGCTGCTTCATGTCATGTCTCAATAGACTGCAAGCGAATCTGATAAAAAAACAGGTATTAGTAAGAAACACAAGGCGGATAAAATTATTTATTTATTTTCATATTTTAATGACTTCAATCAGATCCATTACCCAATGTTAATTGCAGTCTCCTTCTTATCTCCTGTAAGTAGCCAGATCTTGAAACCCGCTTGAGCAAGTCTATCAATACACTCTGGAACCTGCATTTAAATTACAAAGTCTGAGAGGTGACTAATATCTAAATCAAATATTTCAATTTAAAAATTAAGGTTAACCAACCCCTTTCTGCAACTTGTCTTCCACAGCGACAGCTCCCAAAAGAATCAAATCTTTTTCAATCATTTCACTTGCCGATGCCAACATTTCATCTCTTTCAGGTCCTATATTAGTCTTTGCCTGAGTAAAGATGGCATTCCACTTCTGATATTGATCATGTTCAATTCTCCTATATGCAATTGCTAGTGTTCGTAAACCATCTTCTGCATAATCCGAAAGGTGTGCAGTAGTTGCCTCTAGATGAGACCTTCCTTGACTTGATAGAAGCTCAAAAATTATACTGAAATATAGAAATTATCATGAAATCAGTAAGTAATTCAAGTGGTATTTGATGAATTTAACCTCCGTATCATTTTTATGTAGGTAGAACTGTAGAAGTACAAACCTGTCAGCTCCTTTACACAGAAGAAATATCTGACCGTCCTCATCAGAGACTATTACCGACATGCGTTTGCGCGAACTGTTAAACTCAAGAAGATTCAAGAGCTTGTATTGCCTGAAAAATGAACTGCTAGTCAATTCGATGATCATCACTTTTTTTGGAAGAATAACTTTCCTGAGCTCTCTTGTGTAATTACCTCTCAATCTCTTCACCATTGGATGGATTGAGCTCCTTAACAATCAAGGTAGACTGTGTTCTCCGGCAAAACTTGCATCCGAATTCCTGTGACGCAATCAGAAAAGCCACTTCTTCAGGTGACTCTGCCTCATACTTGAACTTCCCGTTGTTGTCTTCTTCAACAGGTATGCCAGTATGGCACAAGGTCAAGACCCGGAAGAACATCACAATCTCCCTAGCCTGTGGAACACTTATCCAATTCTTATTCATAAGCCTTCCATCCACAAAATTGAATCCTTTAACCTGGTATTCGCTGGACAGCAAGGGACTTTTTTCTTTCTTGATGTCCAATTTCTCAGTAATTCCTTCACTAAACACTTCATTTGCTGTCATAAACTCAGCAGTGGAAAATTCCATCGTATCGATGCTTTTGCTAAAGGAATCAGCCCTGCTAATACCAAATCTATACTTCTCTAGCTCAGTATCCACTCGCATGGATGCGGTTCGGATTTTCTCAATGTCCAAATTCATTCTTTTAGATACAGCAATATCAACCTCATTTATTTCACCACCATAAGAAATCCCTGCAATTGAGCACTTCCTGAATTCCATCTGATTACATGTTAGTGTACCTGTTTTGTCAGATAGAATCATCTCAACCTGACCAAGTTCTTCATTAAGATTCGATGTCCGGGCTTCAACAGACTTGCATGTATCTTCATCATACATTAGCATGTCCTTGTTTATCAGCATGGCTTGGAGTACTTTGACTACTTCAATGGAGACATAAAGAGATATAGGGATAAGATAACCATAGAGTATAAGAGCTCTTATGAATTGTAAGAAACCTGATGTACTCGGTGTCTTGATGTTGAAGGATGAGTCATCTTCTTTAGGCTCTACGTACCACCAATTTATCATTTGGAACTTAATGGAGATATAAGCGCCAATGGAACTGGTCAGCGATATGATGACAAGCAATGCGAAAAGAAGGTATATGATATAGTCCATCTTTCTCTCGATGCGGCTCCGCTTGGAAGGTGATCGAGTTGAGTTTTGAATTGCTTTTGTATCATGGCCGGTGAAGATCACAGCTCCGTAAATGTAGTCAGTGTTTCGGAGCTTTGAATCCCTGAGAAGTACCTGGCTAGGAGTCAATGCATACAATTGGTCTTCATACTCGAAATTTCCAATGAAAGAGTACAACTGTGGATTTGGATCTTCACATTTGATTGTACCTTTGAATTCAGTCAATTTCGCTTCATGATCCAAGCTAAGAGTCGCTTCTAAGCATCTTTTGAGTTTCAAATTAGTTTCTCCATCTAAATTCATGGTCTCAACATAACAGACCCCATCCTCGAAACCGGAGGATAGCAGAAGGAGATCACAAGGAAAATATTGGTTTTTCTCTACTTTCACAACATCCCCTACAAGAACTTCTTTCCAAGTTTTCTGAATGAAATGTCCGTCTCCAGTATGCACTTTTACTAACCGGGAATTCACCCTCAAGTCCTGCAGAGCATAATGTTCATACAAGCATTAACAGAAACAAAGAAGCCAATTGTTTGATTTTGAAAATGAAGTTACCTGCATGAATCTATGCCAGTCCTCTAAAGCTTCTTTGGCCATACTAATCCCCACAACAAGCACCAAGGGAGCAATAGCAGTAATTGGAGAAAATGGAGTCAATGGAGTGAGTGATAGGATTGCAGCCAAAAGAAAGTAAAGGTTTGCCACACGACGAAACTGTTCAAAGAGTGCTTTGGGGAGGAAAGTGGCAAAATTGTACTTGGTTGTGGAAATTGAGTTGTTTGAGTATCTAAATGGCCTCCTTCTATGAAGATAAGATTGGTTGCAGAATACTGTTCTAGTGAAACCAGGGCCACCGAATTGCTGACGAGGAGATTCTATGACCTCAGGCTGGAAACACCTGAACGAGTAAATCTTACTCCATTTAACTCTGGATTTCCTTTTCCTTGACTCACTTGACATTCTTGAAACTAAACAAACAAAAATTGATAACACAAAAACAGTGTCTTTTGCTGCTGCTTCTCTTCTCCAAACTAGTTACAATCCAGAACAAGAAAACATGTTTTAGCTTTGAATCTACTTTGAAGAAAAACTAAAACTAAGATGAACTTCAGTTAAGTAAACAACAAACATAACTGTGAACTGATATCACACAATCATCACCAAAAGAAGCTACCAAAAGTAAGAACTTTTCAGGTTTTCCTGGCAGAAGAAGGGCAAAGAAATCTCCAAAATGTAATATCTCAATTACCACCCAGAAATAAAAAGGAAAAGAATGATGACCTCAATGAGAGACCTTGAAACTTGCCTCCATTGCTGGAAAATCAAAGCTTAAACAAATGAGAACACGGAAATGAGATGTTAATTCACAAGATAAGAAGAATTAATTCATTAGATGAGTCCATATGGAATGCTCCAATGCTCCTCAATATCATCGTCTGCAAAGAAAAACAAAACCTTGACATTTGAAGCACTGTGGAAAATAAGCTCAAAAGTTATTATAATTTGAAGTTAAGGTTTTGTTTTTATTAAGTTGTAAATAAACTCCAATTCATTAGTAAACGTGCAACAACCTTTGAATTTTATTTAAATGACACATTGCAAGAAACTATTTGCAGAAACCTTTGAAATTTATTGCAAATGAAGCCTTGAAAGACCTTACAATTGCAAGAATACAAAAGAAGCCGGCAGCACACACAGAAAAGAGCCCAGGGATTAGGGACGGCAGCCAATTGGAGAGAAATAAGTAATGTTTATCCTTTTATTATATTCTCTTTTACAAGGCCAGCAAACCCAGTCAATGAGTATTAAAAAATAGATATAGATCATGGGAACCACCAAATGCAGCAATACTTATTTTATCATGCAAGTCAACCAGGTTTGCCAAAACTTTAATCTGGTTTACACTAATTACAGAGATTGACAAACTTCTGAACTACATCATATCAAATGAAGACAATTAGAAAATGCAAACATAAAAGCTCACAAGAGTTGCCCGTACATTTGATTAATTACTGCTGTTTTTCTTTTTCATTTTTTCTCTTTGCATATATAAACCCCCTACAAAACCACATCATAGCAGCATACCATTCCAAAATTTGTGATTGCAAAAACAAAAATTTTACATTTATACTCTGAAGGGGTGGTATATTGTACACATGAGAACATTAATATCATAATATAACTGACACAATTATGCATGCAAGGGTATATAAATGTAACTATCTACATGCAATACAAACTTTTCAGGGTTTATATAAAATTGTAAGAGTTTACAACTAGACATCTGCAAAGAAAAATCAGTTCATCAACTTTCAGGACAGACAGACAGAAACCCCACATGTTTGTTCCTAGAATCGAAATGCCAGATTCAAAGCTGATTAAAAAGAGCACCTTTTATCCTCTGGGGTAGGTCCTGTCTGAATCAAACATTCATCTCAATGATTGAAGTCTCTGTTGCAAGATTATTAAATACTGTACTATTAAAACAGGGTACAAGTCAACCAGAAAAAAAAAAAAAAAAAAAAAAAAATATATATATATATATATATATATATATATATATATATATATAAAATACTGATTCCTATTTGCTGAAGAACCATAACTAGAGAAAAAAATTACCTGTTTAGTTTTCCCACAAAAAACAGGCAGGCATCAACACAAGTCCCTGCAGGCAATGAGAACATTTTCACCAGCATGTCTCAAATACACAGCGTGAAAAATTTCAACCCAGATTTCCTTAATAAGACATGTTGGAAGATTACCATTAACTTAACAAATTATGGTTACCTCCTTTTCTGAATGTGGTCATTCTTTCCAACATAAATTTCACACACGGTAAAATGAAAATCCAATGTAAGGCTGAGTTAACTCTGGTACTGAAACAAAATTCTAAAAAATTTTGCCCAACTCTGCCTCTAGATTCAGTGCAAACGACTGAAGAATGGAGAGCGAATTTTGTATAATTAATTAAAAATATAAACAGATGTCAACCTAACTATTACAAAATTCATGGAACACTGAGCAAATGACCACTGGACTTAACTGAGATACTTCAAGACTTGATTTACAAAATTTATTGTTATTTGATGGTGGGCAAATGTCCAGATACTATACTTCCTTGTTCCTGGTATATACCACCAAGATGATCAATAATGCCATAATTTCAACTATGCAAGATGGCATCTGATTTTGGATTAAGATATTGCTTCCAATTATTGCCAAAATCAAATCCTTGATTCACATTCTCATCTTCTGAGCAAGCCCTTCTAGGCCCATCAAAACGGAGAACTCTTGTTTCATTATGTGTTACAGAAAGGATGGGATTGAGGGACTTCCAAGAAGATGAAAGCTTGAGATATTTGTTGTAGAACACCAATGGAATCACTGGATTAATCCATTTGCTCCTACAAACAGAATAATGCAACAAAAACCATTAGAAAATAATGGCTGCAGTCAAATCAAAACTGACGAAGATCATGCAATATGAACTTAAAAATGGTGTAGAAGTAGGAAATGCAAACTCAGAGAATGAAGATTACACCTTTGTTTTCCCAAATCAAGAACTTTACACCACCATGAAACACTCTCCATCAGATTTTTGTCCAGCCTACTTGAATCAAGTAAAAGCAAACTGAGGTCAGGTGTGCAAGCATTCTTGTCATAAGGTTCAGCCAACACCCAACTTTTTGCAGATGTTCTTTGAATAGCATTTACAACGTCCATGTTAACATGGTCACCCAATCTTGTGCTGCAATCCTCAGCAGCAGCAATGGAATATTGACCCAAATCTACACTGAAGAGATCTTTAATGTCTCCCTGGGCACACAGATCCAAGAAAATTAAAATTATTTACTATGACAAAGAAGATTATTCAGCAGAAAGACACAATGCTCCCAATGTGGTGGAAATAAATTATAAATATTCAAATGTTCAAACCAAAGTCAATGAAAGAATACTTATATACAACCAACCTATGTACAATATCCTAATGGAGAGGACTCATGCCAAAACTTTAAAATCCCCAACTAAAATACTGAAAAATTAAAGAAAACACGAGGTCAGTAGTTGGAGGGTGAGGTATCAGTGTTTATGGGAATAATGAAATTTATCATTATAGCAATGATGATGAGCAGATGTTGCAGTCATGATAGTGGCTAGAGTGAATGATTAAGGTGGCAAAAGTGGTAGGAAGAAGACAACAGTAATGATGGTTCTAAAGTTTGAAATGAAAGTGTGTTCAATAATAAAAAAAGGGCTCATGGTGGCATTGGTGGAGAAGATCTTAGGCACGATATATTTGTGTCATAAAAACAAGGAGAGACTGAAAGGTCCAAGAGAAGGCACATCATTCTTTGTTTTTTTCCCTGAAGCAGATATCATTGTTGCATTAGCAAGGTTTCTTCTTAAAACAGCTGGAGATTCGCAGATTTTGAACTGAGACGCCAATCTCTCCATTTGGCCATCCCTAGAGGTTCTTCTTAAATTTCTAGTTCTAAGATGAAAGTCAGAATTTAGTAATACAGCTCACTAGAACCATAGCTATAACAAAGGACGCAATATTCTAGGTTTGTTTCTAAAATGAACTTGGAAAGGAAGTGAGCATGCAGGCGTAGCACAATGCCGCATGTTTTTATTGGTCTCTGGTGCCAATTTATAAAACAAAAGCAACATAATTGGTATTTGAGATAGATTCTATCAAACTCATGCCAACATCCATTGGAGGTGTCTGACCCATCTGGGAAATAAATAAGCAACTACAAACATCAAATTATGCAAAACAAGTGCCCTAAATTTTAATTCTGCAGATTTAGAGCACGAAGCAAATGAAAAGAACAGTTGTACTGTATTTATGAGATGATAGCAAATGTGGATTATTCAATTGCCTTCACATAATTTTGGTTATTTCCCCATTCCCCAATCCAACAACATGATGAGCTACTTCAAGACTCAACAATATGATTCTCCAGCAAGGAGTGTAGGAAGATTCCATTTTTTTCCCCCTCTAAGTTTTCTTCCCACTCAAATCATATGGAGGCACATAAGGTGTGGGATGTACAGCTGCCTTCAAATAAAGATGTTCTCAAAGTTCAGTGAGACTCTAGCTTTAATGATGGTGTTCCTAGCTGTTTCACTCACTTCTGAGTGAATCACTTAGAACCTTCCAACATTACTATTTAGAGCATAACCCACACATATTGTGTCAAGGGTTTTAGAACCAATCTTCCTAGTTCTAGGATTAGGAATTTTAACCTTTGCTAGACACCCCTACACTTTGAAGTAGCTGAGCAGTGCAGCCCTTCTTTCCTAAAGTTCATAAGGTGTGGTGCTTCGGTCATTAGAAGAAATCCTTCCAACAATAAAGTAGGCTAAGAGCAATGCCTCACACCCACAAGTTCTCAGGTACTCCAAAACTTAGCAACATGGCATTCACCATATCCATTAACATTCTGTTGTTCATTTCAACAACTCCATTTGATTCAGGCGTATATGGAGCAATAAACTCATGAATAATACCGTTCTCTTCACAAAATTGAAACATGGCATTGGTGTTATACTCACCACCTCTATTAGACCTAAAAATCTTAATATTTTTCACTAATTGATTTTTAGCTTCATCTTTGAAGATCATGAACTTGTTAAGGGCTTTATTTTTGGATCTAATGAGGTAAGTGTAGCAATATCTAGAGAAATTACCTATAAAGGTAATAAAATAACGGTTTCTAGCTCTAGCGGGAGTCCTGCTGGAATCACAAATATCACCATGAATCAATTCAAGCAAATTTGAGTTTCTATTGATGTGTTGGAAAGATTTCTTGAGGATATTGGCTTGACCATAGATTTGGCATTTGGAACCTTGGTTAATATTGGACTTTGGAATCAAATTAGGACTTTAGAATCAAATTAAAGCTCATTAACCTTCTAATGGTTCCAAAATTCACATATTCTAATCTTCCATGATAGGTTTCACAAGATTCAACATTCAACACAACAAATAAAAAAGAACATGAAAACTTTCATTGAAAGGTAAAATAGAATGTTCACAAACATTAAGTTTGAAAAGACCATTAGATGTAAAACTCTTTCCTACAAATAGACAGAGGTTACAAGAAGATTGAATTCTAACACAATCTTATAGTCACTCTGGATGAGAAGTGATCGACTAATCAAATTCTTCCTAATATCTGGCACGTACTGAAGGTCTAGAAAGGGTAGGACTTGTTTTGGATGTCATCTTCATGTCAATGCATTATTTCCCTAGTAAACAAGCTACTGACTGATTCCAAATGTTACACATCCTCCACTTGCAATTTGGTAGGAGGAGAACTAGAAAACACAGACATGCACCAAAGTCTAACCATCATTCTAGGTTCTGGTAAGCTAGAATGACAAAAATGATAAAGGAAGCTGACCTAAAGCGCATCTAAATGGAAGGTGCGTCCATTTCAAGCACACTAACTTATTGTCCGTAAGGACCAGCATTTTCCTTCACAGGATCAGTCTTTCGAGAGAAGCAATCTTGAATAATGAGATCCTACCACAAACAAGACAACGCTTAGGATTTTTCTCCGAAGATATAAGAGCAGAAGGTTAAGGGTGAGAAGTACGGTAAGAATGAGTGTGAGTATCTGTTCTTAGGTTTTAAGGATTTTTCTTTTAGAGAGAACTAGCAGCCTCTAAGGAAGAAATGAGAGCTTTTAGGGATGTCCCTATGTTCAAACTAATAAGCTCATCTCTTGTGAGAATCTACAAATTTAGGAAAGATTCAATTTCCTCCTTAATTCTAATAGTTTTATAAACTCCCATAAGGTTCAGAGAATCAATCTTGTGCCTAAGGGTATTAGCAAAGCTAATCCAAGATGGTGAAAGCTTGTTTAGGAGGATAAAGATGATGTAGCTTTGATTGCACACTTTGCCGCTCTTCTCCACAACACTTAAATAATCTTGAAAGGTATGAATCTGTTTACCCATATCAACTCCATCTATGCTAACCGTATTTCCTTTCTGAGGCGGCACAAATGTCACTGGCAGTTTTAAAATTAAAGTACTTGTCATAGAGATGATCGAAGATATTGGTAAGAATCCTATGCCTCCAATAAAAAATTAATCTCCTCAAAAGTTTTACTTGTGCATGTTGAAGCTTGAGGTTGGTCGATAGCTGAGATGGACAACTGGCGAAGTCCATCAGGACCAAAGTCAGAAAATTCAGATTCAATAAGGTTTCTAAGAACCCAATGAAGTCCTAAAGTGAAAAGCCAAAATTCAGCTTAGTTCTTCCATCTCCTAAAGTTTATCTTCCCATCAAATTCGGCAGGCTACACAGGATGCCGGATTATCCTTAGACATATTATACAAGGTGCAGTGTAAATCAAGACTGAAGGGCAACTTTCTCTTTTCCCGACGTGGGACTAAAATTTGAACTAGGAACTCACAAGACTTAGGTTAGGATGTATAATTGGCTTCTGGGTCTAGCCCAATTCCTGTACTGGGCTTGAGCCGACCTAGATCCAACAACACACATATCTACACACTTTGGGGTTTCTTGGGGATATAGCTATGAAATTACATACCATTAAACTACTGGAAATACTATCCTACTCATCCCCCAGAAATATTACATGCCATAAACTTTTACAAAAATCTAATTCTGCATACATGTAAGAAGGGTTATTGCCTAATTAATATAGCAATGTACCATAAAGTGCCTTCCAGCTATCAATAGTTAATCTTAGCAACGCATTAAGCAAATGTCTTTCAAGAAAAACGTATATAAAATGGAATATTCATGATGGACCATTTAAAATTTTTTACTATATTAGAGAAAATTTTCAAACTGTTAAAATAAACAAGCCCTGCAGAATTAGCAAGCTGGTCATTCAATGAAAGTAAATAAACTGTGTAGTTTCTAGAATTATGATCAACTAATATTGTCAATCAAGTGCAAGATTTAGGCCAGCAATTCAGAAAGATGCGCATGATGTCACAGTGAGATAATTGTTGAATTTCTTCAGGTAGCAACGAGATAATTGATGATTGAGACAATTCAAGACTTCAACTTATCCATAATACAAGAACAGTTACCTGCATTATTGTATCTGGTGAAACATATAAGAATCTGCCCAGAGAAGGATTGATGATTGAAATAACAAGGGGTGCTATTTCGCGAAGCAGAGGCCAAATAATTCTCTCATCAGGCATTGCAATCCTGAATTTATCATTGACCTCCTTTTGCCTAACAAATGCAAACACAATGAGAATATGTGAGAAAAACATACATTTTGATGTGAACCTGACAGACTGTCCAATTATCATATAAAGAATGCTTACCCAATGATGTTCAGGTTAGCATGTGGAAATAATACTTTGAGCTTATAGAAGGGTAGTTTTGTGTCTTCATCTTCAGGTATGATGAAATGGAAATGAATATGTTCTGCAAATCTGATAAAAAAAAAACCAATAAATGCTTAAGTCAAGTGAACAACTCAATAATCCAGTACAATAAATTGAGCAGATACAAAAGCCGCACGTGGGCCTTTGCAGCAATATTTTCATCCTGGTCATAGAAGGGGTCACACTGATTTGTTCCCAGTCAAGGATAAAATTCTAAAAGCAGAATAAAAAGTTGGTAGGTAATTATGGTCGCCAATGAACAAACAAATGCTACTCTAAGCTAAACCTAATTGCCTGACTCACTAAAGTACAGAAGTTACCACAATTCCCTTAGTCTCACTAGGATGACCATAAAAATTAATTCTCTTTATATGACTGGCTTCAAGTAGGTACATAAATTTTGGATTACTTAGGCGAATTCCAACATGCACGAAAATCATGATAATTTTGCTTGTTATGTATGGTTTTAAATTTAGAGTGATGATTTTCCTAAAAGATGATGTGTTTTAGGTAAGAGCATAGAACAAATGCTATCACAAAATAACAATTTAGAATTTCAAATTTGAAGGTAAATTCCAAGTTGCATAACCTTTCTCTTTCTTGGTCCGGTAAACATTAACTTAATGCTAACAATAACCAAACAACTTTAACTCAAAATTCTGCTTTTCAATTTACTGATTTTGATTCAAAGTAAAGCACAATACATAATCTCAAATCATCAAATCACAATCAAACACAGCCTTAATAAGAAACAGTTAAAGATGATCCTTAGGGAGAACCTTGAGTTAGATAAAGTTGAGTTCTGAAGCACAGCAAGCATTTGAAGATCCAAACAGTCTATCCAGGAAAATATATTGATTGCTTCAACTCCAAAATCAAGCTCGGTGGTAATTTTAGATGCATGTTCATGAGAAGCCCCAGAGTCGGCAGACTGTAATCAAAGATATATTAGATTCACGAAGACACATCTTAGACACAATCTTGAACATTATGTCAACCCATGCTACCACAAGAACACAGCTGAAGATATATTCACATTTTATTCAACCTATCATAGGTGCAAAACAGTGGTGTCATTTAGAAAATATGGAGCCAATCCTACCTCCGATGTTGAGAAAGCCTCCAGGCAAACCACATAAGAATAAGAGGAAGGACCAGGTAAAACAATTGGAAATCAATTCAAGGTCCACAAGAAAGACGTGCAACTCAACTGTAGTAAATGTAGAAAGTTAGAGCACAATGTCAGGACATGCAGGGGAGAGGTTGGTGGTAACAGCAGATTGAATCCAGTTGCGATAACAACATCAAGATTGTCTAAATTGGCTATAAATACTTCCCATGTATTTTGCTTCGCAAATCTAATATATATTGTAGTTCATTACTTGGCAGACTTTAATATATTGTTTTATATTTTTTAGGTTAGGAAAACTAGTGGAATCACTCAAAGGCAAGCTTCAACACCCAAGGTAAAAATAACATATGTATTATATAATTTCTGCCACTGAATTGAAATGAAAACATAATTTACTTCGTTTCCTAAAGACCCATTCAACAAAGGCAAGATAAAAATCAAGCTGAAACTTAACCTGGAACTCAAGTTGGAACTTAAGCTAGAACTGAAAGGATAAAAGTGGCTGCAATAAAAAGCTAAAAATTAATTTTCACTATTTCTAAATTTGTTTCATAGAGACTTTACCCTTTGTAATATATTAACCTTTTTTTTTTCAGAGATCCATTCAAAGTAGTCAAACTGGCTTATCAACTGAACCACCTGCAATGACTCTTAGGTGGATGCTTGATGTAAGTTAATTAATCCTAACCCCTCTATTTTTCATCTTAATGATTTTCTGTCTTGGTGATTTGTGTTATTTAGTATTGCTTTATAAGGTTCTAGTCAAGTTTTTTCCGCACAACAAAGTTCTATGACTGAAGCTGCCTTTGCAAATCCACCTAGGCAATAGCAGGCACAACAAGGAAGTCAAATGCTATCAAGGTATATTGGAGAAAACCTCAAGGTTGAAATGTGGCCCAAGGAAAAAGAAAAGTTACCTCAATCTGCTGGAAATGCTCAACAACAAAACAAGATGTGACCATCCACGGGTGCACAAGAAATGACAGTTGCCAAATAGAGTTTTCATTTTTATTGTCGAGAATTTCCTCCTTTATTGTTTTGTTGTTTGGAATTTTGTACAAAATGCACAAACATTGGCTGAATTTGTTTCTAGGGCTTAGAATAACATAGTTCATATTGCTATAGGAACTGTTATTGGGGATTAAAATAGCAAAGTACATATGAATTTTGTTTTGGAAACAAATGACATGTAAATCATTTTGTACTTTAACCAATTAAACAGTCATACCGATACTGCTATTATTTTTGTACAAGTGTATCAAGTATAAATGTGATTATGTCATGTCAATTCCTCTTTGCAGTATTCACTATATCAAATTATTCTTCTCTTTTATGCTCTTGTCTTTTTGACAATTTGGATCAATCATGAAACCAGTGCTAATGATACTCATAGGGTTAAACTGATAAGGACAAATGCTTAAGTAAGTGCCTAATATATCAACAATAAATTAAGGATAAATGCCATAAGGACAACTGCATCCCTTAATCTTAAGTTTCGGTCGATACATACTTGTACCCATCAATACAAGTTTGCAAAAACCCCAAAATCAATATGAAAAACCTTAGACTAGATGAAAAACTAAACAAAAACAACCAACTTCAATACAAAAACTCCATATCAATATCAAAAGCTAACCCAATTTTCTTCATTTCATCCAAGCATATATTAAGCAACAAACCAGGTAAACTACCCAAATGCTCCACCCCTTTTTACTTTGAGTCTCTATTGTTTTTACTTTTCTTAATAGCCCAATAATCATTATTCTTGCACGAGGACTCAGAGTGGGTCATAACAGCTGAAGAAACGACAAGCAATATTAGCCCCATAGTTCTTGCATCCAAGAAAATCTCCTTCCAGGATTGTTATTTGACTAAGAGATCCTCATTTCAGCTGCTTATGCACAACGACAAATTGCAATATCACATGTGGTATGTCCATCAATCTTTTGCTTGATTTCCCTTTCATTCTCTTGTTTTTCTTCTTCCTCCTTTCTTTATTGTTTGCTCAGTTTTTCTCTTATTACCTTCTTCCGTACCATCCTTTCATGTCTCAAAAGTGGACATTTTGGATGAGAATTTTTCCTCCCAAATTGTCCTCACTTTTACCTACACAATTTATTTGTATTTTCTTTTATTTTGCTTTTAGTTACCATGTTAGCACCTCATGTCGCTTTTATCTTCACATGGCAGTGCTAGGATGGAGACTGACGAAGGATGTGGCAACCCACATCATAGTTTTATTAACACTGCTAGTGTTAATGACCAAAAACAGACAAATTTTAAAATGTAAGTGACATAATTGTAATTTTTCATAGTTGAGTGATCAAAATAGGAAGACTCAAATAGTTAGGTGACCATCTATGTATTTTACCAAAACAAAATGACACTAATCTAACTCTTACAGCTTATGCTAACAATTTAGTTGCTAATTTTTCTTCTTTAGCTATTCAGTTAAAGCCACTAACCATCTCTTTTGTTTTTGATCCTTCTTAAACCTATTTTAGTAGCTTTTGTAAGCATGGAGATTTAAACAATGGTTGGATGGTTGACATCTCAACATCTTAACCATTAAACTAATATAGTTATTATGGTTAAAGTTAAATTTTTATATATTTGAACCTATTATTCTTTCCTTTTGAAGATCTAACCATGATTTTGGCCTATTATACTAGCAATTTGAGCAGGTCATGGATGCCTCTGAACAAGTAGTGTGAGAATTCAAAAGAGTACAACTGCAATCTAAGCGGGAAATGGATGTCTTTAAACAAGTAGCCTGAGAATTAAAATAAATGTAGCTGCCATCCGAGAGGGTAGTTGACGTCTCGGAGCAAGTAGCTTGAAAATTAAAGTGGATACACCTGTAATTTGAGCAGGCAATGCTTACCTATTTTTCCTAGCTTTCAAACAAGTAGAACAGGATTCAAAGCAAGTAGACTTGCAATTTGAGCTAATAGTAGACATCTCTAAGTAGATAATTACTCATGCTTTCTCTCCAATATCTTAACCATCAAGCTATTCTAGGCTCACTCGCAGTTATCTTCCTTCTTTTTACCCAATCTATAAACCACCAAGCTATACTAGACACATTCTCCTTTATCGTCCTTTTTCTTCCTCACCACATCATGTAAAAAGAATGGGCATTGTTAATAAAGTTTCAAAAGAACAATATAAGATAAAAAAGAATAAAGATGAAGGAAAACACAAAGAAGAGAGAAGAAAAAAGAGGAAGAACAAAAAAGAACATGAGGAGAATAACAACAATAAGAGGAAAATATACAAAAAAAAATGAAAAAGAAGAACATGAATGAAAAACAAAAGGAGAAAAAATAAATAAGGGCAGTTTTGGTGTTGCAGAAATTAAATATTTGATTTGACGTCGGCAAACACTACGGATAAATTATAACTAAAAGTAGGAACTTGTTGCCCAGTGTAATTGTCAGAGAGGAGGGGCTTGCACTCAGTTTGATAATGTTCCTGGCAAACTTGGATGATGCTTTTTTTTTTTTTTATTGACAAAGTGAATAAGCCACTCATCTCAACCGTTGTGAGGTTGTGAGAGGGAGTTGATCTAAATCATCCGGAATCTTGACTACATAATAAAGCACCAATCTCAGTATCAGCATTTTCCCATAATTCCAAATTCTACTCCAAAACTACATGATCCTTTTGACTAAAATGTGTTTTAGTGTGAGATATGAATCTCTGCTTAGACTATGTATTAATGTGAGATATGAATCTCTCCTTTGTATATAAAGTTCAAATTAAGCATAAATTTCAAAATAAATCTGAAGTTCGAACATTATACCATTCATTCAATTCATATAATAAATGGAAAACATCATCCACACCAAGAAAACCCTAATGCTATAAATTGCAAGAGAAAAAGAGGGAAACAGAGAGCTCACCGCTGAGGCAGTCCGATTGGGGTCGAAGGGGATCCAAGTACGGTGAGGATCAGAGGGATCACGGAAGTGGGTGGCAGGAAGGAACTGGAGGGACGCCAAGAAGACGACGAGAGCGAAGGCAAGGAACTGGAAGCCGGGGCGAGGTCTCGGTGGCGGATCAACGTCAGGATGGATGGGCGGCCGGTTGATCGGAGGGTTGTGAGGCGTCGTTGAGCTTACCACTCTCCTCGAAAGGCCAGACCCCGGAGCGGAGAAGGAAGATGACGATGACGATGACGCCGACGCCGGAGAGCTCTGCTCCGGCGAGGCAGCGGCCATAGTTCCTCTTCTTGAGCTCTTTTCCCTCTCGCTCTGTTTCTCTGTGTTTCTCTGTTTCGCGGGGTTTTGTATCGCTGAGCTAGATGGGGTCAAACCGTTGACTACATCCACGTTGACTCCATGCATTAAGATTCGCGAACAAAGCAAGACATATGCAGAAAACACCCTTAATCTTTTATAATTAGAAAAAAGGCATAAAATAAGTTAGAACATTTCCATTGTTACAAGGTTATATGCCTGAAAATTTTGATGATTTCTTTAGTCTCATGAGAATAAAGAGCTCTTCTCTGTATTTATGTAAAAAATGGGAAAAAGAATTTGCAGTTGCATGCTTATCTTTAAAATACCCAATGCTTTTTTTTTTTTTTTATGAAAATGAGTTTTTTCCCATTTTTTTAGGTGAGATTATTGAGTTGAGCACAACTTTAAGTATGGTCAAACAAGCTCATTAAAATTAGTTGGGTTGACATCGGAGTGGGCTCTCACTTTGGTCTTTATCCGTGGCTGAACCAGGATTAAGTAGCAGGGGGCTAATTCAAAAATATATATATATATATATGTATATATATAAATACTTCTAAATAAGCATTTGTCCGAGATGTAAATAGTGAGATAATAAATTTTTTGATCAAAACAACCACATTTTGAATACATGATTAGGAAAAAAACATAGAATAGCTATTTATGCACGCTTGAATTAGAACCGATGCCAGCATTAGTGCTAGAAATGTGAGGCATTTGGTTAAGACTAAGAGGAGGTAATTACATCCGCTGAGTTTGCATTTTCTAAAAACGTTGTAGAATCGCTTCATTGTATATAGTTGCAAAAACCTCACGCTCAATATAGACAACCAAGCTATCATTCATCCACTCGTCACCCATTCTATTGCGTAAGTCAGTTTTCACAATATTCATCGCCGAAAATACCCTCTCAACACTAGCTGTCGCAACTAGTAAAACCAATGCCAACTCGATAAGGCGATAAATGAGTGGAAAAATAATATGTTTGCTTGTCTCAACCATCTTCCTAGCAAAACCTCCCAAGTCCTCAACATTTATAAAATCTGCATCATGCAGCACATCATAAATAAAAGTAGGGGTGTATTTGAGCCAAGCCGTTCGTGAGTGGCTCGGTGTTTGACTCAATAAGGGCTCGTTCTTGTTTAGCTCATATTGTAAACGAGTCAAGCTTGAGCTTCATTTTCAAGCTCGATTAATAAACGAGCCAAGTTTGAGCAACCGAAAGCTCGGCTTGTTTTGGCTCGTGAACACGGTTCACGAACAAAACTCGTGAACAAGCTCGTTTATATATATATATATATATATATATATTAAGGTGTATATGTGACTATGTCGTTGTTATCAACTTGAGTCACACATATAGGGTTGTAAACTACTATTTGAAGGCTGAGCTCGCTAAAAGCTTGGGTCAGCTAGTTCATTAATTTAAATGGAAAAAAAAAAAACAAGCCTTAATCAAGCTAATGTGACAAGTCTAAGCTTCAAGTTTTCTTAACAAATTGAGCTCGAGCATGAAGCTCGAAATAAGCTCGTTTAGAGCTCGAGCTCGGTTAAAATAGTAATGAGCCAAGCTTGAGCCTAAAAAATGAAGCATGAAGAAAGCTCGGCTCGAACTCGAGCTCGATTAAATAGTAACGAGCCAAGCTTAAACAAGGCAAAGCTGGGCTCGGCTCGGCTCATTTACAGCCCTAAATAAAAGTTGCAAGTTGATCCTCAAGCATCATGCGCTTAGTCATTGTGAAATCTTCGGGATAAAGTTCTGCAAGACGAAGTAGCTTGTGAATGTTGAATTTGGAAAATGAGTCCCTTAGATCAAGGCATGATAGAAGAAGAAGTAATTTTGTACTAGTTTCTGGGAAGCGGTTTTGCATTTCTTGTGAAATCAAATCAATAACCTAGCATTGTAATAATGATAAAATTACAAATATCTCTAAGAAACTAAATTAATGAGATTTACAAAAACATAATAAATATAAAGAATACTAACCTCGTAGAAAATTTCAACACTGTAATGGTGAAAATGAGTAATAACTTGCCCTTCCCGTTTAGAACGACCACGGATTCGCATATTATCCCCCGTATTAGGCACTGGGATTGAGTTCCTTCACAAAAAGAGCTAACTTCCTCTAAAAATGCCTCCCATCCTATCTCCCTCAAGTCCTGAAGACGAGCATTTACAGCTTCAATCAAACGCATTGCTTGAACAATATTTTGATCCTTTTGTTGTAAGGCAAGTGATAACTCATTTGTTATTCCCAACAAATGTCTCATCAAATACATCACAAATACAAATTGATAAGTCAGAGAATGGTAGTGTAATGCGACCCCCAACGAGTATCACCCGGTCTTGCTAAGCTAGATTCTTGATTTTTTTCCTCTACCACTGACTATCTCTACCTTTTCCAATTGCTTAACCAACCTATCATGGTGATGTTGTCTAAGTTGTTCTTTCCTTTTGCATGATGCTCCCGCCTCGTTAACAATCATAGTAACATATTGGAAAAAATCACTCACAATTCGATTGTCTTTAGCAACAGCAACAATTACTAATTAGAGCTGATGAGCAAAACAATGGATATACCTTACGTATGGATTTTCTTTTAGGATAAGTGCCTTCAAACCATTGAATTCTCCGCTCATATTTGAAGCCCCATCATATCCTTGTCCCCTCAGTCTTGAAAGAGATAACCCATGTTTGGCAAATAGACAATCAATGGCATTTTTCAATGAAATAGCTGATGTATCTGGCACATGAACCATAGAAAGGAACCACTCTATCACATACCCATTCTTATTCACATATCGCAGAACAACTTCCATTTGCTCCTTCATTGATACATCCTGAGCTTCATCAATCATAAGAGAAAAAATACTTGTCTCCAATATCATCAACACTAGCACATGTAATTTCTGCTGCACAAGCATTTACTAACTCTTTTTGAATTTTTGGTGAAGTCATTTGATTGTTTCCAGGAGCATTTTGATTAACAGCCCTAAAAACTTTATCATTCCGCAGGCTATACTACTCTAATAACTCAAGAAAATTACCTTTGTTTAATGAGCTTGAGGACTCATCATGTCCACGAAAATCCAATCCTTGCTTCAAGAGAAAACGTGACACATCCAAAATGGCCGTTAAACGAGTGTGGTATTCAACCTCCATCTTATGTGATTGCGCAACCAATTGGTGTGACAAGCTCTGCCTTTGATTTTGAAAACTCTGAAATTGTATTCTTGCATCATTATACACACTGTTCACAGCACCAACATGCTCTACAAATTTTTCTAGAGCTTTTTTCCAATTATTGAACCCTATTTTAGTGAAAGCATCTTCTTTTGTTCGATTTCCTCTGCTTGGTGTGAAAAGATAACACCAAAAACAAAATGCCGCATCTTTAGTCACGTTGTACTCCAACCATGGATGCTGTTTAAACCAAGCATTTTGAAAACTCTTCCTTTGTTTGCCGTACTCTTTTTTGTGGGAAATTGTGCCTAATTGGTTGACAAGGACCTCTAGTTAAATATTCTCTTCTAACTTGATCTCTAACCGCAACATCAAAGTCTTCAATTGGCTTTCGTAGTCCCGGGTCACTAACAATGTCATTGGAATTGAAATTCACATTGGTCTTTTTTTTCACTTGATTCGGAGCCTAGTGGTATTTTTGGAGAATTAGATGACTTTTCACTTCGTGGTCATTTAATTAAAAATTTATCTTTGTCCAAATGACTATGAAAGTGTATAATGCTATCCAAAGCAAAACAAAAATATATAAAAAAAATTGATAATAAAATAATAGCTAGACATTCAAAGCTAAAAATTATTGCTAATTTAATTAAAATATTTTTTCCCTAATATATAAATGAATGGCATGTCATTAGTTACATAGTTCATATTTCAACAAATAAAGGATCTTCTCAAAATAAGTATGTTAACTTAAGGATTTTCTCAAAATAAAGGATTTTTCTTACTTCAAGAGCATAATAAAGGATTTTCTCAAAATAAGTATCGAGCAACTTACAGGTGGTGGCACAATCTTTAGGCTTTAGATCAAAGAACTCCTCCACATCAAGATGACAATAAGAAATAAATAATAACTTTTCTCCACGCTGCAATAAGAAATAAATAAATAAATAACAACTTTAAGGACAGAATTATTCTAGTTTGGAAAATGACAAGTGGCTGAAAAAGTCCATACTTGAAATAATATCATTATATTACTATCATAAACTTGAGCTATTTTTTATTAGATTGAGAGCTTAACTATATAAAACATGGAGCCACTTTGCAAAGGAAAAACTAAGGAAGGTGCGTGAACAAGAAGGAAATCACCACTAGAGTTCATGATGCACAGGTTAGACACTGAATAGAACCATCACCAAAACCAATTTCCATTATTACCAACTAGTTTAAGCCAATGGCCCATGTAGTCTAGATTATGTGCTACATTAACAGAGCCATGATTGTTGTGTGCTTTCTTAATGTGAGTCCTCAAGAGTCCCTCATAAACCATTCTCCCATATTTGATCCTAAAATACTTAACAAGTGCATCTAATTGGGACTCTCATCATATGTTGTTCAAGTCATAAACATACATGAAACCGGTACAAACACCAGTATCATTGATTGAAAAACATAAGACACAACCATAAAAAAAATATTATTTCTATTCCATTTCCATTGTTGATCATGAATAGTTTCAGGCTTCAAGTATCAGTGATCCTCAAGTTAGCTCAAATTTCAGCAGTTAATTGGGACCCTTTTCCTTCTAAAATTCTTATTCCATGCAATAGCATCATATAAGTAAAAATGCAAAGAGGATTCAATTCCTTTTCTACTCATCAGCACAGGCAACTCATCAGCAACCATGGGTCCATGACAATCAAGTCATTCTCATATTGGCATGTAACATGACAAAGTCAAAGAAAGAGCTTTTACCAATCCATAGCCTTTTAACAATGAAAAGCATGCTGGAGACTTAAGATGAGATACTCAGAAGTCATATCACTAAGCTTAAAAAAAAAAAACAATCATCAACAAAATTAGGTCTACCTCTATGTTCATAGAGCCCAACCAACATCATTATATTACTATCATAAACTTGAGCTATTTTTTATTAGATTGAGAGCTTGATTATATAAAACATGGAGCCACTTTGTAAAGGAAAAACTAAGGAAGGAGAGTGTTGCTTTCTCTTGCTAGAGTCTCAGACACTACTAAGTATTTGGTCAAATAAAACATCTCTTTTTTCCAAAGGAAAAACTAGGGAAAGTGAGTGCTGCTTTCTCTTGCTAGAGTTATAAATTATAACCATTAACCAACATGTTTCCTCCACTCAAAGTCTCAAACCAATCCCTCCAAACATGTTTGCTCCACCATCATTCCCACAACATACACATGAGTACATCTTAACCAATAACTAGGTCCACATTCTCTGTTCAAAAGAAAAAAAAAAACATTGCATGGACATCAACTATGATTTACAACTCACAAGTATATATAAATGATGACAACCACTACCAGCGGAGCATGAGTTATAAGTCATAACTAGTAGCAAAAAGTTAATAATCACTAACCAATTTTGAGATTTTGTGAATGGCCCAAATGAGCTACAACCTGCAGGGGAAGGGAATGGAGGAAGAAGGAGAAGAAGAAGAGGGGACGAGAATATTATCAAAAATTTTCTTGCTGCCTCAGTGCCTTTCAATCATTCATTGTAATTTGTAATGGATGATTACAAACATAAGAAGACAACAAAGGTGTAATAGCTCCTATTACTCTATGAGGCATTTCTACAAACATGTGTAATGCCAACCCATTCCCCACTAACTTCATGACTGCTCACAGCCAGCAACCATGCTTTTACTAATTACAAATTTACATCTTAATTACTCTCTCATTACATAACCACCACATAATTATTCTTAACAAATCATCCATTACTCTATGAGGCATTTCTACAAACATTTGTAATGCACAGTGCATCATTGGTAATGGACATCAGACAATGGACTGGTGGTTGGTGAATGGTGAGTCCTTTGTTGCTTTGCTCATCGGCGTTCGGTGTCCCGCCGCTCGTCATCGCCGTCACCGTCGCAGTTGCCCATCGGTGAATAGATGGAGATTTATTGATTCACAACCATCATTCATCAACCATGCAAGACAGCAAGGGGGCTGAAGTATATCTTCTTGAGATTGAGGGCAATGAGGGGAAGAGGCTGAAGCTCCAACTTGTCAACAGTTTTTCCTGAGCCAAAGGGGGGCTGAAGTCCCCGCTCGCTCCCCCTTGGTTCCGCGCACTGGTTTTTTTGGGTTTGAGCCTGACTGGTAAAAATAATAATGTTGGCATAGCCCAATTGTAAAGTGTTGTAGTCTTATGTGAAAAGTTGAGAAGTCAAATTTCAAGTTTGTTCATTTTGTCAAGAAAAGAACTAATTCGCCATTACCCTAATATATTCATTGGGTTCCAAAGCAAGCTCATGGTGCTAAGAGAGAAAATTAAGGAAAATTGATCAAGATAGAATAAAGTGATTAATGAATTATAAAAATTGAAATAGAGAGAAGCTTAGGGGGCGAAGAAGGTTTTTTTTTGTTACATTTTTTATAATTATAAACAAGCCATGAATAGCATTCTAAATCTCAATATTTCAAGTAAAAAGGAAAATAAAGTGCCACTGTAAAACATTATTAAAAAAAATGTTACATCATGGATGAGGTAAATAAATATAGAAAATAATGTTTTTTTATTTTTTATTTTTGTAAATAAATGTGGATAAATCATAAGTAGAATTCGAATTATTGATCTTTGAATATGAAGAAAAATGGGGTAACTAACTAACCTAGCAAAGGGGTGGTTTAATATAATTTTTTGTATAAAATTTGAAATATTTTGTCACCAAAATAATTTAACACAGTTTATTATAAAACCCATGTAATTAAACTCTTGAGATTGTGAAAGTTAAATATTTTACCAAAAAAACATAGTAAACTATGAAAAGTACTGTAATATAAAAGAATATCATACAATCAGAACTACAATAATTTTAAATTATAAAAGATGAGCAATGAAATTTTAAAGGGGTTTACCAATAAACTTATAATTTAATCCAGTGCGAGGGAAATAAAATAAAATATGTAATTTTTTTAATAATCAAAAACAAGTTTTTATTACAAGAAGAAGGTTTGCTAAACAAAAGCATTTTTTTTTTTTTTTTACAAGATAAACATCTTTTCTCATTACAAGCATAAACAATCACTCCAAAATTTGTAGGGTGAAATAAGATTTAAATGGGTGGGTTTTTGGATATTTAAATGTAATTAATATATCAAATTAATTTTATCAACATAAAATTTTTACATATTCAGAAAAATTTAAAAGCATTTTTCTCAACTCACGTCTTCTAAATAAACGTATTTTCCAAAATTTAATTTAATCATAAATCTATTTTTAAAAGAAAGAAAAATATGCTTTCTGAAACAAAACTTTTTTTTTTTCTTTTTGGATAAAATTATTTCTTGTCGTTATATATAAATATATATTTTTTTGATAAATTGGCAACAAACATCTTTTTATTTTTATTGCATTGTATTTAAGAGGCCTCGAGACAAAGTAAAAAACAATTAGGTTATATTTTGGTTTCTTCTTAATTTCAAAATGTTTGATATAGTCTTTATATTTATTTATTTATTTTCACTATATACTTTCAAAATTATTCAATATGATAATAATAATATTAATAATAATAATGTTGTTGTTGTTGTTGTTGTTGTTGTTATTATTATTATTATTATTATTATTATTATTATTATTACTGATAATTACAAAAAAATTCCAAAGTTTACAATATGCACAAAAGCACCCCCTAAATTTGAATATCCATAAAAAACCCCTCTTTTTGAATAGAATGATTTTCAAACCCCCAAGGACTGTAACTGTGACTGACCGAGTTAATTTCAAATTTTTTGGACGAAATTGACCTTGCGGGGGAAGTTGTGGCAATTGTGACTTGGTTTGACGATAATGCCCTTGGGTGGAATGATTTTTCCGCTTTTAGAGGAAGCGGTTTATTTCTCTTTGTTTAATCCCGAGAGAACACCATTACTAGCGCCGGTTATTTCCTATCATCGCCTCTTCACCTCTTCCTTTTCCGAAGTTGCCATTGCCTGGGTATCTTGCTATCATCGCCTTTTCACCATTGTCTTGAAGGAGAACTCCTGCTCAAGTCTTCGGAATTTCATCAGTTTTCCTACCAAGGTAATGAGATGAGGTGGACGCCGTTGAAGAAGTTGTGTGGTTTTTCTTTTGTGTTTACATTCTGTGTGTTGTTTTTGCCTGTTTGGTTTGTAAAGTAGTCTGTGTGTTGTTTTTGGCAGTGTGGTTTTATGGTTTTATTATTGGATGATATTGTAGTTTGCAGCGAGATTTTTCGGCTAGGGTTTTGTTTTTCTGTTTCGTCTCTATACTGGATTGAAAGCAATCTCATTATTGTGCTAAAGGAGATTTTTCAATTGTCATGCAATCTCATTGTGTTGTATAATGTTTATAATGTATGTTTCCCCTTTAATTTGATATGGCTGCATTAAGTAGTGTTTAACAATATTAGTGTGAGAATTGAGATTTATGTATAATAAATGTGGTTTTCTGTGTAATAAATATCGTTTCCGTTTAAGAAATGGGGTTTCCGTTTAATTATTGAGGTTTTTGTTTAATAAATACAGTTTATGTTTAATACATGACTCTAAACAGATGAGTTTCCATTTAAGATTTCTGAATACATGCTTAATGTATTGTTCTTCTTGTAGGCTTGTGGTCATGGCGGTCAACCTAGTTAATGGCCGATGCTACTTGACACCGGTTGTCCAGACTTTGACTAAATTGAAAGTTCACATGATTGGACGACACTGGGAGATCATCAGAAGGACATCGTTTGTAGCTTTGATCAAGATTGAAGCGTATTCCAAGAGAGGGCCCTCCTTGATTCTCTACTGCAGAGGTATGATGACTGCAGCAACAAATTTAGGATTGGGGCCAGCCTGGTGAGTTTCAGGCCTGAAGATGTGGCTCTCATCCTTGGGCTACGTTGTGATGGAGATGTAATCGTATTCCAGAAGAAGAAAACACACTTAGCTTTCGAATTGAAGTATTTATCAAGATCGTACGAAAGACATAGAGACTCCATCAAGAGAACACTTGAGCAGATAGTTCGGCAGAGGGGGGAAAAGGAGAATTTTGTAAAGCTCCTTATGGTGTATCTTATGGGTACTATCCTCTTCCCGAACACTTCTTGCCCTGTTCCAAATTGGATCGTTGACTACGTCAATGATCTACCGGCCATAGGACGATATACATGGGCACAAGCGACCCACAAGTGGCTAATGGAGGACGTTTTGCAAGCGGCCGCTCGAGTGCAAGCGAGATGCACCGAGAACAAGACCAACACGGGGTACGTCAAAGGTTGCTCGGCTGCGTTGACCACTTGGTTCTATGAGCTCACCAACACCGGCAAGAAGGTTCATTTTGGCAAGACCCCAAGGATCCTGTGCTATGGTGAAAACAGCTACGGGAAGCAAGTGTCCACAGGAACCATGTTGTCATCTCTTGAAGAAAAAGGTAATAAATCTATTTAAGTTTACTCTTTGTCCTTTAAAAATATTGTTTTGTATTTAACAAAGGGAAGGGTTTATTCGCTTTTTATGTTTAAGTTTTTGAGTTATTGTTTAAGTATATAGGTTAGTGCTTAAGAATATTTGTTAGTGTTTAACACTTTTAGTTATTGTTTAAATTACTTGGTTAACATTTAAAAACATTTGTTTAGTGTTTAACACTATTGGTTGTTTATAATTGTTAGTTTCCTAAACTGGTCGCCACGAACACGGAGGAAGAAATATATGTTCGGGCCACCCGTCGTGGAGATGCCACTGGGCACAGAGGTGATATTGCTCCCGCTCCTGCTCCGCTGCCGAGAAAGAAAGATGAGCAGCCAACATCCTCAAGGTGCGTCTGATGCCGATCACCTTCTCAGAGCCCACCCCACGCACATTGTTTAGCGATAGTCAAGCCCCCCTCCACTCCCCCGAGAGCAACAATCGACGATATCACCGCACATCTATTGTAAGCGTGCGAGATATTGACGCAAGAGTTCCCTTGGCTTGTTGCTCGCGTGGAGGCTCTGGAGGCATATGCGCAGGCCAATACGACGTTGCTCCCTCCGCCGGGTGACTATGATACCATTTCCAATAGCCCCGATGCTACGGACGCAACCCTGGCATTTGGCGACGATGACATCATTGGCAAAGCATTCCGAAGAGGCCCGTGTCCGAAGAAGCTTGTGTGGAGGAAATCAACAATGTCTCTACCTTTGTCTACTGACGTCGAGCCAACAGAAGCACCATCCGCTGTTGAACTAACAATGGTAGAGCTTCAGCCAACACTAGCTTCGAGTGCGCTATTGAAAAAAGGCCAAACAGTGGCTCCGCCGGCTGTAATGGATGTGTCTTTGGCTGATGATGTTATTGGCGATGTTGAGAGGATCATTGAATCCCTTGCCAGTAAAATCCTTGTATTGGAGGCACCGGCACCAGCATACGACAGCGGTGCGTCGAAGGAAGACACATTCCAGTGACTACCGGAGTCGAATAAAGACGCTACAACAGCTACCGGAATCATAGATGTTTCTGCTTGTGCCGGTAATGAACCAAATAAAGACGCTGCTAACGAAGGGCAAGGAAACATCAATGAGTAAATAGTAATCACTCAAGTTGATAGTACACTCCTTGCAAATCAACAGTTCGATGATGTGTAGAAGAATTTTCTTCCGAAGAAGAAAAGATATGCCAAATTCACGTGTCTCAAAAAATTCAAATAGGAGATATTAAGAATCTTCCTGAATTGCTGGATGGACTCATAAGTATGAAGTATTTATGTTACCATTTAAATATATATAGTTTCCGTTTAAAATGTCACGTTATCATTTAAATGTTTGTAGTTTCCATTTAAATATTTACATTATTGTTTAACAAATATAGTTTATGTTTAACTGTTAATGTTATCGTTTAAATTTGTATCGTTTTTCGCTTAAGTGCTTATGTTATCATTTAAATGAGTGTGTTACTATTTAACATCAGGACTGTCGTATGAAGGAATGAGTTTTTCTTTACACGACACGAGCTAGCCTGTTCACGTTGTTGGATGGGAAGGAAATGGTGATAGACGATGTCGTTCACATTTTTGTCTACATCATTCATAATTCGCTGAAGAAAGTGCCATATCCTTATAAGAAGTGGGCTTCCATCACCCGTCCACTAGCACTATACTTGTCCAGATAGGAAGAAGCGGCAGAAGAGGCTTTCCCCATGATCGATGATGCTGAGCGGAATATCCATGATGTCAACATCGTAATCATGCCAATAATTTTTAATAGCCATTTCCATGTCCTCGTTCTGGATAACATGAAACAAGAGTACAGACATTACTCTTCTTGCCAGAGTGAGGAATATGACAGAGACGCCAACGATATGGTAAGTTACACGTTAACTATAGCACACACATCGTATTTCCTATTTGTCAATCTTAACTTTAAATTGTATTTCTTTACAGCGGAAACTATTTGAGAATTGCGTCGAGATGGAATTTAGCGAGTCGGTGACATCCTCATATCTTCTAATTCATAACAGGAACGCTCCAAGATAAAAATGAGGAAGTATCGATTGCTCCGTCTATGTGATGCGGTTTATTGAACAAATTCTTGAAGATGAAAAGTTACGACTAACGTAAACGGACGTCCCTTATTTAAGACTAAATATGCCGCACACATAGTTTTGGATGGGCAGCATGGGCGACAAAGCCGATACAACTCACACATCTGACAAAGCTGATACAACTCACACATCCGACATAGTATAACTTTGTTTGTTAATTATAATGTAAACTTGCTAACATAAATTCGTTTCCAATAACTTATTAAATTTGTTCATGTAAATATCATTGTTTTCATATAATGAAGAGCGGTTGTCCATATTGTTGGCAATATTTGTTTAACCAACAATATCTCTGTTTAACTCTCAATGTTTCCATTTAGCTGTCATTATTTCTGTTTAACTTTCAATGTTTTCATTTAACTATCATTGTTTATGTTTAACTTTTAATGTTTCCGTTTAACTGTTATTGTTTCTGTTCAATTTTCTTTGTTTCCATTTAACTATCATTGTCTCTATTTAATAAACACCAATTGACACGAAAATAAGTATTTGTCTATTTGAAATTTGTGTTTATTTACAATAAATGCGACAGTTTGTAACGAATATGCATGGGAAGTCGTGGGAGTGCGACATGGTTTGACCATATCCGAGGGTAATCCCAAGAGACAATCAATTCTGGCGCCGTTTACGTTTTTCCTCTTTTCTCCTCTCCAGCTTTTCTATCTTCGCCTCTGTAGAACCGAAATTTCCCTTTCCACCGGTGTCTTTTATTGTCCCAGCCTTATCATTATGGTAGTAAACTTAGTTAATGGGCGATGCTACTTGACACAGGTCGTGGAGACCATGGCTGAATTAAAAGTTCATATGAGTGTACACCACTGGGAGCTTATCCGAAAGACACCATTTGCAGCATTCACTGAGCTGGAAGCAGTATTCCAAGAGAGGGCCCTTATTGATTCTCTGTTGCAAAAGTATGATGACCGCACCAATAAATTCAGGATCGGGCCAAGACTGCTGTGTTTCAGGCTTAAAGATGCAGCCCTCGTACTTGGTCTGCGTTGTGATGGAGACGCAGTCGTATTTCAGAAGAAGAAATCACGCTCATCTTTCAAAGAGATGTATTTATCAAAAACCTACAAGAAACACAAAGACTCCATCAAGAGAACTCTTGAGCAACTTGTTCAGTAGAAGGGAGAAAAAGAAAATTTTGTCAAACTCCTCATGGTGTACCTTATGGGTACAATCCTCTTCCAAAATACATCATGATCGGTTCCAAACTAGATCGTTGATTATGTCGATGATTTACCTGGCATGGGCCGATGCGCTTGGGTATAGACGACGCACAAGTGGCAAACTTATGGAGGACGTTCCACAAGTTGCCGCACGAGTGCAAGCAAGATGCGTTGGGGAGAAGAACAACACGGGGCACATTAAGGGTTGCTCGGTCGCACTGAACATATGGTTTTACGAGTTGACTGGCACCGACAAGAAAGTATATTTTGGCAAGACTCCAAGGATGCTGTGTTACGGTGAAAGTAGCTATCGGAAGCAAGCGTCGATAGAACCCATTTTGACATCTCTGGAAGGAAATGAGGTAATAAATCATGAACAATGTGTTTAACAATAGCATTTAGCGTTTAAAAATAGTAGTCTCTTTTTAAACTTAGTAGGTAGCATTTAACATTAGTAGTTAGTGTTTAACAATAGTAGTACCTGTTTATAAAAACTAGTTAGTATTTAATAATTATAGTTACTTTTTAAAGTTTATATTTTATGTTTAAAAATATGTGATATTGTTTAAATATGAGTTAAATGTTTAAAAATATTTGTTATTGTTTAAATTGTATGATTTCGCTGAGATTGTGTTACTTTCATATGTTAGTTTCCTGAGCTGGTCGCAGCGAATGCGAATGAATCTCTGTTTGTTGGGCTACCTGCTGAGGGGATGTTATTCCTCTGGAACCACTTGCTCGAAGGCAAGATAAGAGGCCAACCTCTTCCGTGCGCGCTAGACGCCGTTCCCCTACTTCCAGCCCAATGTGCGCACGCATTCCTCGGCGCCGGAGAAGCCTCTCCTACCCTGCCAGACGCCAATACCCCCCTTGACGTTAACAGCCTCCTCGACCGCGGTAGCCCTCCCGACGGTAAAAGGTGACGATGTCACTGCATGTCTACTACAGGCGTGCCAGATATTGATAACCGACTTCCCTCGGCTTATTGCTCTAGTTGAGGCATTGGAAGGATGGTCACAATCGAATGTGTTGTCCCTACAAACAAATGCAGTACTCGGCACGGACACTACTAAGGATAGCCCAGATGCAGGGGAGGTAGCCCCGGCGAATGCCGATGTCGTCAGTGGGATAAGCTCGAATTTTGACAACGATGACGTCATTGGGATGGCCATTCGAAGAGGGTCACATTTGAAGAGACTTGCGAAAAGAAGAAAAACAAAAATGCCTCTTTCTCCACCGGCTGACGATGAGACAATAGCAGTATCGACGGTAGACACAATTCCTCAACAACAAGAACCAGCAGAGGATGTGTCTCCGGTTGATGCTGTCGTCGTGCCTGCATCGAAGGAAGATGCTCCGGTTGATGCTGTCGGCGTGCGGGAGGACTTTATTCCGAAAAAAAAAATACCCCGGACACGCGAGGCTCGACAAATTCGAGCAGGAGTTAATAACGATCTTCCTCAACTACTGTATAGACAAGTATGTATGAAATTTTTAAGTTAAAGTTTAAATATTTATGTTAGCATTTAACTTTTGTAGTCTCCATTTAAAAATCACTGTTATCATGCAATATTGTGAGTTACCGCTTAACTTACCTTGTTTCCATTTAAATATTTAAGTTATCATTTAAAACTATATATATTTTCCACTTAACTACTTGTGTTTTTGTAACTGTTTAACTGTAGGACTGTCATTTGGAAGAATGACTGTGTCAGCACTACATAACGAAGACTTCACGCTGCTTGACGGGAAGGAAATGGTGACAAACAATGTGATGGACGCGTTCGTATACATAATTCAAAAGTCTCTGAAGAGAGTACCATATCTATATAAAAAGCGCGCCTTCATCACACGACAACTGGCGCTGTTTATGTCCAAGCAGCCAAACGCATCTGACACGACTCTCGCTATGATCAGAGATGCCGCGCGTAACCTGAATGAAGTTGACATAGTTATCCTTCCAATAATCATGAATGGTCACTTTCATGTGGTGGTTCTTGATAATGACAAACAAGAATACAGGCATTGTCCTTCATGGCAAAGTGACGAGTACGACAGAGACGCGTTTGAAATGGTAAGTTCCTTGATAAATAGAGTTTCATACATAGTACTTTATTAACTGGGATCCTAACATCAAATTGTATCGCTCGACAACGGAGACTATTCGACTATTATGTGGATATAGAGTTCGGCGAGACGGTGACTCTATTGTACCCGCTAGTTCATGACAGTAAAACCCCATGTCAGAAAAGAGGAAGTGTCGACTGCGCCGTCTATGTCATGCGGTTTATCGAACAGATACTTGACAGTGAAAAGTTACTGCTATCGCAAATAGATGTCCCTTATTTAAGATTAAAGTATGCTGCCCGCATACTTATGGTAGGGCGTGCTGTCGGCATCATAGAGAAAGGCGAATCTTCGACTAGGGGGGAGGGGAACTGAGTTGAGTTAATATTGTTTTAAAATGTAAAACAATTTTGTCGTTATAATTTAAATTCCATTAATTGTTTTCCATTGACATGTCAAGGTTTTCATTGTCGTTATAATTTAAAATTGTTTTCTTGTTTAAAAACCAATGTTTTTGTTTAATTATCTATGTTAACCTTTAATACTAAACGTTTCTATTACGTTTCTATTTAACTTTAAGTGTCTCCGTTTAAATATCAAAGTCCCTGTTTCTTATTATCTTGTTCCAGTTTAATTGGAAGTGTCTCCGTTTAAATATCAGTGTTTCCATTTAAGTGTCTCTGTTTAAATATAAAAAGTGTTTACGTATAAAAGAATGCTTCACTTTTATTGTTTCAGTGTAAATATCAATGTTTCCGTTTAACAAACTATTTTACTCTTTAAATAAAAGGTTTATGGTTAAATATGACAGTTTATGTTTAAATATCAAACATGGACACATAAATAAGTTTGTTTCTATTAAAATAGGTTTTTATTTACAATGACTAGTCGGCGATAGTTTTATTACAAGATCTACGATTATGACCGGACGCGTGGCAGCGGCTGCAACGTAACTCGCGGACCTCGGACGCTTACGACTCTATCCTTTTTCGTCTCGGACGCCCAGGTTGCCTTCTCGTAACAAGTGGACGCAAATGGAGTTCTCGATTATCGTCCGTAGGCTTGTCATCGTCTGGTATGGGGAAAATAGCTTCCTTATATGCCAATTTGTACCTGTCCACGGTGAAGTAGCCGTTAATAAATTGATGAACGTTAGTGTCTGTTTGCATTATTGCAGCGCAAGTGTGTGTGCACGGCATACCATAAATTTGCTACTTGCGACATGAGCATGTTCTACTCAATAGATCTACGGAGTTGCTGAACTGGTCAATGACTTCATAACGATTATCGACACAATGACCAACATAAAGATTTTGGCTTTCCACAACAAGTACCTCTATTTTCTTATGTATATCGGGGCATAAATAGGTCTCCCATTCGTTTGCTTGCTCACGACGAGTGCATACATGCGCATTAGTTTAAACCTGTATAGTTAAACATTATAAGTGACTGTTAAGCTAAGACAATCAAATTTAAACAGAAACAAATATTTTTAAATGATAGCAAACTATATTAAACGAAGAATATGATTTTAAATAGAAATAAACATAGTTAAATAAAAACAAAGATATTTAAATAGAAACACATTACTTACACGGAAACAAACATATTTACAGGAAAACAAAGAAATTTTAACAAAACACAATCAAACATTTAAATACCGTATGGAGTCTACCATTTTCGTCACCGGTAAATGGCGAGCTTCTTTGATCCACGCATTGAAGGACTCTGCGACATTTGAATACATCTCGCCCCAACGTTTACCTTTGAACAAATAATTACACCAATGTGACATATCTAACTTTTGAAGCAACCAGCGATACGCTTCTAGTGATGTGGCCTGCAGTTTATTTACCGTATCATCAAATTCTTTAACCGTTGATGCCCACGCAATACGAAAGCATATGTACCAGCACTCCTCTTTTAATGTTTTCCCAAGTCTGACATTGGCTTTCATAAAATTGGTCTCCAAGTGTCGAAGGCAGTATGCATGTGGGGATGAAGGGAAGACCCTTGCAATGGTGTTCACGAGACCCTTAGACCTAGACAAATGTAATAATCTCTTCATAATCTTCGTCATCGTAAAATGCATCACCTAACTTGGAAATGAACCAAGTCTAATTCGCATCTGTCTCGTTGTCGACAATATCGAAGGCCATATGGGAAAAACCATTGTTTCCATCTTTGCCTGTGGCGCCCAGTAGAGTAGCCCAATATTTTCCAAGAAGGTAGGTACCATCGAGAAACAACAGCGGCCTACAACCCCTCTTGAATCCCATGATACATGCACGAAATGAAAAGAATGCACTTTTAAAACGCTCACCGTCTCTTTCCACACTCGCAATGCTGCCGGGGTTTGTCTTGGCCACCTTATCCATGTACCAAAGCAACAAATTGTAGATGGAGACGTCGCTACCGTCGAGGATCACCCGGGCACACTCTTTACCCAACCAAGCTTGCTTGTATGGAATGTGGACACCATGTTCCTATAACATGTCCTTCTGAATATCGATGGCCCTGTACAAGTTCTGGTTTTTAAGCTTTTGAATTACTCGTGCGCTTACCCATTTTTTAGATGCTTTCGGATGTGACATCGAGCCAATTCCACCACCACAAGTGTGTGATGGGTGCATTGTCTTGATTTTGAAAGTATTTTTATTGTATTCCTTTGATGCATGAAGGCGCCGGTCACAACTAATGGCAGTGCATTTTAAAGTCACCCTGTGTTTTTCATTCTTTATGAATTTGAAGTCAAAATTTTGCTTGATTGCAAAATTCCGAAGTGCATCTCTGAAATGTTCAACGCCTACAAAACGTTGTCTGATATCCAACGACAACACTTCGGATTGATCCGACGAGGACGGAAGGCCTGCCACACTGTCAGGGTCGCCATGAGATGGAACATGTGCACTGACAGAATCAGAATACCTACCAACACTTTAGTTTAAACGGAAAACATCATTACGTTAAGCGGAAACAGAACACATTAAACGGAAACATATAATTTTAAACAGAAACATATTATTTTAAACAGAAACTCAATAATTTAAACGAAAACTCAAAAATTTAAGCGGAAACATACATTTTTAAATGGAAACTGGTATGTGACGGGATAACAAAGCAAAACTTATGGTTTTGCTTTGTTTTAAACGGAAACTTATTTGTTTAAATGGAAAATGGAATAATTAAGTGAAAACTATAATAATTAAACGGAAACTATAATAATTAGGCGGAAACATATGATTTTAAGAGTAAACATAAAGGAGAAGAACTTTACAATGACAAGAATTCGTTTTGACTATGATGCGACAATGACACATTATCTATCTCAACCACGAGATTGACTGCAGCGCTCACATATCTCCGCTAAGATTGAATCTCAAGAAGTTTGTGTTGTGAACACTAGCACTCGTCCCTCCCCGTTGTATCTTGCAATTGCACAAAAACTTTCCATAATAAACCTGCATATAAATATAAATTGTTACTCTCTCTTGAAGGATGATCAAAGTGAGGGAAAGGAAGAGATTCTCACTTTATCGGGTAACTGACAGAGTTCAAACGAATGCAGACCAAAGATTGCTACTCTCTTGCAGGATGAGCTTTCCAAACTTTATTTGAGAAAAAAAAAAACAAGAAGGAATAAAAAAAAATTGTTAAAAACCAAAAAAAAAAAAAATGTTTCACATGATGTGACGGGGTTTTTTCCCACCATTTAAAAGGGTAAATAAGGAATTTCACAACATGAACCCTGCCCAAATGACCTATAGGGGGCAAAAAAAAAAGTTAAATAATAACGGAAGGGCTGTCTGGGGTATTAGAAATTGGCCGGGGCTGATTGGAAGTTTTGAAATTCCCGAGGGGTAAACAGTAATTTCCCCTTATTATTATTTGTAGTTTTTAAATAAAATTATGATATACTAGCCTAACAAAACCCAATTAAATATTGAAAATATTAAATAAATAAATAAAATACATTGACTATGATTAATATTTTGAAAATAAAATTACAGAATCAATATAAAAAAAAAGTACGTGGGCAAAAAATTTCTGCAAGTTTTTTTTAAACAAAACCCAAAAATGAATTTCCCATTTTACCCTTGTACAATACACATTATTATTGCAAGTCTGAGGTCATTTTGGGCATTATAAATTAAGCATTCAACGGTCAACACTTTTAAATCTTTTTTCCATTTCCATAGTTCCCTCCTCCGCCCCCAATTCAAATTTCAAAGCCCAATGAATTCCAAGAATCCCCCAAATCTCCAAACCCTAGACCAGCAATTCGAAGCCAAAAGCCCTTGATCTGTTACCAAATTGATCATCGAGGTGATCTCCTCGCGAAATCGCTGTTTCTTGATCTCTTTGTTCAAGAAACGGATTGGGGATTTAGGGTTTTTCATCAAGAGTTTTGAGTGAGAAATGGGTTGCTTCTTCGCTTGCTTTCGTATGAAAGATGAGAATCAGAGGTCGAATCAGATGGTTTCTCAATCGATCTCCACTAAGAACAGAGTATGGTTTTCATATATTTGATTTTTCGTTTTCATTTTTTTTTGTTGATTTTAAGGGGAATTTGGTGGAATTGTTAGGATCCTTTGGTGTCGAGGCATCAGCTTGGATCGGTGTTTCTTTCTGAAGGTATAGCCTTGGATTCATCTTTGTTTTGGAGATATTCGTAGTGATTTTAATTTTCTGGTTTTTCTTGAAAAAAAAAGAAAAAGAAAATGGCTCTTCTTGCGAGCGAGTAGAGCGTTCAAACTTGCGTGACAGCTTCCAGAAAGAAGATCTGATCGACAATGAACTTAAGAATGAGGTATTTGGACTGTCTTTTGAAATTCTCATTTTTTATGTCTTATTTGTGAATTTTTTAACTGTTGTAACATTCACTACTTTTTTGCTTTTTCATATTCTTATTTTGATCTTAGGACTTAGGTGGTTAGCATCACTTTGAAATGCCTGAAAATTAAGACTAAAAAAAAATGAAAAATAGAATGCTGAGATTTAAAACCTGTTTTTATAATGGGAAATATAACTTGGTTGGCAAAAGAAAAATGAAAACTTGTCCCGTTTCCCATTTATGTTTTTGGGAATTTTCCACAAATAGTTGAATTCAACTAGCACCAAACTGATCAAGCCATTTCCCTGTACATCTAAAATTATGTGGCCAATGCAAAATATTGGTCAGTGGAGGGAGTAGAGAGAAGCCTATCATCAAAGAAAAATAAGACAATGGAGGGTGTCAAGGGGGTAAAGTTGAGGGTAATGAGAGAAATAACATGGGCTTGAGGACAGATGTACAACTGAACAATGTAATGGAGCGGATGCACAGAATGTCTGGAATAACATGGCAAGGGAGGATGACTGCATGGAAACAACTAGTATGGTATGACACACATGTGCATATTGCTTACATGAAGATGCCTTGAAGTTTATTCATAAGATGGAGAAGCTTAATGGCAGGGTGTATATTCTTTCCATTCAGAAGATTTGTTTTATGGTAAGTAATCAGTTGTAAAGCGAGTTGCTAGTTTTCAGTTTTTTTGAAGCCTAAAACTATAACATGCACATTTTATTAGTGTTAAATTATTCGGGGAATACAAGAATGGAAGCAATACCAAACAACTACTCTCTGCCAAATAAATAAAATTGCTTAATGTGACCTTTGGTTATGATATTTTGACAGAAGTTGGGTTATATTGGTAATTATTTTACCAATAGTATAGTTGGGCAATAAACAAGTTAGATGCATTAGATTCATTGGCTGAGGTACCTTATTGTTGTAATATGGTGAGTTGATGCTTCTCCTTCATTTCTGGAAGGTGCTTATGCATATGATAAACCTAGCTTGAGTATCATCTTTTAATTAATGATTGCATAATTATAATTTTTTTTTATTTGCTATGAAACTCCAAAATGGTCTGTCCAATAGTAAGTTAATTAGATACTTAATTCTTAACTTGTGGTGCTCACTCTATTTTTTATCTGTTTTTTACTTGAATTAATGTGTTTATGGTAAAATTACTTCAAATAAGTTTCTTTGGCATGTGTTACGTATTTAGTGAGGAAAACAGTTGATGAAAACAGAGTAGAAATGAAAATAACTTATAACTGTTTTGTTTGGTCAGGAAGTTAACACACCCAGTTTGTTTCCATCTTTTCATATTCTTCCAGCAGTCCTTGATCTTATAATGAACTAGTTTTGTACATTTCTTACATGCCTTTTCAAAGTATTGTCTTCTTTAATTGTGTACCTTGGCATTTCCTCCTAAGTTTCACTTTCGTATGAATGTAGGCTGTGAAGTACTTTGATAGGCCCTACATAAAAGCAAAATAAATTCAGCCCATTGGACCTGAACTGGGCCAGTTCCATTAGAACAAAATTGAGTAACTTCCAGCATGCATCTATGTTGATATGAAGATCAGGGAATAAAATAAAACCCTTAGTTTGTCAATTCAGGTGATCCATTGCTGAACATTTCTCTCACTTCTAAAAATTGAAATGGGCCAAGCATGCTTTGTCTAGCGGGGGTTAGAAATGTATTGAGAACATAATTATGATGTTGCCATCATTATCATCTCAATTTTTAGATTTCAGAGTAAAATAAGCATGCAGATAAAATGATCTTTCATGTTTACCATGCATGCAGAGAGCGATATAGAAAAGAAAAGGAATAGTGCATTGTGTCCATGTGTTCTGCTTGAGTCCTCTGATTTTTATCTTAGATAACTGAGTAAGTTTATCTGTCTCGAAATCTTTTAGAGGCAGAAATAAATTTCACTCAGTTGCCTTCTAGCTATCAAGAAATCTGATCAGAATGACATAAAGATGACTTATATTATGAAAACTTTTGCTATAAAATAAGATTTCAGGTTCATATCACTTTTCTCATCTAAATTTCATTGGCTTTGCCATTTGTGTGTGGCAAAGATATTTTATCATACTGATGAAATGACAGAAATTCTCATTTTGAGACTTTTTTTTCCTTATGTGTTAGCTTTGCATTTTCAAAAGTTCTCATGTGCTCCCTAATTTTCTCCCACACACACACACACACACACACACACAAATCCCTTTGCAGTTTCATATGGAGCATGAATTGAAATTTAATTATCAATAGAAACAATCTTGAATATTTAGCTGCTTGCCAGGTCCTTATCACAAAACGATTCATGGTGTCATGGAGGAAAGTGCTCACTTGTTCATTCTGTTTTGCTGCTTTTACCTCACTGCATTATTATTATGATTTCATGGTCTAGTTGTTTATATTAAGATGAAATTCATTGTGTACAGCTTGACTATTAGACAGATTATTCTGCATTACTTCTGTAGTTCATATTGTATCAATTGGTTTCACTATTCAAGGTGAACAAATACATACAATGTTATTAGCTTGATTGGTTTATGTTATCAATAAATTCTGACTATTCATTGACATTGTGGTTCATTAATTCATTGATCATCAACTTGCCATCACCTTAGCATGTATGACTCTATGTCTATGTTGAACTCTTAATTTTCTTGTATTGACTATTTCTTTTGGATCTTATTGCTGTTTTGAACAATGGTAGGGTGATCGAGTGGGTTATCTGCCCATGCTTACTTCTGGTTATTTAATCATTTACTTAAAGTTGTTGCATTATTATATGTTTTATGTTTTACTTTTTGCACCATTCAATATAAATTATAATTTAAAATGAAGCTATGACATTTGGCTTGTGATTTGCTTTGGGTTGCTTTGGGTTTCAAGGCTGTTTCACACAAAGTTTGCTTCAATAGCTTAAAAATTTATACATAGAAGACCGCATAAATTATGGGTCATAAATGTGCATCTTTTATTTATTTCTTCATTTGTGGTATGACTTCCCATTGATCCAATTATCAGCCTTTATTGGTCCGGTTGTAAATACATGCATCCTTGTTGATGTAAGAGCATGCATTCTTCTAGCCTAAATATTTATTTATTTATTTTATGGGCATTCTGGTTATTATGTATTCAGTAATTAAACATTTTACATTTTTTTCCAACCTTCATTTTACTGTGGTGGTTTCTTCTCGGAGTGCCACCTTCATTTACGTTTTAGATTGACACTGGGAAACCAATGTGATTGTTTCTTGTGAACATTCTGGATTGAATGGGTTTCTCTTTTGATTAATTTGAAGTAATCAATCTGAATTAGATTTCTTGCTGCCTCATATCTGATTGAACTTTTGTTTCAAGTACTTTTTCTCTTGTAAAATGATATGACTTGCTGAGAAAAATCTATGGTGGTAATGGTGCTTTTTAGTAAGTAGTTTTGTTATATAACTTGTAAATTGATTGTTTGTGCATCTATTATGTGGCTTGGAAGTTATCTTATTTTTCGTATTATTCTGTGGCCCGAGCTTTGCAGTCACCAGCAAAATACTACTTTTCACTCTTGTACTGGTGGAATTCACCAATTGTTTGGATTTTAAAATTATGGATTTTCCTTGGGCAGGCTAAATTCCTCAAGTCTTGTGGTGCTCTGTTGGAGACTCCAGGAGAAATTCGGAAAGCGTCTCAAAGAACAGTTTCTCACGGTCCTCATGAAGAGAAGCCATCCTCCAACTTTCATTCATGGCTTCCTGGCACATCATTGAATAAACTTCTCTGGGATGAGCCACTTGATCATCATTCTTTATCTCCCAAGAAGCATGTATATGAAGATTCTCAGTCTCCAGGGAAAGTTCATGGAAGGCAGGGTTCCAAATTCAAGTTAAATTTATAGTTTAACTCAAATTGTTGCACTGATGATGTTTGCTTTCTTCATGCAGATCAGTCAATTTTGAAGATAAAAAGCAAATGTCTGGAAGTGCATCCCCCTCACATCCTGAGAGCCAGACCAAACAAGTTGGTCCAAAGCCTTTGCCCTCACCATATCCCACTCCATTAAAATTGAATGATGAAATGCAGACTCCTGGAACAGTTTATCCAACTAAACTAGAGAACTTTGGAACTGGGAAGAATGTGAGAATTAGAACACAGTACCTTTACCCAGTCTTAAATCCAGTGGAGAACACATCTCAATGGAAAGCGCTTAGTGGAGGTTCTCACCTGCAAGTTCAATCAAGTGAAATCATTGTTCAAGGAAGAGGTCCTGATGCTGGAGAGAACAATCAGCAGCTAAATAAAATGCACACTCCAACACCAAAAGACTCCAAATCATCACTTTCTCCCGGCATCGCATCTCCAAATGCCAAGGGAAATCAGAATATTGAGATGAGTTATGATGATAAATATGTTTCTTGTAACAGTCCAAGCAGTGTCATTCCATTGTTGGATAACAGAGAGAAAGTGTTCCTAAGACCGAATGATGAGCAGCTGGTAGTATCAAGCTTATCTCAGTGGCTGAAGCCTCTGCCTGTAAATGGTGAAAGAGGTAAGGATCATGACACTATCAATGAAAATTCTCACTCTGGAAAGAGTCCCAGCGGTGATAGGCCTATCCTTGGAACTGTTGCTGCACACTGGAATGAAGATGAACCTTCTCATATCTCACCCAAATGGTGGGACGGAAATGGGATTCCAAATTCTACAAATAAGTATAAGGAGGTAAACTTCCAATTTCTTTTAGGCTGTGTTTGGATTGAAAACTAAAAATATATGGGCTGACTAGAAGAATTTCATTCATCATACTAAGCTTGATGTTTTGCATAACTATACTTAATGCAATGTTGCTATTTAGCAGGATCAGAAAGTGAAGTGGCATGCCACCCCTTTTGAAGAAAGACTAGAAAAAGCTCTATCAGAGGAAAAACTTTTCCCACCAAGGTATATTGCCATTTGGCCTTTTACTGGTTCTATGTTTGCGTCTTTTCAGAACTTCCATTTTATTATGTCATTGCTTATTGTTAAGCAGTATGGTAGGGTATCGACCATATGCTATTGTATCTTGCCTTGTTAAAGAGATATATTGCCAGGTTATGTAGTAATATTAGATTAATTGGCAACATGCTGTATATTCCTCTATATTTCCTCCGCTCCCTTGTTAGTATTTTTTACAAGAATTAGTGTGATTAGAATCTTTCGAGAAGAATACGTACCTGGATTTTAACCATTAATCTGAGATTCAACTAATCTTTAACCATCACCTGTCATCCTTCTGATTCAAATTTGTTTTTGTTCCCACAGCATTATTGGGGAATTTTCTTTATTTTCTCTTTCATTCTTCTAGAACACACATGATAATCATAAAAGCATTTCTATGAGAATCTCAGTTTTAAAGGGCAAGTTAATGAGAATCATGGCATGGTATATATATATATACCTCTACATATTTATATACTCAACAAAGTTTTGTGACATTATTTGTATATATATAGAATCTATTTGTAGCTTCATGAGAAAAATGTACTGACTTGTAAGTGAATAACAGGGAAAATCTTGAAGCAAAAATCATGGAATTCGACTATGAAGGTGAGGAAAGTGATACTGCAGCATCTTAAGAAGGTCCAAACAGTCTGCATGAGACTGTTTTATATGCTTCTTAAGCCGCCGAATTTAAAAAAAAAAAGTCCCCTTTGCATGCAATTTCATGTGAGAATAATTTTCAAGATTTTGATCAATAGTGATGACTTATGTGACTGAGTTGTTACTTCATCCTTCAGAATTGCTTATGATTCTGCAGGCATTGTGTATATATGAGAATTATTCATCTGTTTCCTATCTTTTAATGATTTTGATATACCTCCTGAGTTTTTTTTAACAGTATGATTTGATTAAATTTGTGTTGACATGGCATGCAAATGACCTATGATGCCTTATGGCATGGGTATTTATTGTTGCAGTAAACATGCTATGCATTGAGATTTTACAGTCCTATACAGGTTGCCAATTGAATTTGAGCATGCATTTTTTTTTTTTTGTCAAAAGAACCCCTGAGGGCTATTTTATTCAAAACAAGAACATAAAATATAAAGGTTTAAAAGAAGCTAGAGAAACTAAAACAAGAGAATTTAAAATACAAAACCCGAGTCGATGAAAGTCTTCATTAACCAGTGAGCTTGATGGTAGGAAGCATCCAAGGTCCGGGTATGCTATGAATATTAGGAGAGCCATGTATGTCCAGGAGAGCTCGGAGCTTAGATATTTGGGAGTTGAATCTTCAAGTTGTAACAGGATCAGGGTTCTTGAGAGTTGCAAAGGTTGCATGATTATCCACAAATATATGCTGGACATGAACATGTGTGTCCAATGCGACTTGAAGAGCGACATCTAATGCAAGCAGGTCATCCTTTGAAGTGTCATCCATGGGTTCAGAGTAACATCCTGCAATGAAGACAACATAATTAGCATTGGAAAGGAAAAATCCAATTGATCTTACCTTGGTATGCTAATTAGTGCTAGCGTGAGAGAAAAGAAATTGTCCGGTCGGCGCTCGAAAAATTATTTAGAATGAGCTTCCGGCCAAGTAGATCCACGCAGCCATTGAGATGTTCCTACACATGAGCAAGAGCTCTGCAAACAACGGCAGGAAAATTGGGATTAATTTTGCGAAAAATAGCATCACACAGAGATTTCCACGTAAACCAAGTAGTCGCGGCAATGGCGGAAATGATGTTCATGGGGTAGTTGCCATCAGTGAGGCAAGAACCAGATGGAAAACCATTAGGAAAATAAATATGCATGTTAACTTTGGTGCTGAGATGAGACTATATCAAGTGAGCTTTGGTACAATGACAAAATAAATGATCAGTAGTTTCCAGTGAGCTTTGGTACAAAATAAATGATCAGTAGTTTCCAGTGAGAGGCCGCACAGAATACACAGGTTGTTTGGGCCTAAGTTCATCTGATAAAGGAAGTTGGAAGTCGATAGCTGGCCATGAAAGAGTATCCGAAGGAAATGTTTCACATGGGGAGCAACATGATGAGACTATATCAAGTGAGCTTTGGTACAATGACAAAATAAATGATCAGTAGTTTCCAGTGAGAGGCCGCACAGAATACACAGGTTGTTTGGGCCTAAGTTCATCTGATAAAGGAAGTTGGAAGTCGATAGCCGGCCATGAAAGAGTATCCAAAGGAAATGTTTCACACGGGGAGCAACATGTGTTTTCTAAAGTAAATGCCAACCAGGCCAGCAATTGGAATGAGAAGAGCTATGATTAAGATGATTATAGACCGCAGCTGAAATTTTGGTGTTTTTGGCAATGATTTAAAAACTGGACTGGTCGGTGAACCGGTTGACCAACCGGTTCGCGGTTCAACCGGTCCAACCGGTTCGACCGGCCGGTTCAACGGTTTTCTGTTTTTTTATTTTTTTTTAAAATAAATAAAATTTCAAAAAAGAAAGAAAATTTCAAAAAATAATTAAAAAATCCAAAAAAATCAAAAAAAATGGAGGAAAAATATAAAGTTAATAAATATAACTACAAAATTAAAATTTTATTATTTTTACTAGCTCACAAGTCACAATTCCTATAAGAAATAAATTTTATTTTTAAAATACAAATATAAAACTACAAGGCTACAACTTACAAAACTCAAGACAAGACTACATTAAAAAAAAAAAAAAAACAAAAACAAAAACAAAAACAAGATTAACAAACAAGTCCATCACAAGATTTACAATCACAAGACACAAGCTTGAATAGAATTCAACTTCCATTTCTACATAAAATTTAATTTCTCAACATGAACAAACATAATTACAAGTCTACAAAATACAAACAACAAAGTACCAAACAAGTCTATAGGCAATTAGGCATCAATTGATTCAATTCACAACTTCTACAAAATAAAATTCAAAATTTTCAATGTTAATACAACCATGAACCACCAAATAAATTCACAAGAATTAGGAATTCAAACATCTACATAATAAAATTCATTGTTTCAAAATACAACATTTAAATTCAAACAAGCCCAAAATCATAAGGAATAAGATACAAGTCATAAAATATAACACCACCACAAAAAAGTAAACTTAACTTTTTCATCTTCACTCATTCATGATTCATTAATCATTACCATCATTTCCACAAATTTCATTTTCTTCGTTGCCTTGGTTGACATCAAAGGATGAGAAATTAATTCCATCTTGAGCAATCAAAACATCCTCCTCTTGAACCGCCAAAACATCATCATCATCATAATTTGTTGAATCTATAAAAAAGAGTATTTTGTCAATTATAAGTAATTAATGTTAAATAGAATATAAACTTTAACTTGCAATCATACTAGTCACTTATTTGTTAGTAACTTAGTACTAACTACTAACCATGAATATTATGGACAAATTCATTTTGCCCTCCTTCTCCTTGTTGTTGTCCTTGTCCTCCTCCATCTCCTTCTACTTGAGCAACCATATTTTCCAAATCCTCAAGATTAAGTTCGGGTTCCCTTGGAGGCTCATTCTCAACGACCCACGTGTCAATTTTGTCAATACACTCATAATCGATCGGATCTAGATTGTTGCTCTTGTTGAAGTTCCTACAAATGAAAAACAATTTATCAAAATTTATAATAGATTAAATCTCACATTACTTAAATAAATGAACAAATCACATACCTATTCTTCAAACGAAGATTATAATGTATATAAACAAGATCATTTAACCTTTGATGCTCCAACCTATTTCTCCGTTTTGTATGTATCCTTTCGAATAGACTCCAATTTCTTTCACAACTCGAAGAAGAAGATGTTTGACTAAGAATTCTGATAGCTAGCTTTTGTAAATTAGAAGCACTATGCCCAAAGAACCTCCACCATTCGTCTAAAGAAAAAAAAAACATTTACATATTTGATGAATGCTTGAATAAGTAAAACACTAGTTAACAAATAGAAGTTATTTCTCTATTGTCATACATGGCCTTGTATTTTTGCTAGAAGATTGGGTCAAGGTGTTTCCAAAGCTACCAAATCGTTCTCGAAAGGTAGAAGATTCAGCTATCATTTTGTTATGGTTCGGAGCAATATTAGGGTTGCTAATTATAGTTATAAACCCATCTATAACATCCGGTGATTGGCAAACCCTAACTGTATCTTTATCATATTGAAATGTTGGATTCAACCAAAATGCAGCCGCATGAATATCTTGACGCATTTGACGCTCCCATCTTTCCTCCAAAATTGAGATGTAAGGTTGGTACAATCTCCTTACATATTTAAATGTCTCTTTTATAGCTTTGCTTGCTCTAATCATTCCTTCATAAATATAACCCAAAGAAGGTCTTTCATCAGAATCAACAATGCGTAGCAATCGCACAAGTGGAGAGGCTATTTTGACTACTACCAAGCAATCATTCCAAAATTGATTATCCAAGACAATATTGGAAACATCTTTTGCTTTTTTTGTCTTAGACCCATTCCAACCAAGAAAGTCTCTAGAAGTAACCATAGCTTGCAAGTCAGACTTATGATCATGAAGACTCTTCAAAGTAATGAAAGTTGTTGCAAATCGAGTATCACCAGGTCGAAGAATCTCTGTCCAACCTTTTATATTTCTTAGCCAACTCAAAGTCCACTTGTGATTGTACACAAAAACAGCAATTGAAGAAGCACGATTCGCCAAAGTCTTTATGTGAGGAATTTTAGCAATATCCTTGAGCATCAAATTCAAACAATGAGCTGCACATGGTGTCCATAATATACTGGGATACTTCTCATTAAGTAATCTTCCCGCGGCTTTGTAATTGGCGGCATTATCTGTCACAACATGAACCACATTTTTCCACCCAATAATCTCCACAATCTCTGCAAATAAATTACAAAGAGTTGAAGCATCCGAAATCATGTCCGAGGCATCAACAGATTTAATGAAAGATGTTCCTTTTGGAGAATACACAAGAAAGTTGATCAAAGACCTTTGACGAATATCCTTCCAACCATCGGCCATTATTGTGCATCCACAATCTTCCCAACTACTGCGATAGGTGTCAACAAGCAATTGCAATTCTTTCTTTTACTCCTCTAATAAGTTGGTTCGCAAAGCATAATATGTAGGACCTTTGTATCCCAAACCCATACATGCTATGGCATCTATCATTGGTTGATAATAAAATGAATTTGAAGCATTCATTGGGATACAAGCATCATAGAAAAATCAGGCAATAGCCAAATCCACTTCATGCCATCTTTCTTTGCTTTGCAATGCCGCTCTAATAGTGGGTTGTGTTCCAAGTTTGTTACCACTTGGAAAATAAGACGCAATACCGGTTTTTTTTCTTTTTCTTGATAAATCACTAGGCCCACTATCTTGGAGACTTTTGTGATCCGGGTCTTCATTCATGTCACCTTCAAATGGATGCACACTACGTCCAAATGGATTGACCGGTTCTCGCTCATTAGCAATTTTTTGTTCATGAAATTCCCTTAAATTTTCTTGCAATTTATAACGAACATCTGCAGGAACTTTTTTGCATGGCCCTACATCACCCCTTTGCCCGGCAAGATGCAATTTCATTCTATGAATGCCTCCACCTTTCACCACTTTAGAGCAAAAATTACAAATAAACATTTTTTTCCCATCATTGCTTCTTGATTCACTGATATAATTCCATGCTAAATCTGATTTTGAATGGACAGATCGGGAAGATTGCTCAAATGAAGATTGACTAGGTGGAGTTGATGTTGACGATGGTGTTGCATTTGCCGGGTTTGAGCTACCTTCTTCCATTTCCAAACCAAATAATCTGTTGGATAACAATACATAATAAAAGCCGAAAAAAATATCAAGTTACATAATTCATGCAACTAGCTATACAAGCCGAAAAAAATATCAACATGTCACTATGTACATCAAACCAATCTATACAAGCAAAATTTCTATTTTTGATTTTATATAATCAAATTCTTTATCATAGAAAAATCATCTTGGTTTTTAAACTTTGACTTTATTCCCTTCTTTATTTATTAATCAAATTCTTTTATTGAAAAGACATGAGAGAATAAAAAAAGTAAAAAACCAAACAAAATTTCTATTTTTGATTTTATATAATCTATGTGACAATGATTTATCAACGGCTTGACTTTTCTTTAGGTCTTCAATTATGTTTTCCATTAAAATCCTTTAGGTCTTCAATTATTTTTTCCATTAAAATCCAAACTTTCATGTTATGCCATGTAGCAAGTTTGTAATATCCATGCTACCCTCAATTGTCAAACCATGAAATTCTCTAAACAACAAATAAAAAACTCATGCAAAAAATCCAATAATTTAATTAAAGAAAACAATAATATCATATCATTAAATCATTGAGAATGATAACTAATTAGTGCTTGTGGTTGAGTCACTAAAGCACAGGGGAGAAGTTGGTGTGGTTCTTTAAGTTCAAGAGAAATGTATGCATGCATGTATGTATAACTAGTTTTCTTTCTAGTTTTCCCTAAATGTTTAGATGGATCAAAAACTATAATCAAAGAATGATAAATCATTACCCTAAATAAACACCTGAATAATTAATGAAAAGAGATAACTACAAAGATGACAATCAAATTAGCTTTAGTAAGGTGTTAATGTGCAAAGGGATAACTACAAAGATGACAATCAAATTAGCTTTAGAATAAGGGAATAACCACTGAAATAGCACTAAAATAACATGCAACTTCATCCGTGCTTATTATGAGCATAACCCCATTTTTTTTTCCTCACTTTCAAGTTTCAATCCCACGCCATAGTACTGCATACAAAGTCAAGTAAGAAAAATTCATGATCTCTGAATGGAATTTTCAAATAAGATTCAGAATAGAAACACTATAGACCTGCGTACAAAGAATCCCACACTATACACTTTTCCCTTCTCAATCTAAATTATTTTCAAGAGAAGACCAAAATAGGATTCGGAATAGAAAATCATGGCATCAACAAGAAAAATCAAAGCAAAAATCAAGGAGATCAAGAGATCATCAAATCAAACAAGACACGAATCACAACTGAAATACGAGATAAGCAGCACCTCAACTTCGAAAGCCGGCGTTCCAAGGTCGCGGAGGCGGCGGCGTCCGGCGAGCATGACTTTGACGATAGACGAGATCTGATAGGCCTGAATAAGAAGTAAGAAGTGAGAACACTGAGAAGGCTCAGAAGGGAGAAGGAGAAGTGGAGAACCAGAACCTTGATTGAGACTTGAGTTGACTCCTTGAGGCTTGAGCTACTGAGGAATGGGCATCTTTAGCCATATAGTTAAATTTTTAATTTTTTTTTTTAACCCGGTCTGGTCTAACCGGTTCGCCGATTCCCAGTTTAAATCCGGTTCATAACCGGTTCAATCAAAAGCCGGTTCAATTTATATGGTTGAACCGGACTGGCAGCCGGTTCCCGGTTGAACCGGTTGAACCTGCCGGTCCGGTCCGATTTTTAAATCATTGGACTTTTTGGTGATGGGATTCCAGATCCAATGGTTGTTAGAGATAGCGTCAATGGTGCCAGAACACAAATCCTGCATATTAAGGTTAGGACCAAAGACATGATTCAAATGGGCATCACTCCAACTATCACCCTGAAGAAGGTTAGAGACAGAGAGTTGATTTAAATCTTCATGCATATTAACATAAGTGGGCTTAAGGGCGATGGGAATATCAAAACACCAAGGATCCCACAAAAAAGAAGTATTGACAGGATTAACAAAGTTGATCCGACAGAATGGTTTAATGCGAGTTGCAGGATTACAAAGGCTTCGAAAGAACCAAGAACATTTCACCGGGGCTGAGTTCAACCAAAAATTAATACTTCCATATTTCAAGCGCAAAATATCAACCCAAATAACATCCTCATTGTTTAAGTATTTAAAAATGTGCTTTGCCATAAGAGAATGCTTAGCAAGAGAAAGATTTTTGACACCAATGCCCCTCTCAGGCTTACCTTTATTAATAGTGTTCCAATTCACATTATGGATGCCCTTTCCATTGCCACTCCTACTCTCGAAGAATTTTCTTACCAATTTGGTAATCTCAGAAAGGATTAAATCAGGGATTAAGTAGACAGAAAGAGTATAGATAGGGATGGTAAGAAGAGTGGAATTGATCAGAATGGCTTTGGCAGAAGAAGAGAGGTTATAGTTACTCCAGTGACTACAATTATGACAAATTTTATCTACCAGGGGCTTAAAGGTTGATGCAGCAATTCTTTTAGGAGAAATTAAAATGCCGAGATATTTAAAAGGGAAGGATGCTAGAGTAAGATTCATTATAGAGTAAATGCGCTTAGAGACATGATTGTTGCACCAGGAAGGGAAGAAAATTTGGGATTTAGATAAATTTGGACGCTGGCCCATGAGGTTAGAATAAATAGACAAACAGAGATTAATATTACAGGCAGCGCATCGAGAAGCTTGGGTAATTAGGATTAGATTGTCCGCATACAAGAGATGGTTGAAGTTGTTGTGAATTAAGTTTGAATTAAATCCAGGAATAATATTTTCAGTGAGACCAAAATTGAGCATATAAGTGAGGATCTGAGAGACCAAAATAAATAAATAAGAGGAAATGGGGTCTCCTTGCCGAACACCTCTATGCGAGAAAAACCAGGGAGATGGATTACTATTGATAAGGAGAGAGGAACATGATTGCAAACAAGTAGAAATCTAGGAGATACAAAGTGGAGAAAAATTCATACGAGTGAGAGTGCTAAGAATTGCACTCCAATTAAGGGTGTCGTATGCTTATTCAATGTCTAGTTTTATTAACATCCTTGGGGGATAATTGGTATCATTTTTTGAAGTATGAGGGAGAATAAGCTTGTTGTCGACCAATCAGATGAGGAAGAACAAGCTTCAAATGATTGGCTAGAATTTTAGAAATAATTTTGAAATTAACGTTGTAGAGAGAAATTGGTCGGAAATCCGTCACCAGCTTAGGCTTATCCTTTTTAGGAATAAGGGTGATAAACGTTTTGCCCCAGGAGGATGGCATAAAGGATTTATCAAAAAAATACCGAACAGCTGAGTAAAGCTGATCCCCAATAATCGGCCAAAAGTTGAGATAAAACTCGACATTGAAACCATCAGGGCTAGGGGACTTACCTGTGGGAAGATCAAGAATGGTAAGATATATTGCCTCTTTGGTGACCTCTCGAACTAGCATTGCCGCATCAGAATCCGAAATGTGAGGGAGGTCATTGGGGAGAGCTTAAAAAATGTCAACTAAAGAGGTGATTGGGGTGGACCAAAGGTTTTTATAAAATGAGAGAAAAGCTTGTTCAATACTCGCATGATCACTACACACGTTCCCATGTACATCAACAACTTGCGAAATAGTATTAACATGTGCACAAATGCGGGTGATAGCATGAAAAAAACTAGTATTTTTGTCTCCATCTATAATCCACAACAAACAAGCGTGTTGTGCCCATTTGATGTTACACTGATGCTACAAAGCGGCTAGTTTAGCATAGTGTTCCATAAGGAGAGATTGGGAAGCCGAGGTAAGATCAGAAGTCTCAAGACTATTGATATCAGCTTTGATGTCAATAAGATCAGTTTTTACCTTATTAACACCAAGCCGACGCCAGTTTCTGAGGTTAGAATAGGTATGAGATAAGAGGTGAGAAAACGCATGCATGGGATTCCTATGAGGAAAACAATTCCAGGCTTCACAAATAGCTGTGTGACAACCCAGAAAATCGAACCAACTATTGTCAAAACGAAAAAACATTTTTAGAATGAAACAAAAAGGGAGAAGAAGAGAGAAGAAACGGAGAGTGATCTGAAAATGAACGAGAAAGAATTGGCCCAATAGAGATTAACAGGGCACCGGTTAAGTCTAGCACAACATCGAGCTAAGCCTGACTGATTGTTACACCAGGTAAAGTGAGGCCCAGAAAAATTTAAGTCGATCAAGTTGTTTTCTTCAACAAAATCAAGAAAAAACCGAGCTTTACGTTCATAATAAGCGAAAGAACCCCCCTTATGCTCAGTCTTGTGGAGAACGGAATTAAAATCTCTCATGACGGGGCAGGGGATGTGAAGTGAAGTAATTTTAGAAAGCTCATGCCAGAGAAAACATTGACTACAAAGACAAAGAGAGTTATAGACAACGGAAATAATAAAGCTACTGGAGGGGTTAGAAGAGATAACATTGTGAAGATCACGTTCTGGACATAGCGATTGGGGATACCAACCAGATGGATTTATGCCAGAGCACAATGATGCCTCCAGAAAAGCCATCATATAACACTGCAGCCCAGTCCCAGTTTCTAGGGATTTTCTTACAGAAACAGTCAACTCGGTCCAAGTTAGCTCTGGTTTCGACGAGGCAAACCATCACGGGTTTATGAGTGCGAATGAGACGAAAGACGTGAGAAGAGGTGTCTCATGTTGAGATGCCCCTATAATTCCAACAAAGGATTTTAGTTGTACTCATATTGAAATTAGCGAAAGTTAAATGAACAATGAAAAACTCCTTGGTAAAGATGAGAACAAGTAGGTTTGGAAAGAGGCAAGTTTAAGAGGAGGGACATCCTAACTCAACTCCTCCCTTCTTCGGGGATATATCTGAAATATGTGAGCCTTTCCGGATGAGTGCTTCTCATCTAGCTTCGGTCTGGTACTAGACGAGGGTCATTGAGTCGTCGGGACCTCCATCGGGATCTTCATCGGTAGACATTTCATCATCATCATCATCTGAGTATTCGTCATCCTGGCTATCGCCTTCTTCCATGTCTTCTTCTTTAATAGCAGCAGCGATTTTGTTTACCATATTGGTGTGAGAGCGAGGGTCTTTGATAGGTGGGGAGGGAGGTGGCCGCAATATCGAGGATAGAAGGATAAGGGATAAAGAATTTGAAAGAGCTGAGGCAATGCCTTTTCCTTTATCAAAGGTTGTCAGAAAAGGCGTGCTATAACTGGATGGGTTGGGTGGGTTGGCCAGCAAAGCAGTCTGAGAAGACAGATCTTCTCCTTGGGATATGTTTGGACTTTTCTGAACATTAAGATGAGGAAAGGCAACGGAAGAGCTAGGATGTGAATGGTTAGAGTGGGTGGGTAACTGTTCAGCTATAGGATGTGTAGAGGGAGTGGCATGGGAAGGCTGCCCACCAACAGCGAATCCCTTTCCTCCATGTATGCTACCGAGGACTGCACCTTGGGACCTGTTGGCTTTGGGACTCGGATCGACTGCTACACTCTAGGTCATGTGACTGGCACGTGTGCCATCTCCACGACCGCGAGTGCTGCCACGCCGACGAGACAACAGAAGCCAGGGGCCGAAATCAGTATCCTGTGGAGATTGAGTCGCTTTTTCAGGTTGTTCCAATGAGGGTTACTCAAGGCTGTGATCGATATCCTCCATGTTCTGATCTTTGGCGGATGATACCAAGTTAAAGCCGACCCTAGTCTGCCGCACCAGGCAAGATAAGGTGGTTTTACCGGCACCATTCGTTATTGACCGAGAAAAAGAATTGATACCATGACCGATCATTCCGTAGGTGTAGCAGAAGGTCGGTAGACATTCGTACATGACGACCACGAAGACCCGGTGAAGATTGTCTCCGATCTAGAAAGTGTGACTGAGTGGCTTGGACAAATCAATCTCAACACATACACGAGCGTATTTGAATTTGCTCAAGGAGGTTGTAAGATAGTCTACTTTGAGAAGGGTACCAAATTGACTGGCAATGGTTACCAAGGTTTCTCCTTCCCAGAACTCAACAGGTAAGTTATGGAATTGTACCCAAATAGCGGTAATGCTGAGCTTTGCAAATGTTGGTTCAAAGAAGGGTTTCCATGGTGAGAGCTGAAGTATGATACTGTTGATGGACCAAGGCCCGTTCAGGAGAAGATGTTTCCTTGTTTGCTATGAGGAGCAATGTATTAGGATGAACCCGTTAGGGGAGGTCGGAGATTAACACCTCTCCAAAAGCACTCCATTTGGCAAGTAAGGTGGTTTTGACTTGATCGAAAAAGGTCGGTTTACCGAAAAGCTTCCCATACAACGCATGCTGGAATTTCATACGAGCTTTATTGATGGTATCTTCATCCACTTGAATAAAATTGGTTGTTGACTCCTTGATCTTGCTAAGGATTTGGGCATTGTGAAATGGCGAGTTGTCTGAAGATTGGTGGAGAGTTGAGGCTAGCTGTGCCCAAGTTTTTTTCTGCGAGGAAGGGGGAGTGGGGGTCGGGTGCCGATCCCCACTTGCCATGGCAAAGGGGAGCGACGAGGTTCAGAGCAGGTTCAGAGCGGGAGAAAGGCTAAGGCAAAGCATCATCTTTGAGCATGCATTTGTTAGTGAAGATAAGTGGTGCTTGGTTGGTGTTAGGACATAGCTGGTTACACCAACGATCAAGTAGTCTATTAGTAGTTGAGGTCTCTGTTAGAACTTAGAACTTTTTACAAGTGGCGAGAGTTCGAATTATGGATGAAAGCACATTTCTGAGAATGTGAGTAGTGGTTGCTTCACAGAGATTTGTGCATGCCCTTGTTTTTTAGCCGTCTAACCACTCATCTTAATATATATATAGCTAAATATATAAAATTTTCTAAAACATCATAAAATCCAACTTAAAATATCTAAGTCACCGTAGGCGGAGGTCAGCAAATAAAATTAAAATGTGCCATATGAAATATTTTCTAGGGGGAATTAAAAAAAACAGAAAGCAAGGTTTCATCTTTAATGAAATCTCACAATTACCCTTCTTTTGTAAGAAACATTTGGTGCCAAATGAGAAAAAAATAAAGCAAAATAAAATAAAAAGACTACTATGGATTTCAGAAACTCCCTAGAACATGACCTGTTTAGTGTTAAGTTCCTCTCCTCAATTGTAAAAGAAATTTCAAAAAATTACACCTGGCAAACAGTAGTTACATTTCTTTAGACATAAAGAGGATAATTATTGGTATTGCACCAATTTGATATGTATTAAGTCAAGCCTCCAAACACCAAAAATACAACAGGTCTATACTAACAAAATAGATACTTCAAGTAATATTATGCTTCTGAAATTTTGCAGAATGATTTCTGCACAACCTACCAGTGTCATTCAACAACATAAAACACAAAAACACTCATTATAATTCCTGGAAGAAATCAATTTTTAGCATCTCAAAACAGAATAGATGGCCAAGTCACACAGATCAGAGACCTTAAATCAATAATATGATGTTCTTTCAGAGCTTGTTTGAGACGTAACAAGACAGGAATGATGAAATCTAAAATCGACAGTTTTTTCAAGTTGAGAAGTGTAAGAACCAACCGGCCTGGCTGCTTTTCCATACAGAGATTTCATCACTCTTCCATGGCATCACCTTCTGCTGCTACTTCCACCTTCTCCTTCTGTGTCAGTGGAATGATCTTGGTGGATAGAACCTCTGCAATTGTGATTGTATAATTTGCATCATATATAAATCAGCTTATCACTGAAACATCTTAATAACACAATAACTTTCAGTAGAACAAACACAAATGATTCCTGTAAATCTACTTACCAGTGTGCCCCTTGACAAATGAGTAGCCTTTTGAACTCACATAGGTCCTTGGATTTGGTAAAAGATGATTCCTCAAATACTCGGTTTTGCCCTTTTTTGTAAACAAACCAAAGGCATTAATAAAAAATATAAAGGAGTATTAAGAGGAAAAAAAACATGGTAAGTCAGTGATACACATACCTTTGTTATCACACAAACATCAACATTGCTGCCACTGCCTAAATCATTGAATATGCCGGAGCATATTGCCTCAGCCACCAGGCTTATTCCCTCCTCTCTCTGGGCAAATATAAATATATATTTTTCAGTGTCTATCTATTGCTAACACAGCAGCAAAAGCAGTCCCGTAAACCAGAAGCAGTGTTCCTCTAGTAACTGACCACAGTGCCCACACACAAAGTTAATAATGCTTGAAGATCTAGGTAAATGTCGTGTAAATCAATAATGTTCAAATGTTTGTTCTTTGAAGTTTAATAAGAATGAGAGGTATTATTTTATAGGGAATGAAATCATATCTTAGTTGCCCAAAGATGCAAACCACAAAACTTGTTCCTCTAGGTAGAATTCTGGAAATATTCAAATATTGCATTTCTCTTTCACTGCACACAGCCCATTTAAGAAAATCACAAGAAATCACACAGGTAGTTTTGAATACCAGGATTTACAGGGATTGGTTGGAATACAGTGGTGGTTGTCCTTAATTGTTTGGTTCCATGATGTGCAGATGGATGGGGATAGGTCCATTCAAAACCCTTGAATCTTGACAGACGGATGTCATAATGCCTCTATTGAGTTAATTCTCCATCCCTCATCCCTCCAACTAAACAAAATAAACACAAATTCAGGTTTCCAATCACTTTATACACCTGTCTCTATGGTTCTGCAAGCATCCAAACACAACCTCAATTCAAGAGGCAACTTAAATGAAGGATAGAATCAAATTGTTATGTCATCAATGTTATTAGATCCATAACGTTGTAATTAATTGTTGGATTTGCATGGTTCTCCTGCTAGCAACTTGCATGCTTTGGAATACAGTCATGACTCATGAGTCATCTGCATGCCAGACCTCATAGCGGCAAGGGACTAGCCTAAGGCCTATGTTGTTTCTATCAAGAATAATGACACGGGGAATGTAACCATGGCCCTAATAAATTTTTTTCACTTGAATGAATTATGATAGTATAAAAGAAAAGGTCAAGCAAAATTGCTCTCAGGCAAACAATGCAAATTCCAACTAGAAAAAGAAATGAGATGACTAATCATATGAATTAACAAAAAATACATGAAGATCATTCACTAGGTGGAGAGGATTAATTTCAGAAGCATAACAGGTTAAGGACATGACCTATTTTAGAAGAGAGGGGCATCTTAATAGAACTAATTTCCCTACAACTAGCAATTGGTGAGGAATCTTAAATCGTCTAAGGTGCTATGAGGCTCAAGTTACTGGACTATAAACAACAGTCCAAGAAGTTATGCGAAGTAAACAAGTGAACTATAGACAACCGAGCATCTACATACAGTACACAGCTTAAATTTGCTCATTAGACATACATAAACTGCTTCCATATATCAGCTGCTTATTTTCATCTATGAGCAGTTACAATGTTATTTTGTTACCACTATTGTAACTATTAAATAAGGTAAAAAGGGTGTAGAAAATTGCTCTGCAAAAAAATCTGACTATATTTGAGTAAATTAACCCGTCTTCAAGGCTCACGCCATAGATGCAACATTCATTCTAATAAATAGTTACAGGTTGCAATTTGCTAGACATTCATTGGATTGACAACATTGCCTGAGAAATACGTGACTACTCATGCCAAAAGGTTTAATAATTTCCATACAAACATGGTGATACACCATGCAAAACTTGAAAAGGTAGAATTGTCATAAGCTAATAGTAGCAGCTGGAGAACAGGGAAGAGAAATAAGAAAATAAGAAGAAATGATTCAACCGGCACTTTCATTCTAACAATTATTTAATAATTGAACTGTCCTAATTGAAAAAAAGACCAAGAACATGGTTTAGCCTCATAGGACTACTTAAGTGTTTTGTTGAGCCCCTTTGTTCATAAGTAATCTACCCTATATGACTTCTTAAAACCAGAAGAACTGGTCCAGAAATGAATTTACTTTACAACACTGGCAGTGGCAAGTATTCAAGCGTTACACACTAAATAGATTTCCTACACATCAAAATAGTTCAGGAAGATAAACAAAATGTAAAAAAACAAAAATTTTGGGACAATAAGATCAATATTATGATGCACACAAATAGAACAAATGCTATGAAGTTATTATGCAACACATCAATCAGAAAGTGACAGGCTGTGCAGCACAATGACCCATTAAATTAAATAGGGCAGAGTACAGTTTAACAATTTTTTTTTTTTTTTTGGTAGATCAGATCTGATGCTTCAAAGAAATTGTGTTAATCAAGTAATGGTTCTTCTTGGATGTACATCACATAACAATAGTTGAAAATCAAATGCAATGAACTTACAGTAAGCCCTTCTCTGTATTTTGACTCAAATACTGCCATCGCAGCTAGAGATCCAGAGCCCATTGTTGCAAATGGAAGTGTATCAGTGGAACCATGAGGATAGACCTGCAAGTCAATTATTCAGCCAAAAACAAAGAAAATAAAAAAACCAGCATGCCATAGAACAACAAATTTCAAAGTGTCAAGAAGTTTTCAACTCACTGTATGAAGATGAGGTCCTGTAACATCAACTCCACCAAGGACCAGTGCAGCACTTACGTAACCTTGATAGCTGGCCAGATAGCAAAGCTTACAAAAATTTTTAAAACAAGAATCTGGCATGATCCCAACCAATATAATTATGGAAACCTAATTCATCTACCTGAAAAGGTGAGACTTCAAAAGGGTAAGGGCAGTAACAACCCTTGATTCCCGTCCTGTTGCATAGCGGTGCAGTTGTAGCTGAGAGCTGACCATATCTGTGGTGAAACTAGCCATATGTCAACACAATAGAAGTTGCTGAAATGAAAAATGGAAATTAAATGCCTCTACAAAGTCAAGCAATGAAGTCATTTTCCTATGTCAAACCATATCATCGCCCTTCACATCTTGCACAACCAAAGATTGTACCTGTTACTGCCTCAGTATCAGCAGCAGTTCCTGCACCACAGCAATATATATTTGGTGCCATATAGTGAATCTTCTCACAATTCTTATCTGCAACTATAGGTCCTTCAGTTGCCCTAGTATCGGCTCCAAGAACAACACCATCCTATAAATAATAATAAAAAATGATGAGGCAATGAAGAGCCGGACAGCAACTTTGGTTCAACAGTGAACAATCTGTCTTCTAACCAGAGTAGATCTTTACATTTGAACATATTCTAAATTTAACTAAAAAATGATCATGGCATTGCTTTGACACTAAACCTAGAGATTCTAGCAATTTGGGCCTTACAAGAATAAATTCACTTGTGAATGCATTAACTTAAACTAAAAACCAAGCATCAATTGTATAAGAGATGTACTACATTGCTCCCAGAAATTAATCTAAAATCTGAAAAATAAATTTAAAAATTATTTTACTGTATAATTGATGTTTTTGAGCTTCTAGAGGCCCAAGAATGCATTCAATAAGTTCACAAAATTTTACCTGAAAAACCAAACCCACAATGGTAGTTCCAGTCTTCCTGAAGCCTGGGAGAGTGGCTCCTTTCTTCACGAGCATTTCATTCCTTCGGCACAAATCGAAGCTGAACCCACCCTTCAGCGGGAGATCTGCATCAACTTTTGCCATTCTGCAGTACAAACTAAAAATTTAGGGTAGCCTGAACAACCCATATCTAATTCAACTATCATAATAGCACCCAATTTATTATTTCAAACAAACACAGTAGCTCCAAACAAAATTTCAATCAAGTGGGCATCAGGCCCAACAAAATTATAAACATTCAATGACCAGTAAACGCATCAAAAGCACATATCAAACATTCAAATCACATGGTTGAGGAAAAATTTTGAATTTAATTAAAAAAAGCCAAATTCTCTTATAAAAAGAATCATAATCGCACAAAATGCACCAAAAATTGATAAAAAAATCCAAAAAGAAAAGAAAAAGAAACTACATACTCATCAAAACACGTAGAAATCATTCTAATAATACAAGAATAGGATCTCAGATGAAGAAACCTACTCGATCAACCCAAAATCATACATCCGATAAAAAACCACGCCACAGAAAAATAAAAAAACAAAAAAACAAGAACTCAAATGAGATCAAGAACCCTAACCCTAAAAGACACTAAAAAATTCCAAAAATGCGGACAAATCTCACAGAAAGAGAACACCACCAGAATCAAAACAACCACTGAATCGATTGAGAGGTGTAATACTAAAAGGAAACCTCACCGATCTGGAGAAGATCGACGAGAGCTTGGCCAAGGGTTTCGATTCTTCGAAGGAGCAAGAGAGAAGTGAGAGAGCGAGAAAAAAAGGGCAGATTGAAAAAAAAACAGGGTGTTTTTAAAACGAAGCATATCATATCGGATTCGGGTTTGGTAGCTGAAATGAAACAAACCCGACCCGTTTGGGTTTGTGTGATCTGTGAACTGAGGACCGTCGGATGATCCACGTATCAGGAAGAGGGAATCTTAATGAATGACGTGTCAGGCTCAGGAGTTGCCACGAAGGAAATATGTTTTCTTTACGGGTTATTGGATGCAAGCCCGTTTTCTTGTTTCAAACCCGCGAGACGTGGGCCAGGGTCAAATTAGTTTTCTTCTTGCCCAAGTTGCAATGGAGGGCATTCGTGTGGGGGTTTTTATATATATTTTTTTAATTTATTTTAAGTAAAGCATTAAGTTTATTTTCTTTGCCCAAGTTTATTTTTTCAAACCCGGGAGTTCTTGGGACACAACACAGCTTCAACTTATCATGATGGAAGGATAATGCAATAAGAGCTAGTCTAGTAGACAGGGTTCAGTGCCCTTTCCCTTAGGCCTTCGAACTTTTGTTTTTTTCATCCTTCTTGTCTCTGTTTCGATTTCGTAATGTTAGTCTTTTAAATTTTGTGTGTTCTTTTTGTTGTAATCCATTTCCATTTCTAATGGCCTAATATGTTTTACTTCGTTGTGTTGTATTTTATCCAAATTTATTTTCAATAGACGTGGTTTATTTATTTATTTTTTCTGAAAAAATATTAAATTTAGTTGAAGGAATATTAAACTACTCAAAAGATCCATATAATAATTTTCATAATACCATTACAGTTTTTAATTTAAAAAAAGTTTTAATCACTCTATACTTCTCTTTCTCTTCTGTTTGGTACTTGAACTCGAAATTTTACCTTTTTTATCATTGTATTTTTAATATGGGCTATAGAGGTCCATCCCGTTATTTGATGTTAGTTTTGTCCTCTATTTTTATCTAACGTGGATTTCTACAAAATAAAATATTATTAAAAAAAATTAATGAAAACAATAAAAAGGTGAAAACAATCTCTTTATATTTCATATTCAGATCCTGAATACTAGATCCGAATGAAAATCTAGCGGGCCCTCTTTCCCCTTGTCTTTCCTATTTGTCCTTGTAGTTTCAAATCAAAGACACTACTCTTCGACATTACAACCACCATGACCATTGTTGGCCTTCATCAACAACAAGCATTCCCTCCTTCTCCATCATTCTCTTACGCCATGGGGGCATCGCAAGGCTTGGCCTAGGAATCTACCATAGTAGACTTTAGTGTGCACCAGCAAGGTTAGGTTGATTATTTACCATTAAATTTCAATTCTTTACTTTTGAGTTTGATATTAGACATATTATGGCTCTCTTAGTGTGTATGTATGAAATATATTTTAGGGTTTGTCTTGGTAGTGTAGTACCTTCTCCATTTTTCTTAGTTTCAACTTGCTGAACTTGTTCTTTATTGGGATAGAAAGCATATATTTGAGTAATTAAATATGAAGTCCATCTTGTTCAAATTCTTAGACAAAGTGCATTCCCTATTTTCAAGTCAGTCATTTCTGCTGTTAATGCTTAATCATTTCCATGAACACAAAAATTTATATGCATGTTATAGATTACGGTTCCTATATAATTATAATTAGAGTTTGAGTTGTGTAGATTTTATGGAGAAATTTTCCTGAAATGCTTTCTTGGGCATATGCCTTATGCCCTTTTTGTTAATTCTCTATTCCATAATGTGCCCTAGTATAAAAATGTTAATTCTCTTCTTATTGGAGACTATTTTATGAGCACCGATTGCATACTTAAGCAAAACACAAAATGATGAATTTTTAATATGGCCATACCTAAGTCAGTAATAAATTATTTAAAAGACAAATAAATTACTTAAAAACCAACCATAGTTTGCTTTGATATTGAATTTAATATAAACTTTTAATTAAATACATTTGTCAAGCATTATTGTAATGAAAGTGAACCTCCATCTTGCAATGAATGTTAATCTTACACACATATAACTAATAGGCTTCAACCGTGAACTTGGGAATATGGTATGAGATAGATTGTTGTTTAAGAAAAAGGGAAATGCTCAAAAAGGGAGGACTTGCATAAGATTATTGTGTTTTCATTCATGCCTGATTTTATAATGTCTAAATTAATTGTTTTTAGCATATATGATTAATACTTGAATTAAGGTTGTCATGTTCTGGTTGAATTAATACATGAAGAATTGAGTCATAGATGTGTTTATAAGTTGTTAATCACTAGTGATCAATGTATACATGTGTGTGTGTGTGTGTGTGTGTGAACTTGAGAGAATGATGTGTAGCAATAGCATGAGATTCTTGATTTTCTTACACTTAATTACTTGTTTTTGGTAATGATGATTAATACTTAAATTAAGGCATCCATTTTTTGCTTGAGTGCATTAGGCATTGACACAGAGAAACCATGTTCTTAATTAGTCCTTCATTAGAATATCTTAATTACTTGCTTTTGACAAAAAATGATTAATACTTATATTAAGGCATCCACTTTTTTCATGAGTACATTAGGCATTGGGACATAGAAACCATGTTCTTAATTAGTCCTTCATTAGAATATCTGAATTACTTTCTTTTGACAAAAAAAATGACTGATACTTAAATTAAGGCATCCATCTTTTGTTTGAGTACATCAGGCATTGAGATATAGAAACCATGTTTTTAATTAGGCCTTAAGGTTTTGTGTTGTTTGAATTGTTTTTCTTAAATAAAAAAAAATGATACTCTTGTGCTAGCTATGTATGCCTAAAAATACTGTGTTGATTGTGCTACTTATTTTTGAAAATTTAATTGTTTCTGTTTATTATTTTTTTTTTTTAGAGAATTTGTATTGTTTGCATTATTTTTCTTAAGAATATGTGTCTATTTGTGATGCCTTGTATGCTCCTTGAAAAGATTGTGTTATCTGTGTTGCTTATGCTTTGAACATTTAATGGTTTATGCTTATTTTTTCCCCTTGAAGGAGTTGTGTTGTTTGAATATTTTTTTTCTTAAGAATATGAGTTTGCTTGTGATGTCTTTGTATATATGTTTCCTGAAAAGTTTGTGAATGTTCTGCTTGTATATAATTGAACTTACTAGGAATAGCATGGCTACCTTGGATGCCTGCATTATGAAAGGTCACCTATGTAAACTGGACAGTCAATGAGATTGTTGTGGATCCTGATAAACTTTGTTATTGGGATTTGTTAGGGGATGTCAAGGAGATAGAGTATGATATTGGGAAGGATGTGATTCTATTATTCATAGATGGTAAAGGGATAATAAAATCTGTCCTTGATGATCAACACATGGTAGGGTTAGCTAACCATCTAAGCACACATGGGGTAATAGACAATTATGTTGAAACACCAAAAGTTATACATGGTAAAAACCTACAAAGAGTTCTATTGTTTGCTACAGATAGTGATGTGGAGAAGGATGTGCACAATGCAAATGACATTGAGAGTGATAGTGATTCTAATAAAGATCATGAGGAAATGCTAGCATAAGTCTTTTTTATAGATTATAATTCATATACGGATGAAGAGACAAAAAAATATAGGGATAAGATTAGGAAATATGCTCAAATGAAAAAGAAAATGATGGAAGAGAATGATGTTCAGGATGCTATTGATGAAGGAGAGGGGGGGACAACCTGCTAATGCTGAAGAAGGCCCTATTACAAATATTTTAGGAGACCAAGCTATTGGCAGTGGGAAAGTTATGGGCTATGAGAGTGAGTATTTTGACTCATCAGCCCCAGGTAGCTATGATGATACTGGTGCAAAGTTAGATGCAGATGATGCTAAGAGACACAAGTTAAGAGATAATTACTATAAGCCCAATGTTCCATTGGAAGACTTCTACCAAGATATCAGCTTTAAGGATCTAAAATTATTTAAACTTGGCCTTTTTATTTTTCACTGGGGAAAGGATTCGAGTTTCAATATATATAAAATGATGGGGCAAGGGTTAGGGGTAAAGTGTGCTGTAAATGGGTGCAAATGGCTCATTTTCTGTTCATGGTGTAGTGGGAGGAAAATATATGTTGTCAAAACTTATGTACAAGAATAAGAGGGTGACAGGAAGTGTGATTGCAAGAAGGTTTTTTGATGTCATGAATGGGATGCCTTTTATTAGGCCTTATGCATTTGAGGGCCATGGTAAGAAAAGAATTAGGTGTCTTCCTATCCAATAAGATTTGCAGGAATGAAAAAGCAATGGTTCTGAGAAAAATGGAAAAGCAATATAAGGAATACTCCTTAGTGCTAAACAACTATGTTCTAGAGCTGAAAGAAGCTAATCTTGGGAGCACTGTTTTTGTTATGGCTGAAAGTAGGATGGTCTAGAACTCCCTGTCTTCAAGAGGATATACATTTTCAGCAATTAAATAAGGTTTTTGTGCTAATTGTAGGAGAATTATAGGCCTTGATGGTTGTTTCTTAAAAGGCTTAGTGAAGAGGTAGCTTCTAGTGGCAATGGTAAGGGATGGGCACAACCAAATGTTCTCCATTGCCTGGGTTGTTGTTGAAAAAGAGACAACTTAAAGCTGGGATTGGTTTATTCAACATTTGCAATGTGATCTACAATTAGGGGCTTTCTTGGGTGAGCAATCATTAGTGATATGCAAAAGGTACGTGAGAAATTTACATATGCATTTTTAGTAGAATTTGATGTTTTCTTCTAATTCTGTCATGCTATTTTCTTTGTTCTAGTATTTTTTTTGGCAGGGTCTTATTCATGTAGTGAGAGACTTTTTGCCATTAATTGAGCACAAAAAGGAGAAGCTAGTGCTATACAAGATTTGCTAGAAAATTGGCCCATTAAAGGTTGGTGTCAAGAATTCTTCAATGATTTGGTGAAATGTGAAGTAATCGGCAATAATATATGCAAGACCTTCAATGGTCTAATGCTAGAAGCCAGCCATAAGTCAATAGTTAGCATGCTTGAAGACATCAGACTTTTTGTTAAAAGTAGGATAATTGTGAAAAGAGACTTTATTGTGAAGTGAAAAAATATCTGTGGGCCTAACATACGTGCAAGGATTGAAAAAGAAAGGACAAAAAGTGGAAAAATGGAAACTAGGGGGGGGGGGGGGGGGGGGGGGGGGGGGGGGGGGGGGGGTGGGTCATGTTGTTCAGTTGGGAAGCCATAGCTGCTCTTATGATAAGTGGGACAAGACGATAATTTCATGCCAACATGCGCTTGCAGCACTTTCATTTCAAGGATCAGATCCACTAGATTATGTTACTGATTGGATTAATAAGGAGGTGTATATATCTCAAGCCTTGCCAATTCCCTACTAATACATTGAGGGGTAAAACATTTTGGCCAACAAATCCAAAAGGTTCGATGCTGCCACGCATGGTGACGAAAATTCTTGGAAGACCTGCCAAGAAAAGGAGAAGAGAACTAATGGAACCCAAAAATAGAAGACAAGGCTTTCAATGGAAGGCAGGGTGATCAAATGCAACACTTGTCATGCTCAAGGGCACAACAAGGCTCAGTGTTCACAAAGGCTAATATGGTAAGTTAATGGTTAATTAAATTATTGCTTCTTCCTTGTCATGTTTGCTTGCTACTCATAAATAGTTATTTGTAAGCAGGTTGATAAACCCTAGGTTGACCATCAAGCTGAGACAATTCCCCAAGGAAATGAAGATAATCCAAGTGGGATGAGAGGACATAGAGCTAATTCAGATGGGAGGAGAGGAAATGAAGCTAATCCGAGTGGTAGGAGAAGAAGCAAGACAAAAACTACTATTTTTTATAGCCTAATAGGCACCTTCAAAGTAAGAGATACTTCTTAATTGATTAACTAATCATCTATTCACTTTGAATTTGATTAAATGTTTAGGTTGCAAATTATGAAATCATTTATCTCATATGATGCAAACTTATAGTGGTAATAAAATTGTTGGAAGAAAAGTAATGCATACATCTTCATTTATTACTAGCAGTGAACTATAGGTGATTTTATATTTGTTAGTTCTGCCGGTTAGGGTTTGTGAACTTAGAGGAACACTCACTCACTTAAGCACTCAAGAATATCACACACAAACCACACAAGAGAAAACACAAGACGTTGGTAACCCAGTTCGGTGTCTACTCGCCTACGTCTGGGGGGCTAAGCCCGGAGATCAACAATCCACTAAAAGAGGTAAAAGATAGAATAGTACAAACACACTTGTCACTCTCTCACACATACAATGAATACTACCATCTCTAGATTGTCCGGTACCTCCCTACTCCCTCTTTCAAGAGTCGTACCCAATCCTAGACCAAGGAAGTATATATAGACGCCTCAACATCCCAAATATAGCGCATACCTCTTTTAGAATCTCCGCGGTTTCTAACTTTAGAACCTTCCGAAATTAGATGTCGTAACTTATGTTGTAACATAGCCCTGACTGCTGGCTTGGCTGAATTCTAGCTCCATTGCTAAGCGACCTCAAGACCCTCCGCCCGAGTCGATGCAGCCCAATCACCTGATCCGAACTACCAGCAACTAACCTCCCTCTTCAGCTCCTCACCACACAGCCCCCTCACAAGGGGTGCACGTCCTATGTGCGTCTTCATGAAACTTGCCAAACTTAGTCTTCACTTTACCCAAGTTTGGTCTTCAAATCTTCATCAAAGATCTTCATTCAATCATCCATATCTTGCCAACAATAGGCGCATCTTCAAACATACCCTTAATAGACTTCATATCTAGGGCTGTAAACGAGCCGAGCTTGATCGGGCTGGGCCCAGCTCGAAATCGGCTCGAAATAGGCTAGCTCGAGCTCGAAATTAGCTCGAAAATGTTGGCTCGAGCTCGGCTCGGTTTTATTTTCGAAAGCTCGAGCTCGGCTCAGCTCAATTATATTTTCGAAAGCTCGAGCTCGGCTCGGCTCGATTAGCTCAAAATTAAAATCTTATTTATAAATTATAATTTATAACATATGACAAAATTTGTAAAATTCATAATTAATCAATTTATTTATCAACCTAAACATGCAAGTGTATTTTTTACCTATATTATATTTAACATAACACAAACGATAAACACATTAAAATAACAAGAAAAAGATATTATATATATATATATATAATTTCGAGCTATCGAGCCGAGCCCGATCGAGCTCGACTCGGCTCGAGCTCGGCTCGAAAGCTCGAAATTTCGAGCCGAATTCGAGCTTTTATCGAGCCGAGCTCGAGCTGCTCACGAGCGGCTTGATCATTTGACAGCCCGATTCATATCATCTCTATTAGGGTTCTTCAAATCTTGCCTTCAATAGTCTTCAAAATCATACCATTGATAGGTTGTTTCTTCATTTAATTCAACCCATATTTAGTCTTCAATCACATCTTCTAAATATGGTCTTGATGAGATCTTGAATCCATGATATTTCTTGCTTGATCCTCTTGCCTAAAATAGTTTCAACAAGATCTTCATTTAATCTTCATGAGAGTTGCAACTTCTTGCCAAAAATAACTTCTCCAAGATCTCTCATGATATTTTCCACCTAGCCAAGATTGTTTGCCATGTCATCCTTCATTCCACGTCATTCTCATGCCACGTCATCATGCTTGCCACGTCACCTTGACTAGGTGTCAAATTATGCCAATCTTAAAGTGGATTTGCACTAACAATATTGTTATTGTAAACTAGCATTGGCACAATAGTTATTATGTTTTGATTGCTCAAATGTGTGTTTTGGTGGTTTTGCTAATATGGAACTAAGAAACATGAGGATGGGAGAAAATGTAGCATAGAACACTGAATCAGGACAGTAAACATCTGCAACTATGGACATCCCAATCTTTTCAACACAAGGTAGCACAACATATACTGTAGATAGACAAAATCCTGCTCTGTGAAGCTAAAAAAATAGTTTTGCAAAAAAGTGTTTTTGTTGGTAGGTGTTGTTCCCTTTTTTTTGGTGGTTTGTTTTCAAACTTCAGAGGTGAAATTTATGCATGGAATGTTTTGTATTTTTTTTTGGTGGAAAGTTGTGCATGGAATGTTTTGTATTTTTTTGTTAATTGCATGGTATGTGTACAATTGCCAAGATTAAGTGATTAATGAAGTTCAAAATTATTTAACTGTTTGCTTTTTGGAGTTATGAAATTCTTCTCATTGAATTTGGACATATTTGATTGCTGAATACTGAAACAATTTTGCATTGGTTGTGGCTATTGTCAGCTATTTGAATTTGGACAAATTGTATTATTTGCTAGCTGGGAACATATTATTTGTTAATGCAATTCACAACTTTTTGAATTTGTACATATAATACAGAATGGTATGACAACTATGAAACTGCTACATACACCATTGAAATTGTAAATATTCCATAAAATTGTTCATTGTTCATTACTCAGCTTTTTGAGTTTTCACTATAGAAACTGTTTTAACTTTAATACATAAAAAATGATGCTGCAGGGATTAGGCCATGATATTTTTCATTAATCAAAATAACTAATACTTACACCATTGTTGATTCTTCAACAAATAAGTAGGTCATCAAACACATATATCCAAGAAATTTCCACATGACTTATTTTTTTACTCCTACGTTAATAGTTAAATTACACAAAAGTATTATGATCAAAAGTTACAAAACAGAAAACATTTCTACGAAGACTTTGAGGATTTGCAATATTTTAAAAATTGAGAACAAAATTAGGTTTTTGCTTCCGATGCATGAAATCAACATGATTTGGTAATTTTCTACAAAACCCTAGGTGGATATACTGCTCAACCAATGAGATTTCAAGAAGTGCTTTGTAGTCATTTGCAGGCATGCTACCCTTGCATATGAAGGTCGTCACAAAACAGTGGCGAAGGAGGAGGTGATGGTGGCAGCAACAAAAGACGATGGTGGTTGTGATGGTGGCTGAGAGTGTGTCAGCCAATGAGGGTGCGGAGGAGAAAGAAAACAAAGTAATAGAGGGAAACTTAAGTTTAGGATTCAGATCCAGTCTAAATCCAAAACTTAGACAATAATTTATTATTATTATTATTTTATTTAATTTTTTAATTTTTATTAACTTTTTATTTAAAAAAATATTAGCTAACTTAAGCGGTGACCTTTTTAATAGGGACAAAAAAAATCTAATTTCAAATGTAGAGACAAAAGGGAAGAAAGAGAAAATTATTGGGACTATTTTAGTGATTAAACATGTTTAAAATCTTACTTTTTATTTTTTAATTAGTTTTGTTTTCGATGAAAGTGATTTATCTATTTAAAAAAAAAATTAAATTTAGCTGAACGAATAGGCTACTTAACAAATTTTAAATACTCATAATATCCATATAATAATTTTTTTCTATACCGTCAGTCTTTTAATTTTAACCATTTAATATTTTTAAAATTTTAATTTAATTTAAAAATTTTAAATATTATTTACTTATCCTTGATTCTCATGAATTCCTCAGAGATTAAGGAAGTTCATGCATGGCCGCCCAAGTAAATTCACGCTGGATAAAGAAAAAGTAGGAAAAGAATGATAATAAAGGAAAAGAATGGAATTTTCAGTTTACAGGTGTGGGTATTTAAAAAAAAAAAATGCAAAAAGCATTACAAATAATCATAAAAACCTAATGAATATTTGATTAACAAAATTAAAAAATTTATTTGATTTGATAACAAGACAAGCTATAAATTATTAACCCTGGAAAAGGCATACAATGTTTCTGTTGGTATGTATGTTTTACCGGAAAGAACACAATTCAGGAAGTGGTAACAACAGCTAAAATGATAACCATGGAACAACAAGCACAACTTCGGATCCGTTATCGACTATCGAATTCACGGGTAATCAGGAACAAGTGCAACTTCGGATTAATTATCGACTAGCAAACTTACATTTTCTTTTTCAGGATCATAATCTTTGTGAGGTCAAAAGTCGTATTGGTGACAACAGTATTTGTATAAAGTTGAGTAATCATCGATGACCTCCTCTACCATCTCTTGCTTCGGAGTTTAGAGATTGTTAAATCGGCCCCGCCAAAACCATCCATAACAGCCTTAGCAGTACGAAACTCTGCCCTTGCTGTGAGGCTACACATCATGAACGAATTAACACGCATTAAGCTCGGGTTCATTGAGATGAATTTAACTTGAGAAAATGAAAAAAATCATCTCAGGAAGAAAAAAAAATTTGAATTCACACAAGAAGAAAAAGTCATATGGATATTGTCCCACTTAATCTAATGAGTTTGTGAATCGCATGCTCGCTTGTTTGTTCACACAGTTTGTAAATATGAACTAAGGTGCAAATATAACAGCTTTTATTCCTAGACATGAACTCTTGATGAATATGCCCTGTGACATTTATTAAGTTCTATTCTCAGAATTTTTATCATTGTCAATGTTGACACAAGTTCAAGACATGAATAAATTTATAAATCTATTGAGTTCTCATGCACTAGCAGTTGTTAGAGTGACTAATAGTCCCAAGTTGGTTAATTTGGGAAAGTATAGATTTGAATATATAAGTCTGAGTTTCTCAACCTATCAGCTTAAGCTTTTGGGTTGAATAGGACCCGGATAATGTATGGTTTGCATTTCACATGGCATCAAAGGTTGGTTTGTTTAGTTTGTTTTGCAATGTGACACATTAAAATAAAACTAACACATATCAAAATGCCCTTTTTTAGAGTAACCAGTAGTGCCATGTCAGTTAATTTGAAAAATATGGATTTCAATATATATAAGCATCATTTTAAGTTTTTGAGTTAAATCAGACCCCAATATTGTTTGTTGCATTTTACATGGTATCAAAGGTTAATTTGTTTAATTTATTTGCAACGTGACTTGTTAAAATAACGCCAACACATATCAAAGTACCCTTGTTTAGAGTTACCTAATACTGCCACATGAAAATATAAACTTGAATAAATATAAGCCTGGTTTTCTCATCCTATCATCTTAAGCTTTTGAGGTAAATCAGGCATTGGTAATATGTTTGGTTTACATCTAACACTAGTCTTTTTAGTAACCATCCGCATGATTCAATTGTTTATTACTAGCTCTCAGAATGTAAGCATGACCACACAAGTGCAGTTCAACAGTCCTCATATTAGGCAACAGACATACTGATACTACAGAAAGAGATACAATTGATCAGATCTAAGTTTTGCTCATATTCTTGTGTATTTTCATTTTCATTTTCTTTTTTTTAATTGTGCATTTGGAGCATAAAATATCACAATGCAAATCATTACAGGTCACCCTGAAAGACTCTAAGCATTTGTCTTATGAAATGACGCTCATGATCAAATGGATGGATTCATACCTGCTTCTTAAGACCACACAAGGCATGCTTATGTGATCAGCTCCAAGTACACCTGATTGGCTGCCTGCAATCAGAATACACTTGTCCACTGGCAGGCCTGCGCATTCAGCTCCAGCTCGCAATGTGATCACAATATTGTCAAAGCTGCAGGACCATACAATTTTTTTAAGATACTCTAAAGACCCAAATAGTTCAAATAAATTACTCTGTTACATTAAAGCAGGCAGCTTCAAACAAGGTCCCGGAAAGTGTACTCATTAAAACTATCTAACATACTTAAACCATGCAGAAAGAGGTCTGTGTAACATGCCAAGACACACCTTCCAGTGAGAAATGAGCAACGTTATGAATTAATAGGACAAGGTGAGATGAAAAGTTGATGCAAATACTAGATAAAACAAACCTAGTAAGTTACAACCATTTTATTTTTAACTGTGTTCCATCCTTTCCCCTATGGCGCTCTAAACACTGATACATCTGAGACTCAGATTAGGGCAAATCTCATCCTAATTAAATAGGATGGGAACAATGAAGATCAAGTCCACCCAAACTGAGTAAAATTGGGCTCAAGAAGGGCTGAATCACATTCCACTGGGTTATTTAGCTCAATAAGAATAGATGATCGTAGTGAGTTACAATAATCTAAATGGGCTCTATTTAGGCTGAAACTATCTGAATCCATAGTTCAATCACAATTTCTATATTAAAAAACTTGAAGCTAACTCTGTAACTCGGAGAAGTCCTATATTGCAATACTTGGAGCTAACTCTGCATGTCAAGGGGGACACCAACCATTTAAGGTGACGATTTCTTGATGAATAAGGAATCAAAAGGAAAACTATACGAATAGCTGCTGCTAACACAGAAAAGTATTGCCTAATTAATTTGACATTAGAAAACATAGAATAAAGAAAAGCATCCATATCTGACTAAGTTTGGAAGTGGAAGGGCTGCAGACCTCTCTGGTGCTGTGGTATCAAGGTTAACGCTAAGCTTTAGAGTTGATGCAACCTCCTCAGCGACCTTTTGTTTTTCCATGGAAACTATGATTCCACACCCAAAATTAAAAAAAAAAAAAAAAGAAAGGTTGACAAAAACACATACAAAAGAAAACTGCCAGATTTTTAGATAGATCATGTTGTCCCCGTATAAACTTACCAGCTTTGCGCGCTTCTTTAGCTAGTTGCTCCTCCAAACTTGAGGAGACCCCTTTGCCTAAAACAAGTTGCCCATAGAAACTTCCTTCCACTTCCTCTTTTCCAACAATTTTGATTTTTGATATTCTATCATGGCCAAGTTTTTCAATAATGGACCTGGAATATATGAGTAATCAAAACCACTTTAGCCTAATTGCAACCTGCAAGGAGTAACATATATTAAAAAGAATGAAAAATGCATGAAAAGGAAACAATTACAATAGACAGAGCACAGTGGTGTACAATGTCATGCAGATGAGTTATTGGAACAGGCTTAGCATCAGAAACTAAAAAACATAGCCCATCTTAATATTAATTATGAATAAGAATCATGGAACAGACTGTTCATTATCACATGACACTTGGGATTGCTTTTAATTTTTAGTATTTCCTATGTTTAGTTATAGTCCTATTAAAGGCTGTCATCACTTTAAAATAAGGTTTTGTTCTCTTTGGAGGCAATTGAATAAGAAATAGACCCTTCTTTTTTAACTTTGTGTTTTAGTTTTTATGTTGGAAGCTTATCTAAAAGGCACAGTTGAGCACTAGCCCTGTTCTCACGCTTCTAGATATGTCACATGGCAAGATTCCTAAGTGATATGTTGACAACAATGAACCCTCCCAAAATCACATAAATTGACTTTCTTTTAGTTTAAAAATATATGCACTATTTGTGTCACATTGGTCTTCCCATACTTCCTAGGTGTCATCAATGATGGCCCACATTGTCAAACCTATTTCTGGCACTTTGTTGACAATTATAAAAAGCTGCAATACACGAGGACATGAACCAGGACCCATTATGGGGAGCAATGTTTTTAGTCAGTCTCCACCTTCAAATATGCTCCCATTCAACTCAAGCATACACATCCTAATTTGTCATGGGAAAAACCTAATAACAAGATCTTCTCTTAGTCTACCCATAAAAATATTTAATGGCTTTTTAACCCTGTGCTTCTACAACAATTTAAAAAGAAAAAAAAATGCACTGCTTTTTTGAAAGTTCTACAGAAACCACATATTGGGAGGTTTAAACTGATTAAGGTTTCAAAAAGCATATGGGGCAAGACAAGAGAACAGAGTGGATTTGATCCATTACTCATCACAGCGGCCTTTCTTTGGCTTTCAAACTAAAAGACCAAAGGGTGAATTAATCATCAACAAAACCCGCAAATCAACACTTGACATTTAGTTGTAATTGGAATAAGATATGATAAGTTAAAATAAGCGTACAGAATTTCAATTTATCTTGAAGGGAAAACTTATATCACAATTATTCACAAAGTTAACCGCGAGATTTGACTAAGTTAATATTATACAATTTAAGTTGTATTAATCAAATTAATGGTTAATGATTTGGTTAATAGTAATTAATGGCTATACTATTCTAATTATTCATATTGCTGAAGAAAAGGTATTCTGGACGTATCCCTATTCCATTCCATTTGATTGTCTATTCAAGAATAACTTAGGATATCCCCAACCAAACTCCTACTTGACATTAAGAACAAAACTAATGAAATTAGTTAGACCTGCATACAACTAAGCCAGAGTTTATTGAATATCGGCACTACTTAAAAAAAGAAAAAAAAAAGAAAGAAATTACATAGCCCAAAGCACATAGGAAAAAAAAAATGAAAATCACTTGAAAAACAAACCTCGATATTTTGTCCCCATTTTTGCTATAGGCGGTCAGCACAACTACAGGTATACCTTCCTTAAGCGCATCATCAATAAATCTGCCATGTTATATTCCAAGCAAAACGTCAGAAAAATAAAACTACACAGGACAGCATACAATTAACAAAAATACTTGGTGAATGCCCTGACCATTTACAAAACTAAAATTGGATTAAAAAAACTATAGGATTAATGTACAGAAATTTGCACATGTTTCATCAATCATATTATTCCCATTATAGTTGGTCAAGTACCAGATATCCTTGAGAGAAAGGAGATTAAATTCCAAACCAAATGCATATTTGATAAAAAGAACAGAAGATAAACTGCATTCTGAAGCAATAAGTGATGATGCATTTGATAAAGTTTAGGGCCATGCCCCCTTTTGGAAAGTAAGGGTATTCCAGGGAGGAAACTGATAAGGCTCAACAATAATTGCAAGGGATAACACCATGAGCCATCTCCACCTACCATTCTGAAAATTTATCGAATAGAATTTTTTTTTTTTTTTTTGGTTGTCTCAATCATACAGGCAATATGGTTTTCTTTAGAAAAATGTCACCTGGGTGCTAGGACACTGGGTCGCCAGAAAAACATCAGTTAGTGATTACAAATATTCTACAGCAATTAGATACAAGGGTGGAGAATAAAATAGAGGTGGTTTTTTCAATTGCTCACGGAATCCAGCATTTGATCAAATCAATTACTTGATGATTTCATAGATTGGATAAAAATTAAACACCCACTCATTTTGGTTTTTCTGGTTGGGTTGGAATAAGTTGTTGAATTAATAATTTTGAAGTTTGAATATGTTTCAGAGAACACTTTAATCAAAATTAATCCAAGTTTGATCTGATTACAAATTTTAAAATATACAGTTTTTATGAAATTTATATTAAAAATTAATGATTTAAATTTGTCAACCATATAATTTTTTTTAAAAAAAGTAATAATTACAATTATTTATGTAATTAAATCTTGTAAACAAAACAGTCCCTATTACTTGGAAGGTATTTGGTGTGAGAGGTTGGAAAGTTATCCCCTGATATTACACAACCAAACACATCTGGAGTCTAGGCAGTAGGATAGGAATACTTCTCTTTCTCATGTAACTAATCCAACAAGTGGGGTGCCCTCATGAACCTTCAAACTGAGTTTTCTGAGACCTACTACATCCATAATTTGACAATGCTAAAGAAAAACATAAAGATTGACCTCATCAATCTTGTAAAGTTAAGGCAAGTTGGTTCATAATTTTAACCTTCTAATGCCCTTCGAAAGTTGGCCTCACAGTTTTTTGAATAAGAACCACTTTTGTTAAGGAACTGGTATAGCATGTTCTTACATCATCATTTCTGAGCATGTGGCAACCATAAATAAGAAGCATTTAGTCTCACAGAAATTGATCTGTCATACTAAATAGGTTTATTACAAGTAATACTCAAGTTTGTATAGAAATGGCAGATGACAATAATCCAGCAGAAACCCGCGATACATACAATAGTTTAATATACATTGATATAATGAACAGAGGCACATTCATGTTCATGCTTGCAAATTATCTTGGTGAAATAATGTCAACAAAAGCATCCTAGTATAAACAATACCTCTAGCGGTCCCTCAATTTAGACTTGAATTAGTCACTTTAGAGTATATAATATAGACCATGCAACAGATAGAAACTTCATAAATCCTTTTAGGTTAAGCAAGATGCTAAGCAAGAGAGCAATTCAATAGCCAAATTGCTGTCCTTCCCAAATTCCCAGGGGTACAAAATACCGCGCCAAACAAAACTTCTACCTTAATCACACCTTTTAGAAGGAAAATAAATTCAAATGACAGGTTATTCAAAGAGGGCATTCATCAGAAAAAAAGAATTTGCTAGAGGATTTAAACTACTTACGTCTCAACACCAGGTCGCAAAAGAAGGTTAGCTGATGCAGCAAACTCCCCCAAAGCCTTCCCCTGCAATGAACTAACCATTTTTCAGTCCTTTTTTATGGGGGTGGGGGGTCTAAAAGAGAACAATTACCATACATACAAGACACAAATCATGAAAATACATAGCTTGGCATTAGATGATTAACCAATAATATAAACACAAAGGAAATTGTTTAAGATTCTTTACCATTTCACTGATGGTTACATTAAAGTTTAAAGCATAAATAAGGGCGTGTTAAATTTTAGAACATAGAGAAGGCCACAGGGCATAAGTCTCAATAGCTTTCAAATGTATGTAAAACCAATATAATTCCAAAACATCTCAGAATTCCAATATAACATAGAGAGAATTTTACAACAGAAGTTTATATAAATGAATAAATGAAATTAGTATAAGGCAGAAGAGCATGAGGTGGGTGTTTTCCCTGAAGCAAAACCCTTTTCTTTTGAATCATAATAATTCACTATCATAAATGCTAAGCTTTGGCATAATTTATTGAACTGCATTAAAAAAAAGGAACAAAAAAGCTATGTAAATTTCCCTTCAGCCATTTGATGAGATGTATCTTTTTTCTAAATTCACATTAGTATTTTGTGCAGGTAAATGCATGCTCACTCTAATCTAAGGGAAATAGATCAATTACAAACACCAAAAAGTTTAAGAACCATACATCATGAATTAACAGCATCATTATCTAACAGAAGAAACACTGTTTTTTAGTCTAAATAAATGTCAACCTAGTGATAGTGGTGACTGTTGAGTGTAGACCAACTTCCATAGTAACAACTGGTCACTTAATCAGGGCAAGGTAGCAAATCATACATGTTGGCCATGTGGTCCATATGCTCTTTAGAATAGACAAAGGGCAATTTAGTTAGTTGCTGGTGAAAAAAGGTATAGATGGCCAGGAGTATTACTGATAACCACTGCTTGTGTCTTAGAAGAATTGTAACATCAATTAGAAAAATGTTTAACCTCCATCTAGTAATTATGCTCTTTGGAAATTTTCTCTCTTTTGGGAGTTTGCATTTGAATATTAAACTGATATCTATTTAGATATGCACAATAGCTCACTATGAATTCACACATGTATAAAATTGCTAAACATCCAAATGGAAGCTAGGAAGGTAGTGTTCCAAGGAAAACAATGTCAAGTGAAATTGGAGAAGCATATGAGTCACTTGCTCACATGGCATCCCTTGTTGTCTTACTTTACACAGAAAACCATATAAGGAAATGGCAGAGCACATAATACTTTTAAAAATCACAACATCTCTAGCCAGAAATCTTGTATGAAAATGCATGGTACAAAACATCACCTTTTCCCGCAGAACACTTTTTGTGAATGTTCCTTTCTCATTAGTAGGCAATGCAGTGGGCCAACCAATCTGCTAAATGTTATATCAGAAAGGAAAGAGGAAAACAAATCAGCTCGCAGGCATATGTCTCATTTTCCTTTCTAATAATTAGATTATTAGATTAAAAGTTAGGTACCCTTGTTTATTTTGGAATTAGAGATATTGGTCAAGATATGCCAGAAAGAGGTACATAACAAAATCTTAAGGAATATCAAATGCAATGTTGGAAAGAACTTTGTTCAAAATATTGCCACATCTATGACTAGCAGATGAGCAATTCCCAGTAACAAGCATAAAAGCATAAACTTCTCAACACAAGATAGTGAGATTTTCCTTTACTTTTTTTTTAATTCTAACTTCTTAGAAAACATGCAATCTCTGCAATGGGCTCCTTTGAGAAAATTTGAAGAGGAAAAAGAGATAAAATTGATGTCCAAGCACTACATAGATGTCTATTTCTACATACATCTCTGGCTACAAAGTTACCATGCCATATTCCCCACATTCCAAATTTAGTTACATATATATTGGAATATGTGATACTATGAGTGTTTTGATCAAAAAGCTTAAAGTCCATTTCTACATACATATCAAAAAGCTTAAAGTGAAATTCATTTTTAAAATTGATGTCCAAGCACTACATAGATGTCTATTTCTACATACATCTCTGGCTACAAAGTTACCATGCCATATTCCCCACATTCCAAATTTAGTTACATATATATTGGAATATGTGATACTATGAGTGTTTTGATCATGTATTTACATTATTCACTTCATTAAAAACTTCACTACCATAACATAATATCAATATAAGCATGAAATTTTTTTACTTGACTATTGATCCCAACAAAATGATATAGAACTCTCAAGTTGATAGGCCTAAAAGCTATAACAACACCATTTTACATAATTCATTGGTCACATTCTTATTCAAACCAAGTCATCAAGCTAAAGTGCAGACCACGGAGAACAAATTGATAATTGGAACTTCAACAATGCCACCCAAAATTTTTCTTCCAGTTCAATAAGAAAACCGATGAGAAGGAAACTGAATAAACAGTTTGAGATCATGATAACTAAATGAGGCTGGAATATGACAATATGTATCCATACTGATCAGAGCATGATATTCTTTATGCATGGTGGGTTTTAAATACAATCAAAGGCTATAATGTTTATAAAAATGCATACCCGATTGAAAAATAGCACCAGCATCCTTTCTTCATCACCACTTGCTTTCCTACAAGATTAATTTGAAAAATTAAGTAAATTAAATAAATTATAAACCTTGCAGAGAAAATGCTATCACACCTAGTCAGATCTGCATATACAGGTTCTGTCCAATTGGCACAATCCAATCCAAGCTTCTGAAATGCTGAAGGCATAAAATCAAACAAAACAAATATGACCAGATGATTTACAGATACATCAGATATCAGTTTCTTAAATGTAAACTACATGAGTCAAATGCATAAGTAATCTTCTAATGGACATATATTTTGCATTTTGAGAAAAGAAACACATTGGTCATGCCACCATGATCTTAGAATTAAGATGTTTGGCGAAAGGGAAATAAAATAAATGCTCACATTTTGCTCGAAGAACACAAGAAATTATAAACTATATGTGAAAAAAAAACCTGTCTTGCCAATTATTTAGCCATTACAAAACCGCACCTACATTGAAAGCTTGTCGGTTGCCTAAACGATATATGTCTGCAATAACCCTGGAGACAAGAATATCTATGAGGCCTAATCAAAGTAATAAAACAAAAGTAAAATTATAACAATGGCATCATCATAGTTGGGAACAAAATGTAAAAGCAAAATAGTATTAAACAGAGTACTATTTAACATTCACAATTTCATATACCGAATGCCTTTCTTAGATTCAAACTGACGAATACTGGTACAGTATAAACTCAAAGTGAGGCCAAAGAAATAAATTCACAATCCAATCAAATCTATTGTAACAGATTCAAGAAAGCCAGGAATCAATCAAATCCATCTTGTTTGAGCTTGTATCAATAACAAGAAAACTCCAATTCAACTACTGACCCTGAAACCTCAGCAAAATCAATAATCACTGCCACAGTGTCACCTATTAAGTTTCAAACTTTCCACCAAAACATCAAACCAACAAGCAAAAGAGGTCAAATCTTGCACATTTCGGAAGGTCTTCAGACAAAAAAGAAACGCATCAATTAAGAAACAAAAAGAATTCTAGAACACAGAGATGAAAGCAGACAAACCCTTCGACTTCAAGCAGAAGCCCTAGTTCAGGCGAAGTCTTGGAAGGTTGGAGATCGGAAACAGCGCGATAAGGAAGGAGGATTCTCGAGGATTTGCGATGGTACTTCAGAGAAGCGGAGGAAGAGGTGGAGGGGCAAGAATGAGCGCCATTCCTAGCAATTTCCGGCGCCGGAGAGCGCGAAATGGGGACAGAGAGGGGGAGAAGGAGAGATCTAGAGGCCATGAACGGCGTGGCGGACTCCATGGCCGGAGCTTCGAGCCAGTGAGCTCGGAGAGAGGTATCGAAAAAGATAGTTTTGTGGTTTAGAAAGAAGCTTTGGAAATTACATAAAAAAAAGAGTAAAGCTTTTCATCCCGATTTTACAAACCCGAATGATGTGGCAACTCATGTGATGGGTTTTTCTCTCTCCTAATCAACTCATTTATCTCTCCTCATCAATTTATTTCTCTCATTTCGATGTAAAAATAAACAAAAGAGCTGGTCACATCTCCATCCCTCATCTCCATCTTCTTGCAAGCTCCCATCTCCATCCTCTTGTTCTCATCTCCATCTTCTTTCTCTCATCTTTCTTTTCTTTTTCATCTTAATTTGCAAACAGTCAGTTTTTATATTTCACCCTCCTCTCCAGAAATCCGGTGATTTCCGGCGACTTTCGGCGATTTTCGGCAACTATCTGCGACTTCCGGCGACTTCTAGAGATCGTTTGGTACTGATTCATTCAGCAAGTTCCCACTTCCAAGCATCAATCGGCTCTCTCTCTCTCTCCATGGTACTGATTCATTTCCTCTTTGTTTCTTCATTACTTCATTACTTCATTATCAATGGACATGGTGATAAATAAGATAGAAACCGGGTCATGTTTGGTATCATTGTTTAAACCATGGAGTAATGAAGAACCATGTCCATGATAAATGATATAAAAACAACTACCATTATTATGGCACACTGGTTTGGGTATCATGTTTGGTCTCCACATTTCCACCAGTTAGATGTCCAAAATATAAAAGCAATGACCCAAAATATAATTAACTCCTTCATAATTTAATTTGCTTATATTTGTATGTGCTTGTGTGTGTATATATGTATGCTTCATGCATGCTTGCTATTTATCTAGAATAAATTCTTCATTTCATCATTTTTTTTTGTTTATATCTAAAATAATATTAATTGATATAAGTTGATGCTATTAAACCAGATGGTAGAATTAGAAATTGAGTCTTCTGAAAAGAGGCAAAATGAGATAGAAGCCGGGTTTTCTAATTTGGAAATGTTAAATAGATATAAAGAAAAAATGGTGGTTGTGGAAGATTCAATATGTGAAAGTATTACTCCAAAGGCGGGTATGGTTTTCAATTCTGAAGAAGAAGTCTATGATTTCTACGTTAAGTATGCACAACAAGAAGGGTTTGGTATTACAAAAAGAACTATAAAATCAGGAGATGATGGAAAATTAAAATATTACACACTTGCATGTGTACGAGGTGGTAAAAGAACATCTACTGCAAAAGACTCTTTTAAACCTAGGCTATTTACCAAAACAAACTGCCAAACTAGGGTTAATGTCATTGTTGATAATGATGGGCATTTTATGATATCTCGTATCCATTTTGAGCATAATCATACACTTAGTCCACAAAAATCTCGTTTTCAAAAATGTAACAAAAAAATGGATACATATATTAAAAGGAGGCTTGAACTAAATAACCAAGCAGGTATAGGTTTGAGCAAAAACTTTCATTCCTTAGCTGTTGAAAACAGTTGATATGAAAATTTGACATATACAGAAAAAGATTGTCGAAATTATATTGCAAGAGCAAGGCAATTCAGGCTTGGAGTTGGAGATGCTGAAGCAATTGGGAATTATTTTTCTCGCATGCAAAGGAGAAATCCAAATTTTTTCCATTTGATTGATATGAATGAGAAAGGCCAACTAAAAAATGTATTCTGGGCAGATGCAAGATCTATAACAGCTTATGAAGTTTTTGGTGATGTCATATCTTTCGACACAACATACTTAACAAATAAGTATGATATGCCGTTTGCTCCGTTTGTTGGGGTAAATCATCATGGACAAACCATATTATTTGGATGCGGTCTACTATCAAATCAAGATACAAAAACTTAAATTTGGTTATTCAGAACTTGGTTGGAATGCATGTCAAACAAGGCTCCTAATGCTATAATTACTGATCAGTGCATGGCTATTTAAGGTGCTGTTAGGTCCGTCTTCCCAAATTCTCATCACCGTCTTTGCCTTTGGCACATTATGAAGAAGATTCCAGAGAAGCTTGGTGGACTACTTCATTACAAAGCAGTAAAGAAGATTTTGAAAAGTATAGTTTATGAGTCAATGAATATTCAAGAATTTGAAGACAATTGGCTGAAGATGATCGGGGACTATAACCTTGAAAAAAACAGATGGTTGAATTCTTTATACATATGTCGCATCGTTGGGCTCCTATATATGTTAAAGAAGTTTTTTGGGCTGGAATGTCTACTACTCAAAGGAGTGAAAGCATAAATGCTTTTTTTGATGGTTATGTCGGTCCAACAACATCTCTAAAATAATTTGTGGAGCAATATGATAATGCATTGAAAAGTAAAATTGAGAAGGAAAATAAAGCTGATTTTTCTTCTTTTAACTCCAATTTTTCGACGCTAACTGATTGCAATTTTGAGAAGCAACTACAACAAGCATACACAAATGAAATTTTTAAGTTGTTTCAAGATGAGTTAAGAGGAATGATATATTGTAATCTTACATTTATTAACTCAGATGGGCCAATATGCACATTTCAAGTGACAGACATCTTCAGAGGAAAGGAAGGTGTACTCAGAAAGCAAGTGGTGTTTAATGTCCAACACAATGACCTTGAATTTGACATCAAATGTTCATGCCATTTATTTGAGTTTAGAGGTATTATTTGCAGACATATTTGCAAAATTCTTATTGAGAAGAACGTGAAGGAGATCCCGTCTCATTATATTTTGACCCGTTGGAGAAAGGATGTTAAACACCGGCATACTTATGTAAAGAATTGTTATGATGAGACACAAACTATTGAGCAAAAAGTTCGATACAATAAATTATGTGTTCATTTCTCTAAAGATGCTGAAATTGGAGTTGAATCCAATGAAAAATATAATTTCTTAATGAAATGTGTGGACAACGCAATGGAGAAGCTCATGGATAATACACATGGTTGGCAAAGTCATTCAAATCAATTTATTTCACCAATGATGTTGGAGGAAGATCTTGAGCACAATTAAGCAAAATTTTCAACCACAAAGTTTCTAACTCCTTTAAAGGTGAGGAGTAAGGGCCGGCCACCATCAAAGAGAAAAAAGTCAAAAGTTGAAGAAGTAATTAGTAGAAATAAAAAAAAGGTGCTTATATTTTACATCACTCTATTTTTTTTATTTCATGATCATGTTTGTAATCTAAAACTAATGTTATTGCTTTTAGAAAACTCAAATGAAAGGTCAACCACAGGCTCAAGACAACACACAAGTTGAAATTTGTACTCAAGAAAGTGTGGTAATGTTATGTTATTTAATTTATATTTGTCATGCCATTTAATGTTATTGCATGAAATATTTTAAATATTTTGAATCATCTTTTCTTCTTCTTAGGTGAATTCAAATTCTCTTCCACATGTAGTGAGTATGCCTACTTATAATAACACAAGCGCATCAAATTCTATTTCAGGTGACCCCAAGTTCTATTATGGTATTGCTCCTTTTTTTGTGTATCATAATTTGCTTGTTTTGATAGATTTGGCTTGTTTAACCATTAGGGTTTGAGGCGGCTCATGAATGTTGACAGTGAATTAGGATGACATTCACAATCGATGAACTTGTAGTTGAGGTACTTTTCTTCTTTCTAATAAGGTGTAACTTTCAATTTTGTGCACATATTTTGTTAACACTTGGGATTTTTGTTTTAGTAATTCTTTCACTTGCTTGGGTATTAATTAAAGTATGTGACTTGGGTAGTTCTTTCACTTGTTTTACTAGTTCTTATAATTATTTTACTTATCCTACTAATTTCATGATACAGCAGGTTTTTGTTGAGTTTTTTCTTGCTGGATAGTCTAGAGGAAGCTGGAATGATGCTTATTTGGGAGCAATTCGTGTTTTTGTTTATCGGGTTTTGGTGCTATTGAGATTGAGATTTAGATGTTGTTGGTTGTGTGGAAGGTGGTGATGAATTATTGCTTTGATTGGACTGCTTCATATTGATGGGAATGGCTTTTTTGTAAAGCACTTCTACTGTTTTAGTGTGAGAATCTGGGTTTATGTTACTGCCATGAAATTGAATTCTTGTTTGGATTCTCATTTACTGCTTTGCACTTGGAGAGATTTGGGCAGGTTAGATCGATGAGGAGAATGCATCTTTGGAAGGTCTTTTGGGTACATGGAACCTATGTAGCAGATCTTGTAAATTGAACTGATTTGTAGTTTGTAATACTACTATCATAGGAACTTGTTGATTTTTCATGCTGTTGATGGTGGTGTTATGTGATAGGGTTCAAAGCTAAAGCTTCTTTTTGTTATTGATGTTGGCTGCAATCATATCTCTGTCTGGGAAAGCAGTTCTAATGTGCTAATATGAAAGTTTGGTTTCCTGTGGCTGATTATTGAGGTGTTTCACTACCATCAAATTTAAGCAGTAACTTTTGTTAAATTTCTGCAAACTTATCTTCAAATGCAATGCTCACATGTACTTATCATCATCAGTCTGAGTTATGTGATATGTATCTTTGTATATATTTGTTGATTCAAATTTTTATTCAATCAGAAACTGGAACTTTTAATGTTGTGTTAATTAATACGTATACGTTCTCATTTCTGCAGACACCTCAACAACAACAACAACAACAATAGTGAACAAATCAAAGGAAGATCCATCATAATAATATGTCAATGTAACCTCTTAAATTTATCAATATGAGACCCTGAGACTTTTAAATTTGTTATCATAATCCAATCAATTCTTATTTATATAGGGAATCTTTACAATGATTGTTTGTAACAAACTCATAACAGAATCATCATTGAGGCATTTCAACAAGCACCTCACTTGCCAGAACACTCACCCAAGATGCTAACCACCTTTCTAACAACCGAATTCCAGAAATTACAAAGCTATTAATTCTAATTACTAATTAATTGCTAATAATTGTCTTCATTTCCGCTTCTCAATTCATAACAAAATCCTTGTATTTGGCATCCTTGAATCCTTAGTTCCGACGGCCACTCCTCCTTTCAACATTGTGTTCCTTTTCTGTGGCATCAGCCCCCATGGCCAGGATGGAGAGCGTTAGCCTCACACCGATGCGCTGGAGGGGTGAGAGACCTTGAGGGTGGCCAGTAGAGGTGGGCACGAGCCAAAAAAAAAACTGGCCCGTACTGTAGATGGGCCGGTTACGGGTTGGGGAAACCCAACCCGTTGACCCGGCGGGTTGACCAGCCGGGCCAAACCCGGTTTGGAACCGGGTTTGGCCCGGTGGTTGAATTTTTTTCTATTTTTTTTTAATTTTCTGAATTTTTTATTATTATTTTCTATTTTTCTGAAATTTTTGATTTTTTTAATATTTTTGAGTGGGCCAACCGGCCCGGCCCGCCGGGCCCAAACCTGGCCGGTTCCGGGCCCGGCCTCCTGTGACTCGGACCCGCCGGGTCTGACGGGTCAACCCGGCCCGGCGGGTTCTACACCCATGCCGGGCCGGTGAACCGTAACCCGACGGGCCGGTTAACCGGCCCGTGCCCATCTCTAGTGGCCAGTGAACCGCCGAGCGACAAGGACGATGAGGCGCTTATAGACGGGAACTGTGAGCAGGATGGAGCCAACGAAGAAGACTGTGAGGGATCCTACGGGGATTTGGAAGAAGTGACCGATGTGGCGGTCCATAATGCTGGCTTGGGACACGGAGAAGGTGGTCATCTGCGCGTACACCATCCAGAAGACGATGGTGGTAGCCCACACCGGTAGCAAGCCCACCACCATCTTCACTTCCTCCACGTCCGTCAATGTACATACCTTCCATTTGCTTTGCTCCTCCATGATGATCGCTGCTCGGTCTAGAAAGCTGCAAATAGAGAACAAGAGGATGGAGATGGGAGCTTGCAAGAAGATGGAGATGAGGGATGGAGATGGGACCAGCTCTTTTGTTTTTTTTACATTGAAATGAGAGAAATAAATTGATGAGGAGAGAGAAATGAGCGGGATTCAATTCGGTTTTGTAAAATCGGGATGAAGGACAAATTTGCATATATACCCGTTCAAGATGTATAATTTTCCATACACCCCTATAAATTGAGAAAAGTGATAGATAATCCTCTGTTAGTTTTATGAGAACTCCCTAATTTTTGTGGTTTTTCTTTTGAGCCCTTCTTTAAAATATCTTTTGATATATGATTCCACTGAAACTGCTTGGAAAAAAAATAGGGGAAAAAATGAAAATGACAAAGGATAAAGCTCACAAAAGATAGTAATTAAATGGGAGGTTTTGTAAGGTATAGTTTTAGATCAACCCATGTTTGGATCCAGGATTAAATGGGGGTCACGGTATGTGAGGATTAAATTGAGGGTTGAAAAACCTCCATTTAATCACAATTCTCAATCATCCAAAATGGGGTGTTTTGGAGGTTTTCATATTTTACAAAACCGAAACGCCCTTAATGAATTTGAATAATTACATCCATGCCCTAGAGAGAAAGTTTAGGTATTGATTTTGAATTTGAATAGTTCTTTTTTGAAAAAAATAATAAAATATAATAAATTGTCAAATATGAACATTTAATTTACAAAAATAACATTATATGCGTAGAACTAGCATACAATTTATAGCTTCAAGGGTATTTTAGTAATGTTAATATAAAATATTACCTTCTATTACTTTCAATTCAAACATTAGAAGGTTTGATAACCTCCATTTACCTTACTTTAACTACTAGCAAGGTATAACTTAAAATCTTCTTTTACCTTACCTTACTCTACTTTACCCAACTTTACAAAACCCTTATTCACCTCATCCAAGTAAAGCCAAATGTAAGTGTAGGTGTAATAAGGTGGGTATTTGTAATTGACAAAATATTTAACTGAACTACTGTAAGGCCTTATTTAAATTAGCTTTTGGGAAGCTCAGAAGCATTTTTTTTTATAAGTTAAGCACTTCTAGGCTCAAAAAAATGTTATTTAGATTAGCTTCTCTGCAGAAGCAGAAGTTACAAAAAAAGAAATAAATAAACAAAAACAAAAATATTGCTTTTGTCAAAAGTTGGTCATGTGATGCTTCTTCAGAAGCAATTTTGGGTTATACAATTACTTAACTACGCTTATGAAATAAAAAAATGACCTAGATTTTTAAGGTTTCTCTTCAAACTTTTTACATGTCCATCTAGATTCTCGTTCCCTCCTACCCCCTCCCCCGTGTGATAAATACATAATAACTGGGATATTATTATAATTTAATGAATACCCATTTTAGTAATTTACTACTGAAAAAGTCCTTCAATGAATGCAAATCCAAACAATATCATAAATATAAAAGTAATTCTACATTAACATATCCAAACACAAAATATAGAGAAGAGCATTTAACGTGAGAAACACTTTTTTTAAAAGTCCTCCTAAACTTAAAAAAAAACTCTTTTTTCAAAAGCCAATCCAAATGAGGCTTAAAACTCTTAGCCAAATATTATTATGGAGAAAAAGAGTTTTTTTTAATTTACATAAAGTCTTTATTATGAAAAGGTGTTATTTAATTACATTACTTTAATATTATTAATAGGAGATGCTTAATTATGAGTTATATATGTACATGTTGGATTATATAATAAATACATGAAGGTTTGTAATCATTCCAGATGAAATCTATTGTTTCTATTATAGATGAGAATATTTTAGATTCTTTTTAAATGTATTTTATTATATAAAAATATAAATTATTATAAATACTTTTGTGAAATATTTGTATGCCTAAGATAATAAGGAGACATACATTATCGTTGATAGTCTAATCATACCTACTGATATTAAATATTCACTTATAGAAGAATTAATATGTAAAATATTACGAAGTGTTAAAAAAAAACGCTAGGCGCTAGTCGGGCGATCAGCCACCTTCTAGCGCCCAGAGAGCCTAGGCGGGGCCCAGGCGGTTTTACCCTTTTAGAATATATATATATATATATATATATATATATATATATATATATATATATATATATATATATATATATATATATAATATAATTTTAATTCTATATAATACCCAAATAGACATTTACCAACAACCAAATTGATGCATCAACAATCAAATAATAATACAAGAGCTTCTAGAATCCAAACAACTCTAAAATGAAAACTTATCATAAAAACATACATATAAAAACATTAATTAAGTACAAGTCCCACAAAACATTAATTTGGGGGTTTTAAATTAGTTAAAAACATTTAATTTTAATTTTTTTTCCAAAAGCCGCCCAGCCCGCCTAGTCTGCAGTCCAGCCCGCCTAGGCGGTGCCTGGGCGTCCATTTTTTTTTTATAGAAAGTCAACACTGATTTTTTCACTGTTTTTTGAAAAAAAGGGTCGGCCTGCCACCTTCCAGCGCCTAAGCGCCGCCTAGGCGGCCGCCTAGGCCGATTTTTCAAACAGAGATATTACGTTAGAGTCTTAATATAAATATCTAAATCTTTGAATTAAATTGTAATTTGTTGACGGGTATGAATGTAATTATTTAAATTAGTAAAGACTAATTTACTAAAGATGAAAATATCTCAAATGGGTCTTATGCTACATGCCCAAGTTAATAATGTGAGATTAAGGTTTTTTAACAAGCAAATATTACCATTCAAAGAGGATTACAAGAAAAACCTTGGCATTAACATCAATTGTTTGAAGTGAAAACAATCATTATTTCATCAAGGTCAAAGGTGAAAAAGTTCAAGAACAACGTATGCTTGTTCGACTATTTTGCACTTGTAAAATCTCTGTGAACTGTGATCTATTACATATATTCATATATTTATGTGATTAATCCTTGACAGTTAATTAATTAAATATTAATTAAATATTATTTACCTCAATTAGATTAGAAAATTTTCTAACAATTTTGATAGTAATAAAGAAAAATAATAACTAAACAAATAAGGATGATATATTGAGAATTTTCTAAGCACTCTAAACCTAAATTTTAACCATAGGGACTAATGAAGAAAAATTTTAAAAACCAAAGTGCTAGAAAAAGTTCAAGGGATTAAATGATTGAAATAAAAATATCCAACAATATGTGATTTTATATATAATTTTCTTATATGAGAGTTACGGAATATATGGGTTAGTAATTCATAGATAATAATTATTAATATATATATATATATATATATATATATATATATATATATATATATATACGATTGAAAGTAAAAAAATATAAAGAAGAAATTTGTGTACATCATGTGTGAATAGTGTAAAAAGTGTAATTTGTCTATATTGTTAATATAACAAAAAAGAAATTTATGCAATTTTTTTAAATTTTGTAGATAATTAAGCTAATAACATGATTTATTTACATTAATCAAATTTATATTAAGATAACTTAATCCTAGTAGTTCAGATTAAAAACGACTATAAGCTAGTAAAATAATTGGCTTTTAAAGTTGGTTGGATTCACTTATAAAAGAAATACTTCATTTATGATTTTTGAATACTTTTTTCAGTAAATACTTCACCTGAAGTTATATGTTTTGATACCTATTTTATAAATATTTTTATGAATATATGAATGTGTATGAATGTGAAATTATCCTTAAACTATGAAATAACTTTTAAGGATATATAAAAGCAGAATATAATAATAATAATAATAATAATAATAATAATAATAATAATAATAAATACTCCAATAATATATTAATAATCTAATGCTCTGGTAAAAAAAAACTAGTATACAAAATGAAAGCAGTTTACATGGAGGAAAGATTATACTATGTAATAATAGGTCTTTATGAAGATTTTTTTTTGTCAAGATAATTAAAATTTAGAAGATTTCATATGATTCCTAAATTTAGAATGGGGAAAATTATAACTTTATATATATATATATATAAAGACAAAAAATAACGGATTTCTTTTTTTACTAAAACTAGGGGCACTAAATTTAGGATGTATAGTATGTATGTATTTTTTAGGGGCACTAAATTTAGGATGTATAGTATGTATGTATTTTTTGGTAAAATTATTATAATTAACTCCACTAAATTGAAAAAAATGATGGTCGATATACAATGTTAGAAAATTTTTATAGGAAGCATATAGATCATTATGCAATATACTTTAGAAAACCTAATAGCAAGACCAGATTTTCTCTTCTTTAGTTCAATATTTTCTATCTACTTTTTCAACTTTTTGCCAGCAAACGAAGAAAACCACCGTGACACCTCGCACTCTTTTTTTTTTTCTAAAAATAAAATTGAAATTCCAAGGCATGTTTTTCCTTTTTCATGCCTTTCAAGCTAAATAAAAAAATTAAATAAACTCTAAAATTGTTTTCAACTTTCAATCCTTTGAGGTAATTTTTAAAATCTAAATTCTTTAATGAAATTTCTTAATTTTGATAGATTTCAATTGATTTTTTTAGTATAATTGGGATGAGCAAACATTGCGTTGTGCATTTTGTGGCCAACATTGTTGTAGGAGGGCATTAGCCATTAGTTACAAGTCAAATATTTATATCTATGTATTAGCATTAATCTAATTCTTTTATTGTGGCATGTACTTAACTAGTGTTATCAAATTATTTTGCTATTGTGTACACATGTGGCAACTTCTGTTGCATAAAAGTTAAGATGCAATGAAACTTTGGCTTTTCAAAAGAAAAAAGTCAAAATATAAATTATTTGTCTCTTATCACTATGCTTGTCAATTGACAATTGCGTTAAGATTTTTTTCTCTCTCCTATCCTTTTGTACTCTTCTAAGCTTAATAATTGGTATCATTATCTTGCTCCATTTTCATCAAATATGCTTTTCATTTGTAATCAAAATGTTTATAGCCAAAATTTCATGTTAGTATATATAATCTTATTATAATCACATCAATCATCATTAAATTTTTATTGATTTTTTTTAATTTACTGAATTTTAAAAATACTTTAAAAGAAAATAATTGTCACATCAATTAAGTTTGACTCTAGAGAGTAATGATAATACTCAAAGTAACTCAACAATATTCGAAGTAAGCTCATATTGAAGTTAATCTACCTATAGGACTTCATCTTCCAATTTCAACTTGTTGTCCTAATGATCAAAATAAAGTATGAAGAGAATACTTGCAAAAGTTACCTTGTTAACCATGTAATCATAATTTTCAACAAACAACCATTAGAAACATGTTGGGTTGATTCCATCAAAGTTAGCTTGATGAGTTTGGCAATTGGTTAGAGCATAGCATAGCTAAAGATGTTGCTTTCTATTTATATTGTTATGTTTTCAAATTGGATATTAGAAAGTACCTTGAAGGTATACAAATTGAAATATGAAAAATACACTAGGAACTCATAGTGGTGATCTTAATAGTGCCTACAATGAAGCTTACAAAAAATGTTAAGACTTGATAAATTAAAATCAAAATATTAAATCTATTTTGACTAAGCAAGTAAACCAAGTTTGAAGTGAATATTGTACAAGGTTGACTACTTCAGTAGGTTTCCTTTGATTTGAGCTACTTTTTTTGTTGCATAATGAATTTGAGGAATTAAACAACCAATGATTTTTTTTTAAAACTCTTGCATATTCTTGTCGATTACAATGAAGTCATCAATAATGTTGTTTTGAAGCATTCTTAATCTAAAATTGATAATTCATGATATTCAAATGACATTATAAGTGCTACAACAAGTGATATAGTAAAGACAAACATTGATGAGTTAGGAGATGATTTATTTATAATCTTGTAGATGAATCTTGTAATATCTCAAATAAGGAACAAATGGCTCTTTTCATGAACTACATGAATAATAGAAGCTATATTCTTGAACATTTTTTAGCTATTATTCATGTTTTAAGACTATTGTTCTATCACTTAAAAAAGTAGTTAATTCATTATTCTCCAAGCACAAACTAAGTTTGTCAAGATTACATGGATAATGTTATGATGGAGCTAGCAATATGTAGGATGGATTTAGTGGTTTGAAAGTTTGATTTTGAAAGAAAATGAATTTGCTTTTTATATTCCATCAATTTTAATGGATGCTTGTAGCTGTTGCAAAAAAGTGAAGTTTTTCTTGTTTAAATTTTTCACAATATCAATTATTTACTCAACGTTGTTAGAGCTTCATAAAGAGATATGATATTCTCAGAGAATGTTACACTACTAGAGCTGCTAAGGCACTGAACATTGATGAACTTGCAAAAGGAAGATGCTTAAACCAAGTAACTAATATTTTAAACGTCTTGGTGATATTAGATGGGGCTCACATTACATTATGTTACTAAACATAATTGTTTTGTTCACTTCTATGATCTATGTTCTTAAAAATATTGCTAAGAATGTTTGAATTCTGAGCAATAAAGTGGAAGCACAATTCTTATTGTGAATGATTCGATTTTTTAATTTCATATTCAACCTACATTTCATGAGAAATGTGCTAGGGATTATAAATGAATTGTCAAAGGCTTTATATAAAGAAAAAAGGATTAAGACTTGGTTAATACTATGGAATTAGTTAAAATATCTAAACAAAGGCTACAATTGATAAGAGATAAAGGATGGGGCCCTTTACTAAATAGAGTTTTTCTTTTTATACAATTACAACATTTTGTTTCCTAGAATAAATGAGAATTACGTCATTATCAAGTTGACTTATTCAATGTTGTTATTAACAAACAACTTCAAAAGCTCAACAACTGTTTCAATCAGGGCTTCTTTGAATAGGAGAAACATCCCGGTCGAAGGGATCATTCCTTACATAAATGTTAACCCATGTTTGGGTTGACATCTATATAAAGTTCCTTGATAACATATTAAGGAACCTTAATGTATAATGCCCATTATATATTAAGTTTCCTTACATAAATGTTAACCCATGTTTGATGAATCATTCACTCCACTAGGGCAATGCCTATTTCCTTTGTTAGGAATTTTCAATAACACCCTTAATAATATATTAATGAATTAAAATGTAAAAAATATATTAATATGTTTATTTATGAAATGAATATATTAATATTTAAATAATTAATATTTAATTATAATAATTAATGTGAATTATTTAATTTTAATATTTAAAGTAAATTTTATAGTTTATATATCATTAAACATACACTACACTTATGGATGCATTTGAGCCGAGCTTTCATGTGTTCAGGCTTGGTTCGTGACTAAAAAGAAGAGCTCGAGCTCGGCTTGTGGCTCGAATTGAGCCTAATATTTGTTTGAGCTCAGCTCATTTGAAGAATTACTAAACTCGAGCTCGACTCACGGATGCTTGTTTATTGACTCGTTCGAGCTCAAGTTCATTTAAATGCTCATTTATAAGCTCGTTTGAGCTCGAGTTCATTTAAATGCTCGTTTAAAAGCTCATTTGAATCTCATTTAGGAAGCTCGTTTATAATGCTTGTTTATAAAGAATAGAACCTATATATTCACAAATATTATACCTATGCAGTTTTTACATTAAAATAAATCATGAATTGCAATCAAGAAACTGAAATTTTGAAATGACAAATTTAAACATAATCTTGAGATAAACAACTTATTATCCGATACAAGTCATGAAGCGATAACAACAAAAGTATCATTCGTCCATATTGAAATAACAAGCATTTTGTCCATAATCAAATCAGAATAAAGCGTAAGAACACTTGAGCCTTCCTTCTAAGCAAACTTGTCATACTCCAAACAAACTCACAAGTCCAAGCATATTGACAAAAACATAATTACCTAAAAACAAAAGACAAGAATAGTGTTACTCACAAATACAAAATGTAAAATTAAAAACAAGGTGTAGTACTCTTACCAATATTGATTACTAATTTTCTTCTTGTCAAAGATGGCTTCATTTCAAAGGAAATTCAAGGACTTCAATCTTCTCTTACAAAATGCAAAAAAAATATTAAAAATGGTCTTACATATAACTAACTTAAAAAATAGAAAATATAAATTATTTTTACTTACTTTTGCTTTTCTTTGAATCTAATAATAAGCTCTCAACCAATCTCCATGACACATTAATGCTTCAACGACACATTAATGCTTCAACTGTAGCCGGTGCTAATGAAGCGTGATGCGGCTCAATAAATTTTTTGGCTATATTAAAAATGTGACTCAAAAGGTACTGTGATTATTGGTATGGATAGAACATCATATACCATCTTTGAAAAAACTCGAAACTTCAAATAATTAGCTTTCCACCACTCCAAGACATCAAATGAAGGATCAATACTCTCATTGTGTATGTGAACACCTTCTTCCAAGTACACATCTAATTTTGACTTTACCAATTGAAAAGAACTCACATTTCTAGTGAAATTATCAAATTCAGCCCTTCCTTTAGATCTACCAACACCAAGACTGGATGAAGAGGAAGTTGTAGGAGCATAAAGATAAATTTGAGTTTCTATGTCATTCCTTGAAAGCTTCCACATACTCACTATAAAGCTTATAAAGTGATGATCAAACAAAACTCATCCTATTTGGAACATCCTCCACTGAATAGAAAAAAGAGAAAACCCATTTAAGCAAAATTATCTTGTTCCTTGGATCTAAAATAGTTGCAATTGATATCGACAAATTATTATCCCCCTAATATTTATCAAACTTTCTAATCATTCTTGCTGCCATTTGCCTCATAAAATCATCGTCACTTTCCACATTTCTAGACAAAACTTTCTTTACAGCGGTGAGTCGAAGGAGAAACAAATTTGAAGTAGGATACTCAAAACTTGAAATGACATTTGTAACATAATGAAATTCTTCAAGAAATGTACAAACAGTTTGGACTTTACTCCAATCTTCCTTTGATGGCAAGTAATGGTAATTTGAATATCTTAGTTGATATCTAGGAAAGACATCTTTCAAATCTAAAGCAGCTTGAAGCATGTAATATGTAGCATACCATCTTGTGCAAGCATAAAAAATGAGCTTCTTATTTGACAGATTCAATTGCTTAGCAATGTCATTAAACATAGTAAGACGATACACACTTTTACTAATATGTTTCACACTTTCATGCACATTATAAACTATATCACTAATTTCACCAAGCCCATCTTGAACCGAGAGATTTAAAATATGTGCATAACACCTCATATGAAATAATTTCCCATCAAGTACAAGTGTATTTTGATTGCTCAAATTTAGATTATCTTTCAACAAATTTACATCAAGATCATTATAACTAGCATTATCAACTTTTTTCAATTAGAATCCACAAAATGACAAGTAACAACCATATACTCTACATCTTGCACAGCAGATGTCCACAAATTAGTAGTGATACTAACTCAATCAACTTCTTTCAATAATGAAGATACTCTTTTTTCTTAATGTCATAATCAGATATACAATATATTTTTTTTAAAAGTCCTCTACTTATTCTTTCCCAATTAGGGGTAACAGTTCTCATAAAATGATTAAAAACCTTATTCTATGCAAATGAAAATGTTAAATCATGAACTACAACCATATGAGAATAGACTTGCCGCACCTTTGTTTGGTCATTTTCTAGATTCGAATTGCATTCACACTTTCAGACTTTGCCAAATTTGTTGAGTATGTTAGTTGCTTTTGTCCCTTCAGTGCCAATTGTCATCTCAAGTACACTTTCAAATGCCGAATAAACTAATTTGTGTGTCCGACTTCAATAGGCCAAGTTGATGCCTACAATGAATACACTCTACCTTCTTTTGTTTCATCTAAGAGAGTAAGCTTCTTTGAATTCTTCCCAAACTTTAGAGGTCCTCTTTCTCTTCTTGGTTGCAAATGGATTCTCTTATACTTCATCATCTTCAACATTGATGGGAGATTCATTAACTTCAACATTATTAGCCTCATTAACAATATCATCGAAATTTCCAACATTTCTAATGGGACTAACATTAGCAAACAATTCATCAATTGACGCAGGAATAGATATCTTGGAAAAAATTTGAAATCAAAATGAGAAACGAAAAAGAGAGATGAAAACAAAAGAGGATGAAGGTAGACGTACTTTTAATTTTTTTTATTTTGAATGAGAAGCTCATCAGTGCACTCCGAAGCAAAAGCAAGCAATGGATGAAGGCTAGCCTGCAACGAAGAACACATAAGCTGGTCATGGGTGGTTGGTGTGGCGGTAGCTTAGGTTGAAAAGGGATAAGAAAAAGAATGATATGCTTTTAAATTTTGTTCTATTTTTGAATTTTTTTTTTGGGTTTTTTGTAAAACAAATTAAAAATTCCCATATGGGCCTGGGTCTAAAATAAAATTTTCCCCTGCCGAGGCGCTCGTGCCTTCAGATTCTCACATGCGACGCGGTCATGTATCGTCAAGGCGCATACATCATACTCCACATAATCATTACGTTAGTAATATCTCATTTAAATAATCTTTAATGCTATAATGTTATACCATACAAATATCAATTATTATTATTATTATTATTATTATTATTATTATTATTCACCAGGTATATGATCTATTTGTCAATCCACTATATTCATTGCCTACAAAAATTAATTTATTTATAACTATATGGTTCTGTTTGATATGCAAAGAAGAACAATATAAATGCATAACATAGTACAAGTGAGTATGGGACAACACAACTGTTTGTATTGTTTTTTGTTTGATATTCAGTAATAAATACTAGCTTATAACAATATGTATAAACATAAAATAATGAGTAACAACTTAGAATAATAAGTATGGAAGTAGAATATAGGATGTAATTCTCTAAACGGAAAACCAAATAATAAATAGAAACTTGAATAACTAAGTGGCAATATAAAATAATAAGCATGAATAATTATTATAAACGTAAACATAAAACCAGTAATACTAATGAGGAATAGATTAGGGGTAACGTAAAATAATAACTAATAATTTATACTAATAACTAAAAACATACAATAACAAGAACTTTATTTCTTAACCTTCATATATATATAAGGTTAAGAAATGAAGTTCTTGTTACTATACGTTTTAAGTTATTCATATAGGTTATTAGTTATTATTTTACGTTACAGTTAATCTATTCCTTTTTAGTATTACTAGTTTTATGTTTACACTTATAATAATCATTCATGCTTATTATTTTGCATTGTCCCTTAGTTATTTAAGTTTCTGTTTATTATTTGGATTTTTCGTTTAGAGTATTACATCTTATATAGTACATCCATACTTATTATTCTAAGTTGTTACTCATTATTGTATGTATATACATATTGTTATAAAAAATAAATCTATTTCTTATTAATTAAATATTACAATTTACAAGTATGTGACTCATATAATAATATTGATAATAATAGTAATAATAATGACAACAACAACATAGTCACATATTCACTTTAATATATATATATATATATATATATATATATATATATATATATATAAACGAGCTCACAACTGAGCTTATAAACAAGTTTGTTTACGAGCTTGTTTGCGAGCTGTGTTCGTGAGCTTGTTAACGATCTGTGTTTGCTAGCCAAAATTAGCCGAGCTTTTTGTTGCTTAAGCTTGGCTCATCTATTAATCGAGCTTGAAAATGAAGTTCAAGCTTTGCTCATTTTCAATATGAGATGAACACGAACGAGCTCTTATTGAGCAGAACATCGAGCCACTCACGAATGGCTCAGCTCAAATACAGCCCTAACTACGCTAGAAAAGGGTTTTAGAGCCAGTTTTAACAGCCTCCATAGCTTTAATACTAGTTTTTAAACCCAATTCTAACCCTAACAACTAGTTTTAGAGTCAGTTATAACTACCTCCAAAGTTAATAATTTTCAAACTTTTCTCCATAGTTTTAGAGGCGGTTATAACGCCCTTTAACAATAATGACCTCCTCCAAAGTTAATAATTTTTAAACTTTTCTCCGTATTTTTAGAGGTGGTTATAACCGTCTCAAAAATTAATATATATTTTTTTAGATCCTTGGTTTAAGAGATGGTTATAACTGTCTCAAAAACTAATAATTTGTGCTTTTTTATGACCCCCTCTAAAACTTGCTCTTTAGCTAAGTTAAATTTAATGTATTCCTGTAATAATTATAAACAAAATCTTTTGAACCACAAATCTACAAGACAAATCTTAGAACAAAATCATAACAATCCTAAATTCAATTTCATTGATTTTTTTGACAAGTCATTAGCATCTCAAGTACAATGTATTTTGCTTAATTATACAAAGTAATAAACTTCACACCATTTAATCTACACCTATTACAATGTATTTTTTGCTTAATTATACAAAGTAATAAACTTCACACCATTTAATCTACACCTATTACAATGTATTTTTTGCTTAATTATACAAAGTATAAAGCTTCTTGTAACCTCCTAATTAATCTTCGAGATTCTTCATCCTCGACTATGAGTTCCCCTACAAAAGTAAATAAACATTGTTAAATAAAGAACTATAATTGTAATTAGAGTCAAATAAATAACTATTAAATGCTAAAATATAAAATTCATAGCATGCAAAGTTTTAAATATTTTTTCTAGAAGTGCGAATAATAGAGAATATGCTCATAAGAAGAATTTAGATTCTTAAAAAACTATCAAATATTAAAATATGAAATTCTTAATATGAAAAGTCTTAAATACTTTTAAAAAATTAAGGAGTCGTTTGGCATCGTTTCTGTTTTCTTGTTTTTTGTTTTTGTTTCGCTTTTGTTTTGTTTTTGCTTTGTTTTCGTTTTATTTCAATTTTTTGAAAACAAAAATATGTTTGCATACACTGACTATTTTCTATTTTAAAAAGCTGTAAACAAAAACATGTTTGGTTAGTATAAAATTATTATAACGTTTTTTTATCATTTTTTTTTCAAATCCACATTTTTAATTTTTTTTATAAAACTTTATTTTTCATATTAGTTTACTTGATTATATTATTATATAAAATTAATAACATAAATTATTATTATATTATATCATATCATAGTTTATCAAAATCAAGGGTCAAACAATTATTTTCACAAAAAATTTCTAAAAATATAACTTTTTATACTATATAAACTAATTTGTAAAATATCAAGCCAAAATAATAAATTTTTATAAATATTTTAAATATATATATAATTATTATTAATTTGTAAAAAATTTTATATTTTACAAAAATAAAAATTAAAAATTAAAAGAGAGAGAGAAAAAGGAGTAGAAGAGGAAGGGTTTTCTTGTGGGAGGAAGAGTTTTGAAAACGTTTCCAAAACAGTTGAAAACATAAAATTGTTGTTTTCTGTTTTTTTGGAAACACGAGGATTGTTACCAAAATTTTTGAAAACAAAAACAAGCTGCCAAACATGTTTTCTCAGTTTTGTTTCCAAAATATGAAATTGAAAACAAAAAACATGCATTGGCAACAATGCCAAACGAGCCCTAAGAGGTGCATGGAATATTTTTATGAAATATGAAGCCCTATGAACTATTTGAAGGTCTAGATTACTCAAATTACAATTTGCATAAATTGCTTTTTAACAAGCTTCTAAAAAGAAAAAAAAGAAAAAGAAAATGTGGTTAAATGACAATAAAATATGTAACTTTTGATGTAATTGCAAATCTACTTTGAAAGCTAGTAATCCAACCAATCCCTTAAGGCACATTATGTTTAGATTTTTCCCATTAACAACGATCTACTCAATGGATGCAATATCTTCAACCTATGCACATAATCGAAAAAAGATGTTTCACTTTATTGTTCAAGAATGAAAGAAAATGGGAAAAAAGGACAAATAATTTACTTCTTTACTGGGTGCTTTAGACATCCTATCAATAAAACTTCTTTCAATCATAAACATTCCAAGTAATCTTTCATGTCAGCCAAATTTGCACTTAATTGTGCATATTTATCCTTCATTTCAACTAATTCCAATTTAACATTCTCCCACTTATCTTCTTGATAAGTAGTTGAAGCGCTTGAGCTAGTGAATTTTGATAAGACACCAAAATACCTACTTGGCATAGGTCTTAATCCTAAACCATTCATTTGACCATTATGTTTAGCTCTATGAATCTTTTCAAATACCATCTTATTGAGGGTTCATTTCACTAGTGGCCGCAAATGTTTCATCATTATAACGCTATGGCCACAAATGTTTTTTTTGTAACGTTGTGGCCACAAAACTATTCTCTGATTGCACTGATGGCCACAATGGCATGTTTGGGGCTATTTCCGGTGAAGTTGATGACGTGGCCACAAAACACATGATCCATGTGGAAAGCCTTTGTGGCCATAGCGTTATAATGATGAAATATTTGTGGCCATCAGTGCGACTCGAGAATAGTTTTGTGGCCACAACGTTACAAAAAAAACATTTGTGGCCACAGCGTTATAATGATGAAACATTTGTGGCCACCAATGAAACTACCCCATCTTATTGACTTTATTTTGTTTAGAATTTACATTTGAGCTTGTGTAACTAACTTGAAGCTCATACGCTACTTCCTGCAAGTTCAACCAAATATTATTTAAAATGGAAACAAAGAAATAATATTATTAGTTGGAATAGAAATAAAACAAACAAAAAAAACACAAGCAATAAAATAGACAATATCCGCTTCTCACTCTACTTCTTATCTAAAGATATATACCAAACTTAGCTTAATTTAAAAAAAAAAAAATTGTCATGGAGATGCTAATAAGAATTGAATAACATATTCTCTTATCCACGCATACCACATTGTGTTGCAAAAAATTTATGATGAAGATGCCTATAAGAATTGAACATAAATATCATCTTTCTATTGCAACATTAACATCATATAAAATTAAATAAATTTATTACCAAACATATCCTCTTATGCATGCATACCACATTCATTCACAACCACAAATTTCATAGTAGTACTAATCACCAAACATTATTAGATTACAAACTAGATTTAATACTCTAAAAGTAAACATTGTCTAGCAAGGTTTCAATATTTTAATAGTTTTTCATGATATAATTTCATGAGTTCACAAAGGAGAAAATGTAATAATATAAAAACAACATGAGATATGGTAAGAACTTACTAATTTCTTTCTAAATTCTTCATTTACATGGCAACCATCTTTCTTTTTATGAGTATGACTATCTAGCTCTTTTCCTATTTTGTTTTCCTAGAAAACAATAAAAACTTTAACAATTTCATTCTAACATCAATTGTAAAAGAAAATAACTTTTCTGACCACATGTATCCGCATTTTGCATTTCTTTTATTTATTTCAACAAGTTCCTACACAATAAAAAAATATTTTATTTACAAAAGATAAATAAGATTCAAATATAAATAATAATTTAAGATAGTATCAAAATAAGTAACTTGAATGCTGAGATGCATTCATAAACTGGATGAATTTATTTATTATATTTGGATGTATATTATATACACAACACTTATAAATCAAGCTCAAAAAAAAAAAAATGATGAGATAAATATGAGCAGCATCTCTACTTATTCAGCATGATAATTTTCCCATTTTTCGGATCTAATTTCATTTTTCAAGCCAACCATTTTCAAAACCTCAGTGGATGGCAATCTATTATAAATTTCTAGTATATCCATGTGTGTAGTTCACAATGAATGAATACTAACTTAAGATAATACTTTATCAAGCAACATGTTTAGATGTTAACATAACTACTTTTTTGTCCAATGCAGAAACAAATGAGATATGATGGTTCATTCCTCCAATTTGAACCTAATAGCGATTACTTAATCAACCATAATGTCAATATATAATGAGATAAAAAAGAGTGATAATTCATGACATAGTACTGATTTAGCTTAACTGAATTTTTTACCTTAAATTAATAAATTTTTTTATTTCTGTCAATTCATATGGTGTTATCACATTATTTATGAATTAGGACATTTTGCAAAAAAGATGGAAAGGTGTGGTTTTTGTATTATTAGAAAACACTTGAAGAGAAACTAAATTACAAGAAAGATATAACCGAATTAGTGAAGCATCTATGTTATAGCAATAATAAGCAAAGGAAACTATAGACTTTAGAAAGCATTTTAGCGCTGAAAGAACTTTGTCCCCATGGACGCCAACAAGTGATCTAATCTCCTTTGGATCAATCTCAATACTGTTATTAGTAAGTGTGAAAGAACAAGTATGACAACAATAGGAAGAGGATGGGTATATTTATAGCTGAAAGATGAACATCCAATATATGTTGGAAAGTTTAGTTTGGCTATAAATTTATTAAACAAGTGTATATAAATATATATATATATATATATATATATATATATATATATATATATATATATATATATATATATATATATATATATATATATATCTACATGTATAATCATTAGCAAAAATTAAAATTTTCCTTGCAGCTGGTATCTTTGTACTATCTTAATAACCTATAGTAAACAGAAAACATAACAAATTATTTATGGTAACTGGTTTATATTTATAATATTTCAAATCAACATTATTATTTGGAATAAAATCTTTGTGATTAGAATAGGATCTTGCAATAACAAAATGTGTAAAGTTGAGCATTGACAAATAGTTGGCCATTATTTTCATTTAGAGACAGATAAATTTCTGATTCATTGCTCAAGTAAAAAAAAAAAAGTTGAAGATTAAATATTAAAATACCACAAACTTCTTTTTCCAAGCCTCTTTATATTAAATAAAAGACTAGAAAATAAGTAAGTGATAAACATCAAAAGGTTCGACAACCACCAACCACATTAATATATAACAACAAGTGATCATCTAAGCTTGTCTTTAAATAGTAAACTTTAGTTATATGATCACCTAAAGGAAAACATTTATTCAAGGACAAAGCACTATAAGTTACAATCATTAAAGTTAAACAACCATTATCAACACCTAAGAGCACATAATAAGTTAAACTAATTCAAGCAAAAAGGTCTACTAATTTTACCTATCAACAATATAAAAGTATATAAATGTATGGGAATAGCATCAAATCTAGGCATTGGTATTGTTATGATACTACCTCAGACATCCAAATTTTTGCAGTAATATAACATCCAAGCAAAAACCAATCATTTTCTCTTTGTGAGAAGAAAATAATTAGTTGTTCTAATTAAAAATATCTCCAGTGATCAATCTAGTGACTAGTTGCTTTTTTGTTAGATTATAAATTGAATTAAGAAAAGAGGAACAAAACAAGTAAGCTTAAATATATGACATACCTAATCAAATTCAACAGTTTTAATTTATGGTAACTCTCTGTAATCATCTATAAGCTTCGATCAGAGATGTTCTACAATCAAAGATCAACACCGGTGAAGATGATGGTGATCAATAGAGTACTTGAGATACATAAGAACATAACAGATGATGATTCATAGTTCAAATCATTCAAGAGGCTCAAACAAATAATTAAAGAATAGAAATATGCACAACTCTTATGGTTATGCATTTGCCCTTTTTTGCTTATACAGAATGAGTGAAGAATTATTTCTTTTTATCTTAAACTTGTTGCATTACTTTACAACTACTTAGGTTCAAATCTACTATATGTCTGCAATTTGCAGTCAACTACTTGATGCCCAAATTAGCTTCCTTGAAACATCCCTAAAATTAACAAGTATAAATAACATTTCTTGGAATCTAATATTTTAAAAAAATAGTTGTATAAAATAATTTTTTTTTAAAAGCACCTAACGTTCCAATAGATTGAGAAACCCTTAAGATAAGGGCAATAACTAATTACCACTTCAACTCCCTTATTAGTTATCTTCTGACAACCATTGAGATTCAGAAACTCCAAACCATGAAATGACTCATTTACAATATCAACTTTAGGTTACTAGTCTATAATCACATACTAAGAGATAATCTAGATTTAAAACACATAAAAGGTCAAATTACTTTCAAAAGACAATCTTTGCAATTCCACAAGTTTTAAAAGAGCTGTTACAACAAGATGGAAAACATGGAAATTTCCACCCAGTCATTTAACCAGAATCTCAAAAGCAATTTATTTTAGTTTTGAAAGATAATTTCACTCACAAATAACCAAAGAAATAAATATAAAAATAATCATGAATATTCAAACCAAAATGCTTACCATATTTCTAAGGAGAACAAAGTGTTCATCTTTGATATCACTAGCAAACTCAATATTTATCATCTTGATATTTTGATATTTAGCCTACATAAACAAAAATCACCAACATATAATTCGAAGAAATTAGAGAAAAATTTTGCAAATCATATGGATCAGTAAAGAAATACTACTTAAAGATATGATTTATACCAACAAAAACTTAACGCCAAATTCATTGAATTGGCTACTAAGTATGATTATATCATTGGAAAAAAAAAGATACAAAGGCAAGAGTACTTAAGTCATGATCCAAGACAAAACATGACAAAATGCATCTTGTTACTGCTAACACACTTCCATGTGTTTGAATCAATAAGGATCACGAAATTTATTAACAAACAATCTCTTACATCCACTATCTATTTTTTTTTTTTTTTGGATAAATGAGTAATAAATGATAAATCCAAAACACTGGTGGCACCACAATAACCCTTGGATACTTGAATAATCATTTTAAAAAAAGTAGTTATTAGTTAATATAATCAAGTGTACATAGATAATATTCCTTGAAAAATATGCTATGCTTTTGCTCATATCCTGTTAGCAAGAGTCAAATCTTGAGACATATTTGTTACTTACAATGCAATACAATACAACAAGAGTAAGTTTACTTGCTATATATGTTACATTTGCTTCAATGAAGCTAATCTTTCAAAACATGATTGTCGCTCAATATATTAACCAAAACAAGCCCAAAACAAGACTTTCCCTCCCCTCCTAATTTCAAATGAATTTTGCAAGAATAGTTATAATAGTTGACAATGCTCTTTTGATGGCCAATTACACCCATTTATTAGTAAGGCTAGATGCCTCTATGAAGCCTAGTAGAAAACAAAATATAGTTACGCATCAACTTCACAGAAACTTCAAGCATTGATCAATCTCCTCTCTTTCAATCAAGAGCTATTCATTCCTTTATTTAACTTTGAGTTTCAATTAAATCATCTAGTTTATTTTGTTGTAAAAGGTGAACTATGTTTCAACCAATTAAAGCATGATCCAACTAATTGTTCACTTCATACATTAGAAAGGGAATTTCAATAAGAAGTGTTCTCCAAGTTCTTATAATATTGTTATTATCATCCATAATTATGCATAAACATTAAGTTTCTACCATGAAGGATTAATCTACGACCCTAACATTAAGCCCTAGTATTAACCCTAATGGGGGGGGGGGGGGGGGGGGGGGGAGTGAGCATTTCATCGGGACTTCAGGAGTGAGTGCGCATGTGTAAGTGTGAGTGTATGAATGAGTGCTCTAGCGTGAATATGAGTGCTTTAGTGTGAGCGTGTGAGTGAGTGCTGCGTTTGGTTAGCTGTAATTGAAAAGATAGTGGATTTCATATTACAATGTAATTGTAAATCATGTAATTGAAAATGTAGTGAAGTAAAAAATCCAGTGTTTGGCTAGATATATCTGGAATGTAAGATTATAGAATTTTGTGTTTGGTTTGATGGATTTGTAAAAAAATGTGTTTAATTTGATGTATTTGAAGTATGTGATCACCATGGTGAGATTACACCTCACATGTTTAACATCTCATTTTTTTAATATATATAAAATAAAAAATTCTAATATTAAGAAAATCATAATTCTATTATTAAATTAATTTTTAAACATATTATTATATTTTGTAATAATATGGAAATTTAATTATTATTATTATTGGAATTATTTCAATTAATTTTAACTATTAACATAAACCTAAGAACCAATTATTATAAATATAAAAAAAGTAAGAGTACAAAATTTTTCATATATGCTTTCCAAACATTTGCATGGATATTTCATATATTTCCAATTGTTATTGGTATCAATTTAAAAAGAGGACAACAATGCATAATTTTCACAATATAAGTTTGACAACATAATAATTTGATCAAAATAATGAGTGATGCATTTGCAACTCATTCTCTTTTGAGTAAATTAGTACCAAATCAAGCATGACAATCTATAATTTTTGAAACATCACTATGAAATACAAAAAGTTATTATATGCAAACAAGTACCTTAAGACAACAACATATGAAAGCAAATAAAAAACAAAAATTAATTTCAAACAACATCTCATATAAGTCCAAAAAATACATATAATTCTCCATCTAAACTCCATATGAAAACTCTTACAAACATACATATAAAAGTCTACAAATACACATAAGCATCCAAAAGTACAAACATAAGTTGTAAAAGTCCACAAAGTCAAACATACATATAACCATTCATATGAGAAATTCCCACTAGTAAGAAGCCGTCCCGAGGAGGAATAAGGTTCATCTACTTTCGTGTTAACCTAATTCTGCAAGGAAAACAAATTAGCACACTTTAGGTTTCATGTTCAATTAAATTTGCAATGAAAAACAAAAACATAATTTCTTGCCATCTCCACAACTCAAGAATATCAACCAAATGATTCAATGAATTCCTCCAACCAATCCTTGCGCATTTCTTTAGCTATGTCAAAGAACATTTGAGCTCGTGCATCATCCATCATCAAATGCTCATATACCTCCTAATTTTTCATGTAGAGTAGCCATATTCCTCAGCTTCATACATTCTTCTGAAAGTTATTTTGTAAAAATAAGAGATTAGCTAGATCTAAACAATTCAAATACTTTGTTTATGGTGGTCGCCAACTCGCGAAGTGGCTCATCGTTAATGTTTGCTTTGTGCTTGCTTTTCCCTTTCTTTCTCTGGGACTAGTCGTTGAAGTCCATATTTGTGCCAATTTGGGTTCCATCATTTTGAATAGCATAATGACCACGTGCTTGATCATTGCCACATATAATCTCCAATAGGTCGTAATCCTCTATTGGCTTATTCAGATATGGTTCATCTTGTACATGGACCTGCACAATACAATTTCTAAACATTACAATTTATTACCAAAAAAGTAATTTTCAAAGAAAAGAAATACATGAATATAGCATCTGTACTCAACCTCGCCCATGATAATGACTTTAAGGTTGTTGTCCCATTCCACACCACTCATGTCTTTCAATTTTTTAATCCCTGCCCACCGTTTCCTTACTGTCGTCAGATGATTTCTCACATTGGCCTTTGTGACTATCACCCCAAACATATCCTTCATTGCTCGAATTACACCTTGAATTGCTTGTGGTTTAAAGATTTTGTCTAGCTTTAGCCCTTGTTCAACTTGGCTGGCCATGAATCATATGAAATAGCGACTCTCAGCCGATATCCATCTCTTGATCCCTGATGGCCTTGATGTGGATTTCTTAGCTGATGAGGCGTGGCTACATTCAGATGCATTGTGTCCCTCAATTATACTTGTTCATGTAAGTCAAATGTTATCATACAATAACATAACAAAATACAAAAATAACAAGTATATTTATAAGTCAAATGTTATCATGCAATAACATATCAAAATCAAAGTAACGAACACATTTAAGTTAAACATGATCATACAATAACATATCAAAATCAAACTAGCGAACACATTTAAGTCGAGCGTTATCATATATTAACAAAACAAAATCAAACTAGTGAACACATTTCAAGACAATAATACATTAGTTCCTAGACATTGATTTGGAAAGTATCTACTTGTTTGCCCACATTTCAGCTGCAATTTGATCATGATGAGCAGCTCACTCTTGTGCTTCTTCTCTTTGCTCCCTAGCAATTCCTTATGAAGTCCGTTGTGATATTAAATCTTTCTCAGATGGAATGAATTCATCCTCACTACCACTAATGATGTAATTGTGTAAAGCACAACATGCTAACACAAGTTCTGCCTTTGTCTTAAATGGGAAAAAAGGCCTAAAAGATAAAATTTTGAAGCGACCTTTTAAGAACCAAAGCAAGCTCAACAGAGGTACGAGCAGATGAATGTCTCAAGTTGAAAAGCTCTTTGGCACAATTTCCCTCAAGTGGTACCTAACCCCTCTATAAGGGGGTATGAAACTTGGACACGTAGAATATCCCACATCAACAAGATAATACTTTCCTAACAATAATAAAAAAAACATAAGAACAAGATTAATGTTTAGGATTTAATATATTTTGGGGGCATTTTTTATTAAAAAAAACGACTTTATGTATCTTCGGGGACCCTTAGTCCGTTAGGTCCTTCAAAATCACCGCGGAGCACTAAAGCATTGTGTGCTGAACCTTCCCAACCAATTAGAACATAAGTGAAGCGCAAGTTAAAATCTACAGTTGCTAGGACGGAAGCACGAATATGTGTCCCATCTAAGGCCCTGATGCAATCCTAAGGTCTAGTGCATTATGTTAGAATTAACCTTAAAAAAAGTTATATGTGATATCTAATATAAGGATACCTCAAAATACAGATATAATGTCCTCCTCGCTACTATATATGGATGTGCTTGCATACTTGGTGGCTGTATGTAGTCATGTTGTAGTTCACTGATTACAAGTAAGACATAGTGGAAGTATCTACTAATCATCTGGCTTGACCTTAAAAAATTGTGAGCAATAACATGATTGCGTTAATTATGTCCAATAGTGTGCAAAAACATAAGCAATTGCTCCTCCATAGTCATGTGTAATGTATCACGCACTTGACCTTTTGCACGTAGGATCATGCAAAGGTTAAAAAATCTTGATTTGTCTATGCGAATCATGTTTATAGTAGTGGCATCATTCCCATTTACCAACCTAGACAAATATGTTTCTCTTATTTGTAGTCTCTTATTGGACCATTGTCTACATATTCGACGTCTTTTGTTGCACACATGTAACATCACGGCATAGGCCATGGCCAAAACCACTATTTATAATAGGTAAAATTCATCAACACCATTGCGATGATCTATCTAAAATAATAGTTAATAGTTAATTTTAAATTGACATTATTGCGATATTGTTGCCATAATTACAATCATAGAAGATTATGATAGAATTGCAACAACACTCATACAATAATCAAAATAATACATCAAAATGGTTGGCAGGAGTTGTTATGGTTCCATATTTCTTTTAATAAATAATAAAGTAACTATATGCCATCACATGCATCTTTTCTATCAGGCATCATTTTTTTTAGAACTACCATTAAAAGATCATATATTTAGTTAACAACACGTTAGCACAAAAGATCACATACATCCTTTCTATCATGCATCATTTCTTGCTAATTTCCAGTGATGGATTTCTCATCCTAATTTCATTTGATTGTTCTCATTTTCTTTTGTAGCTCACCAAGCATCATGTGCCACCGTTCCAAAGCAACACTTAAGAATTCATTTCGAAACAACAATTAAAAACAAGTATAAAAACCTATATAAAAATCCCACCACCCCCTCCACCACCCCAAAGATATTAAGCTACAAGTCTCATAAATGCCATATTCTAATTAGTATATTACTTCATATGCTGAGAAGGAAGATAAAGTTCATTATGTTAACCCCTAAAGTCTTCTATTTATCTATATCAAATAACGTGCAAACACCACAAGCATAAAAAAGAATCAAACTTTAAGAATAATTTGTGTCTTTCAACACAAATTTATTTCTTTTATCCCTTCATTCAACCTTTAGTTCTTCTCTCATTCCTCAGTTACAATCCTACCACATTGCTCATAAATTCTACCAAATTCTTCCCAAAAACATCAGAAGCAGCATTCAAGTCTATTTAGCTACAAAATAAAAATCACAAACATAATTATACAGAACCCAAAGCAAAAGGCACCATCTCAATCAATTCCAATCGTCAAAATAAACAAGCAAATAAACAAGTACCTATAGCAAATACTGCAATTTATTGCAGGACTTTTCAATTCAAAGTCAATCTGGCTCAAAATTCACACACATGCACACAAAAACCTAATTTTTATCAGAGATTATAGCACCATCACATCACATCTTTGAATTTTTCTCATAGATTTTTCATAGAATAGCTTGAAGAAATACACACAACCACATACACATAGAGGATTTTATGGGCAGCAGCGATTGTGAGTGGCTCTCATGACTAATGGTGCAGTAAGTGGCTCCGACAATAAAGAGGATTGTACAGGCAGCAGCATTCACGGCATCAATCTAGCCCTTGTATTTGTTGATGTTGTTGTTGATGTTGATGTTGTTGTTGTGGTGGTTTTGACGTCTTGGCAGGGAAAGAGCACTATCTGCTGTTGCTGTGGTTCACTGCCAGATCTGCAGCAAAGAGGATTCATTTCTTGTGCTTTTCAATTACATTATAATCAGCATTACCATGGATTCCACCATAATACAGAATGCAGCTGATGGTGGGTTTAGGGTTATTTGGGATTACACCTAGAATTGCAAATACCTCCAAGCAAACATCAGTTTTTTAAAAGTGTTGTATTTTCAATTTCATGTAAACTCAAATACCCCCAAACAGACATCCCCAGTGTGGGTGATTGGAGAGAGAGAGAGAGAGAGAGAGAGAGTGAGTGAGATAGAGTGAGTGAGTGCTTTATGTTTTTTTTAATTAATTTAAAATTATAGGGGTTTTCTTTAAACCGGCTCTATAGATGAGAGAAAATTATCTCTGCATGGTTATCAAGGCAAATTTTTTTTAAAAAAAACCCTCTTCCAGACTGCTTCTCAAAGGGGAAAATGGTGCAGTGATAAATCATTATTTTATTCATGAATAATAATATTTTGCATTAAGGGCATAGAGATAATTTTACCACCCTCTATTTTTCTTATCTACAATTCTCAATCCTTGCAACTAATTAAGCATTGTTTTCATTCCCATTACTATTTAAATTCTCATTCTACAAAAACCATCCTAGAATTAGGTTTTTACTAAATTTTCTTAGTTTGACATTGTAGATTTCACTAGATTTCCTTCTAAAACTCCTAAATTTTAGTTGATTAGTTTTGTACGAGTTTTGCTACATATGGTAAGATGATATTTTCTTTCTTTTCCTTTTTTGTATTATAGCAGTGGATTCACATACAATACTATAGATGTTGCTATGAAGTGGGAGGCTAGATTTAATATAGGTAATAAGGAGAGCAAGAGAAAAGGAGAAAAAGAAGGCAAGAGGGAAAGGAGAGAAGAAAGAAAAAAAAAATGAGAAAAAGAGAGGAAAACCTAGAATGTGTGAGAGGAGTGGGATCACCATTAGTCACCGGGACTTGGAACGGCTAAAGCTAGGAACTTCAATGTTGGAGAGGTGAAATGGCGCTATAAGAAGGTCTACTTTAGAAGATAAGTGCCCAGCAATTTTGATCCATGATTTTCCTATTTGTTTTCCTTAGAAATTAGCAAAGATGTCTCTATGGGTGTTTTTTTGTATGCATTTTTGTAATATCATCATATATACCTTACTATCTACATTTCTTGAAAATTGTTTGATATATACCAGTAATTATATGTATTTTTTGACAATACTTTGATATTTGTATTTAATTTCTGAGCATAATGTGGGTGTAGAGATTATATATGTGGTTAATCCAGGAATTTCTACATGTCGTATGTGTTAGTGCAATCTGGAAGACTATATTGCATGCTATTTGAGTATAATTAAGGGCTAAATCTGTTGGATATTTGAGAAGTTTTGAGAATTTTAATACATTCAAGCAAGGCTATCAAAATTGCATTTTGAATCGTAAAAGTGGACTAGATTATAATTCTAGGCATCAAAATCATGTCGAATCGCATAAAAATTATCACAAATATCTATAATCGTAGTGAACTCGCATGTTGACTTGGTAAATATGGTGAACTTTATAGGAGCGGAACGATCTCATCAATCTTGAATTCCAAAAATATATCCAAGTTCTTATCAAGTTCACATCAACACTATCAAATAGATTACAATTTCAAGGCATTTCGATGGCCATGATATGATGATTATCAAGTTCTTATCAAGAGAAAACATTATCCAAACCTTTACCTTTCTCATCGCAACCAGATCCCTCGATTCTCTCATTCTCTCATCTTCGCTTGCCATCCAAACACATTTGGATAGGTGCTAAAGTTATTGATTTCGTTTTTTTCTGGTTGATTTCTAATTTCTATTAGGATGAACCATTTAGATTAGTGAGTATGTTATGATGAGTGGACTTGAAAATTTGGAAGCCGCATGCCATTTATCCTTACCACTATTTATTCTTTCTTGATTGTTTGAGTTTGAATTTTGTCAACAATTTTTATGGTCAGGGATTGGTATATATACAAAATGTGTAATTCTCCGTACATGCATGCATTTTGTTGTTATGCCAATGGAGGGGGTACATTGGCCATGTCGACACTTATATGTTACTTTGATGCAATTATGTATCTGAAATTCTGCCTCAGTACTAGAGGTTGATTTTGAAAATTTTGTTTGATTCTATTCTAGACCACTACTAGAATTTGATGATTTGATGATCTGATTTTGGCATCTAAGGAAAAATTGTGATATTACATATTTTTGAGACATAATTTCACTCTGCTTATAAATTGGCAGATTTTATGATCTTTCTTTGTGTTGGATTTTCTAGGAATTATGTTGATTTGATGAGTTTTACTCCTCACTAGTACATGAATTAAATGTTTTGGTTATTGCGTATTTTGATGTATATAACTCTGTATGTTTCTCCTATTTTTTATTGCAAAGTAGTTACTGAGCTTGTGAGTTCATCATGATGTTTTTATCTTCTTTTTAGATCTCGGAAGGTATATAGTAGTTGTATAGTGGAAACTCACTATGTCACGCACCATCCCGTAGGTGACAATATCGAGGAAAGATACACGCCATCCAACTTTTGAATTGCCAGAAGGGCTGACTAATCCCTGAATTTTACACAATGATCTATACAAATCACAAGTGAAGGATTATACAAGTACCAAATTCAATCATAACATAGAGAAGCAAGAATTTTGATAAGCCTGATAATGGAGTTCAAAAAAGCATACAAGTCACAAATACAATTAAGATTTCCAAAAAAAAAGAACCAATACATAGTAATATAAGTTTATAGAGTTAAGAACATTAGTAGATCCATGTTCCATATACAATGCAACCATGCTGAAAGAAAAAATAGACATACACCAAAATTTGAAATGAAGAAAAATAAAACAAGTAGTTGCCAATCACTTCACCTCACCAAGTCTTCGCTAAAACAAGTCCACAATTTAATAATCCTGTTAGAGAAGTAATTGTTTTGCAAAAACTTTAATGCAACACGGTACCAAAACAATAGCCTGAAAAATCTATCCGACTTAGCCACTGTCTCTACTAGGTTGAGAGTCGTCAAGGTCATCATATCCTTGATGTTGACCCACCGAGACCCCTTGTGGTAATCTCTGGGTTCTTGGTGTATTACCCCATTAGGACTTCTACGCACCACCTGAATCAGGGATACCAAACATGAATCGGGTCCACCACGTTGCCTCCCGTTAGGCCGAACCATGAGGACCCGCTACTGCAGTAGTGGGAAAAAGTACCTCATCACCATCAAAACCATACCCCACCTAACATCAAGGCCGTAGCCCAACACTTTCATAGTTGAACATTCGCATTTAGGACAAATATTAGCATTTCATAATTGAACACCATCTTTAAATTCATAGATGCCAAAAGCATGGTTATGTGACTAAAGAGATGTCACCGACCATTACATTCCATGAATACAAATAAAGACTATCAAGAACATCAAGATCTTTAAGAATCTAAATCATACAAATCATGATTAAGCGCATCATAACATCCACAAAGAAGATTAACATTGGTAATTCATAAACAAAATCTTTTCCATAGCCATAGCATGACAAAAGCACGAATATGCGAAAAGAGGAGATTTCAAAATCAATTTCAATCTTTGAAATTGAATAAAATTATAGTTAAACCAGTTCATAAGACAATAGTGCTCATATATCATCAATAACATAGCAATCATCTCATATCAACAAAACACCGAGTCAATACAATAAAGCCATGGAATGGTTCCATTTAACAATTAAAATATTTGAAGATCCTTGAAAAATCATGCTTTTCAACTTAATTCACTCACAAACTTAGGCGACTAGTTTCCCCAAACGACGCTACTTCTCCGCCGGCTCTTTACCTCAGGCTGAGCTTTGACCACCTAACCAACACACACAACCAACAAGACCCAACCAACAAAAGAATGAGCAAAAATGAAGGCATGAAGAAAAGATGCATAAAACCCTAAACCTATATGCAATGCAACTCTGGTAGAGGCTCGGTTTGACTCAAACTTGAGTCCAAAAAATTCCAAGGAATTTCTATGGAGATCAACTCCATTCTAAAGTACAGAAATAAGATAAAGAAGCAAGGTTCATCTGTGCTATAGTAACCCATGATTTCAAGGATGAGGGACACTTAAGATTTCAACAAGATTGAAGGATACAAACCAATATACTCTGTCCAACCACTCCTAACACTCAACATACAAGAATAGGGGCCAAGGGCAAGCTCTCAAGCTCAACAATCAAAACCCTAGATCTATCATTCAAATACCAAAGCCAAGATGAAAACAAGGAGAAAAACAAGAAGAATGGAAGTACTTACCGTAATGATTTGAAGAAGAAGAAGAAGAGGTGAAGGATGATCCTTCAATGCATAATCAAAGGAGGTGGAGAGGGTTGGGGAGGGTTCTCATCCAAGGAAGAAACAAAAGAATGAGAATAAATCAATGAAGAAGAGAAAATAAGGGGTTAGGGCACCAAACTGATGAAAATACCTTCAAATCTACGACCAGGAAAGCCTCACACATCCTCGTGTATTTCTACAGAATACTACAGTACCGTACAACAGCTCCTTTTCTACAATAGTTTTACTGCATTATTGCTAACCCTAGTAAGACACATGGGCGTATACAACTTCCACACGGCCGTGTGTCACTCTGTCGATGCTATAGTACTATGTTACAGCAATATTATTACAGTACCACCAATCACTAGAAACACACAAGGGTACCCACACAGGCGTATGCATGCTGGTGTGGATTTTTGGTCATGTATTCTGCATAAAATGCAAAAAATGACCATTACACAACCAAAACTCCACAAAATACTCAAAACTACACTACCACACACACCTAACATAGAAAACTATACCGGAAAAAAGGTCCTTAGTATCACACACTACCTATGTAGTTGCCATGTTTTTTATGTATGTTATTCTTTAGTATTGTAATGTTTAACTTAATTGTTATTGTTTTTGTATTAGGGGTTTATAGTAACCTAGACTTGAACCTATCGTGTATTGATCTTTACTATTAGACCTTGTAGTATTTATATAAGTTATCTATAGTTTGTGTTATTTATCTATTTAGTTAGAATATTTCTTATTTTGTGTGGCCAGTCTGTTGATGTCACTGTTTGGGTTGAAGTCATGCCACATCCCCTGAGACTAATACAAAGTTTTTTCTTTGTGTAACATGTCTTAGCCCAAGGGACTTATTTTTTTATTTTTAACAAAGAAAAGTTGATTTTCTATGCTCACTTTTATAGTATTGAGTTTTCGTACGGATATCTTGCGATTTAACAAACAACTTAAATTTATATTATTCATATACGTTCTAATCCTGCTTTTTTTTAATATTAAAAAGATTGATCAATTTGCTAAGAAATTAATTAAGACTAAGAATATTGTTTATCTACTTGTCTTTGTAATAGTAAAATTGGTTTTGATTTTGCTTGTTACAACTGCAAATGTAGAAAAGGCCTTTCAACGATGATAACTATACAGAATCGTTTGAGGAGTTGAATAGGAGATAATTTTAAAAGTGATTGTTTTGTTGTGTGTTCAAAGAGATGAATTCCATAGTAATGATAATGAAACAATCATGCAATGATTTAAAAATATGAAATCTTATCATGGTAATTATAAATAGTACATATGACTATGCTTTAATGATAATTACACACACACACACACACACACACACTACAACATATTAGGTCTTCCCCGGCATTTTTATTGACCTTTGGCAGTGTTTATAAATGCCACTAAATCACTCAATGGCAATTTTGGGAAATGCCGGAGCAAACGCCATGAATTCTAATATCGCTGAAGGAGCGGCGTTTTTAATAACAAATGCCGCCATTTAGCGGCATTTGATAACTTGAAACACAGCTAATGTTCACGGCTTTTGAACATAAAATGTCGGCAATGTTGTAGCCAATTCTCTGAGAAAAGCCCAAATTTACCAGGGTTCTCAATATAAACGCCACAAATGTTCCGACGTTTTTATTTATAAATGCCACCAAAATAACTGCGTTTAATATAGGATTTTTGTTTTATTGGCTTCGTTTTTAGTTATAAAACGCTGCTGATAGGGCGGCATGTTTGGAATAAACACCGCGAAAATGACTGGTGTTCTGTGATTCTCTGTTGATTATGCCAGCGTTTTTAAATAAACGCCGGTAATTACATAAACCCTGTAATTGTTTTTTTTTCCGTATTTTTGCATTTAATACATGTAATAAACATGAATATTGAGACCTAAAACCCAAATTAATCTTCAAGGTTCTCCATATGTTAATAAAAACAAATATAAAAGCAATAAATAATGTACATTCATGTATTCGAATGCCACAATGATATATAACTCAACTTAGAGATCTTAAATCTCATTGACAATTACAAGTATTTAACAAAATATGACAGGTAAAATTGAAGGAAAATCTCATAGAGACATCAAGAACATTCAAAGTTCTCATACAATCACATCAAAAAGTGGAAAAATATCAAACATTCAATGGTCTTGATCATTGAACCTCCTAAGAGTGCATCAATGTTCTGGAGAAGCCTGATTCTGCAAGAATAATTCAGAGTATTAGATACTATTCATAAAAACAACATTATATATATAATGTACAATTACCTGAACATGCACACTAGACCCTACTGTGTTAGCCTTAGGGGTCTGAGATCCAATGCATTGATTCTGCAATAATTACAATTACATGATTAAAATATAGAAATGAAAATAATAATATAGTAGTAGAAACTTATAGAGAGTATCACCCAATCACACACACACATTCACATAAATGAAATAATAACTTCTGATCATGGAAGTATCCAAAGTATCTAATTACTAGTTTACAAGTTTGAAATACCTGCGATTGGGGAGATGATCCACCTATGGTAGGCAGGGGGATAGTGGCTCCTGGGAATTGTTGTTGCAAGAAAGTATAAAGAGCATTGTAATTAGTACGTTCTCGCCCAAGCTCATCTTCCATCTTTTAAAACTTTTCATCCATCTATTGGCGAAGATCTATGCACTCAGATTAATGACCACATGTTGTTGGACGATGACTACCTGAATGGCCATAATATTTTGTGGGTGTAGGACCCAATCCAAGCCCTCTTACTCAGCCATGTCGCTCTTTTCCAATCACTTGAGTCAAAATTTCTGTTTTAACCATTCCCTCATCCCCATCTATTGATTCATATTCAGCTAGTTTTGAATTTGCCTTTTCCTACATTTATGTAAAAGGCTTTTAACAAATGGCATTTCTAAAGAAAGTAATAAAAGGAAGAATAATGGCCAAAGACTTAATACCTTAATGTCTTCTATCTCTTTATTCAAATATGATCCATTTTTTTAGTATGGGTCATTTTGAAAAACTCAAAACGTCCTATTTTCTTTCCACTTCTAAGCTTCTAAGTCAAGAAAATATAGATTATTAATGTTAACAGCAAAGCATACTCTTCCGAAAAAAATCATATATAACCAAGTATTAAATCTTGAAAGACTTAACAATTTGTTACCATTTCATTTTCTTTTCTCGCGAAACTTTTTGAACTAGAAGTGTGTGTGTACTTTTGTTCCTTTCTCGAGGAAACCCCAACTTGTTCTGATTCATGCATAATAACATGAACATTATATTACATATATAAGATAACATGATTATTACATTTAAAATAAACAACATATTATTCCAACCTCCCCTTTCCTCGAGTACCAAAAGTCAACTAATTCTTCCTATTGCCAGCTAATGGTCCCTTCTGGATGCTTCTCTTTATTTGCTTGTAGCCCATCCTCTCTTTTGAAATATTTTTTCTTCAAATCATGTTTGTAGTCCCTCCATTTCTTTCCCAAAGACTTAAGCACATAGTCTTTTGGGATTTCAAGAACAAAGTGCATCTATTTGACAACACCAAATAATTTCAACCAAATATTATGACCTTAATAATATTGTTTTGTAAATAAAGAGCACCTTATGAATAACACAAATTTAAGCATAAAAGTATACCTCTATGAAGTTTAATAGTTCGTCCTTCAATTTTTTTGGCACTTTATGCCAAGTCTCACATTGAAAGCCAATCTTCTAGCTAGAGCAAGCAATCATACCCAAGAATGAAGAGAACAATTGTGTCTCAGGCCCAATTGGTTGTCTAAGCCGGTTTGCACTGACCAGTACTTTCTCTTCTGGAGGCATTGCCCACAACTCCTTCAAAGTTGTTCATCCTCTTCCTTTCTGGTGGCCCACATTATCAACTGCAACAATTCATGTGCCCATTCATCAAGACAAAATGGTTTAACCCATTACTCAAAAAGTTGTATTCGGAAATCAATTGCACAAAATACCTGTGTTTACATTAACCACTCCAGTGGCAAGTGTTGCATTTTCGAGTATGTTACCATGGTCTTGGTTTTCATCATTTCCATTGCGATTTGAATCAATATCTGATGAATGAGTTGAGGTGTGAGGTTGATCATTAGGCATTTTAGCAGATGAAATCCCAACTTCATTGGGTGTAGCAGCACTGCGACTGGTATTTGTTTCATATCAGATTACTTTCATAGCCTTCAATTTCAATCTTGGCATCTTGATGTTGTCTACATGACATCATAATGATAGGTATACATCAAACAATAAGTTAGATTGTGCTGATAGATTGATGTTTAGATAGAAAAAAAAAAGTAGATAATTGATTATGTTGTTGTGATCAAGGAATTTACCGTTTTCTTGCTCTGACTTTTCCTTACCAAGAAGTTCTGATGATGTTTGTGTAGTTCAGCACCTATTACTGTAATTGTTTTTTTAGCCTTTCACAACTCTGTAGAAGACAAGAAAAGCATGAAAATAAGTAATAAGGTCTCTAAATAAAGTTGCTTGCCAGCCATATATATTACAATTTCAAAATGTGAAGAATAAGTGCAGTTTTGATGTTTACTTTATATCAGCTCAATTTGAAGATTTAATTAACATGCTGTTTAAATCAAGGCTCTATCTTCTCTTTCATTTAATTCATGGATGATATTCAAAACCATACACCTAATATACATGTGTTCCTTTAAATTTTTAGATAAATAAATAAATAAATATTCAAAGCCAAACCTTTTCTTCTTTAAGTTTTAGAAATGGAGCTGATCAACAACATTCATCTTCCCAATCCATTACAATGAAGCAATCACAAAACTTTCTTTAAGTCAATTGTGTTCTTCTTTTTTCTGTGATTTTCTATTGTTTATGAACATCAATTTAAGCTTTTTTTTTTTCTTCTTTTACTTGTTTCAATGAACAACATTTGATATGATGGTAAGAAGCTTAGCAGTTCACCAGAATTTATACCTGATAACACCTTCAAACAATCCAATTCAATGGTCAAAACAGAGACCAAAAGAACAGTAGCAAGCTTCATGTATCCCTTGTCTTAATAAATTGCTTTCTTGATATAAGATGCACCAGCCATTGTTCTTTGTTATCTGTCTTTCTCATTGTCTAGCACTTTATCGCTTTGCATTAATGCTTTTCAAATGTGAAAATATGTGATATGCTAAAATTTATAATAGAAATTTTGTTGCTTTGCACATAGAATTTTCATAATCTGCCAACTTAATTTCTATTCAATCTATACTATTCATTTAACCACTAATGGCACTGTTTGAATGTTGAAAGTATCAACTCATGCTTGTTACCATAGGATAGGTAAAGGATTAAATTTTCAAGACCTCACAAAGCCCAATTTAATTTTAAAAAAAGAATGTCAAAATTGCAGTTCATGCTTCATTTTGATCTCACGCAAACCTATTAATTCTTCATTTTACATGAATAGCTCCTTTGTCTTCAATTTTCAATGAACAAACATCAGGACAGCATGTTGAAGTGGGCCAAGACAATGAAGATCCAAGCACAAAAATCTCCATGAACAATAATAGCAGAAATGGTTTCCAGGATCATAAGCATCGTAATGATAAGGCTCTGATGAATCTTTATTCATCTACCAAATATCCTCAACTTAGTCTATCAAATACAGTACTAATGACAACAATTGAATTATGTACCTTTCTGAGAATCTTCTACCCTGTGCTCCAAAGCTACTCTACCTCTCCATTGGTTAAGAATATGAAACAGGCATAGATAAACATTCTGTGTTTTTCCATATAAAAAAATGTAACACTAAACATGACAGATGAAATAATCATTCAATCTTAGATTGGATGCACTACTAACTCATACTAAGGTCCTAGTAAAGATGTCTTCCAATACTAAGTTATATATGAACAATGCCTACTTCGGTGATAGATTGAATTTATGATAGATCTAAAACTTTCCCCATATTTTCTTCTCTCAACTTTCTGCACTTGCAACCTAGTGCATCTATTTCATAACTTAAAATTGAGTTTTTAATGATCATACATTCAAGGAATGTGGTGTTGATTTCCTTGAGAAAGATCCAGCTGCAAAATCAAGGAATTCTTAAAAAACTGAGCTTCTTTTTCCAATTGATTTATCTTGTCATTTCTAGGCTTCAAGAATATGAACTTAATGTTTCTGGAAGCTCAAAGCATGGACCAGAAACTGAGAGGACCTATTTTGTGATTATAGAAATGGCATGTAAGTCTCAGTTTTCTTTATGCATGCTTCAGGATATATTTTGTGATTATAGAAATGGCATTTTAGACATTTATAAAAGACTATGCATATGCCTAAAAAGCTTAATTCTTACTTTTACAATTTACTTTACAAAATTGCAAATCTAATTAATAAGTCTAAGTGTCTAACCTTTGGATCAGCTCTTGCAATCCATTTGTGAGTGAATTTTTACATAAGCCCTAGCTTTTAAACTTCCCTTTGGCACTTTACAGTACCAGCAAGATGTGCACAATTCAGTCCTGTAAAATAATTAACACAACCATGCGCCACACTTAGATTGAACCCCAAAAATTTGTAAATATTCAAGACATCAGAACCTACTGAACTACCAACAATCATATATATATATATATATATATATATATATATATATATATATATATATAGAGAGAGAGAGAGAGAGAGAGAGAGTCTGAACAAAAGTAAGTGTATATATTTATATATGCATGTGTAGTAAGAGATTTCTGCAGAATTGAATTTAGAATTGAATTCTGCAGCCATTTACAGTTCAATATATGCTGGCTGGTGGAGTGTTTGACATGCTTTTCATAAGTGTCACTCTAAGAAATGTAGAGATAACTCTCATCCTTAATCTTGCTACTGTAAATGCTACAATAATGTCATTTCAACCAAGCCATGCAATGGAAAAATTATTGTACCAATCACTCCAAAATAGGAAAATAAAAAATATAAAAAATATAAACAAAGTCATAACTATGGTGAGTTCTTTTTGTTCACGTTGTAGCCTTTCCAATGTGCAAGCATAAAGAATGATGAGCTTAGAGGCTGAGTGAGCTTTAGATATAGTGCACTTGTGCAAGAAGTAAACTATACTACAGTACAAGATTGGGCAAGTAAAGAAGAAGACATGCAAGGTGCTATTTTTTACAAGGATGGATCACCTGTGAAAAATCCACAGGTGATCCATCCTTTGAGCGCAGTATAAAACCAATGACACCACTACCACGTGCTAGTCAAATGAAGGCATCCAACCCTTTAGTGAAGCAGATTTATAACAATGTACAATAAATTGAATATGATCCAGCTAAAGCATGAATTAACACAAATGATACATGCCCTCATTGATCCTGGACATATAAAAGGTGGTTAAACCATTTGTATGTTTCCATTATTCATGGAACATTCAACCCTACATGTTTCAAGCACAGTGCAATTTCCTTCAAGCAATGACAGTGCAAGATCCATCATGAGAGAGAGTTCAACACAAAGACATAGAATTAGCTCATGAAAAATAATTGTAACAATCAATTCAACCATACACGACATCTGTACACATAAAAGCAAAACCTACCCACATTAATCTTAGTTTTGCAGGACATGAGATTCAACCTATGCATATCAAGCGCATCCTTTGTTATTTCATACCAGTTAACAAATAAATACAAGGGAGGAATTCATATGGTTCGGATAATTTTATTTAGAATAAATAAACTGATGAACTTTGCATAATGTTTGGAAAATACAGCAATGCATTATTATTGAAAAAATTCAAACTAGCTATTATAAGTTTCTAACACGTTTAAAAGATTTACACTAAAGCTATATTTATTTCACTCCAATAATCAACTGAAGAACAGAGAAATGTAGCATGGAATCAAGTAATAAATAAAAGACTTTACTTTTTCTTGTGTTTGGACTTGAGAAATGCAGTCTCACTTCCTGTAAATGGGGAAGAACTTCTCCCTGACAATACACACAAATCAAATAAAGCATTTTCTAATGGCGCTGAAGACAAACTAAAATTGTAATGATCAGTTTGAACAACAAGAAAGCATACAATGATATTATTATCAGAATTATCAGATCCGACATTCTCAAAGCTGAAGTTATATGTAAAAAGAGTGTATAGATAGAGTTGGAAGTTTAACAGAAAAATGATATTTTGAGATACTAATACAAGACAAAAATGAAGATATAAGATGAAGATAAAGCTTGGATATTTAATGATAACATCATTTTCATTCAACAGTGATACTTACGTGTTCGAAAGGTTCAACATTGACTAAACTGATATTGGCTAATCTGTTAACATAGAAGTCTAACACCAATTACATGATCTAGAATGCAAGAATTAGACTTATGTTTTTTCAGCAGCATAAGGAAAAGCTAAAGTTCTACACATAACACCAAGCATGCAAACAAATGTTTGTAGCCATACATAGCATCAAAATTATCCTTCATAGAAATCTAGAGACAATTAATCTCAAGGTGTGGTCCTTGCTAACACCAATTACATTCAATGGCCTAGCCTAACAACATAAGGAAATCAATGAGATTAACTTGTTACAAACCGATGAAAGTAAACTTAACAACACAAACAAGAAACAAATAAGAGCAAGGAAAACAGTTAGAATAATATATTACTAATATTTCTAATCTACCGACATATTTATCGGTTATCAAAGAGTACATAAAACTCACACTAGAAATTCTGAATTTCGCAAATTGTAACTCATCGTATAAATCATTCAATGTGTTTTGCTCATTAAGCTGCATATACATCCTCATTGACATCTTCACGAACCCATTGCTCATCATCATTAGAAGATAAAATCCTTTCACTAGTAGTAGAAAAACAATCAGTTCGAGGACCACTTTCTGTCAATTCATCGCCCATGTCATACACTTCCCTAGCTTGATTGCGTATCACAACATACCATCCATATTCGGTGAGATCTTTACTGTAGAAGACTTGCTTCACTTGTGATGAAAATACATAAGGCTCATCAATGACATGAGCACAGGTGTGGATTAATCTAGAAAAATTCGCCATGGTAAATCCATATTTATCTTTCTTGATACCTCGACTATTAGTAACATCAGCCCAATCACATCGAAACAACACAACTTTGAATTTTTGAAAGTAATCTAGCTCAATAATGTCATTCAAAATCCCGTAATAGTCAACATTTCCTTGCATGGGCTTAGCATCACTTGCGCTAGCATAACTCATTGTTGAAGAATTAACAAGGCATCCTAAATTTTGAGTTCTCCTTAATCTCTCACAAGATTTGGTATGGAATCGAAATCCATTGATGATATATCCTTTGTATCGTTTAACAATTCGGTTTGGTCCTTGTGCAAGGAACCTAACTTCTTCGGTCACATCTCTTCGACGAGAAACCTAGAAAATTGTGTCAATATATGTATGGAAGTAAAATTTGAGGAATTTATCGAGAATTATGATTATAATTTTTAGCACTTACAACTTCCTCCAACCATTCATGGAAGGTCTTAGTGAATTGCATATCAACATCACAAGCAGTTGAATGGCAACCACACATTTGCTGTCTCAAGATATTCTTATACTCACTACAATTAATTGCAATATAGATTTTTAACTTATGTCGTACAAAGTAAAAGACATGAAAATGCTTTACTTATGATTGTAGTGTGAGAGTAACGTCATGGTATAGTAAGACATATCGATGTGCTTGTGCCAATGATTTAGCATCTAATTCTGCTACTTCAAATTTGCCTATTGGTTGTCCATGACTATGAAATAATTAAGGTCCCCCGAGTACCTCATCATGAACTTCTCCCAAATTCCTTGAGGGTTTATTAAATATTGTTTCAACATCCTCCAGATATCGGGAACAAAAAGTCACACATTCCTCTGCCAAATAACCTTCAGGGTATCTCTTGTTAGGCACATAATTCTTTAAATTTAACAAGAACCTAAAACATGTATGTCGTGTCACCAAAAAAATAAATTTAATTCTTACTAATTATAACTAAGTCTATAGTGGAAAAATGTTACCATTCAATTGGATACATCCATCGGTACTGGACAAGTCCACCAAGTTTGGCTTACAATTGAAGGTGAATAACCAAATGGACCATTATAGTGAAGAAAGATGGTGGAAAAATCTTCTCTAATTGACATAAAACCATCGCTGCTCGATATTGAAGTTTGTCGAGATCTTCAACCTTGAGAACCTTACCACAAAGAATTTTGAATATATTGCAAAGGTCGGAATTGGAACACACCACTTGTTTTGATGATGATGAGCGTAAAGAAATTAGAAGCAAATCATGGAGCAATATATGATGACCATGTGATTTTAGAGAATGTAGCTTCCGTTCTTTTTGGTTGACGCATTTTGATATATTTGAGGAATACCCATCCGGAACTTTAATGTCCTTCAAAACTTGGCAAAACATATCCTTCTCCCCTTTTGTCATTGAATAAACAGTAGGAGGCAACCTTGTTCTCCCATTAGGAAGATATTCAGGATGAAGAACATGACGAATTCCTATATCTACCAAATCAAGTATGGCTTTCAAGTTGTCCTTTGATTTGCCATCAACATTAAGAATGGTTCCAATAAAATTTTCACAAACATTCTTCTCGATGTGCATCACATCTAGATTATGCCACAGAAGGAGATGCTTCCAATATGGCAAATCAAAAAATATACTTCTCTTTTTCCACAAATCCGCTTCATGTGGTTCATCTTCTTCCTTATCTATGTCACTATCTTCTTGAAAATTGGATTCTTACCTCTGACTTTTCCTTCAACTGCTAGAAATCTTTGATTTTCTTAGCCTCTCTTTCATTCATTTCCCATAACTATATTGCACATCGTTTAACATCAACAAGATTTCTGACCTACTTGTAGATAAAGGAGCCTTACGTATCTCAAATGTACCACCAAATAGATGTTTTTGGAGCCTATATGGATGATCTTTTGCTAACCACTGCCAATGTCCCATATAACAAAACTTTTGTCCATTAAACAACCATCTTGATGATGTTTCTGCAGCACAACAAGGTCAAGTGTACTTCCCCTTCGTGCTCCAACCAGATAAAATTGCATAAGAAAGGAAATCATTTATTATCCACATTAGAGCAGCTCGCAAATTGAAATTCTATTTCTTTCATGCATCATATGTCTAAGCACCAACCCATAGTTGCTTTAGCTCCTTGATTAGAAGTCGCAAGTAGATGTCAATGCCATTTCCTGGACCATTAACTCCAAGGATAATCATGGATAAGAGGAAAGAAGATTGCTTCATCCCTTTCCACGGTGGCAAATTGTAAGGGATCAACACCACCAGCCAAGTACTGTAAGAAGTACATAGTAACTTGAATGGGTTAAAACCATCAGAAGAAAGTCCAAGCCTAATATTTCGAGGATCAAAAGCAAAGTGTGGATATCTCATGTCAAACATTTTCCATGCTCCAGCGTCAGCAGGATGCCTCAGACACCCATCTTCTATATGACCATTAGCATGCCAAGTCATATCTCCAGAAGTCCTTGAGGACCTGAATATTCTCTATAATATTGGGATGACGGGAAAATAACGCAAAACCTTCACTGCTCTTTTGTGAACCATTTCATCATCATTATTGGAAGAGTGGTTAGATTCAGTGGACATCCAACGAGAAGTGCCGCAAACAAGACAAGCTTGTTGATTTTCTTTATCATCCCAATAGAGCATACAATCATTAGGCCAAGCATGAAATTTTTCATAACCAAGTCCTAAGTCTTTGATGACCTTCTTAGATTCAGGACTATTTGTAGGAATGGCAGCGGCTGGGAAAAATTCTTTCAAAAACTCAATTAGGTAATCAAGCTCTTTCCCAGTCATCCCACACATGCATTTTAGGTGAAAAGGCGAATGCAAAAATACAATCTGGAATGCTTCGATCCATCATAAAGTATTTCATTTATATCTTCAAGTAACTTGTAGAACTTTGATGCTTCCGTAGAAGGTTCTTCCTCGCCTGCCCCATCCTGGCCTTCATCTTCATCATTCACAACATTTCCAATATTAGGTTCAATGCCCCCATGAACATCATGACGAATGTTAAAAGCATCACGTAACAATTCTCTCATGCCACCATGGCTGCTATGAAAGGTTGAAGTAGGATGAGTGGAGCTCGGAGGCACTATAGTTGTGTCATACAAATTAGATGTTGAAGAAGGAGCACGCTCCCCGTGGAAGAACCAGCAAGTGTAACCCTGTAGAATTCCGTCACACATTAAATGTTCTTCCGCTACTTCTTGCGTGTGCTATTGAACGTTCACACACTTTACGCAAGGGCAAACAATCATGTTGTCCTCACTTGACTTATCAAATGCAAAATCAAGAAATGCCTCCACTCCTTCTGCATACTCGTCAGACAATCTTGACTTATGCATCCAACTCTTATCCATCACTGTGTTACCATCAATGAAGTTAATACAATGCTTACAAACTATAATGTGTTTTCCATTTTAATTGGTCACAAGTACATTATAAAATTAAAGTTTGAGCTAATCAGCTCAAACTGTCCCTGATAACAAACTAGATCAAAAGAAAAAAAACAAAGAAAAATGAATCCAAATTTGTACACTTATATATATATAGATATATATATATATATATATATATATATATATATATATATATATATATATATATGAAAAAAACAAAGAATAATAATAATAATAATAATAACAATAATAATATAACCATCTTTCCATAATTAAGTTAAGAGTAAAATACCTTAATGGTCACCTAACTATTTGAGTGACCTAATCGAACAAAATTTCAAAGTTGGATGACCAAATTGAAATTTTTAATATGTGGGTGAATAAAATAGGAACGCTCGAATAATTGGGTGACCATCTAGGTATTTTACCTTAAGTTAAAGATATGATGATGGAACCAATAATTACTGTTTGAATTGAAGAATAGTACTAATGATATGCAAGTAAAAGTCATTACAGTTTAAACATCAACATTGGTTATAGGTAAAAATAGCCATGATCATAGTTGCATGTTATGAGAATATAACCATCTTGCCATAATTAAGTAAAAGATATGATGATGGAACCATCTTGCCATACATCTAAATTTTCTCTTTGCAATTGACTGATCCCAAGCACTCCAAAGACTAAACAGGAGTAGCATATAGGGAGGTGTCTCTGTTACTTTCCTCTCAGTTGCAAACTAGGAATTGGAACCTAGGAACGCATCCATCAATACAAGGTACCCAAGAAAAAGATAATTAACACCAGCAAAAGCTAGAAGACTAATTTATGCTTGGCCTACACATCAGATGGATTTCTAATTCTACATAAAAATCACAAAAAATAAAATATATTCATCTAAAGAAAGCTACGGACCGACATAGACAACTACAAACACAGTTTATGTAGGTTTTCATATAGGTTTTCATGGGCTTGTAATTGTCTTGAGTTTGGATATATATGCAACCTCTACCCAGTTCCATTAACACTTGAAGATTTGCTGATCAACTTTGAATGCTCCTACCTTTTCATGGCTCAGTGTAGTGCAATCAAGTTTATCTAGGATTAGAAAGCACATTGACAGGTTATCTTCTTTAAACTATCCAGAAAAACCCACAAGTATACACCTATGGGCCCAAGCATCTCACTCACACATGATTGAATATGTAAAAATAAAATGCACTGATGAATTGAAAATCTAAATTTGATGCTCTGGTTCAATATTAACATAGACATTTACCATGGGATCAGAAAGAAAATACAATCAGCTTAACAATGCCACACAACTATAGGTTTCGATATTCCTTCACATCACCAACCAAGTAATTCTAGAAAAGAAATCTGCTATCCAATGTTAAACCAAACTCATCTAAAAAAGATTGCATTTTTCTTCACAACTAAACTAATGTATGACCTGAAGCTAAGGGATTTTAATTCAGACATTTAAAACCAGCATATATTCTAATAATAAAGTTAATATATGTGAACACAAAGACATGTTTGCTGAGAGAAACTAATTGTGTGTGTCAAAGAATATATTCTATGAAAGAAAGCTGATAAATTAGTTCAAATAACTAGACCATATTTTCATACATAAAATGGTATGGGGACATCCAAGGGTAAAGGTTATAAGAAGATTAATTGCACTTGAGAGAACTTCTCTGTCATTAGCGTGAAACTTGCCAGCATTGGATAATTACCCACAATAGTTCACATTTATAAAAGAAAAACTTAAGAAAACAAAGATAACCACGTTAACACAGAAACATCTACATACCATAGACTGAATTTAAAGGGTACCTTTTGTTTATGAAAATACTCAGACTACCTAAGCCGTATCGTTTAGTATAGCTGCAGAACACAGATACAATGCTTTATCCTTTATCCATTCTTTGTTGCAATTTCTCAAGTTTTTTCTCAGCTGATGATGCTTGAAGCTGCAAGGATGACTCTATTATTAACTAAAGACATGATGCACAACTCCAGTGTATCTCATAAGAAAATTTCATGTCCTGTTATCACTCAATATGTAGATTAAAATAAAAGGAACTTTAACTATAATATGTGAAGCATTTCATTATTGAGCAGACTCTTTGAAGGAAAAGGTAAACTAATATCGAATATATATTATTGTTTTTAGTCACATGTAGTGATTTTCATAAGTGTTATACATAGACTTAGACACTAGGTTCAATTCATCTTTACTAATCACTTATAGCATACCTGACAACATCTGAGGCAAATCAAATTATACCAGATGGCTAAATTATTCTGAACTTATTTGTCTATACAACTTGTATTCAGCCTTAATTAATCCTATAAGCTATTCAACAATGTGAACTTTTTGTTGTGTTGATTTCTGTATTGGATCATATCAAAATTCTTTTTGTCAAAATTGTCCTTGCCATAGTGATTCACCTTATAACCTTCATTGATGTTTATATTGCTTCATTCTGGTGTAGCTTGGAATAAAAACAGTGCCAATAGTTATTAGTCCAGTCTCTTATTTATTACTCTCAAAACTTGCTAAAGGAGTAGAGAAATCCTTTTCTCCTCTTTCTCTGTTGGGAAAGGTGCTACCAGTTTACAAATAAAGACTTCGAAAACATTTCTTGCTATTACTTATTTTTGTAATTTTGAGTTTGTCCTGGTTTTCCTTACTGATAAGTTAATTATTTTCAAGGAACTATTTGCTGAGTTGAAGGCAGCTTATAAGTTAATTATTGAACTCTTCACAGTTAAATACTAGCTATTTGCTTGTTTTTTGTGTGCTTACTTGATTTTGTGATGTTTTCTAAAGAACTAAAAATAACACTTATCCTTTTCATAAATAAAAGGAAACCTTCATGCTCCTTTCATCATCTCTCTGACATTTAACTCATAGCATATCTATCTCCAAATTTAAAAAATCATAAATTTAGCTCAGAACGAAACCAAACTTCCAAATTCACACAGAAACACAAGCTAAAAAGCCCTAATGTCTTGCTATAACGCAAAATAAAGAGAGATACAAAAACAAAAAAGCAACAGCAACATCATCAACAACAACCACAACCACATCTTCTACATGATCAGAAAGATATTCATTCCCTAAACTCCACGATAAAAACAAAACAACCAACGAGATAAACAATCCAAGAAAAATATAAGAAAATTAATACTTGAAAGGCTGAACACCTGCAATCCGAGAGCAATCCGAGTGTTCTGGCAATGAAATCGAGATTGATCACACAAAAAATTCCTAAAAAACTCGGATCCACTGGCAAAAACATTAATACTTCTCAAACTTAATTAAATTCATTGCAATTGATAAGAAAATATCTATGGATGGATTATACTGAACATGATAACTCATCTGAACAATGAAATTGTTTATAAGGATATATAAATCAGTACATAGATTTCTATATGAAATAATTTCTAATCCTGTAACAATTCTCATAAACTATCAATTAAGAACATAATTCTGAGAAGATACTATGAAATGTAGAATTAATGGGTTATTTCTGAAATAATAAATCAAACGAACAAAATCAAAACTACAAATTGCCCTAAAACCTACAAATCGGAATCAAAACTAAAAACTACATTAAAAAGGATAAAAATCACATGAAATTGAATGAAAAATCAACTCATAGAACCATAAAACTAAATAAATAGAATGATCAATTCCAGTCGATCAAAACCCTAACAGAGAAACTCAAATATAAATCGAGACCTAACGAAATACGAGCGACATGCATTGTGATGAAGTGGATAAAAAAAACCCACCGGGAAATCAGAAATAAAATCACAAATAAAAAAACAAAAAAATACATCAAATTCAAGAAAACGAAATGAACGCCAATAGGAATCGAACCGAATTGAATCGAGAATCAAAGATCATAAGAAGAAATTGGAAGTAGGGATAAAAATTACCAGAGATTGCAACGAAGGAACTCTAAATTGGAATGGCGCAAGCGAGGATTTGGAGTGATTTTGAGGGACGCTCGAAGAAAAATGAAGAGAAGAGGATGGGGATTTGGAGGCGCCGATGGAGATTTGGCCGTGCAGGAGATCGAGAACCCAATGGAGAAGACGACTTGCAGACAAGGCAATAGGAGCAAAATAATACACTTGCCGGCGTTTTATACAAAAAATGCCTCCAAGTCAAGGGTTGCGTTTTAAATAAAAATTATTAAAATTGAATTTTCTTGGCGTTTTATAGAAAACCCTGCTAAAACCAATAAATTCCTTGTGCTTGTACATAAAAACGCCGCTAAAACAAAACATTTCTCGGCATTTCTCCTGTCGTTTTAGGGAAACCCCGTTAATGTTCTCAAATTCTTCGAGCCTCCTTTTCCAGTTAGCGCGTGCGTACACATTACTGGCGTTTAAATAATAAACGCCACTAATGGAAAAACCAATCCAGGCGTTTTGGCATCAAACGCCGCAAAGGTCCAATTCTTCCATACTAGACATACCTTTTGTGGCGTTTTGCAATGAAAACGCCGTATATATGCCGGTGTTTATGTAAAACGCTGCCAAAAAAATGCCACTAAAACCCTATAATGATGTAGTGATATATTGTTGCATTATAGATGATGATGTTATACTTATACTCAACTAATTTATATATTTGCACACACATTATTATACTTTGTTAATTAGAATATATTTTAAGGTACATCAATGAAGTTACACCAATATGCTTTAAAATAAATAAATTTACTCACTATTAAAATAAATAAATAAATAAATTTACATAATATCTTATTTAATTTAAATATATAAGTGATATAATTATTAAAAAAATTATAAATTTGAAATATTTATATCAAAGTTGTTTACAAAGGTGCATAATATATTAATATCTCTATCAAATTAGTTGATGTATAATAGCTTAACCATAAATCTTTCTATACCAAGCCAAAAATCAATTTGTACAAATTAGGAACATATATAATAATAATAATAATAATAATAATAATAATAATAATAATAATAATAATAATAATAATAATAATAATAATTCTCTTTAAGTCTTTTAATATATCTAATTCACGTAATAATGAAAAAAAACAACTTATAAATATTTTTTAATTCTAACAACTGAAAATTTAATAACCAAATTAACTTTATCTTACCAACTTTTGAACTTCTTAAAATGCATACACTAATATATATGATCTTTCCAAAATAAATTAAAAATAAAAAAATAAAGTTCATAAGATTATGCCATGCTTATATAGTTGTTAAATAAAAAACTTAGTCAATCAAAAATCAAGAATATGAATTCAAACTATCATACTAAACAAATCTATCAATGTTTTTGAAATTTCAAATTATTAATTAAATCGCACTTGAAATTAATTTGGCATATGTTACTTGTGTAGTTGCACAAATTTATTATATTATATTACATTCAATTATTCGTGTTTGTATAAGCTAATCATATTACAAGACTAATCAAGTTTGAATAATCAAAATACTAAACAAAATATATTAAACAAATTAATCAAGTCATTTATACCAAATTTAACTCATCGATCATTATGGTGAAACAACATAAATATTAATTACCATAATTTGAATGAATTCAGGTCATTCTTGCCTGTATAAGTTAATCATATACCAAGACTAATCAATTCTATAAAATTAATTATTATTACAAGTTGACTTAATAAATTAAGTCACTCAACCAAATCAATTAATCAATCCTTTTCTGTCTACCAATTTTTTGTTACATATCAACATAGCAAAATAAATTGTCACTCTAATTAATATGACAAGAATGTTTCAATCTCAAGTCAATTATTTTGACATCAAGCGCATACTTTGTGCATATATGTTCTTATGTGCTATCCATTATTAATCAAAATTTATCTATAAAAATTCTAATATGAACACTTGTAACCAAATTGATGCATGCATTTACTTATATACATTAAAACATTCTTTTCTGATTCATAATATGAATGCATAGGAAAAAAAAACAGGCAAAATGATTTTTTTTTAATAAAATTTTTAAATTAAGTTTTTGCTGTAAAGGTTTATATAGAGAAATAAGAATGATTTTTAAATTGCATATAAACAAATATTATTTTTTTTCAAGGGTATATAAGGAATTTCAATTTTTGCATGCATGGGTATGCAAATAAAAAAACTTTTATATATTATCAATGGTGTATTCATTTTCAAAATAACATAGTGTTTTTCCAAAGTGACAATTACATTTGTTTGATTGAAAATTACATATAGTTCTATGGAATATTATTTAAAAAAGATTAAGATGATAGTAAATCAAATTTTAACTTGTATTAATTTAATAAACGAGTCAATATTCGCATGCCTCAACTTGAATATAAGGGAATAATAAATTTTTATTTAATTATATATATATATTGAAATTTTCATATCTATAAACAAAATAATAAATATTCCTATTCAAGCCTATTCACATTAGACCTAAACTCTTTTAAATTGTCTCAAATTAATCCTCACCTAATATTATTCACATCACCATTGAATACAACTTGACACTCAAGCTCATTCTAACTTTTACTCCATTAATTAATTGAATTGCCCTCATAATGTTTTTTTTTCTCATTCCCATTTTGCCCTTCACATTTTTTTATTTACACAAAAGCCATCAACAATATCACTATATATATATATATATATATATATATATATATATATATATATATATATATATATATATATATGACAATAGAATGATGTCATTAATATAAAGATAAGACCCTTAAGGTCAAGAACACAGCTTATTTAAATAAAACAGAGTCAACAATGGGGAAAAGTCACCAATTAAATATCCTGTCATCAAACCTACCTTATTGCATAACAAAAAGTCACAATTTGAATCCCAATTTTCTTTCAGTAATAATTAACTAGTTTCACATACAATGAACTCCTGATAAAATACAAAATTAAGATAGAAAAAGAGTTCCGAGTAAATTAATCATCACTCTTTGTACCTGAATTAACTTCAAACCAGTGATCATTCAAGTACAAAGCACTACAAGCATCTAGTGATGACCATATAGAGTTTCATTTTATTGTATCACCACAATAACAACCATAAACTCAAACAGTTAGCATAAAATACATGCACATATGATATTACTCTTCTTCTTTTTCTTCTACCTAGTTCTAACATCAGTGATTACTTACATCGAATTGTACGTAACCGATGAATACCGTCCATCATAGACGAATGCGGGATCGGTCATGAACTCAGTCATCCTTCCAAGTTCATCCCAGTTTGTTTCTTTGATCAATTCATTCGGGTTCAATGTCGAAGAGTGCAATGTTGTCAAGGGAGCTTGAGTAGCCACTTGGTTCCATTGGGTAGTATAGAAATGGTTCCTTTGATCAAAGTAGTTGGTAGTTTGTATCTTGTTGTCATGGCCTTGATGATCAACATAAGATATACCGAAACATTTGAATTGATCTTCTCCGGTATCTGATTCGAAACTATTTGTTTTTGAACTTGCATCACTTGCCAATATTCGCTTTCTTGGTGATTCTTTACTCCAATCTTGAGGATGATATCTTTTGTATGTTGTATTTCGCTTGAATATTCGGCAAATTGTCCAAATTTCCTATCAATTCATGAACCATATAAATTCAATTTAGTGAAAATGATGGAGAATATGAAGATGAAGTAATTGTTAGGATTTTTACCGCTTCTTGAAGACTAGGGGGATTGTTTGAGTCGTTCTTTGTGGCCGGGGGAAGGCGAAATTCATGCATCATCCAATCGGTCTTGGTGCCTTTTCCGGCACTTCCTCGATAATAAACCAATGACTTCTTCAATCCAATGCATTTTCCAATGTCGTCTGGAGAATATATCGGTCTATCGATGCCTGTTGCCTTCCAAAACCCCGAACCAGTGACTCTATTAGGCCTTATGCTATTCCTATACTTCCTCCCCCTCAAGCAAAAGAAGTACCATTCTTTCTCTCCAACATTGCTAACTTCTACATTGCAAACAAGAGCATAAGATTCATGCTAATTTCATTGATGATAATCAATTAAATAACACTATTACTTATAAGAAACACATTGAAATTTCTCTAGCAAGTAATAACAATGAATTACTACGAAAACACTTGAGTTAAGCTTCAAAACACTTATAAAAAAACAACGTTCATGCACTAATGAATGAAAAAACTAGTTGACTTATTTCCACAAAGATCATAAGAAATACTTTGAAAGTTACCTTTTAAGTTCAAAAACATGGATTGCAATAAAAAAGGCACTTGAATCATGCTTCAAAGCTTCAAAACACTAGAAAAAAAAAAAACAACAACGTTCATGCACTAATGAATGAAAAAACTAGTTGACTTATTTCCACAAAGATCATAAGAAATACTTTGAAAGTTACCTTTTAAGTTCAAAAACATCGATTGCAATAAAAAAGGCACTTGAATCATGCTTCAAATCACTAAAAAAAACAACATTCATGCATGCATGCATGATTGAGTTCTTAGTTAAACTTATTTTCACAAAGATCATTAGAAACACATTGAAATTCTCACTCTCTTTGAATTAAACAAAAACACTAAGAAAGCAAGAAGCATGCAATACAAGTAGCTAGAGGTAAGCAAAAACTCACTTGGGAGATCCCATGGATCATACTTGTAGATATCTATCTGTTTGATTATTTCTATACTAATAGGCTTGTTATCCACCTTTCTCCGAAGATAAAAGCCGACAAGTTCTTCATCAGTAGGATGAAACCGAAACCCAGGAAGCACAACATCTTCCTCTTCTTCTTCTTTTTCTTTTTCTGCTTCTACATCTTCTTGTTCTTCCTTTTCTACCTTTTTCTCTTCCTCAATCTTCTTCTTCTTCTCCATAACAAGTAGCTCCATCTTCTTGTTCTCCATGATCACTAGTAAGTACTAATTCAATTCTCTCTTAGAGTTCATGGAACAAGAATAAAATCTAAGGATTCATACATACAAGGTTGTGTGGCTCCACAAAGAGCTCAATCAGGCTATAAATGTGAAGAGGTCGATGAGAGGGTCATGAATGGTGGATGCTTTGGTCCAAGTCATGGATTTTGAACTCTTTCTCTCTCTTTCTCTCTTTCTCTATCGATCTACACATTTATTTTTATTTTTATTTTTGTTTATCTCTCATCACTATCATCTTTGTCTTGCTTATGCTTTAGCTTTGAAGACTTCTAAAATTGGTTGAGGTAATAAAGATGGTGGGGGAGCACTTGGCTTTCTCATGCTTAAAGCACGTGACGTGTGATACCTTTGAATTGGGAATGGGTTTTACTATTCTTCCCAAAGATAGCCTGATTTTTGACTCAAGAATTTGGAACTTTTCAACCATTGCATTTGTCACCTTCTCATTAATAAAGTGTATTTAAAAAGGAAGATTAGTTCTTTTTCTTTATTTTAAAAAAGCTTTTGTTTTTTTTTAAATACTAAATTGTGTATTTAATCTATTGTATTTGATTTTCTTTATTTTCAAGTATGATGAATGGTATAAATATGGTGTTTTTTAACTGTATTAAACTATATTTATAGAGGGAAAAAAGTTTTATATAAAAAAGTCTTTTTTTTTACAGTGAATTATGTATTTTGCCGATTTTCAGGTATGATGATTGAAACAAATCAATTGTTATTATTTCTGTACTTTGCTATAGTAAAATATTTGAAAGTATTAAGTATGATTTGTTGTATTTGATTTTCACATTTTTCAATTATGATGACAGAAATAAATCAGTTGATTGTCGTCGCAATAGATGAATGGTAGTATGATTAACTCACATTTAAAAAGTCGAGAGTTTACTTCCTTCCAAAACATGGTTAAGGATTTAGGAGGCGTATATGGGGTGGCTTGTCCGCATTGTCAAATAAATAAATAAATAATTTTTTGGGTAAATTATTTAAGTAGTCACCAACTATTCGCTTATTCCCAATTGAGTCAGAATTATAAAAAATTTCAATTGAGTAACCTAACTTTATATTCACGTTGTATTAGGTCACTCGAGCTAACTCCGTTTACAGCATGTTGACGTGGCATGCCACGTCATACCCTCTTATTATATCAACATGCCACGTGAACAAAGAATTAAATTAAATAACAGACAACTCCAACTTATATGACAAAAAAATTTAAAAATTCAAAAATCAAATTACCTTTTGCTTATCTAACATGAAGAATTAACCAGTTATATGGGTTGACTATTTAAAAGCTAAAAGGATTTTTAACCAAGTGGCATGCTGATATGGCAGGGAGCTTTTATGTGGCATGCCACATCAGCATATCATTAGCGTAATTAGCTTGGAAGACCCACTTGAATGCAAATCTAAAGTTAAAGTTCCCAATTAAAATTTTTTATAATTCGGTGACTCAAATAAAAGTAGCTACATAGTTGGATGACTATTTAAATGATTTACCCTAATTTTTCTATATTTTACAAGAGTGAAATATTTGAAATATCAAATATAATATAATTTGCCTTATTTGATTTTCTTAATTTTCATGTTCCATTTTTTTACTTGTATCATGCCAAAGTATTTGAAAATATTAATTTTTTTATTTGTTATATTTAATTCTTTATTTTTAAATATAATGATTTAAATAAAACTCAATGTTTTTACTCATATATTTTTTTTAATAAAGTAGACAACTGATTCACTTTAACTATTATGAGAGAGAGAGCTGATTCTTCAACCTCTTACTCGATAGAAAAAAAAAGTCACCATCTTTCTATTATAGAGGTAGTTACTTATAGTTCTTTTATAGTGAGGTATTATATTTAAAAATAAAAAAAAATCAATATCTTTTAAATTTATTATTTTTTAATTCAAAATTAAGAAATCCTATCACTCAAATACAAAAATATATAACTTGTAAATCCCTGAGATCATAATATAATACTGCAATAACATTAAAATTTAAATTTTTACTACTCAAAAATCCCAAAACTTTTGCTATTAGCTCAGAACCTTTATAAGATTGAACAAATCCAAAATTTTCATTTTCTTTTATTTAAAAAAAAAAGTTATTTGAAAGTTGAAAATAATAATAATAATTGTTTAAAGAAAAGTGAACCTTCTCATTTTCTTTTTTTTTTTTTTTTTTTGGAAAACGTACAATTGTGAATTATTTTATGACATTTCTTCCCATGTGCTAAGAAAATTATACGGACAAAGAAAGAATTTAGAGGCTTCCATAAATAGCCTTTTCTTTAAGGGGGCGTTTGGTAGATGGGAATGTGGCTTACTTTCCCTGGAAAGTAACCCTTGGAATAACTTTGCCATGTTTGGTAGAGATTTTTTCTTGGAAAATAAGATTGACATGGGAGAGTAATTCCATCAGGGTGAGGGAAAGTGATTCCCTCACTACTTTGTTGGAAAATTAGGTTCCCATGGGAATGGAAACTAAACCCCTAGCTTTTGACAAAACTACCCTTACACTTCTTTCAAAATTACATCTAATTGCAATTAGGTTTTGGGTATTATATATTATGTATTTTGGTATTATATATTAATGTGTAAGTAACAATTGTGTATTTGAGCGGAGCCAAATACTATGTATTTTGGTATATTATATAATGTGTATGTTGGTATTATATACTATGTATTTTGGTATTATATACTATTGTGTAAGTAACATGGGTGTATTCAAGCCGAGCCAAATACTATGTATTTTTGTATATTATATACTATATATTTTGGTATTATATACTATGTATTTTGGGTATTATATACTATGTATTTTGGTATCATATACTAATGTGTAACTAATAGAGGTGTATTTGAGCCAAGCCAAATACTATGTATTTTGGTATATTATATATTGTGTATTTTGGTATTCTATATGGTGTATTTTGGGTATTATATATAATGTATTTTGGTATCATATACTATATATATTGGGTATTTATATACTATATATTTTGGTATTTTTGGTATATTATACGGTGTATTTGGGTATTATATACTATGTATTTTGGTATTATATACTAATGTGGCTTGAATCAAGCCTAATATGTTTTTTTGTTTTAATATTAAAAACAATGAAAGGTTGTTTATGAGTAAAATAACATAAGGGTATTTATGTCATTATATAAAAAAGTTCCCAGGAATGTGGTTGCACACCAAACATAAAAATATTACATTCCCATCAATTTAATCAAATTTTCCAATGCATACCAAACAAAAGAATGTTACTTTCTAAGAAATCACTTTCCCATCCATTACTTTCCCATCAATTAAATTCCATCACAGCATTCCCATGGTAAAGCACCAAACGCCCCCTAAGGGAATCCTAACTTTTCAACCCTAAAATTTTATTATTATATCAGCGTCCTTTATTCAATAACTTTTTTAATTAATTAATTAATTAAGGAGTTGAAAATTAGATTTAATAAATAAACGTAAACTATTATTATTATTATTATTATTATTATTATTATTACTATTATTATTATTTTCTTGAGTGTAATCAAATGGCTTCAATTGATTTCCCACCGAAGTCAAGAATAAAAATTATAATAATGAATTATTCTTTAAATAGGGTCTGGGCATAACCTAACAATACTTGCAATGCTTTGAGGTGGATAGATCTTAAGATCCAATCTGTCAAAGAGCCCTTCAATTTGCAATGCACAAAGCCCCCTATGGAATGCCTATACGAGAAGCACTTATTCATATTTTTAAAATTGCATGGTATAAGAGATTTATTTTCATGAGATTTTGTAAGTTACTGTAATTTGTATATCTTCGTACTTGTCTTTATCTCTTGATTGACCTTGTTTGCTAATTCATGTAAAAAAAGTTCTATAAATTTTAAAATATTAGATAAAATACAAGCTATGTTTAACTTATGAAGGATCATATTCGATACTATGTTTTTTTGTCATAAGCAAATGGTACGATGTAATTATTATTATTATTATATACATATAATCGGTACATAAGGTAGTAATCTAAATATTTTAATAGAAATCCAAATTTCCTTCATGATAGTTACAATAAATATGATAACATATTTTAATAATTAAATACAAGTATTCATAATTTGACTCATTAAAAGTTTATTAACAGCAGCTGCATTTTGACTCGTTGAATAAATAAATTAATCAATAATGAGTTTGATTTAATTTCTAGAAGTTTTCGTACATGAATAGTAACGATGTTGTGAAATAAAAGCAAGCTTGGAGGGTAGAAATATTATAATAAATAAGCAAATAAGTAAGTAAATACAGGAGGCAAAAATAAAATTAATAAATAAACTATATATACTTTTAATTGATTTTGTAAAATATATTTTTATATAATATTTGGAGGCAAAAATAATAATAATAATAATAATAATAATAATAATAGTAATAGTTTACGTTTATTGATTAATAGTAAGTAAAATTATTTAAGTAAATGAACTATATATACTTTTAATTGATTAAGTAAATACAGGGCAGAAATATTTATTTAAGTTATTTTATTTTATTTTATTTTTATGTAGATGAATTCATCATCATCATCATTAATAAAAATACCTTCTTTTTTTATTTTTTTAAAAACTTTAACTTATATAACATTTCCATATATCAACTTTCTAGAAAACACTAGAAAAAGCTCAAATTTAATGTGAAATTTACAATTTTATTTTATTTTTTTTTAAATAATTGTCTAATTTCTTTCCTTTTTCTAGAAAACACTAGAAAATTCTTCCATTTTACTTAAATAGTAAAATAATTGCTTTTAAATAGTTTATATAACAATTTCCATTTTTAGATATTTTCCTCATAAATAAATATCAAATATTTACTAAAACTATGCTAATAAAAAGATTCCAATATGAAATTATTATTAACATTTTCTTTAATGTTTTAAATGTATAATATGAAATTTTTATTCAAGTTTACTTTTAGTCTCCAAATTTATTTTTTTATTAAGTTAGTCAATAAACCTAAAAAATCAATTGGTAGATGCACATTTAGTCTTTGTTCATTATGGTTTCGCAAAAAATGATACTTCATATTATTTGCATGTATTACTAACATATGAACGAGGCTTTTAGATCACAGGACTGTTAACTCAACAACTTTGCATTTTTTTTGTTGGAAAAAAAAAATTAAAATGAAGAAATTGATTGCGTAACGACATAAATATTAAATGGGTATTGATGCATTATTTACCTATATATATTTGACAAAATATAGGCAACTCACCAAGTTGCACAACATGGAGTAAATTTTTCAATACATTTCTACCCTTATTTTATGTGAATTGAGGTTTGAACCCACCTACTCAATAGAATACAAACATTATATATATGGGATCAAATACCAATAGATCAAATACATAGACCAAAATAAATCTTTATTTTATATTAGTATTGTAAATAACATAATATATATAATACAAACATTATATATATGGGATCAAATACCAATAGATCAAATACATAGGCCAAAATAAATCTTTATTTTATATTAGTATTGTAAATAACATAATATATATATATATATATATGTGTGTGTGTGTGTGTGTGTGTGTGTGTGTGATGTCATATGACCAAAGATTAAAATTAAAAGTAAATAATTGTTTTTTAGTTTAGAGACCGAAATTGTTTATTTTTTAATTAAAGAACTAAACTAATCAAATGATCTTAATTAAGAGATTAAAAGTGCATTTTATCTAGATATTTTAAAACCATATAAAAATAAAAAAAATGTCAGCTTACCTATATTGAAAAGTTATAAAATGCATTTTTACTTAATAAACTATGTTTTATATAGTTTAACATTAAAAAAAAACTTTTGATCTATTGATCTAAAAGTTGAGAACATACCAAAACTAATATATTTTTCCCATAATTTATTGATTGTTCCTAATTAATTATTTGTGATAATTTATAAGCTAAATTAAACCTTTTGCTTTAGTTTCAAAGATCAAAATAAATATAATGCATACTTACTTTCGCCTTTATTAACAAACATATGTTATATTTAATACTATAATTATCACTGAGCACCTTAAGAATTAGAATGGATATTCTAAATTAAAATGGAGTGTTATTTTTGGCCAGTTATAATTTTAATATTTTTCAAAAAATAAAAATGATTATGATGTTCTTTTTTATTTTTTATTTTTATTTTTTAAATAAATTTTTGGCTCACAAGTTTCCTAAGAGCCACAGGCTTGAAACTATTTTGGGGTGAGGCTTGTCTAGTTTGTCGTTTCATATACACACACACACACACTCTATAATTCAAATCCTAGTATTCAAAAGTCATGGATGGCTAGCCTTAGGTTGAGAAAAAAGTATCTTAAATATAGGCAAAATAAATAATAATAATTAAAGAAAAGCTCAATGCAAAATGATATAGGAAAATATTGGAAAATATATATTTTAAAATAAATAAATAAAAGAAAAACTAAAAGCAATAATTGATGCTCATGTGGTCATTGGTCTAATTGGTTGACCAACCATATTCAAAACCCTAAAAATTCTTTGGTCTTTAAACCCTAAAACTTAACTTCCTCCAAATGTTTAACATTTGTCCCAAATAATTAGAACAATACAATGAAGTAAAATATTAATAGTATGAATTAATAAATAAAAATGGTTCATTTAAGTCACAATCATTCCTTTGTGATGGATTAATTGGGGCCACATGTCCTCCTCCATCTTTGTCTTGGTATAGATAGAATTGTCCAAAGCCTTTTAAATTGTCATTTCAATGACCTTACTCTTGACCACATGAATTATTAAAAAAATATGGATTAATGTCCACAATAATTAATTAATTAGTGTCTAGTCTTGCATACTATTCTAAATTGTCAATTAATGAATTATTAAAATAATAAATTATGTTTTAGGTCCATTTATAATTTTAAATCTTCCTAAATTATCATTCTTTAGATTTATAATACTTTAATTTTGTATATAAAATTTTAAAAATACTCAATTTAAAAGAGGAAAAACAGAAAAATTGAATAATTATATTAATCACAAATAAGGTATTATTTATACAATATGTTTTTTATTATTTCATAACAAAAATGAAATCATTTAATAGGAGTCATATTCATACCATAAATATCTAAGTCCACTATTGACTTAAAGGTCATGGATGATCATTTCTTAATCAAATAAATATCAGCATTAAATAATAAAAAGTGTACTATTTATTTGGAGATGTTACTGTATACTAATTGTCCTATGTACTATATGATTTGATCAATTTGAGTAAAACTTTATTATTATTAGATTATGTAAAAAAGTTCCATGAGTTTTTGTTCGAATAAATGATATATGTCAATTTTAATTTAAAGTATGTGGGAAAAAAAATCTATTCTTGTGTTAAAAACATTAAAAAAAATATTTGCAAACATTTTTCTTTAAATGTAAAAATAAGTTGACTATTTCAACATAAAATTAATAAATATATTTGAGTTATTAAAACACATTTCATTATATCTTAAAAATAAAATCAACATTGCTAATAAAATTTTCAAAAGTGGCTTACCAATGTAAATCATATAACATCTTATTAATTTCATATGATCTCATTATAGTAAAAAAAAAAAAAATTCAGACACCATATTTACTTTTTCGACATCAAATATTAAATTAGAAATATTTAAACATTTCTTCGAGTTACATTGATTATGTTGAGACTTGTTGATTTGGTTTTAATAATGTTAAATATACCATTTTGTAAATTGTCACTCTAATATAATAATAGAGTGAAATCTTTGAAAGTTAATTAGGGTTAGGGTTTGGTCAATGATGGTGAGCCGACAAAGAATGAGGGCAAAAGACTAGAAAGTCCAAAATGACTCGAATTTAAATTCAATAGTCTTACACTCTTAAAAGTCAAACGGAAGTTTCCACATGTAACTTAACAAATATGTACTGGCCTTACATTTCTTCTTAGGGTTTGGATTACACTCATATATATATATATATATATATATGACGAGATTCGACAAGTACGTGTCAGGGACATTCAACAAGCACCCGTGTCTTTATTTTGCGTTATATATAACGAGATTCGATAAGTATGTGTCAGGGACGTTCCACAAGTACCTATGTCTTTATTTTGCGTAAGTTTTGGAGTTTGATTTCTATTCCTTTCTAAAACAAACGCCATTTGAAAGGGACCTGTTACCAATAGACTAAAATGCCATTGGTTTCATAATTTTGTTTTACATGGATTCTTTTATTTATTTATTTATTTATTTATTATTTTTAAAGAAATTAGATTTTTTCTTTAAATATTAATCGATGTTGTCATGGAGCTCAGAATTAGTCTGCTATTGACTTAGTTAAGTGTGGTTTGATAAGGATTGTTTGGATGTGGTTTATTTTTTAAAAAATCTTTTTAGAAAATTTTTATTTTTAAAATATTAAAAAACTATAGAAAAATATCCATATATGACTTTTTTTAATTATAAAATAAAGAAGTTTTGATGTTTCCAAAAGCTAAAAGTATAAAATTACTAGATAAAAAACATAAATTAAATATTTATTTTTATAAACACATCCAAACATGTGCAAAATAAAAGTCTTTTATTAATAATTGTATGTTCCACAAAAAATTATTATTTTAGTCGATGATTTTATATCACAGAACAAATTTTACTCTAAAATAAATTGATACCATTTTTTATATGCAAGGAAGAATAAAATAAACTATAATAAAAAATTTTATAGTAATGGTTACAGAACACTATCATAAAATAATTGCATTTTTGTCATCTATTCTTGACAATTGTATTGAAATTTCGTATTATCTTTTTCATTATTACCAATAAAAATTATTGGGAAATTGGTTTTTTCCTCGTGAGATTGTCAAGAGAAACAAGTTCAGAAAGAAATAGAGAAGTGAGCAATAGTTTCAAAATACAAGATATCATATTGGAATATGCATAGAAATTAAAAACATGAAATCAAAAAAGTCCCACTTTACAATTTGTTTTTCATTACAACTTTGTTGACATTTTGTTGAATAATAAGCATGAAACTTGTATTAGTCTATTACTTCGTATAATTTGGTGGCTAGATTCAATGGTTCACAATCAATTTATTTGATTCATTTATCATAGCTTATTCAACTAGTCAAGCATGAGTAGATCATTATAGTTATCCTTAATTTCTTCTCATCTTAAAAAAATAATGACCATCATAAGAAAACAAACAAACAAATAAACAAATAAATTTAAGTTAAAAATAAAAGACCACGTTCAAACAAGGAGAAGATGATTCCCTTATTTAGAAAATTGAGTACACACAACCCATTTAGATCATAGTTTCATGCTTTGCCTTGGAAGTGGGAATCACATGCATTCGTCCATCAAGCTTTAACCCATGTTTGGTAACCAAGAAAGACATAAAATAGAGGGCTTTCATGGTAATGAGATTGCTTCATGCGGGTTATTTCCAATGCTCTCAAAATTAGGGGGATAAGTTCTCCTTAGTATTGCAATGACCTTTATACCCTTTAATTAGAAAAATCTCCCATCCTTCTCTTTCTTTTTCTTTGTTAAATTATAATAATTAGTTGAAATATTTAATTATATTAAATTCAAATAAATAATTAAATATATTGCAAATATTTAGTAACAAATCATGTTAATTATTTTTTATTAAATATAAACTATTATATGGTACAATATCATCCTATGTATATTGGGGCATAAGTGTAATTTTACTATATTATTATTTTTAATAATTATAATTAAATATATCAATTAAGTATACTTAATTAATATATTTAATTATGATAATTAAAATAAATAATAATTTAAAAATAATGATATTTAAATTATTTTATAGTTGAAAATTTTTTATGTTTTTTAATTAATTATGTTAATAAATTTATTACTTTAAAATAATTAATTATAATAATTAAAATTAATAATTTAAATTATAATAACATATCTACATATTGATTAACAAAATAAAATAATTTAAATATCATTATTTTTAACTATTATTATTATTATTTAATTATTATAATTAAATATATTAATTAAATATGTGAATTAATTATATTAAGTTTAAATATTTAACTATAATAAATAAAATTAAATAATTATATTCTAAATATTTAATAATAAATAATGTTAAATATTTATTAATAAACATAATTCATTATCATATACAAGATGATCTTATTCATACAACTGGATATAAATGTAATTTTCATCACATCTTTCTTATCTTTTTCTACTCCTAACTCTCATTCTCTCCAACCAAACACTTTATTCATTATCATCCCCTTTCTCCCTATTCTCATTCCCATTCATTCATTATTTTCATTCCCTCCTTATTCTTATTCCGTAATCCAAACAGGCCCATAGTGATGGCATCTCAATGTATGAAAGTTATTTTATTATAATAAACTTGTACATCTAAAATATGTTTAACTATGTTTTAATTTGATTATTAGTTGGGTTGATTTTGATTTAGTTTGAACTGTATCTTGACTTTATTGCTTCTTAACCAATAGTATCATTGCCCAAATTCTCTGAATGAATCTATAAATTTCTATAATTCTAAAAATTATAAAAAATGCACTATGAATTCTTTTGATTTGGGTTAAATAGAATTTAGACCACAAACTCTCATACATTCTGAAAGGAAATATAAGAGAAGAACTCTATCCCCATTAGGGCAAGCAACTCATATAAATATACATGAGTGATGTACGTATAGAGTATGTACATATATGCATGCACTGATGTATATTTATATGGGTTCCTTGATAAGACAATAGCTCAAAATGAGAGTGAATAGTAGCAACGAAGGCATGTAAATTTGTGGAGTAGGTAGTAGAAAGAGAAAGTGCATACCGAGCAGTAGGACGACAAATACGGTCTGGGTAACGACGGGAGGTAGCAAGAGCATCTATAGGAGAGTGTGAGTTGGCGGGGAGAGAATGTGAATCACCAAAACCATTAGTGCACGTAGAGGAGAGGGATGGAGGAACAAAAGAAGTGTTAGAGGAAACTTCGAAGGAGACATAAAATTGGCGGTGATGGTGGAACCTGGAATAACTACTGAAGGGAGTGGAGATAACGCACTAGAGGGTGACTTAAGAAAAGAAAGGTTCAGAGAAGGTGAAGAAAAATAAGGTGTGTCTTCAAGAAATGTAACGTGACGAGAAATACGAAGTGGTGAGATAAAGGATCGTAGCAGCGATAACCTTTGTGTTTAGAGCTACAGCCTAGAAAAATGCATATGGCGGAACGTGGAGAGAGTTTGGTTCACTCAATAGCGGGTAAAAGGATGAAATAGTTATAAATGAAAGTGCGAAGATGACCATAAGAGGCGGAATGAGAGTAAAGATGCTCATAAGGAGTGATTCCAGAAATAATGGAGGTGGCAGCTCTATTGATGAGATAGACGGAGGTAAGAATAGCTTAAGCCCAGAATGTTTGAGGAACAAAAGAAGTAAAGAGAATGACACAAGCAGTTCCAAGATGTAACGATGCTTGCGCTCAGAAATACCATTCTGAGCAGGTGTGTGAGGACAAGATTGCTGAGAATGGGTGCCATGATCAGAGAGTAACGTTGGAAAATATGTAGAGAGATACTCGCGCCCCCATTAGAGTGAAAGAGCTTCATGCGTTTTCCGAACTGAGTATATGTCATTTGTGTAAATTAAGAATAGATGGCAAAGACCTCAGATCAAGAACACATTAGGTAAAGCCAGGTATAATGCGAGAAGTTATTAATAAAATAGATATAGTAGAAAAAACCACTAAGAGATGAGAGTGTGGTAGGGCCCCAAACATCAGAGTGAATAAGATCAAAAGTAAATTCTGAAATAGATTCATGTGAAGAGAAGGGAAAAGCTGTGTGTTTAGCTAGCTTACAACCCATACATGGATGTAAAGAAGTAGTAGGAACAAAACCAAGACTACTTGAACTTGTTAAGAGTTTCAGACAAGCACTAGACAAGTGACAGAGACGACTGTGCCAATGATCGAGAAAACACACAGAGGCGACAATGTCAGAAGAGTGAAGAATGGGAAGATGAAGATGGTCTAAGTGATAAAATCCTCCAACTTTACATCCAGTCTCAATCCTCTGGCCTGTAAAATGGTCATGCACAAAACAAGTAGAAAAAGAAAAGGTAACTGTGAGACCATGATCAACGAGCTGGCTAACTGAGATAAGGTTTATAGCTAAGCTAGGAATATAATGGACGTTAGGAATGTCAAATAAAGTGGATTACAGACTACCGTACTACGTGACAAGATGGAGGCTCCAATCAATAGTTTGAACACTAGAAAATGAGTGAGGAGTAGAAATAGAAACTAGGCTAGAGGCATCTGCAATCATATGATAAGTGACACTACAATCTATAATCTAGGAGGAGGAAGACATACCATAAGCAGTAAATATAATAGAAGAAGTATTAGACTACATAGTACGCTGCATGGCATGGATTTGCTAGGTAATCTGAGCAACCTGAGAGTGTAGATTAGTAGAAAAAGCATGAGCTAAGACTGTAGTCGAAGCAACATGAGGGGAAAGGGAAATAGCATAAGAATGAGGCGTAGGGCGAGACTATTGTTGTTGTTGTTGTTGTTGTTGTTGTTGTTGAAGCTTAGGATATTGACCCATCACATCTCTAGAACGCTTGTAGTAACGACACATAACAGAAGATCCTGGAGAAATTAAGTTGTTGTTGAAGCTTAGGATATTGACCCATCACATCTCTAGAACGCTTGTAGTAACGACACATGACAGAAGATCCTGGAGAAATTAAGGGACAATGAAGCAAAAGCTGGTAGCACAGAAGAGCTGGAAGATACTCGAGAAGAACATGGAGAGGTTACAATGAAGACTACATCAGTAGAGATAAGTCGGGGGAAGAGCGTGCTTAGCCGGGTCTGCTCTACAATGACACTGTGAACAACATCATCAAATATAGGAAGAGGTAACCGATTGAGCAGTTGGTTGCAAACAACCTCAAAGTTAGGACAAAGATGCATCAAAAAGTCAAAAGTGTGTTGTGTTTGGTGAGACTGAGTGCGAGTTTTGCAACACTTGCATGTCAAACAGGTAGACGTCTCCAAAGAATCATTCTGTTCCACAAAGAACATAACTTGCTGACATATTCCCTGATAGAGCGCTTACGTTGCTGTATGTGAGTAATGTCTTGCAAAATGGCATACTGATAAGCAGAGACCTGGAATGTTCAAACATATGACGCAAGTGTTCCCACATCGCATGAGCACTAGGAAGATGTCCAATCTCCATATGAACATTTATCTCACAAGACTGACAACTAAGTGTCATGGTACGATGATCAGCTAGACTTCAGGATGGGTTGAGCTTAGAAGGCTGGGAAGAAGTACCGTCAACATGACCAAGCAGCTCCAAGCCAAGTAAGATAATAGGAACTGTAGTAGACCATTCTTTGTAATTGGATCCATTGAGTTTGGCATCCACTGAAGCAAGAAAAATTAGAGAAGATGAAGAGGAGGCCATGAAGAGTTTTTTTTTTTTTTTTTAATATCATGCACTGTGTGCAAAAGTGATATTAATGGAAATCTTAGAGACTTTTCTTTTCTTTTATTTATTTATTTTTTTTTTTTGAATGGGAAGCATTCAATAGAAAGGGATTTGAGAGGAAGACAACAAGCTTTTCAATGGGCTTGTTCTGCAAAAGATGAAGACATGGTGGTAGTGTCGGAAGGAGAACAAAGGCTTCTCTCGTTAATGGCAGAAGAGGAAGGCATGGAAATCTTGTGATGGTAAACCGAACAGAGCTCATAGCTCAATGGAGTGGGACGGCTTCTCTCATCAATGATGAAGAAGATACGATCGTGGCGGTGGCAAAGGGCAGCTAGAGCATATCTACAACAACTCGGAATAAAATTTGGTGAGAAGAATAGATCTGCAAAGAGCCGACGAAGATCGATAGATCCCTATGCAGAATCAGGCAAGATCGTCGCCTACCATCTGATACCAAGAAGGGAAATATGAGAGAAGAAGTCTATCCTTATTAGGGCAAACAACCCATATAAATATACATGAGTGATGTATGTATAGAGTATGTACATATACAATATATACAAGGTATGAAAGAGTACATATACACATATATAATCACTCTAACACATTCTTTAAACTATTTGAAATAAAAAATTTTATTTCTTTTAAATATATAGCCAACAATTTACTTTGTTCTTAAACACAAACCATAATAAAAAAAATTAAAATAATAATTTATGGTAATTTGTTTAATTCTGCCAATTTTTTTTTCAAAATAATTTAGGTAATGTTTGGTTAAATATAATTGAAAAATGCAGTGGATTTTAAATTAAAATATATTTGTAAATCCTAAATTTGAAAACACAGTAATTGTCAAATCCAATCTTTGGTTAGATGTTGGATTATAAGATTTTGTGTTTGGTTAGAAAGATTTGAAAATTTAGATTTTGTATACAGTCATCTAGAGTGATATTACCCCACCCAAGGTGATCATTAGGTGTTATTAGTTATAAAATACACCTTGTGCTTTATTAATTATAAAATAAATAATTAGCTATATAGTTAATTAATTTAATATATTATTATGTTTTTATGGCATTAATTTGTATTATATTTTTTAATATTTTATACTAAATATATTATATAACATCAATTATTATTTAATGACGAAAAATTTATTTTTATATCGTTATCAAACACTAGACAATAGTAACAAAATACAAATGTCTTGGCTATTTTGAAACATATATCAAATAATCTTATCATCGAATATTTTATAATGACTTATTTAACTACAATTCTCTTAAAATTTTAATATATTGCTAATACATAATGGTGAAAATAAAATTTTGAAGTATATCTTCTTCTTCAAAATAAAAAAAGAGCATTATGATGCAAAAATATTTAAAATATTTAAACTAAAGTGATTTTGTATTAATTTTTTTTTTGGAAAATATCTAAATTATGAAAATATGTTATTTTGAGATATATCACATATAATTTCAAAAAGTAAGGGCATGTTTGGCTGCAAACTAAAAAAGTATGACATAATTTTATTACGTTGGAATTGCAATTGATTATTACAAAAATTGTGGCATATTTTATTCTTACAGAATAAGTGTTTGGTTAATAAAATAAAAAAAATGACGGAGACTGACCGATCATCGACTAGACCGCCGATGGAGCGATAGCCCGTGGCCGGAGACCGACCGGACCACTGGTGGATCATCGGCGTGTCACCAGAGGCCTGTCGGTTGGTGGCCAGACCATCAGTGGACAGGTGGTCGATCGCTAGAGGCTTACCAGAGGCGTGTCACCAGTATGTCATTGGAGACCGGCCGATTACCAGATCTAATTTAAATATTTCTATAAAGAATAAAATTAAATATTAAAAATGATAATGAAATGGGTATTTCCATGTCTCACACAATCAAATAAGCCACGGTGAATAAATCTCGGATTTTGGAATATGCACATTACTTTAAGGTAATCATTGGGAAAAGATCGAGCTTATGGCCATGCAAGAGACTGCCTCGTAGATGATGCGAATCAATACATGCATGATAACATTAACCTCTCACAAAAATGCAAGTCGAAGATTTTTTTCACGCCTGTGCAAGAACCTGGTGACTCTTCATCGCCCATGACTTCATATAGCGGTACCTCATAGACTTTGAAGCAATGATAGAGAAAAAGTCTTGCCAAGGATCAAAATATTGAGGTAATTTCTGAAAATGCTCGACAATTTATGGAAGTAGTTAGTATGACGTTTAAGGCAATGGCTGAATGTGTTGTTTGCAATGCTGAGACAAGTGGTGTTTTGGTCTTTTGAGTGTGTGCCGACTCAAAGTTTTAGTCTAGTCTCGTTCGTATTTGCCTCAGTAGTGTTGATTAAGTCCTTTGGGGTGTGTTCAAGTTATTTTGACTCATGCTGGTGAGCGTACGCTTGTGCGAACCAGCTAGGCATGGCTTGCGCTTGCTGTGCAGCATGCTTGCACTCACGGGCAGGGTGCAGAGGCTGCCCAGGCAGTCCTACGGCCGTATGGCGAGTCCTGGGCACCCCTCTGGCAGCCTGTGCGTCCTTATGTAAGGCGCACGACACATTTTTGGGCCTTTTCTGGTTCCTTTAGTTGAGGCTAAGGGTCTTCTTTAAAGCCTTCCAAACCCTAAACCCTTATGGTTTCCTCTCCATCTTTCCTCTTATTCTTTGGCTTCTCTTGGTGGAGGAAAACCTTGGATGACTCTTCACTCTTCTTCCTAGATTGAGACCCCCAATCTTCTTCTTTTCTTCATCTTCGAAGTTAGCAGGGTAAGTACTCCATTCTCCTTATTTTACTCCTTGTTTTTCCTTGATGGTTGGATGATATTGTTGGTAGATCTAGGGTTTTGTTGTTTAGCTTGAAAAGCTTGCGTTTTGTTCTCTTTTCTTGCTTACTTGTGTTAGGAGCCTGATTGGAGTGTATACTTACTAGTTCTTCCAAGATTGGTTGTAACCTTGTATGAATTACTGTAGTACCCGCAATTCTCTTTCATTTACTTGTTTCCTTGGTTGGGAATGAAACCAAGAAACCTTAGGAGCTCTTTGGAAACCTTTGAACCCAGTTTTGAGCCAACCCTAGGCCTTGTTTAGGTTTGCATTGCATTCTTAGACTTAAGGTTTCATTTGTGATTTCCTTTGCTTATTTCTTGCTTGATTTTGGGTGTGTGTGTGTGTGTGTGTGTGTGGTTGTGTTTTGGTTAGGTGGTGAGAGCTCAGCTCGAGGCAAGGAGCCGACAAAGGAGTAGCGTGCTCGCAATCTTTATCTCCTAAGTTTGTGAGTGGGTTAAGTTGATTACACCTTTCTAGTAGAATATTATCTAAAGATTTTCATGGTTTGATTTGAAAGTATTTCATGACTTTATTGTATTCTATTTGTGTTTTGATCGGTTTGAAAGAGTTTCTACGATATTGATTTATATATGCAACTCTTGACATTTGAATGAAAGTGTTTATAACTATAATCGTATATTGGAGTTGAAATGATTTATTGAAACTTGGTATGCATTAACATGTTTTTGGCATCAACACTTGTGAAAATTGTTTTCATTCCCAATGTATAATGTGTTGAACAAGGATTGTCTTGATTTGGATACCTACAGGTCTTGAGCATATCCATGGAAGTGGTGGGCTACAGTCTTGATGTTCTTGACAGGGTGGTTTTGATGATGATTTGTTCTTTAGCCCAAACCTACTGCAGTAAGGGGGAACACTCACCACTAGCCTATAGAGGGGGTGTAAGGAGTTCCCTTTGTGGTTTGCTTTTTCGGGAGACGCATAGAAGCCCAGAAGAGGTATTTCACCTAGAATCCTAATCTCACCACATGGGGTCTCAGTGGGCCAACTTTAAGGGTATGAAGACATTGAAGGCTTTGGACTTAATCGCAACAGTGGCTAAGGTCAGAGAAGTTTTCAGGCTAATGGGTTTGAGAATGTTGTTATATTCCGGTTTCTACAAAATCATGATTTCTTGGATTGGATTCTTGAATAGTGAACAATTTGTTTTGTATTTTAAATATCCAAGATATGCGAATTTACATTTTGGAAATCCAATTTTCATGTAGGAGAAATCCTTGAAATGCAGTATTCCTTCACACATTTTAGAAAGATCGGTTTATTGTCCGAGTTTATGATGAAATTTATTTAACACTTTTAAAACTCGTATTATGCCAAATGTTTATTTGTGAATGTTGGGAACTTCATTTGCTCAAATTGGTGTTTATGCTCAACATGAGACTTATGCTCAAATAATTGTTATACACATGATGATATGTTGTGAGGCTTTGAATATACTTGTGAAAACCTATGTTTTAATTTTGAACAAATTTGTTTCACATCCTACATTTTGATATTGTTTTAAATGTTGAAAAGTTTCAACATTATATGTATTATTGCAAAAGCTTGGCTATTGGAAATTTTTGGTTTGTTTTGATTTTCTTTTAGAATTGTGTTAACCCATTCATCGTGTGACTTTGGTTACTGATCCTCTCCCTCCCTTCTAGGCTTTAGCATCTAGTGGTATTGCGGCGAGACCGAGTACTGGGCATTCTTTCATCCATTTTCCCCTATCTTGGAGCATGTATGCATTATATAAAAAACATATATCCACTAGTGTGTTTGACACTCCATATGTATGACTTGTACGTTTATTTATTTTCTTGAAAACCTTGATTGTATCTATTGCTAGTATGTCTCCCTGAACTTTGTTATCAGGTTTAGGGATTATTATTTCCCTTGTGCTATCATTGTGCTCCACACTTTGTATATTCCGTATTTGTGAATTGTTTTCAGCTTTGTGAAATCCCAGGAATGATTAGCCTTGTGGCGACTCGGGGGAGTGAGTGGTGTGTGTCCCTCCTCTGGTTGTCGTGTGTCGATCCTTCTGGACGGGATGTGACAACTATTCTCAAGGAAGCAACTCGTAAAGAAGTTGCAGGGAATAAGAAATTACTTGGTGATGTAATTTTCAACATTAATGAGCTATCTGAGGATGAAGTACTAATTACACATTACAATTTCTACGAAAAGATGAGGAGCAACTCAGTATGTTTTGGGACTTGCGCATTAGCAGGAAGTTACATTTTTGTTGTCTAATTTTAGCAAGCATATCAAATTACCAACCTAATTTGTAAACCATTGTTGAATGAATGTTAGTTTAGGCTTGATGCTTGTGTGTATAGAGGCTCTATGGACCATGACAGAATGTGACTTTTACAAAAATTGTATCTCTATTTCATGTTGCTGCGTTATGACTTCGTGGTGGAGAATTTATAGGGTTATGTATGCTTCTCTATTTGCTCATATGGTGAATGTCACTTGTTTGCTTTGTTATAGTGATTTGTCTGGTAAACCGAGGCTATTTTTTTTGTTGATAAATTAGCTCCACTTTTTTCCCCAAAGAACCATTTAAAATTCATCAGATATTTAAAAATGTATTTTATGCCATTCATTTTTTTTATATAAATTTACCCAAAAAAAAAAAAGAATTTATACTGCAAGTGTATTTTTTTTAGATATCGGTATATAACACCTAAAACATTAAATTTATTATTTTTTAGGTGGTAATTAAATAATTCATTATTTAATCATAGAAAAGTCTCTTTTTGTAGCAGGAAAGCAGGAAATCCAGTAATCAAGGTTTTGGCAGGGCAAGTCCGAAAGGCTAAGAGCCTCTTTTTTTTGTCCTAAGAGCGCATTCATCTCCATAAATAATATAAATAGAATTTAAATTAACTAAATTTAATTAAATCCAGTTATTAGAAACAAAAAATATGACTTCAAAATTCATTTTTTAATATCTAAACACTAAACAATTTTTATCTCATGAAGTTTTTACAATTGCGCACTTTGCATTAAAATTTATTTTTATAGTTAAACTCCCTCGCTCTACATAGGGCTTTTGCACTTGTGATAATTTTATGATGTGTATTTTTATTTATAACACAAATTTTTATAAAATTTTCCTCATATTATTAACCCTAAATTTTTTCAATTAACAACTTAATAAAAATAATACAAGCAAATACTAAATGAATAAACAATATACTTGAAATAGTAACAAAACAATTACAAACAATATTGTGGATACACAATTCTGACAACATTACACACACATTTATATATTCCAAAATCAAACGATTTTTCTTCCTTTAGACTTATTTTCACATAAATACACCTCTTCATATAGATTTTGTTGAGTTATTACATCTATTTATTGAATAAGTGATGATCAAAGGATTCTTACTCAAAAAACCTTTGAGTTCAGTTTGGGACTTTATTCAATATCATCGTGGTTCTAGTATGAATCTGAGGTTTAAATTGATTCATGGGGTCTCAACAAGAGAGTTCCTATTCTATTATTCTATTAATAATAAAACAAGAGTAAATCTGCATTACGTACCAAAAAAAAAAAAAAAAAACCAGATCAAATAAAAAAATAAGGAAGAGAAGATTCAAAACTCCGTTAACGATCAACATAAAGAAAGACCGAGCCAACTTGATTTGGTATTATCTTTCACAAAGAAGAAATTCTGTTTTTTTGTTATTTCGATCCTATATAGAATTTTAAATAAACAAAGTAATTGCAAATAAAACAAAACTTAGCAGAAGAGCAACCCAAAAAAACTAAATGAAAATAATATCTATAAGAGAAACGATAGGGTAAAATAAGTGTAATTATGCAATAATATAGTTCATAACATTTCCGTAACATATTGAAAAAAATCAAAACCACCTAAATTATGTTGTTTCTTTTCAATAAAATTTTGCTAATATACGGTGTTTAGAACTTATTCAATTATTGAAAATCCAAATACTTGATTTCACACATTCCATTTTCCATAGCATATAATTAAAATATAATTTAATAAAAAGTATTTAAAAATATTTTTATTAACATAGCATTTACTCGTATGACCCGACGAATGAATCTTTTAACACGAGATCCGGAGTCTTAAAGCGTTTGATGTTTGAGCAGGTTTAATAACTATATCCAAACAATACACAAATTATTAGCATTTTTTTGTCCCAAAAAAAAAATTTATTTTATAAAATAATAAAATTATTATATTAACTAAAATTGATGTTGAGTGATAATAATAAATAATATAGATAGCAAAGGCAAAGCATGGATCTTCATATATATATATCAGCTTTTAAATTGTATATTTAGATATATGTTTTATTGAATTTAACAATACAAGTTAATCAATTTTTGGAAATTAGTATAAAAATAGTAATAATAAATAAAAATAAATTTGAAACCTACAAAATGGAATTGCTCTATCAAAATCTCTGAAAAAACACTACAAGTTGGGTCCATTGGTGAGTTTTCTCTCTTTACTTAATTTCTTCTAAGTTTATGTTTTCTCTTCTATTATAGGGATTTATCATGTTTTTCCCCTATTTTATATCTAATTTAATATGTTTAATTTTTTGTGTGATTATTTGTTGTGTAAAAATATTTGATATTTGTTGAATAATTGTTGGATATTTGTTAAATATTTGTTTGATTATTTGTTATGAAAATTGTTGTAAAAAACTATTAAATATTTGTTGTGATTTATTGTTATGAAAATTTTGATTATTATTTGTTGAATAATTGATATATTTAATAATTGAATTAAATTGTAAATTTGTGTTAATTTTTTTAATTATATTATTTGTTTCTTTAATGTTGAACTGTTAGTATAGTTAATTGTTAATTAAATAGATATGATAGTTTTTTTTTTACACATAAAATAAATTTTTTAGATGGATGCCTATTTTATAAAATGAAATATTGATTATTATTTATATTTATAAAATTAGTTTTTATATATATATATATATATATATTTTAAATTTAAATTCAACATATCTTAATTTTATTTCTAATTCTACCACCGAGCATTTAAGGGGCACTCAGAAAAGCTATGTTTTTTTTGGGGCTTTTGTGTGTTATTTTATTTAGTAAGCTGGGATGTAATTTTTTTTTATTTAAATTAATATATGCGGATTTTTATTATATGTAATTTGGTATTTGTGTTTATGGGGAATTGTTGAATATTAAATTATATGTTGTTAAGGTCAGTTTAAATTTAATTCATATTATCTTCATAATCGTATTAACTCAAGCAGCTCTAAAGATGTACCAATGTCTAGAATAAGTGTTTTTTTTATAATTGTGGACTAACTTCGTCAATGCATATATACATAATTAATACCTCAACATAAATGTGCTTTTATTTGCACCGGCTAAAGTTTGAATTTATTTTTTTTCTTTTAAATAAAATGGACAAACATGTATGTGTCACTAACGTGCACAATTTTTATTTAAATATTCCACTGCTCTTTTCTATGTATGTACATGTATCCCACCCATTGTCAAATAGCACGTAGGAGACCCTGGTGCCACTGGACTAGAGTGCTTTTGGATTTTGAACAAGGCAACTTAGAGGCCTGATTTGATTTTTTTTCCCCTAGCTCAAAGTGCTTATTTTTATAAAGCAAGTAGTTTTACTAATTTTTAGAAACTAAAATTTACTGCTTCATATAGAAGCATTGAAGCCAATTTGAATCAGTACTTTTTATTTCTAAAATTGTTAATATATACAAACCATTTTTTTCAATTATTGATGAATGTGTTTGGATTTACATACAAAATAAAACAGCAACAGTAAAATTGTGTTTTTCAAACATTCGTTCTATGAAAAACTTGCTTCTAATTTTTTTTTTTTTTAAACACTTAACGTCATCTCTTTAGATAAAAATGATCTTTGAATTTTTTTATTATAAAAAATGTTTCCAAAAAAAGTTATCCGAAACCAAACAAACTTAGTTTAGCAATGAAAGCACGCCACTATGTTTAAATCTTACGTAAAACATTATGAACAAAGATCCCTGGTACACCGGTAATGGGGACTATTACGTTTTTCACATTTATTAAAATAAAAAATAAACTATTGTCATCAACAAAAATAGCACATACTAAAAGAATTCCTTGAATACTTTATAAAAAAAAAACCATGAATCAATTTAAATTGGTCATTAATTAAAAACTGATTAGATAGTATGTTGCAAATAAATGCTTAATTTATGCTTTGTCCAATTCTTTGTATTTGTGGTTTTCTTTGGTTCTTTTTATTTGTTAATTTAACAAATTTATGAAACATTAAATATTATTTGTATAAAGTTATTATTTATATTTAATATATTTATATAACTTCTAATAAATTAAATTCAATTACACATTTTATTAAATTATATTTTAAATAATTATAATCTTAAAAAATTAATATAATTTTTTATAAATTTTAAATTATCAACCATCATTAACCAATTTTCTTTATCCATCCGAATTAGTTAAAATAAATTGAGGGAGAATTACTTAAAAGTGCTTTATAATCAAATGGAGGCTGGTTTAAGTTGTAAAACTGAACTAGTATTCTCTTTCTTCACTACATCAGCAATGACGAACACTCTCCACTCAACTCTATTATTTAATTTTTCAAAAAATTGATTAAAAAGAAGAAGAAGAAAAAAGCCTCCTTCAATTCAAACCACAGAAGCAGCAAAGAAAACTATGGAACCTCGCATATGAATGCCTCATGCAGCCATTTCTTCTCTAATCTCACTCTATTTAAACCCTAGCATTAACTCCTCATCTCCACAACAATGGCCTCCATGTTTGTTAAACAGAAAGAGAGAGAGAGGTTGAAACCTTAAATTAAAGCATTTTAAAAAATAATAGATCAAGTGTAAATATTATTATCACAGTTATTTATTTATTTATTATATTTTTAAAATAATTTAATCACATAAAACACATTGAAAAGCATTTTAAAATGATGTCCTGCATCTAAAATGAAATGAGAATATGAATTAGTTATAAAGAATTGGAAACAAAATTCAGAATCTATGTTTTAATTTAGATAATTGAGTACTTACTGTACTTAAAAAAGTCCTGTAGATGTAATTTATGTATTGGCAATGAGTAATATAAAACTAGATGTTTTCTTAAAAAAAAAATAAAAAAAAGAATAAGATGATTGATGCTTTGATGCTACTTTTATAAAACTATGCAATTTTAGGAAAGAAGCTGGAAATAAAAATTAGAATCGAAATACTTATTCAATTCCAAGATATTCTTTTGTAATTTTAAAATTTCAATGGTTTTTCTTTTCAAAAATTTTAAAATAATCCTGTATATATGCTATTTTTGCATATATTATAAATGATGCAGGGTGAAATGGAGAAGTAAGGTGAGAATACTTATAATCTAGTGGACTTGATTCCATGGTAATTATCAAGGAATCTTGGCATGGTTCATTCTTAGTCATATGTTTATATGTTTATGTTTTTTTATTATGTAATATAGAGATATTTGATAATTACTTTAAACGATTGCAACCTTTATTTTAAAAATCACTAATGTGATGCAGTTAAACTGGTGAGGATAAATCATATTTCGACTTTGTAATAACTACACAAAATCGTGTCCATGGGATCCTCTTTTAAAACTGTTAGAGTATATATAGAACACTACTATAAATGCATAGATAGATATGTGATGGTTATGTTTAATCATCTGCAATCCAAGATGCGCTAGAAATAGATTATGGAGCCCTCAGACCATACCGCAAGCAATGGGAAGCCATCAGCACAAGTTTACGTATAATAGATAAAGTTTATGTAATGCACTTGAAAACCATATTATGGCATCATTTGAAACATATGCCACTTCCCTTCGCCATGCTAACAAATGGTTAGCATCTCATCTTGAAAGCAAGATCACACATCTTTTGCATGTCCAAAGTTCTCCTGATATTTTCAAAAGCAAGCTACTCAAGAATATTATGGGCATATGCCCTCCACTTCATCCGTTCGCTTTTCCTTTGCCAAAGAAGACATGTGAGAGCCTATATATCATTCCTTTTGTTTAGGCTAAATATATATTCCCATCTGGCTAAAGCTTCATGCATGGCAAACTATAGAGGAAAGAAAGAAAAGGAATGTAGTTAAAAGGAGGTCAAGATCATGCTTGGGAGAATCCCACATGAAAAGGACATTGTGCTTGGATATCCATGGTATAACCTTCTTCTAGAGAGCATATGCGATTGTGGTTTGATCTTATATTTCTTTCCTTGACCTTGAGGTTGTGCTATATAAAGCTAGCTTGAGGGGATGCTCACTCAATGTAGAGCTAGGTCAAAACTAAGGATTCAATGTGGGAAACTATTATGTTGAGCATGTCAGTCTTAGGGCTCCTCTCCTTTGGCAGGTGATGTACACAGATATATATATATATATATATATAGAGAGAGAGAGAGAGAGAGAGAGAGAGAGAGAGAGAGAGAGAGAGAGACAGAGAGACAGAGAGAGACAGAGATGATATATAGTGTGGTAAGAAGAGAGAGATTAGTGTTATCAATGATTTACTTGGTTTTGCATGAAGTTTCCTGTGAAGCAACAACATCCCGCCAAAGGAGAGTTGCCCTATGACTGACTAGAGCTTTGGAGCATCATTATCTTGTCTTAGCTCCATGAATTCTTATATATATATATATATATATATATATATATATTCTCTTCTTAGTTTCCTCTATTTTCTCTTAATTCCATCACAAATAAAAAATGGTTCAGTTCAATTTATGACTTGGCGGTTTCATTCGTAATAGATTAAGGGCAACGAAAACAATAGATCACAAGAGATCATCTTTATCTTATGAAAGTAGTTACTATATACAATAACAACATAACGCAGTGTATTAGTGTAGTATATTATATTAAGTTTCTTTCATTCAAGTTTTAGTATAATTTTTCCATCAAATTGTAAATATAATGGGGGAAGTTCTTCTAACTCTGATTACAAGAAGCATGCTTTTTCATGTATGGGTATGTTTAGTTGATCCAATTTGGGAATCGGGATTTCAAAACTTGTTTTATGAGAAATCTTTTGTTTTGTTAAGTTTCTATTTCATGCGATTTGAAAAACCATAATTCTTGCATGGGTTTTCTAATCTTGTTAGTAGAGAGCGTTAGGTTGCCTTTGTTTCTTTTCTCATCTTGTACCTTCGATTTTTTTTGTTCCTTTATAACTTTGGGCTATCTCACCCCCATGCTCTATCTCATTCTAAATGTTCTCCGATGCTCCATTTCCCTGTTTACTATCCGTGGTCCACTCAATCAATTATTGTTCTACTTGCTCACCAACCAATTCCTTACCATCTTTGAATTTTTTTTAAAAGGGCCATAAGTGCATGTTTTTGTGACGCGTTAGTGTGAGTTGTGATATCATCTATGAGTTAATTCCTCCAACGAGGATTCTATCAGGTTGCTAGCAATGCAACAATATAAAAACTTTGTGGTAGTTATTGTGTTATTTTTCCACAAAATTTCAATTAAAATCTCAAGATGTACACGTGAAGACTCCAAAGAGGAGGGCAAGGAATTAAAGAAGAAAAATAGTGGAAGGACACACTATCGGGTTGGTTTCAAAAGGCGGGGCATCATCCTCTTTGGAAATTGAAGAGCAAATAGAGGGAGGACAAGATACTTGGTACGCTCCTGGAGGGTTATGTGCTGACAGACGGGAGGAACCATAAGAAGGGGGAAAAGAAGAAAGAAAAGGCATCAAAGAAGTCAGAAGAAAAGTGAGGCCCTGTTGGAAGAAGGGATGAGGATTGGGATATCTTTCTTGGATCTCATTGGTTACTTTACTTTCTGTTGTTAATAATCTTGAGTTGAATTCTGTTTCCTTACTTGCTTTTGATTTAGTTGTTATTTGATTTTGTATCGGAGAAGATGATCTACTACTTGATTTGTTAAATTACTGTTAACTGCTATTTTGGTGAATTCTAATCAAAATCAGGTTGTGAGCTCTTGATTGGTGTGGATTGTCAATAGAAATTACTGTTGGGTATTCTATTCATAATTTTTTGGTGCTTTCATTGACTTCATTGTGGATTATGGCCGAATATACAAGAATGAAGGAACTCTCTGTGAAAATGGAGGTTGTGCTAGCAGTTTTGGGTGATAAAGAGGAAAAAGGCAAGCTGAAAGATGAGAGGATGGCTATGATTATTGAGCAATCCTTAGCTTCCATGGTAAAATGTGTGGAATCTATACAGAAGCAAGCCACCATGAATTAGTTGGCCCCCTCTACTATTTTGCAGGAATCTTCATCTTCAGAGTCCAGATCTAATCCTCTTGCTTATCTGCTTTCCATAAGGATGGATCTTCCCCGTTTTGACGGTTCAAATGCATTACAATGGATTTATCAAACAGAACATTTCTTTAATTATTATGAAACTTATGATTTTTATAGATTAAAGATTACTTCGGTGGATTTCGATGGACCAGTGATTCCTTGGTTTCAGATGCTCCAAAAATCTGGAATTATTGTGTCATGGAAGAGTTTAACTAAAGCTATCGATGGGACAGTGGTGGATTACTATCATGCTTTCACAGAGCTTGCCAATAGAGTTGAGGGACTCTCTCCTGATGCTTTTCTGGACTTTTTTATCAGTAGTCTGCGACCAAAACTACAACTGGACGTCATTCCTTGGCAACCAGAGACTATCACCGAAGCAGTTACATTGGCTAGATTATATAAAGAAAAGCCTGGTTTTAAGGATCGTTTCAATATGTGTAAGCCGCCAATTATAACCAATATTTCTAGTGCTGCAAAATGACCAATGGGAGGATCTAGCACTTCCACTAGATTAGCACGACCACCAGCTTTGCCTCCAATGGGACCCCCACCCCCTTTAGCATTACCTAGTCCTTCTAGAGTATCTTCTAAACTTCCAGTCTTACCTGCAACTCCAGCTATGCAATCTCAATTTAGGAAAATGTCTTTCGGGAGATGCAATAAAGGAGGACTCAAGGCCTCTGTTATAATTATGACGAAAAGTTTTCTCCTATGCATAAGTGTGTTAACCGACGACTGCTTTTACTACAATGGGATGATGACAATGTAGATTTTCCTGACTTGGAGGTGGAAAATAATTCTGGAAATAATTCATAGATAGCACAAGATTTGTAGAGTTTCTTTCTTCATGTACTGGATAGCAATTTGATTTCTGGGACAATGAGATTTGCAGGTTGTGTTGGTGGGCATTCTGTACAAATACTACTGGATGGTGGGAGTGATGATAGCTTTATCAGTCTGAGAATTGCTATACAATTACCTATTCTACCCACAAAACAATTTAAAGTATTGGTAGGTAATGGCAGTGCCTTATGAGTGAAAGAAATGATTTAGGATCTACAAGTTCAGGTAAAAGGTCACACTTTTACTTTTTCAGTATATCTATTACCTATTGTTGGTGCGGATATTATTTTGGGAGCCAATTGGTTAGCTAAATTAGGGCCACACATTACTGATTACAGCAATATGACATTAGAATTTGTTCACAACACTAAATTTATTACGTTGTAAGGGGAGAGAAAATTGAAGCCTCACATGACTATTGTATCTCAGTTGCACAGACTGTGCTCTACAAATGCCATTGATTCTTGTTATATACTCATAGTCTCTCAGTATATAGAAGTAGATGCAGATTACAATCAACTTTCATCTCAATATAGCTTGTCTATATAGGGAGACCTTACATTACCTGTTGATATGCCAGATAGTATATATGATGCAATTATTATGGAAGTATCATTCAATTTTTTAATTCCTAGCAGCTTACCACCTTTCAAAAATTGTTATCATAGGATCCCCTTATTACCAAATTCTCAGCCAGTAAAGGTGAAGCCTTACTGTTATGCTCATTATCACAAGTCTGAAATTGAACAGATGGTGGAACAGATGCTCAAGGAGGGTTTGATTGAAACAAGTAATAGTTTATTTTCATCACCAGTATTACTTGTTACGAAAAAATATGGCTTATGGTGATTTTGTACAGACTATCAAGCACTTAATGCTATCACCATCAAGGATTCTTTTCTAATACCAAAAGTAGATGAACTGATTGATAAATTGTGGGAAGCTGCTTATTTTTCTAAATTGGATTTAAGATCCGGTTACCATCAAATTCTACTGCATCAGGAAGACAGATATAAGATAGCCTTTCGAATGCATCATGACCATTTGGTCTTTCGAATGCCCTTGCAACTTTCCAAACTCTCATGAATCAGGTTTTCCAATTTGCACTTAGAAAATTTGTATTAGTTTTTTTCGATGACATATTGATATATAGTAAAGACTAGGATTCTCACTTATTGCATTTGGAACAAGTTCTAGCCACTTTATTGCAGCATAAACTATTTGTCAAATTTTCCAAGTGTTAATTTGGAATTCAGAAAGTTAAATATCTTGGCGATGTTGTATCTACTCAAGGTGTAGAGATGAAGGCAACGAAAATTGAGGTGATTGTTTACTAGCCAAAACCAGTTAATTTGAAGCAGTTGAGGGGATATTTGGGCTTGACTGGATACTATCCAAGATTTATAAAACAATATACCGATTTGGCAAGACCACTGACTGAATTATTAAAAAAGAACAATTTTCTTTGGAATGATGCAGCTCAATAGGACTTTACAACTTTGAAGACAGCTATCACAATAGCACCTATTCTGGCTTTACCCAATTTTTCTCAGCCCTTTACACTTGAAACTGATGCATCCAAATTGGGTGTAGGGGCTGTATTAAGCCAAAATAGGCACCCAAGTTCTTTCTTTTCTAAAAAGATGTCCTAGTCTATGCAGAAAAAAAATCAGCCTATACAAGAAAACTCTTTGCAATTATTGAGTGATAAACGCCTAAATGTATGTATTTTATACTTATTTGTTGTGTATGATTTATATATTTTCTTAATGAATCGATGCCCTTTTTGGTCTAAATTGGTTTCTTTCGTATTACAGGTACAAAAGAAGCCTAGGTGAGCTCGACAATGGGATTTGAGAAGAAATCAGCACCGAAAACACCGTTTTAGAGCCCTAATACTATAGCACTAATGTGCAGCCTGTAACACAAAGAGTTGAAGAAAAATGCTAAGTTTGGGATTTCATACGGGCAACCATACCCCCGCGAAGACAATTGTATGCATTACTGTAGCAGGTTAACTGCAACACAGTTATTGTAGTAGTTTATTGTAGCAACTTACGCGATTCTCGACATTTTTTTGGAATCTTCACTGCCTGTATGCCGACCGCATGCCAGGCCGCATGGCATCCTGAGAACACTCTAAAAAGAGGGTTAGGGTATCTTTTGAAGGGTCTTTTTTCTATCTCTTCTCCTCCATCATCTTCTAGTGTTTCAAGGCTGCGGGAAAAGGAAGATTTGAGGGGCAAATCAAATGGAGAAAAAGATCACACTCAAGGAAGATCATCCATGAGTTCGTCGGTGTCTATCCGCTAGATTCCCATCACCATATTCTTCTAGTCAACACTAAGGGGGTTTTCTTTGGTTTTGATCATGCTTGTTATGTATTTTGAGATCTCTTCCTTATTCATGTTGAACTAGACTCCCAAGGTCGCCGGGCATCCGGTGAACCTTGGAACGAACTCGCTTGCATGGATGTTTTGATTTAGATTTATGGTATTTGTGTGGTTTGTGGTTCAAGCTTTGTGTTATTTTATGTGTTGTTTTGTATGAGAACTCTGCGATTTAACTTCTAGGTTGTACTTAGTTGCGTGACCATCGCCCTTGTATTACACTCACTTAGTTTGAAAAGGATATATGTATGAATACACCGTGACCATCGGGTATTATATGCCCCTCCAACCATTAGGGTTAGACCTTAGTTGAGTATCGGCCCTAATTAGAGATTTCCCTATGTGTATTGCAATCGTAAGAGGATTTGGCCAGAAGAGATTCTAAGCCAATACTTATATCGAATTAGGGGTTATCACCGTAACCATCGGGGTAATCTGTTTTAGGATATCTCTTGGCCCAAAACCACCATTGCCTTTGTAATTCTAGCATCCCTCTACCTTTAGTAGTCCTGAGGGGATCCTTGCCCGGAGACCTCGTACTTTCATTGCTATTTGCTTCCTTAGTTTGCTTATATGGTGAGCCTTAGTCCATGTGTTTATAGTTTTCCCTTTGTTATTTTTCTCATCTTTTTTTAATCCTATATTTGGTAGACTAGACAGTGTCATCTAGGGGAAAGTAATAGCAGCTCTTGGGACCCCAGGGAATATGACCTTCTCGTGCTTATGCGAAAGGTATTACTTGACGACCTGTGCACTTGCGGATCTCAATCACTGAGGTTGTGGCTAAATTTAGGCACTATCTCTTGGGGCAGAAATTTGTTATAAAAACTGATCAGCAGGCACTTAAACACTTGTGTACTCAAACAATTCAGACCCATAACAACAGAAATGGCTTCCAAAGTTGCTTGGGTTTGATTTCATAATTGAATACCGTCTAGGAGTTGACAATAAAGTAACGGATGCTCTCTCACGCTGTTTCATGCTAGCCTATTCTACTACTGATTGCTAATTATTATATCAGATCCAGAAATCACAAGCAGATGACCCTATTTTCAGAAATTTAATTTAGCAGCTTCAACAATCTTCGGCTACTCATCCTGATTACACTTGGAAACAAAATCTATTATGGTGGCATGGAAAGATTGCAATTCCTACTCATCCAGAAATTAAACAGACCTTACTTGTATAATTTCATTCTTCCAAACTTAGGGTCACGCTGGATAGCTGAGAACCTATGCTGGACTAGCATTACAATAATTTTGGCTAGGTATGAGGGCAGATGTCAAATAGTTTATTCAGTCTTGTCCAGTCTGTCAAAGAGTAAAGGGAACTAATTCTCACCCTGGTGGTCTTTTGCAGCCCTTACCAGTCCCTCAGCAAATCTGGCAAGATATATCCATGGACTTTATTGTTGGATTGCCCTTATCTAAAGGAAATTTAGTGATCTTTGTGGTGATTGATAGGTTGTTTAAATATGGACACTTTATAGCTCTTTGGGCTGATTTTAATAGTCAGATGGTAGCTGATTCCTTCATTCACAATATAGTCAGATTGCATGGTATCCCTTGATCAATTGTCTCAGACAAAGAACAAGGCTTTCACTAGCAAATTCTAGTAACATTTGTTTGGCAAAATGGGGACTTCCTTAGCTATGTCATATGCTTATCATCTTGAAACGGATGGGCAAAGATAAGCTTTAAATAAATGTAATGAACATTACCTCACATGTTTCATTGTTGATAATCCTAAATCTTGGGTGGAATTATTACCCTGGGCTGAATATTCCTACAATACTACATTTCACACAAGTTTGGGTATGTCACATTTTCAAGCTATTTATGGCCGAGAACCTCCTCCATTACTAGCTTATGTGCAAAGAGAATATGATCCTCTACCTGTATTTGAGTAATTGTTTCACAGAGATAAGATGCTACAACAATCGAGGATTAATTTAGCCAAAGCACAAGATCGGGTGAAGAAATATGCAGATAAGAAACACAAAAAGGTCTCATTTGATATTGGTGAATGGGTTCTTGTCAAGTTGCAACCTTATCGGCAACAATCTATTTTTATGCATAGGAATCATAAGCTCAACATGAAATATTTTGGGCCTTTCCATGTACTGCAAAAATTGGGACCAGTTGCATACAAATTAGCATTACCAGAAGGAGCACGCATTCATCCTATCTTCCACGTTTTTGTGCTAAAAAATTTGTGGGCAATCATGTTACTAATACTGTGCCATTACCTTTGTTTACTGAAAATTCTAGGCCTCTCATTCAGCCGGATTGTCTCTTACAAACTCGGACAATTTTGCGCCATCACAAATCAATGCAACAAGTTTTGGAACATTAGTAGGGTTTACCTTTATCTGAAGATTCTTGGGAGGATCTTTTGCAGTTACAACAGCAATATCCTACATTAGACCTTGGGGGCAAGGTCTCAATTAATGAGGGAGATAATGTTATGCTTCAACATAAAATTTTAGTTAAAATCTCAGGGTGTACACGTGGAGACTTCAGGGAGAAGGACAAGGAATCAAAGAAGACAAATGATGGAAGGACATACTGGTAGGTTGGTTTCAAAAGGAGGGACATAATCCTCTTTAGGAATTGGAAAACAAACAGAGGAAAGACACGTGGACGGGCAGATAGAGAAGATAGCTATACTATCAATGGATGAGATGAAGGCGGGGAGAAGTTTCAGAGACAAGATACTTAGCACGCGCCTGGAGGGGTTATGTGTTGACAGAGGGGAGGAACCATAAGAGCAGGGAAAAGAAGAAGGAAAGGGGGATGAGGACCAGGATTTCTCTCTTGGATCTCCTTGGTTATTTTACTTTCTGTTGTTAATAATGTTGAGTTGAACTCTGTTTCCTTACTTGCTTTTGGTTTAATTGCTATTTGATTTTGTATTGGAGAACATGATCTACTACTTGATTTGTTAGATTCTTGTTGAACCCGTTATTTTGGTGAATTCTAATTAAAATCAGGCTGTGAGCTTTTGATTGGTGTGGATTGTCAGCAGAAATTACTGTTGGATATTCTATTTATAACACACTATAGTAAAATTACTCATTACAACACTGTAGTAATTTACTGTTCATGTATACAGTCTTTTTATAGTCAGCATGCCACCCTTATGACTTAGTGCAAACTCTCGGGAAAATCTATACGGGATCTATACTGGCTCTATACTGGTTGTATGGCACTCATATGCCTTAATGAAAACTCACTGAATGTCTATATGGACTCTCATATGCCCATATGATAACTCGTATGCATCCTGAACAATTTCATATGACCTCTATAAGGGCTCAAGACCCTCCTAAGTCAAATACAATCCTTAAGAGTGTGAATATAACCCCACTTTGTGACCTTGAAGTAGGTAATAACTATAAAGACGATGAGAATGCAAGCATACAATAAAAGACACCAATTTTAGCGTGGAAACCCTTCGAATTGAGGGAAAAACCATGGGACTCCTTAGAGCCTCTTACAAAATTTCCACTATGTCAATTAATGGAGTTTACAAGGATCTCTCTAGCTAACTAGAGGCATACAAACTCAAAGACAAGAGTATTCAAGGGAGAGACCATCAACACTATACGCATACATCATCATCTTCATACAAGATGAATACAATGACATCAAGAAGGATTTATGAAAATCAACTCAAAGGATTTGAAACCTTACTAGCAAGGATGCTCTTTAACCAAGAATGTAGATGAAATCTGGCGCCAATCACCATATGATCTTCTTGCTAAGTTTAGCCCTAATCCTCTTCTCCTTCCTTTTCTTGGGTTCTTTCTTCTCCCACTCTATTGTCTCTCATCCTCTCTCTTTCTCTCTCTCTCTCTCTCTCTCTCTCTCTCTCTCTCTCTCTCTCAATGAATAAGGTTTCATATGAAAACCCAACTTTGCCTTTACCCTTTCCACTAATTGACATAGCTTGTTTTTTTTTTCTTGTTTTCATTATGGAATTGGGTCAAAGCCCTATCTTATTTATCTAGCCCAAATGGGGCTAAAACTCAACATATTCAAACCCTCATCACTCCACACACAACCACAGAGATTTATTTTTAGTGTTGATTAATTAAGTAAGAACCATATATACTTTAATTAATTAAGTATATCTTAGTGGGATATGTCAATTAATTAAGTAATTCTGTTACAAAGTACAAGTAAGAACCATATATATATTAGACACATTATAGCTAATATACTTTAGTTGGCAATCCTTTAGTCAAAATATTTGCAATTATAAATTTTGTACTCATATCTTCAGTTGATATTAGATGATCCCAATCTTTTTTCTAATTACCAAATTCTTAATGTCAAATTGTCAATATGTATACTAGCACGACTGTACTAATTATTGTTTTTGGAGAAGTATATAGCTAAAAATTGTTGCAGTAAATCTTTGATGGTCTATAAATAAAATCAACTATTCTAAACCTGTGGTGTCAGACGGTGTTTTTTGTCAGTCCAGTTGTCGTTTATTTTTTTTATTTTTTATTGTTGTCTTTTGATTCTGTTCCTCATTTCTGGTGAGAGAACTTCTCCTATGTTTTCTATTCATTTTTATTTCAATAAAACTGTGATTTATCTACATTAATTTAAAAAAAAACTATTCTAAACTCAATTATAAAATTCTACAACCAAATCTCTTATGTAGTAGCATCAAGACATGTAATGAACTCAACCTCCACGATGCATGTAGTGACAATGATTACCTTCACGCTTCTCTATGAAATAGCTCCATGGGCAAGAAAGAAATCAAATCCAAAAGTTGATTTTCTATCATTCAACATAGTGAAAATACGTGTATCTAATCACCTTTATGCTTTGTTTGGTTAGGGGTTTTAGAAGGTTTTGTAAAGTAAGGTAAAATAAAGTAATGGGAGGTAAAAGGAGGTTTTGAAACCTTTCCTTGATTGGGGCAAAGTAAGGTAAATGGAGGTTTTGAAACCTTGTTGTGTTTGGTTTGAAGGTAATTGGAAGTAAGGTTTTATAGTAATATTACCAAATTAACCGTATCTTAAAAGACAAAAGTTGTAATTTCATTTACAATTACATGAAACTTTATATGATTCTCTTCTTGTTTACTTAAACATCTCCCTTGATTATTGGTATATTAATTAATATTATTATATTAATTAAAAAATTTTTATAGTTTAAAATTAAATCATATTGGTAGAGACTCTTGACAATTATATGATTTCCATGAATGCTTCACTAAAAGGTGTATCATATATACCAAAAAAATATTTAATGTTTCAATTACAACAATAATTTTACAACATTACATGACCAAAAGTAAAAGAGAAACAAACATCTCATTCTCCACAATTATATATATATATATATATATATTCTTAATATCTCATTCTCCATCCTAAATATTCTTAACATCAACAACAACAACAACAACAACAACAACAAGAACCAAACATCAAAAACAATAACCAAAGAAGTTTCAATAAACACATGCATCATCATCATCATCCCAAACATCAACACACATAATATCCAAAACAAACAAGTCTCATACATGATGACAAGAACAATAACAAAGAAAGTAAGAAAAGGTAATTGTCCCATACATGATGACAAAAACAGTGAAACACTTGCTATTCATCAATCATCAACATCATCTAAATAAGCTCTCATCATCAACCCCAAGATCCATAATCATGAAGCAAACTCCCTCAAATGAAACAAACTTTCATTGCCTGCATCAGAAAATCACAGTGGCAAATGTTAAGCATGATAAGTAAAGATATTCAATGGCAAATACTAAGTAAGATAAATATAGCAAAGACAAAAACATGCATATGTATATATTGAAATATACACAAAATTTTCCACCAATGTTCAATAACTTACCTTTCTTTTTTCTTTTTTTTTTTTTTTTCAATCACATGGTTCTTGATCATAGCCCATTGAAAGAAACAACAACGACTTGCAATGTTCATCCGGGCATCCCATTACAGCTTCCAACATCTTAGGATCTTTCATGAGAAACAAATAAGCTTGGTTTAGAAAAGGTTGTGAGAACCCTTAATTCATTAGTGTAGCCCACACATCAGATGCTTTAATTGAATTCGGGTTTGGACCAAGTTTATTCAAAATTTGGGTGGTCACACCAACATTGTGTTAGATACTTGGACTATTGCAGTTGTTGATTGAGCAATCGCATTTGATACTGAGTCTATCCCTGTAGATAACACAGTAACATCGTCACGTCTATCGGACCTTTTAGCTTTCTTTGACTTGGAAGACCTTGGAGCTTCAGGAGATGCTTCCTCTGCAAACTCAATTTCATTCTCTCCCAAATTTTCTATGTTTGCTGTGTTTTGGGAAACCATGAAATCAATGTCATCAATTGTGTTCCCTGAATGAGGTCCACCAGATCTATTCGTTGAATTTTGAGATATTCTTCTTCTCATTTCTGATGCAGTCTCAGCATGTTGTCCAGTTGCTCTATCTTGTCCATAGAGTTGAACTAACTTGTCATAATTTCTGATGCTTTTATTCATCCACTCAGCAGCTTCTGGTTTGGCCTATAAATATAGCAATGGTAAGAAGATTACATCTTACAATATGAATATTAACTTGCATGACTTGTACTAAAAAATTAATTCACTCACTTCAATTAAATGTTGCCATACTTTAGGCTTAGCTTCCCACATCTCCTTTGTTGGATTCCAAGCGAATCCACTCATCCCATTCTTGAATTCATCATAGCATTTCGTAAATGCTCTTTCATATTCTTCATGCGGTTTTGAGTCCGTTCCTTATCTATTGGTTTATCCGGAAATTTTTGCTTCAATTCATTGACAATATTTTCTAATGCATGTGTCGTGAAGTTGCCACCAATTCTATTTCCCATTGTTTGTTGATGCAAATATGCATCAACTAAAGCATCATCCATATTAAAATTCCATTGACACATGGCATTTCCATCAGTAGCATTTGTGTTAGTCTTTCATCCATAACTGATTACCTTAAAGTATGGATAAAATCTAGGACTGTTGAATATTTCTGAAGGAGTTTCTGTGCCATCAGGTTGTTTCAGAAATTTATCATTTTAAATCCACTATAGATTCTAGCACATTATGAAAATGACGAAAAGTTGTCTCAAGAGATCGCCTGAAAAAAAAAAAAAGATAATTCACGATGCGAAACATTATGACCAAGTAGGTATAGTGTTTTCGAGACCATTTCCTCAACGGTAGCTTGTGGTGTTGGTGTAAGACCTCCTTCTCTTAACATGTCACACAATCCTTGAAAATCTCTAGGACTCATCCGTATCATACTATGACATAAATCACTTGAAAGTAGATGTGATATTAACCCATCTCGTACTCGGTCTGCTTCTAACCGAATTTCACATGGGATTTGGTATGTATTGCGTTCATCCCTAATTCTTGCATACCAACCAATTATGGAAAAAACAACCTCAGCTGCTGCTAAATGATGTAATTGTTGCAATTTTATAAAATGGTAATGCAACGTAGTTAGGGCCATCAGAAGTTTAGCCAACATTTGTTTTTCATCATTCATCTAAACATAACAAATTCATGATAAAAATTAGAATAAAATTTTAGTGGTGATGTTTTGAACATGTGAAAACTAATTTACACCACTGATTGATTAAATGAAGAAAAAAAGTTCAATTTAAACCATCCAAAATAAGAAAAGGAAGACATATAGAATAAAGGAAGAAACGGAAGACATATAGAATTTGGAGATCAGCACGAACAATAAATAATGATTAGTCCAATACTTTATAATTTTTTGAAAGTAAAAAACAAATAAAGATGGAGAGCTGGCAGTAGCTAAGGGATATGCTTTATGGGTTGCTTTATAAAGATGGAGAGCTGGCACGAACATCCAATACTTTATAATTTTTTGAAAGTAAAAAACAAATATTGATTAAATCCAATACTTTATAATTTGGAGATCAGTCATTAAATATTGACTGAGGAATTTATCTATTAACTGATGCTCGGGTATATGCTTTATGTAACTAAGGGATTTCATTTCTCACTTTTGACATATTCATTACCAAGACATTCTGATGCAGGACTTGTTGGAATTTTGAAAATCACAACAACTCTGTTTATCATTCTATGGTAATTTATGTTTTTTGTTACCTTGTTCATTGACAGGCATGATACAACCACTGTGGTGTTTGCTTGATTAGAAAAAAAAAAAAAACAGAAATTGTTGTTTTATCTCAGGGTTCTATGGGTTGCTTGGAATCTTTCTTTTGAGCAATTTGATTTGTTAGCTTGGATGCACCTTGACTGATTTTGTCTAACAAAGGTTTAACAACATAAAAAAGAACTCATGGCACGAGTTATAATCAGCTTCCTTAACCTCACACCTTATTAGGAGTGAGAATGATAAGCACTGGAATCAGGTAATTAATTATAAAGAGGCTTTGGCCTGTATCTAACAACAACACACATTGAGTTATTGTGATCTAAACAGAAAGCAATTAATTATACAGGTATACATGTAAGATATATCATACATCCATCAAGGGTTCGTTGTTGTAAAATTGACTACAAATTTTGTAGCTGTGCTCATTAATCTACATAAACATAGAAAATTCAACTAACCAAAATCCCAACGCCACCCTTAAGTTTGAATGCTGATGCAGTCATAAAACATGTTTGGAGCCACATCCCTTATGAAGAAGCTAGAAAAGGTAAACATAGAAAATTAAGAGCTGACCCTAAGCTAGAAGACCTTTCTATTATCGATGGAATTCGCAACTCCCTTATTAAGTCATATACAAGATAATGTGTATCTGTGTATCCGTTCCCTTATTATCCATAAAGTTCGCAACTCCTTATCCTATCTGTAAACACATGTTCCAGTTTAAACAAATTATAAAAAAAAACAGAGTTTGGTTTCAATTGAAAAAAGCACTAAAGAAACACAAATATGCCAAACATCCATCAGTAAAGAAGAGAATATTATCGTGCCAAGTTTTGCCTCCTGCTAGAACTCAAATAAAACTATCATATCTTTTCACAAACCTTTCAATTAAAATGACCAGAGAAGACAACAATCAAATTCAATTCCATCCACAAACATAAAGAAGTTTGGCTCATCATCTCAAGCACAAACAAAATCACAAGAAACTTAGATCTCAATGAATATCAAGGTTCTTCAAAAAAGAACACAAAAATATAAACAAGAAAGAAAAAAAAACATGAAAAGGATCAAGAGCAATACCAAAAATATAAATCCAAAATCATACTTGTTGGACATTCTAACCAAGAATCAAAGAACCAACCTTCACAAACAAGGAAGAAGATGGTGGCGATTGGGTTCCGATGCTCCTCTAGGGATGCCACAAGAGAAAGAACGAAGAGGGGTCAGAGAAGAGATATGAGGGGCTGGTAGGGTTTTTTTTTTTTTTAACAATTATATGTTGGAATTTTTGTAAATGACCAAGGGTATTTTGGTCAACACAAAATTAATTCTCATCCAAAACCTCCCCAACCCTCCAATTTGGAGGGTTGGAAAATGGGGGTTAGATGGAGGTTTTAAACCTCCATCTAACCCTCTAAACCCTTACCTCCACCTTTACCCCCTCCCCCAAACATGGTTATACCCAAAACCTTACCTTACCCTACCCCCCAAAACCCCCAACCAAACAAAGCATTAAGGAATTTGATCTTCTATATGTGAGCACAAAATTTTTAGTCCCTTTTAGATATTACATGACCTTCTATGTTGCTACTTAATATTTTATACCAAGATTAATTTAATATTTACCCAATGTCCTAACAATAAAGCAATGTTCTGAAACTCGACCGGAGTATGACCCGAGAAGGCTTCCGGGTCATGGGTCAATGGTCGAACCGGGTTGACCCGGTCATACATAATTAAATATAATATATATTTTTATAAGTTTAATCATATATAAATATATAAAATAATATATTATAAATTAATAAAAAATTAAAAAAACAATACAAAAGTTCAACAAACAAAATTAACAAATAGTCTTCTCTATAATTTATAAATATTAACTTAATACTCTAAATAAAGTTTTGAAATTTAAAATTTTAAAGTTTTAAACAATAAACATATAATAAACCTGGGTTGACCCGGTTCGACCTGGCCGAGTCGACCCGTTCACCGGGTACTCGACTGGGTCAACCGGGTCAACTCTTTACCTCGGTTTTTTTATGTAACCCAACCTGGTTATCTGGCTGGGATCAGTTGATTCTGGTTGAATCGGCCAGGTTAACTCGGGTTTTAAAACATTGCAATAAAGCATACATTTGGTCTTGTGCATGTTTTAGCATAAATCAAGCTAGCAATAATAGATGCATATAGAATATTTTATTTCTTCAAGCCCAAAATCTTATTATTATTATTATTATTATTATTATTATTATTATTATTATTATTATTATTATTATTATCTATTTATTTATTAATTAATTTACCTATTTATTTCTTTATCTATCTACTTATTTATTTATCTATTTATTTATTTATCTATCTATTTATCTATCTATGTATGTATATATATATGTATAAATTAATTAATTAATTAATTAATTTATCCATTTAACTATATATTTATTTATATATTTATCTATTTCTTTCTTTATTTATTTTTCTATTTATTTATTATCTATTTATCTTTCTATTTATTTATTTATTTATTTATTTATCAATATATATTTTTCTAATTAATTAATTAATTATTCTTATTTATTATTATTATTATTCTTTTTCTTCTTCTTCTTCTTATTTTATTATTATTATTATTATTATTATTATTATTATTATTATTATTATTATTATTATTATTATTATTCTTTTTATAATTATTCTTCTACTTCTTCTTCTTCTTCTTTATTTATTTATTATTAAGTAATTAATTAAGTTATTATTATTATTATTATTATTATTATTATTATTATTATTATTATTATTATTATTATTCTATTTATTATTATTATTCTACTTACTAATTAACTATTTATTTATTATAATTATTATAATTATTTATTATTTATTCTTATTTATTTATTTATCTCATCTATTTTATTTTATTATTATTCTTCTTCTTCATCTCTTCTTCTTGTTATTCTTCTTCTTCTTCTTTACTTATTTATTTATTTATTTATTATTATTATTATTTATTTATTTATTTATCTATTAATTAATTAATTATTCTTATTTATTATTATTACTATTCTTTTTTCTTTTTGTTCTTCTTATTTATTTATTTTATTTACTATATATTATTCTTGTTTATTTATTTAATATATATTATTTATTTTTTAAATTATTATTATTATTATTATTATTATTATTATTATTATTATTATTATTATTATTATTATTTCTTCTTATTAGTGTTCGTGTTCTTGTTTTTATTATTCGTATTGTTCTTATTCTAACTCTTATTATTATTATTATTATTATTATTATTATTATTATTATTATTATTATTATTATTATTATTAGCTTCAACAACCAAAGCAGGTGTAGATGCAGGCGTTGGAGCCTTGTGAACAGGGTGTGCAACAGTGCAGTAATCTCATTTGGTAATTTTTTGCTTGCAAGGGCGTTGGGTCCTCTGGATTTGTTCCAGTAACCTTTGTAGGTGGAAAATTAGTCTCTCATGTGAAGGTACCGGAATTTCGGTAGCCACTTCTTGTGCAGAAAATTCACCACTCGTACTTATATTTGCCTTATGTTGGCCAGAGCTGTCTCTCCAACACTGAACTACTCATTTAAACCTCTTGCCTGAAGGAGGAGGACCAGGAGTAGGAGGAGGAACGGGGTCCATTTGTTCCCACTGAGTTCCGACTTTGTCTCCTTGCATCCTTGGTGCTGCGAGCGTCTATGAAAGCCTACAGTTTACAGAGCTCGATTAGTTCCTGCTGCAATAATCGATGCATGTCATCGGCATCATGCAGTACGTCGTCCGGGCTAGCAATCGATGACCAAAGGCACACGATTTTCTCGATGAAAGATTCCCAACAAACCAAACACAATAATGTTACATTCCAATCACATTACTAGTTTGTCAATCAAACAAAAATTGCTAATATTCTTGTCAACTTGGGAATCATATTTCGAGCAAGGGCCGTTTGATTGGGGTAATATTAGATTACCCTAGGAATGTGGAGCAGGTAATGTTTTATTACCTTGTTTGGTTATATAGAGTGGGAATATCATATTCCCAGAATGTGATAATTTGGCTAATATTACCGGGGATGTAATCACTAACTCAATAGGTGGTAATCTCACATTCAGGGCAGAATGTGAATTTTTTGCACACTATACCCTTCAAATTTAATAAAATCTCAAAAATATCAACTTTCTTAAAAAAAATTGTTACCTTTTTCGAATGTGGTGATTAGGGGTGAGCAAAAAAAATCTAGATCTGATGATCCAATCTGCTTGCGAAGTTAAATTTTTTTTTTTTAAGTATCTGATCCAAAAAACTGGATCGGGTATTCAATCCAAATTTTTAAGATAAAAATTGGATCAGATTGGGTCGCACAAAAGGAAAACAGGGTACCCGTATCCAATTCGGTTTTTAACATATTCCTATATATTGAGAATTTAATATTATTTTCAAAATGCATAGGCTTAGCTAATTTTTCCATGATAATTTGATTTCAACTTATTTATTTGACTTGTAAAAATATAAATGCAAATAGAAGTTTCCAATAAAACAATTATGAAAATTGAAATATAGAAAATTAGTAAAAAATAAACTGAATGAATATGATCACATATAAACTATATGAAATTTCTAAACATGATGGATAAAGCTTAGAACATGAGTATTTCGAAAGAAAACTCCAACTAAATGCTTGTTAGGTGCTAATTTGAATAATATTAAATACCCCATTTATATCCATCAAATTAGTTACATTTAAAAAAAAAAAAAAAAAACAAAATTTGGTGTGTTCTCTATTTCCTCTTTTTTTTTTTTTTGTTGAAACAATAACTTTGCTTAAAACAAAACACATCTTTATTGAACATGAAATATATTACAAGAAAGTAAATATTCCGAGTTAAGCACAACTTAAATTCAGATTCGGATATCCAATATTATATCTGGTTTAAACCAAATCCAAAAAAACCGGGTGCCGGTTTTGTTTGGTGATAGAATGTCGTTAATTACTTTTATAATGCTTTAGCGGCTTGTTTTGAAACTAGACATATCTATTATATGAAAATATCATCCAAATGTTTGGATAAAGATAAAAATTATTTGAGATTAATTTTTTAAAAATAAAAAGTTAGAGAGAAATTTTATATACAATAAATAAGTTTGAGTTAATTAATATTAATAAAAATTAATTATATTATAATCAAAATTTTATTTTTTAATAAAATTATTAAACAATTTCGATATTTACTTTAAAATAATATGAGCTTCGCTATTTTTGGCACTTATTATATATGGGTGTTTTAGTAAAAAGAATTTATAATGAAAGATTCTTGGTGAATCAAACATGACAATATTACATTTCAACCATATTACTCTTTTATTAACCAAACAAAAATTACACATATTCCCTTTAACATGGCTTGAAAATCATATTCCTAGTACTTGTATTCCAGCAGTATTTTAATATTCCATGAACCCCTAAAAGTCATGAAACTTTCTATACTAAATATAGGATAATAATGACAAATCTCCTAATATACTTATACAATTGTACAATCCTTTATTCTCCCTCAAGCTAGAGAATAGATATCTTCCTTTCCCAATTTGGAAATAATTTCATGGAAAATTGCATTGTTAAGTCCTCTACTTAAAACATCCACCAAGTTTTTCCTCCGAAGACGCATAAAGCATGCGGACCAATCCTCTTCCAGTTTTCTTTGATGAAGCGTTTTTGTACTGTCATATTATACATGATTATGGGCATGCTAATAGCTGATTTATTATTACAATACAGCTTCATAGGTCCTTTCCATGTAATTTTTAAATCATTTAGGATGATCTTGAGCTACAATAATTCACACGATCCTTAAGCCATTGCATTCCTCAATTCCTTTTTTGATAATGTCTCAGATAAAATGTTTGGGATAGAAATAACATTCATGCTTACATTAAAATTTCTATGAAAAGATGAATTTTTAAGGGACACATAGTGAGATATAGGAAATAATGATCTCTCTAGTGTACTTTCTGTTGTTGATCCTAGTAGTGACAGGAAGGCTAAGACCATTTTGTTGTGCTTCAATAGATTATGTACATAAGAGAGGATCGGAAGTTATCATGTTTTCATTTTTAGAGTTTGAGTTGGCTTCTTATAAGACTTGTGTCAGGTTTGGAAGAGCTGATCTTCTTGAATATTTTGGAGGAAATTTCGTAGTTGTAAATCTTGACAGAGGTTTGAGTATTTTCTAGGACTGAGATAGACAGTTTCATTTAAGTTTGGCTTGCCGCTCAATTGAAGTGGTTTGTTGTTAAGTAGACAAATTAAATATAGTGCCGATTGTTGATAAAAAAAGGCCTGACATCACAGAAGTCCTTATCTATCATACGTGAAATCTCCACTTGAAGATAAGACTCCATGAAGTATGGTTTGCTTTCAGCAAATGGCACATATGTAGAAGTGTAGAATTTTTTAGAGGGAGGATGATAACTGTTTTACCTTTCTGTGCGGAAGAATAACCAGGAAGCACATTCTTGAGTGCTATGGGGTCTAATTTCTCTCTCTATGTTGGTTATGAAGATAGACATTGGAGGTACACCTAAAGATTTTAGGAATGAGACTAGTGTGTTTGGAGGGAGGTAATAAACATTGTTGGAATGAAAATTATTGTTAATAGTAGTTTATACCTATATTTGGATGCACTACTATTAGGATGGAGATGGAATGTGTAGGTAAAAAACATTGGTACTGTAGAAACATATGCATTCCCCAAAATTGAGACGAATGGAACTTTTTGGGGGAGAAATGAATAGTATTAACCTTTGAAATAACACTTTTGCTTCTCTGAATATTTAATTAAATAAAACTTATAAAATTAAATAATTAACTATAATAATTAAATTAAATAATAATTAAAATAAAAATTATTATATATAATTGCAATAATAAAAGTAAAATGATATTTTTGTTAATTAAACTAATAATTAATTAAAATGAGATATTTAATGTGAATATTTAATTATAATAATTATTTTAATAATAATATTCAAAATATTCTTTAGATAAAAAATTTATTTATCATTAATCGGATTTTTGTGTATCAAGTGTATAAAAGTAATTTTGTTACATTCCCCTCTTAAATTTTTTCCATTCCCAATGAAATATTTCTCCAACCAAATACAATTTTCATTCTTATTCCTATTACTACAGTGTTATTACCATTACCATTACCATTACCATTCTTATTTCCCTTCCATTCCCATTCCGTATACTAAACGCACCCTTGATATTTTGAAATGTGGATTGAATTTGGCTAGAGCCTCCATAGGATTTTTTTTTTTTTTATTCTAATATTGTGAGGGTAGTCTCTTTTTTAGTTATGTGACAGCAAGGACAACTTCTTCCCAATAGAATTTAGGACATTCACAATGCTTCAATGGTGTTAATTGTTACGTACAAGTCTATTTTTCTTTTGTGCTAACCCATTTATTGTGGTATGTCACTATGTGATAATTCATGAATAGTAACCTCTTCTTAGAAGTGCGGTGAAAAAGTTTGGTTGAAGTAATCTCTTGCATTATTAGACCTAAAGTTCCTAATTTTTACCCAAAATTAGTTTTGAACCATGGAGTGAAAAATGGGGACAACTGAACTGACATCAGACTTCCACTTGAGCTAAAAATATTTATATAACTCTTGTACAGTCATTAATTAGAGTAACCAATTATCCAACCCTTCTAAAATTTGGAATTGTGGATGGGCCTCAAATGTCATTGTAAATAAAACAAATGGTTCACAAGTATATTTTTCTAGTTCACAAATATCACATGGAACTCTGAAATATCTAATTCTTTAAACAAAATGGGAAACATTACATTTAAGACTTGAAAATATGCACGACCTATTTGAAAATGTTGAAGCCAAATAGTATCTTTATTAGAGTTACCTAAAAAGACATGGATAAATTATTCATGACTCTCTTTGTGTACTTAGATATTTCAAGATAGTAAAGCCTGTTTCTTTCCTTAACAAGTCCAATCTTCCTTGCTGAACCTTAGTGCTGAAACACACGGTAAGAAGGGTGAAATAATGAATGGCATTGGAGGCCTTCTGTGAGTTTTTGAATTGAAACAAGATTTGCTGGCAATGTTGGTACATAAAGAACATCTTCATGGATGATATCTCATAATCCTAGAACAGTAGTTTTGGGGTCCTTTGCTACTTCACTTTTCCTATTACTTGGACAAGGAGTATATGCACTGAAGTGTTGGGAAGTGTGTGGTCATATAGTCAAGACCATTGAGTCAATTATTCAAGAGTTGATAAAACATTTATTTAGGGCATGTAATCTAAAAGAAAATTAAGACATACCAGAGAGTATCAATGAACATGCAACTGAAGGTTTTTCAAGAGATACTATCAATTCTCTTAGTTTTTTAATCTCCTCTCCATTGAGTCTAGAAATATTTGAGACTGTTAACATGATGAAAGACAGAGAGAAGAAAAAATAGATGAAGGCCCTGGAAAAGAAATAGAGTGTGGCAATGAAGGTTGCATGAAACCCAGAAGTAGAACCTCATGTGGAGAGAAAAAACAAAAAAACAAAGTGTAGTCGCAAAAACTAGAGAAGAAGAAAATTATTATTTCTTCCTAATTTCTGATTGGATAATGCATCACAATTTATACACAATTCTAAGATACAAAACATGAAATAACTAATTACCATAAATCAGGGAGCTCTAGCACATACCATTCACCTCTTCTTTGATCATGTTACTTATTTGTCACCATTTGTGTTCTTTTTCTTTTTTCTTTTTATTATTTTTTGTTTTCAAAAAGCATTGATCTTATTTCATTCCGTCATTATTAATTGTTTACCATTACACTACTAGCTTGCTTGTTTTCAAGAATCGTACTTGTAACAACCATTTAAAATGTCTACATTTTTTTTTATGAAAAAGTGGATAAACCACATTTATTATTAATAAGAAAAGAGCAAACAAAGAGAAAAAGAACAACAAAGGCAACCTCCACTAGAAGTGGAAGAAGACCAAGATAACAAAAGCACACAAATTGAGGGAACACGATAAACACTTCCAGAGGCGGAAAGCCGGAAGTGGAAACTGTGGCAGGACTAGATCACCTCTTAATCTAGTTTCAACTCACCGGTGAAGCTCCCATTAGTACTATTGGCACAGGGTCTCAAAGCCTCCAAACTGTGCGAAACACCAAAAAAGGCGTTTTCCAAATTCCCCTTTTTACCTCCAGGGGCTTTCGAAGACTCTCCTTGTGTCAACATATGTTTGCTAGATCGAATTACCTCACTATGCTTCACGGGCTTTGCAAGAAGCCCAACTCCTTCAACTTTGATAACATCTTGAAGGCTTATAATGGGCTGAGATTCGGTGGATTCTTTGGTCCTAACCACAGCAATAAGATTGCGCCCATGAATTGCCATGTTAAGGAGTGAAGGACCGCTACTGGGCTTATGAGAAAAGGCCGGCTCAACAACAGCATGAGCAGCAGAAAAATCAAACTTGTCATGATGGGAAGATCATGGGGATCCATATCATTATCCATCAGCATGCCAAACTCTTTGGAGCAATGTAGTGTACATGGCGGCATCATCACCGTGCAATCTTCAAGTGGGTTGCGGATTCCATGCAACCCATGTGAAGCTTCACGTGGGTTGCGGTTTCCTTGCACCTCCATCACCGTGGCGACATCACCACCATGCATCTTATTCAATGTGCCCCTCAACCCCGAAGACAAAGCCGTATGATCCAAACGGCTCTCGACACATCTAAACTCAGAGACGTGCCCAATGAGGCTATTGTACCTTGTCACTGTCATTGAGCATCATCCATGAACTATTGGACACTCCAATGTTAGACCGTACATCTGTGGTGAACCAACGGTCCAATGTGGTTCCATCTTTGTTGAGCACCTTTCTCTGTCGTTGTGATGGGAGTCCCCCTTTACCGTCACCAAAGCGGTGATTGGACCATCTATGACCAAAGTATACTACATTTCATGCCATTCCTTGTAATCACGGCCATTAGAACGGAGTTGATCTTCACCGTCCTCGGCCTAGAAGCCGATGGACGCCCCACCTGGGTCTGATTGTGGTTGTTATTCGCTTCAATGACAATCATAAGAGCATGCCGTCCATCTTCGCAGCGGGAGTTCAACTCCACCGCATGAAGGAGGATCTCCATCTTCAGTCACTCTAAACCGCCACCACCGAAGAACAATGTCGTCTTCAGCTGCTCAACACCCCTCCCACAGTGGGAGGCTTTCTCCACCGCTAACAGGCCATCATTAGATGAGCCATCAAATGCCGGACGTCCATTACTTGCAGAACTTCCACCAACACCAAAGCAGGAGCTAGGCTCCACTGCCAATAACCTCACCACCAGTTGTGCATCAACATGGGTATCCTTGCCACATGTACAACTTGCTGCTCAACCGACCCCATGACAGGTGACAACCTTCCGTTCAAAAGCTCATGGTTTGTATGGAAGGGAGTGGCACCACCACCCATTGTCGGGGGGTTCTGTTGGGGACAAAGCAATGAAGAAACAAGAAAAAATCAGGGTGTTTGATGAAATGTCCAGTTCAAATGCAGGTGTTTGATAAAATGCCAAGAAGAACCAGTTTCATATATTCAAAGTAAAAAGATCAGAGATAAAAAGTGGACCAAGTTTTAGTGCTTCTCTAGCCAATCATATTCCAGTCTTCTTCACTATTTAAATAAAAAAGTAATACAGACAACCCAACACCAACCAATATACCCATTGGCTGTTAACACAAACAAACACCTGATTGGTCACACTAAAAATTAACATGATCTAGCATTGGTTGGTTGCTAACAAAGAGAGATATGGCTAATATTAAAACCATTTCTTTCTCAAAACCCAGCAGATATAACTAACACCAAAAGTACAAGCTTCACCATACTACTTAGTTGACCTCTATGCTTCGTCCTAATTAAATACAGCATTAATCACCAATGCCATGCTCACCATCCTTGTACTCCACTATTCCCCATGCTTAGACGTGAATAGCAGCATGAAGACGGTAACCCGTCATGCCTTCATCATCTTCGGCCTTGCCTCACCATGCTTAGCTTCTGTACGCACTTCAGGCATACCTTCAACACCCCCTTGTGATTGAAGTGTGGTTACTCCAATTGAACTTCTCAGTATACAATGTCTCTCGAGTGGCAATGGCTTAGTAAAGAGATCTACTAGTTGATCTCTTGTGGAATAATGATGCACAGAGATTACTCCTTCAGTAATTAGTCCTCGAATGAAATAGAAACGCACATCAATGTGCTTTGTCCTCCCATGATGAGTAGGATTTCTTGCAACTGCAATCGCAGACTGATTATCACACCATAACTTCGTTGCACTACTGAACATAACCCCACAATCTTGTAATATTCTTCTAAGCCAAACAATTTGGCATGCTGCTGAGGTTGCAACAATATACTCAGCTTCCATTGTGGATAACGCCACTATCTCTTGCTTCTTTGAACTCCAAGAGATTGGACTTGAATTGAGAGTGAACATCATGCCTGTTGTACCCTTTTGGTCTGATTTACAGCCACCCCAATCACTGTCTAAATATGTTTCTAGAACTTCCTCATCACCACGTGAAAACCATGGTCCATGCTTCACAGTCCTAGCCAAGTACCTCACTACTCTTTTGGCAGTTGAGAAGTGATCCTTGCTGGAAGAATTCAAGTATCTTGATAGATAATTCACAGCATAACATATGTCCGGTCTGGTGTGAGCTAGATATATCAACTTCCCCACTAAGCTTCTGTACAACCTTGGATCATTGAAAGCCTCTGTATCTTCATTCTTTTGTCTATCATCCACTCCCATAGGTGTTAGCATTGGTTTGCACTGCTTCATATTAAGTTGATGCAGCAAATTCTCAACATAATTCTTCTACAGGACAAAGATTCCATCATATCTTTACTTTACCTCAAGTCCAAGGAAGTAACTCATGATTCCTAGATCTGACATCTCAAATGTCTCCTTTATCTCACCTTTGAATTGATCAATGAGTGCAGTAGATGAGCTGGTATAAATAATGTCACCAACATATAAACTTATTAATAAGCTTTCACCATTCTCTTACACTTTCCTATACAATGTGTGCTCACATTCACTTCTCATGTAACCATGCTCCCTGAAGTGTTGATCAATTCACCCATACCACACACGAGGCGCTTGTTTTAACCCATACAAGGCTTTCTTCAGTCGATAGACTAGATATTAACTGCCTTGAACTTCATAGCCTTTGGGTTAGACAACATATACTTCTTCTTGTATCTCCCTGTTGAGGATTGCCATCCTGACATCAAAGTGATACACAGGGCACCAACCAAGCCTTCCGTCTCACCACTTGACCTTCAGCATTGCTAGTGCTAATACAAGCCTCACAGTTTCTAAACGAGAGAAGGGGAGAATACCTCTTCATAATCAATGCCGAATTTATGAGAATATCCCTTAGCCACCAACCTGGCCTTCTATCTCACCACTTGACCTTCAGCATTGCATTTTGTCTTATAGATCCAATTAAGACCCACAGCATGCTTGCCTTCAGGTAGATTACATAATTCCCATGTATTGTTACTCACAATTGATGCCATCTCTGCATCCATAGCTTCTTTCCATTCCTTGACCTTCACTGCCTCCTTGAACTCCACTGGTTCAGCAACATGCAATGCTAGAGTGCAGGTGTTGTATATCTCTGTTAGGGATCGAGCTCTTCTTATAGGTGACTCTTCTGTGATTATACCTGATGGTCTTGATCCGATAGGACTTGCTGTTATGACTCCTAGCCCTCCTTCATCTTCTTTTCCTCTAGTAGTGTTCTTTTCAACAGTATCAAGGTCTCCTATGACTTCTTCAACTGATATCTCTGGAGCACCTTGACTGCCAACCCCCCACTCCCATCGAGAGCCTTCATGAAACACCACGTCTTTACTCTCAATGACCATACAATTGGATGGATTATAGAGCTTGTATGCCTTGGACTATGAGCAGTAACCAATAAGTATGCATTTCATTGATTTGTTGTCAAGCTTTAGATGTTTGTGTGAAGGAATGAGAGCAAATGCAACACACCCGAACGCCCTGAGATAACATACATTCGGTTTTACCCCATGCCATACCTCATAAGGTGTCTTCTCATCTAGTGCTTGAGTCGGTAACCTATTGATTAAGTGCACAGCCGTTAAGGTTGCTTCTCCCCAAAACCTCTTTGGCAATTAACCACTCTTCAGCTGCCCTCTTGCCATCTCAACTATGGCCCAGTTCTTGTGCTCTACCACACCATTTTGCTGTAGTGTGTATGGAGTTGAGAACTCCCACTTGATCCTAAGCCTCACACAGGAGTCTTGGAATTCATGTGAAGAGAACTCTCCTCCATGATCGCTTCTAATCACCTTGAGTTTCTTTCCAATTTGCCTTTCCACTAGAGCATGAAAGCTTTGAAACTTCTTGAAGGCTTCTGATTTCTCTTTTAGAAAGAAAACCCAGCTTCACCTATTATAATCATCGATTAATAAATAAAAATACCTGTTTCCACCCAGGGATTCTTCACTCATAGGGCCACACAGATCCATGTGGACTAGTTGGAGACGTGTACTCGCTCTCCTTGAAGCTCCGCTAGAAAAGCTTCTCCTAGCCTGCTTCACTATCGCACAGTCTTAACATTCCACTGCATGTCTTAGTATTGGTATGCCTCTCACCACCTGTTTGTGAGATAGAGACATCAGGCTTCTATAATTCAAATGCCCATAGCATAGGTGCCACAACTCTTCAGTTGTCTGACTTCTAACAGCCACATTAAACACTCTCTACTTGTAATGTCTAAGGGGAACATATTATTCTTCAACCTTGTGATTACTATGGCATCACTGCTTGCATGATTGTTCCTAATGATACACTTAGTACCCTTGAACATCACTGAGTACCCTTTAGTGAGTAACTGGCCCACACTGAGTAAGTTGTGTGCTAGGCCCGGTACAAACTGCACACCTTGTAGCTTCTTCTGATCTCCAGCATGTGTATGCACAGTTATGGTTCCAATTCCATGCACCTTCATCTCTTTGTTGTCTTTAAGTCTAACACTGACTTGCAATGACTCATCCAAGCTGCTAAACAAAGTCTTGTCCCCTGTCATGTGATTCGAACACCCTAAATCAACTAGCCACATTGAATTTGAATGAGATTCAGTGGAACTACTTGCCATGAATATATTCTCAGTATCCTCATCTTTAGCTACTAAGCCAGTGCTTTTCTCTGGTTGCTTCTCCTTGGCCCTACACTCAGCCTTCACATGTCCGAATCTCTTGCACTGAAAACACTGAATATGATTCTTGTTTTCAGTACCTCTACCTCAACCACTCCTCTTCTTTTCCCACTGATGAAGGATCTCCCACGACCTCTGCCATCACCCCCAAGAGATCCCTGAGTGTCCTTCTTTGCTGTGGCCGGTGCTTGTGGATTCGCTTTTCACATGAAGTGTTTTCTGTCTTCATAAAGGTACAATTCACTCTGACTTCATGAGCTTGTAGCATTCCACAAAAGTCATCAAGTGTGAGTTTTGCTATCTCCTTTGACTCTTCTATCGCCACAGCTGCCCAATCAAACTTTGGTGCTAGGCTTCGAAGGACTTTGGAGACCACTTCAGACTCCGCCAGCTTATGACCGAGTGCCTTCACTTGATTGACAATAGTGATAATTCTAGATATGTATTCCTGAATAGCTTCATCATCTCCCATCTGTAAGGTCTCAAAGCTGTGCCGAAGAGCTTGTATTCTCAATGACAAAACGTTAGATGTACCTTGGCATTGCTTCCGTTGGATCTCCCATGCTTCATGTGCTATCTTCGCCTCGGCAATGCGATGCAAGTTAGGACTGTCCACAGCCTATTGAATTAAACACATGGCCTTCGCATTATTTCTTGTTCTCCCTCTCCACTGCTTCCTCCTTCAACTCAGCTACACCCTTCTCTCCTAGATCCCATAATTCCAAGGATCTAAACACAGTTTTCATGCGGAGACTCCATCTACCATACTCTTGTCCCGTGAACACCAGAACTGAAGATTGAAAAAGGGTCACCGGTGAGTTGCTGGTCATTATCTTCAACCTCCAAGCTTTGATACCAGATTGTTGGGGACAAACCAATGAAGAAACAAGAAAAAATCAGGGTGTTTAATAAAATACCCAGTTCAAATGCAGGTGTTTGATAAAATGCCAAGAAAAACCAGTTTCATATATTCAAAGTAAAAAGATCAGAGATAAAAAGTGGACCAAGTTTTAGTGCTTCTCTAGCCAATCACATTATAGTCTTCTTCACTATTTAAATAAAAAATTAATACAAACAGCCCAACACCAACCAACATACCCATTGGTTGTTAACACAAACAAACACCTGATTAGTCACACTAAAGATTAACATGATCTGGCATTGGTTGGTTGCTAACAAAGAAAGATATGGCTAATATTAAAACCATTTCTTTCTCAAAACCCAACAGATATAACTCACACCAAAAGTACAAGCTTCACCATACTACTTGGTTGACCTCCATGCGTCGTCCTAATTAAATACAGCATTAATGACCAGTGCCATGCTCACCATCCTTGTACTCTGCTATTCTCCATGCTTAGATGTGAACAACAGCATGAAGATGGTAACCCATCATGCTTTCATCATCTTCAGCCTTGTCTCACCATGCTTAGCTTTTGTACGCACTTCAGTCATACCTTTAACAGATTCTTCCTATTCTACAGTTTGGAATGATCATGTCGAGGCTGATCCTTTTAGGAGACAGCGCTCTCCACTACACAGATCACCCCCCCAATCATCCTCCATCAACTGTTTTCCCTTCATCTCCCAAGTAAACTCGTGGATGTAGCGATGGTTGCTTGTCAGAGTAAGGGGATGATGGTTCTTCAAAACCTAGCTCAGAGGCTGCGAAAAACCTTGAGCTTATCTCACTTGGTTCACGCACTCTTCTCCACTACCTGAGAAGGACAACGGCTTATAGATGGCTCTCCGTCTGCCGTGAACACTAATCTCATGTTCGATAAAGTCTGAGAAGAATACTGGTTAAAACCAACACCACAACCGAGCTTGTCGACCTTGAAAGCATCATCATCCTCCTTGATGAAGCCGAGAGGAGTCCGGTCTTCCTTCTCCTAGTCCATGCTTCAGAGATTATCATAAATAATGTTTGAGATTATTAAAGAGAGAGAAAGAGAGAAGAAACTTACCAAAACCATCCACAAGCAAAGTTGGAGTTAAGCTTTTTATATAGGGGAAAAAGAATAAATTAACACATTATTGTAAATTGGAAGAGTTCAAATGTAAACCATAGAATTGAGTCAGGGAGAAGAGTTTTCTGCAATCTCATATCTTTATAAATTTTATTGAGGTTGAGAAATATAAATAGTAGCAACTATTTCTTGTGTAGTAGAATATATCATTTTCTACTACAATAGATCGACCGGCACCTTTATAAAGAGTACTTGAGTTAATTTGAGGCACATATCATGTTACTTGAAAGAAATTCACCATTTACATGAAGTGTTGTGGCTTGATATTTATTTCCTTTTGGCACTATGAGAAGGCCCATAGGAAGTTCTACGTATTGGCAATGATCAAGGATATACCCTTTTCCATTGGGTGAAGTGCCAAGAAGAAAATATGAAAAATGAAGGATGTGCATTAGGCAATCACAGATGGACATTGTAATTACTACTTGGGACTCCTATGTTTAATCAAGAATTTATTAATGAAAGAAAAATAACTATTTAAATCAAAATTTTCCCTTCTAAACCCAGTCATGATGCTTGTTATAAAAAATATATTATGGCTCCTATGTTGTTGGAACAGATATATTTTCTGTAAACAGGACTGAGATTGTTCTTGGAATTTATGATCAAGTTACACCTACTTTCTTTGTTCTTTAGATTTTCACTAGACCAAGTTTTGATATAGTTTGAAACTTCATTTAGCAATTGGTTCACAAAGCAAAATGAGGTGGATAGAAATACTTGCAAAATGCTGCCTGGCCATAAACCTAGCATGAATTTAAAGAGGAATACCAATTTTCTTATTGTATATAATAATAGGTTACTTAGGTTGAGGAACTTATTTGGTTAATATACACTTGTTACTTGGAAGGTTGATCTGGTGGTCCTTGGCCATATCTTTTTGTAATCACCTATTTTTTTTTTTTTGTTTAATAAAAAAAAGATCACATCATACTTTTTAATTAGGGTTATAATTTAACTCACTCCATCAACAAAATTTATTAATATTTGGCTTTTAAAAATTTATTAGAAAAATAAATATTTGGTATTTATGAACAATGTTTTGGTAAATATTTAGAAATTAATTACAATATTTTAGAGGTGCTTAAATATAAATTTTTGATACATGATTATAATTTAATTATATTTATAAGCATAATATCTAGTAAACTAAAGATATTAGAGCACTCGTATTTTTAACGTTTACGCCAAATTTTCCCTTCTACTTGTTTCAAGATATCGAATAAAAATAGCATTTTGTAAAATAAAGAGTGAAATTAGCAATGCTACCAGAAAATACATCATTTATAAATTATTTCCAATTTTGTATTTGCTTTTTTATTTATACATCTTTATTAAAATGATGTATAAATATAATAATTCAACATACATATGATAAATGTATAATTATGTAAAAAATAAATATGTATAATAGTGAAAAGTGAAATCTAGTAGTTAATTACAATGTTATCAGAACCGGGCTGGACTGGCGGTCCGACCAGTTGAACCAGTGAACCGGTGCTGGAACCGGTCTGGTTCTTTAGTTGGACCGGACATGCAGTTGAACCGGTAAAAACCGGTGTGAACCAGTGGTTTTTTAAATAAATGGTGAACCGACCGGTTTTATATGAATCGGCCGGTTTGTATTAAAAGATATAACATTACCGTTATGCTCTCAATAAGTTTGAGTTGAACCGTATTGATCTAGGGTCATTTTTGTAATTTTAATGCTATTATTTATTTTTCTCTCTATTTCACGAGTTTCTTTTCTTCTGAAGTTTTTTTGCTTCCATTCTAATTTCTAAACCCTATTATTCATTTTAAGCTTATTTGTTGTATTAATTTTTTTTTGTTGTAATTAATAATTATAATATATTTTTTCCAATTAATTATATTAAATTAAATTATTTAAAATATTTAAATTGATTCGACATTGACCTAATTGACCAGGTGGTTGAATCGATAACTCGGTCACCTGGAACCTTGACCGGTTCAACGCCCGGTCCGGTTCTAATAACATTGGTTAATTATATTATGAAAAACCAGATATACTTTAATTTCAAAATTTTATGAGGGTTGTCAAAAAAAAATTATAAGGGTATAATTCACTGCCTTCCCCTTCATCTCATTGGCAAGAACATGAGTGCCTCTCTACTGCTTGATTGGCACTTGATTCCTTTCCCTTGTCAGACTCTCCGCATGATAGACAAACCTCTCGAGGTCTTTACAAAATGACAGAAAGGGTAATTGGCTGTTTGTGATGAGGATGATTGATTTCCTCATCCCAAAGCTGAAGGCCGCTTCGTTCTAAAGGATGACTTGAGGCCCGCAACGAACCAGGATGGAGAGGAAAGACTTATGGGGTTTGCTCGGCTGTGGAATCGCTACTAGCTAACGAATCAGACGTAGTAGCTCCACCGATACTGTCCAAGTCCAAGTGTGGAGTGGTAGGTTCCATATTAGCATTACTTGTCCTCTCCCTGAAGCTGCACCAACCGAGCCGACATCCACCGTCCATGGGGAGATGTAGAAGACGCATGGACCTAATTTCAAAGGTAAGCTAATCTCTTTAATCTTGTTGGCCTTAATCGCTTCCTCTTCACTACTAAGAGAAGCTAAAAACGAGTTTTCCCGGAATTCATAAATGATGTCAACCCTCGGCGTGTTTAAGGCTCCTGATAGAAATTACAGTAATATCTCATCATTTGTCTGGCCGGAGATAACGTCAAGACCAACAATCTTAGAAAGTTCTTTTCTCAGTTTAGAGGTCTCCTACATTGAAGAGATAGACAGAGAAGGAAGGAATGGATGAGTGCGGTCCACAGCTGGAAAGATCTCCTTTCTTGCCACACTTGGATCACTATCTTTCGCCTTTGGACGGGCGCACCTATTGCGCGGTGGTGACGGCATCTCCACCCTATAGTTGACTGCCATATGACTCCATCACAACGCTTGCAAGTTAAAAGGTGACAACATTATGAAGTTTTGTGACCAATTAACTTTTTCTTTTCTTTTGTTTTTGGAATTGTAATTTTTTTTTAAAAAAAATATGGAACTGTGCGAGTTTATTATATTGACTAAAGTTAATATAACCCTACGTCCAAATGAAAGGTCTAGGATTTGAGGCTTTTTTTATTTTCAAGAATCAATCCCCAGCTCAGGGGTTCATTTTAGGAAACAATTCTTAACTTAGGGGTGGAAGTGAGTTTTAATAGATTTCAGTTCACTTCTAAAATCCTTTTTCATTCTCATTTTTTAACGAATGAATATAAAAAATTCTAGAAATAATATTACTTTTTTTTACTTTAAGGAGGTAACACTTTGTAAGTAGAGGCGTGAATATATGATTTTTTTTAATTTCAAATTTGCTCCGGCTTGGGGTTAATTTTGGTTTAAATGCGTTTTTTCATTCATTGATCAACAAAATTGGATTGTGTCACAAGTAAATCCATCAATTGGTCAAATGGCGACGGGGTACTCTCCTTGTAGAAGTGGACATGTCACCCTTTTTTTTTTTTGAAAGGACATGTCACACATTTGTATAATTATATGTGTGTGTGTGTGTTTGTGTGTGTGTGTGTATACGAAGTAGTAGAGGGGTTAGATGTGTCTGACTATGACTAACTTGACCGTGCCTTTCATGACAACATAACCAGCATCTATTACATGTAAATTTTTGAGGAGGTCACTGTGTTTTGATCAGTTTTCACTTTGGTCACTTTGTTTCAATTTATATCAAAGTGGTCATAAAAAATCTATTTAATTTCATTGAGAGGTCACTGTTGGATTTCTAGTCAATCTTATCTAATGTGGCAGCTGGAGGTGCCACATCACATTAAAATAAACAACTTTTAATGCCCAGTTGGACAGGACATATCAGCCCCAGTGATTAATATTCTCAAAGCATGATTAAAAATGGAAAGAATACTTGCCTTCCTCCTTTTATTCTCTTTCACATTAAGTCATTCTCTAGTTGAGATGCTGGGAGTTAAAACCCTCTACCTTCCTTTCCTCATCATTCTCATCCCAGCCAGCAACATAATGGCTTCCCATACACAAGCTTCAACTCATCCAACACCAAAGATGACTTCTTCTTCTCCAATGATACTGCTGACGCAAAAGAATGGGTAAGGGAAAGAATGCAAGAGAAGCTCTCCAAAGGTTGAGGTATTGTGCTGGTTTTCATAATTAGGAGCAGCTGAAGAGCTACCCAACTATCTAGCATTACGAAATAGTCTTCTATTTTCTTTTATTTAGACAGAACAACTCTAGCAATGCCCTTGCAAAGAAATGTAAAGATGCATTTCTACATGGGAATGAAAAATCCCGAGCTTCCCTTTTCAATGATCTCTTTTTCAATGATGTTTAACATGATGTCCGAGTGTCTCAAGAACTCAGAGATCCAAACATGATAGCTAAGCTTGAGAATGGCAAATTAGAAGTTCTTGACAAGTAGGGATGTCAACGGGGCTTGGATTCACTGGGGACACATTTTCTTGCCCTGGCCTCGATTCTTTTTCCCCATCCCCGTCCCCGTCTCCCCTAGGGATTTTTCGGGTTCGGGGATTCCCAGGCCCCAATTAATAAATTACAATATTATAAATTTCCCATAACTCAGTCAAAATTCAGCAACTCTACTTGGCACACACAAAAAAAAACACCCTTAAAAGTAAAAGCAGGATCATGTTAGACAAGTCAAATAATAGAAAGAAAAAAAATAATAAAACATTCAATAGTTCAAAGGAAATATGGAAAAAGAAACACAAGAAAATTGATTAGTAAATCAAAATCTAATAAAATCAATTGGACATTGTTCGTTTTCTTCAGCACTATTTTCTCTCAATCAAAACACAAAAATCAACTGGAAATGCAAATATCTTCAATGAACATTCATCAGCAAATCAAAATCTAATAAAATCAAGACTTCTTATCCAAAACATGATAAGCTTTCATTTGATATATCACTATAGACATGGCATTCATCAACCTGTAAATAAATTATGTCATCAAAAAACAATAATCAATCAAACAGTTTTCTACTGAATCAATATCAATAATAAAATACATTTATGGCTTTTCCCACCCAATCACAACCACCGGATTGAAAAAGTTAAGTTGAATCCAAGCATATGGATAGTTGAACCAAAGAACAGGAATAAAAAGAAACCCAACTTTTTAAGAGCTTAAGAAGAAAACAATATAGTTGGCCAACTGACTATTGAAAACATCTGATAATAAGCCAAATTTAATATCTCTCATATATAGTTAATAGAAAAGGTAAAAACAAACATAAAACAAAACCTTGGATCATAAACTTAACAAAGCACTTGAAACATCATGACAGCCAATTTATTCCAACTCTTCTTCACTCTCAAAATCTTCATTAATAATGCTATTTGCATATTCTTTTTTGAAACACTCACCTATAAAACAAAATAATATTCATTTAATACAAAATAAATAAAATTTATAATTTTTTGCAAGTAAATTTAATTACCTTCAATATCTTTCAACAACCAATTTTGCGTGCACATCAATGCCTCCAAAGTATTTGCATGAAGCCTACTACGATGACCCAACTTTTCAAGAGCTTAAGAAGGAAACAATATAGTTAGACAACTAAGTATTGAAAATATCTGATAATATGACAAATTTAATATCTCCCATATATAGTTAACAGAAAAGGTAAAAGCAAACATAAAACAAAACCCTAGATCATAAACTTAACAAAGCACTTGAAACACCATGACAACCAATTTATTCCAACTCTTCTTCACTCTCAAAATCTTCATTAATAGTGCCATATGCATATTCTTTTTTGGAACACTCACCTGGAAAGCAAAATAATATTCATTTAATACAAAATAAATAAAATTTATAATTTTTTGAAAGTAAATTTGATTACCTTCAATATCTTTCAACAGCCAATTTTACATAGAAATCAAACCCATCAAGGAAGCTTGAATTAATCTACCACTAGTACTAAAAGTAGATTCTGAAGCCACTATAGAAATTGGAATAACCAAGATGTCTTTAGCAATCATTTGCAAAATCGGATAACGGAGTCCAGAACTTTTCCACCAAGCTAAAATGTCAAAATCCAGAATTCTTGGCAAGACTTTTTCCTCCAAATAATGATCTAACTCTGACTTCAATATATTTTTATTTGAATCATTCACATAGAAATCAAGCCCATCATGGAAGCTTGAATTAATAATATCATTCTCCTTTGGCCCATTACATGAAGTTTGCCGGGTAATTTTGATAATTTGTGTAAAACTTTCATATTCATGTAACAAGTCATAACAATAACTTGTAATTCTTTGAATTTCATAATCGGTCAAATGCCCATAAAGATGAGGAAAAAAAATTCCATTAATTTCAACTTATATCTTGGATCAAGCACTGTAGCTACTTCCATGATTCCATGAACCATTTCCCAATATTTATCAAACTTTATTGACATACTTGTGGCCATATTTCTAATAGTTTCAATAGGAAATTTAACCCAAGTGCTCAAAGTTTTAATCTCATACATCAATGGAAAGAAAACATTGGATGTGGGATACTTTCTCCCTGAAAATGCATTTGAAGCAATATAAAACACATGCAATTTTTTACAAATCTCCTCGGCTAACATCCAATCTTCTTCAGTTGTTGTAGAAATAAAATGTGGGTTTGCTTATTGTAAATGATAAAAAACATCTTTATACTCCAAAGCAACACCAAACATCATATATGTAGAATTCTATCGAGTCTTGCAATCAAGCATCAATTGTTTGGAATAATTTATGCTCAAAATTTGCACATTTTCCTTGAAAGTTTGTACCTTTTTTGGTGTGGCTGTCCAAAAAGAAACACTATTTCTAACCCTCTGTATTCCACCACCCATAATCTTTAACCCATCTTGAACAATCAATAAATTCAAAATATGTGCATAACAACACATATGAATCAATTTTCCATACAACAAGAGATGATTATTATTGAGCTTGGACACTAAGATATCAACCATAGCATCATTAGTATTGCAATTATCAACTATCAAAGTGGACAACTTTCTTTCTATGTTCCAATCAAATATGCATTTCAACAATTCCTTAGAGAGAATGGTCGATGTATGTGGAGAAGGCACATAAAGAAACCTAACAAGTTAAGAAAAATTGCATAACTATAAGAAACATAATATCATATAAGCTTACTTTTATAATTCTAACAATGCAAAATAAATTTAATAAAATAAATATTAAACATACCTCAAAACCAAACTTTGCAAATTCCAATTATTGTCAATAAAATGTCTCGTGATAACCATGAGTCTTTTCTTTTGATTTGAAGCCATCCACATATTGGTAGTTATTGCAACCCTACTTAAATTCTTCTTCAAAAGGTCCATTATTTTGGATTTTTCATTAGCATATATCTTCATAATATTATTTCTAATTGTATTCCGAGAAGGAATTTTGAACATTAATGGTTGAAGATTTGCCGAATATTTTTTGAACCCATAATGTTCAACCATTAAAATTGGGTATTCATACATTATTATCATACTAGCAAGATCCTTTCTTGAAGATTCTTGGTCAAATGTGTAATTGCTTACACACAGTTTCCCGCCTTCCATTGTTGTTGCACTAATGTTTTTTGTCTTATGTTGTTAGAAGGCCTCATTTTGATCGGATTCACCAATTTTGATTGGTCAAATGTCTAATGTTTTTTGTCTTATGCAATTGCAAACTTTATAATGGTCATGCAAATGTCTTGTTCCATTCTTGCATCCTCCAAGTAATTTCTTACAATAATTGCATTCTGCTTTATCGGATTCACCAATTTTGATCGTTTTAAAATGTTGCCAAACAATTGATTTCAATCTCTTCTCACCAACTTGTGTCGATTCTGCACTAACTTGAGATAAGTTACTCATTTGGTGACTCCATAGGACAATCAAGTGGAGTTAATGAACCATCAATTCCTATAGCGGATTGACTACTACCAACCAGAGTAGAAGAATTACCACTTGAGATGCCATCACTTCTCTATAGAAAAATATGCATATATGTTAATTAATTGTTTTAATCAAAACTTATTAACAACCAAAAAGGATAAAATATACCCTTTTAAACAATCATCAAACGCAACAAGAACCAACAAAAACAATAGAAAACACAACATTATATAATAATCATCAAAAGCAATAACCTTACCCAGGATCTCTTGGAAAGAAATGAAGACAAAATCAAGAACTATCCAAATGCGAGCAAGCAAGAGAGAAAGGATTATCGAAGAAGACTCGATTTGGGGGAAAAGAGATGGATGTCTAGGGCTTTTAGAGAAGTCAGGAAATGGTGATGAGATGGATCTAGTCTTTTGTTTTTTTTTTCTTTTGTTGCTAAAGAGTGAAGAGTAAATAAATGGATTTGGGTTAATGGGTAACAAACCCGTTACTGTAGCAATGGCCACAAAGATTTTTCAACAATTTTTTAACCTTTTTCTAAATGCTTTACAAATAAACCCAAAAATCTTTAATTTTTTTTTATTTTTTTATAATGCATATAAAATATCTTTTTGCTTAATAATATCATTAGAATATAAATATATTTGCACTTATTAATTATTCAAATGAGAAAAAAAAAATCCTTATATATTATGAAAGTTATGATGAATGTTTAATTTCAAAGTTTAGAAAGTTTTTTATTATTTTTTAAAATAGTTTTATAATAAGTGCTAAATTTTAATTTTTTAAAAATCAAAAAAATTATTTTAGGTTTTTTTAATAAGAGAATTCTGACCTTGATGCAGGCGCGTTAGAATTTTAAGTGTTTTTAATAAGGGAATTCTAAGTTTTCTAACCCCGATGTCAGGGTTAGAATTTTAAGTTTTTTTTTTAATAAGGGAATTCTAACCCTGATGCCGGGGTTAGAATTTTAGGTTTTTTTTTAATAATAATAATTGTAATAATAGTAATTAACTTAAATATTTAATTATTGTAATTAAATATAATAAAAATTAAGAAAAATAATAATTGTATGAATTAGTTTAAATTAAATATGGGAGGATTACTCATTTTTGTGGTGGAAATGACAAAATTGCCCAGATATTTATAAGTAATGATAGTGAATGTTTGATGTTTGATGTAATAAATAATAATTAAAATAATAATAATAATAATATTATTATTATTAAATAGATAATTTTATTTATTATCAAAATGAAAATCTTAATAATGAAAAATAATATTATTTACTTCATCAAGGGTATAGAAGTCATTCTACCATTTTTATTCTTTTTATTTTTTCTATTCCCAATAAATTGCTCTCTTATATCTTTCCAACCAAACACATTCTTTATTCTCATTCGTATTCAACTCCTCTCTATTTCCATTCCTAGTGGTAATGGTAATAATATTGGTAATGGTAGTAGTAGTAGTAATAGTAATGAGAATGTGAATGAAAAAGATGTTTAGTTAGAAAGAATAAATATTGGGAATGAGAAAAGTGAGATAAAGAATTATATGAAAATTACTTTAGTGCCCTTAAAATAAGTAATGATATTTAATTAAATATCTACCAAGGGTAAAAGTGTCATTTCACTTTAATTACCATAATTAAATACTTTTATTAACTATTTTATTTAATTAAATCTACATTAGGGAAAAAATATCATTCCGCTTTGATTATCTAATAAAATATGTATATTAAATGATTCTTATTAATTATTATTTAGTTTAATTATTATAATTTAATATTTAAATAACTCAATTTATGTTAATTATTATAATTAATTATTGAAATTAATGATTATTATTTAATTAAATCTTAACTAAGGGCAAATTTATCATTTCACTATCAATAGGGTTTATTCCTCCATATTCCCCCCAAATTTTGGGGGTAATGAAAGTTCTTAACTATGGTTAATCATATTATCTACAGTACCCACTCCCAAGCTAATAGTAATATATCCAAACATGGGTATCTATTACTATTAGTAATCAACCCTATTCTAATAGTGCCCAATCCTTCAATCCAAACGCCAGGTATCAAAGAGGTTCAGAAAGAGTAACATCAAGAATCTCAACTATTTCATTATCATTGTCAAAATTAAGCCTTTAGTTTACATGTCATTGATCCTCCTCTATCAAACATAAATCATAGTTCCACTCACAAACAAAACACACAATTAAAACATTCATTGCAAACAAAGCATTGTGTTGAGGATTTAGCGCATACCAGATCAACAATTTAGCTAACAATCAACTTTGCAGAAATATACTCCTCATTCATTTAATTGTTGATCCACAACATGAGAAGCAAATCCAAACAACACAGACTAATAGTTATGACAAAAATAGTATGAAACAGTGTGGAGGGCAAAGAATTTACAAGATGAGGCGATTCATTCAGCTTTGGTAGTAAATCTTCTATATATTGCAAGACAACAACAACAACAACAACAACAACAACAACAACAACAATATGATTTCATTCTAATTTCATCAAAATACAAGAGATAGAAAGATAGAACACTCACGACCAGAGAGCTGCCTCCTTGCCCTTTTTTTTTCCCAACATTTGATTTTTCTGTAGAAAGTCACATGAGAGTTCTAGTACAAACTTTAATAATGATTATGGTTATAGTTCAATGGTCAACTAATTTAGAAACACATTACTCAATGTATTTCCCCCCTTAATGTGGTGTCCTTGAACTTGAAGCATTTCTTTAAAATAGATGAATTTATCCTTTGGTAGTGCTTTTGTAAAAATGTTTGCAACTTGTTCTTCTCCTTTGCATGTATAATTTGAGATTGAATTTTACATCTTCTCAATTGCATCTAGAATGAAATGGTGTTTGATTGCAATGTGATGGGTTCTACTATGATAAACTGGATATTTTATAATATTTATAGTTGATTGGTTATCACATAATAATATAGTAGCTTCTTTTGCTTCTCACCAAGATCTTAAAATATCTTCCTTAGCCAAATAGCTTGAGAAGTAGGTAATTGCAAGACTAGCTGAAAAATATTTAGATTTTGCAAAAGACTAAGCTAAGCTTTGTTACTTCTTTGAGGCTGAAGAAAACACTGCAAACCCCAATGAAAGCAGCAAGCTGAGATGCGCTTGCTATTATCTATGCAACCACCCTAACTATTATCGTAATATCCAATTAACTTTGAACCAACACCTTTGTTGTATTTAATGTTATAGTTGATTGTGCTTTTGATCTATCTCAATACTCTTTTTTGCAGTTCCAAGATGTAATTGGCTGGATTATACATAAATCTTGTAAGTAATTAAACTTGAAGTAAACATGATGCTTGGCCTTGTAGCTATGAGATAAAATAAGTTTCCCACCAAGCTTCTATACAACGTGGCATCAATTTCCTTTTCTCCATCTACTTTAACAAGCCTCTCATTAACCACAAATGGTGTAGCCATAATTTTGCAATCTAACATGCCAAATTTGGCAAGTATATTTTCAGCAAACCTTTTTTTTGCAAATAAAAACCCCATCATCAGCTTGTTGATGAATCGCCGTACCAAGAAAATGATGCAATAATCCCATATCATTCATGGCATATCTTCTTATCATGTATTTCTTGAAATCAACAATCATCTACTTATTATTGCTTGTGTAAAGCAAGTCATATGCATATAATGAAACAATAAGAATATTAGAAATACCTAGTCGTCACATACAAGATAGCTTCACTTTTGCTTTTTTAAAACCCTTGCTCCAAAAAATATGAGTCAATTTGGCTATTCCATGCCTTTGGTGCTTGTTTCACATTAACTACTTTCTTAAATTTATACACCTTGTCTTATTGACCCTCTTTGACAAACCTTGGGGTTGATGGACATACACCTAGCTCCTTTAATTCTCCATTCAAAAAGGTAGATTTTACATCAAGTTGATGTAAGTTCGAGCCTTTTTTGGGTAGCAATGGAAACTATGGCTCTAACGATTGGTGGTTTGCTTCCCTGTAAGTGCACTGACCGCGTTAAGTAATCAAGTGTACTTTGAAGAGTAAGATAAGGTACAAGGACTAAGGAGTACTAGTACTAACTATAAGCCTATTATCTAGCCTAACACACAATTTGATTGAAGAGGAGCTAAAAATAGACTAGTTAGTAATGATTACTAATGATCACTAATGATGACGAATGATACTTAGAGGTAATTCAATCATAGGAGGGGTATTCGGGCAATGAATCCCCCTAAGGTTTTAATAAAAGTGTAGACAAGGATGTTAAGCCACCTATTGAAAAATTATGGACTGAGAGTTCTTAAAGCATATCAAATCCCTCTCTCAAGGTAATCAGTACCTAACTCCCTTGTTGTATTAGCATTTTGCATAACCTAAATCTCCGAAGAGTTATGGAAATAAGGCATTTAATAGAGTTATCCTCCTTAGTACCTTATCTCTAGGCGTACTCATAACTCCCTCTATAAAGTAAATCTACATGCAAGGAGGTGTTAGCTCATCACTCACTTCAATCGCAATGGAAAATCAAAGATATCGCTACGTAGATATCTATTGCAACAAAAGAACATTCAATAGAATTTCAAAACAAAAATAATTGAATGACGATTAACATTCAAAGCCTTAATATAAGTTAACCCTAGGGTTCATCATGCCCAAATACCTAAAATATTTGTTCCCCATGAAAGGGGAACACAAATCCAACAAAAAGAAATACAAGATAATGAAAATAAACATGAAAAACTCCCTTAGTTTTGCAATATTAATGAATGTATAGAGAAACTCTAAAGAAACCCCCTAGAACACCGCTAGAATTTCTTTCAAGATGGCTCTCTTGAATGCTTGACTGCTCTACGATCGCTGATGAGGTTTGAGTTGTGTATCTTCGTGTTCTCTTCCCCTTCACAAAGTGGCAACTCTAATGTTGTTCCCAATCAAAAGCTTCTTTTCTCAATCCTAAATGACCTCTTAAATAGTATTCCCTTATACGAGTAGGTACGGGGTCATATGGATGCCCGTATGGGTTGAGTTGGGTTGGAAATCAGGCTTGTTGAAAAATCCATATGCTCAGTTATATGGGCATATGGTTGCTTGTATGGTTTTCTGGAAACTCTGTATGCCCAGTATTAGCTTGCATGCTCATTAAAACATATTATCTAGACTTCTTTGAACAGGGAAATTATGCCAACTTTGCATGCAGGGATTGTATGGGTCCTCTTTAGCTCCAAACTTCTTTATTTTGGCATGAAAGCACCTCCAAATGCTCCCTTGTTTAAGGATGACCTCTTCCAGAACCTATAAATCAAAATACAACTAATTAAGTACAAGTGGGCAGCATTTTCATTGAATATGCATGCAAAAGTGTGCATAAAAGTAATACAAAATGTAGCATATTTAAACATTTATCAACGGTGTCAAGTCTTGCAACCTGTGCATTGCTCCAATTTCTTTTAGGAACTAGCATTGCCAGACTATTGTGGGTAGCCTTTAGCAACTAGCATTACCTGTTTTTTTTTTTTTTTTTAGGCTTCTCCACAAGGTTTCAAGCATTGCTTTTCTCAATGGCTTGAATCTCCTCTTCCATGGCTTCCCTCCAATCTTTATCTGATTTGCTTCTTAAAATTTTCAGGTCAAAGATGTAAAAATTATATCTAGCACAAACCTCATTCAAGCTCTTCATTTTCCTTGGAGTTGAGGTTGAGCCATTAGTGCTTGAACTTGGAGATGATGATGTACTACTTGTTGGTGATGAATCTTGCTCCCTTTCTTCTTCATTTGATAAATTTTCACATCCTTAGTGATGCACAACAACATGCTCATGTACATCTTTTACTTTCCAATTCCAAGTAGTACTTTCATCAAACAATATATCACGACTTATAATAATTTTGTTAGTCTTCAAACTAAACAATCTATATAGCCTTTAGATTTTGAGCAGTAGCCAACCAAAATGCATTTTTCTCTTACTTTATCGAGCTTGCACCTTTTCACCTTTGGAATTTGAGCTTAGCAAATGCTTACAAAAATCTTTAAGTACTTCACCAATGGCTTCCTTCCACTCTAAGCTTCAATTGGAGTTTGATTCCACACAACTTTTGTCGGCTTTTATTGAGTAAGTATGTAGCTATATATACCGCTTCTTCCTAAAATACTTTGAGTAGACCTTTGTCAAGTAACATGCATTTTGCCATTTCTATCACTATTTGGTTTTTCCCCACAAAAACATCATTTTGTTGTGGTGTGTAGCCAATGGTCAGCTGTCTTTTCATGCCTTCATCTTCACAAAAATCTTGAAATTCATTTGAGGTATATTCCTTGCCACAATCACTTCTCAAAATTTTAATGTGATGGCCACTTTGTTTTTCAACAAAATTTTTAAATTTCCTGAATATTGTGAACACTTGGGATCTTTCTTTCATGAAATAGGCCCAAGTCATTATGTAAAAATCACCAATAATAAGGATAAAGTATTTGTTACTTCATGTGGCACAGTCTTCATATGTCCACATATGTCAGTATGAATTCGCTCTAGCATCTCCAAGAACTCCTTCACTCTAGCATCACCAAGACCTCCTTCAGGGATTGGTCATCGGTGTTGCTTTGATTTCCAAGTGCACACCTTCACATATATACTTCATGTGCTTCTTCAATTTTGGGTAATACATACGCTATTCCTTTTTGTTGAAGTAATATAAGGCTACCAAAATTTAAACGGCCAAGCCTTTTGTGCCATAACCATGCAACTTTATTAACTTAATCCTTTAATGCTTGATATCCTCCCTAGCTGAGATTAACTGGGAAATTTTGATTTGTCTTGGTTTTAAATTAGTCAATTTATTTTAGAAAACCATCACGTGGCGTAAAAAACATAATTTTCAACATGATTTTGTTTGGTTTTTCGAAAAAAATTTTTTATTAGAATTTTGGGAGAGATTAATAGATTTTAAAATAAATTTATGCCATATGAGACGGCTTTTAAATAAGATGACGATTTTTACCCCTGCTAGTTAACACCATTAAATGCTTGTTAATGGGTTACTTTTTTGCTAGCGGAAGAAACTGTATAGTTTAAAAATGAAAAAGAAAAAAAGAAAAACATGTTTTTATTTTGCAAAATTGGGAAACCACAAAGTTTTTTTTAAAAAAAAAATTCCTAAAAAAAATGTAAAGTGTTTGAAAAAAAGAAGAAAAATCACATTTGATTGTTTTTAAATTAAAATGACTTTTTACCAAAAAAAATAAAAAACCATTCACCTTCTCCGACTATCCATATTATTTTTGTGATTTGGTGGCAATATTGAACCCAAGATCACCGACCCACTTATCGGATTTATGGGCAAGGTTTATAGACAAGCTGCAAGAGCTATCTGTGATATATATATATATATATATATATATATATACTCTAATACCAAATGTTAGATTTCATTAATGAGAACAAACGTTTCATTTATAGAATATTATTATGAATATATATAATTTAGTACAAGAAAATTTTCAATTTGGCACAGAAAAGAATTGAGTCAAAGGAGAGCTTGATTTCTAGCTTGGCCCATAAGCGGCACTTAAACCTCTTCACATGCTCATACTTCCATTGTCCAAATTTTAGTCCACTTGGTTTCGTTATTGTTAAACAAGCAATTGGATTGAAGCTAAGAGTTCAATGTAGGAATGACAAACCCCGCCTTTGCCCTGCGGAGGCGTTATTATATTTATTTTTATTTAGTTATTTATTTATTTTGGAGAGCAAGTGTGGGATGCGGACTGTACTATTCAAGGATTTTTTTTGGGGGGGGTTAAATACTTGAATAAATCTATCCTTCCTCGACCCATTTATGTACTATATTCATTATAATTTATATCATCAGTTTTGTTTCAAGTTTACGTCAACTATCAAATGTTTGCGTATGCACAATCATGAATTGCAAATTTTAAAACTTAATATTTTTATTTAATTTAGTACTACAAGATTTCATGATATAAATTTTTTAACTTAATATTTAATTTTTTTAATTGAAAAAACATATAAAGCAAGGGGATTTTTAATTTAGTATTATAAAATTTTTAATTACTGATATAAAATTTGTAGTTTAACATTTAATTATTTTTATTAGAAAATTATATAAAGCAGGGGAGCAAAATCCATAGAGATAATCGTATTTGTGGTTATGAGAAGATTGTTCTTTATGCCAGGCGCGCAAGGCCAAAACTAGGGGCTTACCCTAGCCCATTATCATTTCTAGTTCAATCCTTATGAAAAAGCATAATTTTGTTTTAGCAAAAATTTTAAAAAATTAAAAAAAAAAATTCAACCTGCAAAAATGGCAAGTGTGAGCGTGTGAGTTAAAATTCAATTTTTTTTTATTCTAAATATTTCCCACACTTATTTTTTAAATTATTACTATGCCGCGTAACTCTTAACAAACATTAATTAATCATGCCACTTGCCAAGCGAGCATCTGGTCTAGCATACACACCATGCCTATGGCACGATTTCTTTTTTTTTTTTTACCACTAAATTACTTATGATTCATACAAATATTAAAATCATCACAATGAAGTCATTAAAATTTGTATAAAGTCCTTTTAATTTTTTAAAATCAATAACTACATTAAATTACATCAACTACCTAAAATATTCTCCCCCTTAAACAAAAGTTTTGAATTAAAAAATATTTTATATATTTTAAAATAGCAGAATCATAATATTTTTGTAAATTATCCTTAATACATGCATGTGAATCATTTACATTATTGGAGCTTAATCTTTCAACAATGCTCCTTCGATATTTCCTATTTAAATTTCATAAATAATACACATATCTTATCAAATAAGAAACCCAGCCAACTGCCTTGCTTGTTCTTGAAGTAGAAAAGTCATTTCCTCATTCCTTCTCGAAGTTGACTAGTAACCCTTCTATCTCCATGTTAATTTCCAAGTCATAATTAAAAAAAAAAAAAAACATTTGTGGAATTCCGTGGCCTTGCAGAATTCATGAGCTTGTAGTCTTTCTACGTTTCTCTACGTGTTATGACTGGAAGTAGTTTGAAAACAACTTCACTCTCAAACCTTCCATCTTTAAAATGGCTACTATACCCTCTTATCCACCATTAGTCAAGCCTAACATTAGAATATAAAATGTATCTCCTAGTCTTCAAAATGAACATTTCCTCTGCACTTGTCATCTTCCTTCTAGACTTCTAGTCTTATCAAAAAACTTGAATCTTATTCACATACAAACCAAGCCAAACAGTAATATCTATTTCCCTATAAATACCACCCCAAACCTACTTCATTCCTTCATACTTCATACCCTAAAGCAAGACACACACACACACACACACACACACACACACAGACACAACCCTAACAATGGCTTCCACAAATATCCTAACTCTTCTTCTCCTCCCTCTCATTCTCCCACTCTCCTACGCTGCCACCTTTGACATTGTTAACCAGTGCACTTACACTGTATGGGCAGCTGCCGTCCCTGGAGGGGGCAAACAGCTCGGCCAAGGCCAAACATGGACTATAAACGTAAACGCCGGCACCACCGGTGGCCGTGTCTGGGCGCGCACAGGATGCAACTTTGACAGCTCCGGCCATGGCAGCTGCGAAACTGGTGACTGCAATGGCCTCTTGGAATGCCAAGCTTATGGCACCCCACCAAACACTCTCGCTGAGTTCGCACTAAACCAGTACGCCAACTTGGATTACATCGATATCTCTTTAGTTGATGGGTTTAATGTGCCTATGGACTTCAGCCCGACTGGTGGGTGTGCTCATGGGATCCGGTGCTCGGCCGACATCACTGGGCAGTGTCCGTCTCAGCTGAAGACTACCGGCGGATGTAACAACCCTTGCACTGTGTTCAAAACAGATGAATATTGTTGTACCTCAGGTAGCTGTACAGCAACTGATTATTCTAAGTTTTTCAAAAATCTATGCCCAGATGCTTATAGCTACCCTAAGGATGATCAAACTAGTACCTTTACTTGCCCTGCTGGGACTAACTATAAGGTTACCTTCTGCCCTTAATTTGAGTGTATGTATATTCTTACATGCATGTGTTTTATGTAGTGGATGGGGGGAAGGAGAAGTATCTTTCTTGAATAATATAAATAAGGTCCTTGTTACCCCCCTAACAAGGTTTGATATAATGAATAAAGGAAAGCAATGTTGCACTCGTGTGATGTATATTTTGAGTTTTTAAGTGAATGAACTGTTTTAATAATGTATTTTATTTTTAAATCAGCATTATTATTTTTCTTTGTTTATTTTACTTATTTGAGGATATACTAGTATATATGGCTGAATATTGAACATGGTAGAAATTAGAAACCTCATTTTTCTTTATTATCAATTATATTTTTTTTATAAACAAAACAATAATTGAGAAGCATAACTGAATTAGAACAACTAGGACCTAAGCCTTTTCAAAATAATAAAAAAATATTTTATTTTAAACTATTTTTTCATTTTAATTTTCTAGAAAATATTTTTATTACAATTGTTTCATAAAATTAGCCTCAAAGTAAGTATATCTATATTTAATATATATATATATATATATATATATATATATATATATATATATATATATATATATATATATATTATTTTATTTTATTTTATTTTATTTTTTTTTTGCCGCGAACATGATGGTGGGGCAGTCTCATAGTATGGAGGACACTCGGATGGAGTCTATCCAGTCAGTGGCAAGGTCCAATTCCCTGGATTGCTACCCTTACAACGGTCCTTACTAACAAAAATAAATTATGTTGTAATTTATTCATGTTTGAATAAATCCTTACTAAATATATGAATTTTATTTTTCAAAATTACTATATATATGTTCTAAACAATATAAATTATCAATATATGTATTACATTTTAAAAAAAATACTTAATCTACTAAAAATACAAAAATTATGAATAAATAAAACAATATAAAAAAATATAAAATTATATATATATATATCCTCATTTTTTTACTAATTTTCCCCTAAATTATCAAAAATTTCCCTCATCATTACATTACACATTATCACCAATAACAACCATCTAATGACAAAAACCCCCGATTTTATAAACATTTAACAAGATATTTATTTATTTATATATTGTAAAATTTACAAATCTAAACCAGATTTACTCTTTTTGTAAAAATACCCGGATATTAAATATCACTAATATCTCAGACAAAAGATGCAAAAATATTATATAAAAAATGACATTTACATAACCATATCAATAATAATAATAATAATAATAATAATAATAATAATAATAATAATAATAATAAACCAACCATCTCTATTTATAAATATATATGCATTTGGGCAGCATTTGTGGCTATCCCAACTAAAAAACAAACCACCTCATAGAACTAGAGTTATCTTCCCATACAACACTCCATCATCACTCTCCTAGATCTAACGTGGTATATAATCCCTCCAATATTTGTAAATTTTAATCCATCCAAGATCCCATTTTGCTCATTCTTCCTTATTATTATTGTTTAAGTGTCAAACAATTATTTTTTTGGCAATCAAAATGAATATCATTCTTGCAATTTTAAATGATCATCCTTTTATTTCTCCCCCTTAAATTATGATATAGTTTTACGTGTGTGTGCATTATATCATATTATATTATTGACAAACTTTATAATATTTAATCACTACTATTGATGTAAAACTTTGTATGTGTGTTTATTTTAAAATAAAATTCATGTTAAATTTTTCTATTATCAGACACTATCTATCTTTAATTTATTTAATTTATTAAAAAATAATTATCAATATATTTACAAAGCCAATTATTCATATATTTACAGCATAAGCACCAGTCCTCCTGCTAGTATATGTATTAAAGTAGAAGAAAAGATGCCACGTGTCAAACTCTCATCAAAAGTTTTCTCACCAAAACATAAAATAAAATTTTATAATAATATTAAACATTAAATATTTATACTGTAATATAATAATACTAAAGATAAACAAAATGACAAGGATACATACCGGAGAGATGAAAAGAGACTATATATATATTTTTTGTTTAGTTTATTTGATTTTTATAAAAAAATGTAAATTATTGGTTATTGAAAAATAGTCAGTTATTTCCATTGATCACTTATCCGGTCTATTGGGAGAGACGAAAAGTGACTATATCTTTTTTTTTATTATTTTGTTCGATATATTTGATTTTTATAAAAAATTTAAATTATTGGTTAATTAATATAATTAAATATTTAAAATAATATCTAAATTTGATAATTTATTGTTTTAATTAAAATATATTAAGTAAATAATTTTTTAAGTTCTGTTTAGGTTTTTATTTTTGGACTTTCTAACCATGATACTGAGGTTATAATTTTAGTTTTTTTTAATAAGGGAATTCTAACCCCGATCCCGAGGTTAGAATTTTAAGTCTTTTTTTTTTTTTAATAAGGGAATTCTAAGTTTTCTAACCCCGATGTCGGGGTTAGAATTTTAAGTTTTTTTTAATAAGAGAATTCTAACCCCGATGTCGGGTTAGAATTTTAGGTTTTGTAATAATAATAATTATAATAATAGTAATTTTTATTTAGATATTTCATATATATATATATATATATATAAAATATTTTAATTAAATATTTACTATTTTGGGGCCAGGCCAGGAGGGAGGATATCCCTAGCCCCAACACCGACGGGGAATTTTTTTTCCCGCCCGGCACCGGCCCTGACCCCCGAAAAAATTCCTCGACCTTGTCACCAATGGGGAGGCGAATCGGGTTCCCAGTCGGGGTAGGTGCCAATTGACATCATTATTGACGAGGGTGTGTTTGGGCTCTATAGGATCAAGGTAGACGTTGAGGCAGGTGTCGCTGGTGAAATTGAGGGGAAGCTGACTGTGATGTCAAAGAGAGCCAAGAAAGAGTAGTTACGGAAGAGGGAAAGCTAACTGTGATGTTGAGTAGACCTTCTTAAGATGACCTAGACTGGGGCTGATGTGTCTTGTCCAGTTAGGCATTAAAAGCTGTTTATTTTAATGTGATGTGCCACCTTCGGCTGCCACATCAGATAAGATTGATCGGAAATCCAAGAGTAACCTTCCAATGAAATGAAATCGATTTATAATGACCACTTTGATACAAAGTGAAAACTAAGCAAAACACAATAACCTCCTCAAAAATTTACCCCATCTATTTCCTTATATATTAACTTTATTTAAAAAAAAAAAAAAAAAAAAAGAGGTTGATAGTTTTGCGTCTAGTAAGATTTTTTTTTGTACGTAGGGTATTTTTTTTAAAAAAAAATTAAGATACAAACTTAACCCTCACAAAATGAATGTAAGGACATTTGTTTTCATTTGTACATAGAAATGGGCTTTAGTCCCTCCCAACTTTCGTAGTACCAAAATGCTCTAGTAACTTCTCGAACTCTCTAAGGATTCTCATATTTTCAATAAAAATATTAATTAATTTAATTAATTTATATAAAATTATTATTTTATCTTCATTTTTATATACTCTCTCTAATACACTATGGAGCACTGGAGCTCGCACGAGACTAAACGACCTCACTTTGGGCGGAATTAATTTTCTTTTGACTCCAATTAGCTTATGTTAGCTTTCTAGATACGCTTGAGGTCACACGAACTAGGTAGAGTTGGTGAGTTTTTAATTAAGATAAAAAAATAGATTTTTTTTAGATATATTTTAAAGAAAGAGAGATAATTTTGGGCATATTAAGTAAATTAGATGGATGCGTTGGTCCTTTTTATTTGAAGAACTTAGAAAAGAATTTATAAGATTTTAGTAAATTTTAAAAAGATATGGATAAGCTTTGAGTAAGACTCTAATTTCAGACATTTGAGTAGGAAAATGAATGAAGCAACAACTATTTTATTGCAGTGGTAGGGATAAAGGATTGACATGTCTTTGAAATTTCTCAACTTTATAAACATTCATTTCTTTTATTGAAAATATATTCTATAAATCATTGGTTTTGAAGAATTACCATTTTAATGATATTTTCTCCACAAGTTCATAATATATCAGTGATTTGCCCAATGTATCCGTACATAACATTAGTGGACCTAATGAGAGCTTGCCCTGGTTTCAGGGAGCTCATTAGCAAAAAAAAAAAAAAAAAAAAACAGACAAAAAAAAATATATATGTTTTTTTATAAACTTAATTAAATTAAAATGTTGAGATTGTTAGGGTATTAGAAATTGTAGAGGGATGTTTTAGGTAGTTACAAATGTGAGAGAGACCTTGGAGGCCATTAAGGTTTAAAAAAAAAATACAAAAGTTTTAGAAGACAATTATGAAAATCATTGGATTTAAAGAGAGAGAGAGAGAGAAAGTTTTAGAAGACAATTATGAGAGAGAGAAAGTTTTAGAAGACAATTATGAAAATCATTGGATTTAAAGAGAGAGAGAGAGAGAGAGAGAGAGAGAGAGAGAGAGAGAATCACAAGTGAAAGAACATCAACCAAGCTCATTGGATTATAATTTACATCTGAAACCTATTCTTCCCCATCAAAAATCATCAAGACTGATTTATAAATGTTGCAAGATATGAACCCTTTTTTTTCAAAACAAGAGTGAACAAGCAGGTAAAATTTTCATTTAGTCATCATGTTTTGGTCGAATTTCATTTTAGTCATTGTGTTTCAATTTGTATCTTTTTGGTCATTATATATTGATTTGTGTTCACCGAGTGGTCATTTGGGATTTCGGCCAATTTTAGATTACGTGGCAACCGGAATTGCCAACTCACTTTATTTTAATTGTTTCTCTCATCCCAGCTGGAGGGATGAGATGAGCCGGATGCTGACTTGGCTTACTTAATCCAAGTCAGCATCCGAGTCAGCTCCACCTTGCCTGCCTTCTTCCCCCTTCTTCCCCAGCTTCCACCTATTCATCCTCCTTCTTCCTCAGCTTCCAAATCGCAGTGAAGAAATGGAACAAAAGAATGCCGGTGATCTATGCTGTTTGGAGGGTTGATGCACATGTTGTCGAGGAAGCCAAGGAGGGTGTAGAACTTCCATCGAGAGGCGAGGTTGCTTTTATGTAGGTTGGAGAGCTGTAGGATGGAGAGCTTAACACAGTTGGATGGCGAGCTATAGGATGGAATGCTTGAAGTTGTTTTACCCTTGCTCAGTGAACTCATAATACAATTTTTTTGTTTTTTTTATAATTTTCATGTAACTAATTTTTCGTGGAATGGCAAATGGTTAAATTTTCATGTAAGTAATTGTTTGTGGAATGGTCTTCTAGGTAATTAAAATGCCTTTTTAAAGAGAAAAAAAAGCCAAATAAACATCTCAAATGAGCAGTCATAGAGAAAAGATTCTCAGTTGTTTTATAGTATTTTGCAGGAGTTCTCAAATGAGCATCACAAATAAGTATTATAATCTCCTCAACAATATACATGTTGCATAAGAAAAATCCTTGTCATTCTCTTATGAGGATTTGCTGCAGAATTATAGTCTGTACATGAATAAATATCAAAGATACCATCAACTATTACAGATCTTGTTACATTGATATATTTACCAAAATTCATGAATCACAGGATTACAAAAAGAACATCAGTTTTTCTGGATTCACAATTTTGATAACATCCATAACAGATATACAAGTGAGTCCTGGGAATTGTAGTACAAAATTGGTTGTACACCATTTTAAATATACAAGTGAGTCCTGTGATACAAGTTTTGGACACCATTTGATATGTTGGCAAAATTTAAAAAAATACAAAAGACAGTTGGATTTTTTTACACCATTTTATAAGTAAGGGACAAAGTTTGAACAACCCAGAATTAAAGCTGCCAGAATCCCTAGAACACTACACTGGTCCCTACAAAAATTCAAGGCATGCATATGCAACAGAGCAGCAGCACCCACTTTGATAAAGCATTCTTTATGGCCTCCCAGATGCATTGATCCCTCCAAGGCCTGATGGAAGCCAAACTTTTCTTTTTTTCCCAGTTTCACTAGGTTTGGAATTGGCTTCTAAATTCCTCTCCATCCCTTGATTGTTGATCAGTGTTGGTCTTCCTGGAAAATGCTTCCTTGCCTGGCTTTTGGAGAGTAATCGGTTTTGCATTCCCATTGTGGGCAAATTGTTCATATCCAACCTTCCATCTCCAGCTCCAGTTGTTGTTGTCTGATAAGTGCTTTGACCAACCTGATCATTTCACAAAACCAATTTTCCATCATAAATGTGCTTTCAAACAATTTTCATCATAGAACAACTACCTGCAGGATAGATGAAGCTGTCTGAGTCCCAGTTGCTGTAGGAATACTGAAGTTAACTTGAGGAGATGGTCTTCTAGGTATTTGCTTCGTTGCTTGACCTTTGGAAATGAGTTGTTTTTCCCCTCCCCTTGAGGCAATTTTTTCCACATTCAATCTCCCACTACCAGCTGGTGTTGTTCTTGCTGTCTGATCATTAATTTCACAAACCCAATCATTTCATATGACCAACTTGTCATCATAATTGTGATGTAAAACAATTTTTATCACAGAAACAATTTTTATGGACTTACTTGTGGCAAGGATGAGGGTTCTGGTTCTGATCCTGCAGGATTTCCATGTTCCTCAGCAACATTTGCAGCTCTCCCAGGTATGTTAGTCATCTGCATTAAGTTTTAGGAGCATAGATAATATTACATGAGCATCTTGCATCTCCCAAAAATTAGCCAACATACCTCCATAACATTGATAAAATGATCTTCAAGAACCTGTGCATCAATTGTTTCCATAGGATCCATATCATTTGTATCAGCCTACATGAAAATAGATAATATATTATTGGCATAGTGAAAAAAAATATATTCAAGTTAAATTTGTTGTCATTATACTTGTTGATTTTGTGACTGTGCAGCTGTTCTCTGCCTCTGCCCTTGTCCCCATGGATGTCACAAATCAGATTAAGATGTATCAATGTAACAAATGAAGTCTCAAACAACATTTTCAAAGTTAAATAAAATCCTAAAGTACTCACCCGCTGGCCATGATATCTCTTGTTATGTCCAATAGCTTCACAAACACTGCAAGTCTTGTTGTGGCCTTTCCGGCTGACTTTACCTTTACTGAATCCAGTGAGTTCTTCAAGAGGATCCTTCCTCCTCATCATTGGTTTCCTGCTCCTATTCTTGTTTACTAGTTTTGGGGGTATCATTGGATCTTGTGGACTCTTGGGCCAACAGTTTAAGTCTTGTGCACTCACATAAGTTATTAAGCAACGTGTCACATTTAAATTTTGACTTGAAATGTGACCTGCTCCAATGGACAGGGTCAATATTCTTCATGAAATTGTGGGCTTCTACATCCTTATTTTTAAATGTTTCCATTGCCATGTTAAAAGAGCAGGGATGTAACTACTCTTAGCACAGACCCATAACTGGTCCTTAAGGCCTTTACCTCTAAATTTTTTCCTAAAGTTTGTATGTATATGTCTCACACAGAATTGATGTTCACTGTAAGGGAAGATTTCCTCTATTGCATTTTGAAGACCCTATGGAAAGATGAGTGTCACCAGCAAACATATACAGGATAGAAAATGGAAAGCAAACACAAACAAATAATTTATCACATATAGTATACTATGAATCAAAATGAAATTGAAATTAACAAAGTAAACTAAGTAATGAACAAATCGTACCTTCTGTCTGTTACTCATGAAACACCAGTGATGAGAGTTGCTAATCTCTAGACCTTCAGCCACCAATTCCAGAAACCACACCCAATTCTGGTAGTTTTCCCTGTCCACCACTGCCCACGCTATTGGATAGATGCAATCATTTGCATCTATGCCAACGGATGTAAGTAGTTGACCTCCGTAGTAACCCTTCAATAAACAACCATCGACAGAGATAACCTGCCTACAACCTGCTAGGAATCCTGCTCTAAGTGGGGATAAGCACACATACATTGTAGAAAACACACCCGCATCGCATCTAAATTTGATTGTGGACTGAGGGTGTGTCCTAAGAAATTCCAATCTATAATCATATAGCCTACTCATTTGTGTGTGCTCATCCCCATCAAGCATTCTAATCCCAACAAGTATATATAAAAGAAAGAACAAGGAAACAATATTATTGATCTCATGAACAAAATGTGAAGACAACAATTTAAAAATTAAGATATAGTCAACAATATACCTCATTGCAATATTTTTGGCCCTCCAAGCTTTTAATCTGGTGATGTGTGTTTGCTGGTTGGTCTTGACAGCGTGTATAATACCCGCAAGCTTCCAAGATGGGTCTGACCTAAACTGTGCTAGGTATTCTTCTGCGTTCCATTGAGCACTGACATGCCTTACGTTATGATCCCGTGTACATTCATGCTTGAGATGGCCAGCTTTGATTTGGATTGTGTTCTTATCATGCATCATGGGAGAAGCCCACAGGTAAAATGGACATCTTTTTTTACAATATGCCCTACACCTGACTTTGCTATTTGGCTTAAAGTTCATAACAACCCTGTTCTTGATCCCATAATTTCTGACTGCTTGCTTGAACTGTGCAAAACTCCTAAACTTCATCCCTATTTTAAACTGAGGATCTTTCATATCTGCCTGCTCTCTAAATTCAGAGTATTTGGGCCTTGCAAGATTGATCTCTTCTTCATCAGTTGAAGAACATGATTGCAGCTCATCAAAGTCAGCATAATCAGTGTGGGCATCTTGGTCATCATCATCTACCTCCTGATCAGCTGTTACAGGTGCAGCCGGTTCTTCAGTAGCAACTTCATCACCTTCATCACTTTCATCCCCATCATCAAGATCTTCACTATGAAGGCTGTATTCTGAATCTTGAATATCACTCTCTGCTTCACTTCCTTATGCCATATTAATTTCTCCATCTCCCTCAGCCTCTTGCACATCATCATCCTGCACACAAATTTATTGCCCATATGTTCTTCAAAATCTCCAGTTTCTTGTAACTGATTTTCCTGCAAACCTGTAGGATCAACCTGCTATCTAGCATCATCAACATCTTCATCTCTAGCTTCTTCTAACTCATCTTCCTGCTCTTCAGCATCATCAAGATCATCAACCTCAACTGAATCAACTTCTGCTGCCTGCACAGAATGCCCTGCACTTGCAATATTTCCTACAATGTTCTCACCAGTAGGACCAGCCAACTTAGCAACTTTCACATAGACATTGGTAATCCTAGTTTCTCCCACACTTGAAGCCATCCTAATGACATCTAAGTCAGTTTGTAATTCTATCAAACTAACTACATCACTCTTACTTCCATTCCACCAATGACTGCATCCATCTACATGAATCTTCAATTCACTGGCCATATCTAAAATCTCTAATTTAGATATGAAATCAGAATCACATAAATCAACAAAACCTGCTAGCCTATAATTACCCAAATCTGCAACATCATCCATCCTATAGTATATTTGTATTGTAAAGTACTCAGCAAATGGCACTAGACAAAGACAATACAGATAATAATCAAAGACAATAATCACTCATTATATAGGCAATGACATCTCATTATATAAGGCATCTAACTGTAAGGCATCTAACTATAAACACAACCAGTACATTAATTCTTGATAAACAAAGACAACAATAAACATAGTCACCAATATCCCTTCAAGGGTATGACAGAACATCACATTTCATCTAGAAATAAACACAAAACAATAAACACAGACAATAATCACTCACACAACCAATACAGACATTAATAAAGACAATAATCTATAATCATAGCCAATGCACACATTAATTTGAACATTTCCAAATCTTTCAACCAATTTCTATAATACAAATCAATGTAAAAACGACATGATATAGGCTTACAATATTCTGGCGCTGCATATTCTCCAGCTCTTATCTTCCAACAGTTGGTCATTATCAACAACTGTTCCCCTCCTTGTTTCACTCGTACAACAATGGCGGCTGGCCCTAGCTTCACTCAGTATGACAATGTCGGAGATCGCTTCCTCTTCCTCTCTTTGCTTCATCACCAGTGATCTTGACGTTGTCGATGCCGCCCTCACTCTCTCGGATGTCCCTTTTTCTCTCAGAAGATCAAATCCAAATTAGGGATAAAACAATGGCATAGAAAGGGGAAGAAGATAGGCAAGGTGGAGCTGACTCGGATGCTGACTTGGATTAAGTAAGCCGAGTTAGCATCCGGCTCATCTCATCCCTCTAGCTGGGATGAGAGAAACAATTAAAATAAAGTGAGCTGGCAATTCCGGCTGCCACGTAATCTAAAATTGGCCGGAAAATCCCAAATGACCACCCGGTGAACACAAATCAATATATAATGACCAAAAAGATACAAATTAAAACACAATGACTAAAATGAAATTCGGCCAAAACACGATGAATAAATGAAAATTTTACCCTGAACAAGCCTGACAAATAGACGATAAACACTTCTTATTTAATGGTAATTATGGATGTGCACAGATATGGAGTTAATATCTCTGCACACCTATGCTTTCACTTTACATGAATTTTGGGGTTCAATTTCGGGTATTATTTGAAGCGAATATCCTATGCAAAAGATCTATTACCTTTATCAAGAGGTCGTTGGTAACTCAGTGACCAATTTGAGCATAAAGTTTAGTTGCCAATGAATTCAGCACTAAAATATGAAATCCAATTCATTGAAATATGAAATCCACGCATAAATCACAAGAATTAAACACAACTTGAGCTAATTACTATAGACCAATGTGAGAATTACTGTAGTAAAATACCAAAGCAATCTCAATGAGAGTTAAGGAGCAACATTGATTTCCAACAGATGTACACAAGTACAATCTAAGAAACAATGGAAGAAACAAGCAAGCATGTCAAGGTCCTAATATTGAATGGATAATTACATAGCAAGCTATCAAAATCAAAAGTGAAGTTACAAGAGCTTAGGCATCATTGCAGCGAATCATCGTCGTCATCACCATGCAAATGTTTGAGCTTTTGGATCCAATGAAGCAGTCGTTTCTTGTGTTCATGGCTTGTCATGTTTAGAATGAGATCAAGAGCACCTTCCTGGGAGAGAACAAACTCAAATTGTTCAAACACCTTCACAATTTGCCAAAACTCTGGCCTCTTTTCTGGATTCAATGCCCAACATTGCTCGATCAAGACTCGTAGAGCAGTTGGACATTCGGGAGGAATAGTTGGCCTCAAGTTCTAAAAAGTTAGATGCCAATCAATGATTAATCATTCATGATGCCTAATATATTATTTCACTTGTAGTAAATCCAAGTATTCATATTACAAGTTTTATTGCTGAAACTTAAAATATCAGTATTGCAAGTATCTGCATGATTATCTCAAAACTTAAATCATGCAAGCCATCTCATAACAATGACAACAATTTTCTGAAGAATTTGTAATGAATGAAATTAGGAATAACCAGCTCTATACCTTATCGATAACAGCAAAAGCTTCTTGGATGGGTGTCATTTCTTCATATAGGATTATTCCCGTGACCATCTTCCATAGGACTAGTCCAAAACTATACACATTAACTTTATGTCCATAAGGCTTGTGCTTAATCATATCGGGTGCCATCCAACAGTACATTCCTGGGTCCTCCGCAAGAGTATCACAATAGGCCACCTCATAGGCAATTCCAAAATAAGCAATTTTTACATAGGATATTCTCAGGCTTCAGGTCACGATGGATAACACCTTGAGAATGAATATATTCCATTTCCTAGGCAATTTCCAGAGCAATTGCAATCAGCTTAATCAAAGGAAGTGATTTGTGTTCAAGTTTATGGAGGAACGATTTTACTGAGTGCGTAGTGGATATACAGTTCTAATCCAAAAACTCACACTCAAAATAGAGTAAACAAGAAAATCAAATTTCAACTCATCGATCATTTCCACAAAATCTTAAAACAATATTTATAGAGACCTAAACTAAGGACAAAATAGTAAATAAAACTAAAATAGTTACAAATTACTGAATAATAAACTAACTAATAAATCTAAGATAATTACAAAATACTAAATTAAAACTACTTTGAATATTTAAATTTAAAATCCTAAAATACCATGCTGCGTCATTCATCCACATTCGCAAGAAACTCAACCTCGAGTTTTAATCTAGGCAATTAAGCTTATAATTGAACATTTCAGCAAACCATCACCATTCCAAAATTTAAATTTCTTGTTCTTAAAATCTTCCCATTTAATAGCTTTCTTCTTCTTCTTCTTCTTCTTGGAAAACAACCACATCCTTAGTTTGCATTCTTTGTGAAACTCAGAAAAACCCTTTTCATTATTCTTCTTTCTTTCATCAATCTTCCAATCAACCTTTTTATCTTTTTCCTCAGTTTTAGAACCTTCTCTAATTATATTTTCACAACTTCCATCATCAATAATAGTACTGAACACCTTATTCTTAAGCAATTGATGGCTTTGAATTTTCCCTTCATGTTTAGGAATTGACATTATCCACCTTATGAGATAAATTTGCCTCTCATCTACTTCATATTCATTATTCATCTTCCACATCACCATCGGGCTCACAAATAATCTTCATTTTTCTCTAAAATATTCATGGTCTTTCTCAAGGGACATTCATTTAACTTGTGTCCAAGTTGATTACATTTGAAACACTTCCCCACAGTAGGTTTGGTATATAAATTTTATGTTCTTACGTCTTTATCCTTATCTTCTTTATCTACCATCTCTACTGCCTTATTTCATCTATATTGGTTGTTGTTCTTATTACTACAATCTTCAAACTCTTCTATGGACTCTACAGCTTTATAATCTTCACAGTTCCTCCAACCTCACTCTTGTTGCATTAACTCTGCTTTTAAGGCCATATTTTTCACCTCAGATAAGGTTCGGATAACTTGTACACTGATTCTGTCTTTGACTGCTGGCCTCAACCCTTCCAAATACCTTGCAACCTGCTGCCTTTCTAACTCAAGGAGGTTGTTCTCTCAGCTAGTGTCATGAATTCTGAAGTGTATTCATGGGCAGACTGACTGCCTTGTTGACAACGCTGATATTGTTGAAACAGAATCTGCTAAAAATCTGGGGGTAAAAAGTGCCTAGTCAATAAATATTCATCCTATACTAAGTTCGTGCAAGACCTTTACCTTCTCGTTCTGTCATTGATTGAATTCGTTCTCACCATGTTGATTCTCCACTTTTCAAATGGCATGCTACCAATTGAACCCGTTTCTCTGGAGGGGTCTCTATGTAGTCAAAGAATCTGTCAATTTCCACAATCCAATCTAAAAATTCTTTTATAGCCAAGCTTCCGTTGAAAAATAAGATATCCACCCTTAACTAGAAATCTCCACCATCCTTTTCAACACACCCATAATTATTTCTCGCCCTCTGGCCTTTATATGGTTGATGACATCATAACCAATTTTTTTTCAAAATCATCTTCTTCCTCTAAATCTTCATTATAGACATATTATCTATGAATAGAGACAGGACGACGTTTACCAATAGGAACACCACGAGCCAACTCCACTCCTAGCCTTCTATTATCATTCCGTCTCCTGTGTGCATCAATTTGTAGAGCATCCAGACGATCAAAACACATGAATCTAAGATACATCCGTTGCTGCAAACGTCGCTCCAATCATTGCAACTCTTCATCCCTCAGAGGGGCTTTAGCCTCATGATCACCGTCACAAAGTCCATTACCATTGCCACCAGTTGACATCCTCTCTTTGCTACCACCTGACGCAGTGGATACGCAGACCTAATCCAAGAACTCACACTCAAAATAGAGTAAACACTACAAGAATTATGACTTTTAGTGACAATTTTTTTTGTGACAATATATTATTTTGCCACAAATATTAGGTTTTTTGTGTCAAAAAAGTTCACCGACACTATTGTTTAAATTAATTGTGACAACTTATATTTTTGTCACTATTACAAAGATAATTGTGACAATGTACTATATGTCACAATTAAGTCATCACTACTAATATATTAATAGTGGCAAAATTTCTTGTGTCTAATGTTGGTCACTAAAAGCATATAAGATTTAGTGTCAAAACTTTCTTGATGAAAATGATGTGTAATTGTGACAAGACATATTATTGTCACTATAATTTTTCATTTGTTGTGGCAAAAGTGTTTTCTGTCATTCAACATCTATTTTTTGTTACAACAGTTTTGTCACAAAAAATTAAACCATTTAGTGTCTACTAAATATTGTCACTAAAATTAAATTTTTAACTATGTTAATTGTCACTATAGTTTGGATTAATTGTGATATCTAATTATTCTGTCGCAATTATAATTTCAATTGTGACAATTTAGTATCTGTCACAATTATGCATCTTATCTTTTGTGCCGATAATTTTTTATACAAAACAATTTAAACATGTAGTGTCTACTGAATGTCTTCATAAACATATAAATTAACATATATAGTCTTTTATAAATTAGTATATGTGGTTGAAAAAATTATATTCTTAATAAAATATTAAAAAATCTATTTTTTCTACCCAATCTTAAGATTATGTATAGATTTTTTTTAAAAATTTATTATGTATGTTAAGTAATTATAGATAAAATTTTAATAATTAAAATTATGAGAGGGTATAAAAGTAATTTTGCTAAAAAATTTTCCCTATATCCTCTTTTATCCCTATCTATATTCCCTCCTACCAAACATTACTTTTGTTCCCATCTCCAATCCATTTTCCCCATTTCTATCCTCATTCCCATCCCCTTCCTCTTCCCCATCTCCATCCCCATATTCCCATGCCCTCCAACCAAACAAACCCTTAAGTTTAGAAATAGTGTCTCCTTTTATTACAGGCCAATCAAATACAAGGTTCACCCATATCTTTCATATAAAATTCTTGAAAAGAAATTATTTAGTTTCATGTTATAATCCCAAATCATTACTAATTAGCAAAATATCATATATATATTGGATTAATTTTTTTTTAATTTTGGCTCCCATAAATCTTGATGTATATATATTACCAACGATGTTTTCTATTAAAACAAACGAGGTAATAATATCATTAAATTTTATACCATTGTGGAATTGCTTATTTTAGTCCATGTATACAATTTTTTTTTTTTAACTTGCAAGCTCAGTTGTTTTCCTTACTAAAAGTGAAACTCTCAAATTGTTGCATAAAAACTTATTCTTCTAGATTTCGATTCAACAACATTTTTTTTTTTTTTTTGTTTTTTTTTTTTTGGCACCCATTTAATTCAATTCTAAGTCAAGATAGGCTACAATAGCCATAATTATTCTTAATGAGTCATTTCTTGAAACTAGGGATCAGAGAAGGCCTCATCGTAGTTAATGTGTTCCTTTTAAGAAAATCTTTTAGCTACAAGTCTTATTTTGAATCTCTTCACATTTTCTAAAGGATCTATTTTGGTTTAAGATTCATTTACAACTAATAGCTTTAGTTCCCTTTGGTAATTCAACAAGATCCAAACCTGATTTTTTTAACCATTAATTAATTCTAACTCTCCTTTCATGGCATTATACCACTTAATAGAATTTTATCCATTTATAGCTTGTGAAAAAGATATTGGATCCTTCATAAACCTACTATCAACATCAAATTTTGTAGGTTTGTACGTACATTAAAAATTCTAAAACAAAATTGCATGAAGGTTTAATCACTATACCAAACCATTTGTTCTAACCTCTTGATAACCACCTTGTCAGGTTGTAGTAGCAACATCAGTAGTTTAGGCTATGTATAAGGTGATAAGTTTATAACAAGTTATTCATCCACATTAAAATCTTAAGTGAAAATTATTTAGTAGCCTTACATGAGATATATCAACCAGGTCATTGTTTCTAGCCAATAATATCACAACACATTAGCGAAGTATTTAAGCTAATTAATTAATATCACAACACATCAGGGTTAGGCTTTTGTGCTCAAAAGGTCAATTGAAAGCAGCCTTCCCAAACTTCCTCTTGTTTATCAACATCTCCGGTCACCAAAAAACCATACTCGGATAAAAAAAATGATTAAGATTCTACTTGGGCATCATTTCTTAATCGTCTTTTTTGTACCTAGGATTATGTTTTATATAGATTGTTAATTTTAAATAAGTGTAACTTTTAGGCCAAAAGATATAACCTTTCAAAAGCATCTATTGAGCGTGATTAAATTAATCAATATATTTTAAAAGAGTATTGTAACTTTCAATAATACTATTAAACCAAAAAGATGTAACACTTCACAAGCATCTTTTGAGGGTTAATGGTTCATTAAAAGAAAAGTTGTTACTCTTCAAAGAGTCTTCAAACAATCTTGCCTTCAACTTTCCATACAAAATAGTGAGATTTAGGAAAATCACGTTTTTCCTAAGTCATGGTCTTCGATTGTATCCTGGGAGAGACTGCATATAACCCTCTTAGGAAATCTTTGTGATAGGGCGATTAAATCCCTCTAAGGGCAGCGGAAACATGCCTAAGAATTGATCTTATTTATTTAGTTCCTTCACTTTGTGTGATAAGTTAGTGGCGCAACATGGTGCCTAATGATTTTAAGATTTTAAATTTAATTATTCAAATAGTTTTTATTTAGTGTTTTTAATTATCTTATATTTATTAGTGATAAGATTTGTTAAGATTAATATTTAGTCAGTTTAACCAAATCAGATTGATTTGTTGAATAACAGTCTTAGTTTTTAGAGATATTTGTTTTCCTTAAAACCATTGTTTAGAATCTGATAGCAATGGTTTTGTACAACCAGCAATTCCTCATTTTGATGGTCATTATGATAACTGGAGCATGCTGATGGAGAACTTCTTGAGGTCTAAAGAATTTTGGGAAATTATGGAGAGTGGTGTAGTTGAACCAGCAGCAAAGGAAACACTCACTGAAGCACAAGCTAAAGCTTTGTCAGATAAAAAGATCAAGGATTTAAAAGCAAAGAATTATTTGTTTTAGGCAATTGATCATTCAATTTTGGAGACCATTCTCCAAAAGGATACTTCCAAACAAATTTGGGATTCAATGAAAAAGAAGTGCTTATGCACAAATAGGGTGAAGCAAGCATTGCTTCAATCCTTGACAAGAGAGTTCGAAACTCTTCAAATGAAATCAGGAGAGCCTATTGTAGATTTTGTTGGAAGAACAATGGGATTTGCAAACAAGATGCGCTTTCATGGTGCAAACATGGAAGATGCTGAAATTGTGACAAAGATATTGAGGTCGATGGATTCAAAATGGGATTATGTTGTTTGTTCCATTGAAGAATCTAAAGATATTAGTATTATGGCTATTGATGAGCTTTAAAGCTCTTTGATCTATCATGAATCGAAGGTCAATCGATCCAACAAAGTAGATAAGCAAACAACACTCAAAAATTGTACTAAATCGTCAAGCATAAGAGAAAAGTCCAACTTTGTTGAACAGAAGGAGGAAGAAACTCTTATGATGGCTTTTCATGCAATAGAGGAGCCTGATCAAAGACCTAGTATGTAAATACTGGTTGTAGCAATCACATGAGTGGGTAAGTCATCCTTTGTTAATTTAAATGAAAATTTTCATTCTGTTGTGAATTTTGGGGATAAATAAACTATTAAAGTGATGGGAAAAGGAGATATTCAAATTAAAACCAAGAATGGTTTTACTGAAACCATCTCAAATGTTTTTTATGTTCCTGATTTGAAAACTAATCTCTTGAGTGCTGGTCAGTTACAAGAAAAAGGTTACATGATCACAATTTTCAAAGGAGAATGTAAAGTGTATGATCCAAAAAGAGGGTCAATTGCTAAAATTAAAATGACTTCAAATAGATTGTTTCCTTTGAAGATCACAACAGTTAATTGCTTGTTGGCTAAAGCGGACGATTCATCATGGAACTGGCACTATAGATATGGTCATTTGAACTTTAATGGTCTAAGGACTCTTCATCAAAGGCAAATGGTTACTGGTCTCCCCATAATCGTTTGTCCATCAAATACTTGTGAAGAATGTATTATTGGAAAAGCATCAGAGGGATTCTTTTCCTAGTGGAAAAGCTGAAAAGGGCTCACACTATACTTGAATTGGTGCATTCAGACTTCAAATGGTAATAAAAGATATTTTATATCATTTATTGGTGACTTTAGCAGAAAAACTTGGGTCAATTTTTTTGCTGGAAAAATCTGAAATATTTAGAGTATTCAAAAGTTTCAAAGCTCTTGTTGAGAATAAAGCAGATAAGAAGATTAAAACACTTAGAATAGATCAAGGAGGTGAATTCTGTTCAAATGAATTTGTTGCATATTGTGAATCCAATGGCATTAAGAGACACATGGCAGCTCCATACACTCCACAGTAAAATGGAGTGAGTGAACGGAAGAATCGAACCATCCTCAACATGGTTAGGAGCTTGCTAGCAATAGGAAGGGTTCCAAAATAGTTCTGGCCTAAAACAGTGATGTGGTATGTTCATGTTTTAAACAGAAGTCCAACCTTTTGTGGTGAAGCATATGACGCCTCAATAGGCTTAGAATGGCAAGAAGCCTGCTATTGATTATTTCAAGGTATTTGGATGAATTGCATGTGCACTTGTACCTGATGAAAGACAAAACAAACTTGATGCCAAAATTGAGAAATGCATATTTCTTGGTGTTAGTGAAACTTTAAAGGCTTATAAGCTGTATAATCCTTTGATACAGAAAGTTGTAAAAAACAAAGATGTAGTGTTTGACGAAGAAGCTAGATGGTATTGGACTGGTGGAAATTCAACATCAACATCAATACCGATTCACGAAGTTTCAATTCGTGAGAAAAAAGTTTTTGAAACTCAAGAGCAACAAACTAAAATTGAGGAGCAACATGAAGCTGAGCAACAATCAATTCTACAAATAGAAGAAAGGAGATATGAATTAAGGGATGAAAACTCAAGGAAATGGCCAACATGGATGATAGATTATGATGATATCAATTTAGATGATAATGTTTACTTTGCTTTGTTTGCAGATAGTGACCCAATCACATTTGATGAGGCTGTGAAAAAAAAAAGAAATGGTGAGAAGCAATGGGTAAAGAAATTGAGTCCATTGAGAAAAATCACACTTGGGAGTTGACTGATCTTCCTAAAAGTTAGAAAACCATCAGTGTCAAATGGGTCTTCAAGACAAAGTTGAATGAAAAAGGTGAGATTGATAAGCACAAGGCCCATTTGGTGGGAAAAGGCTACAAATAGAAGCATGGGATTGATTACAAAGAAGTTATTGCTCCTATAGTGAGGATGGATACAATTAGGTTGGTGATCTCTCTTACAACACAACACTCGTGGCCGATCCTACAATTAGATGCAAAGTTGGCTTTCTTGCATGGCAACATACAAGAAGAAGTGTTCATTGACCAACCACTGGGATATTATAAGAAAGGAAGGGAAAAGAGCCCTCTATGGACTAAAACAGGCACTAAGGGCCTGGTACAGTCGCAGAGATGCTAATTTTTCTAAGCTTGGATTTCGGAAATGTCCCTTTGAGCATACTCTTTATGTTAAATCTGAAGGAGGTAAAATGCTTATTGTTTGTATTTATGTTGATGACTTGATATTTACTGGTAATAATGCTGACATGTTTAATGAGTTTAAGATATCTATGATGAAAGAGTTTGAAATGACTGATTTGGGCTTAATGCGGGACTTCCTGAAACTGGAAGCCATTTAAATTGCTATTGGTAACTTCATCTATTAGCAAAAGTATGTTCATGAGATTCTTTCAAGGTTCCAAATGACAGATTGCAAGTCATTTAGTACACTAGCTGAACCTAGTTTAAAGTTGTATAAAGATGATGAAGGAAAAGGAGTAGACATTACTTATTTCAAGCAAATAGTTGGCAGCCTTATTTACTTGACCTCCACCAGGCCAGACATCATGTATGCCATGAGTTTAATTAGTAGGTACATGGAAAGTCCATCTGAGATGCATCTTAATGCCGCTAGAAGAATTCTTAGATATGTGAAAGGGACAAGTGATTATGGTGTGTTTTACATAAGGGACAGTAATGATAGTTTTGTTGGATATATTGATAGTATTTATGCATGGGACATTGATGATCGCAAAAGCATGTTTGGTCATGTTTTCATGTTCAATTCAGGTACAATATCATGGTGGTCAAAAAAGCAACAGATAGTTACACTTTCCACCACTAAGGCTGAATTCGTGGCAGCAACTTCAAGTTCGTGTCAAGCTTTGTGGCTTAGAAATATGCTCCAAATACTTGGAGTAAAGCAGAAGAGTCCAATGGTCATATATTGTGATAATATGTCAACTATCAAGCTGTCAAGAAATCCAGTGATGTATGGGAGAAGCACACATATCGATGTTCGCTTTCATTTTCTGAGAGATCTTTGTAAAGAAGAAAAGATTGAGCTGCAGTACTGTAAGAGTGATGAACAAGTTGCTGATATTCTTACCAAGCCACTCAAATTTCTAGTATTTGAAATCTAAGGAGGATGCTTGGAGTTTGTTCTTCTCAAAATATTGTCACTACGATGAAATCCTAAAGTATTTCAGCGGAAATCAGTTTAAGGGTGGATGATAAGATTTGTTAACATTAATATTTAGTCAGTTTCGTCAAATCAGATTGATTTGCTGAATAACAGTCTTAGTTTTTAAAGATATTAGTTTCCTTAATATATGGAATTATTATTTTAGCAGATCATATGTTCTCTATTTAAATTATATTGAGTATCTGATGAATAATACCAACCCTTAAGTCACAATCATCTTGTTGTTCTTATTTTCCCATTCTAAAAATTTATTAACAACTAGTTAATTTATTTATCCAATAATTTGTAACTATTTTAGCTTTATTTACTATTTTGTCGTTAATTTAGGTCTCTATAAATACTTGTTTTAGGGTTTGTGAAAAAAGAAGCGATCAATTGAAATTTATGTTCTTGTTTACTCTATTTTGAGTGTGAGTTCTTGTATTAAAATTGGGAATCCGCTAGGTCAGGTGGTATCAAAAAAGGATGTCAACTGCTGGCGATGGTGATGGTCTTCGTGATGGTGATAAGGAAGCTAGATCCCCTATACAAAAGGACAAAGCGTTGCAACGATTGGAACGATATCTGGAGCAATGAATGTATCTCTGATTCTGGCATTTTGAGGAGCGCTTTGAAGAACTTGTGGATCATCTGGATGCTCTGAGAATTAATGCACATAAGAGATGGGTTGACAATGGAAGGCCAAGAGTGGAGCTAGCTCGTGGTGATCCTATTGACAAATATGGTCTTATCTCTATCCATAGACAGATTATCTACAATGATGATTCGGAGGAAGAAGATGATTTTGAACCAAATCGGTTTGGTCGTCATCAACCATATGAGGGTCAAAGGGTAAGAAATAATCATGGAGTTGTTAAAAGGGATGCTGGAGATTTTCTCTTGAAGGTGGACATTCCTTCTTTCAATGGAAGTATGGGTATAGAAGAATTTCTAGACTAGATTGCAGAAATAGACTGATTCTTCAATTTTATAGAGACTTTTGCAAAGAAGCGAGTTCTTTTGGTGGCGTGCCATTTGAAAGGGGGAGCGTCGGCATGGTGGGAATGGATTCAATTCATGAGAGAATGATAAGGTAAAGATCTTATACGAACTTGGTACATGATGAAATATTTATTAAAGAGAGAGTTTCTACCGCCAAATTTTGAGCAAATCCTGCTTCAGCAATACCAACATTGTCAACAGGGTAGTCGGTTGTCCATGAATACACTGCAGAATTCATGAGGCTGGCTAAGGAAAATAACCTCCATGAGTTAGAAGGGCAAAAGGTTGCGAGGTATTTGGAAGGGTTGAAGCCAACACTCAGAGACAGAATTGATGTACAAGTTATTCGAACCTTATCTAAGGTGAAGAATATGCCTCTAAAGTCAAAGCTAATGCAATAAGAGCGAAGTTAGAGGAACTATGAAGATTATAAAGCTATAGGGTCCACAGAAGAGTCTGAAGATCATAGCAACAAGAATAACAACCAATACAGAAGAAGCAAGATAGTAGAGACTGTAGGAAAAGATAAAGAAAGGAAGGATAAAGAAGTAAGGAAAATAAAAAATCCCTATGTCAAACCTACTGTGGGAAAGTGTTTTAGGTGTAACCAACTTGGACACAAATCAAATAAATGTCCCTTAAAGAAGACTGTGAACATTATAGAAAAGAATGAAGAAATTATTTGAGCTAGATGGTGATGAGGAAGAAGAATATAACGTAGAGAGGCATGTTTATCTTGTAAGGCTGATAATGTAAACTCCTAAACATCAAGTGCAGATTCAAAGTCATCAGTCACTTAAAATCAAGGTGTTCAGTTCTATTATTGATGATAGATATTATGGAAATATAATTGGGGAAGATTCTAAAACTGAGGGAAAAGATGAAAAGGATGATTGAAAGAGTGTTGATGAAAGAAAGAAGATCAATGAGAAGGATTTCTCTGAGCTTCTCAAAGAATCCAAGCTGACGATGTACTTATTTTCGAATAAAAAGAAAAAGAAAGTTAATAAATGGAAAGATTCCATGATCAAGAAATTCAAATTTTGGAATGGTGATGGTTTGATGAAATATTCAATCACAAGTTTAATTAACCAGATTAAAACTCAAGGTCGAGTTTCTCGCTAGTGGGAATGAATGACGCTGCATGATGCCTAATAATTTTAAGAATTTAAATTTAAATCTTCAAATAGTATTTATTTAGTATTTTTAATTATCTTAGATTTATAAGTTAGTTTATTTATCCAGTAATTTGTAACTATTTTAGTTTTATAACTATTTTGTCATTAGTTTAGGTCTCTATAAATACTTATTTTATGGTTTGTGAAAAGGAACTGATCAACTAAAATTTATGTTCTTGATTACTTTATTTTGAGTGTAAGCTCTTGCATTAGATTGGGTATCCGCTGCATCAAGAATGACGCAGCATGGTGCCTAATGATTTACGATTTTAAATTTAAATCTTCAAATATTTTTTATTTAGTATTTTTAATTATCTTAGATTTATTAGTTAGTTTATTTACCCAGTAATTTGTAATTATTTTAGTTTTATTTACTATTTTGTCGTTAGTTTAAGTCTCTATATATACATATTTTAGGGTTTGTGAGAAAGGAACCGATCAATTGAAATTTATGTTCATGTTTACTCTATTTAGAGTGTGAGTTTTTGGATTAGAACTGAGTATCCACTATGTCATGTGGTATAAGAGCAGATACCAAATAGATTATCGCCTATGCGTGATATACATCACCACATAGATTTGATTCCAGGGCCATTTTACCAAACTTATCTCATTACAAAATGAATCCAAAAGAGAGTAAGATCTTGAAACAAAAGGTAGAAGAGCTACTACGAAAGGGACATATCCAGGAGAGCATGAGCCATTATGCTGTATCAGCATTATTTACTCCAAAGAAAGATGGGAGTCGGAGGATGTGTATTGATAGTAATGCTATAAATAAAATTACTGTAGGGTATAAATTCCCTATTCCAAGGCTAGATGACATGCTTGATAGATTATATGGGGTAAAGTGGTTTTCTAAACTTGACTTGAAGAATGGGTACTATCAGATTTGGATTAGGCCTGATGATGAATGGAAGATAGCTTTCAAGACAAAGGAAGGGTTGTATGAATAGCTGGTAATGCCATTCAGATTGTCTAATGCCCCAAGCACATTCATGAGGTCAATGAATTAGGTATTTAAACATTTTATTGGGAAATTTGTGGTAGTATATTTTGATGATATCTTGATATATATAGTCAGTCTGAAGAATATCACCTATTGTATTTGAGGGAGGTATTGACTACCTTGCAGGAGAAAATGCTATATATTAATTTGAATAAATGTAGTTTTATGGCCAATAAACCGTTATTCTTGGGATACGTGGTATCTACTGATGGAATACAAGTTGATAAGCCTAAAATAAATGGAATTCAAGACTGGCTTGCACCAACAAATGTGTCAGAACTATGCAGTTTCTTGGTTAGCAACTTTTTATCGGAGATTATCAAGAATTTCAATACAATTGCATCCCTAATGAAAGAAAGCTTAAAGAAAGGTAAATTTCAGTGGAGCGAAGAGGCCACTAATAGTTTTACACTTTTGAAGAAGAAATTGTGTACTGCTCCAATTCTTGCACTCTCAAATTTTGAGAAGCTGTTCGAAGTGGATTATGATGCAAGTAGAGTTAGAATTGGTGCTATTTTGTCCTAAGAAAAAAGGCCGGTGACATTTTTTCAGTGAAATGCTCAGTGATGCCAGAAGGCAGTTGAGCACATATGATAAAAAATTTTATTTTGTGGTACTTGCTCTTAAAACATGGGAACATTATTTAATTGGTAAGGAGTTTGTGCCATACTCAAATCATGAAGCATTGAAATATTTAAATAGTCAGAAATGAGTTAGTAGTGATATGCATGCCAGGTGGATTCAGTTTTTTCATAAGTTCCCTTTTAAATTACAACACAAATCAGGTGTACATAATAAAGTAGAAGATGCTTTGAGTAGGCAAGCTATTTTATTAGTTATCCTAAGTACTGAGATTGTAGGCTTTGAGTAATTAAAAGGGATTTATGAGCTTAATGAGGATTTTGCGGAAGTGTGGAATAAGATTTCCAACAAGGAGCCTATTTATCTCTTCCATATATATGATGGGCATTTGATGCATGAAAATCAGTTGTGTTTGCCTAGAACTTCCCTACGGGAGAAGGTTATCCAAGATTTGAATGGAAGAGGTTTGGCAGGACATTAAGGGCATGATAAGACAAACAATTACATCAGTTAAAGAAAGGTTTTATTGGCCACAGCTTCCAAGGGATGTGGCCAAATTTGTTGATAGATTTTTATCTACAAAAGAGCGATAGGATAGACCAAGTATACTGGCTTATGCATGCCTCTTCTAGTATCTGAAAATATCTGGGAAGACCAATCTACGGATTTTGTTTTGGGACTACCTAAAACTCAAAGAGGTGTTGATTCAATATTTGTAATGATTGATAGATTTTCAAAAATGGCACATTTCATTCCATGCAAGAAGACTTCAAATGCAGTTGGGGTGGCTAAATTATTTTTTAGAGAAGTTTTCCATTTGCATGGCGTTCTCAAGACAATCACTTCTAATAGGGATAGTAAATTTCTTGGGCATCTTTGAATTTTAGTAGTACTACTCATCCACAGATAGACGGTCAGACTAAAGTTGTTAATAAAATTCTTGGTAATCTAATTCGCAGTATTTGTAGAGATAAACCAAAGCACTGGAATTTGGCATTACCACAAGCAAAGTTTTTTATAATAATGCAGTTCATAGCTCAACATGCAAGTCTCCATTTTGTATTGTGTACACTAAACCACCACAATGCACTCTTGACTTGATCAAACTTCCAAAGGATGGTGTATCTAGCACTGCAGCTAAGCATATGGCAGAACAGGTTGTCGAAGAACACAAGGAAGTCAAACAAAGGTTGGAAGATGCAAATAAGAGATATATATAAGCAAGCAGCTGACAAGCATAGGAGGCATGAGAGCTTTCACATTGGGGATCAAGTTATGGTTTTATTTTATTTTATTTTATGGAATTTCCAATGTTGCAGATTTATCCATGTTTCATGATTCTGAAGCTCCTTTATATTCTAATTTTCACTAGAGGACGAGTTTTCCCCAAGTGGAGGAGACTGAAGCAAAATAACGCAAAACCTATGCTTTTATAGCCTTTTAATTAATTTTATTTATGTTTTATTTTATTTTAGGGTTTTTTTAGGGTTTCCATTATTATAAATGCTTGTAACTTTGAAGCAAAAAAAGAATCAAACATTTTTCCAAAAACAAGTTTTCTCTTTTCAATTGATCGGTGTATCCACTACGTCAGTTTGAACACCTACCCTACATATTCCTAACATAAAAATGTAATTCCATTTTTGCTTCGGTAATTATATGTTAACCAGCGAATCTTCAATTCTTGAATTTGATGGAAATGAAATACCAAATAAAATACTAACGATGCTATTACGTAGGTGTTCATCAACTCATCTTTGAGCACAAATCTCTTAATTAACAATTGACAAAGGTTATATTAGAATAATGAATGATTAAACCATAATGAATTATTCATTATTCATGAAAATATATTAGATGAATTACTTTATAACCTTCCAATTCAACTGAAATTCTAACTACTATATTAAAACCCATAATTAAGCATTCATCACTACAAGAAAAACAGGAATTTGGCACGGTCAATTTGTCATGGATTTGGGACTAAAAACTGTGACAAATTGATTTTGGCACGGTTTTTGGCACGAAATCTTAACCATGCCTATAGCATGTGTGACAAATATATTTTGTCACGGTTTTTCGCACGGAGTATATTTTGACACGGTTTTTGGCACGGTGTATATCGGCACGGTTTTTGTCACTATTTTTGGCACGGTTTGAGTTGTCACGGTTTTTGGCACGGTTAGATTTGTCACAGTTTTTGGCACTGTTGAATTTGTCACAGTTGTTGGCACTGTTAAGTTTGTCACGGTTTTTGACACGGTTTTAATTGGCACGGTGGAATTTGTCACGGTTTTTTGCATGGTTGAATTTGTCACGGTTTTAGGCACGGTTGAATTTGGTACGGTTTTTGGCATGGCTTGGCACGGTTTTGTTTGGCACGGTTTTTGTCACGAAAGTTGGCACGGTTATGTTTGTCACGGTTTTTGGCATGATTTTATGATATTTTGCACGGTTTTTTGTCACATATGTTGTCAAGGTTTTAGAATTTATATGATTTGTAGCACATTTTTTGTCATGAATTTTGGCACGGAATTTGGCAAAATTTTATTTATTTCATGAATAATTAAAATTTATTTTGCTAAATAATGGTAGATTCATTTATAAAATATGTTCTGTAGCATTTATAAAATTTATATGATAACCTACATTAATTTACCAAAATATGTCCTATAGCATTTATAAAATAAACACAAATGTTATTACCATCATTCGAGTCCCGACCAACATCATTCAACAAAATACCACAAAACTCTAACACTCTACATCATCTTAATCCCGGCCTACATCATCATCAAAGTCATCAAGAGAATTATCTGTAGATTGGGAAACCCGAGCTCTCTTCAACATTAGAGAGTGCTCATCAATATGTGTTTGGGACTCTCTAGTTGGTGCTCGAGGGGCATGTGGTGTATGAGCAGTAATAGGCATGCTAGAGAGGTCAATACCTTGTACCCGAAGTGCAGCAAGTAATGATGATTCAAATAACTCACGTCAAGCCAACTCAACATCAGCCTCAGCGTGAGATCTAGCAAGCTCCTCCTGTAACTCTTTAACTTTGTTGCGGAGTTGTTCAGTTGATTCGGAAGGCCCCGCGCGTGGCTTGTAATTGGATGAGGACATTTGCCTAACAATATTACATTTTCCTACAACTCTATTATGACTTCCAATAGCCATCTCATCCCATAATTCATCTTGATTAATAGAACCCTCATCTACGCCTTGACTGCATTTGTCTACAATAGTTTTCTCAAATTGTTCCTGCATTTCAAGTAAGCTTCCTTTCAAAATGATTATATAAATATTATCTAAAGTCAAACAAAATTTAAACTCAAAATATTCACACTAATGTTTTGTTCATTCAAAAGCTTAACTGAGCATGAGATAATTCCTAATACATGTATAACTTATATTGGATTTAGGAAAATTAATATTATGTTCCTTATACTACATCTTTTCCCAGATGAGATTTCCAAATGCATTTATAACTTCCATTTATAACTTCCATTGGATTTTGGAAAATTAATGCATGTATAATTTCCTAATGTATGTTTATTACTCTTGATGGTTACTTTGCATTGTTCTTAATAGCAAAAACATAATATTTTCTCACTTGTAAATGTCATAACATTTTTTTGCTTGTAAATCCTAAGTAAGCATGTGATAATTCCTAATGCATGTATTTCCATTGGATTTTAGAAAATTAATACTACGTTCCTTATACTACATATTTTCCGATATGAGAGTTTCAAATGCATTTATAACTTCCATGTATAACTTCCATTGGATTTTGGAAATTTAATGCATGTATAATTTCCTAATGTATATTTATTATTCTTGATGATTACTTTGCATGTTTGTTAATAGGAAAAGCACAACATTTTTCACTTGTAAATGTCCTTCATTTAATACTAAATGAAGGATAGCATTTTTTTTTTCCATTTGTAAAGCCTAACTAAGCATGTGATAATTCCTAATGCATGTATGCCTTCGATTTGATTGTGGAAAATTAATACTAAATTCTTTATACTATATTTTTTCCATACGAGATTTGCTAAAACATTTATACCTTCCATATGTAACATCCATTGGATTTTAGAAAATTAATGCATGTATAATTTCCTAATGTATGTTTATTACTATTTATGATTACTTTGCATGGTTGTTAATAGTAGAAGCACAACATTTTTTCATTTGTAAATGTCCTTAAGTGGTATGACATGTCAACAATATTAATTGATTTTATGAACATATATTTCAATGAACCATGGCACATTAAAATGTAATTTTTAAAATTTTCATCTTTTGGCTCCAATATTGTTTTATTTTAAAAAAAAATATTATACGCACAACAATTTCTGTGGCACGCCCAGCCTCAAGTGTGTCATCTTTCCTTCCATGAGTGCGGATAAAACATTCTTTAGGTGTTGGCTCCCTACCCAATTCCTCTGCCTAAAAAACAACATAGTAAATAAATATTAAATAGTCAAACGCAACAATTATAATAGTATTTAAATGGATAAGGGACATTACCAGCCTAAGGCGATGCACAGCAGTACTAACAAATCCACCACGATAAATAACAGTGGAGGAGCTTCCAATTTCTGCTCTATTTTATTTGTTCTTTTCACTTATTCTCTTAAACTCGTCTGACTCCCAATACCTCTGCAAACCCTCCCAAACTACAGGAGCCATCCATGGAAATGGAGCCTTGTACAATTTATGTGCAAGATATAAATTCTTTTTCAACCATTCACTAGCTTCATGGTTGAAATGTCGTAACATTGATGACTCATGTTGTGGCTCCCATGTATAAATGCCCTTAAAAAAAATATTAACTAATGTAATGTTTCATTATAATTAATTCGTATAATTAAAAGATTGGAGCATTTAATTAATTACATGATACTTACCTTAAAAGCAGTGAATATCCTTTGCCTCACATCTTTAGGCACTTTTCCCCATCCGGTCCATGGCTCTTTATAGTGACCTTTGACCAATTCATGTGCTGCTCTCTTAACTTCATAATCTCTACATAAAAGAGTGATGTAAAACAAATTTACTTAAAACTTATAAATCTTTTATTAGAAAACTTATATACAATATTATAAAATTGTTATAACATGAAATGTTACTTACATAATTAAACTGTCCGGGGTGATCAACCAGGGTGGTCCAGTGCTCTCAGACTCATTGGATGGCACTTCCATTGCCGAGGAGTAGTCCTCAGAGGCATGGGCAGAAGCCTCTCCATGTGGAACTGGGGGAGACTGCGCTACTGGTATAGCTGGTGAAGGTTGTATTATTGGTGATAAGGGAGTCATTGTTGTTGTTGGTTGAATGCTTGGATGTATACAAGGAGGCATTCCCAAATCCGTCACAGTATTAGGTATTGATGTAGAGTTATCACAAGATCTTTGATGAATATTCGGGGTGGAGCGACCTCGGCCCGATGTGGAACAACCACCATGGCCCGATTTTGATCGATATCCAGAATGACCCCGTCCTAATAGATAAGTATAAATAAAAATATAAATGTACATACATATACATGAATGATAACAAGGTATTGCTATTGGTGGATAAATTCAATGTGATTCAAACAAATTGCTATTTTACCAAATTTGATATTCATTCATTTCTAATTTAGCACAATGGTAAAAATCCCAGACTCTTCATTTTATATCCATGCCATCTTGCTTAATTGAAAATAAATATGTTTATTGACATAATCATTGTGTTAACAAAATAAATTTGAAAACAATTTTCAGAAAAAGTAAGATTAAAATAAATGAAAATTCAAACCCGATGTTGTCCTAGAATCTTGATAACGATCCATCACGCTTCAAGTGAAATGATCTACCCACCTACATGAAAGCACAAATGAGAACAAAATTGGTAAAACTACTTATCACATTAAAAGCATGAATGAGATTCTCACAATGAGATAGCATAGCAAGTTTTTATTCAAAATAACATAAAACCACCGACTTGATAAAAATAAGAGGTTTATATCAAAAGGAAGTACAAACAAAGAGTTTATCAAAATAGTGCATAGTTTGTTAAAAGCAGTGTTCAAAAAAATGCTAGGCGCTAGTCGGGCGGTCAGCCACCTTCTAGCGCCCAGAGAGCTTAAGCGGGGGCCTAGGCGGTTTTACCCTTTTAGAAAATATATATATTTATAATATAATTTTAATTCTATATAATACCCAAATAGACATTTACCAACAACCAAATTGATGCATCAACAATCAAATAATAATACAAGAGCTTCTAGAATCCAAACAACTCTAAAATGAAAACTTATCATAAAAACATACATATAAAAACATTAATTAAGTACAAGTCCCACAAAACATTAATTTGGGGGGTTTTAAATTAGTTAAAAACATTTAATTTTAATTTTTTTTCCAAAAGCCGCCCAGCCCGCCCAGGCAGCCGCCTAGGCGGTGCCTGGGCGTCCGTTTTTTTTATAGAAAGCCAACACCGATTTTTTCACCATTTTTCGAAAAAAAACAGGTCGGCTTGCCACCTTCCAGCGCCTAGGCGGCCGCCTAGGCCGATTTTTCGAATAGAGGTTAAAAGTCATGTTCTTCAACATCGTCATCATCATTATAGTCACCATCATCATCAGCATCATCATCATCATAATCATCATCATCATCATCACCATCACCATCATCAACATCAATTTGTTAGTTTTCTTCATATATTCAAATGTCTCAACGTATAGCAATTTTTCATCTATATAGACTTATATTTACATGACAAACAATGACAATAAAAATAACTACATCAACATCTACAATTAACATACATTAATCGAAACAAGCAAAAGGAATAAAGATGTTTTACGAATCATCTATGTGCATAACATGATCAACTCTAATAATTATGTTTCTCGATAGATAACACTAACAATCAACACAAAATGAGAAATAAAACATCAAAGCATAACAGAACTCAACTCGGCCTAGAAGATTTCTCTTTCTTTGTTGAAGTTGATTGGCAACCTTTATTAGCGATCACCAAGATTAAGTGAACGAAGTAATCATAAACCTATTAAAAATTGATAAATGATCCATGTAAGAAAATAATATTTTCTCGTGTATCTAATTAAACCAAAATTAAGTGAACGAAGTAATAACATTGATGAAATGCACCAACCTAATCAAAGAAGAACTAATAATCAAAAAGACAACCACATACATAATAATCAACTAAATCACATAAAATAACCTTAATTAATCAAGTGATAAATAAATTTAAATAAAATAAAATTAATTGAGATTGGGTGGTCCATAACATAAAAATAATTAAACCCACCTAATTAAGGAAATGTTTTTTTTCCCTTGTAAAGCTTTCAATGTCCTCCAATATCTCAAATACTTCATTGAAATTGAAATAATATCTCAAAACACATTGCTATAACATAATAATAATCACATAAGGTGTATGGTATGCCAATCAATAAGTTATTATATTGTACTATTCAAAATGAATGCATTTTCGATAATAATAATAATAATAATAATAATAATAATAATGAAATATAGAATCAATCAATTGGCCTCACTGGATCTTGAACAAAAGGGTTAATCCAAATTCTCTCAAACCAAATCCACCTAGGCGTACTGTTAAAAGTGAATGTATTTTCATCCACATTACATCAAATAATTACCCATCATGAAATAATTTCACAATTCAGTCCTTGCCTAGACGTTCTTGAGAGTCTTTTCACAACTATTTCCTGTCCACCCTCTAGCACTCCCTGCTTTCAGTAAAAAAAATGGAATTTACTATTGGTAATCTATGATATCTTGATTAGGTGGATTATTATGAGTTTTACCTTGTAAACTGATCCAAATCCATCTTTTCCAAGCTCATTTTCATCAGAGAAGTTATCTGTTGCACGCTTTAGTGTGGCTAAATCAATTTGGACGGCAGTATACCAGACTTCTGCTTCATTTCCATCATCTGAGTGTCCTTGGAAAACAATCAAAATTCAATACGCACACTCAATTTTATATATATATATATATATATATATATATATATATATATATATATATATATATATATGAGATATTTACTTTACCTTCACTAAATGTATTTTTTAGACATCTGGTTCTCCAACTCCACAAACACATGCAAAGGAGAAAACAAGCCTAGCTCCAGCAACCTAAAACAATTAATTAAAACAAGACTTAAAAAAAAAAAAGAAAGAAATTCAATTTAGTGTTCATTGACTATTTTCCAACTCACTGTTAATACTAGCAATTGATGTTCTATTTGGTAACACTGAAGAAATAGGAGGGATTGAAGATAATTAATGAGAGCTTATGCATGATCCTACCTTCTATGCCGCCGGCTGTGTCATTTCCAAGCGGCCTAGCCCCAAACGCAAGAGAGAGAGAGAGAGAGAGATAGAGAGAGAGAGGGGAAGGAAAGGGGCCAAAAGGAACCCAGGATGCAAGGCTTCAAGTGTTGGAGGCGAAACAGAATAGGAAATACCTTTCTTTTTCTTTTTTTTAATTTGCATACCCTTGCAAAAATATAAATTTACTTATAAACTCATGTATCACTTTATTTGCTCATATACCCTTTGACCAAAATTCAACAACCTTTTTCTCTTTGTATATCTTACGAAACAGAATATATATATATATATATATATATATATATATATATATATATATATATATATATATATATATATATATATATATATATATATATATATATATATATACTCATAAAACTTGTAAACTAATTTACAATTAAAAATATATAAGCAAATAAATATATTTTTGGGTATATAAACAAACAACTTTAATCAGAGAATATCAGTAATTACTCGATGCAAGCAATTTTTTAAGAATTTTTTTAATTTTATAATGTAAAATAATAAATATATGACTGGCACATGTGTCAAGCCAGGGCCATGCATTGGCTAACACAAAAAAAAAATTATAAAATAAAATACATTAGATAAATTCATAACCCAATTTCCATAAATAAATAAACAAAATACATGCTTTAAAACTTACAATGAACAGGGGGATAATTTTTTTTTTTTTTTTTTACAAAGCAATAAGTGCCGTTAAAGAAATAGATATGTACAATGTACAATTAACAAACGAGTCAATAACGACAATTATATAATGACAATTATATGTGTATGTGTGTCTATATATATATATATATATATATATATATATATATATATATATATATATATATATATATATATATATATATATTTATCTCCATATATACTTTTATATGAAAAAAATAAAAATATAGAAATGAATTTATTTGTCACAGAATTTGGCACGGTTTTCGGCCAACCGTGCCAAATGCCGTGCCAAACACAATAGTTTCTTGTTATTTAATAAAAAAATTAATTAAAATTGGAATTATATTATATGTGTGTGTGTATATATATAGTATATCTATAACATACATACATACATACATACATACATATATATATAGACATGTAGATATATATTTGTGTGCATATATAAATACATACATATATATACATGTATATATAGTACCATATATACTTTTATATGAAAAAAATAAAAATATAGAAATGAATTTATTTGTCACAGAATTTGGCACGGTTTTCGGCCAACCGTGCCAAATGCCGTGCCAAACACAATAGTTTCTTGTTATTTAATAAAAAAATTAATTAAAATTGGAATTATATTATATGTGTGTGTATATATATAGTATTTCTATAACATACATACATACATACATACATACATACATATATATATAGACATGTAGATATATATTTGTGTGCATATATAAATACATACATATATATACATGTATATATAGTATACATAGTATGTATATCTATATATGTGTGTGTGTGTATATATATGTATCTCCATATAAAAGTTTTTATGAAAAAAATAAAAAAAATATAGCAATGAATTTATTTGTCACGAAATTTGGCACAGTCTTCGGCCAACCGTGCCAAATGTCGTGCCAAATATTTTTGTTTGGCACAGTATTTGGCACGGTTTGGAAACGATCATGTCAAATTCCGTGTCAAACGCAATAGTTTCTTATTATTTAATAAAAAATTAATTAAAATTGGAATTATATTTTATGTGTGTGTATACATATAATATATCTATAATATACATACATACATATATATACATACATATATATATATATATATAGACATGTAAATATATATTTGTGTGCATATATATACATACATATATACATAGTATATATATATATATATGTGTGTGTGTGTGTGTGTGTGTGTGTATATCTATCTCCATATAAAAGTTTTTATGAAAATATATATAACAATGAATTTATTTGCCACGGAATTTGGCACGGTCATCGTCCAACCGTGCCAAATGTCGTGCCAAATATTTTTGTTTGGCACAGTATTTGGCACGGTTTGGAAACGACTGTGCCAAATTCCGTGCCAAACGCAATAGTTTCTTATTATTTAATAAAAAATTAATTAAAATTGGAATTATATCATATGTGTGTGCATATATATAGTATATCTATAATATACGTGCATATGTACATACATATGTGTACTATATACATACATATATATATCTATATATATATAGACATGTAGATATATATTTGTGTGCATATATATATATATAGAAGAAACTTCATCTGGGGACGTTCACAGCAACGTCCCCAGATTTTAAAAAGCTAGGGAGAGAAGGAAGAGGAGAGAGACAGATAGAAAGAGGTGCAGCAACAGTAACAACAACAGTGGAGAAAGGTTGTACTTCGTTATTGTGGATGGTTGTGGTGTTCCTGCGGTCCAACTTAGGGTTTGGTTTCCCCTCCTGTAGGTCTAGTAGAAATCGAGTTTAATGGTTGAGATTTAATCAATTACTATTACGGGTGTGATTTGTGGTTTAGATCAAAACACTGTGCATCCCACTTTTCACTGTGCTACTATTCATAAGCATAGTGATACTATGCAGCTGGATGATCTCATCCGTTGATTGATGATCCAAAGGCCATCAATCAACATACCCAGATTAGATTTCTGAGTACGTCAGCAAGAAACGCAACCTCATATATATATATAGTATAAATAGTATGTATATCTATATATATGTGTCTATATATCTATCTCCATATAAATTTTTTATGAAAAAAATAAAAAATATAACAAAGAATTTATTTATCACGGAGTTTGGCACAGTCGTCGGCCAACCGTGCCAAATGTCGTGCCAAATATTTTTGTTTGGCACGGTTTGGAAACAACCGTGCCAAATTCCGTGCCAAACGCAATAGTTTCTTATTATTTAAAAAAAAAATAATCAAAATTGGAATTATATTATATGTGTGTGTATTTAATATATCTATAATATACATACATACATACATACATACATACATACATACATATGTGTACTATATACATACATATATATATATATAGACATGTAGATATATATTTGTGTGCATATATACATACATGCATATATATACATGTATATATGGTATACATAGTATGTATATCTATATATATGTGTGTGTGTATATCTATCTCCATATAAAAGTTTTTATGAAAAAAATAAAAAATATAGCAATGAATTTATTTGTTACGGAATTTGGCACAGTCTTCGGCCAACCGTGCAAAATGCCGTGCCAAATATTTTTGGTTGGCACGGTTTGGAAACGACCGTGCTAAATTCCGTGTCAAACGCAATAGTTTCTTATTATTTAATAAAAAATTAATTAAAATTGGAATTATATTATGTGTGTGCATATATATAGTATATCTATAATATACATACATACGTACATACATATGTGTACTATATACATACATACATACCTACAGATATATATATAGACATGTAGATATATATATATATATATATATATATATATATATATATATATATATATATATATATATATTCATATATAATTTTTATTGAAGATAATAAAAAATATAGCAATGAATTTATTTGGCACGGATTTTGGCACATGTTTTTTTATAAAGATAATAAAAAATATATACCGTACCAATTTCCGTGTCAAATACAATGGCTTATTATTTATCAAAGTATATCCAACGCCGTGCCAAAAAACGAGACAAATAAATTTATTTGTTACGGTATTTAGCACGGATTTTGCAAAACCGTGCCAATTTGTCACAGAAATTGGCACAAAAACTAAACCGTGACAAAGTTTGTCACGGTTTGTTTTTCCGTGCCAATATTTGTCACATTTTTTCCCGTGCCAATTTCCGTAAAAAATTTGCACAGATTTAATTTCCTTGACAAATTCCGTGAAAAATTTGGCACGGGTTTTATTCCGTGACAAATTGACCGTGCCAAATTCCTGTTATTCTTGTAGTGCATTATTCACGAAAAATATATTAGAAAAATAAGCTCACTACAAGAGTTATGACTTTTAGTGACAACTTTTTTATAACAATCTATTATTTTGCCACAAATATTAGGTTTTTGTGTCAAAAAAGTTAACCGACACTATAGTTTAAATTAATTGTGACAACTTATATTTTTGTCACTATTATAAAGATAATTATGACAATGTACTATATGTCACAATTAAGTCATCACTACTAATATATTAATAGTGGTAAAAAAAATTTTGTGTCCAATGTTGGTCACTAAAAGCATATAATATTTAATGTCAAAACTTTCTTGATGAAAATGATGTGTAATTGTGACAAGATATATTATTATCACTATAATTTTTCATTTGTTGTGGCAAAAGTGTTTTCTGTCACTCAACATCTATTTTTTGTTACAAAAGTTTTGTCACAAAAAATTAAACTATTTAGTGTCTACTAAATATTGTCACAAAAATTAAATTTTTAATTATGTTAATTGTCACTATAGTTTGGATTAATTGTGATGTCTAATTATTTCGTCACAATTATAATTTCAATTGTGACAATTTAGTATCTATCACAATTATGCATCTTATCTTTTGTGATGACAATTTTTTATACAAAACAATTTAAACATGTAGTGTCTAATGAATGTCGTCATAAAAATATTAATTAACATATATAGTCTTTTATAAATTAGTATATGTGGTTGTAAAAAATTATATTCTTAATAAAATATTACAAAATCTATTTTTTCTACCCAATCTTAAGATTATGTATAGATTTTTTAAAAATTTATTAGGTATGTTAAGTAATTACAGATAAAATTTAAATGGTTTTTAAAATTATAATTTATCCCATATTCAAAATTTATATTATAAGGCTTAGAAAACAGGACTTTAATTTAGATCATACCTAGGATTTATAGTATAAGAGAAAATTTTAAAAATTAAAATCTGGATAATGTAATTTAAAAAAATTTAAATTTTAAAAAGTTATATATCCTCAATGAACTTAACCTATAAAAGGAACGAAGATGATGAAACCTTGAGTACTTATGTGCCTAATGAGATCGGCGGCAACGGTTTGGTTTTACATATACATATGCATATCATTCATGGTCACAAGATTTGCTTCTTTTCCTTTTTCTTGAATTCCATTACTTTGTTTATGCATTGAATAAGAGATTATACATTGTTCTTTTGCTTTATCTTCTTCATCATCAAAGTTAGGATTACTGGAATTTTTCAATGATGGTTGTTAATTTGTTATTGTTTTCATTTTTGACACTTTAAATTTTAGGTTCATAATAGGTATATGTTGTTTAGATTTTGATTGTGTAGTTTTTTTTTTTTTTCTTAATGATTGTTTATCTATTTAAAACAACAACAAACCAAATGCAACACTGAATTTGTTTCTTCTCAATTGAGAAGAAATAATGGTATGAAAATTATAATTAAATTAGAATTTTTGAAAATTTTAAAATTATTTTATTAGATTCTTATTTTTTTTTTTTTTCTAAATATGCAGAATAAGCATCAAAAAGAGGAGAAAATGAGTTAAATTCTAGCAGAAGCTGAGGTTGAAAAGCAAAAAGGAAGATTCAAATTTAGAGTAGTGTACTTCATATCCAAATTTGCATTAGAGAATAGTTTAGGATAATATTATAATTGTATTTTTGCATATTTAAATTTTCAATTTTATATATTTGGAATAAAAATTTTTTGTTTTTTTTATATTTATCTATTGTTATATAATATAAATACTTTTATTTGCTTGTGTGGCAATATTTTACTACTAATGTTTTTTCACAGAATTATATAAGATATAACTTTATATTTATCACAAATAATTTTATTTATATAATTTTTATTTAGTGACAACACATGATACCATCTTTAAACAACATTAGTAACTAAACATTGGTCACCAATAAAAATAATGGTGTCACAATAAAATAAACTATTGTTATGACTTTGTTCATCACTATTTCGTATTTTTTGTGTCAACAATATTATCACAAATAGTAATTTTTTTGTGACAATATAATTTTATCACAAATACCAATACTTTAGTTACAACAATTTAGCCACAAAATTTTCATTATTTGTGACCACATAATTTTATCACAAATATTAAAGTCTTTTGTGACAATAATTTAGTCACAAATTTTTTGTGTAATTGTGGCCAAATTTCTAAAATGGTCACTATTGTATTTGTGACGGAGGTATTTGTGACAGGAGATGACGACCACAAAAATTGGTCACTATTAACAACAGTGACAAAAATTACTATTTTTAGTAACGACTTTGGTTATTACTAAAAATATAATTTTTTGTAATGGCTTCCTAAAAGACGAATAATATATCTCTTTCTTTAAAATGCCAGTGGATGTAGTTATTTGTATCATGAAATGAAGATTGATGGAAGGCAATGAAGAGTGAATTTTAGGTTGATGAATAAATTCAATGTTGTGAAAATGAAGTGTTCTAAATGGTTGCACGCATTAATTAAGTTGGAACATGGAAGTGAACCGACTTGTTTATTGTTTGTTCCTTGAATGTGATATTTTTAAGTTTTAGGACTACCCTATAGATAACTTGAGATTGGATAATTTCTGCCATGCTCTTACCTATTATGATCATGATAGATTTATAGAGAGATTATATATATATATATATATATATATATATATATATATATATATATATATATATATATATATATATATATATATATATTCTTGTAATTAAGACCATTATATCTTACCAAAGATAAAATTACAAGTTTATAATTGCCTGGCTTGATCCAAGTGGTAGGGACATGAGTTACTTGAAGCAAGTGATTTTGAGTTTGTAACCATGGTCGTAGCCTAGTGGCAAGACACTTGACTTCCATGCAGCTAGCTTATCACATTGTCAAAAAAAAAAAAAAAATTGAATTTGAATTTATGTATATATTAAAAACATCCGCGGGTAGAGATCTACTTTTTTATAAAACTTTCAGTGTATGTCCAGGATGGCCTTCTAAAAAAATCTATAAGACAAAGATTTAAAATAAAATCACAAGTTTAATAAATTGTTAAAAGGCAAATAATATGTCACTTCTATAAAATAAAAAATTGTAAAAATGAATGCTTTGCATTTTTTAATAACTATGGCCAACGTTTTTCTTTATTATGATTTTTTTATTAATTTATAATTAAAAATAAGTGATTAACAATTCAATTTTTTCTTAAAATTATTTATTTTATAACTAACAAATGGTAATGTGTATTACATTATATATTATATATCATATAATTAAAAAATAATTTATAATGTTAAAATAATATTAAAAAAATATTTTATTAACCAAGCATTTACTCGAGTGACCCGACGATTGAATCATTTAATCTGAGATCCATAGCCTTGAAGGATTTAATGTTTGAGTTGATTTTAATAACTATATCCAAACAATACACAAATTATTAATATACTTTTTTTCCACAAAATAAAAAAAGTATTTTTTAATAGTTATAATGTACTTAAAATATCTAATGGAACATTTAATTCAAACAAATAAATAAAATTAAACATTTTTTGCTACTAATATCACATTTAATACAAATAAAGATTTAAATGAAATGGGAAATTCTTATAAAAAATTTTAAAAATCTTCATTGGAACTCCTGCCGGATTATACTACTTTAAATATATGTATAGATATTATTTATATTTCAATCACTTTTGAAGATAATAATAATAATAATAATAATAATAATAATAATTTTTACAAATGAAACAAGTATGCAAAGTCATGGGTGCGTGCACAATCAAAAATTGATTGTACCACCATCAAAAATTAAGTTGTAAATTTACTCCCACAAGGAAATTTTTTTGGCACCGTTGTGTGTGACAAGTTTTAATTCCGGGCAGTGAAAATCATACAGACCAAACCTTACAAAGTGGAGCCAATTCCACGGGTATACCTCGAATTTTTTTAAATTATGTTTATTTATTTATTTAAGATATATATAAATCAATATCATTTTTAAGCCCACATCCCATTCGACGAAATTCCCACAATCCATGCGCACAATCCACCCTCGAAAATGGCCAAGTATTTCCACACCACCACCGCCACGCTTCACCCCCTCCATCTCCGTCCACCGGAGCTCCACCGCCACCGCCAAGTTCATCGCCGACCATCCGATCCTTCCTCTCTTCAACAAGGTTAAGCACCATCACCATCTCGATCTCAAAGCTCTCCACGCCCACACCATCACTTCCGGCCTCATCTCCGACCCCTTCGCCACCAGCCGTATTATCGAACTCTGCCTCCGTTCTTCTTCTCCCAACCTCGCTTACGCCACCACCGTCTTCCATTCGATCCCCTGCCCCGACGTCTACACATGGAACGCCATGATCGCCGGCCACATCGCCAGCAGCTCTCCCGAGTCCGGCGTCGCGTTCTATTTCCTTATGCGCCGGAGCCTTGCCCCGCCGAATAACTACACCTTCGCGTTGCTGATCAAAGCTTGCATCTTGGCCGGCGTCACCATTGGTGTCGCAAGGCAAGCTCACGGCCAAGTGTTCAAATGCGGCGCTGAGGATTGGCTTGTTGTCAAAAACTCTCTTTTGAGCATGTATTGCAATTTAGGGCACTTAGATGATGCCTATGAATTGTTCAAGAAGAGCTTGGATTTGGATGTCATCTCTTGGAACACAATGATCTCCGCGTTTGGGAAAAATGGAGATGTTTGGAACGCCCGGAAGGTGTTTGATGAAATGCCTGATAGAAGTTTGGTTTCTTGGAGTGCTGTGATTGATAGTTATGTGAGGAGTGGTGATGCTTGTGAGGCATTGAGGTTGTTTAGGAGGATGCAAGAGGAGAGGATGAAGCCGGACTGCGTGGTTCTTGTGAGTGTGCTTAAGGCGTGTGCGCAGCTCGGCGCGCTTGCTCAAGGTAGATGGATTCATGCCTACATTGATAGGAATGAGCTTGGTAAGGATAGTAATGTGATTCTCTTGACTGCATTGGTTGACATGTATTGTAAATGCGGTTGCGTTGATGTTGCTCGGCAAGTGTTTGATTGTGTTCGAGATGTCAGGGATGTTGTCTTGTGGAATTCGATGATCGGTGGGCTTGCTATGAATGGTTGTGGAGCTGATGCTCTTGAGCTTTTTCAGGGGATGAAAGAGCGAGAATTGAGGCCGAACGAGATGACATTCATTGAAGTTCTATGCGCGTGTGCGCATAACGGATTGGTTGAAGAAGGAATAGAGATATTTGATTCGATGAAAAGTTATGGATGTGAGCCTCAAAGAGAGCATTATGGTTGTTTGGTTGATGTTCTTGCAAGATCAGGGAGGCTGAAGGAGGCTGAGCAAGTGTTGGTAAATATGCCGATGGAACCTCAAGCTTCACAATGGGGTGCATTAATGTCAGCTTGTCGAACACATAACAACATAGACGTCGGTGAGCGGGCAGGAAGACGATCGATCATGTTAGAACCACATGACGGAGGCCGATATGTTTTGCTAGCAAACATGTACGCGAATGTGGGGCGATGGAAGGAAGCAAGCAATACAAGGAGAGCAATGGAAGCACAAGGAGTGAACAAGGAGATAGGTTGTAGCTTCATAGAATGGGAAGGAATTGTTCATGAATTCAAAGTAGGGGACATGAGGCATGATCAAACAAGGGAAATATATGCAATGTTGGAAGAGATGGAGAGGAAGTTGGAAATGAATGGGTATGTAAAGGATGCATCACAGTTGGTGGTTGATGTTAGTGATGAGGAGGAGAAGGGTATTGCATTGGCTTATCACAGTGAGAAGTTGGCTATTGCATTTGGGATGATAAACATGGCTAGTGGATTGCCTATTAGGATTGTGAAGAACCTTAGGGTTTGTAGAGATTGCCATGAATATACTAAGCTTGTTTCAAAAGTGTATCAGAGAGAACTCATTGTGAGAGATAGGAATAGGTTTCATAGGTTCATTGATGGACAATGCTCTTGCAAAGATTTTTGGTAGGGCAAAGACTGATTTTGAGATTAATGACACTTGAGAGATTTGTTGTAAAGATATGTTCCTGTACTACCAATCTATATCGATCGATATCGGTGAAAATAAATATATGTCCACATACTACCGATCGGTATTGGTTTAGTGTGTCTCATGAATAGTGAACCTGTTAAGTTTCCTTTTATGCAATAGGTAAAATTGAATGTAGCTTGAAAACAAAGTAACATCAAAAAGCATGGACGAAAGAACATCAAGAACACAATAATAGAATTTTACATTAAAATTTAACTTGCTAAACTTTCTGAATGTTTGTTAATTTCATTCATTCAGATCAATATGTTTTTCTGTAGCAATCAGGGTGATTATCAACCTCACCCTTGCATGAATAGGGTGAAAGTGATACAAAACAATGTAAGTGAAGCTGGAAAAAGTATAAGGGGGGAAAAAATAGCATACAAAATGCGTGCTGTGAGAACGGTCAACCATGAAGTAGATGTCGAATCGGTCAACCATGAAGTAGATGTCTTGATTCGACGTCTAAAAGGCAGAGCCGTTATTCTTGCCCTGGCCCATCATTATATCCTTGGCCTCGTTGATCTTGGATGCAAGGTAATGACTCCCACCACTATCGGGATGGTTTGCCACCATCACCCTCCGATGTGCTTCCTTTATCTTCTCGACTACAGCATGCTCTCTGAAATTGAAAGACATACTTAGAATGAACCGGATACACACATGCACACACACATTGGAAAAACAGAAGGAAAGATAAACTAGATGGATGAATAGTTGTTAAGTTGACAATATAATTAGAAATCAAACGGAAAAAAATCTCTAATCTAGTATTATTTGCTAAAATGGTTAGGTTTTCACTGCAACATCACAAATAGCTATTGGAAGTACTGCTGGATGAAGATTTTAATCAAGTTCAGTATTTTGATTACCTTTAGCACACTCAATCAACCATATTCATTACCATCTTATGATCAGTCAGGTTCATTATGAAAAGAACATGCAATTGGTGAGTATGAAAGCTGATCCATAAAAATTAACATTCGACACAACCAAATCCAATAAATTGGGGTACTTGTATTGAAGTCAGGAGTTGAAATACCAAATTAATTATTAAAGTATCAAATTCAAATAACAGATAAGGCATTATTAATAAAATATGTATAACAAAAATGAAACATGGATGTAACCTTATTCCAAGAATCAGCGCAGCCTCTCTTCTTGTCATGACCTGCTGGAAACCACCAGGGTAGAACCTACGGGCTTGCGGAACAAAAGGGCGGGCTTTAAATGCCTGCCATGCCTGAATTGCATACCTAGCACCCAACGCAGCTGCAGCCAGAGATGCACCAGCAACCAATGGAGTCGCCTGAAAGGAAAATAGTCAAATTTGGTTATAATTTACCAAAGTAACATATATCCCAAAACAAATTAGCTCATCATTCGGTAAAATTAATTCTATAACCAACTGCCAAACAAAACGATTTCAAACCCCAGGGGCTGCAAAACTTCCATCGCACACATTGACCCAAAAGATTCAAGCACACACAATCTTACTGACACCCAAAATGAAAATTGAGTAGCCTTGCATCCAAAATTTTATGTATGTTGTCAATCCCCTCCAATAATCACAAGAGTCAGAAGATAAACAACATCACAGAGAAAGCTAACCAATTCTTCATGGCTCAAGCATATGTTCTGTGTTCCCTAGAGGTGTCTGAAACCAACTGTTAGAACCATCTATCCTCAAAAGTAATCATGTAACCACCAAAGAACCACTCTCACACAGCATCAACGAAATGTTTACAATAAGAAATAAAGATAGCCCAAAAAAGGGAACCTGCTAATATATTATTACTAAAAAAGAGAAATTTTTCCAATAAAACTATATATCAATCCCTAACAAGTCATATCAGAAAATGCATAGGACTACAAAACTCAGAATTCATCCTAAATATGAGCCCAAAATTCAACAATCGTAGATGGTTGGCTTTTTAAAAACACATCAGAGTTCCAGACACAAAACACAACAGCAAAATCCTTTTTTTATTCCAAAATCGCAATGCTGAAATTCATCTCTCTAACCAAAATAAATAACCCTATAATTCATGAAAATTCTTCCATCAAAATCAATACAAGAAATCATTTCAAAAAATAAAGAGTAGGTTCTCACTTAAGCTCAATTTAACAAAACTAATGGCTGGCTTTTGGATTGCATTCAAGTGGGCAATCCCTATATCAACTTTCTCAACCTAAATTTCCTGCAGAAGTTGAAATTTACAATCCAACAGCAACTCATGGCCATTTTCCGGCATCCATAATAATTGTAAAATTGCATAACAGTAAAGTTTTAATACAACTAAATTTAATTCAAGAACTAAGAACAAAATCAAAATCCATCCTTCCAGTGAATCACTATTCAACAACCACTCATGCTCAATTTTTCAATTGAATTAGAGTCACAACCGTGATAATATCCAACTACAAATTCAAAAAATAATGAATACACTAAAATCCCTAAAAAAACAAAAATTAGAAGCACGATTTCACACATTCAATCAAGTGAGCAGGGCAAGCAAAAAATCCAAAAAATTCTTAAAAAAAAAAAAAAAAAAAAAAAACCCACTCACCATCACGACAAACAGGCACACCTCGCTAATTCGCGGACGCAGCGAAATCCCAAGCGCTGAAGATCAAATTAAAGACAAAAACAAATAGAATTCACTGCGATCAAACAGGATATGAAGGAATAAGCAAAGGATTTTGAAGGGATGGAGAGATGAATACCGAGAGAATGAATTCTAGGGTTTGGGCTGAAACACTTAAAAAGAGAAAAAAAAAATATTTAGGTTTTGGCTTCTTGGGGTGCAAGAAACCACAGGCGGTGGCAGTTTCTTCTTGAAACCTTATATATATATAATCTAAAATTTATAAAATATATATATATATATTAATTTCTTAAATTATTTAAAATAAAAAAATAATTTTTTAAAAATAATATATAATATTTCTTAAATTTTTTAAATGGACCAGTAAAAAAACCTCTAAACCCAGAGAAAGTGAACATATCCCTTATTAGATCTCAAATTATGCACTTGCCTTAAAAAAAAAAAATCTAGGCCATTAATATATATCTACTCTCATAAAATTTAGTTCTAAAGTTTTTTTTTTATATATACCTATAAATAGAGCGCATGCATAAATTTGAAATCCTTTTTTAAAACCATCTTTCATCCCATTGATTCCAAAAATTAAGAGCCTCTTTACAAGACTATGATGATCAAAATAAAGCTCCAGACAGGATATCACTTACAAGATATTATGCCATTGATACCAAAAACTTAAGATAACCAATTCGCTATTTAGGAATCGATTTCAACGAGTGGACAAGTATACCAATCACCTTTCGTGACACTGGTGAACTAGCATTCACTCATTTTCGCAAGGGAAAGACGCAGAAAGTTATACTACTGAACTCATGCAAATCCACTCCGCCAAATCTTAATTTGGATACACTTGGATGTTTGGTGAACATTGATCCCACGGCCGTCATATGGACTAGGGAGTGCCATTTCTATTACTATACTCCATACCTAGCGGACTACGGAAAGTGGGCTTTTGAAGTCATAAGAAAGACATCTGAAACAATCAAAAGGGCAGGCATTCTTGGTGTCGTTGCAATATCAACAAAGTCATACGGATTTGACCCATCATCAGTTATAAAAAGTATTACTGAAACATGGTGTTTGAAGACCAACATGTTTATGACTCCTTTTGGAGAGATTGGAATTTCTCTATTGGAACTCAGGATTACCGATTATAAAAGACTTCTATGAGGAGTATGTTCCTCCAAACAGCGTGCTCTACTCCAAAGAAGTTCATCCCTCTATTTTGAAAGACTTGTTCGATATCTACCAATGGATTGGCCAATGCAATAACTGATCCATTGGTAGGTATCAAACAAGTCTTTCAAAATAGAGATATAAACTTCTTTAGAGTAGAGCATGTTGTTTGAAGGAACATACTCATCATAGAACTCTCTGATAATCGATAATCCTCCTAAGCATCTGAGTTCTTATAGAGAAATTCCGATCTCTTCAAAGGAGTCACAAACGTGTTGATCTTCAAACACCATGTTTCAGTAATGCTTTTTACAATTGATAGGTCAAATCTATATGACCTTGTTGATATTGCAACAACACCAAGAATATCTGCCCTTTTGAATGTTTTAGATGACTTTCTTATGATTTCAAAAACCTACTTTCCGTAGTCCGCTAGGTATGAAGTATAGTAATAAAAAGGGGTCTTCCCAATCCATATGACGCCCATGGGATCAGTGTTCACCCAATATCCAAGTGTATCCAAATTGAGATCTGGAGGAGTGGATTCGCATGGGTTCAATAGCATAACTTTCTGCGTCTTTCCCTTGTGAAAATGAGTGGATGCTAGTTCCCCAGTGTCAAATCGCTTCTCAAATATCAAATTGGTTTCCTGAGTTTTTGGAACCAATGAGATAATATTTAGGGATTGATAGGTCATTGGCTTAATCATAGGTCATTGGAAAAGCTACAAAAATCAAATGTCTACAAATTTTAAAAAATAATGATACGGGAAAAAAGAATAAAAAAATAATGATATGAAAAAAAAATAGGGGATGGTGTTCAAGATCTCCGAAAATTAAAAAAATAAAAAGAGGATTTCGTTCGAGATGCCTAAAATAAATAAAAAGTAAGAAAAAGAGGATGGCGTTCAAGATGCTCAAATAAAAAAATAAATAAAAATAAAATATAAGAAAAAAGAGTGATGGTGTCCAAGGTGCAATATATAAAAAAAAAAAAGAATGAAAGAAGGGAAGCCGGGTTTCTGGTGTTGTAAAATATATGCATACAAATCTCCCAAAAAAAATTGGAGTTACTTCCTACGAAAACAATGAACAAAGTTCATGGGAGGAAAAAATAATAAGCAAGTTAGATTATTAGTTTGAGACAATTGAAATAAAGGTTTGAGAGTACTCGTATCTTCCTCACTATGTTGAGTGAAAAAACTACGAGTGGACAATTTATTTATATATATAAAAAAATTAATTTTAATCAAAGTTGGACCTACTCAAATTTAATAATTAAATGTGTGTTTAAATAAAAAAAAATTGATTTTTATTCTAATAGATAATGATCCATGCTACATTTGGGAAAAAAAATTTTAATTTTAATATCTTATCCCTACTTGTCGGATTTAAAAAAAAATAATAAATCTTAGTTTAAATAAAAATTTTAATTTTTATTCTGATCTTATCCTATTTATATATGAAAAAAATTTAATTTTAATCAAAGTTTGATATTATCCATTAAAAAATTAAAATTAAATCTGAATTTATTTTTTATTCTTGTGGATAATGATCCCGAAAGAAATTATATATATATATATATATATATGAAGGGAGAGATTTTTTCTTGTGGTTGGTGGAAAATCCCGTGACCAAAAATTAAATCTTAGTTTAAATAAAAATTTTGAATTTATTCTGATAGATAATGATCCTATTTATATATAAAAAATTTAATTTTAATCAAAGTTTGATTAAAATTAAATTTGAATTTGAATAAAAATTTGATTTTTATTTTTTTGGATAATGATCCCAAAAGAAATTTTATATATATAATACACAGGGGATGATAGATGGATAAAAAAAAAATAATTCAAATTTTTAAATCTCGGGAACAACAAAACTAGGAAAAATTTTTGGGGTTGGTGGAAAATCCCGTGAAAAAAAAAAAATCCTAACCACATGCTCATGAGCCGCCATAAGAAGAGACGGAGAAAGCCAAGACAAGATGGAGGACAGCACGGTAGTAACGGTATATAGCTTTGCCGCCACTGCCCTAACGAAGCCCAAGAAGTCGATGTTTCGTCAAGGTCAGCCTCACTCCCAAATGTTCCGCAGTGGTGTGATCATAGACGTTTTACACTCGAGCAAGCCCACATTTGTTGAGGAGGCCGGCATGGCCTTGGAGCGTGTCCCCGTAGATATCCGCGCCTAGAGCAGTGTCACCCACATGTCTGATTTCGACCTCATCAACGAGATTAAGCGCGTCGTTGCCATTCTGGCCATGGCCAAGGCTTGCATCAGTCACTTCGTCGAAGACCTCATTCTCGAGACCATCGGCATTGACTATGTTGACGTATCCATGGTCCTCATCCCCGCCGATGACGAACACCACATCAACAAGAACAACTTTTGCGTTCCCTTTGTCTGCGGTTGCCGAGGGCCTCTGCCGCATCCGCAAGGGCACAGCCATGATATGTGCCGAGGACGAGGCCGGTACCAACAATGTCATCAAGGCTATCCACCATGTCCGCTCCGTCATGGGTCGGATTCGCTCCCTCCGCAACATAGACGACGATGAGGTCTTCGCCTATGCCAAGAAAGTCACCGCACAAGCCAGAGTTCAGTATGAGATCGAGAATCCGAACTCCTACGTGCACAACAACATTGCAATCCCCGTCCCGCCTCTCTCTACGTCACCACAAAAAAAAAGCCGGCGAGGAGATAACCTGTGCCTACAACCACATCTACTGCTTCTCCATTATCAGCCTTTGTTTCTTCATTGTCTATGGTCCATGGAGGTGGCCGGACATGGCCTACTTCTCCTTCACCCATAATATTTCTCCAGGACAAGCCCTCGATTTCGCCTTCATCGATGACATCATCAAAGACTGCCAAGAAAAGCGTGGTTGATCTACAACTTGGGCAACATCTCACCAATAACATTGAGCTCAGCCACAAACTTAGCACGAATCTCAAGGCAAGCCTTAAGATTTAAGAGGTGTTAGAATTGATTGAAGATGCGAGGATTTTAGAAGAAATGAAGTGAAAAAGCAGTGATCTGAAATTCAGAGTGTCATGGTGTAATTAGGTTAGAAGTGAAGGGCAACTTGGTCTTTTTATGTGTGTTGAATGTTAGTTGAATCATTTCAAACATCAAAGGGAAGGAAATGGACTGTGATGATGCATTTGATCAAGCAGATTTGGTTTAAGCTTGAGGCAATAGAGAAACCGTGGATTGTGTTTGTAACGAACGACTGAGATTTGGTGATCAGAGATTTAGAATAAGTTCAAGGCATGAATCTGGTCAAGCGGTGAAGTTAAGATGAGCCCAACAAATATCAATGTGACTAAGCTGGTTCATTTCATTTTAGTTACTAAACTTTGACAGTGATATAAGTGTGTTTATTTTCTTTAGTGTAAAAAAGGTTTTTCTGGTTATCTTAACACAGTTCATACTTGTATGAATACAAAAGTTGTTCCTCTCGATCTCTAGTATCTATATAGTTATTATCAGTGGTATCAGAGCCAGATGGTGTGTGTTCTGGGCTGTTTGTTTGTAATTTGTTTTTTTTTTTTTGTTATGTGTGAGGTATTGAGAGGGCTTAAAGTTGTTTTTACTGCTAAGCTTTGATTGTTATATGTGTGGGTTGTTGTGTTGGCTGGAGTTTCTGTAAAAATGATCTAGGGTGTATCTATGTGCAAAGAGGAGATTAAAAGCACGCAAGCAATGGCTTCTAGTTTATCTTCAGCTCCAACACCTGATATATCTCATACTCTATTACTTGTCTTTACAGGTGATGGTTATGAACATTGGAGTTACAGGATGAAGACCTTCTTTAGGTCTCAGAGGCTGTGGAAAAGTGATTGAAGAGGGAATTAGTATAGAAGAGCCAACTGAAAAAGAAATTGAAGATGATGCAAAGACCCTCTTCTTATTACAACAGGCAGTAGATGAAACAATTCTACACAGAATTGTGAGGTTTGATTCAGCAAAGAAGGCCTGGGATCACATCAAAAATGAGAACCAGGGTACTTCAAGGATGGTGTCAGTTAGACAGCAAACTTTGAGGCAAAGATTTGATCTATTGCAGATATGATTTAACTTCGACCTTATTAATATTTGACATAAAAAAAAATTATTATTTTTTTCTCCATTATAAATATCTTGTCATCAAATCAACTAATTAAAATTGTCATATGGTATATATAAAAATATTTTTAATCATTTTTATATTTTTTTAAATTTTAAAAATATTTTTTTTAGTTTATAATTATTAATAATAGAAACATTATCTGGGTATGATTATAATTATTATTATTTATTTTATGTGTGTGTGTGTGTGTTTTTTTTTTTTTTAAGTATTTTATGTGTTTTCAAAAAGGCCAGTTGGCATTTAAATTAGAAAATTAAAAAAAAGTCTGAATGCTGTTGGGAGAACGTATTTCTAGTTAAATATTTTAAGTACAATGGGCACATCACAAATCCATTGTCGTCTAGTCCGGTTAGGATACCTGGCTTTCACCCAGGCGACCCGGGTTCAAATCCCGGCAATGGAATTTAGGTTTTTCCTTTTTTGTCCATTAACTTCCCTTCCCTTCAAATTATGTATTTACATACCTAAATTGATTTAAAAAAAAAAATAAAAGAAGATAACATGCAATTCCATCCATACCTTTTTTCAATTCCCCTATCCAAATTTAAAAAATAATAAAAAAAAAATTATACCAACTCCCATAATGAGTAATCTCCTTCAATTGTATTACAAACCATCAAAGTATTGCAGCCAACATGAAACATCTAATGCTGCTCTTCAACAAACACAGGCTCAATCTGCAAGACCTTTCTTCAACTGTATATTCAAATAACCGGCTTTTCCGAGAGGGATATTAAATCACAGCCCTTATTTGCCTGTATATTCAAGTGAGTAATACACAATGACATTTGGAAAACAAGCTAGGTTTAAGGGATAGAAAAATTCCAATTTTTTGCTCTTTTATGGTTGGAAATTCCCGCTGTGATGATGTTCGTCGACATGGTGAGTCACAATGGGAATATCCAAACTTCTTCCATCTCCTTCCGGGGAGATCTCTCTGACGTCAGCTTCTGTTGCATCAGTGGACTGGATATCGCTCCACTCAGCATCACCAATCGAGCGAAACTCAACTCTCGAATCATTGAGACAAGCTTTATCCACATTATCATCTGATAAGTCCACATGCTTTGTCATAGGAAGCGTGTCATCGGTTCCGGAGCATGACTCTGATCTCTGCTCCAAAACCTGCTTTGTATTGCTCTCTTCTCTACAAAAGAAATGAAACACTAAACTCATACTATACATAAATTACGTGTTCATAATTGTACTTCCGAGGTACAAATTGAATGCAAGTAATGAAAGAGTACAATGAAACAAATTTAACTGTGAAAGGAAAATGCCATGAATTACCTCTGAACTTGTGATTGCAACATATTCACTAATGCTAGGAGGTCTTCCTTCTCTTTTGCAGCAATGGTTGCTTGATCTGCTGCATCCTTCAATTTAGCCATAGCACTTGCCTCTGCAACCCTGGCCCTTTCTTCAGCTCTGACAACAGCAGCTTCTAACAGCACGGCATGCTCTCTAGCTTTTGCAATTTCTGTACGCCACAAATGTGCCTCCTGAGATGCAGAATCTCTCTGCTTCAGCAGATCTTCTTTCTCTTTGCTTAGGGTCAAGACCTTATCCTCAGATTCTTTCAACTATAAAGAAGAATATAAATCCCACAAGTCAACAACTTATTAACATAAAACTTCTAAATTATCTGTTTGCTGCAGAATGATGAATTGGCAATAAATCTATATGATGATAAAAGAGAAATATTTGAAAATCTAGACAAAAATCTCCGGCAAATGTAACATTAATCAAAATTGAGATAACCTAAAAGAAGAAGATGTATCCTGTTATGATGCTCCATCAGCATACTTAAATAATCATCTCTGCCATTACTATGCATGGGATATGTTTATTTATTCATAACTGTGGCTTCCATAGAAGCGTACTCATGTTCTTTTCCATCTGCATTCTTTTAAAGAAAATGCTAGGGCCAATCACCTAGTTGAATGTTGAAAATGTTGCTATTGAACCACAAAAATAAACTCACTAATAATACTCCCTTATTTGTGCCGTAAAAGGGATTGAAAATAGTTCTTGAGTGCAAAAAATTACCAATAAAGCACTACAAGTAACAACAGGTTTAACTTATGCATATATAGTTAAGTAACAAGAAATTCTACTAACAACTATACCATTTATTATTTTAAGCATGGACATCACTTGCTGCCCCTTATTGAAAATAGAGCAGGTAATTTGGGAGCTAACAGAAAAACTTCCACAAGCTATGCATCATCCTTAGTTTAGAAGATAACGAATTAGGTAAGGGAATCATGCTCTAGCAAGTGGAAAGCTATTCAACGAGCTCTTTAACATCATTGGTGCTACAACTCCATGTCATACTTTATCAACTTCCTCTTGCAGAGGTCACTAAAACAAATTATCAAAATTGTTGGTCCAAATTAAGATTTCAATAAAAGGGCAACTTTGCAAATATAGAATTGATACCATATGCTAAAGCTCTAAAAAGAAGATTTTTATGCTCATGTTTCACTTCTTGGTTCAACAGTTTTACAGACTATTTCAAAGTAGAAATCAGGACATGTTGTGCATTCAAACAGTCAGATCTGCAGGTAAAAGTTTGGAAAAGAACTCTAATTTGCATAATTGAAATGTTAGCTTGAGCTATTTTCAGTTTGGCAAATATGACAACAATAATAAGCTAACTTCAGAATAGAGATACAAAAATAAAAATCATCTGATCTACAAGAATGCCTTGTAGGAAAGAATACCATCAGCCTCTTTATAGTTGGATCTTTCTTCTCATGTGTGTGTTTCAAAGTCTTCAGTTTTCACCATATGCCAATTAATTATTTATGTCATAATTATGAAAACCAAATATGTTAATTACGTCACTCTAACTAGAAATTGTCAAGATTTTGAAACACACAGGATACAATGCACCTTTTGCAGAATAACAACTTTTTCTTTCTCTGCATCTATTGTTAGCTGCTCAATTTCAGCACATGCAAGCCGTCTCTCATCATCCATAACATGTGCAGCAGCTGCAGCGGCTTCAGCGGCTTCAGCAGTCTCTGTTAACTTTTCAGCAATCTCTTTTATGGTTGAATCTCTAGCACGAAGTTCTTTAGCCAGTTGTTGTAGCTCTTCATCTTTCACTCGGAGAGTCTCCTGAAAACAATTATCAACAGCTTAAATCTCCGTAGATTAAAAGGATCAACATAAACCATCAAAGGTCGATCCTGGTTCTTATTTGTTGGCATCTAAATCTTTTAGGAGGCAGCATTAAGATGAAAAATGAATGAAATGAATCTCCCTAACTTGATATGGCATGTGATCATATAGGTTTAATATACTTTCCAATTTTCTGGGGATTGGAATATGAGCAACATTTTGATGGATTTACCTGAGGAATAACACCAGGAACATAGATGGTTTAAGAGTAGATACAACCTTAGCAAGTATGACAGGCTTGCTCAGAAAAGAATGTAAGCATCATCATACCATAAATTTCTTGACGGTAAAATACCACTTAAGTCATAAACACCACATACCAAACCTAGTAAAGATTTGAAGAAAAGGCCATAAAACAGCATTTACATGATCTGCTTCATAATTTCTTTATGGAAATAAAGCTTTCACTAAAACATGCACCTTCATGATTGTTAAATCATCCAATTGACCTTCATTTGGTTTATTGGTAATCAGACCGAGAGCAGCTCTCATGGAGATCTTCATGGCTGCTTCAATTTCTTTAGAAGCTTCAACTGCGGTAGAGTTGGCAGCTGCAACAACAGTAGCAACTGTTCCTAACTTGGCAGAGCCACTCCCACTCAAAGAATTGACAGCCTCTTTGTGCGCCCGTAGTACCAACTGAGTTGCCCTAGTTGTTTACAAGAAGCATAATCATTTTAAACTGTAGAAAAAGAATGCAATAGGGAACTTCAAGAATTCCGTAGCCACGTTTATGTTGTTTTGCAACTGAAAAAATGTTCATCAGCGATCCAACCATGTGATACCAATTTAAAGCTACATGACAAATGAGAGCAAATTTAGCGAGGATTAAAAATGACCCTCATATATGTCACAAGAAAATTAGACAGTAACTAAATGGAAATTAAAATTATCATGTAAATTATTAATCATTATGAACAACATGATTGAGACAACTGAGTTGATTATTAAGTAGGTCAATATAGAAAAATAGAGAAAGTAACTGAAATCTCAACAATGTGTTTCTTAATGCCAGCTGTGCTTAAGAAGCAGCAGAGTTTAGTAATGCATAAAGTCATAGTGCTGGGAGAAGGTATAACTTCAGATGCTTACTGTAGAGTGGACACCCACGCTCTTGCAGCACCAGGAGTTTCTGCACACAGAAAGTATTCCTTTTTCTGTGGGGTCCCAATATCTAGTTAGGTTGTTAAGAAGCAGGACCAAAATGCTGTTTGAAAACAAGTATATAGTGGTATCTGCAAGTACATGACTCAGCACTAAGATGTGAGAACAGGAACTCAAATCCAATTATGTTAAGGATACAAAAACAGCAGCCGTCATACTTTGGAAGGCCACTGCAACATGTAAAACAAGAATAGCGGCTAAGTAAATATCCATGCCAATATTTCATAACTGACAACAATGCCAAATGGCCCGAATGATTGACTCACTGGAAATTCACTGGGGAAACAGTGATTGTACTGTTTGAATCAAAAATTATTGTTCCCTTGACAAGTGCCTCGCTTCTCCGTAATCTAGGCAATTAACATGAATTAGTTAATTGTCCATAAAGGGGAAAATTTTAACATTCTGGAGTTCTAATTTCTCCAAAGCATATAAAGATGGGTAATACTTGTATTCCATTTTTCCTGTTGTCGGGTCTAGGATCACCCATCTCTCATTCCACTTCCTCAACTGTTCATGACAAATATGAAAGAAACTGAGTTCAATTTCAAATATAAATACTCATATATTATAATTCTCAGAAGTGCTCTCCATGAAGATACAATAATAAGAGCTGCATAGGGGGCCAAAGAAATACAACATGCAGAATGTAAAAGGATTTCCTTGAAAAGCCATTTCAACAGACACTCATTCGAAAAGGAGGATCCTGAAGCAGATAACGAAGTCATCTCAAGAAATTCATACTCCATAAAGGACAGCGTACAGGATTTGTCCTCTTCTTGAAGAGAACAGATCAAGTGTAGGCAGAGATCATTTTGGGTTAAAAACGATATTGGCTGCAACTACTAGAACAACAATAAGAAGCAATTTTGAACGACCACCAAGGAATATTAATAAATAAAAGCAGAAAGTCAAGATCTGCATACAAAATAATGGACACATTCACCCATCTTTTTCTGTGTTTTCGGCTAGAAAACTTAAATAATAAATTGAAACACAACTTTTCCATCATTTTAATAGTAACCAAACGGTTACCAGGTAAAAAGGTCTTAAAAATGATTGCCCACATTTGAGTCAAGCTAATTGAACTAGAAGCAAGTCATTTTCAGTTAAACTAAGACAGACTACAACATTAGAACCTTTTAAGTTCAAAAATATCTCATAAGATTAAAAAATTTTGTTTGCAACTGTTGACTACAACATCTGCGATTTGCTGTTGAATGATAAATGCAAGAGCTGCTATAGAAAAAAACCATTTCAAGGAAAGCAAAATAAGCCCCTACAGCCCAAAAGGTAAATTATGAATGCATCACAAGCAGTCTCGCAGAAAAAGCATCAAATGCAGACTCAAGCTCAAAATCCATTTCTCATGGCAATGAGTTAAAGTTCATAAAATATAATACAGGGTATACAAAATCAGATTTTTCACAAAATAAGCTTTTTTTCCTTATCCAAAGCAAATGCAATCTCATCACCATCAGAAAGAGTGCTAATCAGAAGAACAGATAAACCAAACACTAATTTTCCACAAACACTCAAACAAACATACAACATTTTTTTGACCTAAATTTAACAAGCCCATCTAAAAATAAAAACATTTAAGCTCCAAAATTAAAAGGATCGAACATTAATTAGATAAAAAAAGAAAAATAGATAAAAAAAAAACACAGAGAAAGAGCGCACCGTCTCAGATCGCTTGAGAAGCGGACCCTGCAGTAGATGCTTGCCGGAGCCGGAAGTCAGCTGCCGCTTGATCCTCTCCAAACTACTCTCTGTGTCTCCCAAACTCTAAAACCAACACCACAAACAAAAATCCAAAAAAAAAAAAAAAAAAAAATCAAAGCTTTCCAACATCAAAGACACCAGGATCCAAGATAAATCCCAAATCAAGCAACAAGGAAGCCACAGGATCAAAATCAAGATAGAAAAACAAGGGGACAAACCGGAGAAGTGCCATTTGAGGCCATGGGGAGCATGAAATTGGGCAGAGGACACGCCAGGTATATGAATTCGGATTGAATTGGAAGAGATTCGATTGAAAGCAAGGGTTTTGGGGAGGAATTCGTCCGGAGATGCTGAAGTTGTCGTAGTTTTCGAAAAAGAGGGCTGTTAGGTCTGTTAACAGGACTGGCAGGTGACGGTTTTATTTTTTATTTTTATTTTTATTTTTATATATATATTTTTTAATTTTAGCTTAAACTTCACAACTAATTTGTTTTTGTTTTTTTTTTATTTTTAGGACAAGTCTCTCATGACATTATTTTTTTTTAATTATTAATTTTCAATTATGCATTTAGGGGCTGTTTGGTTGTCTGTAATTGAATTTACATGTAAGTGATATTACAATGTAAGTGAAAATACTGTATTTTAACTTACATCATAGCTGTTTGGTTTGCTGTAAGTTGAAATGCTGTATTTGTTTTTCCTTTGTTTGGTTTGATGTAAATTGAGGGATATAATTACCATGTAAGTGGAATGGTAAGATTACCCTTATCACATATTATTAACACTAGTTATTTAATATTATTTATAAAATCTTTTAATTATATACTATGCTTCAATTTTATCCCTAAAAACTATTAATTACTTTAAATCTCATTATTTATGATTAATACTAATTTTAAAATTAATTAATACAATATTTTTAATTTAAAATTTAATAACAGAAAAAAACAAACTAAACTGTAATACATCAGCCCTGTATATATATATATATATATTTGATTAATTGAAAAATTAGCATCACTAAAAAATAAATAAATAAATGAAAGGGGAAAATCCATGGTGATCGGAAGGATAGAGGAAAGATTGAAGGGAATGCTGGAGCCGGCAACAATGCAAGTCTGGATGGCGGTGTTCTCCTTGTTGGTGAAGAGCTACTTCAACATCCTCAATTTATGAAGGATCTTGGTCTAGGTTTTGAGGAAGAAGAAGCTGAGGAGGTCGGCGACGTTGATGGAGGAGATGATTCCTGTGGTGAGATTTAGCTTCATCACGATCATGCTGAACATCACGGATAGGAAGAAGCTCACCACCATCGCTAACACAGTCGCTGCCTATCGAATGCCCTCTCCACCGACAACTCATCATCGATTGCCGTCATCTCACACGAAGAAGATGATGATGTTGATATTGTGTGGTTGCTCACCGGAGTTGTGGTCGACGGAGCCTCACCGGAGCTATGGTCCACGGAGAAGCAGTCTGATATTGGTGTGGTTTGAGAGAGTTGGGAAGTAGTGAAGTGGTGAATTTGGTAATTGTAATCTTTGCTTTTACTGTAATTTGACTTACAGCCTGGCTGTAAGTCAAATTACAGCAAAAGGCTATGATGATGTATTTTGTTTTACATGTAAATGATAACTTAGGCCATCTCCAATCCATAAACCCAAATTTCTACCCCAAATCCCAAATTTGGTTCTGCTACAGTAAATTATACTCCAACCACAAACCCCAAATTTTACCCCAAAAAAGCATATTCATTTAATATTCCTTCATCTTATTTTTTTAATAATATTATTATTATTCAATAAAAAAATACTTGAAATTAATCATTTCTAACAATAACTTAATTAAATATTTATTACAATTTAATATTTTACAAATAAAAATAAATTAAAAAATTTACAACTAAAATTTTTTAATTCATAATTTAATTTATTTAAAAATTAGGTTATAAATTTCTTAATTATCTTGATAAATAATGGAATTATTTTTTTCATAAATAAAGGTTATTTTTCAATAAAATTTTAACTATTCAGGTTTCATAAATTTATCATAATTTAATTTAATTAATAATTTTATTTTTAATTAAGTAATTAATTATATACAAATTAATATGGTAGGTATATTAATGACTAGTTATTAATTATATTAATGAATTATTAATTTTATAAATTTAATTACAATAATTATAAAAATTAAAAAAGATTAAAATATTGGTTTTTTTGTGGGACCCCAAATTTGGGGTTGCAATAGTGTGACCCCAAATTTGGGGTCACACTATTGAAAATCCCAAATTTGGGTTGGGATTTGGGTGTGGGTTGGAGCAACCCACACGCTCCAACCCACACCCAAATCCCAACCCAAATTTGGGATTTGGGGTCATGGTTGGAGATGACCTTACAGCAAACCAAACATATTTTTACATGTAAAATCTTTTACTTTACAACCACTTACATCTACTTACATGCAACCAAACAGCCCCTTAGAGGAAGTTGAACTCTTGATCTCTCGTAGAGCAATAGATTATAAGTAATTTTTTTTTTAATTTTATAAATAAATTTAATTTAATATTATATTAGTATAGAAACAAAAGTGAGAAATTGAGAATATTCATACATATGGCCACATTTTTAATCTATGTCTAAAGCCTTTGGATTGTAATCCAATGGTTTTTCTTTGTCTAAGATTTTACTAACTCCATTTCATCCGGAACCTCCCCTTTGTCTTTTATTTTTATTATCCATGGATGTTTACGAATTTATTCTATTTTTATTTATTATAGGTACAAGAACCAAAATAAATATTTAATCTAGAGACTTTCACTATTTATTTTATATTTCTATTTTATTTTATGTATTTGTTTATTTATCTAATTTTTTTTTTATGGTGAAAAGATAATAATTATAACTATCATCATAATAATATTGTAAAACAAATAGTATGATATTATAGATCTAATGGAAGTCCAAATTTGGATCTTTCAATAAATATATTTTATTTATTAATTAATTAGTTTATTTATTTATTTATCTGTTTATTTTACATAAGACCAAATATTTATCAAAATAGCTTGATTATTATGGACAATGGTATTTCATGTGCATATATATATTTGTGTGTGTATATATATTCTAGAAAAAATTCTAAAATTAAGGGGTCGTTTGGGATCGTTTCTATTTTTAAGTTTTTTGTTTTTTTTTTTTTTGCTATGTTTTCGTTTTATTTTCAATTTTTTGAAAATAAAAACATGTTTGGAAACACTAACTATTATGTATTTTAAAAAACTGTAAATAAAAACATGTTTGGTTTACATAAAATTATTATAACCCAATTATTTTCACAAATAATTTCTAAAAATATAATTTTTTATACTATATAAATTAATTTGTAAAATATCAAGCCAAAATAATAATTTTTTATAAATATATATTTTTAAAAATATATATTTTTAAAATTATTATTATTATTATTATTAATTTGTAAAAAATTAACATTTTTTAAAAAATAAAAATTAAAAATTAAAAGAGAAGAGAGAGAGAGAGAGAGAGAGATAGAGATAGAGAAGAGAAAGGGTTCATGATGGGAGGAAGAGTTTTGAAAACGTTTTCAAAATAGTTGAAAACATAAAATTGTTGTTTTCTGATTTTTTTGGAAACATGAGAATTGTTGCCAAAATTTTTGAAAACAAAAACAAGCTACCAAACATGTTTTCTTAGTTTTGTTTCCAAAACATGAAATTGAAAATAAAAAATAAGAATTGGCAACAATGCCAAACGAGCCCTAAGTTTTAAAAATCAATGAGCCAAAAAAATCAGCTGGTTAGTTAAAAACAAAGTATTTACTTGGCACTACCAAGCATTCCTCCTTTGAAATTTTTTTTTTTTTTTTTTTTTTTAGCAACAATCAGTGATTTAGTCTGGGTTGAAATGACTCTTTTACCCTTCCCATTAATTATATTAATAATTTCATCAAACCATCCCCACATCTGCATGGTATCTTTATTAGAAATCATCCACCACTTCAAAGTTCAAACTCACACTCACATAGTCACATCACAAACATCTCATCAAAACAAACCACCAAACTACAACAAGAACATCAACATCATCAAAAACACTTCATAACCAAAGAAAAAGAAAAAGGATCTAATGAATAAGTCCATGGGAAGCAGCAGAGGAAGCACAATCCACAGGCAAGAACCCAATCCTCTCCTTCTCCAAATCATACACAACCTCCACATTTTGCTGCTGAAAACTCCCAAAAACCCCTGCAGGTCCATAACCCTCTCCATCATCCTGATCCATTCTCTGAAACAATAAACATTTGACAACCATCTTCTCTTTTGGAGCACTAATTGCATAATAACAACTCTCTTTAGGCAAAACAAGCTCCACATCATTCAAAAACCTCAAACTTATATCAGGCAGCATCACCCCTGCAACTTCATCAGAAACAGGAACCTTAAAACAAAGATCAAACCCACTTCTCACTTCAATGTCACTGCATCTCTTGTAACTTATCTTTGAGCTCAACTCTGATAAGAGTTGAGAGTATAGAGGTTCAGGTAGGTGAGTATACGTCGTGCCGGAATCGATAAGCATGCCGCCGTTCCCTCCGGAGTCAAAACTCTTCAAGTTTAAAGGCACTTGAAGTTGAAGAGAAGAAGAAGAAGAAGAAGAAGAAGTGTTGCCATTGCCATTGCTAATCACTGTGATGCTCTCTAAGCCAATGTAGTATAAGTTTGGATAGATTGGATTTGAAAGCATGGGAGTGAAGTGAAACCCATCTCTTGAAGTGATAGCAAGGTCACCAATGATCAAAGGGCTTGTGAAGTTTGGGTTGTTGGAGAACTTAAACCCTAAAAAGCAATGAGAAAAACCCTTATGGACAAACCCTACTTGAGAAGGAAAAGATAGCAAACCCTTGCCAAACCCTACAAGTCCTAAAGGTTCCTTAAAGGCTGAACTAACACACCCAAAACAAAAGCTTGAGACTTCTCTAAGGTCACCACCACTGCCATGAACCCTAAGTGTGTCTCTATTAAGGCTCCCTATGACCAACCCTCCACCACCATAAGTGTAAGAGAAGGAAGGGCATGGTCTAGGGCATGTGTTCTTGATAATGGTAGTAAGCGAGCAACCGGCGATGGCGCATGGATCGAAAGTGTTGTCGGAACTATGAATGTTGGTGCACAAGGGGCTTGTGCATGTGTCCCTAAAAGATGAAGATGAAAGAGAAGGATAGAATGAGGAAACAAGCTTGTTGTTCATGAAATCATCACATTGCATACATTCAAAGGAGAAATTGCCACAAGGGACCCAAATGAGATCACTTCCAGTGTCCATGAACACTTGGACAACTTGTGGGGGTGTCCCTAAGTTAAGGGACATTAGGTAGCCATCTTTGAATCCTCTCAATGGCTCAATCATGTCCAAAACTTCAAGAGTTTTCATACCTTTGAGTTGTGATAAGGCTCTAGAATGAGTCATTCCTAGGACTATAGAGGAGTGTGTACCCTTAAAAAAGATGGAGCTTAGAATGAGCAGAAGAAGAAGAAGAAGGGATGATAAGTGCCTCATTTTATGAAGGTAAGACATTACAACATAAAATGAGGATTAGAAGCTTATATAGTAACAAGAATGGGATGGCATTGCATGTGTATAATTACTAATATATCCCTAGGAAAGTAGGTAAAAGTAGGTATTTTGTGGTGTGTGATAGAGCCCACTAAGGTTCATGGGAACTAGGAATCTTTGGGGAGTTTGGAAAAGGATGTGGAAATTTAAAAAAAAAAAAACAAAAAACAAAAGTGGTGAGAGGCTTTTTGCATGCTTGTGATAAGAGAAGGAGATGATTGGGGGAGAGTCCTTGTTTAGGGTCATTTGATTCATACTCCACTCCTTTTAAGTTTAAGGACATGTCCTACATTTGCATGTTTTAAGGAGAAGGTCCAAAAGGAGATGAGAGGACATCACTTTGTGGAGATGATTAATGTATCATAATATCTAGTGAAAAAGTGGGGTGTTCCATTAGCACTTTATATTATATAATTTACATAATAATTCCAAAATCAGTTGTATATAATATCGCTGTTGAGAGAAGTAATTTAAAAGGATTATAAATAAGTTGATAAGTCTATTTAGTAAGTACTGATTAAATAATCAACTAAAATAAAAGTGTAGTTTGATACTATGTTGGATGTATATTAGATCAATTTATCGAACAAAACCATAATAAATAACATTTATAAATACTTCATATTTAAATTTAATACAACTTAATTTATCATCACTTTGAATATAAATTTTCTAAATAACTAAGTTTTAAATATAAATAAACACATTGCTCAAGGGGCTAATAGTAAAAACCACCATACTTTGCCTAAGTTATAAATATATGAATGATTTTTTTAAAAAATTTCAAAATATGTATTTTTTACTGATAAAAAAATTAAGATTGATAAATAATACTCCATGTTAATCTACAATACCAACTCAAAAGCAATCAGATAAAAATCACATCAATTTTTTAATAATTAATTAGATTTACATAATAGTAAAAGTAACATTAATAATCTCAATTAATTAATTCAAACATGTGTGTTATGAGTATTCACAATTAGGTTTCCCTTATCTGATTAATTTTTTAATTAAGTAATTAGATTTACATAATAGTAAAAGTAACATTAATAATCTCAATTAATTAATTCAAACATGTCTTATATGAGTGTTCAAAATTAGGGTTTCCCTTATCTGATTAATTTTTTAATTAAGTAATTAGATTTACATAATAGTAAAAGTAACATTAATAATCTCAATTAATTAATTCAAACATGTCTTATATGAGTGTTCAAAATTAGGGTTTCCCTTATCTGATTAACAAAAATATTGATTCCAATTTTCAACATCCCAAACTCCATTCATTTACAACAGAAAAATAAAAAGAAATAAAATCAATAATAACAATGACAATGATGATAATAACATTAACATTACCATTCCAATTTTCTCATGTTTTTGAACAACTAACAATTTCCTACAATTCGTCGTAATAATATAATATACCAGTCATTTTGTACAGTAAACATGGAAGGAACTGATCAACCTATGTATCGTCGTTTGTTTGCCGAGGCCAAAGGGTTCAAGTAAAGGCGAGATTCATGCTTTTCGTCGATGATTCTTTCATTGTCTCTTAGCCAATGTTTTCCTTAGTCCTTTCAAAATCTTCGCGAACCACATTGTGTTCATGATGCCCAGCACCAACGGTACGATGAAAACAAGGATGTAACCGAATGTCTGCATTTTCTTGATCTGTGTCATAGTTTTACCACAAGTTATGAGAATTGTCGGCACCGATTGACATAATTGACATAGTTGGAGTTTAGAGAAACTTTACCTGATCATGGTGCAAGTATACGTGGTAAAACAAGTAAACAAACAGAAGAATTCTTGCAACCTGCAAACAGAAACAATTTAGTTCGACCTCGAAGAAGCACAAAATTTTTTTAGTTGAAACTGATGATCTGACATTTGATTACATTTGGCTGAAAATTACTAATTGATGATCTGTTTCGGCTTCCTAAACACTGGCATTAACCGCTAAAGTAAACGTGTTCACTGTAAACAAATGAAAGTCAATTGTCCTATAGCATACATTCGATGAATGAGATTTAAAATGAAATTAAGAAATAAAGAAGAAACATGGCAGATAAAAATAAATTCAATTTTGATCTTAAATAAAGACAAAAAAAGCAATGCAATAATATTAATTACCAGCCATGCAGCAAACATTCCGATACCATTAACTAGATAAGCTTTTGACCGTTTCATACCAGCGGTATCCAAAAACCTGGCGAAAAGAGAAATAAAGTCAACGTCCGGATAAATTAAACCCACTGATTTTATTTCAAAAGAGTGATACAATAAGCTCTAGAAATTCACCATCGAAGATTAATGCCTGGAGTGGTTGTCTCAGAGAGAAGAACCATGAATGTGTATAGCTGGCCTTCTCCAGATAACATGGCGTATGAAACCGCAATCAAAGAGAGCAAATGATGGATAATCTGAAAGGAATCAGATTTTCTTTTAATAGAAAAATATGTGACAGCACCGGTTGGGGCATTGACAGCATGAGAACTGATAAACCTAAATGAAATAACATTTAATCCCTAAAAGAACATTGTGCTGATAGAGTAGTACACTTACATACTCCATTCCACCAAGAGAAGGGTATAACCACAGTATCATTGCGAGGTCACAAATGAAGTATCCAGCAGAAACCTGGAGAAAATATGATTATCAGTGACAATACAAGTTATGAAAAATGCACTTACGGAGAAATTAGACAAGGTTTACTCTTAAACACATGAAAGAATAGTTACCCCCAAAGCAAAAATAGAGAGATTTGAGCTTTGAAACGTCACAAATCCATCAAGGCGGTCAGAATATAGGTCCGAGAAAAAAACTAGGTATGATGACATAATTGTGATAAAAACAGCATGAGCAGTGGACATTCCCCTGCAAAAAGAATCCAAAACAAATCTAAGTTAAAATGGATAAAATTGTTTACTAATGATAGAGTGTGGTTTCTCACCGGTTGTTCCACTCGATACGTTGAACTTTTGTGAGGGAAGTGTATGCTTTAAAATATAATGAGCTAATTAACTGTGTAAGATCATACGCCTGAAGCAACAGAAAGACAGATTGTTGGAAAAGATATTGAATTCAAAAATTCTTGGAGAGACATCAAACACGGAAAATGAATTCCCCATATAAAGGGCAATAGAATGTATGAGATAGGGCAATGCATGAAACACATAGGAAACACTAGGAAAGAAATGGATCCGAGACAGAGTAAAACTCAAACAAATTTTTATAGTTCTCTTAAATGTATAGTTCATATTTATATAACAGGTTCATATTTCAGAATATTTTCAGATGCAGAACAAAGAACCCACAGACAGAAAAAAGGAACAACAGAAATATAATTGTTCAGATATTCTGTCAAACTGAAAAGGAAAATGCTTGGTCATGATGCTGACAGACTGCAATATTAATCACCATGCAATTGTGTATATGCTTTAAACAAATTAAAGCAGAAAAAACATGAGAGTCTAACCATTTTTTTTCCTTCACATAACTTTAAGCATAATATTTTTCCAAAAATGAATAGGAAGGAGAAAAAATTTCAGATAAATTTCTTGCACCATCATGTTCTACATCAAAGGCTAGAGACATGAAAAAGAATTGATGGCATATGGATCTGTTAACAAAGAATACATAAATGTCTGCCACCAGATCATGTGTAATTTCCTCTGTTTTCCACCACAAATCACTGCAAATTCTTCTAATAAGATGATTCACACAATTCAATGCAGGAAAACTTCAAAATAATGGAAGACAGAAGAAACATACCATCTTACACATGACAATTCCACAAAGAACAGAAGTGTATAGAACATATGGATCTGCTAGCAAGTAGTCCCGAAGTAGTAGCTCTGCCTGGTATGTGTAAGATTTCATTGCCATGAATGAAGTCTTGGAAACCTGCATTGAAATATATATATTGATCAATAGATCCCAATAGCAAACCCATAAAAGGAAATTCATGAAATCTATCGAAGTGTGGTATAGAAATGAAAGAATATTTCTTGCATTAACAACAAATTTCTCAGCAGTAACTTTCCATATGAATCAGATACTAGAGAATCAGGTTCTTAAGTTGTAAAGCCCACTAATTAGACAACTAAAGACTACAAGAAACTAACTTTAAAACCATTGATGCAAAAAATTCAAAAGAAGAGAAAAAAAAAAAAAAAATCATCTTGAAACCAGATATAACTACTTTGCAAGAATCTCTTTTCTGTGAAAATGTCATAGGGTAATAAAAAGTCCACCAGAACTGTTGAATATGTCAATTCAAAGAAAATGCATCTTATACCCATATTGCACTGCAATCCCAGAGCAAACATGCATGTTTATTTAAGTCAAGTCACAATATTTTATTGCACCATAACACTTGATATGAAATTGTGATCAATCTCAGGCACCTAGTGAGTGCTCATTTATAGCACCTTAGATCGAACCAATACACAACATTGTACTATTTCTTGAGTTATCATTCTAACATCTTCAAGACTATATGAGCACATACTACCAGCAGAATGCATAAAATTGAATATGCTATGTACGCCTATCTCTTCCCCTTTCATTCTCTCTTGATTGCACCAAATGCATACCATTACCTCAAAATTAATAACATGCAAATAAACCAGGGGAAAACAAAAACTTGCCAAGGAACATAAGAAACCCTAGGATGGAGCAACTCCATGCTCTTGTTTGATCAGAGAGAACAAAAAACAAAACAAAAACAAAAACAAAAACAAAAAACCCACAAGAACCACAAAAAGTACATACAAAAAGCAAAGAAAAGGAAATTAAATCAATCATCAAGACATCTTCTTTCATTTGTTTATCCATCTTATTTTCTCCAATCCACCAAACAATCAACAAAATTTCCCATTAATCTGTTTTCTCTTTTTCACCAATATCCCCCGATCCCAACTCTCCTCACATAACCAACACCTTGAATTTCCCCATCCCACACAAAACACAAATCAAATCCATCTCCAAAACAATTTAAAAAAAAAAAAAAAAAACCCAAAACTTTGAACCCCAAAACAACAGACCGACCCACCAATGCACCACAAGTCCCCAAACAATCGAACACACAACAGAAAACTTTAACAATCCAAAAACAATCAAAAACCATTAAAAAAAAAAAGAAAACAAAGAACACCACCACCACCACCTCATCCAAGAACACCATCAAGAATTCACAAGCCAAAACAATAAAACACCAAGAAATCCTCACTGGCAGGGATGTATATGCAAAGATTGTACCTTTCCAGAGGTAGAGAAGATTGAGAACAGAGAGAAGGAAGGAGAATGAGGAGGAGAAGGGTTTGATTGTGGTGGTGATGGAGTCGAGAGGGATTGCGCGGCAAGTTATCAGAGAGAGTAAATGATCTCATTCACAAAAAGGAAAGCCTTTTTCAATACTGACAAAGTCCCAAAACTCTCTCCCCTTCTTCTTTCTTCTTTTCTTGTTTTATTATTATTATTATTATTATTATTATTATTATTTCAAATTCTGATAATTATCATACATATATATATGTATGAGAATTATCTGAATTTGAAATAATAATAACTCTCTGCAAAATCCTTTTAACATTTTTACATCTAAAAAATATTATTTTAAAAAATTTATCTTATAAATTAAAATTAATGTTATGGCTATTTTCGGTACTTTATTAAAATCTTGATAACATGAGAACATGTGAGAAAACTTCAAAAAATAAAAAAAATTATTTTAAAAATTATCTTATAAATTAAAAAAAAATAATGCTATGGCCATTTTCAGTATTTTATTAAAATATTGATAACATGGGAACATATGAGAAATTTTCAAAAAATAAAAATTAAAAAATATATATAAAGAATTGTGGTTAATGTTATGGTTATTTTCGGTATTCTATTAAAATATCGATAACATGGAAATATATAAAAAAAATTAAAACAAAAAATTGAAAAATAAATGATCAGAATGAAAATATAAGAATTATAGCTAATGATTTAGCTATTTTTAATGTTTTATTAAAATATTGATAGCATGGAACAAAAAAATTTTAAAAACAAATGATCATAATAAAAAACATATAGAGAGTTTTTAGTAATTTTTTCATGTATATATATATATATATTTTTTAATTTGCAGAAGTTTCTGGTTTTCTTTTGTTTTATTTATATTTTTGCCCTCGTATATTATATTAGTAAGTTTAAATGTGCTTTTTTGGATTTTATATTTGATTTTGATATTTGTTTATTTAGTCCCTGTGTTATGTAATATTCATTGTGGTCCTTGTGTATAGAGAATTTTATGTATAATTATTTATTTTAATTTTTGGTGTTAACTCAATGTATAATTTTATGAATAATTTTTTTATGTCAACAACAGGTTTATTTTAAGGACAAGTGTTAGCAAAGTTGTAATACCCTGAACCTTTGGATATATGTAAGTAATTATATTCAGGGTATTATAACAGTTACAGTAAGATTTTACTTGCAGATCAATTTTTCAGAAAAACCCAAGAGGGAATAACAAGGACCTTATTGTAAGAGTTCATATAAGATTTTGGGTTCAGAAAAAAAAAAAAAAAAAAAAAAAAAAAAAAAAGTCTTGATCATAACTGTTTCCAAAGACTAAGGACTGAAAGGAAATTTTGTGGGGACTTTTTGGAAAGAGTATTTCATGACTTAGGGATCATTGGAGAAGTTTCAGGGACCGTTTTGTAATATATTATATTTTCAGGGATTATTGGTAAATTTCGGCTGAAGATTTCTTTGAGAGAAAGACCTAGATTGAAGGGGTTTTCTTCATCTTCTTCTCCTTCTCATCCATGGCTGCTACAGTGATTTCCGAGAAAATAAAAATAAAAAGAAAGGAAATGGAGAAGAAATGGGAGGTTTTGAGGGGGAAAACTTGGAGATCGTCGGAGGGAGCTCGCCGGAGGGATGGTTTGGCTTGGTAAGAATCTTTGTTGGTGTATTTTTCATGGGTGTGTACGTGTGTATGCATGTATGTATATATGGTTGATTTGATGAAGAAATTGATGGATTTGAGTAGGAAATCATGATTAATAGTTGTAGTTGATGAATGCTTTGAATTTCTTTGGATTAATCCTTGTATTTGAGATTGAATCTTGCTTGGAATGATGAAGAGATTTTCGGCTTTACTGTAGATTTACTGTAGCACCGAGATTAGGGTTTGTTTTGGGTTAATTAAGAAATGATAATGATGATTTAAGTGTTAATGAAGATGGTTGGATGAAGCTGGTTGGGTTTAACCAAGTTGATTTGGTTGGATCAAGTCAAGTGGGAATTGGTTGAGTTTAAATTGAAATTGGTTGAGTTGGGTTTGGATTGATTTGGTTGGGCTTGATCAAATCAAGTTGAGATGGGTTTGGGCTTGGTTCAGGTTGGGCTAATTGGTTTGGGCTGAATCAATTGAAGAAGAATTTGGGTTCAGTTGAACCAAGCTGGTTCAAAAGAATTGTATAAGAATTGGAATTGGTTCAATGCTGGTTTGTTAAGTTGAACTTGGTTCAGTGAGATTGAGGCTGGTTCAGGTTGGTTCAGGAGGGTTTGGCCTAAATTGGATGGGTTTAAGTGCAATTGGAGATTGGTTTGATTATGCAAAGCCGGGTTTTAATCGATTGGAGTGATTGGGCCCAATTAGAGAGTTTGTTATTGGTTTCTTGTAATCTCTTTTGGGTTCAGTTATGTCTTTAGGTTGTTATCTGTATTTATTTTATTCTGTTATCCTGTTAGGTGTTGATCAGGCTTGGGGAAGAGTTCCGGGTCGAGCAAAAACCCAAGGGGGGACCAGGTGAGTTGGTAGTGGCTATTATTTTTGAAAAATTGGTTAAATATTATTATTATTATTATTTTGAATAATCGGTAATTGTTATTATTATGAAATTATTATTTAACAGCTAGTATTTTGGAAATTATTATTTAATTATTTCATTTTATTATGTTTAATTGTGTATATTGTTAAAAGATACTTATGTTTATTTGTCGTTGACGTGCCATGACAATCGTATTGATACATATTGTTCGTATAATTATACATATCCTCAAATAGTGGAAATACGTGTATATATATGATTTAATTATTTTGGAAACAACTGTTTAATTATATTATTTTATTATGTTTAATTATGTATAATGGTGAATGATTCGTATATTGAAATATTGGCAATCGTATTTATACATCCGTTTGGTATAATTATACGTATTTTTGAATAGTGAAAATACATGTACACATGATTTAATTATTCATTTCAAGTATTTATTTTAATGGCTATGTGTATCGTGATTTTGAGATGATATGTGAAACCATGTATGCGTTTTTAAATGATTTTAGCGGCAATGCTTGTGGAATTGGTTTTCATTCCTGGTATAGGAATGGTATTGTGGTTTTGGATTTTATTGATGTTATGCATGGACTGTACTGTAGAGCTTGTACATATTTTATGGTGGTATCTTACTGCAGTAAGTGGTCTCCACGGCCAGCCTTTTGAGGTGGCGTGCTAGACTGATTATTATCTACGAGGGCCAGGTTCAGGTGGGAGTGTAGAGCCCTGACTGGATATTCATCGGGTAGCCGGAGTCACCAACCGGTGAACCGATGGGTCAACGTTAAGGGCATGAGTACCTTGACGGCTCTAAACCTAGCCATGGCCACGGCGAAGGTTTAGAGGGATTTCTAGACCATTTCATGCTGGGTGCGTATTGTGGGTTGAGTTTGTTTTTCAGATGTTGTTTTGGATTGTGATGAGGGGGCGAAGCCCAGCTGTCGCTCGTAGGAGGGCAGTCTCTCACAAAAAGTTTAAATTTCCTTAGAAGTTGATTTAATGATGATTTATGGTGAATTTATGCTTTAAAAGCTCTTTAAAGTTGTATTCTGCCAAAAGTCTAGTATTTTGTGAAAGCTGGAAATTATTTGAGAAAATTGATGTTTATATATGTTATATATGCTGTATTCAATTAATTGAAATTATTGAGCCACTATCGACCAACTGAAATGTGTTACAGTTGCAGGAGCAGGACCCTTATAGATTGCATGTGCGAGTATAGATCCAGGCAGTGTTGAGTTCAGAGTTTCAGTGGGTCCCTTTCCTTTCTTCTGTTTGGTGTCGTGATTTTGTAGCGGTTGTACCCGCATGTTGGGGTGATTGTGATTGTTGTATTCCTGTATTTGAACCTGTAGTTTGTTTAAAAGTTGTTATTTGTGAATTGTAAGTCTGGTTTGGGTTGTCAAGTGTGTCAGTTTTCCAGTTAAAAGAAATTTTAACTGATGGGTGCCACATTTACCTCGGTAGAAGGGGTGGGTGTGACATCTTTTGGTATCAGAGCTGTAGGTTGAGATATTCCTTGTCGGTAGAGATCACGGGTTGTGATCTGAGTCTGAGTTGAGAAGTCAAAGTCTAAGCTTAGAGGTTTAGTGGTGTTTAGTGTAAGGGCCCAATAGAAATTATTGAGAATCTCCAATCGGGTTAAAACCTAAGTTGCATATTACAGACGAGGGGTGATACTATGGTTTGACATTTGAGACAGAGGATTGAGTGTGGTACTGTGATCATGTTCACTTTGATTTCTACCAGATAGATGATTCTACTTTCTAGAGGATTTTTGTGTACTGGTGAGCAGATTCGAAATAAGACAACAACTGTTGAAATAAGTAAGTGAATTCAGGGACGTCAGATCGATACCTGCTAATGAAATTTCGAGGACGAAATTTACTTAAGGGGGAAGGATTGTAATACCCTGAACCTTTGGATATATGTAAGTAATTATATTCAGGGTATTATAACAGTTACAGTAAGATTTTACTTGCAGATCAATTTTTCAGAAAAACCCAAGAGGGAATAACAAGGACCTTATTGTAAGAGTTCATATAAGATTTTGGGTTCAGAAAAAAAAAAAAAAAAAAAAAAAAAAAAAAAAGTCTTGATCATAACTGTTTCCAAAGACTAAGGACTGAAAGGAAATTTTGTGGGGACTTTTTGGAAAGAGTATTTCATGACTTAGGGATCATTGGAGAAGTTTCAGGGACCGTTTTGTAATATATTATATTTTCAGGGATTATTGGTAAATTTCGGCTGAAGATTTCTTTGAGAGAAAGACCTAGATTGAAGGGGTTTTCTTCATCTTCTTCTCCTTCTCATCCATGGCTGCTACAGTGATTTCCGAGAAAATAAAAATAAAAAGAAAGGAAATGGAGAAGAAATGGGAGGTTTTGAGGGGGAAAACTTGGAGATCGTCGGAGGGAGCTCGCCGGAGGGATGGTTTGGCTTGGTAAGAATCTTTGTTGGTGTATTTTTCATGGGTGTGTACGTGTGTATGCATGTATGTATATATGGTTGATTTGATGAAGAAATTGATGGATTTGAGTAGGAAATCATGATTAATAGTTGTAGTTGATGAATGCTTTGAATTTCTTTGGATTAATCCTTGTATTTGAGATTGAATCTTGCTTGGAATGATGAAGAGATTTTCGGCTTTACTGTAGATTTACTGTAGCACCGAGATTAGGGTTTGTTTTGGGTTAATTAAGAAATGATAATGATGATTTAAGTGTTAATGAAGATGGTTGGATGAAGCTGGTTGGGTTTAACCAAGTTGATTTGGTTGGATCAAGTCAAGTGGGAATTGGTTGAGTTTAAATTGAAATTGGTTGAGTTGGGTTTGGATTGATTTGGTTGGGCTTGATCAAATCAAGTTGAGATGGGTTTGGGCTTGGTTCAGGTTGGGCTAATTGGTTTGGGCTGAATCAATTGAAGAAGAATTTGGGTTCAGTTGAACCAAGCTGGTTCAAAAGAATTGTATAAGAATTGGAATTGGTTCAATGCTGGTTTGTTAAGTTGAACTTGGTTCAGTGAGATTGAGGCTGGTTCAGGTTGGTTCAGGAGGGTTTGGCCTAAATTGGATGGGTTTAAGTGCAATTGGAGATTGGTTTGATTATGCAAAGCCGGGTTTTAATCGATTGGAGTGATTGGGCCCAATTAGAGAGTTTGTTATTGGTTTCTTGTAATCTCTTTTGGGTTCAGTTATGTCTTTAGGTTGTTATCTGTATTTATTTTATTCTGTTATCCTGTTAGGTGTTGATCAGGCTTGGGGAAGAGTTCCGGGTCGAGCAAAAACCCAAGGGGGGACCAGGTGAGTTGGTAGTGGCTATTATTTTTGAAAAATTGGTTAAATATTATTATTATTATTATTTTGAATAATCGGTAATTGTTATTATTATGAAATTATTATTTAACAGCTAGTATTTTGGAAATTATTATTTAATTATTTCATTTTATTATGTTTAATTGTGTATATTGTTAAAAGATACTTATGTTTATTTGTCGTTGACGTGCCATGACAATCGTATTGATACATATTGTTCGTATAATTATACATATCCTCAAATAGTGGAAATACGTGTATATATATGATTTAATTATTTTGGAAACAACTGTTTAATTATATTATTTTATTATGTTTAATTATGTATAATGGTGAATGATTCGTATATTGAAATATTGGCAATCGTATTTATACATCCGTTTGGTATAATTATACGTATTTTTGAATAGTGAAAATACATGTACACATGATTTAATTATTCATTTCAAGTATTTATTTTAATGGCTATGTGTATCGTGATTTTGAGATGATATGTGAAACCATGTATGCGTTTTTAAATGATTTTAGCGGCAATGCTTGTGGAATTGGTTTTCATTCCTGGTATAGGAATGGTATTGTGGTTTTGGATTTTATTGATGTTATGCATGGACTGTACTGTAGAGCTTGTACATATTTTATGGTGGTATCTTACTGCAGTAAGTGGTCTCCACGGCCAGCCTTTTGAGGTGGCGTGCTAGACTGATTATTATCTACGAGGGCCAGGTTCAGGTGGGAGTGTAGAGCCCTGACTGGATATTCATCGGGTAGCCGGAGTCACCAACCGGTGAACCGATGGGTCAACGTTAAGGGCATGAGTACCTTGACGGCTCTAAACCTAGCCATGGCCACGGCGAAGGTTTAGAGGGATTTCTAGACCATTTCATGCTGGGTGCGTATTGTGGGTTGAGTTTGTTTTTCAGATGTTGTTTTGGATTGTGATGAGGGGGCGAAGCCCAGCTGTCGCTCGTAGGAGGGCAGTCTCTCACAAAAAGTTTAAATTTCCTTAGAAGTTGATTTAATGATGATTTATGGTGAATTTATGCTTTAAAAGCTCTTTAAAGTTGTATTCTGCCAAAAGTCTAGTATTTTGTGAAAGCTGGAAATTATTTGAGAAAATTGATGTTTATATATGTTATATATGCTGTATTCAATTAATTGAAATTATTGAGCCACTATCGACCAACTGAAATGTGTTACAGTTGCAGGAGCAGGACCCTTATAGATTGCATGTGCGAGTATAGATCCAGGCAGTGTTGAGTTCAGAGTTTCAGTGGGTCCCTTTCCTTTCTTCTGTTTGGTGTCGTGATTTTGTAGCGGTTGTACCCGCATGTTGGGGTGATTGTGATTGTTGTATTCCTGTATTTGAACCTGTAGTTTGTTTAAAAGTTGTTATTTGTGAATTGTAAGTCTGGTTTGGGTTGTCAAGTGTGTCAGTTTTCCAGTTAAAAGAAATTTTAACTGATGGGTGCCACATTTACCTCGGTAGAAGGGGTGGGTGTGACAAAAGTTATTTTTATTATATATTTTAAAAATATTTTTAAAATTATAAGCCGGCTGTTAATATAGCAAATTTTATCTTAATAATAGAAAATTCATATATTAATAACATGGAATAAAATAAGTATTTTATAAATTTTTAATAAATTAAATCAATAAAATTTTTATTAATAATCAATGAATATTTATTTAAATTAATATTTAATTTAGAATAGCAATAGTTATCATATAATAAAAATTTAAACTTCTGAAATTTGATTTTTTTTTTTAAATAATACCCTTTAATTACATGTAATTACAAAGTGCGATATTTTGTAGGACATATAGGTAAAAGAAATTATTTTTTAAAAAATTTTAAGCCAAAAAAAAAAAAAAAAGGAAAACCCCACTACTACCAACAAGAATATAAAAAAAAAAAAGGAATAAGAATTTCAACTTGAAACACCATTAAGAGAGAAAAGGAAAGGTGCCTTATTAATATAAAAAATCAATTACTTATGTCTCAATCTAGTTCTATTCCACTTGTTTTTATTTGAATTATTTAAATGATTTGGAGCTATCCAAATTAGAAATGGTAACGAGTAGGGTATAGATAAGGTATGTTAAAATATTTACCTGTATATGTAGCCCCTATCCTTATCTGTACCCTCCAGAGAAAAATATTGTACCCTTACCCTTACCCATAGGGTATGGGTATATCTACAAGGTATTCGCTTACCCATTTATCTTAAATTATATAATCACACAAAAATAACATATAACAAATTAATTTATATAAAATAACAAGTTGATTGATTGTCATTGGCATCTATTTAGAACTCAACTATGACTCTACCTTTCTAGTTTATGTTTAACTATCTTGGTTTTGTTTTAAAAATTTTTTATATATCTACTCTTTATATTTTATATAGTTTCATTTTTATAAATATTCAGTGAGATTTTGAATAGAAATGCAATTGTAAATTAAATAATTTTTCATAAGTTTATAAATTAATTGATTAATTTATATATCCAATTGATTTTTTATTAGCATCTTATTTAAACTGTTTACCACTCAGGAATTTCAAAACTTCTCAAACAACATTTACAAGTTTTGAATAACCCAAACAGTCCTTCCGTTAGTGTTTCACTTCTTTTTTGCCCCTTGTAGATCACTCGACTGGGTCATATTGTGAAATTCCATCGTTTACTCTTGAAAATGGTGGGAAAAAAACCGCCTAATCACAACATATCAAACCTTTTTACATACCTTTTTGCAGTTTTGTTTTTTTTTGTTTTTACATTATTTTTTGCTTTTTCTCAAACAAAGTTTGGAAAACTCATATCACCTTGGAGTTTTTCAATTCCTCCCCATTTGGTGTGTTCGATTGAAGTTTTGCAGGTTGCCTGATAAGGTGAAAATCTCTTCCTTGTCCTTACCTTGATCATCCTGCTAGAGAGAATAACAATTTATTTTTATATAGATGTACTATGGAGAGTTTTTGTGCTATTGCTAGATACAAAAGAGAGGAACAAGTACTAGTGTTTATGGCGCTGACTTCTTGGGAAATCAGTGTTAACGAAGATATGTGAGCGATGGGGTCTTGATGTTTTCGCTTAATTATTCTAGTTCCCGCTTAAAACAAAGCAAAAACATAAGTTTTGCTTTGTTATCTATGTCCCATCCCAGTTTCCGCTTAAAATTATCCTGTTTTCGCTTAAAATGTTATTTTTCCGCTTAAATTTTCCAATTTCCATTTAAACTGTTATGTTTTCCTTTTAAAATGATAGTGTTTCCGGTTAAACTTTCTTCTCATTGTGAAGTTTTTTTTATTTTAGCAGGTATTCGGATTCTACAAGCGTATCCATTCTACCTCAGGATGACCCTGACGGTGTGGCAGGCCTTCCTTCCTCAAAATACAACCAAGCATAAAGACAAATCGTTCTTTATTATATGGACACAATGATATTTATATGAAAAAGTTAAGAAGTTTGTGGAAAAAATTTAGATTAGCATGAGTACATTATAACTACAAACTAAAAAATTTAGGTCAGCATGAAGATTAATGCTTGTACTCATTTCTTAAACAGAAAATTCATTTTTTAACGGAAACCTCATTTCTTAAATGAAAGCATTGTGAGTTAAACATAAACAATGATATTTAAACAGAAAAACCGATATTTACGTGATAAATTAATCATGGGTATAAAAACCAATTAATCCTCACCACTCGTACATCTTTAAATAGAAACAATGATATTTAAGCACTTTTTTAAAGGCAAACACAATATGTTAAACAAAAACATTGATAGTTAAACAAAGAAAGTCAAGCATAAAGCTAATTATTCTTTATTGTATGGAGACAACGATATTTACATGAAAAATTTAATAAGTTTGTGGAAAAGAATTTAGGTTAGCATGAAGAGTAATACTTGCACTCATTTTTTAAACAAAAACATTGATAATTAAACAGAAATATTGATATTTAAACAGAAAAACTGATATTTACGTGACATTTGCATGAAGAGTATTCTTTATTTTTTTTAAATCAATTTAAACAATATATAAGGGAGACAACATTTGCAAGCGTGTTTGTTTTGTTTTTTGTTTTTTGTTTTTTTTTTTGTTTTTGCATGTACAATGATTTGACCTCAAAATTTTTACTTAAGTGGACTGAAATCACTCTCGATAATTTTATACGGTCTATTATTTCTCAATCAAAACTATCATACTTTAGTTTTATGTGTTTTCAATGTCATGTTTATTTGTTGGATACATTTACATTTATATTAATTAAATTGTTTGAAATGAAACAGATTAATTTATAAAATGGGCTTGTATTGAGAGAAAATATAGAAATATATAACGAAAAATAAATGCAAAAATAAATGTACCATTGCTTTAAAGAAGACCTCATAAAGCAGGGATGGAGGACTTGCAACCATCCATGACTATTTCTAGTTCAATATTTATTCAATTTTGGATTATCATTATTTATTTAATTATTTAATAAATTTATTCTTCATTTTCTGGATGAATTTGTCTAATTATTTTATTGCTATAGTTTTTTAGTAAAATAAAATACAATTAAAAGAGGAAATGCTTAAATAAAAAAGTTTATATTTACATAAATTTCCATTTTAAAAATCATTTCTTTTATTAGTTTTTAATAATGAAAGATAAACAATAATATGAGTTTTGTTATGATAATTTATAAACTAGATCTATATGCTAATTATTATTATTACCATTATTATTATTATTTTAATAAAAATATGTGAGATAACAAAACAAAAAATTAGATGGAAAATAATAGTATAAAAGTCTTGAATGTTGGAGAGCCTTTTAAAGTTGATGTGATTTTGTGATGTGATAGGGAAAAAGAATTAAACATGTGAATGAGTATCATATGTTTTTTTTTCTCCGACTCTTTAATTTATTAACACCAACTTTTATGTAAAATATTTATATTTTTATTAAAAAAAGATGAATTTGAACATTAACTCATACAAATTAAAGACACATATTCATTGAATTATTAACTTTTGATCATATATAAAAATATTAAAAAAATTGATAAAATTAAAACTTAAATTACAACATATACCATTTTTTTAATATATAATTTTATGTTTGATAATTTTATATATTTTATTTTTGAATAAAAATAGTATACAATAAGAAATTCAAAAACATAATATTATTCTTAAATAATCTAAGAAAAAATAAAAATATTAAGAAAAAGATAAATATTTTGGAAATACAATATGGAGGTGAAATAGGAAAACCACAAATATTGGAAATAACTTTTAATTTAAAAAAAAAAATACAATGATAACATTGAATATCATAAATAAATGAACTTTTGAAGTTCCCAAGAAAAGATTTATATCATTAAATATTAAAGTTCTTCCTATCTCTCTTTATTTATAATGCATTCAATGCATTTCCATTAAATAAATTTGAGCGCCCATATCCATGGGAGGGATTTCAAAGGAAAAACATTGAACTCTTCATTTCTATTTCATCAAAATGGCATCCTATGCTAAAAAATAAATACAAGGCGTGACTATATATATATATATATATAGAGAGAGAGAGAGAGAGAGAGAGAGCCACTTATCTACTACAGTATCCAGGGCGATGAACAATTCTATAAAAATTAAAATGGTTAATGTGATATATAATACCACACAATGATGGATTCATGGCAATTGGATTAACATCCAAACAGTACAAAAATCCAATCTTGATCATTTAATGGAATTTTTGCATTCTCTAAAAAAAATTATAAACAAAAACAAACCCAGCCTAACCCATTCCACCACAGGTATAATGAGATAACACTGTTTATCTCTCTCCTCGTGGCTATCTCTCTTGCTTTTTTTTTTTCCTCTGAGATTTCTCTCCTCGTGTTTGTCTCTCTTCTCTATTCTATCTTGATTTTTTTTTCTCCACGGCATAAAATATCCGTAGTTAATGTTTTACCACATATATATATATATATATATATATATATATATATATATATGGGGTTCTTTTGCCCGTATACTTATGAAATTTTGACTAATTTGATGTATACCCTTAAAACCCAATATCAAATGAACAAATTAATTTTTAATTATTTATATTCCTTTTACTCTCAAACATAAGTAATTTAAGGATGTTGCACAAGCATTATAATCACAAGAGAGGTTTTTATGATTGCTTTCACTGCCCTTCAATAATACATGAGCATGAATATTAATAGTTACAAGGGAGAGAAGAATCCGAGAGAAGAATCCCAAGAATCCCGAAGATATGGTCAATTAATCACTAACAACCAATCCTAGGGATATGATTAACAAAGTATGGAAAGATAATATTCATAGAATATTTACGAGATAATGCAACCAATCCTAGAGATATAATTGACTAAGTATGGAAAGATAATATTCATAGAATATTTACGAGATAATACCCCCTGGCAAGCTCAAGGGTGGGACTGAACTTGAAGCTTAGACCGTAAAGTGCCGAACGAAGACGAGCTGAGTGGTTTAGTGAAGATGTCGGCCACTTGATCTGCAGAGACAACTTGACTGACTTTAAGGAGACCAGCATCAACACGTTCGCGTATAAAATAATAGTCTATGTGGATATGCTTGGAATGAGAGCCAACGACTAGATTAATTGACATGAAAGTAGCCCTAAGATTGTCACACAAAAGGTGTAGTGGATGTGACAGAGAGACGCCAAGCTCAGTCAAAAGTTGCTGGAGCTAGACTAATTCAGCAGTCGTCTAAGCAAGGGTACGAAACTCTGCTTCAGTGCTGTTGCGAGCCATGACACGCTGCTTGCAAGAGCTCCAATTGATCAAATTGGGGCCGAAATAAATGGCGAAGCCATACTGAGAGCGATAATCATCAGAATCAGACAACCATCCGGCATCAGAGTAGGCACGAAGTTGAGGTTGAGAACACGGACGAAGGAAAAGACCATGGTCAGTGGTGCCTTTGAGGTATCGAAGAATGCGTTTGATTGCTTTTTAGTGATCCTATATGGGAGAGTGCATAAATTGACAGACGCGATTAACAGCGTAAGCAATCTCAGGACGAGTGAGAGTAGTATACTATAAAGACCGAACAACTTGACGATAGAGACGAGTGTCATCAGCAGGAGTCCCAGCCTTACAAAGCCGAGAATGGGAGTCAGTAGGTGTCGGTAAGGGCTTCATATCAGACATGTTGCAAAGGGAAAGAATGTCCTATGTGTACTTGGATTGGGATAGAAAATAGACCAGACTCGTGTTTGAGAACTTCAGCACCTAGAAAGAAATGCAGTGGTCCTAAATCGTTTAAGGAGAACTTGTTGTTGAAGACCCTAATGAACCGAGTAATAATGAGATCATCAACATAGACAAGTAGATAGATTATCGTTGTGGGCGAGTGATGAACAAATAAACCATGCACAGGGTTGCTGCTTGAGGCCATATAGAGTTTTGTGAAGTTTGCAGACATGGAGTGGAAAGATAGAATCAACGAACCCTTTCAGTTGTTCCATAAAGACAGTTTCCTGCAACTCACCATTGAGGAAGGCATTGTTGATATCAAGTTGGCGAATAGACCAACCCTTAAAAAGGACTAGAGAGAGCACAAGTCGAACTGTTGTGGGCTTGACAACCGGACTAAAAGTGTTAAAATAGTCAACGTCTTTCTCCTAGTGGAATCCCTTGGCAACAAGTCGAGCTTTGTAGCACTCAATGGAACCATCAGCTCTCTTTTTGATCCTGTAAACCCACTCACAACCAACCAGATTAGTATCATGGTGACGTGGTACAAGTGATCAAGTATTATTACGCATTAAAGCACTATATTCAGCCTGCATAGCCAGTTACCAATAAGAGTGTTTGTTCGCTTGGTGATAGGTTGTGGGTTCCATGAGGGTAGAGAATGTAGGATCCTGTATGACAGGGTAATGGGCGGTATGGAAGGATTTGGGTTTGAGGGTGTGTGTTTGGGCCCTGGTGGTCATGGTATGAGAGTTAGTATCCCGAGGCCCGAAAATAGGACGGGGCATTAGGGTAAGGCCGAGGAGGTGTCGCCAGCGGAAGATCATTGAGAGGAGATGAGGGAAGAGGAACATCAGCATGTGAGAGCTGGTGTTGGTGAGGAGGTGGGGGCGTAACTTGCTCAAGGAGAAAGGATGGCGCAAGGATGGGTTCGGTGGTCTTAGTTGTGAGAGGCACTGCAGATGAGCAAACATGGTTAGCATAGGGAAAAACATCCTCATTAAACACAACATGATGAGCAATATAAAGATGAGAAGAAGAAACATGGAGACATTGATAACCTTTAGCTGAAACCAAGAAACACATAAGGAAGAGAGCGGAAATCCAGTTTATGTTTAGTGTAGGGTCGCAAGAGAGGATAGCAGAGACACCCAAATGTTTTGAGAAATGCATAATCTGGAATCTTGGAGAATAGTTTTTGATAAGGAGATTCGCAGCAAAGCTGTAATAGTACGGTTATGGAGAAAGGTAGGAGTATGGAAAGCTTGTTCCCAGAATTGAAGAGGTAAGGAGGATTGAGCGAGAAGAGTTAAACACTTTTCAACAATGACTCTATTTCGACGTTGGGTATCCCCATTTTACTCCTGAGTGTAAGGACAGGAGACACGATGAGAGATTCCATGAATAGAAAGAAAGGTGGAGACATTGCGAAATTCACCACCGTAATCGGTTTGGAGAGATTTGATAGTATACCCGAATTGTGTTTGAACCATAGCCTTAAAGGTAAGAAAGATGGGAAACACTTGAGATTTGTGAGAGATGAAATAAATCCAAATGAATTTAGTAGCATCATCAATGAAGAACACAAAATAGCGATTACCACTAAAGGACACAATCGGGGTAGGACCCTAAACATCCGAGTATACAAGATCGAATGTTTATTTGAACTAACATGAGAGCGAGGAAGATGAAAATGATGACTTTTCCTTACTGACATGCATCACAAATAGTAAGAAAGGTAATTGAACTGATAGGAAGACAAAATTGAGACACAAGACGACGGAGGATGTGTTCATGAGGATGAGCCAAGCGACGATGCCAACCATGTAGAGTCATGTGGGCGCCAAACAGTGGAGTGAGAGGAGGGCGGGCGGATGATGATGGTGTCTGGAGACAGTAAAGGCTGTGGTCAATAACCCCTCGAAAGAGGGGTGTGCCCTGTAGAGTCTTAAGAACACAATGGTCAGGGTAAAATTCCATAAAGATAGGGTTATTACGAATAAGTTTGGAGACACTGAGAAGGCACTTAGTAAGTTTAGGAACAACAAGAATGTCTTTAAAGCAGACAAAATTAGACATAGCAGGTAAAATAGTAAAGCCATAATGCGAAATAAATAATTGGTTACCGTTACCAACGAGGAGTTTGTCATCACCACGATACTCATCAGAGATGTTGAGCTTGTTCAATCTGGGGTGACATGATCAGTAGCGTCGGTGTCGAAGTACAAGGAAGAATCAACAACAGCAGATGGTGACGTATAGTTAGCTGACCGCTTAGAAGGACAAGACGAAAATTGTCGAGTCGGATAATCATTATGGTTGTTGTGATTATAACAGTCAATGGCCGGGTGTCCCATCTTCCCACAAATTTGACATTGAGTGCGACGGCGAAACGTGCCAGAAGGGCCGTCAGAGGAGCAGTTGTTATCACTTTGGCGGCAATTGTTATGGCCACGAGAGTACCATGGCGAGATGGTGAGCGATTGTTACAAGAAGAATTATGGCTATAAGCAGCATTGGCCAAAGGAACAGTGACCTAGGAGGGCAGTGGTGAGGGCAAGATGGCAGGCTGAGTGTGCCGCCTGGTTTCAAGAGCAAGCCGCTCCTTCTCCTGAAGAAGGAGGCCAATGAGTTCGTCCACATGAGCATCCTCTGTTTTCATCATGAAGGCAGTGATAAATGGGCATAAGAACTATCAAGGCCATTGAGAATGTGACCAATGAGATCTTCATTGGAAACAGGATGATAGAGATTTTCAGAGAGATCATCTACAATACGCCTTTTCTGCTCGACATACTCCTAGATAGATAAGGAGCCTTGCATCAGTGACCGCAGTTGATTTTTGAGGGCCATACGGCGAGCCCGCGTTTGAGCTTGGTATGTACGGTAAAGCGTGGACCAAGCCTCGTGCGCAGATGTAGCACGAATAATGAGTGCGAGGGCATGTTCGGTCAACGTGGATCGGAACCAGAGAAGGATGAACTGATTGCGGCGACGCTAGGCAGCAAAGTCCGGGTTAGGCTCCGGAGGCATATTGATGGTAGCACCCTGGGGTTGGAACTTGGGGGGAGGATTGTAGTGCAGCACCAAGTATTTGCTCTAAACAATTTATATTTTAGAATAAGGGAGTATTTTCAAATAGTTGTGGGTTCATGTTTTAAGCCCTTATATTAATTTCCACATACTTTGTCATAAGGATTTTTGATTAAAAACAAATGTAAATGAGAGAGATAAAATAAATAACATATTAAGGGGGCGTTTGAACTGTGGAATAGGAATGGGAAGGGGGGGGATGAGAAGAAGGGAGGAATGATAATCAGAAGAGGGGGAAAGAGATGGTGATGAAGGTGTTTGGTTGGAAGGAATGAGAGTTAGGAATATGAAAAATAAGAGAGAGAAATATAGTAAAATTACACTTATGCCTTTTATATATAAATAAGATGACATTTTATAAAACAATAGTTTATATTTAATAATAAATAATTAACATGAATTCTTATTTAATATTTACATTATATTTAATTATTTATTTAATATAACATAATTAAATATTTCAAATAATTATTAAAAATTAACAAAATCTAGTTATAGATAATTATATCTTTCAAATTGTAATTTTAATATCACTAACGAATATAATAAAACAATAGTTTATATTTAATAATAAATAATTAACATGAATTCTTATTTAATATTTATATTATATTTAATTATTTATTTTAATATAACATAATTAAATATTTCAAATAATGATTAAATTTAACAAAATATAGTTATAGATAAATTATATCTTTCAAATTGTAATTTTTAAAACAATATCATTAACCAATATTGATATCATTATCCAAAATCCAAAAATAATAATAACCATATGATAACCAATTTTGGATAATGATATCATTACCAAATAATAATACCAATATTGATATCACCCATAATGTTGCATCATTGATTATAATGACATATAAAACTGAAGACAAAGATTTGTTACCAAATAAAAGACAACATAGTTTTAATGCAACACATAAACAACCAAGTTTAACAAAATAGTGAGTGGTTACAATATAGTACTAATAAAATACAAAGACAACTTGCAAGAGTGGGTTTTGACCATCTTAAAAACATTCAAAATACATAGCATTCATCGACCAAAGGAAACAAAGTTGGTGAATTTGTCATCCTACGACCCTGGAATGGAAGTCATTTTACTACATTGTGTCCCTTCCTACAAGTAGAAGGAAAATATCAAGAAAATATTAGACTGTGCTAATTGTTAATGAAACTAATGATATGTTATATAAATTAATGATCATATCAAGAAAATATTCAAAATGACATTAATATGAAATGTAATGACTTTCATAGGAATGAATGAAAAAAATTACATTGCAATGCCACGAACCAAGACCCCATGAACATAAACGCAAATAATGATAAAAACTAGTGATAAATGCAGCCATAAGTGACAAATAACAAAGATAGGCTCATACCTCCTAGAAGTAGGTGATAAAAATGCAGCTTGCTTGTCATCTGGCAAATCCTAAAACATGTTGAGTTTCTCCTCGTCTTTCCTTAAAAATTGCATAACTAGTAATGCCTCATCTTCGGAAAGGCCATTAATGTTGAAGATGACTTGATTCAATAATTTCTTTTTCTCTTGAACTTCTTTATGAGCTGCCTCCATGAGTGTATTACTCTCAACATTTCGAATTTCACACACAGTCATTGTTTTAAACCTCGGGCCAACCATCTCCACAAATTTTAGAAAATTTTCTGAAATTGTTGAGATATTTGAGTCTTTGGCAAGCTTTTTCTTCTTCTGGACAATAAAGCTTAAGGCGCTATTATATGAAGTTATGGATGATGGAGGCTTTGTAGGTTCATCTATGGGCATAAAAAATTCCTCACTTTGAAATTGTGAGAAATCAGCATTATCTTCCAAGTTAATTATTTCATATATATATTGGTCCACATCATCTCTAAGGTTACCCCTTGTATTGTCTTGCGCCCTATCCTTTGTGAAGACTGGAGTGAGATTATTAAAAAATGGAAAGGATTTAGCATAAAAGCCAGCTGCTTCCTTGTGATTTTGTAACCAATTTCAAGCGAGTGTTAATAATAGTACTAACAAATTCATCTTTCAATATAGTTGGCCAATGTTACTAAACTTACCTTCACATATTCATCATATGCGCTTTTGTCACACTCAATAGTACTGTGCTCATTATTCCAAACAAAACCACTGATGCTGAGTATATCCGCAATTGTTGTTGTTTTGGTTCTAAAAAGTTTCTCCCAAGACTCTATATTTGGCATAACTTTCAATGTAGTATGCGGGAATTTATCTTTTATCATTTTTTCTAATTGGTATAAGTAGCAATTTCTGAACCCATTCTCTCCCAGCCCAAATGTCCTCTCAATCACATTTCTAGCAGTAGCATGCTTCATGTTAAAAAACTCTTGCACTATAACTGGTTGTCAACCATTAGCCCAAGAACTTAAGTGATAATGTTGTCCCCGAAAGGTGCAAGAAACCCTAGTGAATTTGCATATCCATAATCAACCAAGTAATAGAAACCTACTAGGCAAAGAAATGTTTGTTGTTAGCTAATGGATTAGTCTTCAAATTTCATTACTAATACCACTTTGAAAAAAAGGAACATAATTTATTTACCATTTGGAACTTTTAACCCATTAGGCTTTGTAATAGCATCTCTTAGAACTCGACCGTCATGTGCGGAGCCTTCCCATCCAGACAATACATATATAAATTGCATGTCTGGAGTGCAAACACCAAGTACATTAGTAGTTATTTCAGTTTTTCTTGCTCTATATCTCGGTCTATCAACTTTTGGCACATTCACGCGAATATGTGTTCCATCTAATGCATCAAGGCAATTCTACATTGAAGATAACACTTTATTATTAATAAGGTGTCTACCATATTTTTTAAAAATTAAAAACAATTGTTAGGTGATATTACCTTGAAAAGTTTTCTTCTAGAGTCATTTGAATTTTCAAGAATAGGTTTAGGTTTCTTCAATAGTATGCCATGATAAAGTATAATTGATTTCAAAACGGCATGAAAATGTCGGCTAAACGTCTCAGCTGATCTGACAAAGTCAAACTTAATTATTCTATTTTTTACATGATGTGCGACAATGTTTAAGAATATCGCAATCATTTCATTGACCATGATGTTTCTTGTACCACGAAGCCCACTGGTAGATACCAAGACTGACATAATCTATGAAAACACCGCCGATCCATGCGTAGTTTATCAATACACTTGACATCGCTTTCATAAACTACATGGTACATGTATCTATATTGTCTACAACGCCTACTAGATATTGACTCAATCTCATAATGAATAACATCATCTTGATCATTTTCTTCACTTATTGCACAAACAGTGATGATGATATTCACAACAAAAATAATGCATGCATACATCATGTAAAGTAGTTGATCTGCTTGAATATCTTCCATGTTTTCATTAGCCATAGCTAAATATGACAAATGAAATAATATTCATTTGGTAAGAAACTTATCTATTCGGACAAATAATATGTCATGATAAATAATGCATGCACAATCAATATACAACACAATGCAAATAACTCATAATGATATAAATAACAAGTATTGGGAAAAGAAAACATAACACCTAATCTTAATAGATAAAAAAATAGAACACTTATAATACCTGTTGCAAAGGAGAATCAATGAAGTAGGGATGAATAGCTATCGCAGATTATTACAACCAAGCAAAGTCTTGTAGCCACACACACACACACACACATATATATATATATATATATATTGTGTGTGTGTACTTAAAATTCGTACGTCAATGATTTGAAATTTAAATGGAGACACTCCTTAATCTTCGCTTTGCAATGAGGGTTGCTCATGTGGACTTTTTGTTTTTTTTTGTTTTTTTATGGAAAATGGCAACCATATGCTAGGTTTCGTGCATTAGAAGAAGAACCAAGATATCATTTCTTAATTGTAGCTCTCCTTGATTACTTTGAATAGCATGTGAACCATGTAAAGAGAGGCTTGATTTTTACTACATTGATGAACATGAATGTGAACTTCATGTGTATTTACAGAATTTGTAGAGACTTTGATCAGAAAAATAATTGATAATGGTGAGTTTTTGAAATATTGTTCTATCACATGCAAGCATATACTAATAATGCATTTTGGTTTTAAATTTCATTTGAATGAGCACTTTTTGAGTTGGAAGTTATAAGATTCCTAATCATTAAACTTCTGTTCTCTTCTTTAAAAATGTGGAGAATTTATTCATATATATATATATAGATTTTACAATCAACTGATAACCTAATATCAAACTTTGATCACATGTTGTTCTATAGATCTTCAATGCCACAATGCAAATGCAACCAAAGCTAGTCTAAAAAATTAGAAGAGAATTAGCTTCACATTCATCAGAGCTTATATGGATCAATGATTTGCCAAATCGGACAAATGGGACAAATAATAGTAATAATCATCATCATCATCATCATCAATAATAATAATAATAATAATAATAATAATAATAATAATAATAATAATAATAATAATAATAATAATAATAACGATGGGGGTTTTGTAATGTTTGACAGTGATTAGTCTATGAATGGGGGACACATGCAATGCCGCATGCATTTGTTCTTTCAACCAACATCCACTAATCAATCTTAATTAATGAATATGGTAGAGAAAAAAAAAATAGAACTGATATGAATGCCCTAACACAATGATAGGTGGATGAGGATAAGCTCAAAATAAACTTCCATGTTCTCCAATAACAACTTTAGACCAATATGTCCTAATGACATGGAGTTTTATTATTGGCGGGATGTGAACTCATACGTTGATAGTTGGCTACAATTAGATGGAATTAAGGCCAGATATGGAGAGAAGAAGAGGAAGATGCTGAGTACCTGATCGACGGCGGTGGATCTTGAGCTAGGCAAACAACAAGATGCAGGGTTTTTGAGACATTTTAGATCAGCTATTTTTCAAGCTACTCTTCACTGAGATGGTCTAGATTAGCAGCTTCTTGATACTTAGATAGTTCAAGCCAGTAGTGATTTTCAAGCCCTGAGATGAAGCTATGGGAAAAGATAAAGGAATTGTTAAATTTTTTTTAACTGAATGAAGGGTATAAAGGTAATTATAGTGCAAAGGAGAACTAAACCCCCCAAATTTCCCAGCAATACAACACCCCCACATTCATGAATTCCAATACCATATAAATACACTTGTTCACTCCTTTGCTGATTACCAAACATGAGAGTGGGATGTCTGGGTGCATGAGATTCCCACTCCCAAGGCATCAATCCCCTATCCAAACACTACCTAATTTTATTAATCGTGTAAAGTAACAAATACATAAACTTGACTAGAGCTACTAAGACTAGAAATAGTATTTTTTAGATTTCTTTTTATCTTCATGTGTTTTGAGTCCCATTAACTAAGTAAAAGTGAACCATGACACTTTGGTTTTTGACCACTCTCCCGGTGAAAAACCTGTGAATATGTCTTGTTGTAGATCTTAACTTAGTAAGTTTTTGAATTTATGTCTTAAAAATATTTCTTCAATCTCAAGTTGTGATCTTGTTGTATTTATGAGTTGTGAACTTAATTCTCTTTGACTTGATATTTAAAAACTTTGACTTTTCAAGTTTGCAACATCCTCAAGTTATTGATATATCATATATATATATATATATATATATATATATATATATATATATATATATATATATATATATATATATATATATATATATGTCAAATGTTAGTAGTGATATTGATTACCTCAATGATTTTAAGTTTCAACCTTGATGAGCAGATAATTGTAAGACTTGCTTGGAAAAAGCAGTCAAACATTTCTCACAACCATTTTTTACCTTCATATGTTATTTTTAACAACCTTTGTAACTATTAAGAGGCAATGTAAGACTTATGAAAAGAGTAGTCTTTGAACCCCCACAAGTAGATTCTATAGAACATGTCTTGCAGAGTTATAGAAATTTTTTTATCTTTACAAAAGTTTACATACAATCCATATATTCTTCCGGTGACATTTTCTCTTCAATACTATTTTACACAATAGACTTCAAAATTTTTAAATAAATCAGGAATTTTCACACATTCATATTTTTCTCCGAATTTTGCCAAACAAGGCAAGCTCAATGGTTGGACAATTGAAGAAATCACTAATTTAATGCTTAATCAATGATATATAATCTCAAATAATTTCTTTAAAATTAAAAATAATAAAATAAGATTTTAAATACTTGTGTGATTCTATTTTTGTTTTTAGAACAATTTTTTAAGTCTGATTTTTAGAACAAGTTTTGGAATTAAAAAAAGTAAAAAAAAAAACTATTAGACAGAAGGTATTTTGAAAATAGATTAAAAAAAAGTCATTTGGAAAAAGTTTTAAAAAATACAAAAACTTGTTTGATTCCATTGTTTTATGTAATTAATATTCCTATATGTTTTTACCATAATATACTAACCGTATGACTTTAATTCATTAATATAAGAATATATATATTTTTTAAAATGAACTTAAAATCAATATAAATAGAATTTAATATGACATTTTACGTCATATGTTTGATGTTCAATAACATTTATATTAATAATCTAAGAATGAGTTTGATGTTCAGAATTATTATAATGTAGGCACATAGTTTGTGACATAATTACAATGTCTTGCCATTTCAATTGCATTTTCATCGGATAGTCTTTAGTAGTTGTCCGAATGAAAACCTGAGTTCCAAGAACCTTGCACTTTTAAATTTGTGTAACATCCTTGAAATTAAAAACCCTAACTAAATTCACAATTAATAATTTTATTGTTGTCTATATTTATACTAAAATAATATAATTATTGAGTAAAAAATTTTAAATAGTTATTAATTAGTTACAAGGGTTGAAACATAAATAAAGTAAATCCTAGGAGTCAATGTGAAAAAAGGGCTAATTTAGAATTAAAGTAAATCCTATCTATCAATGTGAATAAACAAATATCCATATATTTGGATATGTTCTTAACTCTAAAGCTATTCTCTTATTTCATTTTCCCTTCTAGATCTTCTAAACTTTTCCTTTCCCTTGTCATAATCCTTTGAGATTCCTGAATTCTTTTTAATCTAAAGGAATTAGATCGAATTCTAAAAGGATTTTGGCATTCAATATCGGTTCACAAGTGAGCTGGATAAGGGTAAAGTAGTAGAGGGTGGACATACTTATGTTTAACATTGGGCAAGAGGTATATATGCTTATACATTGAATATAGTTTGCATGCTTGTTAATTAATTGAGTGATTGCTTTGTATGTAAATCTATGTTTGATTGTGTTGATTACATATATAATTATATATGTGATTGAGATTTTATTGTTTGATTGATTTTTTTGTGTATATTTTATGAAGATATTGAATATGATATTATTGTTTTTAGATTAATGGCATAATAAAATTTGAGTTGTAATATGATAAGAATATAATATTTATGTTTGACCCAAAAAAAAAAAGAAAAACAAGATATGAAGGGAAGAAAATAATGGGACTATGTTGTAGAAAAAGTTGGATTGAAATGGAGATTTTAAAATACGGGATAATCAGAAAAAAGTAGATGATTAGTGTTTGCCTAGTTGAGTATGTCCTTTGGTTTAGAGATTGATGTTGTGTGTTATGAACTGTTTTGCACCTGACCATGTATAAGCGACGATAGGGTGCTGAAACTTGTCCATATACGTGACGATAGGGTGATATGTCCATACATATAGGTGACGATAGTGGTACCTAGGATTGATGTGACTTGGATGTGTGTCCATATATATAAGCGACAATAGCGCATGCCCCGGGAGAGATATGACTATTAGACTATGAAACATAGCTAAGTTAAGTAGGACCCAAATAAAATAAACGGATTAAGTGATAACGGTAGAGAATATGGTAAATAAATTGATAATTAAATTGGCATGATGAACTGTTTGTTTGTTTTTCTTGATTTGACAATTCAAGTGACATGCTCTATTTCAAGTATTAATATTTGTTTATATTTTTTATCACGCGAATTTAATTGATATGAGTGTTTGTATGTTATAGTATGATTATCTACATGATAGTATAGGTATAGTACTTGTTGAGCCATTAGCCCCTTGCCACCCATTTTTTAGAAATAGACAATTGAGGTTTCTTTTGGCTAGCAGAAAAGAAGGGAGAACTATTACAATTTGTGTACCTAGTTAAATCCAGGGTTTTCAGACCCGGACCGGACCGGGCGGTCGGACCGGGTTGACCCGGACCCGGCCATTAAACCGGTCCGGTCCATTACACCAACCCGGATTTGAATAAACCCGGGATTGAACCGGTGACCCGGCCGGTCGGACCGGTGACCCGGTGACCCGGCCGGGTCACCAACCCGGGTTTGCACAATTTTTTTTAATTTTTTTTAATTTTTTTCTATTTTATAATATACAATTTTTGGGGGTTAAAATGTAAAATTGTAAACTTTAGGAATAAACTTTATTCACTATTCAATTATGGATTATTTAGTTGTTTATTTCATGTTTATATTTTAATTTATGGAGATTTGAACAAGTTTATGTTTATAGTATTTGATGTATTTGAATTTTCAAAAATTGAATATTTTTACACATCTTTTTTTTATGGATTTCTTAATTGTTTATTTCTTAGTTGAATATTTTTATGTTTTTCAATTGATTTTGTACTAGTTTATTTTTATGTTATTTAGTGTATTTTACATTTTGAATGTGGTGTATTTCAATATTTATTTATGTAGAATACTTATTTAAAGTTCTAAAAGTCATATTTTAATATTTTTATTTTTCAATATTTGATTTTTTTAATCACATAACTAAAATTTAAATTATTTTTAATAAAAATTATTGACCCCGGTTCAACCCCGGTTCAACCCGGTTGAACCTCTCGACCCCTGACCCCTACCCTTCTCCGGGTCGATGTCCGGGCCGGGTCTGAAAACCTTGGTTAAATCTTCTTGCTAATTAAAATCATACAAGAATATATAAATCAGAGATAAAACTTTCAAAAACAAATAGTTATCAATGCTCACCTAAGATTGAGATGAGCCTCATTTTCAAAAACCAATGTTCATAGGTCATGGAGATGGTGGTGTATGGCAGCCTAGCTCCGACAACAACGAGCAAGATGCAGAAGGCAAAAACATAGGACAAAAGCAACCCTAAATAGGATTAGGATTGGGGTTGTTTGTTTATCTTTTAATTGTTTGTAATATTTGTATATATTTAAAAAAAATTAAATTTTAAATCTTAAAATTTGTTCTTCATTTTTTTCATTGTTTTCCAAAATAAAAATTTTGAAAACATCTAAAAATTATTCTCAGTTTTTTATTTTTAAAAACATTTTATTATTGTTGTTATTATTATTATTATTATTATTATTATTATTATTATTATTATTATTATTATTATTATTTTATTTTATTTTATTTTTTAAATAATTTTAAAAAACATTATGAAACAAATTTTTAAATTTTTTAAAAAATAGAAAACTATACTTAAAAAAAAGAAAAAAAAAGAATGATCCACTATGGTGCTCTCAAGTTTCAATGTATCTGTAATTAACTAACTTCTAACTTCTCTAACAGCTTAAAAGCCTCGAGTTTTAAGAACTTTATTTTTTAAAATTTGTTATTGTTTAATTCAATTGAAAAACATTTTACTCTCATCTCTTTCATTTCCCCCCCTTTTTTTTTTCCAAAGAGAGTTTGTTGGTCCTAGAAGAGTGATGTGAAGTAGGAGATGTAGTGTGGCAAAGATGCTGTTGTGGGAGTTGTAAAGCTAGAAAAAGGAAGCTGTAGTTTGAAGGGAAGTAACTGATGACGGTTGGTTGTTATGCTGAGATGGAGTTAGCTTAGATAAGGTGGCAGTTAGTTTAGATGAGTCAGCATTAACTGAGTATAGTAAGGAGGTGTTGTAACCGCTGGATCTTGTAATAAGATTTGAGATTGAATGAGGGCCATGGGATTTTATGTAATGAAGTGGGCCCTAGTGATAAGCTATAATTTGAGCCGTTGGTTGTTTTTAAAAGGGGAACCAATAGCTCAGGAGACAGTCAATGAATGTTGTATGAATGAGTTTCCCTCACTTTCTTGTTCTTTCCTTTATCTCCTTCTTGTTTCTTTGGTTTAACTTTGTTCTTGAGATTTCTCCATAGAATTTTGTATTAGAGCTGTCACAATCTCAAAGGGATTTAATGGCTAACAATGAGAAGAAGCAGGACATCAGGGATCATGAAAATCTCATCAAGGAATCAGATGAGAAACATTAAAAGGCCATGGAGGAAATGAGAGGAAGCAATGCAAAGTCTTCGAAAGAATTGAAGCTTTGAATTGCTAGCTTGGCTATTCAAGCATCTGAAATAGCTGCCCCACCTCAACAACAAGTACCTAGTATTGGAGGTAATGGAATCTTGGGGTCAGGAATTGGGTATAGTGGTACAAACCGTTATACAAAGTTGGAGTTTCCAAGGTTTGATGTTTCAAGGGTGAATAAATGGTTGTACAAGACTGAGCAGTTCTTTGACATTGATCATACTCAGGATGGAAAAAAGATCAATTTGGCATCCATCCATTTGATGGAAAGGCACTTAACTGGTTCCGATCTTTTCTTAGAACCAAGCTGAAAGAAAGATTACTACTGTGGAATGAGTTTGTGGAAGCATTGGTAGCAAGGTTCGGGGAGTAATTGTTTGAAGATCCGGTAGCTGAACTCAAGAAACTCAAACAAGTGAGTTCTTTACAAATTTATTTGGGGGAATTTGTTGTGAGATTAGTAACACTAACTTGAGTAAAGCTCATACAGTAAGCCATTTCTTGGGTGGGTTAAGGGAATAAGTAGAGATTTCAGTAAGGTTGTTCAACAACTTTACAGGTAGCATATGTCTTAGCAAAAGCACAAGAAGTATTGTGGTTAAAAGGGAGTAAGGTTAGTGTGAATGAAGAAGCAGTGCAGCAGAGGGGATGTGGCAAGAACACACTTGAATTCAAATTTGGCTACAAACCAGACAAGAAGTGGTATTATAGCTCTTCCTCGCCCTAGTAAGTGAGTTGTCCTTGTTAAGCCATCAAGAAGATTATCTAGTCAAGAAGTGGATGAGAAAAGACAAAAGGGGATGTGTTTTTGGTTTATAGAGAAGTTTATTCTAGGACATAAGTGTAGTAGGAAACAAATGTATATGATGACAATTGATAGTGAGGTAACTAATGAGGCTTTATAGAATGGAAAATTGGTGAGTAGACAGCTATGGATGACCAATAACTGTATATGATATTTGTTGAAGATGAGAGAATTGATGGGGATGAAGCTTTTGCAGATTGGAAAACATGTAAGAAATTAGCTATGGAAAATTATGTGTTATCTCAATTGTCGTTGCATGCTTTGATAGGAATTTGCAATTTTTAGACAATGAGAATCAAAGGAAGTAAAGGGACTATAACTATTTTCTTATTGATTAATTCAGGGAGTTCTCACAATTTCTTGGATAGTAGATTGTCAAAACAATTGGGTTGTGTTATGGAGAGAATTCCTTCATTAAAAATCACTGCAACCAATGGTCATGAGTTAGTTTGTAAAAAGATTTGCAAACAATTCGAATGGGGCATGTTGGGCTATCAGTTTTAGGCTGATTTTGTCTATTTCTACCCTTGGATAACTATGATATGATACTAAGAATTTACTAGTTAGCCAAATTGGTAGATATTGTGTGAAATTTCAAATGGTTGTAGATGAAGTTCATTAAGTGTAAAGAGGAATTTATCTTTCAAGGGAATGGTGATTAACATGTGAAGTTGTTTAGCAAAGCTAATATACATAAAATATTGGCAAAGGAGTCTTAGTTATCTTTGACTCAATGTATTGCTAGGGATGCAAGTGGGGCGGGGAATAGGATCCCCATCCCCATCCCCATCCCCACTTCCCACGGGGCGGGGATTCTCCACCTCAAAATTCCCCTGCGGGGGAGAAATTCCCCTCACTCATTCCCCCGCGGGGTCGGGGAATCGTTACCCGCCAAATTTTTTTTCTTAATTACACATATAACACATTATATATGAAATTAAAAAAATAATAGACAAAATATTTCTGAAAATAACCATTATTTAATGTATGAAAAACAACAAACTAACGAAATAATCGATGGTACGAAGAACTAAAGAAGGGGAACTACGGAAGTTGGAATTTCATAAAAGATGTTCTACTTACAAGTTGAGATTTCAATAAAGTTGATAAATTAATCAATTTCATCTTAATTTTAATATAACATATTTATCTATAATAGGAAATAAAAAAGTTTTAATTATAATTTTTAAAACAATTTTTCATATAATTATCTCCAAGTATTGCATTGAAGTAACACTAATTTTTTATTAAAAATCTAAAACATCATTAATAAATACCAAAAATAAAATTTTTAAAAACTAAATATTTGGTTTTAATAAATAAAATGAATCATATAAGTTATTTTTAATATATATATATATATAATTTAAAAATTGGAGAATCCTTCTCCCCGCTGGGATTCCCCATGAATATCCCCACGGGGTGCGGGGCGGGGAATACATTCCCCGTCCCCGCCCCGTCCCGCGGGTCGGGGAGGGGTTTTCCCCCATTCCCCGCCCCGCGTGGAGTTATTTCGAGGAATCCCCGCCCCGTCGGGGCGGGTCCCCGCGGGGAACGGGGATTCCCTGCCCCACTTGCATCCCTATGTATTGCTCTATCAATACAAGAAACTGTTAAACATGTTGTAAAGGAATTAAGAACCATCTCCAGAATATGACCTGATAAAAATGCTAAAGTGATTAACAAAGATGTAGACGTTTTCCAGGAGCAAGCGGAATTACCACCTCACTGAGAATTTAACCATCAGATAGTTTTAAAAGAGGGAGCCCAACCTATTTGTTTAAGGCCTTTTAGGTATGGGGCATTACAAAAAGATTTCATAGAGAAATTGACTCAGGAACTCTTGGATTCTGGGGTCATAAGCCAATCACCATTCTCTTCTCTTGTGGTTCTAGTCAAGAAGAAAGATAATACTTGGAGAATGTGTACAGACTATAGAGGGTTGAATAATATCACTGTCAAAGCAAAGTTTTCTATACCCATAATTAAGAAACTTTTGGAGGAGTTACATAGGGCTACATTGTTTACAAAACTAGACTTAAGATCTGGTTATCATCAGATTAGGATAAATCTATGGGATGTTCAAAAAACTATATTCAGGCCTCATTTAGGATAGTATGAATACTTGGTGATGCCATTTGGTCTAGTGATAGCACCATCTACATTTCAGCAGCTTATGAAGCAAGCTTTCAAGCCTTACCAAGGGAAATTTGTTTTAATGTTTTTTAATGGCATTCTCATATATAGCAAAAAAAAAAAAAAATCATTGGAATAACTCTATACTGACTTTTGTAACAAATGTCTATTATATGTCACAATTGCCACAGTCGGTATAGTTTGTTGTGATACTTCAAAGAAACTTCTGTACCTATATATTCCAACATTTATTGTGATATTTTCCTAACATTTGTAAGTAGTCTCACTCAATATGGATTTTATTCCAACATTTGTATATGGCTTGGGTAATACTTTTTTTATTTTATTTTATACAACATTTGTAGATGTTGCAATAAGTTTTTATCATATTAATTTTAAAATATTACAATATTTATAATTGTTGTTATAGAGGTTATATAGTAACATTTGTTAAAGGACTCTTATACATTGCTTTAATAAAATAGCAATTATGAATACCAATTTAAGTTGATATTTGTAAATGTTGGTAAAAGTTATTCATCTTATCTAATTTAAAAATTAAATGTCATTTATTAATGTTGGTATAAGAATTATTTGATTACATTTGTTAAGTGTCTCTTAAAACTCTTATATCGACATTTCATAAATATTGTTTTAACTATATAGTATTTGTAGATAACAATAAAATGTAACATTCACAAATGTTGGAAAAAAATTGTATAAATTTTCACAATGCTAATTTAAACAATATTTATATATTATTTAATTAAAAAATGAGATATAATTTAAATTCTATAAAATTAATTTGCATAATTTAACAAAATATTAATAAAATTTATTCATAAAAAATTTTGAAATCCCATGTAGTACTAAAACACTAATTGAAATAATTGCAACATGATCTACAAATATTTTAAAAAAATAACTTTCAAATATTATAATAAAACTAAGGTTTCAATCTGTATAATTGTCTTTAAATTTGTTATAGTGATTTCTTATCTGTAAAATAAATATACAAATACATCAGTGTCTATTTAAATCAATCAATAAAGAAAAGAGATAAATAAATAATACAATTTATAATTTTAAAATTTTAAAATAATTAAAACAATGCCAACATGATCTACAAATCTCTAAAAAATAACTTTCAAATATTATAATAAAGCGAAGGCTTCAATCTATAGAATTGGCTTTAAATTTATCATAGTGATCTCTTATCTGCAAAATAAAATATACAAATACATCAGTGTCTATCTAAATCAATTAATAATGAAAAAGAGATAAATAAATAATACAATTTATAATTTTAATAATTTAAAAATGTAATGAGATGATATTATAAAAATTGTACCAAATCATTATCGCTAAAATAAAATTAAGGACTAGTGGCTAATTGAGAACGAGGACTACCTGTAGTATCTCCCGCCAATAATAATTTTTATATTTAATAAAATAAAGGTAATATAATAATGAAAGTTAAATTAAATTAAATGTAAACATATATGATATATTAGAATCAATGATACTAATTTGAAATACAGAAAAAAAAAAATTATGTGGAGCATATTTAATTTACATAAAAAAGAATACAAATATGCTATTTTTATATTGAAGGAGAATGTATAATTTGACTCAGTTTATGTATGTTTGTGTCATAACTATAATAAGAACCTTTAAATAATTTAACTTATAATAAAAGGATGAAATATAAAACTTCAATAAAGCTATGTGTGAGCCATAATTTTAACGAGAACACTATAAGAAATAAAAGTTATATAAGGGGCAAATTGTAAAACTTCACCAAAACTATATGTGTCCCTTAAGTATAGCAAGAACCCTATAAAAAATAAAAATAGAAAAGGATAAATTGTAAAACTTCAACAAAACTAGGATTAAATAAAAATAAAAAAAACTAAAAGGCAATTTTAAGGATTGAAGCCTTGCATCCATGCCATGACCACCCCATCATCACTATCGCCAAAGAGAAAAACCAAAACATGTTTTAATTTTCAACAAAAAAAAAACAGAGGATGTTTTGAAGATGTCATCTTAATTAAATTCAATCTTCTTCTTTTTATTTCTTTTAAAAAATATTCTCAAACCCTAGGATTAGATTAATTAAATTCTCATACTTATTTTTATAACAAAAACTAATTAAAAAGTTAATCAAATATCAATCATCTACAAAATGAATAACAAGTTAAATATTTAAATAATATTACAAGAATAAAATGCTAAAAAATACTATAAAATAAGAAAAAAATCGAGATACGTACTTTATCTCATGACAAAAACTTTATTTTTAGCATTTTGCACTATTTGGGGTTTTTTCTTGTCTTATATATAGATCATGAATCTATAAGCCGTGTAGGTTTTGGCGCTCATAAAAAGAATTGCAGCCTAATTTTTGGCACTCTTAAAAATTAAAATATTGTCACTTTTATTTTTCCTTAAATGCTGTTTTTTTTTCAAATTTAAATTATCTTTCATATTTTTAATATATATATATATATATCCTAACTTAAAATGGAGTTATGAAATATATCATAACAAATTGATGCTATTAAAATCATATTGAATTATAACATTTGTTACACAGGTCATAACAAGCGTCTTAACAAATAATATTGTACCGACATTTCTTCCAATGTCGCTAAAATATTCAAAAATATCACAAAATAAAAATATTTTGTGACTATAAGTAGAAATATCATTATAAATGTAGGAATAAATAAAAGCATACCAACATTTATTACAACTATAGCTTAAAAGTCATTTTAATGGTTTCCGGCAACATTTGCCAAAAATGTTACTTTAAAAATGTCACAATAAGTGTATTTTGTTATAGTGAGAATATGTTGAGCATTTGGATAAAGTCTTTCAATTGTTGAAAAAGTATACTTTAGTAGTCAAGCTTAGCAAGTGTAATTTAACAGTGCAGAGTGTAGAGTATTTGGGTACATAATTTCCAAGGAAGGAGTATCCAGTGATCCTTCAAAGATAAAGGCTATATATAAGTGGCCTAAACTTGTCACAGTGAACCAATTAAGAGGATTCTTAGGATTATCTGGTTATTATAAAAGATTTATAAAAAATTATGCATATATAAGCCCGCCATTAAATGCATTGTTGAAAAAGAATGCAAAATTCAATTGGTATGCAGAAGTACAACCATTTTTTGATGCTCTGAAAGAAGCTCTCTTGTCTTATCCAGTATTAGCATCACCAAATTTTAATCAGGAATTTGTAGTTGAAATAGATGCTTCTAATTTTGGGATTGGAGCAATATTATTACAAGATGATCATCCCATTACTTTTATCAATAAGATGCTATCAATCAAGCATCAGTCCTTACCAGTATATGGCAGAGAACTGTTTACTATTATGTTTGCAGTTAAAAAATGGCACCAATATTTGGTTGGAAGGCATTTCAAAATAAGAACTGGTAATCAACCATTAAAGTTTATATTAAATCAAAAGGTGATAACACCAAGCCAACAAACATGGTTAGCCAAGTTGATGGCATATGACTATGAAATTCAATATAAACATGAAAAACTAAATTTGGTTGCAGATGCTTTGTCAAGAATAACCTCATCTGAAGTGATATTATAGGCATTATACAGTGTGTCTACAGATTTATTGGAAAGAATTCAAGCTACCAACACCTGGGTTGTTACAGCCTTTGCCTATCCCACAAACTATATTCTTTGACATTTCTATGGATTTCATTGAAGGTTTGCCAAAATCTGAGGGAAAATCTGTTATACTGGTGGTGGTGGTGGATAAGCTAACAAAATATGAACACTTCTTAGGTTTGTCTCATCCATATTCAGCAAGGAATGTAGTGAAACTATTTTTGGATAATGTCTATAAGTTACATGGATTGCCTATTACAATAGTTAGAGAACATCCTTTTCTTTACAACAGTAGTTTGAAGGAGGAAATCAATCTTTGTTAGAAAATTTTGACAGGAACTCTTTAGATTACTAAGGGTGGAAATGAAGCACTTCTTGGCTTACCACCCACAGACGGATGGGCAATCAAAAGTAGTCAATAGGTGCTTGGAAATCAATCTTTGTTAGTAAATTTTGACAGTAACTCTTTAGATTACAAGGGTGGAAATGAAGCACTCCTCGGCTTACCACCCACAGGCGGATGGGCAATTAAAAGTAGTCAATAGGTGCTTGGAATCCTATGTGTTATATGACAAAGAACTTGTCAAGAAGCTGGTATTCATGGTTAGCTCTAGTTGAATTTTGGTACAATACAACTTATCACACAACTATAAATTACACACCATTTCAACCACTCTATGGCATACCACCACCTTTACATATTCCATATTTCCTAAAAGACTCTTCAGTTAAGACTATAGACAGTCTTCTGAGGGATAGAGAAGCAGCTATTTTATTGTTTAAACATTCCCACAAAATCACAACAAAGAATGGTAGTGCAGGAAAATAAACACAAGACAGACAAAAGCTTTCAAATTGGAGATCTAGTATTCCTTAAGCTTTAACCTTATTGTCAGAGTTCTCTAGCTGCAAGGGAAGTACCAAAATTGGCAACAAATTTTTTATTCCTTATAAGGTTTTGGATAAAATTGGTAGGTGTGCTTATAGACTTGCTCTTCTAGCTTCAACAACAATACACCATGTCTTTCATGCCACTCAACTCAAAGTTGCACTAACTACTGAATAGGAAGCAGCTACCTTACCACCATCAGCACTTCCTACTGCTAGGCTTACACCATTAGCAATTTTAAATAGAAGAATTGTGAAAAGGAGTAACAAAGCAGCTACAAATGGTTGATTCGCTAGAACAATTCTTCCCTTGAAGATATGGCATAGGATTTCCTGAGGAATTCTAGTTGTGGTTCTCTAAATTTCCCTTGAGGACAAGGGAATTTGATTTGGGAGAGAGAATAGGGGGGAAGGGGGAGGGGGCTGGGGGGAGTAGGGATATGAAGTAGGAGGTGTTGTTGTGGGAGTTATAAAGCTGGAAAAAGGAAGCTATAGTCTGGATGGAAGTAACTGATGGCAGTTTGTTGTTATGTTGAGGTAGAGTTAGTTTAGATGTGGTGGCAATAAGTCTAGATGAGTTAGCATTAACTAAGTATAGTGAGAAGGTGTAGTGCCCGTTGGATCTTATAATACGATTAGAGATTGAATGAGGGTCATGGGAGTTTACGTAATGAAGTGGGCCTTAGTGATAAGTTGTAATATGCGCCGTTGGTTGCTTTTAAAAAAAGGTACAAATTATAGCTCAGGAGAGAGTGTAGCCCCTTGTTTGGTTGGGGTTTTTTGGAGGGGTGAGGAGTTAGGAGATGGTGAAGTGTGTTTGGTTGAGGGAGTAATTAAAGAGGAGGAGTTTGGAGGGGTGTTTCACCACTCCAAATCTCTCACATCCCACCCCTCTAAATTGGGATCTTTTGGAGGGGTGAGACTATTAAAAACAAAATAAAATCATTAAACCTCTATGAAAAGACCAAATTATCTTTCATCAATTTAAGAAATTACCATAATCTTATTTCATCTTTCATATTATTTTTTTTCTTATTTTTCTAATTTGTCAATTGATAATTAATAAAAATATAATTTTTTAAAATAATAATAATAATAATAATAATATATAAAAATATATAAAAATGAGTAATTACAGTATTAGTTTAATAATATTATTATTTGTATAATGATAATAATATTATACAAATGATAATAATATTATTATTAATATTAATATTAACAAAGTTTGTACAAAATAATCCTATATATGTATAAAAAAAAGTATTATGATCAATTTTATATAAAAGGGCAAATTGATAAAAATGCACATTACATCTCTCTTCACTCCTTCTAACCAAACAAAAAAAATAGAATACCTCTCTACACTTCTCCATTAAACCAAACATAAGATTTTTTCAAACCCTCCATTCTCCTCTCCTTCTTACTCCTCCCCTCACCAAACAAGGGTTAATGAATGTTTTCTGAACGAGTTTCCCTCCCTTTCTTGTTCGTTTCTTTTTCTCCTTCTTGTTTCTTTGGTTGAACTTAGTTCTTGAGATTTCTCCATAGCATAGAGATTACTAAAAGAATGAATGAGAGAGAGAGAGAGAGAGAGAGAGAGAGAGAGAGAGAGAATATAAGGAGTTTGAAGGGATATGGATGCCACCTCTCAATGGTATAGGTCTTGCACCCTTGATACCATAGAGAGGATAGGTGGTTCAGAATTTCAAAATCAAGTCACAAGAACATGAGATAGACAAAGAGATATGGATGAAAATTTTAAATATAAAGATTAGAAAAATAGTTGCCTTTTGTTTGGCATGAATTTACTGGGGAAAAACAGAACCACATGACTTATTGGCCATGGCTTCTATTCAAACCTTCTTCTTTTCAAAAATTCCAATAACACTCCAAATAAAGTGGCACAGAAATCTAAAAATAACTCACGAGAATATGAGATAGACATAGGGATCTGGACAAAGATTTCAAATATAAAAATAGGCAAAACAGTTGCCTTTTGTCTGCCATGAACTTAGGTTTTCCAATAATGACATTGTCTTCTCCTTCTCCACTTCCTTTGCTTTCTCTATCTTTGCTTCTCTTCATTGCTCGCTTTCTCTTTAGGATTAGCTTAGCATCGGTGAAGGAATGGGAAACTTTAGGATGCTTGCGAGGAGGTTGTCACAATTAGTGCAACTTACTAATCGTGGTAGTTGTTCTTTTGTTTATCTAGTGGTTGTGATTTGGTTTGTTATTTTGTTATTATCAAGATAGATTGGTCTTGTTAGTTTGTTATTTTTTTTATTATAATAAACATGTGAGGTTGTTAGTAGATGATAGTTGAACTATTTAAATAGAGGTTCTAATAAGTTTATGGGTGTACTCACCTTTCATTCTTCATTCTTCTTGTCTATCAAATTTATTTTGTTGGAGAAGTTTGAAAGTAGGAGAGGGAGTTTTTGTTTGTTATCTATTACAGTATTTGTTGCAGTAATGGAGGTTTCAAATGGAGGCAATATTCAGAATGGAGTGGAGAAACTTGTAGGCACTAACTACAAGTACTAGAGGATGTGTATGGAGGCATACCTTCAAGGTCAGGACTTATGGGAACTAGTTGTTGGTGTTGATGCTATTCCTCATGATGTTCCTGAGAATGCTGAGCCACAAAGAAAGTGGAAGATCTAGAATGGCAAGGCTCTCTTTGCTTTGAGGACATCAATTAGCAAAGAGTTCATAGACCGATGATACAAGCACCAAAGTTGTCAAGTCACATGATGTTTATCATGTTCTAGGTTAGACGAAAAATTTAGTTTCAATTTTTTAAATTACTGATTCTGGAAAATATGTATTGTTTGGTCCAAAGAATGTGAAAGTGCTTGATAATGTGAAAGAAATATCTGCTAATATTGTTTTTGCTAGTGGGAAGAAAGGTTCTTTGTTTGTTATGTCAGTAGGTGAAGCCTATGTAAAGAAAACAAGCCAAACTGATAGTGCCGCTATCTGGTATGCTCGGTTAGGGCATGCAGGCTACCAATTGTTACAATTAGTTTCTTCTAAAAAGATGATAGATGGCATGCCAACTTTGAAGAATATTCGTGAAGATATGATTTGTCAAGGTTGTCAATATGGCAAATCTCATCGGCTTCCTTTCAAAAGTTCATCAAATCAGAGATCTACATTGTTCGAATTGGTTCATACAGATTTGATGGGGCCTATGAAAACATCAAGCTATAGCTGGCATCATTATGTTATGGTGTTGGTGGATGATCACTCCAGGTTCACTTGGGTAAAATTTTTGAAAGAGACGAGTGAAGCACTATCCAAGTTTGTGGAGTTTAAAGGTGCCATTGAAAAGGAGTTCGGGAAAAAGATAAAATGTCTTCGGAGTGACAAATGTGGAGAATACATGTCAAATGACTTTTTCCAATATTGTGATGACAATGGTATTCTTCGTCAAATGACTTGTCCTAACACTCCTCAATAGATTAGTGTTGCAGAAAGGAAGCTTGGCCATCTTGCTTCAATATGTCTATTATGGTTGCATGACAAGAATCTTCCTCGAGAACTTTAGGTAGAAGCTATGCAATGTGCATGCCATGTATCTAATAGGTTGCCTTCTTAGCTAGGTACACAAAAATCTCCTTTTGAAATTGTATATGGTGAGAAGCCAAATGTTAATTATTTTTGGGTGTTTGGTTCTATTTGCTATGTTTATATTCCTAAATCTAATAGAACCAAACTTGACCTGAAAGCAAAGAAATGTGTATTTGTTGGCTATGATTCTTATAGGAAGGTTTAGAGGTACATGGATCTAAACACAAAGAAGTTTACTAGTTCTAGAGATGTAGTGTTTGATGAAGTTTCATCTCTACATAGTACACCAGAAATAGTTGCTCTTGATGATGATCAAGCTAATATGGAGCTTCTATTCCCTACAGCAAATACACAAGCACCTTGTAATGAAGAAGCAACAAACAAATCACCAGTTTAGAGTGTTACAAGAAGAGAAAATGCTCATCAACTAGCTATGAGAAGGCCAATAAGAGAGAAAAGACAACCAGACTATCTCGATGAGTATGAGGTAGAAACTAACAATTGTTCGGAGACTTCATGTTTCTTTACAGCAGCATTAACTGCAGAAGAACCAACAAATTATAATGAAGCAAAAGGATGTCCAAATTAGGAAAGAGCAATGCAAGAAGAGATCGAAGCTTTAAATAAGAATGAGACATAGGAGTTGGTCCCCAAATCAGAAAAGTGTGAGCCAGTCACTTGCAAATGGGTTTACCGACTGAAGAAAAGATTAGATCGCACTATTGATAGGTTTAAAGCTCACCTAGTTGCTCATGGGTTTTCTCAAAACTATAGACTGGACTATGAGGAAATGTTCAGCCCAGTAGCGAGAATGGTGACGGTAAGATCACTTATTTCACTTGTCGTATTTAAAGATTGAAAGTTGTGGCAACTTGATGTAAAAAATGCATTTCTTTATGGAGAGTTGGATCATGAAATATTTATGGAGCAATCCCCAGGCTTTATATCCATGCAATTTCCAAACCATGTTTGCCGATTGAAGAAAGCTTTGTATGGCCTCAAACAAGCCCCACGAGCTTGGTATGTTAAAGTTGCTCAATATCTTATCTTTTGTGGTTTTCGAGTTTCTGATTCAGATTCTAGTTTATGTATAAAATTGGAATCAAATGTGCATCTCCTGGTATTATTATATGTTGATGATATGATAATTACCGGAGATAATGAGTCAAAAATCTCTAATTTGAAAAGTGATCCTTCTGTTCGTTTGAGATGAAAAATATTGGGGAAATTGGTTGTTTTCTTGGTTTGGAAGTGACAAAATCAGATCGAGGGTATTTTGTTTCTCAAACAAGCTATGCAAAGAATCTTTTGGAACATTTTGGCATAAGGTAGTCAAAGGAGAAGGCTACTCCAATAGAGCCAAATCTCAAGTTGAAGAAAGATGAAGGGAAGCTGTTGCAGGATGCGAGGAAGTTCAGACAACTAGTTGGAAGCTTAATTTATCTGACAGTCACAAGGCCAGAAATTTCCTATTCTGTTGGTGTTGTTTCTCAATTTATGCAAAATCCTAGAATTCCTCATCTAGATACTGCAAAAAGGATTTTGTGATATATAAAAGGAACTCTTGGTTATGGTATTCTATATACTAGGTGCAATGATTTTTTGTTGAGTGGAATTACAGATGCAGGGTGGGCAGGAGATACAAATGATCGTCATTCAACTTCAGGTTATCGTTTTAATACTAGTTCAGTTGTAGTTTCTTGGTGCAGTAAAAAGCAAGACATTGTTGTTTTATCTAGCACTGAAGCTGAGTATGTGGCAGCAACCGTCTACACAAGAGTGTATTTGGTTGAAGAGGTTGATTGGGGACATGTTACGTAAAGTTGACTATGCAGTTCAAATCAAGTGTGATAATGAAAGTGCTATTAAATTTGCATCAAATCCAGTTTTCCATGCAAGAATGAAGCATATAGATGTGTGTTATCACTTTTCCGAGATGCTGATATTGGGAGTTTCGCACTAACGATCAGGTGGCTGATATATTCACTAAAGCTTTGGAGAAGCCCAAGTTTCAACTTTTCTGAGATGCTCTGGGAGTTGTAAGTTTGCACTAAGGGGGAGTGTCACAATTAGTGCAACTTACTAAGCGTGGTTGTTGTTCTTTTGTTTATCTAGTGATTGTGATTTGGTTTGTTATTTTGTTATTATTAGATTGGTATTGTTAGTTTGTTATTTTGTTTTGATTATGATAAACATGTGGGGTTGTTAGTAGATGATAGTTGAACTATTTAAATAAAGATTCTATTAAGTTTATGGGTGTACTCATCTTTCGTTGTTACAAGTTCTAAACAAATTGTTCTCTCTCGTTAGTTCTTGATCTTCATATTTGTTTATGTTTTTTATTTCAGAGGTATGTGGAGACTAAGATGGTTGTCATGGTGAAGGTATGCCAATTTGCTTCTTTTAATGTCATTTTGCGCTGATGGGATCTCTGGGGTTTGTTAAACTTGCCAGCTTGGTGTTGTTTTGATGCAGATACAGGAGCTGATCCACAAAGTTGAGAATTTGATGTCACTGAACTCAGGTTTTTCATCACTGTCCACCTTCTTCATTCTCCTCCTCGCCCTCCCCAATCATTTAATTGCTAAATTCTCTTGCATCAACAACAAAAAAGCCAAAAATGACACCTTTACCCAGAAAAAATCAAACTTCTTTTTCAAAATTCAACAAAATTACATATTAACCTAAAAAATAATCACAAAAATTCAATTTTTCAGACAAGACCCATTATCAAATTAATCTATTTCAAATAAACTCTACTATTTGGTAAATTGTTTTTAATCAATATGTCATATAGGGTTGTTTTTTTTTAAAAAAAAAAACAATAACATTGTTACTCGAAAACATTTCATAATTTGTGCCATAACAAGTCTAAATTTGTGGCCAGCGCATGCAAAATAACATTAGAGATAAAGAGATATAAACCTAACTTTAGCTCTAAATTCTTATACACTGTAATCATACCTTACTCAATTGTTTGTTTCATTGATCCATTTTCTTAAACATTGTGTGGACATAGGTGCTTTATTGCATTAAGGATTAAATAGTTACAAATTGGTATTACATGACTAAATTAAAGATTGCTTTGGTATTTTATGACTAAAGTAAAGCTATTGTTCTGATAATATTGATCACATTATTATTTTTGAATCTAATTCTTTTTTTATTTATTGCAGCTCATAACCCAGGTTGTTCATAACAATATGATTGTTACTACACAATGGTTTTAATTTTGATAATGGCCTTTCTAAATCTTCAATGCAAACATGTGTTGTTCATTTTATTACTATGTTGTAGGTTTTCATGTGTTCAAACCTAAGTTTATAGCAGGGATAATTTACTATACAAGTTTCTAATAAACACACAAAATATTATGCTTTCCTTTTATAAAATCTACAACTGTAATATTTAATAAACCTATGCTATTAAAAATATTTCTTAATTGTCATTCATTTTTTTAAACTCTCTAAAAACTTGCATTAATCTTCATCATACGTGATTCCATGCTCTGCTATATCTTAATTCATTTACACAATTTTGGGTTTTTATTTTTTTAAACAATATGATATATAATTGTTCTATTCAACAAACCTACAAAAGACATGATATATAATTTTTTTTATCATCTAGTGTAGAATCTTAACAACAAACTTTTAGTGTATGGCAGATACAAACTCTATGTTGTATAATTTCTTATTCTTGAAACTTAAGTTTATAAAAGGCAAAATTTGCTTTGAAAGATTTTAATAAAGTTGTAAAAACTTTTTGCCTTCATTATTTTATATCACTTGCTACTATAATATTTAGAAAAATTAAAAACTTAAAATGTCATTTCACACACACACACACACACAAAAATATACAAACCCTAGATCCCACTTCCCAAAAAAAATGCTATGGCAAACCCTTTGAGCTAAAAATGGAAGGAAATTTTTTTTTTTAAGGTTCTAAAAAACAAGATCCCCGTACCTTTTGAAAAAGTGTAATATTTTATTCCAATTAAATTAAATTGAATTAGAAATTATATATGGACATCAAGATCCATAATTAATCAAGTAAACATAGTATGAAATAATTATATTTATTCTTTGTATCTAAGCTTAATGTCTTGATAGTATAATTTTTTGGATATGTGATATGTGAAACAAGAGCATCAAATGTGTCAGAGAGAGATCACGTGTGAGAGATGGAATCATACTATAATAATTTATTATATACTTTATTTATTAAATGAAAATAGTAAGTACAAATCACGTAAAGCCAAAAACATCAATTGCCTTAAAACATTAATAATCAACAATGACGCTTTTTTAACTATTGTTGAAGCCGAGAAAGTCAAGATTCTGCTTAAGGTGAGGCGCGTAGGATGATAGGAACAATAAATACATGTCTGTCAGTAACCCTATTCTTACTAAAATCATATATGGTTATAACTTTAAAAGAATAGATGATATAGACATTAGAGTCAAGATAGCTATTTGAATTCAAGTATCAGATTGTACACGAGATAACTATCTCTAACTTTTATTCTCTCACACTTTGTCCACAATCATTTTCTTATATTTCATATTATAGATATGTATGCTATAGGTATTATTCCAAATAAAATTTATGTATGTCAATTATTATTGTTATTAATAATTTTGAATAAAAAATAATTATTTAGAATTCTGAAAGAAAACAACTTTATGTTTATGTATTTTTAATTTGGTTTTTGTTATTTCTTTTTATTGTTTTAAAATAAATCAAGAAATAAATATTTACTTTTAAAATTCTAATTTTGTGTGTGTGTGTGTATATATATATATATAATTTTTTTTGTTAAAGTCGTAATAAAAAAACAACATAACTCAAATATTTCTGTATCCAAAATACACAAATATTACATTAGACGGTTGTTTATGCAACTTCATATGTAGAACATGTCTTCCTAATATAGACGTAGTTGTTATTGGGGTATAGTCACACCACTTCTTTGGAAAGTATGATCTTTTCTTAATCAATCTTCTTTTGAATTTTATCATAATTTTAACATTTTAAATTATATATTTTTTTAAAAAATGAACGAATTGAAAAAAAAATCTACTCTTCTTTTAAGAAAATTCGACAAAATATGATAAACATCTTTGACTAAACAAAATAATAATAATATAAAAATTTAACCAAAGAAAAACAACACAAGGCAACCATCTATATATATATATATATATATATCACCTGATAGAAATACAAACATCTTCCCAAACAATCATCAATCTCCTAGATCAAATGTGGTAACACTCCAACAAGAAATACATATCATCAGTCTAATTTCCCTACGGCTCCAAGATCCTCTTTTACTCATCCTTCCTCCTTATTATTGTTGTACAAATGTCAACCCGTTTGTGTTTTTTTTTTTTTTTAGCAATAAAAAAACATATCATACTTACAGCTTTCAATTATCTTTCCTTATAAAAATTTTATGCAATTTGCATTGTTAGTAAAGCAAACCAAAAAGAAAAAGAATGATTACATCCAAATTCAAGACAATTTGTGTTTTTTGCAGTAGTAAACTAGGAAAGAAAAAGAGTTACCAAAATGCTACCATTGATCTTAGCAAAGAACTGGTTTGGCTTCTTCCTTTACTTAATTTTAATTGCTCTTTTCATCACTCTCTCTTCCTTTACATCATTTTTTTCTCTATTATTGTTCTTATAATCATATAGCCTATTCATTTGTGTGTGCTCAACTACAAATATGTTAAATAACCTAGCAAATTTCTTCAGGTGATGAAAAACATTAATTTAGTATATGGAGGAGGCAATATTGGATTAATGGGCTTGATATCTCAAAATTTCTTTGATGGTGGAAGACATGTTCTTGGGTATGAGTTAAAAAAAATTATTGAAAGGGCATTCATTTAAAAAAAAAAACTGAAGATATTAAAATTTTTTCTCATATGCTTAGTATTATTCCTAAAGCTCTAATGGATAAAAAGGTATGAAAAAATTTATTAAATTTTATGACGAACTCTTCAAAAACTAAAACTCAAACCACAAATACTAATGCCTATTGAGTAATATATTGGTTTGTGAATTTGTCTGATCACTGGCATCACTATAGGTGAAGTAAAACTAGTTGTAGATATGCACCAAAGGAAAGCAGAGATGGCTCACAATTATGATGCCTTTATTGTGATGCCTGGTTAGTGTATAGGTTGTACTACCTATCAATCAATATTGAACATAAATCAACCTTTTTCCCTGATTTGGATAAAAAAAAATGAAAAAAAAAAATTAACGTTGTTCACTATATAATGTTTCATTTTGTTATCACTCTTGGATTACTATTATGGTTTTTTCCCCCATGAAATACAAAACTAAAAAACACACCCAAAAAAAAAAATACACTCATGTCAATTTTAATTATTATGTAGGAGGTTATGGGACTCTTGAGGAACTTTTTGAAGTAATTACCTGGGCACAATTAGGCATACATGACAAGCTGGTAATTTCATTCCAATTATACACTTACACAATGAAAATTATAAAAAAATTAACTAAATTATTCTTTGTTTCAGATTGGATTGCTGAACATTAATGGCTACTACAACTCATTGCTTTCCTTCATTGAGCAAGCTGTAGAGGAAGGTTTCATAAAACAAATTGCACATCATATCTTTGTCTCCTCTTCAAATGCAAAGGATCTAATTGAGAAACTCGAAGTAATGTTTACAAATTTTTTGAAAAAAGTTTAATAAATATTAGTTTCTTAATAATTATTGCTAATGTGTTAAAAATTCTAGTAAAATGATAGGACTACTACCATGTCATGAAGAAGTGTCATCAAACCTAAATTGGAACTCTGAGCAGCTCAAACACTACCAAAGAAGTGTAATTGCTACTTAAATGTAAAGATATAATGAAGAACTACATTATAGACAAATATGACCAATTGTAGACTTCAACCTATGTGTGAAAATATTAAGTTAACTACAAATGCATCTTGGGCTAGCCATGATTTATGAAAAAAATAATTTCATATAACTATAATACTTGCATATCGATTAATAAATACAAAACAAAATGCATAACTAATTGATTTAATGTGATTATCATTTAGAAGCAAATGTAACACTAAATTATCCATGAATTAGTTAGTATAGCATAATTTTTTATATCTTCACAAATTACAACTTCACATGACTTGATTAACAAAACGTTCACTAATACATTATTCTTTTACAGGTTGAAAATCCTACTACCCATATACTACTACCCATATAAAAAACAAAGAAAGGGTCAAACCAAAACCATCATCAGATCCATGGAGTTGACTCATCGAAGAACAATACCGAAAAGTCTCTCAAATCCAATTCATCTCCCAAAACCCCATCGTTAATTACTCTGATTGACCTCAACTGTTCTGCTGCCATAGATGACGATGTGGAACAAGCCACTGTCTCTGATGCACATCCATAATGACAACCATGAATGAAGTGGAGCTATTTCATTATGTACCCTTTTGTTTTACTATTTTGAGTTGACGATGAGAAGTTGAACAACTTTTTCCTATGTTTAATGCATAAATAAATCATTACGAATTAAATAGTTTTTCCCCCAAACTTACTATAGCTCTTCTAATAAACAACTATTATCAACAAATGAAATATTTATTACATAGAGTTTTTTTTTTCCCGAGGAAAGAGAAATGTGAATAAATAAAATAACATATAAATTTAAAAGAGGGGAAAATGACTTTTTATACAACCCAATAGCATTAGCACGGGTCTTCCACACTAGTATATATTGAAGTCGAAAAGTTTAAGGACACATATTAATCCAAGAAAAAAAATTTCCTGCTATAATATTATAATAAAATTAAAATATTGATAGTATAACATATTAAATTAAATCGTTTTATATTATAACTTTTAAAAATATAAATATCTTATCGCTTTTTAAAATATAGAAATATTAATTTAACTCAATATTTTATTTAATATATTATAAAATTAATTATGATAAACATCCTACTTATTTTATTTTCTATGCATAAATTAATATCTATGTTATTGTGTGTTCTATACTATTCATATTGGTGATTTTATTTGTGTTATTTTTTGTTATTTTAACTCATTCATTAAAAATTACTATTTAATTTCAAGGAAGATAATATAATTTATTTATATCATTTGCTATAAATATTAATAAATTATATTGGATATCAAAATCTGAAAAGTTGAAGAAAATTAAGTTGATTCATTTTGGAAAATAAAATATTAAGCATATATATAACCAAATATTATTAAATAAGTTTGTTTTCTCATTACCAAAACATCCAATTCTATTATATTCTTCTAAATTTAATGTACTACTTACGTGTAATAATTATTATATTCACTTATATATTTTCAATACGAAATTAATTATTTAAAATTTACTTACTCGTTTTTTAATTAAGAAATATGAATAAATTATTGATAGACTATTAACTTCAGAGCAATAAAATTGTTAGATTATTACTATGTAGCAAGTGAAAAAAAAATATATTATCATATTATTATTGCATCAATTAACTTTGGTGAACATTAAAAATAAAGAATAATTTATACTAACAGTTATAATATATGACAATTATTTTTATGATAAAGTAATCTAGCAACATTTTGAAAAGTTATTTTAAAAAGATATTAATATCACGGAATTGAATTAGTAATGAAATAAACAATTATTCATGGAGGTATCAAAATCAACATAATATAATCTATAAAAAAAAAACCGTTATTTAAAAAATAAATTTATCAAATTTATCAAATTACTATAAATTAACTTTAATACTTTTATTTAAAATAAAATAATATACCTTACAATATAATATAATAAATATTTTAATATTATTATATTATTATGTATATTAAATAAGTTTTAACAAAAAATAACCATTAATTAACATGTGGCACTTTACTGTTATATATTTATTGTTATATATATATATAGTGTTATGCCCATACGATGCACGGGAGAGATAAACCTATGTTAAAAGTAATTTAAAAATTATTTTATAGATTTTCTCATTACTATGAAACGATTTATATATATATATATATATATATGACATGAATTCATGCTACATATTATTTATAATTTGCTCTCTTCAATAAATCATAAATAATTTAAGAGTAAATTACAAATAATTTCTTGATTTACCTTGAACCTGAACCGGTTCAGGCTTTTTAATACAAGAATTAATTTAATACAATATTTTATTAAAAAATAAAAGTATTAATAATTTAAAACAATATTTTACAATAAAAGTAGAAATAAAAAAATAAAAGGGTTTGAACCTATGTATCCATGACATTATTTATATAATATACAATATATATTATATTTTGATTCAATTGGAACCGGGTTTTCAAATTCTGAAACCGGAACCGAACGGTTCAGTTTCGGTTTTAAGACGGTTACGGTTTTTCTGGTTCGGTTCCATGGCTATGTTATCGACGTTAACAGCGTAACTTTTTAAAGTTGATGACTAAAATGAAAACACAGAAAAAAGTAAAAGATCATTTACCTTGTTTACCCTTTTAAATTTTTGGTACAAAATTAGAGAATTATAAGTGTTTTAATATTGTTATAATATTATATGATATTGGCAGAAAAATCTTTAATGAGAGCTGGCGCTTTTCTACTTTAATATATATATATATATATATATATATATATATATATATATATATCGACGGTTAAGATCATTCAATTGCATAGTGTCATTGTGCTTATCAGTGAAAAGTGAGATGCACAGTGTTTTGATCTAAACCATACATCATAATAGTAATAGTAACTGATTCAATCTCAGCCGTCAAAGTTGATTGCATAGTGTCATTGTGCTTATCCGTACATCATAATAGTAATAGTAACTGATTCAATCTCAGCCGTCAAAGTTGATTTCTAATAAACCCAAGGAACACCAGAACAACCCAACATAACCAAGTACCATACTTGTATACTGTTGTTGTTACTGTTCGTGGACGTCCTTCTGCCTGCATCTCTCCTCTTGTTTTTCAAATCTAGGGACGTTGCTATGAATGTCCCCAGATGACTTTTCTTCTATATTTATGGAAGGAACCAAAGCATGGCCTAATGGTTTCCTACCTTATTTGTGTTTGGGAAGTATCGAGTTCGAAACCTCTCAAGCACAATATAAAAATAAAAAGGTGCTTGTCGCCGATTTAACAAAAAAAATTAATATGGAGTTGAAACTTGAAAGACAAATGTTAGCGATGACCATTATTTATTATTAGATATTACTCAGATAAACTTGGAAATACACCCTTACAAAATTGTTAAAATTGGGTAATAATGTCTTAAAAAAAATATATTATCCTTATTTTTCTCAAACCACACTATATATATATATATATATATATATATATATATATAATTTCATCAAAGACTTCATCTCCCATTTTGACAGTGATATTAAGATATAAGATGTTGAAATAATTAAAATATCATTTAAAAAAAAATCCATTATCAATTTAGTTTTGTAAAATATAGAAAAAAGTTTTTTTTTTCATTTTTAACCGGTGTATGTTTTTATCGGCTTAACAAAAAAAATGGAGAAATCATTTAAGAAATTCTTGTTCCTATTTCGCAAAACTTTTTATATATTTTTCTTTAATTTATCTCCCAAAAACAACCCTCATATCTTTCATATTTAATATATTAAATTTATCTCCACAAAATTATCTTGATTTTGATTAATTAATATATCTGCTTATGACTATAAAAGAAAAAATTAGAAGATAAATACATCATATACATAATATAAAGATAAGATTCCAAAAACCAACCTTTCATAAACAATAAAAAATTAAAAAAAAATTAAATCAAATCCAAACCATCAAATTACTATTTATGTAAATTATATACATATTTTATATATATAAAAAAAATATAAAAAAAGAACTAGTTTTACTCACAGTGTGAAAAGTCCATCTTCTTCTCAAAGTGAGGAGCAGCGCCGATGAAGCGAACCACGGCGGCGACGGCGGCATCGGCGCCGGCGGTAGTATCGACGACGATCTTCTCAACCTCACCACCATCCATATCATAATCGGTGCAGCCACCATAGCCTTGCAGCAACGTCTCAAGGTCCTCCCAAGACCTCGGTTTATGCCAGCTATCCCCAACCCTAGTTTCGATCCTGCGCTTCCACTCAGCGACATCGCCGGCGACGCACTCAACGACGACGAGACGAGCGGAGTGGCGGCGGGAGAGATCAAGGAGGCGATCGAGATGGGATCGGCGAGAGAGAGGAGAGTCGATGACGAGGGAGAGACGGAGGTGGAGCTGGGTGTTGGCGAGGTTCCAGAGGGCGGAGTAGGAGAGATCGTTGAGGAGGGGGATGGAGAGGGGGTGGTGGAGCTCGAGAGGGAGAGTGGCGTCGCGAACGTCGTCTTTGTCGAGAAGAGGGCAATGGAGAGAGGCGGCGATGGAGCGAGCTAGAGTGCTCTTGCCTGTGCCTGGATGACCCTTCATTGCTACGATGATCAACGGTCCAGATCTTTCCTCCATCTTTCTTTGTGTGGAACTAGTCGTCGTTCTCGTGTGGTTGGGTGTGTGTGTATATATATATAGTGATTGTTTTTGTTTGTATTGGAATTTAGATATTTGTTTTTTATTTTGAGATTTTATCCACGTCAGTGTTAGAGATTGATACGAACTTTTATTTTTTAATTTTTTTTTTCTATTTTTGTATTTTAGAAGGATAAGGATTGTGCTATGTATGGTTCGTCTGCTAGTTATTTGGCTTATTTCTAGTAAAGGGATATATATATTAAATAATGATTTTATGCGTAACAAAGGGGACCGTTAGGGTAGAATTTTATGCTTTTTTAAGAATAAACTGAAAGCATCGTCATAGATGCACTCAATAGCTTTTTTTTTTTTTTTTTTCTTCTCCCACTTTTAGAGAAAGCACCAAAAAGGGGGAAGTATATAAATAGAATGAAACCATCAATTCCTATGCGGAACCAATGACTACTTATCTTTGACAAAGGACAATTTGAATCACTAGTAATGATATATTTATGAATAATTATGTACGCAGATCCCTTCACTCCTAATCTACTAAAGCACCTGTTCTTTTTTTTAATAGCCTAATTGCTCATCTTGATAAAAATAAAATAAAATAAATTTATGTGTTTATTTTCTTTTCTCATGAGAATTGAGATTTTTTTATAAAATACCTTTTTTATTTTATTGGTTTCCTTTCGAAGTCAGCAACTTCGGAGAACAATCAAAGCAACATATATTGGCTTAGATAATAGGATGACAGACAATAATAATAAAAATAAACACAAAAGTAAAAGAAAGTTCAATTCCCTATTTTTTTTAAATCAAGAACTTAATTTAGATAGTCTATAAATAGTGTTGAAAGATCAGGAAAACAAATGCTAGTTTAGACAACAGGAATCTGATGGCCTGACAAAGAATTATACAAATGATTAATAAGCTCAGGCGTACTCTTTCAAGAAAACACTTAATTCAGGCAGTTGTATAGATAATGCTGAGAAATGAGAAACGAAAAACCAACTGAAGATATGTTCCAGCAACCTTACAGCCCTTGTGTTGGTTTCTTGGATCTTTTCATTTTGTTGGGAAACCTTATAAAAAAAGAGTATGATTCCAAGAAGCAATCGAGGCACCAATCACTTCAATTGAGAGACCAACAGAAGTGCTCACACTGATGATGACCAATTTTTCCGATTACGCACAACTGATTGATCTCCACTGCATCAAGTGTTATCTTCTCTGTCATTTAATCTGGACCCGGAGAATTTAAGCCTTTGTTTCAGTAATTATGTCAGTTGGTTTCTCAATACACTTGGACTTGCGTTTCCAGGTGCCATTGCCTCGTCGCCTTTTCTTGGATTTTTTTGCAGGAGCAGGGTTGCTTGAAGCTGGTGGGGCTTGAGACTGGGGATTCAAGGAAGGCAGCTCAGCTTGAGTGTTAGGAGGAGGTATTGTGTGAGTACCACCATTGGAGACTGTCACAGCCCGGCGCCTGCGGGAACTGGGATGGATAATTTGGGCCTGGTCATACATTAGAGATTGCAAGTATTCAATGGATTTGGTACTAGAACTCTGACCCTTCACTCGTTTATCTGGAATAGACCTGCCTTTGCTACCCGCATCAATCGTTGGTGGTGGATCATCAGGCAGTGGTGGTATGCATGACAATCCATCATATGATAGGATGCAGGCAATGGCAAATATTGAAGCGCCAAGCGCTGGAGGCAAAACTTCCCGCGGATATTTGACCTGCAAAATTGTAGGTTTAACATTGAGTGGGGGAAGCATAGAAAGAGAATCTAGGAAATGCAATTTAAGTACCTACAAAAGTCAATACAATGATAAATGGAGGAATTAAGATGGACAGTGAACAAATGAAAATGTATTGATAGAATTTGCTTTTCATTCCCTTAGTTTCAATTATAATCATCTCTATTCATTCTTGCACATAAACATCAGATTTTAACGATGAACGCAACACCAATAATAGCATATCTGACACTGAATTGCCCATCTCAAATTTATGAAAATGGCAATGACAAAAAAAATTAATAACCTACTTGCGAATAGGAGTTGGTGCAAGGAAGAAAACCAAGTTTAAGAAGACTTACTTTAAATAAGATTGCCGCAGACAACCTTTCTCGAAGACAGTATATCTGAGCAACATCCAGTGCAGTTGAGTCAAACTTAAGCCATCGATCAACAATAACTGTAACAACATTCTCGGGTGAAGACATAATTTGCTTGCTGCGATTTCCAGAAGATGGTATATCTGTACCCTCATCATCTTCCTCCCCACTGGAAGCTTCTGCATCTTCATCACTGTCATCATCATCATCATCTGGAGGGGCAACAACCAATTCCATTGACAATAAAAGCAAGGGATATGGTCCAACTAATGAACAGTTTTTGATGTACATCCCCGAATCACCACGAGTTATCTCATCATAAATGACAAGCGGGGAACCAACAGATTTACTAAATGACAAGTTGAAATTAGAAGAGTGAGGATGCAAGCTAACTTTAGCACCGCTAGCTGTCTCCACAACAGCCCGCCTATCTTGTTTGCGGCGGGGAAGCAATCGTCCCACCATGGGATAAGCACCTGCCAACAGGACAGCCCTTAGAATTCCTGGATCTTTGGCATTCAAGCTACAGCAGGAAACGTCGCTGGGAATGAATCCAATTTTAACAAGTTCATTTTGAAGTTGTTTGCGCATGAGAGATAACATTTTCATGATATTTGGGGAGACAAAATATCTGGAACAGTACTCTTTTTCCTCGTCCATATTTTTTGCTTGCCGCCAACATTCAAAGGCAGCAACAATAGTAAGCTGATCACTATATCCACCATACAAGGAAGCAAGCTCAACTTTGGCAAGTGCTGCCTTTTTCTTCTCACCTGGTGCCATGGGTAAAATAAACGGATCTCTGAAGTCTGATGCACAAGCTAGAGTTAGCGCAGGATCAAGACAATTCATCAAGATGGCAAACAAAAGCATCTTGCTTGTTGATGGATGAACAGGAAGAAAACCCATTTTCTCCCCAAGCTCAGTGAGCTTTTCATTGTGGGTTAAAGCACCAATATCTTGAAGAACAACAATTCCATTGCGTATAGTTTCAAGAATTGGAGGATCCAACGTCTTCTGGAGAAAATCTGCTATATTACAATTCGGATCAAGCAATTTCACCTGCCAAAAGAACAACAAAATTCAGCAACATGATATTCAGACAATAAGAGCCAAATAATGCCAATGTTTCAGAACAATGCTTATTCTTGCCTGCAAACATAATTCTTCAATTGGCATCCTTTTTATCTCAGGAACTTGGTAATCTAGCAAGGAATTTGCCCGAGCCTTGGAGAAAAGATGGTAACAAATTCCAGGCTGACAACGCCCAGCACGTCCTTCACGTTGCCTTGCACTGGCTTTAGAAACCCATGAGGAATGGAGAGTAGAGACATTATTATAAGGATCATAACTCTTCTCTTTCATTCGTCCACTGTCAATAACATATACAACATCATCAATGGTAACTGCAGTCTCAGCAATGTTAGTTGAGAGAATAATTTTGCGGACACCTACAGGAGGCTGTTTGAAAACCTTCTTCTGCTCCGCAGAAGGAACCATAGAATGAAGAGAGTGAATTACATACTTTGAAGAGTCCCTAAAATAGGTAGAAGAAATTAACCTCAATCTAGTTTGATTTATGTCATCCCAGCCTGGAAGAAAAATCAATATAGCTCCTTCACTAGAATCTGTGGTGATTTTTCTTAATAATCGCTCTATAAGTGAAATATCAATGTGTTCTGGGTTTATGCCCGCCAAATAATTGTTAAGTAGCTCTTCCTCTTCCACTGACTTAGGTATATCTTTTGTTATGTGTTTTTTTATAACTTCACAAGCTTGGAGGTGATTCTCCCGTTGAGCCCAGTCGAGTGCAGTGCTACCATCCTTTGCTCTCAAAGAGCAGTCAGCACCATATGTAAGGAGCCTACAGACTTCACCAAGTTTACCTTTCCCAGCAAACACCATCAATGGGGTGACACCAGTTGAAGCATGCTGGTAGTTGAATATGTTTGGACTTGCCTCAGCAAAAACTAGTTCCAGTAAAGGATCAAGCTCGTCACTTGATAATGCCAAGTTGATTGCTTCATCAAGTGCAGCTTTGTACCCTTCGGTCAACAAAGCATCCTCTGCCTCATTGCTTATGAAAGGGGTGTTCAAGTGATCGTCGCTTTTTGATTTCAAGATGGAGAGTACATCCTCCAAATAGTAAGCTGTGACCTAAAATAGCAATGCAAATAAGAGCATATATGCATAATCATAAAGTATCAAAAATTTTAAAATCCAGACTAAACTGATAAAACTAATGCACAAATCATAATTTGTGACAGCCTTACAATTTTTAAAGTAATCTACCAAAATCCTATAATTTACTTGTGATATTTCTCTCAGGAGTTATATAGAAAATTAACACTTATCATAACTTTTATTGTACTATTAGAACGCCCAAACTAAAACCAAAATTTAAATATCTTTCTACAATTCCAATTAATTAATCCCAAATGACTCCAAAATCTTGAATGTTTTAGCATCATAAAATTTAAGTGTTAGTGAGAAGATGGTTAAGAGCAAGAAAAAAGAATTCAGGAAAGAAAAGAGTTGAATGATCAGATAAACAGTTTATCAATTTAAATAAATCAAAAGATACTCGAGTTTGTGGATGAAATACTCACAGGGTAAGTAAATCCAGGGACCTGTATTATCGGGCAACCACCAAAATACTGTGAAAACCGCTCAGCATCTATTGTCGCACTCATAAGCACCTATTAGATTAAAGGAAACTATAACTGATACAGCACAAAAAGAAAGTATTCTCTCTGAAATTTGTAAAAGCAAATCACAAAAGCACAAATGCAAAATTAGGAAAGGGAACATTTTACTAACCAAACGTAGGTGGGGACAGAAATTCAACAAGTCTCTGCAAAAAATAAAAAATAATAAAAATAAAAATATAAGAACACACAAATGAAATAAATTAATTGCAAAAAAAAATGATATTGCAAATCAAAAAAGGAAAAAAAAAATTCTATAATGCTTGGATCCGAAATTTTCAAGCATTTCAGTTATAGAGACCTACTTATCCCACATCCATGGGTGGCTAGTGGAACACCAAGACAGACCACTCTTAATAGAACATAACGTGTAACAATGGTTCAACATGCTAGACCCTGGTCAATGAGAATTTTATTAACATAAATTCAAACAGTAGGGTATTCCCACACATCAAACAATAACTAAATCACTTCAACACTGAGCTTTACCCTTGTAAATTCATCATAGCGAAAAATTTAGCCCACTTGACCATCCACAACACCACCAATTCTAGCATAGCTTACTTGTATGTCTTGGGGAATTTTAAAAAATCATGTCAATATAATATAAAAATAAGATGTTCTTTCGCAACCAAATTAAATACCTGGTCTATCTATTAAATATTCAACTTGTAAGAATTATCTTTCCAAACTAAATACTTTTCAATATATTGAAGAGTATATCTAATTCAATAAAGTTCAATGTGAGATCATTTGATGAAAATACTATCTAAATTTGAGGACAAATGCATACTACTTTAATTAGACAAAAATATCCATTTAAATAAATTGTAATCACATAGAAACAATACATTCAGATACTGTTTCACAATTGAACTTTAATCGTAAATGAACAACAATATCAGCTACAACCAACACTTGTTTTTCATCAGAGAGTATCATAATGCAGAAAACCTTAAGTGCTCACAAGTTACCTTACCTTAGTATTGTCAGCATAAAATCAGAAAACCTGTCCCTTTCATGAATTTCATCCTGAACAAGAACAAATATATCTAAGATCTACAGTAAAGAAATAAAAGAAAATGAATTGCTTACTTAATAGCTTCTATCTAAAAGCAACATAAGATTAGAATATGTACTTGAATAATTCTCCAAAAAGCAAGAGGAAAACAGAGGCAATTTGATAAAACTTCCGCACTGAAGTGGATGTCTTATAGCCAACATAACAGAGAATCTCCAGACACACACACCAAATAGCAGCAAAAAAACGCAAACCTTTTTTAGTTCACTTTTCTCAACAATTTAAGTATACAATTTCATAAAAAAAAGTTCATATTTGCATGTAACTCCATGAACGAGGACACCTTCCAAAATTTGTCAATGGTAGTAAATTAAATTACTTAAAAACCTTTGAAATTTTTCATCATATGAACGAGGACACCTTCTAATCTCTTTTATTGCTTTTTAGTCCTCAATTTATAAAATAGTTCCCTACTCATCCCATGATTAGGTAAAGACAGTTATCCTCTTTAAAAAGTTACCTTCTCCACCAAGCATTGGTGGAGAAGCTTTGTTGTGCTGAAGCTATATACTCTAGGATGCACTGGATGGTTGGTTGCCTAAGCAAGCTCGGTGTCAGTGAGGTAATTGAAACCAAGGGCTCTTGGGCGAGCTTCATGCTGATGAGAGCCCGAGCTTGTTTGGATACCATTGGACCTGATGCAGCTCACCGGCTGCAAGCTTGGCTGCGCACCCATGGATTCCACATACCTAGCTATGCATTGGTGAGTGCTCGGTCCCACCAACATTGAGTATGCTTGGTTGCACCTGATCTACAGGCGCCTAGGCAATCACAATGCTAGTGGGGTGCACTGGATCCATGGGTGCCCAAGCGAGCTCAGTGCTGGTGGGGTGTGCCGGATCTTGGGGTTCAGTGTGGAGAACTCATTTGGTCGCAGGGCAGATCCAGGGCCTCAGTGCCAATGATCGGCAAATGGACCTGCCGCCTTTGCGGCCAAATCTAAGGAGTCAGGATTAAATGCTCAAGGCAAGATCCAAAAGCCCAGTGCCAACCACTCATCGAATCCAGAGACGTGCTCCACAAACGGGCTTAAATCTGGCTTCAAGCGGATGAATCGATGCCAAGTTCTCGGTGGATCAGGTGTCCATTCCATGAGCACTGGATCTACACTCACCACATAGTGGAACCATGGTCATTTTACAGACCTTGGCGCCAGCGAACCACGCCAAATCCGCTGCCACCAATTTTCTTCCAAACAAGATACTTGTCACAAGATGCACAAGGAGCTGGAGAGGTGAGGCTAATAGTATTTTTATGCCCTATTAACCTGTTAAAATGTGATTAGACCTTAAAAGTAAAATATATAAAAGTGAGGCATTCATCTCCAAGGAAGATGTAAAAATTGATGGACCTATTGGGAAAGTGAAAATTTCTCAGGGACATTCTATTACTTTAATTATCCATAGTATCAATTTCCCTAACTTTAATCTAGTTAAACAATGGCCTAAGTTATGAAATCATCTTCTTGGCCTTCAATATATAATAGTGTTAATATATAGATGTATCTTAATACGGACAACATTTAAGAGGTACATAATGAGAATCTCACCAAAACCAATACATCCCAGTATCACTGAATGATTTCATCACATAACTATCATTTCCAAAAACCTAACAGAAAATGAATCTCTTAGAGGTAGGTTTAGCATATGACAGTAAACACTTCTGAAAGAAAATAAAATCAAAAGAAGTTGCTGAAGTAGCAATCCTTCAATCTCATAGTATTTGCCAATTTAATAACATGATGACCAACATTTTTAGGACTATCCATAAATATTTAAAGCATTTGACATTTTTTCAGCAATTTAAGAATGCAAACGCATTGTCTGGGCATGCAACAAACATAGGATTATGCCACATTGCGCAGAGAAGGTTATCTTCAAACAAGTAAATTGCAATAGATTAGCGCCAAAACTTAAATTTCTAGATTTTACAAACTGATCACAAAGAAGACACATGCAAGAGCGAAAATTTTCTTGAATGGTCACTACTGGAAAAAGGACCTTGTCAAATTGTCTCTGGTTCAATTAAAAGAAAGTGCATGACACATGGACAAGTGGGGAACAATTGCTTAATGTTCGTCGCAATGGAAAGGATAAGTAACAGCAATGCAAAGATGGAGTAGAGTGCTAGCATAGCCTTCCATTTTACCAATCAAAAGTGTCATAAATCCAACAGATTCATCCTCTCGAGTACCATGGTTCTGTTGTAAACTTTATTGACAAAAATTACAACAATAAGAACATCTCCAAATGCCACATATATAGATATAAGTATGCGTAATTTGAATGTAAATGAATAACTGAAGTTTAAATATAAATATATTGGCAGAGCTTCAGTGAGGTTTCAAAATTTATTGACTCATTGTAAGGTATGCAATCAAGTTTAAAATACACAAGTATTTAAGGATGAGAAAAAAAAATATATCCTTTCGCTGCCTCATTGGCTTTTCTAAAGTATAACACAATCATTGCCTGGTTAATCTTAAATTTAAACAAGTACAAGCAAAAGAAGCCAATTTTAAGTAACAGGACATCATAATACATACCACAACTATATGGGTAATTTCCTTAAGCCCATCTTTCAAAGGTTTGCTTGCGGCATCTGCATTTGATATATCTGCTCCTCTGCTAACCAGTACTCTTAGAAGAATACCATTCGTGCAGAACATTATTGACGAGTTTTTCCCACCTTTTGATTCCATCCGTATCTGAAATTCTCAAAATACACAAATTTACTAGGATATACATCGAACTTTTTTATGCCAGAATACAGCTTTTGCGTTTTCGAAGTGGAATTCAAACAACAAAGAAACAAGAAAACAAATGGAACAACAAGCAATCACCACATAACCAGGAAGTCTAAAACTGTACTAAAATATGTCCAAACAATAAGAAACCATGACCAAGACATCAGAATTACACAATCATTTCAAGGAGACAAATGGCACAGCTTTAGATGGTTACCACATAAGCCCTCCCCAGTAAATAGCTGATCTACATTTACAACAGAAATTTCCTCTTTCTTTTAAAGGTAGCGATATCATCAATGAAGTGCTTAAAGTTTTTATCAATTTACACAGGATCCAAAGGAAAATCACAGTGATCCAGTCACCAGTCCCAAATAGCAAGCAATAATACACAGACAAGAAAACATGAGGCCATATCATCAACGAAGTGCTTAAAGTTTTTATAAATATCCACAGGATCCAAAGGAAAATCACAGTGATCCAATCCCCAGCCCCAAATAGCAAGCAATAATACACAGACAAGAAAACATGAACAGAATAATTGTTCCCGTCCAAATAGGTTCATATTTCTTGTAATATAAGTAAATTTAATTACCTTGTATCCAACAGTATCTCCAACAGATTCTCCTCTTTCATATGAGATCCTCTCAGCAACTACAAACAATATGTTCAAATATAAGAATAGGTTATCAACTGATCAACAAGCATGAGAATTATATTCTTTTTTTTATTATTAAAAAATAATATATTCAAAATACCTGAAATGGCAGATATCCGCCTTGGCTGTGTACACACAATTTTACAGGCCTTGCCTTTACCCCACATATCATCCAAAATATACTGTGGAACCTGCATATAATAGAAATAATGTATTTGAAACAGAAAGGAAATAAAAATAGTAGCTATGGTGAAAACTATACCTAGAAAAATGTTAGATCAGAGGAGTTCAACAAAACAGAATCTAGAACTAGATATCATCTGCTCATCAAGCAACTTTATAAACCAGAAAATATAATAGTCAACATGTAATCGGTATCAGACATCCAATACAAGCAACTGATATACACCTATATTATTTGATGACACTTGGAAAGGTATGCCCTATATCAATGCCATATTGAACAGATTTCTAATGTATCAAGTAAATTTTTTAATTAAAATAGCATCAGAATGTAAGCTCCGAAAATTTAAACTACTTGTTAAAATTCATAATGAATGAAACAATATACACGAGTAATCCTTTTATTAATCCAAAAAAGTAATCATTGAAAACATACAAATGGAACATACACACCCGAGTTTTACCAGCATAATCTGGTTGTTATTAAAAAGCTACAAGAGATGGGCGTAATATGTTCAAACACAATTCAGCAATGTGATAAAGGATATGCCTTGGCAGCATACCGAGCAGCATGGTGAATGATAACAGGAGGATACCAAAAAGAAAAGAAACAGATATTTATGTCCAATATACCAGAAACAAAAGCAAGCAAAGAACTGGCAACCTGAGTAGTTTTGCCACATCCAGTCTCACCAGATATCAAGACCACCTGGTAAAAATACAGAGAAGAAAACTTAACTTACAGCTTGCAATTAGTCCAAGAACAAGTTAAGCCGAATTACCATAGGATGAAAACAAAAATTCAACAAAAAGCAAGAGAAGGTATCAAATCATTGAAACAGTAAACCATATATATGTGTATGCCTATGGGTAGCATTTCAAATTTGGCAAATAAGAATATATAATTCTGTTCCCGTTCAATTTCAAAAAATACAACTAAACAGTGGAGTTGTGCACCTATCAACATGTGTGTATCTTAAATGTTAGCAGCTAGCAAGTTGTAAAAAGTTAAGAAATCAAATGATCCATAACCTTCAGGCTATATTTATTCCGTATGCTTAATCTAAAAGAGGAATTCTTACATACTAAAATAATGAAGTAATATTCGTTTGATGTTTTTGTCAATCAGTAGGGTTGCAAAACCCAGATGCTAGACCAGAGGTGGCTTACCCACAGGTAAGGGACCAGGCCATTCACCCAAACATGCCCACTTACCAGTGGGCGCCCTCATAATAAATAATTTCATATGTGTAACATTATAGTTTTCTCTCCTTGTTATGCATGAATAATTGATTTTTAACTGAGAATAAAGGAAACAAAAATTAATATAAATTTAATTTCGTACAATAGCAAAATTCCTATCATACTTACCAGCATAGACCTATATTTTAAAAGCACAATTATTAGCATTCAATTGGTGTATTTAGGGGGTTACTTGTGCGAGAAATTTAAGCTAACTAAAAAGCAAGGCTAATTATGAAATTGGGTTAGTCCAATTGTTAAATAAATTTCAATTCAATTATATAAATAATGAACAAACTAAATAGTCTTGAATTATAAACAACATTTGGTATAAACTAAATAATGAATAAAAAAAAGTTGATGCTTTCAAGATTGAATGAGGTGTGTAATATGTAAGCATAACCACTTTGGGAAGCAAAGTCAAGTAATCGACATAAATGTGGTCAACGAAGCAATATGCTTAAGACAGATCTATAATAGTACTGGAATCTAAGTTTCTATCATCCATTCATTGAGTAGCAGCTCTATATTTTACCGGAGAAGGCATTAAAGCCTCTAATAACTACATTAGCAGGATGATGGGTATATCTGTATGACCTGATGAGACTCCAATGTTGATGTAATCACATCCTTGTAGGATGCAATAGGAAGTTTAGCTCTGTCTTGTGTGACCTGTATGCAACCAAAACAAAACAATTCAGTATGGAGGGGTATATCAGAAAGGGTGCCAAGTAATATAACACAAGAGTAAGAATAATAACTCGAATTAAACAATAAAACTAACCTTTTTCAAGTGCAGAATCTCATTTATTCTCGAGGCATATAACTCAAGCTTGTTTTCTATGTCAGCCTTACGCATCAATGGCTTGCAAAAGCAAGAATCTTGCTTCCACTGCCCTTGATCAGACTTCTGGGTGCCATTTTCAAGTGGGGGTTCACACAACTCTCCATCATCTGGAGGATACTGAGTGAATAAATCATGGAGCACGTTGCTTGTCTCTTCCTGAAACTTCAAAGAAACAGTAGATTCTTCCTCCTTATTAGATCCTTTTTTCATTTTAGTTTTATAAACAGAAAGACGTCGTCGATCTGCATACCTGTCAATTAGAAAATCCAGAAATGATGCATCATTTAGCACTAGCTGATAAAAAACATGTCAATTTTCACTGAAAAATAATGATCATTAACTTAAGTATAGAGCTACTCCAAAAGGTTATTAAGCAAATATTAAACCTTTTGCAGGTACGGATTAAATTACACATGATCAAATACACCTCATAGATATAACTGACACTTCATAAAATGACCAATTCATGGTCTTCACCACCATGTGGTTACTAGGACTTATTTATAGCAAGCAATGCATTCCCTAAATGAGGCCATGCCACTTAATTGCTCTTGAATGTTAAGGCAACCACATCAAATCTGCTATTCATTTTTTTCCTTTTGTATTGTTGTTTACAAACAAGATTATCATCATAGATGAACAATAGTAATAGAGAATAACTCGAAGTGAAACTCCACAAAAGAAAATGATCAAACATTTATCAATGAAGTGAATAAGACAACCTTCAACATGTTGCAGAGACTAGGCTATCAACAACAACAACAACAACAACAAAAAACAGGGCTTAAAAATAATTTACACAAATGCACAGGAATGCACAAATTAATTTGTGTGCATTAACAGATTACCAATCCCACACAGACTATATATTTGAAGGTCACCAAAAGAATCTCCCTTAGTTAATTTGGAAAGTACAAGAATGATGACGCCAAATATACTGTATGCACATCTTCACAAACATTTCAAAGGATCCAAAAAATTGTATGTGCATGAGTGAATGCATTTATAACAAATGAATGTGTTTGTGTAAATGTGCATGAGTATAAAATATCATTTTTTGAGCCAATCAAATACTCACCCAGAACTTTTTGAAACCATACCAACAACAACAACAACAACAACAAAAAACAGGGCTTAAAAATAATTTACACAAATGCACAGGAATGCACAAATTAATTTGTGTGCATTAACAGATTACCAATCCCACACAGACTATATATTTGAAGGTCACCAAAAAAATCTCCCTTAGTTAATTTGGAAAGTATAAGAATGATGACGCCAAATATACTGTATGCACATCTTCACAAACATTTCAAAGGATCCAAAAAATTGTATGTGCGCGAGTGAATGCATTTATAACAAATGAATGTGTTTGTGTAAATGTGCATGAGTATAAAATATCATTTTTTGAGCCAATCAAATACTCACCCAGAACTTTTTGAAACCATACCCATCTTCCTGCACATTACATGTATTGCGGCACGTTCAAATCTTGATAATCCAGGTTCAAATGTGTATGCTGCAAGTTCAAAATACGCTCAAATAAGATCTGCATTGTAATTTCTAGGTTTTTATTACCAGAGGCAAACTAGATAACATCCTTCAGGGCATGCTACGTTAAAGGAAAGAGGGCAGACAATACCAATAAGTAATAATTTCATCAGAGAGATAATTTTTTGTAAGTGGTGGTAGGATTTTCACAATTCACTGGCTGGGAGAGAAACATGAAGCAACAACTTTTATTATGCAACAGAATGGTTGACAATAGAAGAATGGTTCATGATTTATAAACACAACAACAGAACTTGCAGCCCCCAGGGTCAAACCTACTTGACAGAAGCTGCATACTTTTCCACTTAGGTTATCAAATGTTCCAGAGCTGGACATTACATATAAGAATGAACAAATTCAAATATTCATCATAAAATGAGATCCAGGTAAGAGGTAATAGATTTTCATTATATATATATATATAAGACTAGATGTTTCATCTAGTAGCTTCCAGTAACTTATCTTATATGGAAGCATACCATTCATATTTTTCTATTTGATTGTCCACTTAATTTAAACATATAAGTTCGCTAATTTAACAAATCATTAATAATGCCAGATCAGATGACACATGATACTCACTAATGACTTAATTGATTACTATTTTATTATTATCTTTATCCATCTAGTACTATTATTATCTTTTTGCTTATGTGGAATTTTGGCAGCACATCCTTGCCACATTAGGTTACACACAGCATCTCCAAGCCAAATTAGCAAAATTATGGTTTTGAAATTTGACTAGTGGTGCTAACCCCTAGAACTGAGTTGAACATGTCCGTTCAGTCAAAGGACCAATTTATTACACTGGTTTTGGGTTAAGGACCCGATTGTAGATGAGGGTAAGAACCAGCAGTGCACTTTCACATATTATTGACACACATAAGACATTTAAGCCAAAAATGACAAGCATTAACTTGTTCAGAATCAGAGACACTGAATGTTATGGAGATGAAAACAACTTTCATCAGTGGTTTCAATGCAACAGTTCATTAGCCACGTAAGTTTTATGAATGGTGCTATGTAGAATATCATATGGTTAACAAGTGTCCAGTATTGTTAAAGCTTTCCTTTAACCAGTGTCCAGCCTCCCTCGCCTTCAAAAAGGCATTGCTCTCTTCTCTCTAATAAACCGAATCAAGCAAAGGTATACGAGGAAGCAATCAAGGGAAACAAGCAACAAATATAAAATATATAATTCTTAATTAATGGCCTCCAATTTCAGGAAATTGAGCAAAGGAAAGTTTTCAAATAACCAAACATGAACAGTTCAAAGAAAATGACAATTTTAAGATTCCAGGTTAAAAATAAAATTTTAAAAAAATAAACATACAATTAACAGTAAAGAAGTTACAAAATCCCATTTAAAACTTAAAACAGGACTTCTCATCAAACCAAAAGCAAAATTATTAAAGAGATAAGCTGAGAAACAAAGAGAAAACAATGAAAACTCTAACCCTAGAATGCATCTGAAAACCCAAAATTTTCCATGAACCCACAGAAACCAACTCAAATTAAAAAAAAAATCAACAACAACAACAACAACAACAACAAATCCAACCAATCCACAATGCAAAATCAAACCCTAAAAACACGCAACCAAGACCCTAGAACCCCAAAAACCAAACCCCATCAATCCCAAACCCAGGGGGCACATCAGCGCCACATCAAAACACTAAAAGCAACAAAAACCCTAATCCAAGAAAACCAAACAGAAACTCAAACCTTGCGCCTCGGAGTTGCGGAAATCCTCGAGAGTTTTGCTCAATTGAATACGAGCCATCTCCGAGACGGCGACTTGCTGCTCTTGCGACCCCTTCCCCTTCTTCTGCCCTTTTTTCCCCATCTTCCTCTTCTTCTCTTCCCCCCTCTCTCTCTAGCTAGCTCTCTGGGGTTCTGGTTCTAGAAATCCGGGTGATCGTCGGAGCTCGAGAGAATGAAAAGAAGACGGGAAGGGGTGGAGAGGACGCGAGCGGGGACGAACCCTTAAAACCTAATGCTCAGCGGATTCGGGTATTGCGGGTTTCGGATTCGGATCTTTTGAACCCGTTATTTATCTGGTATTTTCACTATACACCCCCTGAAAAATAGAGAAATTACTTTATGCCTACTAAGTTTTTGAAAATTACTCTTCAACCATTCTTCAATTTTATTTTGCTAGTATTTAGACTGTTATCTTTTTTTTTTTTTAATATATACTAGATAAATTCTCCGGCTCTACATCGGTATTTTTACAATTTCAAAAATTTTGATATAATATCATAGAATACAATAAAAAAATAATATAATGAAAATTGTTGCCATACTTTAGTTTTGAAATGTCTCATGGACATTTATTGTTTAAACAAATAAGTGTAATTAAATTTTTTTTAATTATTAATATCATAATTAATATAAAAAACTTAAATATAAATAAAAAAAATTAATTTATTTCTTAAAACACTTTAAAAGTGGATTATATATCTACTTTAATGACATATAGATATGTAGTTTCTTATGTTGTGCATGATTATAATAATGTAATTAAATAAAAATAAATATCAAAATAATAGAATAAATCATAAGCCAATTATATGATAAATTTTGATTAATTATTGTTATTCACTTCCAAATCAATGCATGTTAACTGCTAGTTGGTTGTGAGAGAAAACATAGGAAACTTAACCCACTATCTGGTATTTTATGAATTATGCAACAATAAAATTTAGAGAAAATTATTTATTAGTTCTTATATCCTTTTAAATATCCTCTACAATCCTTCTGATATTTTAATTTTTCTTGCAGTCCCTCTTTTTTTAGTCTACTTATTTTTTAGTCCCAACATCAGTTTATTTTATTTAAAAAACCAATTTTACCCGGTTACAAAATGTACTTCTCATTTATTAAGTATATTTTTTATTTAATATTATTTGTTTACGTGTAACTAAGTAAGTTTCATTTAAAATACAACTTTTTTATTTAATATTTATTTTTTCTGTTTAATATCTTAGTTTCTTATTTACTATTTTGTGTTTCCGTTTAAAATCGATGAGGGGTATTTCTGATAAAAGTACTAAAAAAAACTATCAAATGGTGTTAGAAAACGGAAGGACTTTTTGGGATATGAAATAGTCTAGAGATTTTTTAATCAAGTGAGAAAGTTGGATGGATAATATGAACAATTTCTCTAGAATTTTAAAAAAATTATTTTGTAAAGACTCCTAGATAATAATATAATGTTAAATTCTTTAGTTTTATGGATGGAATGAGATTGTTGTATTTCATGAGAATTCAACACTAGGGATTATTATTTTTTTTAAAAGTGGATTAGATTAAAAACTAAGAAAAATACAAGGTACAAAGTGTTAAAAAATATAAAATCACGACCTAATTAGAAGTGGAGAGAAAATAAAATATACAAAATAAAGAGGCAAAAAGGCCACAAATAACAAAGAAAAAAGGAAACAAAGCTATAATCTATTGGAAAAAGATGTGCAATAGTCTACTACTAAGTGGATATTAGTAAAACAACAAAGTATTAGTCATGCCCATGAGGTCATGGAAGGTTTCCAGGCTCCCCAGACTCTCCTACATGAAGACAAATACTGTGCCTTACTTAATGGACTGAATTTTTTAATTTGATTCTCTTTGGATTTGGAAATGTAGAACTCCACATAAGGTATGATTAATTTTCAAAAGAAGTGTCTTGAGCATCAAAATTAAAAAAATTAAACATATGATAATTGCTTTCAAGCCACATATTCTAGATAATAACTAGTGGCATGATGTCCTATGTAGCCTTTAATGGACTACTGAGATTATACCTCCAAGGACATCAAAAATCATCAATGGATCTAGTAGCTAACCTGAATATGTATTTGAAGTGGATCCAAATGGGTGTAACAAAAGGATATGAAAAAAACAAGTGATTCACCGACTCAATCGTAGTGTGACACAAAATACAAATAGTTGTAGGGAGCTTGTTGCATCTCCTACGCGCTAGGTTCTCAATGGTGAGAATCTTATTATTCCAAGCTAATCATGTAAAAACCTTGACCTTCAGCGATCAAAAGCACTCTCAAATAAGTGGGGTAACATCCCCATTCAACAAGAAATATATGGAAAGATTTTACTAAGGGTGTGTTTGTTTCAAGGAATTTGGAGTTCCATGTAACTCCATATCCTTAGCCTTTTGAAATCCAATGTTTGTTTTAAAGTATTTCCTCTTCCAAATGCTTTTTAAATCCCATGAATTAAATGAAAATGAAATCTCTCATGTATCGAACACATGAGAGATTCATAAGTTTTTATGCGAAGATGAGGAAACCTCACCATTTTTCCATATCTACTTGCAACTCCTCTTAGAGCCAGCCTAGCTCTATCACCATTGTTCCCTCTCCAAGCTCCAAGCCCTGAACTATCACCATCATCATTTTTCCCTCTCCAAGCTCCAACCCCATAATCGTCACCATCATCATCTTTCCCTCTCCAAGCTCCAGCCCTAGAACATATACCATCATTTTCTCCCATCCACCTAAGGTTGGTGCTTCTTCTCAAATTTGCATACACATGGACAAGATAAATTTTTCAGATTTTACTTTCATGCAAATAATTAACACTTTCAAATGTATAAAAACATATAGAAACCAAACAAATAAAGACTGCGGACTTCATCATCTAAGAAACATTTTCAGATTCTTCTGCTTTTTCCTTTTTTTTTTTTAAATTATGGTTATCAAATATATTTCCCAAGAAACCAACCATTTCCTACTTGTTTTCATGCTTCCCAAACCAAAGAAGAAAAGAAAAAGAGCCAAAATTCTAGGCAAAAGTCAATAGGAGAGATCAAACAACATAAGAAAGAAAGAATTATGCATATAAAAATACAATATGAGATTATGCATATAAAAATACAATATGATTAAATAACTCCTACAATGAAAATTGTTTGCATACCTTAGTTTTGAAAGGTCTCATGGACATTTATTATACAAACAAATAAGTATAATTAAATTGTTTTAATTATTAATATCATATTTAATATAAACAAAAACTTAAATATAATAAAAAACATTTAAATTAATTCCTTGAAACAATCTAGAAGCAGATAATATATCTTTTTTAATGGTATGTATAGATATGTAGTTTCTTATGTGGTGCATAATTAGAGTAATGTAATTAAAATGATGATTATTGAGTTATGTAATTAAATAAAAATAAATATCAAAATAATAGAATAAATCATAAGCCAATTGAAACAATAAGTTTTGATTAATTATTGTTATTCACTTCAAATCAATGCATGTTGACTACTAGTTTGTTGTGAGAGGAAATAGGGGAAACTTAATCCACTATTTGGTATTTTATCAATAATACAACAATAAATTGTGAAGTATTTTTTTTTAAAGACTCCTAGATAATAATAGAATGTTAAATTCTTTAGTTTTATGGATGGAATGAGATTGTTGTATTTCATGAGAAGTTAACATATGAGGGATTTTTACTTTCTTTTTTTAAAAGAAAAAATGGATTAGATTGAAAACCAAAATAAATAAATAAAAGGTACAAAGAGTTGAGAAATATAAAACCATGACCTTATTAGAAGTGGAGAGGGAATAAAGTATACAAAATAAAAAGGCAAAAATGGCTACAAATAACAAACAAAGAAGGAAACATAGCTACAGTTCCTTGACAAAAAGATGAGCAATAGTCTACTCCTAGGAAGACCTTAGTAAAACAACAAAGTATTAGTCATATCCCTAATGTGGTGGAAGCTTTCCTAGAACCCCAAACTCTCTTGCATGGAAACAAATACTCCATGCTCTGCCTTACTCAACGGGCTAAATTTTTGAGTTTGATTCTCTTTGGATCTGGAAATGTAGAAACCCACATAAGGTATGATTTATTTTTAAAAGTAGTGTCGTGGGCATAAAAATTGAAAAGTTAAACATATGATCATTGCTTTCAAGCCACATATTCCAGGTAATAGCTCATGGCAGGAGGTCCTAGGTAGCCTTTAATGGACTATTGAGTTTGTACCTCTGAGGGCTCTAAAGATCATCAATAGATTCAATACCCAACATGAATATGTATTTAAAGTGGATCCAAATGAGTGTAACAAAAGGACATGAAAAGAACAAGTGATGCATCGATTCAATTGTAGTGTGACATATAATACAAGTAGTTATACGAAGCTTGTTGCATCTCATTCGCGCTAGGTTCTCAAGAGTGAGAATCTTATTATTCTAAGCTAATCATGTAAAAACCTTGACCTTCATCGAACAAAAGTACTTCCAGATAAGTGGGCTAATATCCCCATTCAACAAGAAATATATGGAAAGATTTTCACTAAAGGTGTGTTTGTTTCAAGGGGTTTGGAGTTCCATGTAACTTCCAATCCTTATCTTTTTGAAATCTAGTATTTTTTTTTAAGTATTTCCTTTTCCAAATGCTTTTAAATCCCATGACTTTAATGAAAATGAAATCCCTCATTCCCTCTCCAAGCTCCAACCCTTGCACTGTCACCATCACCATTTTTCCTTCTTTAAGCTCCAACCCCATCACCATCACCATCATCGTCTTTCCCTCTCCAAGCTCCAACCCTAGAATGGACATCATCTTTTTTTCTCACCCACCTCAAGTTGATGCTTCTTCTCATATTTGCATAGGCATGGACAAGATAAAGTTTTCAAATTCTACTTGTATGCAAACAATTAACACTTTCAAATATAGAAACCAAACAAACAAAGATTGTGTACTTCATCACCTGAGAAACATTTTAAATTCTTCTATTTTTTCCCCCTTAAATTATGGCCATCAAACATATTTCCCAAGAAACCAACTATTTCCTACTTGTTTTCATACTTCCCAAACCAATGAAGCAAAGAAAAAGAGCCAAAATTCTAAGCAAAAGTCAATAGAAGAGATCAAACAACGTAAGAATGAAAAAATTATGAATACAAGAAAAGCATATGATGAGATCATTATCAATCCTACAAGAAAGAAATAAAAAGGACCCTTATTAAACCGGTGGGTTTCTTCAGTCAAAGCCTAAGGAATGAGATGATCTCAACCTCATATGAGTTTTTTTTGTTAGTTTAGTTAATGGTGAGATTTTTTTTTTCTTATTTATTAAGCTATGATTCTATAATGGCTTTTGTTAAGATTTGTGACAATATATAGACCTAATTGAATATAAATAAATAGCATATGTATATATGATTTAAATGATAAATAATTCAATAAAATGTTAAAATCATAGCATAAACTATTGACAGAATAGTTATGAAACTTTAATTTTATTTTACCAATCCAAAATTAGAGATGAAATTTAAAAAGTCAATGCAAAATCAAACTCAAAGATATGATTACTATCTTAATATGAAGATTGAGATATGATTAATGCATAATCTTAATTAGGGAATATTAGTCTAATATCATATATTGCAAAGATGATAATGTTAACATGTCACTGGCCATCCACAATCAATCAAAGAGTACAAAACCTAGGGGCCATCTTCCACTCAATCAAGAAAAGAGAAAGGAAAATGGAAAATACCCTCCGAAGTTGAAGTAATACAAGAAATGATTAAAACCATTGAGGCATTGGCAACAAAAAAGTCTACTTGAGATTTAGAATTTGCAAAAGAACTTATTGGTGAGTGCATGAAATTGAAAGCATATGGTTACTTTGGTAGTGAGATCAATAAGGCCTATGATTGGTTAATGGTCAACAATAGTAGAGCCATGGCTTTTTTTAGCAAAGTATGAAAAGCTAAGGAAATATTGGGTGGAGGACTTCTTTGGATCATTTCACATTTAGAAGAATTTTTTCAAATGCCCCTGATAAACGCCTAAATATATGTATTTTATATGTATAACTTTTGCACTATTCATGCATTCTTTGATGATTTGATGCCCTTTGTGTGGTTTAATCATTTCTATTTGTGTTACAGGCTTAGAAGAAGTCTATAAGGCCTATGATTGGTTAATGGTCAACAATAGTAGAGCCATGGCTTTTTTAGCAAAGTATGAAAAGCTAAGGAAATATTAGACGGAGAACTTCTTTGAATCATTTCACATTTGGAAGAATTTTTTCTAATGCCCACTGATAAAAGCCTAAATATATGTATTTTATATGTATAACTTTTACACTATTCATGCATTATGATTCGATGCCGTCTATGTGGTTTAATCATTTCTATTTGTGTTATAGGCTCAGAAGAAGCCTAGGTGAGTCCAAGAACGCATTCGGGAAGAAATATACACCAAAAACAACGTACTGTAACAAGCACTGTAGTACAACAGGATGAAGAATTTAAGAAGTCTTGGGTTTTATTGACGGGCAACCTGACGTCCGTAAAGATGCTCGTAAGTCGGCTAATGATTTTGTAGTATTGTAGCAGGTGCACTGTAGCATTTTAATGTAGCACTTTACAGAAATTTTGGCAATAATCACGAGGCTCTCATGGGCATCTTCACACTCGTGAACCAGACCATGAAACCATCCCAAAAGCACTTTAAAAGAAGGGTTAGGGCATTATTGAAGGGGTCTTTGGCTACCATTTCTCCACCATCATCTTCTAGGGCTTCAAGGGGCTGGAGAAGACGGATCTGAGAAGCAAGATCAAGGGAGAGAAGAAGGTTGTTATCAAGGAGATCATCGAGGAGATTACCGGCGTGGATCGATAAGCTTTCATCACCACCTTGTAGTCAACATTTCAAGGAAGTTTCTTTGGTTTTATTCATGTTTTATATGTATCTTGAGATTTCTTTGTTAAACTTTTAGGTTGTCCTTGGTTGCGTGACTATCGCCTTTGTACCAGACACACTTAACTTGGAAAAGATTCATGTATGAATACGCCGTGACCATCGGGTATTTCATACTCCTTCAACCATCAGGGATGAACCTAGATATTGTGTTTGGCTCTAATTAAAGATTTCCCTAACCGTAATGCAATCATAGGAGGATTTGGGGATAGCAATTCCGATCCAATACTTGTATGGGATTAGGGGTTAATCACTGTGACCATCGGGGTTGACCTACTTTAGGATGTCTCTTGGCCCAAAACCATCATTGCCTGTTAGTAATTCTAGCATCCTTTTGGCTTTAGTAGTCTCGAGAGGATCCTCACCTGGGGTCTCGTATTTTCATTATTATTTGCTTCCTTAATGTGCTTATGTGGTGTGCCTTAGTTCAACTTGTCTATAGTTATCTTTCTTGTTAGTTTTCTTATTTTGTTTTAAACCTACCTTTGTTAGATTAGACGGTGCCATTTAAAGGAAAGTAATAACAGCTCTTGGGACCATAGGGAATACGACCCTCTCATGCTTGCCCGAGAGGCATTATTTGACGATCTATGCACTTGCAGATCTCACCACCCACTTAGGTTGTTTTATTTATTATTATTATATTTTTTTATCATTTATGTATTGTGACATTGCTGTGTAACTACTATATCTTACAGTATTATTGTCTTTTGTTTTTTTTGTTTCAGACTATACGACATCCTAAAGAGTTAGCCATGAAACCAAGCATAATGGTACAAGTAATTTACTCTATTCTTGTCATTGTATATATATTTTTGTCATTAATTAGCTCATGATATTGAAAAATAAATTTCTCCATATGTGCAGGTCTTTTTTGAGTTTTGAAGTGTGGCCTATGAATGTAGCATGAAATTGTAAACTCTAGTATTTAGAGTTTCATTAAATTGACTATGAACCTTTTGAATGTACTTTTTATGCTTACTAAGTTTACAATCTTCTTGTGATTGTGCACTCTTGTGATTATGGATGGTTTTTAATATGAAACTTTGAATTTAATTTTGCTTATAATGTTGAATGATGATATATTTATTTATGATCCTTTGGTTGTTTGAAGTATCAGGTATAATTTGACATCCTCCTTATATAGATCATGCTAGAACCTTATGAACTTACAATTTGTTTTTCTTTTTCTTCAATATTAAATGTATAGGGAGTGTTTCATTGCTGGTTGAAGAGTATGGTTTGAGATTCCCTTTATATAGCTCATGTTTGGTTTATGAAGTTACAAAAATCTATTTTTTTTTTATATATTTTAAATGTGTATGTTGTGCTTTCTTATTGGTTAAATGGCAAGGTTTCCATTGTACTTAACAAGTTTCTTTATTTTTCCCCCTTTTTTTATTTTGATATTAGCTCTTAAATAATAAAAAAAGACAAGGAAAAGTTTTAAAAATAAGTAGCAATTAGTAAAAAAAAAAAAGCATTTTTTCCTTAATAGCTTTTCCATTAAAAAAAAGTTTTAATTAATAAATGACAATAAAAACTGTCCAACTTTTTTGTTTTTACTCTATTAGAATAAGTTATTTTCATAAAATTTTAAATATAATAATATATTAATTAACGATTAATAAATATATAGTGATTAGAATATTATAATAAATTGATATATAATAAAGTAGGGGGGTAACCTTATTATGAGTAACCATCCCCAAAATATATCAAACCAAACATGTGATTTCTAATTCCAGATTTATAAATCCTTTCAAACAAACATAAAATCTTATAATAAAGTATTTCCAGTTACATCTTACCAAACATTAGATTTGACTGCACTAAATTTTAAAAACCTAATACCTTCAATTACATTTTAATTAGAAATCCATTGCATCTAAAATTACATTCAATTAAACGTCACCTAAGAACCTCCCTGCAAGTGTAAGGTTCTAGTTTATGGAGTCATCAAATCTATGGGGCAAATCTGTAATTTTGAAAATTAGATAGGTAAGGATAGGAGTTAGAGAGTAATCCAAGGTCATTAGATAAGACTTCCTTAACTATACCCCCATAGGGTGCAACAAAGCACTAAAAGTCTTTTTGCCACATATACATGGGGACACACTCATTAACCCATCTTTCCTATTAAAAGAGAGTGGTTTCTCCATTTTGTATAATTGGAAAGATGCAAAATCTGAATAATGGTAAGTGGGACAAACTATTATTTTCTCACATGTTTTATTATTTTATATGAACCATATTTGGGAGTATAGTGTAGTGGCTACAAATTTCATTAATCCTTAGAGATTACATTAACCAAACATGCTCTAAATTCTTTTCTCCCTTGGTTGTCTTGCATAAAGCATATCCTTCATCCAACCAATACATGCATTTATGTAATCTATCATTTTTGTGAATTCTAAAAATATATAGAATGACAATACCCCCAACCATTAGTGGTTTCTTAATTCCACCAATTATCATTGACTGAGTTGTTATGGCTTGAGGTATAAAACTTTGCTTCCACAATTATTACTATGCAATTAATACAACATGCATTAATATCATGCTTAGCTAATTTATAATAATATACCTATGTAAGGTTACCCTTTCTATATGCTTCAAAATTTTGAGAGCTATGTATATATACACACATATATAAAAGATATACATATACTGTTAAAAATTAAGATGTTTTATATTTATATTGTAAAATTTAATTAATTATCTCTTTTTGTTGATTGAGAACATATGAGAGTCTTGTTTATTTATTACTAGTGTAGAGGCCTGCACTTGCGCTGAGGGTTTGTTCTTTCTATTTTTTTTTCTTTGAAAATGTTTTCTATTTGTTAATAGATTAAATATTTTTTAATAAACAAATTGTTTGATTTTAGTTTTTTTTTAACATTCAATTTGTTAATAATTTCTATTATATAGAGTACATAATAATAAGTTGGAATAAAAATATCAAAGCTACATACTAAGGATTTATTTTTATACGAATAAATTACAACATAATTTTATTTTCTATTATACTTGCATCTTGCTCTAAAGTCAACTTGATATCTTGAGTTTTGGTTACTACATTATCTTCATATGGTAGGAAAACTGAGTTGTGAGATCTTGTGAAGCTATTTATGCATGTCTTTTTCTCTAATTTAGTAATCTTGGATTCTCCATTTGGTTTATATTCTTCTTGAAGTTAGACAAAACTACATTCGAATCTACAAGCTGTTTTCTTTTTTTTTTTTTCTTTTTTTTTTTACGATCTTTAAATTTGTAATGTTCATGTCAGCATTGAGATTTTCTTGAGCTTTTTGGAGCATTGTATGTAGGTACTTTCCTTGTGTTTCAATTCTCATTTGTAATATCTTTTTAACTTGTAGAAGAATAGTGTATTAATCTTGGTTTGTGATAAGAATTTTGAGTGAAGATGTTATTTCAGATTCAATACAAATCATTATAATATAATAACTTATTACATAAAATAATTTAGTGTTAGATTCACTTGTAAATAATATTAACATTACATAATTTGTTTGCATTTTATTTTATATTTATTCATAAATCCGCAAGTATTACAAGTATATTAAATATTTGGAAATTTAAATACATATCATAGTTAATATAATTTTGTATATACCTCTTGTTGCACATTCATTTTCTTCTGTACTTCAATTTGATAGCTCAAAGCTTTATTGCATGCCAATTCATCTGCTTTCTTCTGTACTTCAATATGATAGCCTAAAGATTTAGTGATTGGGGTTTCTTTAGATATGAATTAAAACATGTGAAAATTCATGCATTATCCATCATTCTTATTTAAGAATTTAACATATGAATCATAATGCAATGAATGTTATTAGGAAGGAGATAGCTAAAGCGAAATATTTTGACATACAAGTTGGAAAAAAAAAAGTTATGAATATTAAAGTGGATGTTACCTTTCATTACATTCTTTTGAGATTTCAATACAGGTAGATGTTGAAAAAATTTACATTCTTCTTTCAGTTGGAGCTTTCTAGAGTTTAGAATTCTCATATGTTTCTTTCTATTTCTTATAGCTTCTGTCTTATTAACTCTAGGAATAAAAATAGTTTTTTTATTTTTTATTTTTTTTGAAAAAGAGGAGCCAGAAGGCTATTTATTGAAAATCAAAAGACTGGAATACCAAACTAAAACAAAGAGGACAAAGGCAAGAAAGAAAAAGAAAAAAACAAAGAATTACAAAGAGAAGCCACCATTTAGGAGGCTCTTCATTAGCCAGTGTGGCAGCTACCTTCCTTGTTGAAACAATGTAAGACTATGGAGACTAAGGCCATGAAAGGCTAATCTATGACTAGCTTCATTCCACTTATAGGGGATGACATGAATTTCTTGATTTCCTAGGTCTTGAAGAATATCATGAATATGATTTATCCACGGATCCACCCGCCAATGAAGACTAGAATCTTGAGAGTCGAGAGCAACTTGAAGATCTTTATTGGTAATGAAAATGTGCTGAAGACTTGAGAGATTGTTGAGAATGATTTGCAAGGCTAAGAGCAAAGCTTTAGCATCAATGTTAGCCCTTGACGTGTTAGTAATAGGACAGTAGCATGCCAACAAGATGAAGGAATTATAGTTTTAAATTATGAAGCCAGCTGCTCCATCAACAGAATTGTTTCTCCCAATTCCTGCAAGAAATAAGAAAGGGACATTAGTAGAAGTAAAGTTATTAAGGATCAAACACTTACCATGTTGGGGAAGATGAGCTGTGGAGAATTCTTTCACATGGGCGAAAACTTTGCAAGCAATCAGAGGAAAATTTGGCCCTTCGTTATGAAAGATCATATTACAATGAGTTTTCAAATAAACCAAACACTTGTTGAAATAATTGACTTCATAAAAAAAGAGGTGTTAGGTTGATATTCTGTTAGCCAAAGGCCAGAGGAGATGTCGAAAGGGAAAGAGCTAGTTTTTCTAATGATAGTGCCAATGTTGGACCATATGATTTGAGCCTTAGGACAAATATTAAAGATATGTTCAATGGTTTCTCTGTCAAGGCCACACATAGGACACAATGCTTGGGGGCCCAAATTCAAAGAGTATAAGTATTCAAGGGTCTTGATTTTGCCCTTGAGCATGAGCCAGACAAAATGTTTTGCTCTGGAAGTAACATTAAGCCCCCAAAGATGATTCCAACCATCCCAAGAATGCTCATTTGCAGCTTTGAAGTTCAAGTAGGAATAAACTTGATTCATTTGCTTTATTGGAACGCATATGCATGTCACGTGATCCCATATTAACGGCATTACCTTGACCCCTTGCTCATCCCTGCCAACGGGAGAAGAGCATTCATGGTCTAAAATCAGTGGTGATCGGATCAGTCCAAGGGTTGAAGATGTAATCTTTTCCTAGTAATGGTTTAGGTACGATGGAATCCTTCTCTGCCTCCATGCTTTTGTGCTTGGGGCTTGCATCATCCTCTCCTCTGATCCTAGTTGGACATTTTTGTCAGAACTAAGAACAACAAGGGGTTCATGTCGGACCATGGCCCCCCATTCCACAAACGTAACAGAAAGTTGGGAGTTTTTCATATAAAATAACAACAAAGACCCTGTGATCATCATCTTCGATCCAAATCCCTTAATTAAGAGGGAGGTTGAGATCAATTTCAATACATATCCTGGTAAATTTAGATTGAGACAATGAGGTGGTATATTCATCCACCTTGAGAAGGCGACCAAAATGAGAAGCAATTAACTCCAAAGAATCCCCATCCCAGAATTCCACTGGAAGATTATGAAGTTGTATCCAGATTGCAGAAGTGGTAAGTTTGGAGAAAGCCAGTTCAAAGAAGGGCTGATAAGGAGAGAGTTGAAGGATAGATCCATTAACAGACCAAGGTCCTTGAAAGAGAAGGCTCTGCATAGAATCATGAGTGGGCAATAGATAAGTAGGTAACCATTGGGAAGATCCGAGATTTGAATGTTTCCAAACTCATTCCATTTGGTCAAGAGGATCATTTTTAGCTGATTAAAAGGAGGCAATTTACCAAACAACTTACTATACAGAGAGTTTTGGAATCTCATTCGAGCCTTGGTCATAGAATCGTTGTCTATTCGGATGAAATCAGTGTTGTTTTCCTTGAGCATCGAGAGAACCTGACCGTTGAGCAATGGAGAGACTTTTGGATGATGACACTCATCAGCGGCTATATCCGCCCAGGAAGGAAGAGATGGGGCTGTTGGCTCCCCGCTTGCCATGGCAAAGAGGGAAGGAGGAGGGGGAGCAGACTCCTTCTATATGGAATTTTACTGTTGCAAACCAAAAAATAGGCTTTTTGTTACGACGAGTCTTAGACATTGGAAAGTATCATGCAAGTTCTTTACAAATTGAACCACTGCAAATTGAAGTGCATATATATCATAAATCAAGTGGTGAAAACAAATATTAGCTAAGAAGAGAATAATTTAATAATTACAAGCAAATCAAGAGCTAGGCCTTTATTGGTTTGTGATGTGTACGAATAACATACAAATGATAGAATATCACAAAATCCCTTGATTTTTGCATATCCATACAAAATCATTGCTTTTTAAAAATTGGAGTTTTTAGTCCAACACTGGGTTAACAGGGTTGACTTACATGGGAATTGACAATAATACCCCTTTATCAAAGTTTAAAAATAATCAAATTTTAAAAAATTTTAACAGTTAATAACCGTTAAATCACTTCATCGCCCAAGGGAGTTCGTGGGGAACCATTCCCTTTCCATATTAGTTCATTCTTCTTGGCCGAAAAAGGACTTCATGCCAGAGTTGTTACTCTTGTGAGAAGATATAGAGAGGAATGGAGTGGAGGAAGTCGATGCTTTTTTATCGTTCACTTTTTTGTAGCTTGGTTTCGAGGGACCCAAGAGGAGAAAGCAAAAGAAGGGGCCGAAGCAAAGAAAAGCTAGGGAGAAGCAATATACAGGTGAGACAACAACACGAGACCCCCAAGCTCGATAGGTATGATTCGTATGAATGCCCGATGACATCCTAGGCCAACACCCACTTTTCCTAAAGCTTATGCAATTTGAGAAAAAATGATGTCATTGTGCCCTAATTCCACTAGAAAACATATGTTACTAGTTTTCTTTTTATTTTCATGTAATTTATGTTCAAATTCTACAAGAATAAGTCAAAATGGCAATCATAATAAACCCACACCATAGAGGATGGCTTGTGATCTGCCTTGTGATTTCGGCTTCATGATGTGGGAAACTAAGGCACGGGTAGAGCAAGGACGGTGGCCGACAAAACTTGGTTATGATCCCAATAATTAGAATGGACCAATATATATATATATATATATATATATATATATATATATATATATATATATATATATTGTGTTTCTTTGGTCTTTCTGTGATAATGTGTTTCTTAACTATTATATAAATTAAGATTTTATATATATATAAATCTTGAATCATTTTAATTCCAATCATTGAGTTTTACCGAATGAATTCCAATATGAAATCACTTAGAACAGGAGACTTCTGATAAAATTCCTTATGGACATTCACTATTTTTTTTATATGTAAATTTTTAGATTTTTATAATTATAACTCCTTTCATCATTAGGCTTACAAGCCTTCAAACAAAACCAAACACGATGTTCCTTTCAATGTAATACATCATATAAACATAAAAAAATAAATAATTAAAAAAAAAACCAATTGCCATTGAGCAAATGGTGATTGGAGAAGGCTTGAGAATATATATATATATAAATAGGAATGAAGGTAATTTTTCAAAATTTGTTTCACACCATTAGTGTTCTTGAAGATACTATTCATAAAAAGGTGTCAAGATAGCTTTGAATAATTTTCTATTATTATATAGTTAATTTTGGTTAAGTTTAACAATAATTCATGAATTTTTAGAAGTAAAACAAATTATTTAAAATCATATATATATATATATATATATATATACACAAATTATTTAAAAAAAAAGGCCGCAGTAAAACAAATACAAAAAGAGAACTTCATTTAAACAAAAAGAATACAATGGAAAACAAGGGTCCACTAGAAGTGGAAACTGATTAAAAAACACAAAAGGAACCTATGAACACGTAGCCACCCTTAGCGGGCATAAATAGATGATAAGGGCAATTTAGTTTACAAAATTTTATATTACCGTTTGGAATAGGACTACCAGAAATTTGATTCCTTAGTTGTATTGATAGAAATATATCAAATTTTTATTTGGTCGGTAAGACAGTAGTGTTGTTGAAATGTAACATTACTATGTTTAGTTATGCGAAAAGATTACATTACTAATTATTATTTTAACAAAATACCTGTTTAATAGGTGTCAAATAGATTAAAGTTTATAATATTTACTAATGCAAACATGGGAGTTATAATATTTGTTATTATTAAAAAATAAATTTTAGTATTAAAATATATAATTTTTATTAATATATAAGTTTTATATTATTAATTTTTTTTAAAATAATAATTAAAATCAAATTAATTATTTTAAATAAAATATAAAATTTCCTCCAATTTAATTATTAAATATTTAGAAAAAAAAATTATCTCCAACAAAAAATTTGATTTTTTTTTTAATTTCTAATAATTGGTATTTTGGAAATTTTTATTGAGCTTGAGAGGTATAATAAGGGAAAAAAATCACATTTCACTCAAAATGTGAGATTACTACCTCTTCAAATGACAGTCCCATTCTCAATAATGCTGACAAAGTTATCGCATTCTAAAAATATAAAATTCCCACTCTAGACAAAAAGGTGATGTAAAATTATCTAGTTCACATTCCAAGAGTAATCTGATATGTCATGTATAGAAGATTCACTAGGATCATACTTATGAAAACATTAAGGTTGTGTTTGATTGTCTGTTTTTTTCCCTGGAAAAATTTGCCACGGGTCATTTTTCAGCTAAATAGGCTGTTTGTTTGCAAAAAATTTTCCGTGCCACAAACCCTATCACATGACCCTATTTTCCCTCAAATCAATGGATAATTTTTCCTACCTACACCCTGGGAAAAGTTTCCCAGGAAAAACGTAAGGGCCTATTTGAAAAAATAACGCGCGAGGGAAATATATTTTTCTCCTATGCCTACCCCAAATCCCAAACTCGTTTGGAAACCCTAGAACCCCACCATCCCTTGCTCTTGGCTCTCAATCCCGATCTACTCTCTTTTCTCTCGATCACTCCCACTTCTATGGTTTGCAAGTATTCGTTAATCGCAACCCTTGTTATCCTAGTTTCATTGGATGCTTTTGATTCTTCATTGATTAACAAGATTGGCATGTACTGTGCATCATGAAACCTGAAGCATTTGTGGAACACTCTCAACTAATTGCATTAACTTTTGATCTGGTTTTTAGATCAAGCTACATCCAAAATTAGTACTTCTTGTGAATGAAAAAGATTGAGCTTGACCTTCAAATCTATCACAATCATGTCACTAGTTTCCTCATTGCCAGCACCACTCTTCAGAAGTTCCTATCATATCTTCTTTAACTTTTCATGTCTTCTTCACTGTCTCTTGAGTGACATACCTTCAATATAGATAATAGTGGCCTTTCATCTCCACCATATTTCACTGCATTCATGATGGAAAGAGATACAAAATCAATCTCCATCAGAAACTCCCTCACCAGCTTTTGCTTGCAATTAATCATCTAATTGTTTGTTATTATTTTTTTCGAAATAAGTCAAATGCTTGGTTGGTTTCCATTTATAGTAGTTTCTAGTCTGACATTGTGGGATTATCTATAGAATCTTGTGATTGAATTCCATAATCTCAGAGTCCAGTGTTTTGATTGATTATTTTACTGTGTTTGCCATTCTCTACTAGAAAAAATGATGTACAACCAGGCACAAAATTGATCTTTCTATTGAATTTAATTTTCTAGTAACTAATGTTGTTTGCCATACTCATAATTTGAGCAATTGTAGAAGTATAACTCTTGAGGAAATTAATAATATTATATGCATTATCTAAAAGCTTTTATAATGAGTGTCATTCTACTGTTTGTTGGTGTAATTTCTGAAAATTTTACTGGATTTACATTTCACTTATCATTCATTACTTGTTTCAATTGATTTTTAAATTATGAAATGAAATGAGTAGCTTAGTTCCAATTAAGAAAATATTCACATAGTTTTCTTATTTTTGTCCCTTCCAAATTATATGAATAAGGCCATGTTATGATTGCCCAATTGGTGTAAAATATGAGACTATGTTAATCAAATCAAGGCATGATCAAGTCAAACTCAATATGAAATTGTTATTGTTATGTTAATTAATATACAGACTCTGTTCTAAGTCAAATTAGAAGCCCAAACTACAAAGAACCAAGACTCATTTAAATCTACGATTAAACTATTAACATAATAATAATAATAATAATAATAATAATAATAATAATAATAATAATTAAATGTTGATCAACATGTAATAATAATAAAAATAAAAATTTTGAAGAGTATGTATTAATTTAGATGTTGTGGAAGGTTGGCATGTGATTAATAGGGTGAATGATCACATGATCCTAGTTTCTTTACTAACAAGATTATGCCATTGAGATGATTTGATTGCGGCAAAGAGCGTGGTATATATGTACTGTGCATATGTGTGTGTGTGTGTAAAATCTGAATGGCAAAATTAAATATGCTTTCAATTACCTATGCTTTCCTAGTTCCTTTTCAATTCTTTTGATTTTCTTATTGTTCTTTTGGATTTCACCGATTTACTTAATATAAATTTTAGTTGACTGCGAGATTGATCATGCGGTGTGTTGGTTGACGTCTTCGGCTTCAAGCTCCCTCCAATTCTTCTGGGAACCCTCAGGTTCCAATCGTTGATTTCTTTTCTTTCTTTTCTTTTTTTTTTTAGCTTAAATTAGCTTCGAATTTTCATCAATTTCTTTGATCTTGTTCAATCTGATTAGCTGACAGTGAATCTTTGCTTAATTTGAAGATTAGGGTTTCTGTTTGTTAATTTTGTTTGGGTTTTTTCATTATTTTTTTAACTTTTTAATTGTCAATATAATTAATTAATGTCAGTGGATTAACTTCACTTAACTAACGTATATGCCTTGTACCATGAAAACTACTGACTTTTCTTCATCAAACCGAGACTTTTTTACCAGTTAAAACAGATAGTAACATGTTTTTTAGATCATCATTCATAACAAAAAAATAGAATTGTTCATTCTAGTGAGTAGTTTCAAGTTAACACTAGTGTTTTAACCATTAAAGCCAATGATCAAACTGCAAAGCTAATGCAGTTCCCTATTGGTAACCATATAATTTGTGATCATGCCATAGATTTAGGGTACCAAATTATTTAATTGAGACAATATTTATTTATTTATTTTTTAACAGTTTCCATAGGTTAATGAATGGCGAGAGCACCAATTAAAAATCAAATTTGGGTAACATTTTGGATGATGGTCATGCAAGCCTCATTGATCTATAATTATATGAGGCAAGACTATCATAATAGAATTATCCACAAAGCTCCTCATAGGAAATGGAGAGCTGAGAGAGAAAGAGAGAGTTAGCATTGAACCGAATGTTCAACACCAGTGATAGGATTTGCCGCGAGCTACTCAGGATGAAAATGGGTGCATTCCACAGTTTGTGCAATTGCTTACGTGCTTATGGGTTAACTCGTAGCCGATTTGTGAGTGTTGAAGAGCAAGTAGCTATTTTTGTGCACACAGTTGGCTATGACCATCGCAACAGAGTTGGAAGTTTTACATTTTTTAGGTCTGGCCAAACTGTTAGCTATTATTTCCATAGAGCGTTAAATGCATGTCTTAACCTCTATAGAGATATTGTCAAAAATGCTGATGCTCAAAACTCCCCCAATGATAAGGAGAATGTTCAAGATTGGTTCCATTACTTTCAGGTTATATGTTTATACCTATAAGATTGTTTCTATTTCTGTTAGGTTAGATATTTATCAGTAAAATAAATTGTATCTTTAATAGGATGATGTGGGTGCTATAGACGGTACTCACATTGCTGCTAACGTCCCTGTGGAGGAACAACCTAGGTATCGGAATAGGAAACAAGTTATTTCTCAAAATGTTTTGGTGGCATGCACTTTTGATATGAGGTTTACCTATGTGCTTGCTAGTTGGGAAGAATCAGCACATGATGGTCGTTTGCTGAGGAGTGCAGTCTCACAGCAAGGAGCTAGGTTGATAGTTCCTCTCGGTATGTTATACATCCCTCAAATAATAATAACATGAACCTTATATGACCATTTTGCTAAAGTCGTCCTTATAATAATAATAGGTAAATACTATCTTGGCGACGCTAGGTTCCCCTTGGTCCCTGGTTTTCTTACACCCTATCAGCGTACGCGGTATCATCGTAGAGACATTCAGGGTCTACTTCCTGAAAATCACAAAGAGCTATTCAACTTTCGACACTCATCTCTTCATAATGTTGTTGAGAGGACTATCGGCTTGTTGAAAAAGTGGTTTGCCTATCTTAGGCATCAACTTTTCCATGACATAGATACACAATCAAAGATCTTCCTTGCATGTTGTGCATTGTACACCTTCTTACATACTAATGATGCATATGATCTTTGTAGCGATGATGATGTTAGCGACAATGAAATAAACCCCCCGCATGTTGATGTACCTGAAGACACACATGTTAATGCAAATCTCAGAATCACATCTGAAATAGCATGGACCAACCAAAGAGATTCACTGTCTAATATTATATGGGCTAATTTCGACACTAGCAGCTACAACACGACCTATTAAGATTAATTAATATGCTATGTTATGTTATAAATTTCGACATCTTTTTTTATGTTACGTTATGACATAACTTTATGTTATATATTTATGCACTTTTAATTGCATATTTCAGTTACTTATGTTATGTTTTGTCATAACTTTATATTACACTTATGTACTTTTAATATTACATATTTCAGTAATATATGTGCAATGTTATGTTACTAATTTTTTAAATGAAACATAAAATGGAAAGTCGACGATTTGGCAATCAAGGCTCATTTACTATTTCTAGACCTGCTACAGTCTGAAGCTCCTCTGCACATGATGTTGAGGAAATCACTCCAGCCTTTCACAAGGAGAAACAAAAAGAAGCAAGTTTGTTGGTCAGACGATATGGATCAAGCACTAATAGATACTCTTTTGTAGGTGGTGCTTGCGGGGCCAAGAAGAATAGAAAATGGATTTAAGGCTGATGAGTGTACAAAAATTGTCAATAAAGTACTTGAACGTTGCCAAGTGGTTGTAGGAGTTGCAGTTGCTCATGTCAGGGCTAGGTTGAAGACTCTCAAAACTGATTACAAGGAGATCACAAAGTTGTTCAAGACAAGTGGGTTTGGGTTGGATGAAAACAGACGAGTCACAATGGATCCTCTTGTTTGGGAGAAGAACCTTAGAGTAAAATCTCGTTTCTTCACATTTATCCTCCCACATTAGAGTTTGATTTAGTGATATTTATTTGGTATTTTATCCATGGAATTAATAACATTTTATTTTATTTTTGTTTCTCATGGCTTTTTAGGATAATCCAGATGTGAAAATTTTGAAGGGAAAATTATGTCCTTGCTATTATGACTTAGCTACAATTTTCGACAATGACAACGCAACGGGAGATCAGGTTGTCACGGGCAGTGATTTTATACAAATGAATGAAGATGAAGTCAACAACCGGGTGGGAGTTGGTTTAGGGGATGAAGATGAGATGGAGAAAGCACACCCAAGTCACTCAAGCACAGCTAATGCACCTAATGAAGTAGCAGAAAAGAGAGGTCTGAGAGCTAAACATACACGTCAAAAACCTATGGATGATGCCGCCTCGGCGCTCACAATTATTGCTTAATCCTCACAAAAAATGGCCAATGCGTTCGAGAAGCAAGCAAGTCAAAGTCACATCAATGTGCAAGTCATCCTAGAGAAAGTCCGAGAATTGGGCCTTGCGGATGATGATGTTATGGGTCTCGTGCAAATATTTGTGCATGATGAAAAAGAGGCTCGTTTCTTCTTTGAGATTAATGATAAAGCGTTTTTGCATGCTTGGGTTAATCACAAGCTCGGCAAGTGATCTTTATCATGGATTGTGTTTTGATTAAACGGAAGAAATATGTTTACTTTACTATGAATGGTTTGGTTGTATTTGAAGTAATAGACATATTTGTAAAGATGATTTTGAAGTTTGTGGTTTACTAAATCAACGTTTTTAGGTATATATTACGTTGTTTGAAAGGTATAGTATGATGGGTTTTTAAAGTAGGAATAATTTTTGTTTGACTAATCACAAAATATATAAAAATGATTGATTGGGATTAAAGAGAAATTTAGGTAGCCAAAAATACAAGGCTTAGCCCTTATATTTTTAAATTTTAGCCTATTTTAACATAAAATATATAATTGATTCTCCATAAAAAAATAAAAAATAAACAAGTGTAGAGTCGTAACAATGGTTCAAAGCTTCATTAGGAACCTGAATAAAAAAATAAAAATAAATCTTTTTTTTTGTGAGTATGATAATCTCGCTAAAATTAATATATATACTACATCGTAAATATCTTTATATTTTCAAAAAATAATTAAAATTGTTTTAACAGATGTTATAAAAATAATTATAAAATGTTTTTTTAAATATGTTTTGATAATGTTTAATAATTTTTAATAATTAAAAAAATTCATGGAAAATGTGACTTTTTCCAGGGAAAATTAATGCAATCAAACAACAAATGAGGTTTTTTCCATGGAAAATGTTACATATCCGTGGAAAATAAGAGCAATCAAACAACAAAATCAAAATTTTCCAAAATTTTTTTTTTGATTTTCTAGCTAGAAAATAATGCCAATCAAACGACTATTTTCTCATTTTCCATGGAAAAATTTTCTTTTCCACCCATTTTCCATGTTGCCAATCAAAAACAGCCTAAGAAATCAGGGCTTTTTTCACTATACCATTGTACCAATCAGGCTCTCAAGTTTGGTCATTTCTCATTGAAAGTTGCATAAGCCCATAAGAAAGACATGTGATTAATTTTAATAATTATAAAAAAAACAAGAACAATTTGAAATAAATTACATTTATTTCATTTCAGCCAAATATTTCAAATAATATCCCTAACAACTAGGCCCAAATGTCTCTGAACGAGGATTCAAGGTGCAAACTCCAAGAAGGTCACTCAGGAAAATTTATCTCATAAGATTCAAAATTACCATTAGGGGTTGTATATCATTTTCGCACAAAGCAAGAAAGGAAAAAAAAATAATTAGCAGATTCGATATTTCATTTTAAAAAAATAAAATAATCATGAACACATCTAGGTTTCTTTTAATATTGTATTTTTTTTTAAATTATATACCAAAATGCTTATTTTTTACATTAATTACGAAAATGCGCAAAAAATAACATGCATGGTACCTGCATGGTATGTTTATGCACATGGTTTCTTCCAAAATTTTCTTTTTAATTTTATAATAGTTTTCATATGATATTTTACATTTACAACCTTATAAATTTTTTTAATTAATTTTTTTTTCAAATTCTATTTAAATTTTGCAATGGTTTTTTATATAATATTTTACATAGTAGTCCTTATAATTTTTAAAATTAAAATTTTTTTCTCACAAACCTATTTAAATTTTTCTATGGTTTTTTTTATATAATAATTTATGTTTAAGTCCTTATAAACTTTTTTAATTTAAATTCTTTCTAACACATCCTATTAAATTTGTCAATGGGTTCTTTCTCACAAACCTACAATCATCAGAAATTTAAATGGACAGTCAAATCTGTAACCACCAATAATAATGACAGTCAAACATGATAATTGTCAGGATTTATGATGGTCAAACTTGCAACTGTTAGAAATTATTATGGTTAAATCTGCAACCACCAATAATAAAGCCAGTCAAACTTGACAATTATCAGGATTTATGACAATCAAATATGCAACAATAAGAAATTATTATGGTAAAATCTGCAACCACCAATAATAAGGACAATCAAACCTGACATTTGTTAGGATTTATAACGGTCAAACCTGCGACCGTCAGAAATTATTATGGTCAAATCTGCAACCACCAATAATAAGAATGGTCAAACCTGACAACTGTAAGGATTTATGACAGTCAAACCTACAACCGTCAGAAATTATTATGGTTAAATCTATAACCACCAATAATAAGGACAGTCAAACCTCCAACCATTAGAAATTATTATGGTCAAATCTGTAACTACCAATAGTAAGGACAGTCAAACCTGATAATTGTTATGATTTATGACGGTCAAATTTGAATACATGAAACCATTATCTATATAAACCTTATTGTAATATTTTGATTCTTACCCTATTTGGTCTCTTTACGTTACTTCTTCTACAACTCTTGCTTTTCATTAAAAAAATGACGAAAAGATTACTTGTTCTAGTTTACTACAACGGTTCCATCACTCAAAGTAAAGATAGCGTTGCATATTTCTCCGACAAGCAATCTTGTTTTTATGTGGATAATGATATCTCTTTAGAAGTTTTAAAGAGAATAATTGAAGAGAACTCCGAAGAAGAAGACGGTGAAAGAGTTATACACATCAAATATAGATTACCTATTTCTGCAAGCCACGGCAACATTTCCTATCATTATTTAAGCTGCGCAACGATAGTGTCGTCCGAATGATGTTCGATTACCATAATAGATTTCCCAATATTCAAGTTCTTAAACTATGTGCCGAGCTAGGTGTTGCTGCTGGTTCCTCCAAACAACAAATCAACATAGATGTTCCACCATGAAGTATGGGGGTTATTAACCCACACCAACCACCAACTGCACCAACATACTACTCAGCCAGTGTTCCACCACATACACAATCAAGTTACTAACATTAAGATATCAACGTGACTTTTTTCTCATGATTCTCATGCAAATGAAGTTGGTGAATACAAGGACCCCATTGGGGATGAGGATGATACTAACAATTACACAGAGAATAGTGAACCAAGCAAGGAAGATCCTCATTTAGAAGATGTTCCTAGCCAAGATGCAGAATTTTCAATGCCACCATTTGTGCCACCAGCACATATGAGGGCATTGGATTTGGAAGCGATGCATGCACTAGAATTTCTAAAGCATCCTTTCTTATACAATCAGACATTTAGAGGGCCAATGATAGATGAAGAATTAAATATAGGCATGCAATTTCAAACTCAAGATGACGCCATCACAGTGATTAAGCATTACTGCTTGCTAAAGTCAATGGAGTACAAAGTCATCAAGTCTGATCCTACTTGGTATTGAGGCAAATGCAGATCATATGGCGACGGATACAACTGGAGGGTTCACGCATCATTTAGCAAAAAAACATATTTGGTAGATTACAAAGTATAATGGTCCTCATACATACTCATCGGCGATAATTTCCCAAGATCATTCAAAGCTGAATTCTAACATGATTTCTTAGGATATATAGTCTTTGGTCAAGGAGAAGCCTAGCATCAATGTGTCTATCTTGATAGCAGAGATTAGAAATTGGTATGTCTATACTCCGACGTATAGAAAAGTATGGATTGCCAAGCAAAAAAGTAGTTGAGGCAGTATTTGGTAATTGGGAGGAGTCATACAATGAATTACCAAAAATGGTAATCAGCACTGCATCAATTTGTCCCTGTAACAGTAATCAATCTCTAGACACAACCTGCATATAACGGAAGTTATCTGGTATATAATAGTTGTGTCTTTCATAGACTTTTTTGGAGTTTTCTTTCATGTGTGGAGGCTTTCAAATGTTGTAAATTGGTGGTGCGGATAGCTGGTACACACCTTTATGGAAAATATAAAGGAATTATATTGATGGCAGTCGCTTAGGATGGAAACAAAAACATCCTTCCAATCGCATTTGTGATCGTGGAAGGAAAGACATTAGATGCATGGCATTTTTTCTTAGATCATTTGCGTACTTATGTGACACCACAAGAAGGAATCTGTTTTATTTCAGATCGCCATGAAGCTATCAAGGGAGTATTTCGAGTAATTGAGCGAGAATGAATCCTCCACATGCTTACCATGTTTATTACATTAGGCACATCTCCGCGAACTTCATGAGTTATTTCAAAAATAAAGAAATGCAATGAATAGTTGTTTATGTTGGTAAATTATGAAAATGACTTGTTTATGTGTTTCAAATAACTAATGTTATAGTTTTTTTTATTTTTGGCTAACTTGCTTTCTTTATGTGATTAACATAGGCTACTTGAGAACAACTTGTTATTTTAACTACTGGTATGGTTTGGTTCGAGAATATGATGTGGAGGCAAAAAGATGGTTGGATAATATACCACAGGAGAAATGGACTTAAGAAGAAGGTCGAAGTTATGGGCACATGACACCAACCTTGCTGAATGTATTAATTCAGTATTGAATGGGACAAGAAATCTTTCTATAACAGCTTTGGTTAAATCAACATATTTCCGATTGGCTGAGTTGGTTGTGAGGAAAGGTAAATAAGCACAAGTTCATATTATATCAGGACAAACATTCTTAGAAGTACCATTGAAGATAATTTAAGAAAATCAATAATCGACGGGTAATATTTATGTTTGCCAATTTGACCGTAAAGAGAATTCCTTCATGATAGAAGAACTATCTCCACCACAGCATGACAGATGGTGCAATTGTGATGAGTTTCAAATACTTCATTTTCCTTGCCGCCATGTTATTGCAACATATGCTTCTATCCATCTACATTGGTAGGAATACGTGGATAATGTTTACAGGCTTGAAACTATTTTTAATGTATACCGTAAAGTGTTTAAAATAGTGTTACGCCCCATTCCGCGGGGCCCACACATGACATACCGCCACGACAATCCAAGGGAGATCCAACACTGCCTCAACATTAGGTAGCCGTAAGGCTGACTTGTTCCCTGTATAAACCACTATAACAACAAGAAATACTTTAACAATACAACATGCACAAATATTACTATACACACACCCATCTATTTAATACAAGGTATAACACATAGATAATTATAATAAGAAATTCATACTGACAACGATAACAATGACTCCAAATAAAGGGTATACTCCTCATACAAAACCTGGATCAGACTGGCATACAAGGTGTCTTAGATAAGAGAAGACATAATAGGGTTCAACAACATATAGTGGATCCCTGATAATACATGCCAAGAAAAAAAGTAACATAAACAACTCAAAATGGGAAGACAAAGATAACTCTTACCAAGCACTTCACGCGCTTCACCCCTACATTGTGCTATCACCTGGGAGGAAGAAAGAGGGATGAGTAACTAGGTTACTCAGTGAGGGTTAAACATAGGACTATAGCTCAAACATGATCAAATAAAAAATAAAACATCGTAAAAATGTTTCAATTCTTAACAAGAATGAAGATACTTTGAATAACAATTATCACATAAGAATATAAACTTTCTCAATGAAATGCAAATAGAATTCCTTTGAAATCATCAAGAAAATACATACCATTCTGAATCTAATATTTGCACAATTCTTTTTGATAGTTTCAAATATCAAGATGCTTAGAAATAATTAACTCATCAATCACAAATCATCAATAATATCCAGAATGGCCTCGAAAACTCTCCGTCGCTAACCATGGCCTTGGTTAGGTTTGGATCTACCAAGATGCGGGTATCTTGGCATTGGCCTCTGGGAAGTTCGTGTGATGACTCCGAATAACCCAACTATATCCTAGTCAGGGATCCATGCTCCCACCTGACATGGCATAACCGGTTTGACAGTATTCCACGCCACCTCTAAATAGGTCGGCCAGTGGAAACTATCCACTTCTTACTGCAGTAAGTACTAGAGCTCGGCTCCCTATGTCACCATCAAAGCATTTAAACAATAACCCAGCCCGTAGGCTCAATGTATACATCATCATGATAGCATAACTCTCAATAAGAGATTATAAGTGTTTACAATGACAATTCTCCCTCCAAGAGTGATTGATTTGATCATAACATTAGATATGAAATCATTTCTCATCAAAAGTATCATACAAAGGTGCCTTTTGAAAATATACTTCAACATTGCATTAACACAATGAAATTCATCTTGATTTCACATGCCTATTTAGTCATCATAATGAGAACATCAAATCTCTTGAAAATACATAGTTTGAACATATATTTCAAACATAGAGTTCCAAACCATAAACAATACATATACTTTGCAAATATTCATGAAATGAGCCAATTCATAAATCACCATGATTCTAAACTTCCTTTAAAGCTTTTTAAAAAGGTTTAGCAATAAAGAGTCTATCATTCAAAAACAAGCAACTCAAATGTTAAACCATCATGCATGAATCATAGTCTAAACTTTAGTAATTTCCCACTCACAAACTTGGCGAGCGAAACACCTTGGTGTTACTTCTCCACCGGTTCTTTGCCCTTACTTGAAGCCTCACCTCCTAGAAGCATTTAAACAACCAAAACAAGCAACCATACATCATCAAACACTTGATTAACTAAGATGAAGAAAAAATACTCAAAATGGAGAATGGTTGCTTCTAGGGTTTGCTAAACACCATGACAAGAAGTTCTAGCAAGAAAAGACCTCTCACAACTCTTATAATCAACAAGGGAAGCAAGAAAGACCTAACTTTGGTTGGTGCTACAGTAATTCCGGGATCAAGGTGATGAGGGTTCAAGGATTTCATTAAATCAAAGCTATACAACTCAATACAATTAATCCTCACAAGATTTACCGTCAAAGAGAAAGAAAAAGAGACATGAATCAATCTCTCATAAGGGTTCACAACCAACCCTAACCATCTCCATCAAAGAACAAAGAAGAAGCAAGAAAAGGATGGAAGCTTACCTTGATCCAAGGGATGGGCAACTTGATGATCCAAGATTCAAGCTAAAAAATCTCGTCTAAATCAGCCTTAAAACCTCATGGAATGATGGAGGAAGAGAGGAGAAGGAAATAGGAGGATTTGGGAGAAGAAAAATGAAGGAAACAAGCTAAAATGAAGTTTTTATAGCCAATATATGACGGTGTGCAGCTCATGTGCGGCTGCGCAGTGCCGGCACACCCTAGGCAGAAGGGTGTGCGGGCTGGTGTGTAGCCCGCACACCAGGCCGCACACCCCTCTGCCTAGGGTGTGCGGCCACCTATGCGGCCCGCACAAGAGGCCACACAACTCCTAGGAGGGGCTGTGCAGCCTGTGCACAGCCCACACACACACCAAAAACTTCTCTGAAACACCCTTAAACACCCCCCAAATGACTCCAAAAACTCGGCAAGAAGCCTCAAACAAAAGACAATGAGAAAACAATCAAAACGACTAAGACAACCGAACAACAAACAAAGGCAAAGAAGATCGAAACACCACACTCTACCCCCCTTGTAGAAATTTCGGCCTCGAAATTTCACATACCTCTTGTTCCAAAAAAATGAGGGTACTTTCTCTTCATCACTTCCTCTGGCTCCAAGTTACCTCTTCTACCACATCATTCCTCCAAAGCACTTTTACCATAAGAATGACCTTTCGTCGAAGTATTTTCTCTTGGCGATCAAGAATCATCACTAGTTGCACTTCAAACTTAAAATCTTCTCTTGACTCCACTGGTGGTGCTTCAAGATAATGAGAAGGGTCGGGGATATACTTCTTCAACATGGACACATGGAACACGTTATGAATCTTCTCCAACTCAGGCAGTAACTCCAATCGATATGCCACCGATCCAATCCTCTCTAGGATAAAAAAAATGGACCTATATATCGGGGATTCAACTTTCCCCTATCTCAAAACCGTATTACCCCCTTCCATGGAGAGATTTTCAAGAACACTCTATCCCCAACCTTAAACTCCAAGAGTCTTCTACGGTTGTCAGCATAGCTCTTTTGACAGTCTTGGGCTGCTTTCAATCTATCTTTAATCTCTTTCACTTTCTCAATAGTCTGATCTATCAATTCCACACTCTGAAGCTTCCTTTCTCCCACTTCATCCCAACAAAGAGGAGTTCTACACTTCCTTCCATAAAAAGCTTTATATGGAGCTATACCGATTCTTGCTTGGAAACTGTTATTGTAGGTGAATTCCATCAAGGCTAGGTGTTGATCTCAACTCCCTTGAAAATCTATAACACAAGCTCTCAACATGTCTTCAAGGATCTGAATGGTCCTTTTGGACTGACCATCTGTTTGAGGGTGGTAAGCAGTGCTAAATTTCAAAGTTGCACCTAGAGCTTCTTGAAATCTTGGCCAAAAACGAGAAATGAATCTGGGGTCTTGATTATAAACTATAGAGACTGGCACTCCATACAACTTGACTATCTCCTCAATGTACAACTTTACCAATTTCTCCAAAGAATACTTAGTATGCACTGCTAGGAAATGTCCTGACTTAGTTAGTCTATCCACTATCACCCACTCTGCATCAAAACCACGAGGTGTTCGGGGTAAACCCACCATTAAATCCATGGTTATATGGTCCCACTTCCATTCTGGGATTGGAAGAGGTTGCAATAGTCTTGAAGGCCTTTGGTGCTCTGCCTTGACTTGTTAACATACCAAACAATTAGCCATAAACTCCGCTATCTCTCTCTTCATCCCTGACCACCAATAATTCTCCTTGATTGTTCTATACATCTTGGTACTTCCAGGATGAACTGCATAAGCTGAAGAATGAGCTTCTTCCAAGATAGCTTTCCTGAGCTCTGAATTTGCTAGAACATAAACACGTCCCCGAAACTCTAAGATTCCATCTTCTCTCAATCTGAACTCACTAGTCTCACCTGCTTGCAACTTCTGTATTTCTTGGATCAACTCTTCATCATTACTTTGAAGTTCCTTAATACGCTCCATCAGTGAAGGTCTCACTACAAAGCTGGCCACTAGAGCTCCACTATCTTCAGTCTCAAGTTCCAATCTCAAACTGTGCATTGCTGAAAGTAGCTATAGATAGGACACTCTCAAAGAGGATATTGATGTAGACTTCCTACTCAAAGCATCAGTTACCATATTGGTTTTTCCTGGATGATAGTCTATGATCAAATCATAATCCTTTATCAACTTCAACCATCGTCGTTGCCTCAAATTCAACTCCTTCTAAGTGAAGAGATACTTCAAGCTTTTATGGTCTGTGAAAATCTGACACTTTTCTCCAAAGAGATAATGCCTCCAAATCTTCAAAGCAAAGACCACCGCTGCCAACTCCAAATCATGGGTAGGGTAGTTCAACTCATGTTGCTTCAACTGCCTAGAATCATAGGCCACTACCTTTCCTTCTTGCATTAACACACAACCTAAGCCCTGTCGAGAAGCATCACTGAAGACTACAAACTCTTTCCCACTTTCTGGCAAAGTAAGCACTGGGGCTAATATCAAATGATCCTTCAGCATCTGAAAGCTCTTATCACACTCATCATTCCATGTGAACTTGACATCCTTGCGAGTTAACCTTGATAATGGCAAAGCAATTGAAGAAAACCCTTCCACAAATCTCCTATAATAACCCGCAAGTCCAAGAAAACTTCAAGATCTCCGTGACATTCCTTGGCCTTTCCCAATCAACAATGACTTCCACCTTCTTTGGATCCACAAAGATCCCTTCTCCTGACACTACATGGCCAAGGAACCCAACTTCATGAAGCCAAAACTCACACTTGGAAAACTTGGCAAATAATTGCTTCTCCCTGAGAATTTGCAAAACAATCCTCAATTGCTCAACATGATCCTCATTTGATGGCGAATAGACCAAAATGTCATCGATGAACACAATTACAAACTTGTCCAAATAAGGCTTGAACACTCTATTCATCATGTCCATGAATGCTGCAGGGGAATTGGTCAAACCAAACGGCATCACCAAGAACTCATAATGTCCATAACGGGTCCTAAATGTTGTCTTTGGAACATCTTCTAACTTAATCTTCAACTGATGATACCCGGGCCACAAGTCAATCTTGGAGAACACTCTTGCTCCCTTCAACTGATCAAACAAATCATCAATCCTCGGCAATGGGTACTTGTTCTTGATTGTCACCTGATTCAATTGTCTGTAGTCGATACACAACCTCAAAGATCCATCTTTCTTCTTCACAAAGAAAATTGGTGCACCCCAAGATGAAACATTTGGACGAATGAAACCCTTATCCACAAGATCTTGCAATTGAGTCTTCAACTCTCTCAGCTCTGCTGGTGCCATTCGGTAGGGTGGTATAGAAATAGGAGCCGTACCAAGTAGTAGGTCTATAGCAAACTCCATTTCCCTGTTTGGTGGCAAACTAAGCAGTTCTTCATGAAAAACATCTGAAAACTCCCTCACCACTGGCATCTCCTCTAACGCTGGCTCTTGAACTCTAGTATCCATCACATGTGCCAAATACACAGAACAAACCCTTACTCACCAATTTCCTAGCTTCGAAGGATGAAATCAAGCACGAAGGTAATGCCCCTTCTCACACTCTTCAGAACCACTGTGGGTCCTGTGGACCCAGGAAAAGTTACTTCTTTCTTGAAACAATCTATAGAAGCATGATGCCTATCCAACCAATCCATACCAAGGATGGCATCAAAATCCTTGATCTCCAAAGGAATTAAGTCTGCCTCCAACACTACTCCACAGACTATTACAGGACACTCTCTAAACACCAAACTCCTGACTACCTCCTCACCAAGAGGAGTTTGTATCACCAACTCACACTCTAAGGGAGAGGGAGGGCTATCAGCATGACATGTAATTGTCGTAATATGTAATGTTGGAGGTAGATTACGACAATTACATATTACAAGCGACTACCTCCAAAGGAATTGTCCTAATGCGCCTGGTTCAAGTAGTCGTTTGTAATATGTAATTATCGTAATCTTTTTATAATATATGTAATCATTTTCATTCGTTTGGAGTATGATTTGTGTTAGAAAGAATTTAAATTAAAAAAATTTATAAGGATTTAAACATAAAATATTATATAAAAAACCATTGTAAAATTTAAATAGAGTTTAAAATAAAATTAATTTAAAAAATTTATAAGATTGTAAATATAAAATATGATATAAAAAAATTATTATAAAATTAAAAAGAAAAATTTGGAAGAATCCATGTGGATGAACGTACCATGTATGGTATTTTTTTTTTGCGCATTTTCGTAATTAATTCAAAAAATAACATTTTGGTATATAATTATAAAAAATGAAATATTTTAATAAAAAAGCCACACATCCATACCCAATAAAAAAATAAAATAAATTAATAAAATCACCCGGTGTGCTTTTTTTTTTTTTTTTTCTCGAAAGCAAGGAGGGATAGCGAGTAATTTCACTAGTTTTCAGGGGGTGGCAAGTAAAGCACCCAATCACGTGCGACTCACGCGAACACCATCTCTGCCTCCTTCCTCACAGCTTCTTCTTCCGATCTCGCCGTCGCCGCCGCCGCCGCCGTGCAGCGCGCGCGCCACACTCTCAGCCTCGTTCCGCTGGAGCTATGCTCGCACGATGCGCAGCATCCGCATCACTAGAATCGTCGTTGTCCAAATCGCTCTCCTCCTTCTTCTCCCAATCCTCTTCCATGTCCGTCTACTCCTCCAAGTCCCATCGCCGCCCCAAGAAGAAGATCTACCACCGCGAACCCCTACTTGACCAGGCCATGGATCTCCAGAAGAAGCCTGCTCTCCTCCTCCGCCTCCGCTTCCTCATCGTTTCCCGCCCCTCCCACTCGCTCCTCCTCCGTGACCTCGAGAAGGAAGTCGGATTCGTCCCCAAATGGTCTTTCCTCTCCCTCATCCAACGCTACACGTCCATTTTCAAGGTCTCTGGCGGTGCCCCCTCCCGCTCGCCGATCTCTGTCACTCTCACCGACAAAGCCTTCAAGGTCTCACTCGAGGAAGCGCGAGCTCGAGATCTCATGGAGCCCATTTTGGTTAGGAATCTCAGGAAGTTGCTGATGTTGTCCATGGATTGCCGTGTTCCTCTGGATAAGATCCGCCTCATTGAGTCCGAGCTCGGCTTGCCGAAGGACTTCGAGGATGTGTTGATTCCCAAGTTCCCGGATTACTTCTCGATCAAAAATGTTGATGGTGTCGAGTTTCTTTGCCTTGAGACGTGGGATTCTTCGCTGGCGGTCACTGTTCGAGAGGAAAGGTTGGATTTTGGGGCTGTTCCGGTGGAGAAGAAGGATAAGAGGGTGCCGAGGGATGGGAATTATGAAGGCCCATTTGCGTTTAAGCTGAAGTTCCCAGCGGGTTTCAGACCAAACAAGAGTTATCTTGAAGAGGTTGTGAGATGGCAGAAGATGGCGTTCCCTTCGCCGTACTTGAATGCCAGAAAAATCCAGCCTGCGACGCCACAGGCGAGGAAAAGAGCAGTTGCTGTGCTGCATGAGCTCTTGAGCTTAACAATGGAGAAGAGATTAACTTCAGATAAGCTGGATGCGTTTCACAATGAGTATCAACTGCCTTGCAGGCTGTTGCTTTGCTTGGTGAAAAATCATGGGATTTTTTACATTACTAATAAGGGTGCAAGGAGCACTGTGTTCCTCAAGGAGGCTTATGATGGTTGTAATTTGATTGAAAAGTGCCCCTTGTTGAGATTTAATGACAGGTTCGTGGCTCTTATTGGCAGGACATCTCCGGACTTGGATGATCGAATGCTTGCTTAGCGGTGGGCTTTGGTACGTGGATTATGGGACTTCTGTATAATGCTATGTTATACTTTTTAATTGTTTTCTCTGCTGATAACATCTTAGGTTTTTCTTGGTCCTTATTGAGACTAAATTTTGTTAACTGAAGAAGTAATTTTTTGCTCCCTCTCTGATGCATTTTTAATGCTGACTGATTTGTTGTTCTTGATATGCATCAACATATTTAAGGATGTAAAATGTCTTTTGCAATGTAATATACTTGGTTTGATCATTTTTGATAACCAGACATAATATCACATAACTAGCAGTTGCAGTAGTCTGATGTATATTCTTGTTATCATATTGTCTGGTATATGTGGACGCTAGTCTGTTCTTTCTCTTCTCTTTCATCTTAATGCCAAATAATTGGTTATCACTTTCTTTGACTTGTTTTATTTGAAATTTGAAAATGGAACCATCTTCTGGTATGTTTCTCCTGTTATGACTGTGGTTCAACATGGTAAAAAGGCATTCTAAATATGAGCAGCCTCTCCTTTGGAAAGAGGGAATGAATAAATGTGAAATTGCCCTCTTCTGCTGTCTCAAGATGCAGGTTTCAGTTCTTGCTTCTCTTTAGGGTGGCATGTTCAAGTCAAGATTCAAATTGTGATATATTAGAACCAATTTTGAGTCTGATGAATACAGAGTTGCCCTTCTCCGCTGCATGCATTTTGCCCAGATCTAGAATCTAAATTGGGTTTTGTTTAATTGAATTTCTCTGCGACTCACTTTGCTATCTATTCAGTGAGGTCTCCTAGCATGTGAGAAATGTTTATTGCTGCTGCAAATGTTTCACTGGGGTTTCAGTCTGACAGGCATGAATGGACAATGAGAATGATCAATTGATTGTTGGTGCAGTAAGGTTTTTTGGCCAGACATACTGTCTTGGTTTTTGCCTACAGCTGTGGGGATGTCGCCATGTCGGAGGGTGGGTTGATGAGGCTTGTACTTAAATGAGTTTTGATGTTTCTGAGTGCATATAATGTTTATATGTGATACCTGCTCTTGTAAACCCTAGTAATCTAAACCATGCACTTGCTATGGTTCACACATGGCTGTGGATGTATTTCTACTTCATACTTGTATCAAGTCTTTGTATCAATTCTGATTGAGAAGTTACTTGTATACTGACAGACATGCTGTTGTAGAAGACAATATTATGTCATTCTACCAGGCTGAGCATTGAAGGAACTGATTTCTGGCTAAAAAACCCACCTTGTATCTTATGAATGGATAGCTTTAATCACAAAAACTCCTGATTTTTATTGCTGTGTGCTGATCTCTGGCTGCGGATGTGGTGTCCAATGAATGCTTTACAAATTTTATAAAAGATGTTTACAGTATCAATGCAATAATATCTTATCCATGGTGAGGATGACGGTGGAATTGCTTAGTGCTAATGAAGTAGTAGTATGGATATGTGTCAACAGTTGGTGTTTTCATGAGGCACCAGCATATTTTCTGATATCAAGGCAGCAGACATCTTCATGTTGTAATGATGGTGCATCATTGTCATATTGTCATGATATTCACTGATTTTGCTATCTCATCTGATATCTTGTGTCATTTAGTCAGTGTATTTCATTGGTCTTATATATTTTTGCTATCCAACACAGGCTCTTTGCTGATCGAATGGTTATCTGGATTGCTTGGGGTTTTAGACAGCCACCACTAACTTGCTTCCTGATCAAGGTAATGTTTTCATAACGAATGGTGTCTTGGTCTTTACCCCCCCAGGTTCTTCATGTTATACCAGAAGCATCATATCAGTTGAACTGATGACAGAAAAAGATTATAACCATAAGTATGTATGTACTTGGGCTCACCAGTCTTGATCTCACAAGTAAAGTGAAATTCTTGATCTATGTGAGAGATTATTTCATCCTGTCCATAAAATTCCTTAGTGGAAACTTAAATGGAGTAGCATATGCACCGTCACCTTATCTTTAGAGTGCATAGATTCTCAAACTAATTATAATATATCATGGTGAGTTTTGTAGAGAATGGGTGGAGGAATCACTGAGAATGCTCAGGTGGATACTATATAAAAAATGATCTCAAACCCATTCTGCAGATGATCCTGTACTTTTGTAAATTTTTAAGTTGTTTGAATTTTGCAGGACATGCTGAATTAGTATTGGTAGGTAAAATTTTGTTCTTGAATTTTGCGATTGTTGCCATGTGCACATGGTAAGCATATCTATATGACCATCTCAAGTTTTTCTTCTATCTATTTTCTTGAGAAGGATTTGGTCAATCTAGTCATAATATATCATGGTGAGTTTTATAAAAATGATGATCAAAATCTGAAACACAATCTGTTTGAGTAAAAATATTAAGTGGTAGAATGTGTAAGATTCTGAGTGTCATTTAGAGGTGAGCATTGGCTAGGACTTAGGAGGACTCGATATCATATTTTTGTGACTATTTTATGCTAGGTAATGCCAACTGTAGATGCATATGTAACTTTAGTGGTTAACATAATGAGTTCTTTCTCAAGGTATTGCACGTAGCAAAAGAAATAGTGCTAGAAGTGTTTGTAAAGTTGATGCAATGAGCTAGATATTCTCTTTTCTACTTCATGCTGTACAAAAGGTTGAGCTTTAATTTTAATCTACTTTCCACCAAGATTTGGTTTGGCATAGAAATTTTGTGCCCATATTTGGGTAGGATTTTAGGATGCCATAGTGAGATCAGAAGGCGACGGTCCCTATTCATTCACAATTTGTTTGGGATTTTGTCATGTTGGACTTTATTCAGAGGCCAAGCAGCCAAAATTGCTAAGTTTTAAATTTTCCTTAAACAAAAGTAATCATCTTTCACTAGTGTGTTTTCTAGCAAATCTGGATACCAAGTAACGAATTCTACTGCTTATTAATCTCTGAACAAAGCCTAAATTGTGGTTTTTATCTATATCGAGCTCCCTGTAGAATTTTTATTGAAGGATTTGTACCTGCTAATGGATTGATTAGCTGTTGAAGTTGTTGGTTCTTGATTTCATTCATACCATTCAGCAAGATTCAAATGTTGGCCTTGGCTTTATAAGAAAGTACACAATTTGGTCATTATTTTTATTCCGTTCTATTTTTCAATTTTAATTAGCTGTAAGATTGAAGTAACCTACCTGAAATCATCTTGCACATTGGATGAAATTCCAATATATTCAAGTGAACCAGTGTTTAGTTTATCTTCATTATTTATTCATTATGTTGTTATTTCCCCTCTAGAAGCCAATGTATCAGGATACTGTAATTCTATACTGAGAAAATGTATTTGGTTTCAAATTTTATTGATTTGGGTTGAATTGAATGAAATTGGTCCAATTAACTCAAATGATGATTCAATATTTGCTAAATTTTAAAGCGACAAGGAAAATCACAAATACTGTGACAGGATCTTTCTCATTGTTCAACCAACGACAATGGAAGCTTGTTAATTGTTTGTTCCTAAAGAGAAATTAATCATCTTTCCTCTTTACTATTTATTTGTCGAATTAGCATCATGATTTATAATGCTCCATTAGTTGTACTCAGAATAGATTCCTTTGTTGGTGGAAGTTTGTTGAATGAAAATGCTAGCTCATTTGTCCTTGGAGATAACATGTTGTGGAATTCATTCTTCCATTTGTAATATTTATTTATTTATTTATTTATTTTCTGTGTGAAGTAATAGAGAAGGACCATCATGTTGATGATGTCCCTTGGACATATTAATCTTGTCGAGCTTTTCACTTATTTACTTGGTAGGGAATGTTCAGACATGACTCCTTGATTTAGATATTTTATCTTTAAATGAACCCTTTTTTTGCTGGTGGAAGTTTGTTGAATGAAATGCCATTACTTTGACATATTAACCTTGTTGAGATCTTAGTTTATTTACTTGAACCGTCTATATGCCTTCAAGGTCATTATTGATATAGCATTTTTCTTTTACTGAGTGGACCTAGCTCAACCACCAAAACCACAGACAAACAAATTCCGGCCACTTAACACCAGTGGCCGGTCCCCTCTGGCATTGTCCTGTGCATCTCCCCACTGTAAGATAGGAATGTTTGGTCATCAGAATGTTATTATTGTGTAGCTGAGCACTAGATGCAAAAGCAAAATATAGAACAGAATATAGTGAGAGGGAATTCAATTATCACATCAAAGGACCTAACCATGTTGTCATTAGAGTGCGGAATGACTTGACACTGTAGCAAACGACCAAATCATGCACCATCTTGACTATGAACCATTGTATGTTGTTCATGATGCCATTTCAATGGTGGGTCTGTACCTGTTACTAAAACAAGCAATGACATATGCAAGTGGTGAATATTTGCTCTTCTGCATTATTGTGACTCCATTATGTCAAAGCAACCTGTCGATTTCGAGCTCCTCTGGAAAGTTGAAAGCTAAAAAGTATTGGTAGATCACATGTTCTTTTGGATGCTTTCTTATTTGCCATTCTTACCGCAACTAAAAGAAATTTTTGGATCAGTATCATTGGAAGCAAGTTTGGAACATATGCTTGAAGGCTAGTGACAGATATCACTGAGCATTTGTTGGATGCTCTGGTTTCCCTTTTCTCTTGTTTCATATCTTCTTCAAATGGCCCGCTTTATACTGTTCTATTATTGGCCACCAAAAGCACACACTTTCCACCTGTCGCACTTGATTTCTCGCAATTTATCGTCGAAACTTTTATCTGTTCAGTTTTCTTTGCATCCCTACTTCCTTTCACTATCTCTGGGTGGTAACATTTTTGTCGAAACTTTGTGTGCAAGGGCCCATTTCGACTCTGTCATATTCTGAACATCGCAAGAATCAATCAGAAATGTACGTCGAAGCCAGCCTTTCACCTCGCGGACAACAAACCCTGCTCTTTGTATCTTCAAGGTAATTTGACTCCCTGATGCAAATTGCTTTTCTTACTTTCACATTACGATGATCATTTCGATATGATACGCTTTCTTTCTGTCAAAAAAAGGAATTACAAGTTCCTTTCAATCATCATGATAGAAAATATCCCCATGTTATAGTGTGATTAACATGTTGAAGCTGATAGGAACATCCACAAATGGATGGTTGTCATTAGGATGAATGGGGAACAAAGACGAAAAAGCATTCCCACCTCAGGCTTGTTCTACTTTCACATAAAAGGACATGTCTTGACATTCTATCAGGCATCAATTTCATTGTCAAGGTCCCCACAGCCATGTTTATAGGATTTCTAGATAATCTTGTGAAGAATAAAATCTAAAGCCGATGACAATCAGCTGGCTTGTCCCAATAATCAAAGTTTAATGTGCTTGACAAAGTTTGGTATTCCTTTGCATTAGGCATCTTTCTGGCTAATACTTTCCAATCAGTCTAAATCTAGTATTAGGCTTTTTTTTCTAATCTTGCCGACTACCCACTTAGCTAGCAAACATTGGCATTCGATCATATCTTGATCTATTACTCGTATTTCTTTCTTTTTATTTGATGAAAATTCTAAAACCGATCTTGCGTGATCCGAAGCCATCTGATCAAGCGATGTTTCGAGAACAAGCAATGATGATGTTGTTGCAAAACAAAATTCTTGATCAAAAGGGAGAGAGGGAGCTGTTGCTTTGTCAAAGTGGGGAGTGTTTGCTTTCAAATACCGATTTTTCATGTTTTCAGGGACCCAGAGATCATCATCGAGGATAAGAGTACAAGAACCACCGAAGAAAGTGGGTGGAAAGAGACCAATGAGATTCTCATAGAATGAAAAGAAACCTTTTGTTGAATTAATAGGAAAAAAAAAAAAAGGTGAGAAGCACCACCATGCATTTTTATCACTTTCTTTTCTTCGCATTGGATTCTTTTCTCTCAGGCATTGAATCTTGTTGTTCTTGTCAACAGGCATTTGCAAGAGTTTTTCTTCATCTTGTTCGCCGAAAAGACTGCACAAACAAAGTGGTGGTCACTGTTTTATTCAATGGTGCATTTCATTATCGACGTGATTATCGGGGAATTTTGATTATAGTCTTATGGATTATGTTAATTGCTTTTTGGTTTGCATTGAGTCAGGAAGCATTGAGGAAGAGCAAGGGAACAAGTTTGTCAATTGTCATATCTTCAAGCTCCAATTTGTGTGGTTTTGCTTGAAAGTTAGTTGTGGTTATGGAGTTCTGGTTGAATAAAAAAGATCTCTTTTTATGGTGCTATGTGCTCTTTAGAAAGCTAGTGATTTTTTTACTAGTTTTGTGTAAGCCCACTCTGTGTATGGTTTGAGAAAGCTGGTGGCTGAAAAGATTGAAAAGAAATGCTGAAATTCCAGAACTACCCTTCTTGGCAGGGGAGGAAAATTAAGGGTGTGTTAGAAGGGAAGGGTAGTTTTGGTATCTCATATTTCCACTAAAATTATGGTGTTGGGAATTTAGGCTCTGCACATGCTACTCATTTGAAGTGGTGCAATAATTTATTTTTAACTTTTTTTATATATCAAAGTGCCTAACTCCACATGTATCTCATGGCAAACATATTTACCAATATACCCTTGTAAATCATAATATTTATATAATTACAATTATTATGCAGGTATTTATGTATTTTCTCATCTATATATATTTTGACTTATCGTAATATTCTAATGAAATTAAAGACTATTAAAAAACAAAAAAAATGAGGACTTTCATCAATTTATTTATTTATTTTGATATTTAATTAAAATGCAAAAAAAAATGATACTGGAGAAAACGGTGAGGGCCCACAAAAGCAAAGGGCCCCACAATTGTCGGATCCACGCCTCCACATGGCCCACACGTGCGTCCCCACGGTTAGGCCGGTCCATTCACATCGTACCCGCAAAAGTATCACATACGTGGCCACGTGGCATCTCCTCCCAACTCCCTCCACGTGTCATCCCTCACCCCCTCTCTCTCCCTCCCTAAACCCTACAAATAAAAAAATTAAAATTAAAAAAAAAGGAATTTTTATTTTTTTTTGGGGCACAACCACCAACTCTCCACCAAGACACAATTATACGCTCACATACGCAAATTTGTTTTCTTCTTATTTATTAATTATTTTTTTTATAAATTCATTAATATATCACTTCCATTGTTCTCTTTCTCTTCTCTTCCATATCTAAATATCCAACTTATCCAACTCCACCGCCCCACAAAATTAAAGCTCTCTCATCTTCTCCAATGATGACCGTTGATGCTCATCACCTTTCCTTCAAATTCAGGTACGTACTCTTCCATCCATTAATCATTCATTCTTGCATGCATGCATGCATCTCTAACTTATATATTTTTTATATATATATATATTCTTATTTTCTCTCTTCTAATTATCCATCAGTGAAGTAGTCATGAACATCAACCCAGAGGAATACTACACCACCTTCATCTCTCCGGCGCCGGCGCCGGCGCCACCACCTTCCTTCCCTTCTGACACTTCCTCACCCTTCTCTTCTTTCCCCTCTCAAGACTTCTTCTCCCAACTCCAACTCCAACATCATCTTGAGATTGATCATCTCATCACCAACCATGTATGTATATATATATATATATATTTTATTTTGTGTGATGTTTGTTTGGATGATGAATGAATGAATGAATGAATGAAATGGCAGGCGGAGAAGGTGAGGCAAGAAATGGAGGAGAGAAGAACATGGGTGTGGAGAAGAGTGGTAACCATGGCTGAAGAAAAGGTGGCAAGAAAACTAAGAAGCAAAGATGAAGAGATAGATAGAATAACAAGAGTGAACCATGCATTAGAGGAAAGAATCAAAAGTCTTGTTATAGAGAACCAGTTATGGAAGGACATAGCTCGGAGCAACGAGGCTGCTGCTATGCTTCTCCGTACCAATCTTGATCATCTTCTTGCTTCTCAGGACAGTCATGAAGAGGATGTTCAGTCTTGTAGTGGTGGCGGCGGTGCCGGCGAGGTTGGGAGGAGGTTGTGCCGCCGGTGTGGGGAGGAGGAGGCGGCGGTGCTTGTCATGCCTTGCCGTCACCTTTGTCTTTGTTTGGATTGTTCTCCGGCTTTGGATGTTTGTCCTGTTTGCAAGTCTTCTAAAAATGGTACTCTGGTTGTCAACTTTTCCTAATTTTTTTTCATAGTTTTTTATTTTGTTTTGTTTTTTCCCACTTTTTCTACTCCTTTCTTGATAATGATAATAATAATAATCACAGAGTTTTGTTTATTTGTTTGTTTGTTTGTTTTATAGTGATGTTTTGATAGTGTAATTGTTGTTGTACTTATATCCAATGTTATATGAAGATAAATTTGAATTTTGTATTGTAAGTTAATATTAGTAATTAATAGGAGTACATATCAAAATGCAGTTTATGAATGGACAGAGGAGAGGAGAGTGAGAGTTTAATTAATTTTTATTGAAAAAAAATATTTATAAATTATTTTTGTAAAAATAAATATTAATATGTGTAAGTTTGTATTAATTGTAAAGTAAGGGAAATTAATCAATTGTTATAAGGAAGGGGGGAGACTGTTCTGGTGGGTCGGCGGAGAGGAATAGGACAACGAGGACCTCAGGAAAAGGACAAAAAGGAGAGGAGAAATTTGGGCCGGATGGGGACGAGTTAGTTTGTAGGATAAGGTCTCCTGAGGAGTAGCTGACACCTTTTTGTTTTTATTCTATTTTTGTCCTCTAGTGGCGGCGTGCTGCGCACGTGAAGGACATGGCGGGGAACGAGGGTGGGGCCACGTGAGAACCGGACTCGAGGCTCTTTGAGAATGAGCCACGTGGACGGTCTATTTTTGGGTTTAATATTGTTCCGCGGTTCATGTCACGCTGCCGGAATTAGGGGGACTCTCTCTTCATTTTAATTATTCATGCTTTTTTTTTAGGGAAAATTACTATTCACCCCTCGCGAATTGCAAAACTTCCCAGACAGCCCCTGCAAGTTTGTAATACCCCAGAAAGCCCTTCCGTTAGTGTTTGAATTCCTTTTTCCCCCCTGTCGTTCATTTGTACAAGGTTTATGCTGTGAAATACCGTGCGTGCCCTTGCAAATGGTGGGAAAAAAACCGCCCAGTCACATCATGTTAAACATTTTTTATTTGGCTTTTGTCAATCTTTTTTATCCCTGCTTGCGTTGATTTTTCTGAAATAAAGTTTGGAAGATTCATCGTTTGCATTCGTTTGAACTCCGCCGGTTGGCCGATAAGCTGAGATAAGGTGAGAATGTCTTCCTTTCCATCACTTTGATCATCCTTTAAGTGAGAGTACCAATTTATATTTATTTATATGCAGGTTTCAGGTTTTTAATGGAGAGTTTTTGTGCAATTGCAAGATACAACGGTGAGGGACGAGTGCTAGTGTTCACGGCACAGACTTCTTGGGATTCAATCTTAGCGGAGATATGTGACCGATGGGGTCTTGATGTTTCCCATGTTAGGGTGAAGTTTATCACACCCGATGGACATAAAACGATTTGTCCAATAGAAAATGAGGTTGACTTCCAGCGCATGTGTCATGTATACTCACTCTTCAAATGCGCTGCAGTCGATCTCGTTGTTGAGACAGATGATGTGCCATTGTCGCATCATAGTCAAAACGAATTCTTGTCATTGTAAAGTTCTTATCCTTTATCTTTACTTTTGAAGTCATATGTGTTCGCCTAATTATTATAGTTACCGTTTAAATATTGTATTTTTTATTTAACTACACCATTTTCCGTTTAACAAATAGTTTCTGTGTTTAACTTATTATTTTATTGTTTAAATATACATGTTTCAAGGTAACTTATTTTGTTTCCGATTAAGTTACTGATGTTTTCCGCTTAACTAAAGTGTTGGCAGGAATTCTGATTCTGCCAGCGCACCTGTTCCATCTCATGGCGACCCGGACGGTGGAGCATGTCTTCCGTCCTCCTCGGATCATCCCGAAGTGCTGTCGTTGGATATCGGACAACGTTTCGTAGACGTTGACCATTTAAGAGACGCGCTTCGGAATTTTGCAATCAAGAGGAATTTCGACTTCAAATTCATAAAGAATGAGAAACACAGGGTGACTATAGAATGCGCTGCCGTTGGTTGTGGCTGGCGCCTTCATGCATCGAAGGAATACAATAAAAATACGTTCAGAATAAAGACAATGCACCCGTCACACAATTGCGGTGGTGGAATTGGCTCGGTGTCACATCCGAAAGCGTCGAACAAATGGGTAAGCGCACGAGTGATTGACAAGCTTAAAAGCCAGCCATTGTACAGGCCTATCGACATTCAGAAGGACATGTTACGGGAACACGGTGTCCACATTCCATACAAGCAAGCTTGGTTGGGTAAAGAGCGTGCCCGGGTGATTCTCGACGGCAGCGACGTCGCCAGCTATGATCTGCTGCTTTGGTACGTGGATAAGGTGGCCGAGACAAATCCCGGCAGCATTGCGATTGTAGAAAGAGATGGTGACCGTTTTAAACGCGCATTCTTCTCGTTCCGTGCTTGTATCATGGGATTCAAGCGGGGTTGTAGGCCGCTGCTGTTTGTCGACGGTACCCATCTTCTTGGAAAATATCGTGGTACGTTGCTGGGCGCCACAGGCAAAGATAGTAACAATGGGTTTTTCCACTTGGCCTTCGGTATCGTCGACAACGAGACAGATGCGAATTGGACGTGGTTTATTTCCAAGTTAGGTGATGCGTTATACGATGACGGCGATTATGAAGAGATTATTACATTTGTGTCGGACAGGTCTAAGGGGCTTGTGAACGCCATTGCAAGGGTCTTCCCCTCGTCCCCACATGCCTATTGCCTTCGACACTTGGAGGCGAATTTTATGAAAGCAAATGGCGGACTTGGGAAGGCATTGAAGGACGAGTGCTGGTCCATATGTTTTCGTATTGCGTGGGCGTCAACGGCTAAAGAATTTGATGATACGGTGAATGAATTGCGGGCCATATCACCAGAAGCGCACCGCTGGTTGCTTGAAAAGTCAGATTTGTCACATTGGTGTAATTATTTGTTTAAAGGTCAACGTTGGGGCAACATGTATTCAAATGTCGCAGAGTCCTTCAATGCGTGGATAAAAGAAGCTCGCCATCTACCAGTGACGAGAATGGTCGACTCCATACGGTATTTGAATGTTTGATTTTCATTCGGTTTAAACTTCTTCGTCACTGTTTAACTTCGTGTGCTTTACGTTTGCCTATAATGGTTTCTGTTTAACTATGATGGTTCGTGTTTAATTATAATTTTCTCTGTTTAAATAATTACGTTTATGTTTAACTATTCTTGGTTTACCTTAACAATCAATTATAATTTGTTATGATACAGGTTCAAATTAATGCGGATGATATGCACCCGTCGTGAGCAAGCGAACAAATGGGACACCTACTTATGCCCCGATATACATAAGAAGGTAGACGAAGTGGTTGCGGAAAGCCGAAATCTTTATGTTGGTCGTTGTGTCGATGATCGCTATGAAGTCCTTGACCATTGTAGCAACTCCGTCGATCTATCGGGTAGAACATGCTCATGTCGCAGGTGGCAAATTTATGGTATCCCGTGCACACACGCTTGCGCTGCAATAATGCAGACAGACACCAACGTTCATCAATTTATTAGCGACTACTTCACCGTCGAGACATACAAACTGGCGTATAGGGAAGCTATTTTCCCAATACCAGACGACGACAAGCCTACAGACGACAATCGAGAACTCCATCTGCGTCCGCCGGTTACGAGAAGGCAACCTGGGCGACCCAGACGGAAGAGGATCGAGTCGCAAGCTTCCGCGGTCCGCGAGTTACGGTGCAGCCGCTGCCACGCGTCCGGCCATAATCGTAGATCTTGTACTGAACCTGTCGCCGAGTAGGCATTGTAAATAAACACCTGTCTTAACTCATAATAAGCATATTTATGTCTATATGTTTGATATTTACACAGTAAGTTTAAACAGAAAAATATTATTTTAATGAGTACCAATGTTCGTTAAATGGAGACATTACTATTTAAATGGTTTAAGTTATATTTAAATGGAGAACGGTTTGTTTGAAGGATAACATAGAAATGTAGTACATATCACACCAAAGCGTAGTTGTCCGGTCAAAATTGATCGACCCTTGGAATTCTCATTCGAAGACATTTAATGTATCTCCTGAATCGAAGCAGCCAAGTTGAACGACCCTTCAATTTCCCGTCTACTGTATAAATTGCCTTGGAGTGGAGTGATTAGATTATAAAGTTACAAAAACAATTGATGCGACATCTGCTCGACCAGGGGATCGCCGGGACACATATCGGCAATGTAATCGGTCCATCCTTCGAGATCAGAGAATCCGGAGGCGATGACATTACTGATATGCATCCTGGACATCCCCTGTTCGATCAGATATCCCATCAATTGTTTTAAAACTTTATGAAGGTTTCTAGACACCAACAGATTTTGCAGGCGAAGATAGTACAATGGCCAGGGATGAAGTTACCAAAAACAATTGATGTGACATCTGCTCGACCAGGGGATCGGCGGGATGCATCTTGGCAATGTAATCGGGGATTTCTTCGATATCAGAGGCTTCCCCGGTGGTTGTTCAACTTGCAATTTGAACAACTGCCTGCGAAGCCTCTGATGTGCAAGATTCCTACGATTACGTCGCCGAGTTGCATCTTGCTCATGTCCTGGTGGATCAGATATCTTATCAATTGTTTTAAAACGTGTCCTTGTTTAATATTTATTCTCGTATTTGCAATTTATGTAATGAGTTATTCTCGTATTTGCAATAAACATATTTCATTTCATGTGTGAAACTGTCTCTATGTTTAATAGTTAAACAGAAACGGTTACTTTTAACCATTTAAGTATTAATGTTAAAGGACTACAATGCCGATAGTACAATGGCCAGGCTGATAGTTAAACAGAAACTTTTAAATTTAAATATATACACTTACAGTTATACATAAATAACATTTGTTAAAGATTAACATAGTTAGTTAAACATAATATCTCAAAACAATAACTCAAGTCGGTTTCCCCCCCCCCCCCCCAGTCGAAGACTCGCCTCTTTCTATGGTTCTGGTCCTTCGACCTTCAATGAGTATGCGTGCAACATACTGTAATCGGAAATATGGTAGATCCTTTCGAGGAAGGCGTAGCTTGTCACCTTCGAGTATTTGCTCGATAAATCTCATCACATAAACGGCGCAGTCGGCACTTCCTCGTCTCCGTCGTGCGGTGGCATCGTCGTGAATTAGAGGGTACAGTATAGTCGCCGGCTCGCCGGACTCCATGTCCACACAATAGTCTCCTCTGAATGACCGAGGCACTTACCATTTCAAACGCGTCTCTCTCGTACTCGTCACCTTGGCATGACGAATAATGCCTGTATTCTTGTTTGTCATTGTCAAGCACCACCACATGGAAGCGGCCAATCATGATGATTGGGAAGATAACAATGTCAACTTCATGCCGGTTTCGCGCCGCGTCTCCGATCATAGCGAGCGTCGACTCGCACGCGTCAGGCTGCTTGGACATAAACAATGCCAGTGGACGTGTGATGGACGCGCGTTTCTTATAAGGGTATGGTACCCTCTTCAGTGACTTTTGAATTATGCATACGAACGCGTCCATGACATCGTCGGGAACCGTTTCTTGTCCTTCAAGCATGGAGAATAGTTGTCTCCGTGTAGTGCTGACAAAGCCATTAGTCCAAACGATAGTGCTGCGGTTAAACGGTAACAGACACAGTAAGAGAAAGAAAACTATAATTAACGAGTAAAAGAAATAGTTAAACGACAACAGACATAGTTAAACGTTAAAAGATATGGTTAAACGGTAACAATTATAGTTAAATGGTAAAGGCTAATGTTGATGTAAAAACTTCCTACATACTCGTCAATATAGCAGTTGACGAAGATCGTTATTAACTCTTGCTCGAATATGTCGAGCCGCGTGTGGCCGGGGTATTTTTTCCGATGCGGAATGAAATCGTGCCGTACCTGTTCGGGTGGTTCATTGTTGCTATTGTCCGCATGCGATGCGGCGACCACGACATCGGTCCCCGGATTTGTGTCTGTCTGCGACGCTGCTACTGTTGCGTCGTCAGCCTCTCGAGCGATCAGCTTTATTCTTTTGGTTTTTCTCGCGGGTCTCTTCAAATTTGACCGTCTTCGAATGGCGACCGCAATGACCTCATCGTCGTCAAATTCCGAGCTCGTCTCAGTGAAGGCCCCCGCATTCGCCTGGTCTACCTCCGGTGCATCCGAACCGGGAACTTCATTTGCTTGTATGGACGGCTCATTCGAATGTGACCGTCCTTCCATTACATCAACCCGAGCAACAAGCCCTCGGAATTCGGATGTTAATAACTGGCACGCCTGCAGCAGACGTTCGTTGACATCGTCCCTTTCAGCCGGCGGGGTGGCTGCCGTCGTCGGGGGGGCAGCCGACGTCAAGGGGGGTGTTCCCGTACGGCGCGTTGAACTCGTAGTACGTGAATGACGGCTTACGCGCTCGGGAGAGATTGTAGTTTCATCGTGCATTGTCCGTCGGGCGGCCCCAACAGTTATATCTTCATTCGCATTAGCGGCAACCAGCTCACGAAACTAACATATGCAAGGTAAGGTTAGAGAACATGTTTTCTTAAACAAAGACGTCAATATGTAAACGGTAAACGAAATATTTAAATAGTAATGCTTCTAGTTAAACAGAGACTACATATAGTAAATGGTAATATCCATAATTATACGGAGAATTCGGTATGATTACCTCCTTTCCTTCCAGAGATGGCAAAATGGTTTGTATCGACCCTTGCTTCTCGTAGCAAAGCATCCTTGGTGTCTTGCTCAAATTCACTTTGTTTCCGCAAAGCATCCTTGGTGTCTTGCTCAAATTCACTTCCTCTCCACTGCAACACACACCAAGAACGAGGGCGACATCTTCAGGCCTGAAACTTAGCATGCTTGTCCCGATCCTGAATTTGCTTGTGCGGTCATCGTAACTTTGCAATAGGAAATCAAGAAGGGCCCTGTCTTGGAATACCGCTCCCACCTTAGTCAATGCTTCGAACGGTGTCATTCGTATAAGTTCCCAGTGCTGTCCATTCATGTAGACCTTCAATTCGGCTATCGTCTCCGCTACCGCTGCCAAGGAGCATCGCCCATTAACTAGGGTTGTCGCCATAAGTCCTCCGTGGAGACGATGTTCGAAAGGTTAATTCCGGTCGTACAGTGGCGAAAAGAGAATATATTCAAAATCCCCAACCTCCGCCTAACACGGACAAGTTATTGCAGTGCCCGTTACGAACCGCCCACGACTTCCCATGTATAGTTAAAAAAAAAAAACGTTTCGTTCTCTCAATCAGTGTTGTCACACAGAAGCCTGATTACGTACACGAAGGATTTTATATTTAAACATAGAATCTGATAGTTATAATATAAAGGTTTTCGTTAAATGTTAACTATCTTAGTTTAAACAGAGAGTTTTTATCGTATGTATAGTTAAAGGTTTTCGTTAAATGTTAACTATCTTAGTTATTGCAAAAGAATGTATGTTACAAACTTTACAGTAAAATTGAGAAAGAACTTTATACAGGATTGACTCTCGAGGACGTCTCCCCTTTATCCCCGACGCCGGCTGCCCTCCCATCCAAAAGTATGCGTGCGGCGTATTTCAGACGTAAGTACGGCACGTCCGTTTGCGGTACCCGAAGCTTTTCGTCAGCAAGAAGTTGCTCAATGAACCGCATCACATACACCGAGCAGTCAAGACTTCCTCGTTTTTGTCTTGGAGTGCTCCTGTCGTGAATGAGGGCGTACGAGGACGTCGCCGCCTCGCCAAGCTCCATCTCGATGCAATTATCGAATAGTTTCCGCTGTAAACAAATAAATTTTGAAGTCGAGATGGAAAATTAGGAAGTAAGTTATTTCCGTTATAGTTAACACGGGAGCTTACCATTTCGGCGGCGTCTTCGTCGTATTCCTCGCTCTGGCAGGAAGAGTAATGCCTGTACTCTTGCGCTATGTTGTCGAGAACGACGATATGGAAATGGTCATGCAAAATTATAGGCATTATTACGATGTCGACTTCGTGGACGTTCCGCGCAGCATCGTCTATCATGTGGAGAGCGTCTTCCGCCGTGTCCTCCCTTTGGGAGAGGAATAGTGCAAGTGGACGGGTAATGGAAGCGCGCTTCTTATAAGGATACGGTTGAAGCTTCAGCGACTTCTGGATGATGCAGACGAAGGCATCGACGACATCGTCTGTCACATTCTCCTTACCCTCGACCAACGTGAACACGGCCTCGCGTGTCGTCTGAACTGCGTCAGTCCTCCATACGGTAGTCCTGATGTTAAACAATAACGTTCATAGTTAAGTGGATAATGATATAGTTAATTGATAACTTAAATAGTTACATACAATTTACAAACAATTAAATATTAAAGGAGATAGTTAAACCGCAAGTGTATTTATTTAACTGTTAACATAAATATACTTACGAGTCCATGACACAGTTGAGGAAGATTCTTATTATCTTCTCTTCGAATTGGTCGAGACGCGACATTCCGGCATATTTTTTCTTCTTCGGAACGAATTTTTTCTGCGCCTCGTCGACGTCTCGTTGCCCTTCCTTGGCAGCCTCTTTATTCGACTCCGGTACTGCCACAGAGTCTTTAACATGTGACGGTGCCGGTACGGCCACAGCGTCGTCGACGTCTCGTTGCCCTTCCTTGGCAGCCTCTTTATTCGACTCCGGTACTGCCACAGAGTCTTTAACATGTGACGGTGCCGGTAAGGCCACAGCGTCGGCGACAGCGTCTTTTTTCGGTTCAGCTGCTAACGTGGGCTGACTCGACACCGGCAATGCCACGGAGTCTTTATTCACTTCTGGTGCCACTGGCGCCAGGATTGTGTCTGCCTTCGTCGCGCAGCAATCGTACGCCGGCGCCGGTGCCTCCAACACAGGGAGGTCACTGACAAGGGATTCAATTAACGTGTCGACGGCGGCAGTCGCATCATCGGGCAGAGACACATCCATTGCAGCCGGCGGCACCGCTGCCTGTCCTTTTTCCAATGGCGAGCTCGGACCTGAAGTTGGCTGAGCCTCCGCCATTGTTGGTTCGACAGCATTTGGTACTTCTGTTGCCTCGACGTCGGCCGGCGGAGGGAGACACATCGTTGCAGTCCTCCACATAAGCCTCTTCCTGCGCGGGACTCTCGCGAATGCCCTCGCGAGAACGTCGTCTCTGGCAATCGCCGGGGCTGCGTCCGTTGCATTCGGGCTGCCGGAGATCGTATCATAGTCATCCGGCCTCGTCGTGGCCTGCGAACGCGCCTCCAGAGCATCAACGCGAGCAACAAGACGTGGGATCTCTTGCAACATTAACTCGCACGTCTGCAATAGACGTCTGGTCAGCTCGTCGCCTGTTGGTGTCGGGGAGGGGGGTGGAAGGGGGCTTGCCCGTCGGCGAGCAGTCCGTGCGCGGTGCGGGCTCCGAGAAGGTGATCGGCGTCGGACGCGCTTTGACGATGCTGCTCGATCATCTCTCTTTCTCGCAGGCGGAGCGGGAGTCTTGCTCGCCAGCGGAACGGGAGCGGAAGCGGGAGGAATAACACCTCCGTGGCCGGTGGCAGCTCCGCGGATGGCCCCAACAAATATTTGTTCGTCCTGGTTGGCGGCGACCAGTTCGGGAAACTAACAATTGTAAAAATCCAATACGTTTAAACAATAAACATACGAGTTAAATGTTAAGAAAATAATTTAAATTGTAAACATAGTTGTTAAATACGAATTATTATATTTAAACACTAACACAGATTGTCAAACACAAAAACGGTAAACTTAAATGAAGATTCATTAAATAGATTCATTACCTCTTTTCCTTCAAGTGATGAAAATAAAGTCCCCGTCGACACTTGCTTCCGGTAGCTGTTTTCACCGTAGCACAGGATCCTTGGGGTCTTTCCGAAATGCAACTTCTTGCCGGTGCCGGTGAGCTCATAGAACCAGGTGGTCAACGCAACCGAGCAACCTTTGACGTACCCCGTGTTGGTCTTGTTCCCGGCGCATCTCGCTTGCACTCGAGCGGCCGCTTGTGGAACGTCCTCCATTATCCACTTGTGGGTCGCTTGAGCCCATGCAAATCGTCCCATGGCTGGTAGGTCGTCGACGTAGTCAACGATCCAAACAGGAACAGAGCAGGAAGTGTTAGGGAAGAGGATAGTACCCATGAGGTACACCATGAGGAGCTTTACAAAATTCTCCTCTTCCCCCCTCTCGCGAACTATCCGCTCAAGTGTGTTCTTGATGGAGTCTTTATTTCTCTCGTAAGATCTTGAAAAATACCTCAGCTCGAACGGCGAGTGTGTCTTCTTCTTCTGGAATACGACTGCGTTCCCATCACAGCGTAGACCAAGGATGAGACCCACATCTTGAGGTCTGAAACTCACGAGGCTGGCCCCGATCCTGAATTTGCTGCTGCGGCCATCGAACCTCTGCAGCAGAGAATCAAGGAGGGCTCTCTCTTGGAGGACGGCTTCAATCTCGGTCAAAGCCGCGAACGGTGTCCTTCTGATGATCTCCCAGTGTCGTCCAGTCATGTGAACTTTCAATTCATTCAAAGTCTGGACCACCGGTGTCAAGTAGCATCGGCCGTTAACTAGGTTGACCGCCATGACCAATACACTACAAGAAGAACAATACATTTGTTTAGAGTGATTTATTAAACAATAACTCTATTAATTAAACAGAAACTTCCTTTGTTAAACGGAGAGTACGATTGTTAAACGGAAACGACATGTATTCAACATAAAATCCAACCATTACACTGATACTTTTAAACACAACTCATACCCACATCAAATTAACGGGGAAACACACATTATAATCATTTGAAAACAGAATGAGTTTGCATAACCATCGAAAAATCTCCTGCACCACAACACTCTCGCTCTCGATACTGTGCACAGACAAAGAAAACCCTAGACGGAAAATCTCACTGCAAACTACAATATCATCCAATAATGAAACCATGAAAATGTATGGCCAAAAAAACAACAGAGACGATACTTTACAAACGAAATGGCGAAAAACAAAAGAAAAACCGCACAGCTTCATCGCCTCATTACCTTGGTTGGAAAATCGACGAAATGACGAAGACTAGAGCGGGAGTTCTCCTTCGAAACACTGCCGAACAGGCGATGATAGCAAGATGCCCAACCGATGAAGCGGCGATGATAGGAAATAACCGGCGCCAGTAATGGTGTTCTCCAGTGATTAAACAAATAAAAATAAACCGCTTCCTCTTTAAGCGGAAACATCATTGCACACAAGGGCATTATAGTCAATCCACGCTTCAAATGACACAGCATCCCACGTAAGGGCAATTTCGTCATATATATTCAAACTTAACACCGTCAATCACCGTTACAGCATTGGGGGTTTAAATTTCTATAAAATCAAAAGGAGGGTGTTTTTAGGGATATGAAAATGTGTGGGGTTTTTTTGTGCATATTGCAAACTTTTGGGGTTTCTTTGGTAATTACCTGTTTTTTTTAATACTTAAATGTGAAAAAATTAATTTAATTGCTTGAATTTCCATGTATATATATATACGTATAATTATTGAAAAAATACATTTTTAATTTTTTTTAAATAATTAATTTTAATTTAAAATTTGTTCTCTTAGAGCATTGTTATCTAGATTATTTTTAAAAAAAAATTATTTGATTAGTTGATGCAATAAACATTAGTCTATAAGCTATAACCCAAAAAAATAATAATTTTAGTTGATATAAAAAAATCTCTAATTGAAAATTGTTATGTAAATTATTTCAAAATTTGTTAGATTAGTTTATGCAAGTAAAATTTAGTATAAATTTAGTCTATAAGATAAAATGCCCTAATTGTTGATATCAAAGATTAAGTTTTGGGTTGTGAAATTGTTAAACAAATAATTATTCTTTTGTATAAATGAAACTAAAATCATGTATTAATTATATTTAATTAAATATGATATTGTTAACATTGTTTAGAATAAGTAAAAATAGTTAAGTATGATAGAAAACTCAATACCTCCCAAACCAATTAAACTAATTAATTTATCTTGTTATATTTATTAAATATAAATATAAATATACTATTGAAGGTAATGAATCAAATACTTAAAATTAAAGAAAAAATAAGATAATAAAATTTCATGAGACCATGAAAAATGCAAAACTTTACAATAACAAAGAGGAGCTCATCCAAAATGATGAGAAACAGTTTTAATCTTGACGAGATATGATGTTACCAATAAAACAAATTTCTGAATGATTTAGGACTGTTTATTCAATTAGGCCCTTTGGTATAAATCAAGATTGTAAACAATCCATTTGATTATTATATTATTTTAAATGAATAAATTAAAATTTAATAATTCTAATTAAGAAAAATAGTGATTGTGAGTTTGTGACAGTCCATAGTTAGAGAAAAGTAGCCGAGATCACTCCAATTTTTTTTAATTTCATATAAAAATTTCAAAATTTTTAAATCCTGAAAGGACTTTATTTTTAAATTCAAATTTATATTAAATTGTTAAACTATCCTTAACCTTGCTCATTTACAATAGCACAAATGTTGTAAAAACCAGACCGGATCAGACTGGCTGGTTGGTTTATTTATTTAAATTTTTAAAGTTAAACCCGTTTTAAAAACAAAAAAAATAAGATATTATATACTTATATTTTATTTTATTCCTCATTTTTTATTGTTGTTTTTATTGTTTTTGTTGTATACTTATATTTTATTTAATTATTTATTTTTGAATATTTGTCGTATGGTTGTATCTTTCTATATATGTATTTTGAAAAATTCAATTTTTTTTGTAGAGTTGACACTTTGTGACCTTATAAAAGCATATAATTTTGTAATATGTAATTTTGTATTTTTAAAAATTTTCTTTATATTTTAAATTATTTTTTACTTATTTTTTAATTTTTTAATTCTTAAAAATTTATTTATTTGAAAAATATTAAATCCTGTTGAACCACCCTATTCAACCGATTGGACCGTGAACCAGTTGTCTAACTGGGTGGGTCAACAACCAATCTGGTTTTTAAAACAATGAATAACACTACTTGCTAGGAGGGGTGGCAAGTTCGATGACAACTGATAATTTAATTAATTACACACTAATATATTTAAAAAAAGACTAATCACTTAGTGAGACAAATTTGAGCATACTAGATTAGACGCACCAAACTACCACCAGTTATTTATGTTGACGGTCCTTTTGAGTCATAAATCATGAGGTCCTATTAAAATTCAAATAAACTAATACAACTTTAATTCATAGTATATAATCATGGTCAAACTATAATCTTATTTTAACTCAAATTAATATATTAATAATTGGATAATTATCTACAAATATTTCTAATAGAGCTTGCCCATTAGGGATGACAAAAATCCCCAAACTTGACTCGATCCGACCTGGCCCGACCCGAGTTTGACCCTTAACCGGGTTTTAGGTCAGGTTCGGGTAAACCCAACTAATATAAAGCGGGTGCATGTGCGAGTATGAGAATCCTGATACTCGACCCGAACCCGAACCCGATCTGAAATTCAATTAAAAAATATACCCAATTATATATTCAATTTTTATATTAGGGTTTTTTAAATTCTCACTCTATGGTGTTGAATTTGTCTATTTTGTGTTACTTTAAATGTTTATTTTTAATTCTTATTCTATGATGTTAATTCAACAAAAAATCTATAATTTTAGATTGACATTTTTAATTTTTTACTTTGTATTTTAATTTTATTTTAAATATTTTTAAATAGGGTTATGGCGGAGAGGGTATCCCAATGGGTACCCAATTATCCGTCGGGTGCGGGTGTAGGTTGAGGTTTTAAAAATCCGTCGGGTTCGGGTATGGGGGCGAGGTAGCAGGTGCGGGTACGAGTATGCAAAACCAGCACCCGACCCTACTCATTGCCATCCTTATTGCCCATGCTTTAATATGCATGTGGTCAAGAGCAGGAGCGAGAAAGCAAGTTCACTCCCTCTAATGTGCTTGCTGCAAGGCATGAAAAGATGAACTCACCTCTTTGATAATCATGTCGGTGGGTCATGCCAAAGCATGGGGAGGGCAAGCTCTAGCACTAATGAGGTATTAGTGTCTTTTACAATAGGAATTGATAAATAATTTTTTTATACAATTCATATCAATATATATATTTTTTTATATAAAGACGATAAGCACAGCCCCACAATAGGGTGTCAAGAGACAGACAAGTACAGAGATGCACTAGTTACGGTGGCTTAACGAGCCCCAAAAGATTTATTAATTTGGCCAAACGTCACATGAAACAATTAGATTTCTAACATGTGCACTCCCAAAAGATATTTCAGGAACCAAACTAAGTTAATAAATCCTCATGCCCTGCAACCCTGGAGGGGAAAGAAATGACATCCTCCCACAATAACCCATGAACAGTAAATGAACAGTGCTGATACAATATTTTATACAACATCTACAATATATGTACAGTATTGTAATAGTACTGCCGACCCAAGGATTCGACCCTGGGTCAGCCCATTCACTATCCAAGTAACGTATCAATAATTTTCTTATACAATTCATATCTCTTATATTTTTTGAATATTTATATATCTAATACAATATAAAATATGAGCAAATTATCATGAGGAAAATTATTATTTTAAATAATGGAAATTAAAAAAGACTATTCCTAATATTATTTGTGATTTAACATCTAAATTTTTGTTAATTTAAGTAGATAAATTTAGGAAGGCTAATCCATAGACTAATTATTTTTTGTTAGTTACCATGTTATTTATATTATTTAATTAGAGGAAAATAAAATATAGCATATAACACTGCATTTTTACTTCTAATATTTATAAGATGTTAATAATAATTTATGAGATGTTAAAAATAAACCTAATTAATTTCTTACTCTACAGCTCTCACAAAGCATAAAAAACATATAAAAAATATAGCACCCTAAAAATAAAATAAATGACAAGAGTTTGATAATTTTTAGTACACTATAACCTGAATAATTGAGCAGTTAATTAGTGAACAAAAGTCAAATAAAAATATAAAGCGTTCAAAACTTAATCAAGTTGAACCACTTGCAACTTATAATAACATATTTCCATAATTTTCAACAACTATATTAATTAGATAAAGTTTTAGTCAGCATATAAACTCAAGAATGTAAGAATTTGATCATTCGGCACTTGTCACACAAATATTCTTTCTAATATTTTATATAAAAAAAATTCTTTCTAATAAAAATCAAAGGTATAAATGCACTTATGGTTATCATATTTGAATCGATCGTTTGTTTTTGTATTTTCACATGCATGGAATGTTAAATGTGATTCATGTGTTTTATAAAAATTGGTCATTAATCATTATAGTCTATACTGATAATAATAATTTAATATATGAATTTACATGCAAACTTTTTTATTAAGTTCTTTTAATGTATGTCACATTTATTATTTGTCAAGTGATTGCTTGGTGTCTTGCACTTAATGAGAAGCTAATTGTTATATAGGTTTTTAATATATATATATATACTCTTTGTTTTGAAATATAAGTTGTTTAAAACTCTTACACAACAATTAAGGACAATATTAAATTATTTAAGATTTAAATTAAAAAACCAAATATCTATAATACTATTCATTTCTCGGAACTGAGCTACTATGAAAGACTATTGAGATATTTTAGAAAGGATTATATTTGGTATTTATGTAGATATTTTAGGAATAATTATATTTGATATTTTAAGTATTATTGTTTAAAATATTACTCTCTTTGCTTAGCCTTCTTATATTTTAAGTATTATTATTTAAAATATTACTCTCTTTGCTTAGCCTTGTTTCTTTTTCTTGGGTATAGTGGCAAATCAATTTTCTTCCTCCGCCTATACAACACCCATCCTTACTTCTCCTTCATCTAGTCCTTTTGAGTCCTTATCTATCTCACCTTAATTTGCATGAGACATGTCTAAGTCTTATTATGAAAACTCATCCCATGCAACTCTACCCTAAATCAAAATCCAAAGTCTTATTTTCCCTATCTGCCTCCCGGATTACCATGTACACCATACCCTCTGACATAGAACTCACGTCCTTTACTATTGCTAATAAGTCTATTGAGTGGCACAGTGCTATGTCTGACTAGTACGAGGCTTTTCTTTGGAATGACAATTAGACATTAGTTCCGTTTCAAAATTCCAAAAATATTGTGGATAGCAATTGGGTTTATAAGATCAAAAAGTTGGCTGGTAGAAATGTGGAGCATTACAAAGCCCAATTGATTCCCAAGGGTTTTCATCAATAGTCAGGCCTTGAATTTGGGGAGACATTTAGTTAAGTTGTTAAACTTGTGACTATTCAAGTCATTCTATCTCTTACTGTCTCTCAAGGTTGGTCTCTTTGTCAGCTTGATGTCTAGAATGCCTTCCTTCATAAGTCTCTTACTAAAACTGTATACATGTCTCACCAATCTGTTTATGGCCTCAAACAAGCTTCACGATACTTGGCTCGAACTCGACCAAGTTTTGTTTTTTAAGCTCAAGCTTGACTCGATATATAAATCGAACTACTCGAGCTCACTCGATTAAGCTCGGTATGTGTTTGATTTGAGTCATTTACTATAAATATTATTCGGCTCGAACTCGAGCTTGATAATTCAAGCTTTTCCCCTTTATTTTCATCAAGTTAATAAAATTTTTGTTTCATAAAAAAACATGATTTCCACATCAATATACCTGAAAAAAAAAAGCAATATTACAATAACATCAATGTATATTCTTGAATCCGGCTTGTAAGTCTTTGGCATCAATGGAGGATCATCACCATCATCATCCTTGCGCTCAAAATTCATCACTAGCTTCTCAAGATGCCTGTGAATTTCACCGAGAAATTCATTGAACAGGTTATGAGCATGACTCATAGAACATAGAATGGCTGGGATATCAACCCGATCATCGCGCATAGCTTGCATGAGAAGCTCAGCGGTGTTGAGATCACCGAGACCGACATAGGCCGCGACAAGAAAGTGTAGCATAGTGATGCAAGGCACAAGCTTTGAGCGAATGATGTGGATTAACACAAGCGCCAAGAGGTCCCTGCGCTCAACGTGGCAGCAAAGCTTGATTAGGATGTTGTGAATGTCGGGGAGAGCGGAGATGTGGGGCATATCATTGATTAGGTTGAGGAATTTGGGGATATCGTCGAGATTGGCACCAACGTTGAGGGTGGCAGTGTCGGGGAGGGAGTTGGAAGAGAGGGGGAAAAGGGAGGGAGCGGAGACGGTGAAGGATGGAGTCGAAGAAGCAGAAGGCTGAGGAAGGGCCGTTATCTAGGAAGGAGGCAAGGCGAGCGATGACGGCAGACTAGGCTTTGACATGGGGAGGAAAGCCGAAACAGAGAATGAAGTGGCGGATGCTGGAATGGGAAGATACCGAGGGAGTTGGAGTCAAGTGAGATAGTTCGAGGAGAGGACTTAGAGGAGGCAGCAGAGTGGATGTGGATCACAATAGAGAGGGTGTCAGTTTGATACGCAAAATTTTGAGGTACAAGACAACACAACTTCTTTTGTTCCTCGTTGATTTGTAAAAAGGTTGAGAGTACAACATAAGATAAAGTCAGAGTACAGCACAAGCAAGCAAAATTTTTGTACCACCAAAATCTCGGTACAAAAAATTTATCGTGATACAACACAACTAAAAGACTAAATTACTCTTAATAAAATTAAAAATTACAATCATGTATTCCACATCCCACAACGCTTAAGTCCCCGACCTTGCACCTCCTTCTCTTCCTCTGCTGACACCCTTTCTCATATTCATAGTCTACTTCTCCCACTCCCACTCCCACTCCCTCTCCCTTTCCTCCTCTTTTCCTCCTATTTTCCTCTCTTCTTATTTGTTGCTCCCTCGTTTCTATAAAACTTTAGGATCTCTTTGAAATTTTAGGGTTTCCAGGGACTCTCCCAGAAAGAGATTGGTTAAGGATTCACGCTAAAAGGTACGAGTTGTTGAGATTATAGGTTTTTTATCTATTTCATCCAATTACTTAATTAATAAATGATTTAATTATATTTATGATTTATTTATAATTATTTTGCTATATTTTATAGTTTCCTTAATCCTATTTGTGTTTTCATTTCAATTTGAACAATATACAATTTTTTTTTAATACAATGGAGATGTGTTTTATCTAAATTCATATTTGATTTCTATACAATAAAATCTTTGAAACCAAATAGTGGAAGGATGAGGTTTCTTTTAATTTAGGTTTAGTGTCAACCTTTTAAATGGATGTTTGATTCATAAACATCTCTATTGGATAAATAAAATTGAGAATTATCTTGATCAATATCTTAAAATTAAAATTTTAAATCATAAAAAATTAACATAATTTTTTTTTATATTTCTATCCAAAAATTGAAAATTTAAATTGTATAAAAGATAAATATAAATCTCTTTATATCTATATATGAATCATGGATATGATTTCATAGACATATCACACATTAGTGTACCCATATAAAAATATTAAAAAATATACCCTATATGCATACACCGATCCTCATCTATATAAGTTTAGAGTTAATAATTAAATTTAAATTATATATCTGATTTAGTGTTTTTCTATAAAAAAAAAATTATTTAACTCTTCTAGAAAGAAAATTAGGAATGCTTTTAGACCAATAGATAAATATATAAATAAAAAGTTAGAGAATAATAATAGATGATATGCTCTTCTTATTACTAACAACATAACTACTTAGTTTAGAATCTTATTAAATGTATAAAAAAATGTCTTGCTAGTAATAGTTTATGCTAATTATTCTCATATTAACTTATCAAACTCCTGCAGTATAAGGTTGATATGATTATGCAATAGTTGTTAATAGTATGTATAGTGTATGTGTGTGTGCGCCCTATTATGCCCATGAAGATATGCAATTATTCATGAATCATGATGTGTTTTATGTTTTCCCAGGTTCAACCAATCTTAACACAACTCAATTCAGATTACATATATGTAGCCAATTTAGTTATTTATCACATTATATACTTATGTTATTTTCATTTTGATCTCTTAGTTACGTAAATTTTTCTTTTCTTTTTAGTGGGGAGTCAGCGATGAACTATCAGCACATTTTGTATTTTCTTCTTGCATGAAGAATTTATGTGAATATGATGACAATATATGGGTTGGTTTCTTTTATTTTACTTTTATTTTGAGAAGGGATACGGAGAGAAGGGCTATAAATGAAAAGGCTTTTGCTAGATATTAGTCACGAAGAGATATAATAGATTCCCTTATTAAGTCAAGTGATAATAATTGTATATGGGAATTAAAAATGTGCACAAACACATTTACACATCTTTGAAAGGTCCTAAGGGTACTAGGAGGCTTGGCACAACTTGGTAGAGTTACAATTGAGGAGTAAGTTATTGTTTTTTTAAATATACTAGCTCACCACACAAAGAACAAAAGTATTCAAGTAAGGTTCTCTAGATCAGTTCAAAATATTAGTAGATATTGTTATAGGGTCTTAGATGCCGAAGGTTACAAGATGAATTATTTGTCAAGCCACAACCAATTCCAGAAAATAGCAGAGAAAGCAAATGGAAATGGTTCAAGGTATACTTTATATAAGTAATGTAAAATATAAATTACATGTTTTTCATTAGACGCAGTCAATAAAATTATAATTTTCTAATGAACTTGTAGGGATATTTAGGTCCCTTAGATGGTACTTATATAGCAGTAACACCAAATGCAGTCGATAGACCTAGGTATCGAACAAGGAAAGATGGACTTGCAACAAATGTCTTAGGAGTTTGTACCAAAGATATGCTTTTTATCTATGTAGTAGCTGGATGGGAAGGATCGACTTCAGATTCTAGGGTACTACATGATGCAATAATTAGGAAAATGGTTTGAAAGTCCCAGTTGGTATGTAAATAATTGATATTTATTGTGTATAGTTTGTTATTAAACATTTTAGAAATCCTAATACTAAATCGATTTTAACCTTTTTAGGTTCATATTATCTTGTTGATGCTAGTTACACAAATGGGGAAGGTTTTCTTTCCCTATATAGAGGTAGGTGGTACCATATTCAAGATTGGGCCACCTGCAGACGCCCACCTCAAAATCGTGAAGAGTTATTTAATTATAAGCATGCTTAAGCAAGAAATGTCATAGAGAGATGCTTCGGGCTTTTGAAGAAACGATGGGGTATACTTAGGAGTCTTTCATTTTACCCCATTAGAACACAAAGTCGAATAAGCATGCTTAAGCAAGAAATGTCATAGAGAGATGCTTCGGGCTTTTGAAGAAACGATGGGGTATACTTAGGAGTCTTTCATTTTACCCCATTAGAACACAAAGTCGAATGATTTTAGCATGTTGTTTACTACACAATTTTATTTGTATCAACATGGTGGTAGATCCTGAGGAATTCGCTCCACTTGCAGATAATGAGATGCCAATAGGTGAAGAACCATTAGTCGGAACTGTTGAGCCAAGTAATGAGTGGACTGAAAAGAGAGATAACCTTGCACAAGAAATGTGGCATGATTTTAGGCGTAGGCATGCACAAGAAACAATGAGTGGACTGAAAAGAGAGATAACTTTTGTTATGTGCTAACCTTCTAATGAATGTTGCTTAATTATTGTAGTCTCTTTTTTATGTGTTTGAGCTACACTTTTTTGGCAATATCCATAATTGTACTTAATTTTGTATTTTGTATTTTTCTTTTTTTTTTTTGCATTGTATAATATGGAGTTCCAAGTTGATTATATGTAAGCCATATTTACTGTTAAATTTGAAAGCCATGTCTTCTACTAGTGATTATTGTTTACTCTAAAATTTTGCAATGCATTAATTATAGGAAAAAGCTTGTTTTTGGGTCATTCAACGGCTTTGCATTTTTTTGTTATTTTTTGCAATCATTCATCACTTTCTTCTCTAGGTTTTTCTTACTCTCATACTTCTTAATATTAAGTTTGGTGCAATAGTTCTATATATTTTTTATGTTATCATAAAGTGTTTATCACTTTATATCCATTAAAAAGTAAATTAATTTTTCAGGATAGTTCAAAATGGAGAATGAAGAAACTGGAAACATTGAGATGAATAGCGCATAAAACAAATACAGACAAAATTGGACAAAGGATGAGAAGAATACCGTACTATCAATTTTGGAAGAATTAGTAATGGTCAAGGAGATAATGGGACATTTAAGACTGACACACTTGAGGAGGCTACAAAAAGAATAACGACTAGCATCCTTGGTATTATTATTACTGTCAAGCAAGTAGTTAACAAAATGAAAAGGTGGTCTATAAAACTGAATGAAGTAGTGGACATGATGAAAACAAGCAGGTTTGGTTGGGATGATGCAAGAAAGTGCGTCATAGTTGACAGTGAGCAAGTTTTGACTGAATATCTATATGTACTTATGTTGTTGTTAATATTATTCTTAAATTTAATGTGCACTTATTATGTGATAGCTAATATATATGTGTGTGTTTTCAACAAGTAATCTAATTCAAAATTTTTTAAAATACCCGATTTGGTCCCTGTACTTTTCTCTCTCTTCCCTTTTGGTCCCTCTACTCAGAAATGTGTCTAACTGATCCCTCTACTCTTAAAAATGGGCTGACTTAGTCCAAACCCAAACGTATGGCAAGCCAGCCGTTTAAATTTGCTGACGTGGAGTTCTCCTGAATAAAATATGAATTAAAAAATATTAAAATGAATAAAGTATTGGTTCTTCTAAACGGGTTTGAAGCCCGGATTCAATTAACACCCAACCATCTTCTCTCCCACGACTTCCCTCCTCCGCAGGCTGGCAATCCCCCTCCCCCACTCCTCCTTTCCTCCTCTCCCCTCCCTCATATCCCTCCTCTGCAGTCCGACAACCCTCCTCCCCCACTTCCTAGTCCCATACCTCAAAGCCCCGATCATCTCCTTTTCCCCGATTAGAAACCCTAGCCGACATCTCATTTCCCTTTCATCTCGCATACTCCAAGCCCCCAATCAGAAACCCTAGTAGACATCTCCCTTGCCTTTAACCTCTCAAACTCCAAGCCCCCGATTAGAAACCCTAGCTGACATCAACACCTCCGGAGGGATCCTTTTATCAATCGGTTAAGTGACAAGAGGCTTGCATCTCGATGGATGAGAAGTAAGTATTTCCACCATTACTAATGTATTGTCTCTTTAAGTAAAGGTGTTATTTTAGTGAACTTGTTCACTGGTGGTTCATTAGTCTACATGCTTGGAAATGTTTAAGAGCTCGAGAATAGCTCAAACTTGAGAGCAGTTTGGGTGCTTATACATATCCAAGTATGTTGATGAACTGTGATAATGATGATACTTTGTATTTCTCTGTGATCTGGGATAAATGGAGTGCTTAAATGCTATTAATCTCCAATAAATGTAATAGATCTGATTACTTGTAAGCTTGGAGGTATAGTACAAGTGATTTTTCTGAGAAATTATGGAATTTATCTTATCGGTGGTCTGAATGAAGTAGTGTTAAGCAACAAGATGGTCTTTTTGACCTCAAGTATCTTGCCTCTAGTATCACTAGACAGTGCTTTACACCTATAAATTCCTAGTTGTGTCACATATTTATTAGACCTCTAGTAACTTGACTTGAATTAATTGATGTAATATTAAGCTGAACTCTAATAGCATGACAGAGCATTCCAATGGATTTTAATTTCCAATTGATTGGGCATATATAGCATCAACCCTTGTAGAGAACATAGGAGAAAGGAAAATTAAACAAGTTCATTCACTGCTCAATTTTTTATTTTATTTTTCTTTTATCTATTGTAGCTCTACTCAGTTTTTTGTTTGTGGTTCATGCGTTGGCCAAACTTGTATGTACATAATATATATTTTTTTTTTAATTGTCAATTGATCTTGCTTGCAATAGCATGAACTTTGAGGGGTTGTACACCATTACCTACAACCATGGAGGGACATTGGAAAAAGGAGAAACAACATATGTCAATAAGAAGACTGCTCAATTCTCAGTTGATCCTGAGAAGCTTTGTTACTGGGATTTGCTTGGAGATGTAAAAAAAATTAGGCTATGACATTAAGAAAGATATAACTTTGTCATACACAAACCTGCAAGGAGTCTTAAAAAGTATCAGGACTGATGAGGATATTGTAGGCTTAAATGAAAAAATCAATGCACAATACACATCAAATGTTTATATTGAATGTTCAGAATCCTATCATGGTAAGGAATTGCTCAGAGTCCTATTAACTAGAAATCAACTTCCAGAAAATCCACATGAGCGTGTGGAAATTCCACATGGCCGTTTGGATACCCGATTTCAGCCTTTAAATACCGCGACTCAGATTTATTTTGAGGACTTTTCGACCTATCTTTCGCCCAACTTCTGGAGAGCTCGCGGCTAAGGTTCGGAGAAGATTTTGGTAGGCTTTTAGAGCGTTCTACGGCATCGAAATCGACGTCCTTTGAAAGATAGTTATTGGGGGAGTTTTTGTCGGCATCGATTCGGTGAGGCTTGCCCTAGGCTTGACAAGGGTAGTGGTGCAGAAGACGGAGCGGCCTCACAACACCATCGCCACGCATCACAATAGGGTTTTATTCATGTTTTCTATGCTTGTTGATACATATACTTTGATGATTTTGTATAGCTCCATGGAGAGCTAAACCCCTAGTAGGTATTCGAACTTGTAAACCTTAGGATGACATTGTTTCTATGACTTTTATTATGCTTTCTTAATTGATGCTTTTAATTGAGTTCCAATCTTGTTTGACAATTGCATTGATTTTCCCTTAGCCGTGACACTAGGGTTGAGAGTCATCCAAGTTATCCTTGGAAGGTGTGACAACTTCTATAGGATTAGACTACATGAAATTGGAAAGGGTCGAGAGGGTGAGTCGAGAGGTAGTGAAACATCCCCTTTCCCCTTCGGCGTGATTTTCCCTACCTTCATGTTCCAAGAGTTCTTTGTGGTCAAAGTAGAGTGAAGTGCTAGGAGATGAACTTCCCTGGGGCTTAGTTGCGCGAGCAACAGAGTGAAGGGTTGTAGTGAATCCTAGTGCTGGGGCTTAACTAAGACTAGGGTTCTTTCTCCTGAACCAAAGGGTTAGAACTATACTTAGGGATAGGGTTTTTCACTTGGAATCCCTAGAACCCCAAGCAGTTTCACGTAGTGTGAGGTTATAGGAGATGGGATCCCATGGGGCTTAGTTAAGCGATCAATAGAGTTAAGGGTTATAGTGAATACTAGTGCCGGGGCATAGTGTTGTAACTAGTCATGGTTGACCTTAGGTTTGGGACCGTGTGCTTAAGGATTTCCACGACTCATTAGATATCAATTAGAAGGTATAATATTAGTCTTGCACTAGAAGCATTAATCCTAAGAGGAGCTTTGTCCGGGTACCCCATATTTGCATTGATTGTCTCCTTCTTACTCTTTACTTGCACTCTTCTTTCTTTCATATTTCTCTTTTTTTTATTGCACACACATTGTTTTCACTCACCATCATTACTTTCACACTAGCTAAGTAGCAACTACTTTTGTCTTGAATCACTACTCCCTGTGGATTCGACTACCCACTCACCAGGGTATTATTACTTTGACACCCCGTGCACTTGTGGGACACACGCAAGGGGTGTGTCAATGATAAAATACAAGAAGCTAGGGGAAAAGTCAAGAGATATGTAGAAGTCAAGAGGAAGACAATTGAAGAGAATAGTGGTGAAGGTAAAATGCAGGTTGGAGATGAAGTTGGAGATAAAGGACAACACAATCAGAATAAAGAGTGCCATGATTCAGTTACTGTGAAGGCAAGTGTTGGTGGCAGTGACAAAGTTACTGGCTATGAGAGCGATTACTTGGACTCATCAGACTTAGGGAGCTATGAAGGCACAAGTCAGGACTCTAATGTAAATGACGCTAAAAGGCACTTGTCAAGAGACATTTACTATGACCCCCAACAAACCATTAAAAGATTTCTACATAGATAATAGATTTGAGAGTTTGAAATTGTTTAAAAGGGAACTTATTGCATTCTCAATCAGAAAAGGGTTTGAATTCTAGTATATAAAAAATGATTCAAAGAGGGTTTGAGCAAAGTGTTCTGCCAAAGGTCGCAACTGGATTATATTATGCTCTTGGTGCAGTGATAAGGAGACCTTTGTTGTGAAAAATTATGACTCAGAGCACTCTTGTCTGGTTGGGACATCAAAGAATAAAAGGGTCACAGGAAGTGTAGTTGCAAAAAGATTTAGAGATGTTATAAGTGGCATGCCTTTCATCAGGCCCAGGTACTTAAAGATGTTGGTTAGAAGGGAGTTGGGTGTCTTCATAACAACTAAAGTCTGTAGACATGCAAAGGCCTTGGTACTTAAAAAATTGGAGAAGCAATTCAAGGAGGACCTCATGGTGCTGAATAACTGTCTTGGAATTGAAGAAGCAGAACCTTGGGAGCAATGTGAATGTTATCTCTGAATAGAAAGAAGGGTATGAATTCCTAGTATTTCAAAGAATGTACATCTGTATATCAGGCATTAGAGATGGATTCATTGCTGGCTATAGGAAAATTATTGGACTTGATGGCTGCTTTCTTAAAGGTTTCATGAAAGGACAGTTATTGGTTGCTGTAGGGAAGGACGGAAACAACCAAATGTTTCCTATAGCTTGGGTAATTGTACATACTGAAACAAGGGAAAGCTGGGAGTGGTTTATTCAGGAATTACGGTCTAATCTTGGTATTGGTGAAGGGCTTAGATGGGCACTAATTAGTGACATACAGAAGGTATTGGTGAAGGGCTTGGATGGGCAATAATTGTTTTTTTTTTTTTTTTGGGCCATTTGAATGCATATTTTAACTCTGTTGTGGTAAGATTGCAGGGTCTTATCCAGGCTGTGAATAATCTATTGCCATTTATAGAACATAGAATGTGTGCAAGGTATGTATATGCAAGGTGGGGAAAAAGACATCCAGAGAAGGAAATTCAGTTGCAGTTCTAGAATGCTGCAAGGTCCACTAATTAGGCTAAGATGCATATGCACATGGACAACATGAGAAAATTAAAAGGGGGAGCTGTTGCTGCAGAGGATTTGCTAGAGAATTGGCCCATTTCAGGTTGGTGTGTGGCTTTCTTTACTAATGTAGTTAAATGTGAAGTTATTGATAATAATATGTGTGAGACCTTTAATGGGGTTATATTAGAAGCTAGGCATAAGTCCATCATTAGTATGCTGGAAGATATTAGACAATATGTTATAAGTAGGGTGGTTGTGAAACGAGGGCAAGTTGTGAAATGGAAAGCAGTCTGTGGGCCTAACATAGTTGCAAAAATTGAAAAAGAAAGGATCAAAAGCACAAAATGGCAGTTTGAATGGAATGGAGGTTTTAGGCATGAAGTGTGGTTTGATAATTTGATGTTGCATTCTAGGGATGCTCATGTCGTGGTCATAGAAAATCACAGTTGTTCATGTGGAAAATGGGACAAGAGTGGCATTCCTTGTCAACATGCTCTGGCTGCAATTTCATTTCAAGGGGCAGATCCATTTCAGTTTGTGTCTCAATGGTTCACAAAGGAAGTGTACATAAAAGCATATGAATTCCCTGTTAATCTAATGAGGGGCAGGGCACTTTGGCCAAGAAGCACAGAAGGCCCATTGCTACCACCATTGGTGAAGAGAATGCAAGGGAGACCTACAAGAAAAAGGAGAAAGGAACCACTTGAATGTAAGAGCAAAAGCCAATGTAAGATCTCTAGGGAAGGCAGAGTGATGACATGTGGAATTTGCCATACCTAAGGGCATAACAAGCTGCGTTGTCCACAAAGAACAAAAACTATAAGTCAAATATATTTTTTAAATAAAAAATCTATCAAAAAAATTTAAAAAAATAAATTATTATTTATGATAAATAGAACAAGCTGTTAGTGACATATACACACTCTGAAAATTGAGCATCCAACTCGTACACTTTCACTCTACTCTCAAACATGTTATTACCATGAAAGATGCTATTTTTACAGAATAAATTTTTTGAATAGGTTTCCCAAATGATGTGGATGCCAACTTGTCATCCACATCATAATCCATGTCATTATTTTTTATATAAACTCCAAATTTAAACTTTAAAAATTTTAAATTCTTAAAATTAAAAAATTTTATAAAACCGTATCTAAAATCTTAAATCCAAATACTACAAAATCTATACCTAAAAATATAAAAACTTAACCCCAAATAATAAATACTAAACTCTAAAATCCTAAACCCTAAATTCTAAACCCTAAACCCTAAACAATAAACTACAAACCCTCATATAAGGTTTAGAGAGGGAGTTTTCGGTTTATAATTTATGATTAAAGGTTTAAATTTAAGATTTAAATAATAAAGAGAAATTAAATTTATTTTAAAAAAAGAAGAGATAAAGAAAGAATGACATGGATGTCAACTTGGCATCTACATCATTCGGGAAATCTATTCAGTAAAAATATCATTACTCTATTGCCATTGGGTCTAATGGAACTTGAACTAGAGACCTTCTGAACATCTCACAATAACTCATTTTATAGTGGGTACAGGTGGGCACAGGCCGAGATTCGGCTCGGCCCGGCAGAACTCGCCGGGTCAGTTAACCCGTAACCGGCCCGCACTGTAGACGGGCCGGTTACGGATTGGGTTTTCCCAACCCGTGACAGGGCGGGTTGACCCGCCGGGTCAGCCCTTTTTTAAAAACCGGTTTGGAGCCGCTGGCTCCCAACGGCTTTAAGAGCCGTTGTAAATTTTTTTTTTGTTTTTTTTTTTTAACTTTTCAAATTCAAATGAAAAAAAAACCAAATTTAAAATTTTAATTAAACTCCTATATATACCTCTCATCCTCACCCAATTTAGTTTTTACCAACTATTAGTGGTTGTGTGCGGGTGGTCCCTGCGCCCATGTGTGCGCGGGCCCCGCTCCCACTTGCTCCGCCGAGGCTTGTGCATGCCCCTGTCTTAGCGGCTAGGCCGCTCATCTTGGCAAAAAAAATTTAGTTTTTACCAACTATTACTCTTCTCCAATTCTTTCTCTTAATCTCATCCCAACTTCTCCTCTATTATTCTCTCTTTTTTCATTAATTGTTGAAGCCTTAGATACTTGGGGTTTTTATTTTTGGAGTCTTGGAAATTTGGAGCAATTTGCGATATTTATTATTATTTTTCTTTTTCAAAGTCTCCAATTAACAAGGTTAGTAATTATTTACATTTTTTTGTTATTAATTGTAATTTTTTTATTATCTTGATTTCTTAGAATTAATTGAGCATTTAATATTGGAAATAAGAATTTAAATTTTTTAGCATATTTGTGATGTCTTTGAATTTAAATATGTACACTTACTTATCATAGTCTTCAACGTGCAAACTCTAGATAAATACTAGTAATAATGAGTATTTAATATTTATTATCATTCTTTTTAATTATGTACTCTTGTAAAAAATTTTATTATGTATTTTTGTTGATGTGTATGTAAATTAATGTAATATTATGATTTTTCATTGGTATACGGGAAAACCATTCATTTTTTTAAAATTTCAAATATTTAATTTCTTGGCATTATTTAATTTTGTTAGTTTTTGTTATTAGATTTTTTTATTTGTTATTTGTTACTTTAGTTGTTATGCTATTTTTTATTTGTTTTTTTTTTTACATTTTTTATTTTATTTTTTGCATTATTTAATTTTATTATCTTGGTTTTCATTCATAGTCTTCTACTTGCAAACTCTAGATAAATAGTAGTAATAATGATAATTTAATATTTATTATCATTCTTTTTCATTATGTACTCTTGTAAAAAATTTTATTATGTATTTTTGTAAAAGAAAATTTGAGATTCTTATATATACTTTTCAACATTATCCAACTTATAGAAAAAATTTAAATATTTTGAAATATCTAAACCATTCAATTTTTTTTTTAATTTGAAATATTTAATCTCTTGGCATTATTTAATTTTGTTAATTTTTGTTATTATATTTTTTATTTGTTATTTCTTACTTTGCTTGTTATGCTATTTTTTATTTGTTTTTTTTTTACGTTTTTTATTAACAGAGAGAACTATTAACTATTAACTAAATTCAAAAATCATTAACCGAGAGAACTAAAATTGAAAGGATGTTTGACAATTTTAATTTCATTGGATTTTAAAGTAAAATTTTGAAAATCATGTTTGACAATTTTAATAAATTTAAAGGATTTTTTTGGAAATGAAAAGAGTCAGGCACGCTACTCTTATTTATTTATTTTTGTAATTACATAGAAATTCGTCAATTTTGTTTCTAATTGCATAATTTTGTTTTAGATTTGCACTTTGTAGTGTATGTTGCTAGGTATCTAAAAATTTAAAACCACACATAAATTTGATTGGAGCCGGATTAATATTTTAATAATATTTAAAACCACACATAAATGTATTAAATAAATAAAACATAAATTGTTTTATTTTACTTGCCACCTCAGGAAATCTTGTCCATGTTTTAAATTGGATTACAATTAATATTTAATTAAATTAAAGAATTAAAGGACAGTGTTAGTAGAAGAATAATTTTGTTTGATTACCTTTGCATATTAATTTTGTTTGTTATTTATTTTTTTTTAAATTCCATGGCATTATTTAATTTTGTTAATTTTTGTTATTAGATTTTTTATTTGTTTTTTTTTACGTTTTTTATTTTATTTTTTGCATTATTTAATTTTATTATCTTGGTTTATACATATTTTATTTATTTGGTTTCTTTATTTTTTTATAATTACTTGTGTTTTTTCAATAAAATGCATGTAATTAATATTTATAGACTTGTGGACTTGTTTATTTATTGATTTTATTTTGTATGAAATTATTAGTTTTATTGTTGTTATATTATTTATTTGTGGAGTTGGGACTTTGTGTTTTTTTAAATAAAATGCATGTAATTAATATTTGTAGACTTGTGGACTTGTTTATTTATTTATTTATTTTATTTTGCATGAAATTGTTAGTTTTATTGTTGTTATATTATTTATTTGTGGAGTTGGGACTTTGTGTTTTTTTAAATAAAATGCATGTAATTAATATTTGTAGACTTGTGGACTTGTTTATTTATTTATTTTATTTTGCATGAAATTGTTAGTTTTATTGTTGTTATATATATTATTTATTTGTGGAGTTGGGACTTGGTGTTTTTTTAAACAAAATGCATGTAATTAATATTTGTAGACTTGTGGACTTGTTTATTTATTTATTTTATTTTGCATGAAATTGTTAGTTTTATTGTTGTTATATTATTTATTTGTGGAGTTGGGACTTGGTGTTTTTTTAAATAAAATGCATGAAATTAATATTTGTAGACTTGTGGACTTGTTTATTTATTTATTTTATTTTGCATGAAATTGTTAGTTTTATTGTTGTTATATTATTTATTTGTGGAGTTGGGACTTGGTGTTTTTTTAAATAAAATGCATGAAATTGTTATTCTAGAGTGTAATTTTAAAAAAAATTAATTTTAAATTTTTTCTATAATTTTGTAATGAGTTCATTTCACTTATTGCTTTTATTTTTCATTGATTTTAGATTTGCAAAAATTTTAAAATGGCATCACGTGGTGGAAGTTCAAGGGGAAAAGCGTTATTGGTTTCGAGCTCATTACCTACCCAAGAGAGTAATGAATGGCCCGAGTACGAAAGTCCAGTTGAGGAACCGACACCACCTACTATCCCCTCAGAGACTAGAGAAACAAATAACACCACAGAATCTGTCCCTAAGTCTAATATTTTTAAAGTCCATTTTACAAAAATGTATAATAATGATGGTATTGTAACTTATGCAAAATGTAATTATTGTAATTCCGAATTTAAGCATAGCAAGGGAGGAGGGTATGACACATTTAATAGACATATGGAGAAAAAGCATCCGGATAAGCTTGGACATTCTCGGACACAATCTCAAATTTGATTCGCCTCAGACGAAGATACTGGTTCTCATTCTGCTTTATTTACATTTTCGCAACCAAGATACAGGGATAAAATTGCAGAGACAATTTCTGTGGAACACTTACCATTCAACTTTGCGGAGCGATGCCAAGTACAAGAATGCATCAATGAAACCTTGCAACCAGCTTGCAAAAAAGTTTCAAGAAGAACAATTCAAAGAACAATTTTTAAATAATACAAACATGGTAAAGAACAAATTTGTGAGTATTTCCGTGCTTGTTCCTCCTCTATTTCTTTATGTTATGATATTTGGACCGATGTATTTCATGAAAATTCTTTTATGGGTATTAAGGCGCATTGGATTGATGACTCGTGGAATATCCAAAAGCGAGTCATTGTGTTTAGGGTATTCAACGAGGCCCATACCGCCGATAATATTTATAGGATCATTCGTGGGATCATTGAAGAATATGGTTTAACTTTTAAAATATTTTCAATTTCATTTGATAATGCCTTTGCTAATACGGCCTCAATTAGACCTCTAGAAGAATACTTGAGGCCATCATGCGGGGGCAAATATTTTCATATTAGATGTGCTTGTCATGTATTAAACTTATGTGTGCAAACCGGATTAGAGTCTCTAAAATAATTTGTAGGACCAATTAGAGATGTGGTATCATATATAGGAAGGAATGTGACCCTCATGAAACAATGGGCTCGCTATTGTAGAGCAAATAACATGAGGGCCAAAAAATTCCCGAAAGATGTTAAAACTAGATGGAACTCTACTTATCGACTTCTTAATGCTACATTTCCGTACAAGACATTATTGACTGCTTTTGTTACTGAAACTTTACCTGGTTTTAGTATATTTGAATATCAATGGAATATTGCTACTAGAGTTATGGATTTACTTTCTGTGTTTAATACATGTACAAATTTATTTTCTAAAGTTTATTTTCCCACTGCACATTTGTTTTTATATTGTGCTGTTGATGTTGCTGAACAATTGTGGAAGTTTAGATTAGATGCTCAATTAGTTATGGGTCTTGTAGAAATGAAGGCAAAATGGTTGAGCTAGTATAGGAATATACCTCCTGTTGCTTTAGTTGCATTTGTTTTAGATCCTAGACAGAAATTAGAAGGCTTATCTGCATATTTAGAAGCATATTATAAGTTTTTAGGGTTTAACGGTGGTCAAGATTCTCAATCATGGGCTATGAGTGAGTTAGAGACTCAATGGTATGCATCAGAGTCAGACATTTTTATAGATATTAATGCGATTGTTGCTGATGTTAGGTCACAACTTTTAGAACTGTATGAGAGCTATTGCTCTCGTTTTAGCCATATGGTTCCACAGGTTGTAACTGAGGCGATAGGATAGTCCAACAGTAGTGAAGGAGAATCATTTCGACAAAGGCAAGCAAAAAAGAAACCTAGGGGTTTGTAATACACAGAGGTCGACTTATACCTAAACACTACCTTTCAATTTTCTGAGGATATGAACACAGATATGGATTTTGATGTTCTTCAATGGTGGCAAGGTAATGCAAATCCATACCTAATTCTTTCATTAATTGTAAAAGATATTTTTGCGTATCCTATGTCTATAGTAGCGTGCGAGCAAACTTTTAGTGCAAATGGAAACATGTTGGATACAACACGGTCACAATTGTCAGCACCAAACATTGAAATTCAAGTGTGCACAGATGATTGGAAGCGCGCACAAGTTCGACAACAAGAAGCAGAGATGGGAAGTCCAGAAGCAAGTAACTTTTTTTTCACTGATAATATGATTAGCACAACAACAACAGCCCTTGACACCGAGCAAGAGCCTGAACCTGATGTCGACGAATAGGTAAGTGGGTGGCAACTCCAGTATAAGATAAGAGAACTACGTTGGCTTTGATTCCTCTTACACGCAAGAGGATACGTAGGCAACTTAGTTCAACAAGTAAAAGAATTAAGTGCAAGCCAATATATATATATATATATATATATATATATATATATAATATTTTAATTATTTACAAACCATCATTTCATACATAATAATCAAATAATGCATCCTTACATAAAAAAATAAAAAAAATGAAAATGTGAAAAAAATACAACCAAATATAAGCATGACTATGATTTTTTTTTCATATAATATAATTTTATAACTCAATAGAATATATAAACTATTTAATTCAATAAATAAACAAACTTAATGTAATTTATTATTATTTTTTTTAATTTATTTTGAGTGGTTTCAAATTCTTCCAATTTATTAAAACTATTTTAAACTATTTCTTATTTTTAATTTTTTTTAAATTTATTTTGAAGTATTCTTTTTGTTTATAATGTTTTAATATAAATACATAAAACTTTCATAGGGTAGTTAGTAACAAAGTTTGTTAGTGTTATGGATGACCCAAGTTCAAATCCTACCTATAACATTTAAATTTATTTAAATTAGTAATAAATTAATTAAAAACCCAGTCGGGTCAGGCGGTCTCACCCCGGCTCGACGGGTTCTTGGCTAATCCCGGCTAGGTCCGGGTCACAAGTTGGTGACCTGTGACCTGGCGGGCCCGTCGGGTCAACCCGGCCCGTGCCCCCCTAGTGGGGTCAATGCGGTTGGTTTATTAATCATTTAACAAAATATGATTTATCTTTTTATCTTTATTAATTAAGTGAAAAAAAGAAAATCAACATATATTTTTATAAAAATTTATTAGTTTCCCTTAAATGGAGGGCGCTTGTCGCCTATTAGTAAAAAATTTATATATATATATATATATATATATATATATATATATATATATATATATATATATATATATATATATATATATATTAGTTTGTTTTCATCTTTCATCAATAAAATATATAAATAAATAAAACAAATATAATTTTTAATGAAAAACATATTAAAAATTACTCTCTCTCTCTCTCTCTCTCTCTCTCTCTCTCTCTCTCTCTCTACTATGGATATGCTAGCAAATTTCTCTATTTTAATCCCGAATAAAAATATGCAAATTTATCAAAATAAAAAGTTTTAGAAAAATGTGAACAAACATGCGGCAATATGATTGACACGAATCCAACATGGCACACGTGTGAGACCATTTGGTTGGTCCCGCGCTGGAACGTGCTGACCACCAGTCAAGAATGGCAACCAAAATAACTTAAAAAATAAAAACAAAAGCTGTTCGTTGGAGAGGAAGAACACCTCTTTCCATCCCCTTCTTTTCCCTTTTCCTTTTCCTTTTCCTTTTCTCTCTATCCATATTAATTTCTTTATCTTTTGAAAAAAAAAAAAGATTAATTAGTTTCTTTTCTCTTCTTCTTTCAAAGGAACAGACAAAGGTACTCTTTATCTACCCTCTCTCTCTCTCTCTCTTCTTGTTATTCAAAAGAAAACATAAAATACAATGCCTTTTTCAAAACCTTTTATATTGATTTTAGGTTGATTTTTCAGTAGAGATGAAAAGCACATCAAAATTATTAATCTGTAATTATTTATACAACAAGACGTTGAATTTGTTTACCATGCATGCATGCATGCATGGATTTTGAGAGTTCCTTTTTTACGTAAAAAAATTAAGAAAAAAAATATATACATATATATAGTAATTCAAGGTAAATTTTTAAGGGAGTTGTTTGCAAAGAAGGGATCTAAAACCATGGAAGACAACTCCTTCTTGCATTGAAGAGCATTTTGCCGGAGGTGGAGTCCACCGGAGAAGGATTCCATCTTCGGAAAATGCCTACGGAAGACGTTCCACCGCCGTCCATAGGCATTTCCGCCCCTTCCGCCACCATCTCTAAAAAAGTTCCTTCTTCTTCATCATCATCATCTTTATTTTTATCTTCGAGTTCATCATCATTATTACCACCTCCATCATTGTCCAAAGACTCTTCGGCCCCTTCGCCTTCCATCTCTACAAAAATTCGTCCATCTTCATCATCATCTCCATTGTCGTCGTTGAGTTCATCATCATTGTCCAAAGAATCTTCCACCCCTTCGGTCTCCATCTCTAAAAAAGTTCCTTCATCTTTATCATCATCATCATCTTCATCTCCTCCTCGAAAGTCATCTCCAAGCTCGAAAAGACCTCCACTTCCTCCTAAAAAACCTACACATTCACCATTAAAATCACCACCTTCTGCAAATCATATTAACAAGTCACCGGAAAAGTCGAAAACCGGTTCCTCAAAGCATCAATCCGGCCTGAATACAACCTTTGTTGCCGGTGTAGTAGTTGGAGTTGTCATACTTTTTGCTCTTTTAGTTCTTTGTTGTGTTTGCTGCATCAAAAAGAAGAAGAAGAAGAAGAAAGCACATAATCCGATGCAATACTATGCAGATTCAGGGACTAAAGGTATTTTATTTTATACTTCCTCTTTAGTTTTATTGGTTATACATGATTTGAATACTTCAAAATTATTATAAATTTTATATAAGATATTTTCGTTTGCATACCGATCATCCATATAAACACCCTATACATGTAAACTAGTGTATATATGTTAAGCTTGTTTTATATTAATACATTTGTGCTATATATTTTAAGACTTTTCATGCAGTTGGTTTTGCAAATGATTCAAAATAGTATTATATATATGATCATATGCAAACTAAGACTTATTATTGTTGCTATTTTAATCTTAAAACTAAAAACTAAAGTTAATTGGATGAAAAAGAATATATATATACATTCAAATCCATAACCAAATCAGTCTAACTTTGATATTTAAGATGCAAATCAAACATATTATGTTATTTGAATTCAACCCCAAAATTAAGGTTGATAGCATGAAAAATTCAAAATTATATCTTTAATGTATATTTTTTTTAATCAATCAATATGAAACTATCGTCATCATTAATTTTATTTTATTTATTTTTTTGAGAATATGCACAAGCCACATTTAAATTCCCGATCACTTGGCATAGGAATGAAATACTAAACTCTCTTAAAGCTAGGAATAGTATGTGAGACTATTAGTTAATCTAATAATAATTATTCTTCTTGTTTGATAAAAAAACCATTAATTGATAAAAAAAAATTATATATCCATGCATACACAGGGGAGGAGAGTGGGTATTATAGCAGCACAATAGCACCACAATGGAAGCAAGGAAAAAGTGAAGACTTATCATCATCAATCTCCATTAATCCTCCACCTCGTTGGCAACCACAACCACCACCATTAATCCCTGAAAATGACTCAATCTCCTCCATTTCAACCCCACATGGTCCCCCTCTACCACCTCCTTACCCTACAATCACCCTTGGCTTCAACAAGATCTCCTTCACCTATGAAGAGCTCTGTGTGGCCACCAATGGCTTCTCTAAACCCAATCTCTTAGGCCAAGGAGGCTTTGGTTATGTCCACAAGGGTGTGCTCCCAAGTGGGAAAGAGATTGCAGTCAAACAACTCAAGTCTGGTAGTGGCCAAGGTGAAAGAGAGTTCCAAGCTGAGGTTGATATCATTAGTAGAGTTCATCATCGCCACCTTGTTTCCCTTGTTGGATTTTGTATTGCTGGCTCTCAGAGGATGTTAATATATGAGTTTGTTCCTAATAAAACTCTTGCTTACCATCTCCATGGTTAGATACATTTCAAATCTATATACTTATATTTATATGAGTTCTTGATTTGATTTGTTTGTTTGTATTTTGGTGTTTGTGGTTTCAGGGAAAGGACTTCCTACCATGGATTGGAGTACAAGATTAAAGGTAGCATTAGGAACTGCCAAGGGACTTGCTTATTTGCATGAAGATTGTCAGTATTCTTTGTTAATCTTGTTTATTTTTCTTAAATTTTTTTTTTTCTGATTAAAACCACTCCTCTTCCATAAGTACTTTTGATTTCATTACTCCAATGTATTTACACCAGTTGTGTGTTGCACCAAACTATTGGATTTTTGTCACATAGTATTGAGATGATATATTGATGGTTTAGATTCATTTATGTTGCTATGTGACATATATATATCTATTGGATTGGTGCAATGCTTCTGGTGTAGGTAAGAATTTGGTTGAAATTGAAATTTTGATTGATTCTAAAGTTTTTATTTTTATTTGTTATGTGTGTGAAGGTCATCCTCGGATTATTCATCGTGATATCAAATCGGCAAACATTCTCTTAGATGCTAACTTTGAAGCCATGGTATTTTGTTGCTTCTCTAATCCTTCTATTGAAATGTAATGGTTGTTAGATGCTAACCAAATGAATGTCAAGATGTATTTGATGATGTTTTTTATATAGGTTGCAGATTTTGGATTAGCTAAACTAACTTCGGACAATAATACACATGTTTCAACTAGAGTCATGGGAACTTTGGGGTGAGCAAGAGATTTCAAGAAGTTTTCCACCATTTCAATGAATAAATCTAAGCTTTTTTTTTTTTTTTTCGATTAGGTACTTGGCACCGGAGTATGCATCGAGTGGGAAACTAACTGAGAAGTCCGATGTTTTCTCATTCGGTGTAATGCTTTTGGAGCTGATAACCGGAAGAAGACCTGTGGATAATGGACACAAATTCATGGATGAAGGATTGGTGGATTGGGTTGGTTTTATGCTTTTGCATTTATTTTGTAGTTGATATAATGCAGGAAAAAAGTCGAACTTTTTTGTTTCTGAAAATGAACATTGGATCAGGCAAGACAAGTAATGTCAAGAGCTACGGTTGATGGGAACTACGACGAGCTTGTAGATTCAAGACTGGAAGGAAACTATAATCCGGTCGAGCTTGCAAGAATGGTAGGTTGTGCTGCTGCCTCTATTCGTCATTCCGCGAAGAGGAGACCAAAGATGAGTCAGGTACTGAAGCTAGAAATTCAATGATCAAACATTTTTATTGATACTTGAAACTTATTAATTCTTATTAAGAATAGAAAATATAAATTAGGATAGTGTTACAAGAGGACTAGGCTTGACAATATATAGAGATTACAACAGAAACATAAGATATCATCCTAATATATCTAAAGGTTCTTAAAGTATCATGACATAAAACACAAACTTGCTGAAATACAAAAAACTAATTGCATCAAAGACATTGTATTCCATTATTTGCATTCTTATTTTATACATCAGATTTGTTTTCTTACATGAAACTTTTGAATGTGATTTACTTGAATTTCCTGAGATACTACATTACATTCTAAACTCATATTCTGCATCCTTGTATAGTTCTCAAGAATACAAACAAAAATGTGCAAAGATTAAAGATTGAATTCTGTATGAACATTTTAATGTAAATGTCCATAAATTGTTATGAGAAATAAAGAAATACTAAGAATTATTTCTAGATTGAATTCACTTACTTGCATGGTTTACAGAAATGTGAAATTGTTTGTGTATTTACAGATACTACGAGCATTGGAAGGCGATGTATCGCTCGAGGATTTAAATGAAGGAGTGAGGCCAGGCCAGAGCATGCTTTTCAGCTCCGGCTCCGACTATGAATCAAGCCCGAAGACCTCGAACTTGAATAGATTCAGAAAAGCCTCTCTCACTAGTCCAGAATTCAGTGGTGAATTCAACAGTCCAAAAGAAGGCAGGCATGTCATGAATCAATATCAAGCAGCAATTGACTACTTTCAGAAGCCAAAGAAATGAAACAGAAACTAGTTCACTTTTAAAAACAAGTTTCTGTGAATTAATATGATCAGATGAATAACTTCGGTGGTGAATTTTGGATATTCTTTGATCAATAGAGAGCTTGTTTTTTGAGTAAAAGAGAAGGCCATGACAGTTTTCACTGTCTTGAGGCTCATGTGTATTGTGAGGACGGTTGGTGATTAATCAAGCAAAATCATGAGCCTCTCAAGCTCAGTTTGGGAAAAACTTGAGCTCGACCCAAAATTAAAGTTCAAAATTAAATTCAAGTCGAGTCAAGGTCTGTCAAGCTTTGTGTGATACCTAAAAATGTATAAATGTTTATATATAATATTATTATGTAATGTATTATCATTATTATTATTGATGAAAGTATTATGTAACTTGTATTGTTTATTTTTAAAAATAAAAATGGAGTTATAAATGAGATTTTTAGCTTTTAACTAAATCCAAATGGATTGGAATTCTAAAAAAATAAATTGATTTAATTTTAATTTTTAGCTAAATCAAGCCAAGTTCGAACTTTCAAAATTAAAAATCGAGTTAAGTTTTTTTTTTTAACAAATAAGCAACAAATGGCCTTCATTTAATAGAAGTCAAAGATATACACAGGTGTGGAGTCAGGGCCGGTCTTAGCATAAATGGGGGCCTAGGCAAAATTATAAAATAATTATTATTTTTATTAGAATAATAAATTACATAATAGAAATAAAAAATTTGAATTACTATTAATAATTATGAAAAATATATATTAACCTGGAAAAAATCTAGAGAAATCCTTCTAGTCCTTTTGTTTAATTACCTGCAATGCATAAAAAAAATAAAGAAAAAATCAATGAAAGATCACTTTTCTTGCCTTTTGAGGTGCAAAATTATCAATTAAATTTCGATATTCCAGTTGAGATACCAATTTTTTCAGTAGAAACAATGGCCAATCCATTTAATCTTTCTTGTGATATAATTAACCCTAAGAATGATTTTATTAATTTTAATTGTGAAAAACTTCTTCCTGTTGAAACAACAGTAATATGTATAGTTATTAATATTCTATAACCAATCCAAGCATTTGGAAATGAGTTTGATTTTTGTATAAATTAAGAACATCTAGTGGTGATTGTCTCTTTCTGAAAAACTTCTTTCCAAACTTTTAACTCAGAAAATAAATCCAAGCCATCAATATCAAAAGATGTGTCTTGTTTTTAAAAACCTTCAAGATTGAGATAACATACTTTCAATTGATTGTCATCTAAAATCTTTAACTTTTGTAAACCATGCAAAAAACCAAAAACACCTTCATATATTTTGAATTGTTCAAATCTACTCTCAAAATAAGAAATTGCTTGATCAACTACACGAGTAAAATAATTAATTCTAAAATCATTTTCTGGCAAATGTGTTACCTCATTAGTATCATTTTCCTCAAATTGTTTTTTCTACAAATAATTCTTTTCTCATGAAACGTAGATTGTATATTCATTTGAACTGTTATTTTTTTAGCTCAAATTAATGTTGTTGCAAATCCATTTTCACTATAATTTTTAAGAAATGCAAGCAAAGCTTTTAGTTGATTAGTAGCAATATCAATTTGCATGTCTTTGGCTTGTAAGGTTTTACTAACAAGATTAACAACAAATAACAAATCATACCAAATAACCATGCCCACCAAAAATTCAAAGTTTTTGAGCTCGTATGCAACCAAACAATTAGCTTCACTATTTGTTTTGGGGATCATCACTGGCTTTTGCTAACTCAAGTAAAGCATCTCTTATTTTAGGGGCTTAAAACCAAATTACTTTAGCACTTTCAATACGACTCTTCCAATGATAGTGAGTTAACAGTTAAACTAGGAACATAATCTTTTAAATTTTCTATTTTTTTGTGGAAGAGGAAAAAACTGAATAAATACATTGTAAAACTCTGAAAAATGTAATAGCTTTTGGACAACAATTAGCTATATTGGAAAGTAACAAATTAAGGGGGTGTTTGGTTAGACGTAATTGTAAATACAGGGGATTCTCAGTTACAATGTAACTGAAAATACATGAATTTGAAAATATAGTAATTGCAAAATTTGGTGTTTGGTTTGATGTAATTTGAAATGTTGTATTACAAAATTTGGTGTTTGTTGTAAGGGATTTGTGAATCTAATTATTATATTTATCTTTGCAATTATATCAGGAACATTTTCTCTCTATATTATGTTAAGGTGTTCCAAATGTTTTATGGCATCACTACAAGAAAACATAAGCATCACTGACGGAATTTTTGCAACGGAATTTTTTTCCGTTGGTAATATCAATATCACTGACGGAATTTGTGACGGAATTCCAACGAACAGCTTTTAACACCCCATAACATATTAGTGACGGAATATAATTTTATCACCAACGGAAAATTCTGTCGGTGATAGTTTCCGTTGGAAAATCCGTTGGTGAAAAGAATTAATTTTATTTCTATGATTTAAAATAAGTTGTTGTATATTATGGACGAAATCAGAATTTATTACCGACGGAATTTTAAATTATCACCAACGGAATTGATTATTATAACCGACGGATTTTTGAATTATCACCATAATTAATTAATTTAGTTATTAAATTCAATCCAACTAAAATTAGAGTCAAATTTATTTATTATATTTTTACAGTATGTTATGTTTTTTTTCTAATTTCTTGTATAATTCCATTCTAGTAATATATATAGTTTTGCTGATTTCCTCATTTATTTTTTAACCTTTATTTATTTTTATTATTATATTTTATGTTCGTAACATTTTAATTTGATTTAAAATAAAAAATTGAAAATATAAATTAAAAAAACAATTATTTTTTTAATTTATATTTTCAATATAAGGGTGTTTTGTAGTATTAATTTAATTTAAATTAAAAAAATGAAAATATAAATTTTTGAGAATTCAATAAATTTGGATCACCCCTTTCCATCGCTTGATCCTTATTATTATTATTATTATTATTATTATTATTATTATTATTATTATTATTATTATTATTATTATTATTATTATTATTATTATGATGCTTGTTTCCGTCAAAGACTCGGCGAAAAAATGAAATAAAATAAAGTAAAAAAAAAAACTATCTTCTACTTCCACTTATTTAAAAATTAAAGCCCACTCATTTTCCACTATCTGACTATCTCTCTCGATATATATATATACTGCTTTTAAAGCCCACTCACTGTCAAAAGCTTTTAAAGCCCTCTTCTACTTTTTAGGAAGCTTCTGGTGGCATTTTGGGAAGCTTTTGGTTGAGATTGGCCAAAAGCTTTTAAAGCCCTCTTCTACTTTTTAGGAAGCTTCTGGTGGCATTTTGGGAAGCTTTTGGTTGAGATTGGCCGGCTGTGTGAGACTTGAATCAGAAAGGAGAAGGGCGCCGCCAGAATCAGTACGTATGTGGTTGATTGAGTTAGTTCTTTTTTGGATGAAGGAAGTTGTATTTTGTTTGGATTTGAGGTGATTTTTTTTTTTTTGTTTTTTTTTTTTTTTTGGAGTTGAGATGAATGAAAATCATGGTTTTTTGTGTGTTGATATTATTTTTCTAGTGTTGTTGAATTTTGAAGGGTATTGATTGAGGAAAAAATTAATTTTTCTCAGTGGATGAAAATTAGGTTTGATGGATCTTTGTTATGTTTCATCATTGAAATCTAGGGCTTGGTTTTGGTTTTAGTTTTTTATTTTTTTTTATTTTTTATTTTTTATTTTTTTATTTTTTGGTTCTGTTTTTAGTCTAATAATGTGAGGCATTGTACAAGTAAATTCATCATATCAAACTTTAATTTTAGGATTCTGATTTTTGTTAAATAGTAAATTATTTTATGTAAATTATTTTTGAATAAATTATTCATCTCTTTTAGTTTTAAGATAAAAAGAATAAATCATATTTTAAATTTTTATTGCTATTTTTAGTGACCATCTACATAATTTGATGAAGTGTGTGGTTTTCTCTTCTTCCTTAGTCTTATGTTTGTACACTCTATTTTTTTAATTGTTTCAGATTTTGGTTGAGAGGAACCCATCCGTGATTCAAGGTATGTTTAAGTATTTGTTTTATCATTATTTTTTGTATTTTTTATTTAGCATGCAATGCATGGAAAATGTGTTTTGTGTTGTGTATAAATTTTGGTTCATGAATTTAATGGCTTTTCAAAGAAATATTGATGCTAAAACCAATGGTTTCATGCTATGATAATTTTATTGATCATAAGTCCAAGAATGTTAGTGTAAGTGTATGCTCGTCTAGATATGCACATTGTTTCCTATATGAGACTTCTTTGATTAATTTTTATGCTATGGTAATTTTGATCATTAGACTAATGGGAATATTAGGCATGCGCATCATGTCTCACTAAAAAACAGAATTTTGCTTTTTTTGCACTATTCCGTCGGGTACTTCACAAAATATGTATTGCATATTTTGCTTAAAAAAATCTGATAAAATGATTGATATTTCATACAAGATGAAAATAAGTCACTATGGCTTTTAAAGAGCAAGAAACATTAATATGAAATATTATTAATCTAAACATTACTTCATGGTGTTTTAAATCATTTAGGATTGTACAATGGCTAAAGATGGATATTGGGCATGTGTTCGTTTAGACGATAACGGATATATCACAGACCAATATATGGGGGCAGTTGAAGAGTACATAACTTTTGCAATGAACGAGCAATGGTTTACTAGTGGTGATAGAATCCTGCGCGTATGTTTACAAATGCTTCAATAGGACCTTCTCAGCCTACCTCTCAAGATAAAGACACTGCTGGACCACCACTTTGAATATTAAACAGATTGATATATGTTATATATATGGTACTGTTTCTTTATATATGTTTAGTACTTGTTAAGACTTGTTACTTATCAGTGATGTACGTACACTCCGTATGGTGCATGAAACTAATTACATGTACTTGATGAAATTTAATATTGTGTGTTTGCCATATGAAATTTCTTATATGTATTGCTACAGGGAAATCAAGCAGGATAAATATATATAATAGAAGAGCTTTAGTGACGGAATTCATTTAGATGTAAAGGGACTGATCCGTGGGTAATATTCTTTTAGTGACAAAATTCCGTGGGTACTACACTATATCAGTGACAAAATTCCGTTGGTGTTAAACAGACTTTCCTGACAAAATTCTGTGGTGAAGAGGGCATTTGTTACGGAATTTGTTTGGTGGTAAAGAGTCTCAAATACATAATTCCGTGGGTGATAATTAGTTTGTGACGGAATTTCATAGGTAATATACCACATCAGTGACAAAATTCCGTTGGTGTTAAAGATCTTTACTGACGGACTTTCGTGGGTAAATCGAGCATCTGTGACGGATTTTGTTTGGTGGTAAAGAGTCTCAAATACATAATACCGTGGGTTATAATTAGTTTTTGACGGAATTTCGTGGGTACTAGAACACATCAGTTACGGAATTTTGTTGGTGTTAAAGATCTTTATCGACTAAATTCCGTGGGTGAAGTGAGAAAATTTGTGACGGACTTCCGTCGGTGATATATATTTTCTTATCATTAATTTCAGTTTTTATTTTGGCTTCACTGACAGAATATTCCGTGGGTGATGCTAGAGCATCACCCACGGAAAAAAAAATTTCCGACGGAATATCATCAGCGACACCAAATTTTCCAACAGACGTTTCCAACGAACATTTCCGTCACTGAAGATTATCAGTGACGGAATTGTAGTTTTCAGTGACGGAAAATTCCGTTAGTGATGCGCCTGTTTTCTTGTAGTGCATGTCAATAAGCTAAATACTATTTCCATCAGTAAGACCTTGTTCACTACTAAAATGTAATGTAGGAACAAAACAAAACCATTTGCCTCTTCAATTATTAATCTCATCCAAACACAACACACAATAAAACATTCATTGCAAAGTCAATGTAAACGAAGAACAAAGAAATCAAATCACCAAAGTTCAATTCCTTCTACTTTCCATTTGATCAAACTAATGATCTCACGGGGCGATGCAGCAGCGGCAACGCATGGAGACCCAAATCTCGTCACATTCTCTGTCACATTCTCCTCCTTCTTAGCCTCTTTAGAGAGTGATGACACCATCTTCTACTCCAGCAAGCTCAACCCCGATCTCTCTAGCCTCTACTCTCCATTCATTGCGAGTATCGAAACCAATAAGGGAGTGATCAGTGAGGTGAAACATGGGGATTGGGATCCAAGTAGCAAAGTGCCGATGGTGGATGGTTGAATTGGGTTTGCATCAGGAGGAGAGAGTTGAGGCCTTGAGGGGGTTTCGAACACCAAGAGCTTCTTGCGAGGTCCGGTGAGAGGTTGGCAACATCAACACTTCTTGTTGCCACAATAAGGGCAACAGCTGGAGAAATCGATCGCCGCCCTGGAGCTCCAAGAGGTGTGCTGGCGAGCTCTTCTTCAGCTCCTCATGTGAAGATCAGCCGGCACTCGTTCCCCGGTTTTATTTTTCAGGTATTTGGTTTTTTACCCGATTTGGGCGCAAAACCAAATACACCCAAATGGATACTGTAGTGTAAACCTAGTTACACCAAGGTTTACAAATACACCCAAACAAACAAAAGATTTCTTGAAGTAAAGTATTTGGTTTTACATGTAAAACCAAATACCTCCAAACAAAAACCCCCTAAGTGGAAGACAACCACATGGTGAATAAAAAGCTCTAGAATTGATATAAAGCAATCGTTGTTGTACACCTTGATGTTTTCCCTTCATGTTAGACATTATTGTATCCCCCCTTAAATCATCAATATTAAGATTAAGCTTTTTCATTATATTCATGAGCTCCTCAAAAATTCATTTCCTAGTTGTATCATCCACTTTTAAAAATTCTATAAAATATTCTTCTATTTTAATTGAAACTTATGAAACATCCACGCATCTTAATATGAGAGATATTTGTTTTTGATGGCTTATATCAGGAGTACAATCAAGTATGACAAAAAAAAAATATTTTGCTTGTTTGATTTTATTCGCAATTGTCATTTTTATTTCATTTGATAATAAATCAGTCAATTCATTTTGTATTTTATGCCCAAGATAATGATCATGTATTTCATTAGCTTGAATACGTCTGACATGTCCTTACATCATTGGATCAAATTCTGCAATCATTTCAATAAGACTCAAAAAATTTACTTTACTATCCTCATTAATTTTTTCATTTGACCCTTGGAATGCCAAATTATTTCTTGCAAGAGTTTTCGCAACCGCAATAATTCTCAATAATACATTTCTCCAATGTTCTTTTTTTCTCTATTAATTTGATCTTGCAATTTTTTATCAATTATTTTTTTTCTTTTTGTAATCTTACCTCCAATTATATCCAAGCAGTCATATTAATAATATGTTCATTAGATATTTCATGTTGTTTGAGTCTAGCACTAAGATTTTTCCAATCATTGCACGCATCATTAACTAGTTGAGAACTCAATGAATTTGAAAATAACTAACAACAAAAACAAAATACTCTATCTAATTTCTTTGAATAAACTAGCCATTTTCTATCATATCTTTCTCCATGTAACAATTTTCAAATATAATATATAATAGAAAAATGTTGAGAGTTCTCATTTTTCGGAAAATCTACATTGTTAGTTTTATCTCTAATCGGTCCCTTTTCAGCAATTAAATCTTTTAAGTTAAAATAAACATTCTTCCAATTTCCAGGATCATATAAATCTAATTCTTTTTGTGAAGATATTTCATTTTGGCATTCATTATTTTCCATATGAAATGTATTTTCTTCATTCTTTTCACTAGAAATTGAAGGACTCTCAATATTGTCACTGTTGTGAGGATTTTTTTTTTTTTTTTTTTTTTTGCATGTTTCGTCTACTTCCAACATAATATAATAAATTGGTTTATTTTCTAAATTTTCATCACATGTAATATTTTGTTTACTTCTAGTAACAAATTTTTCAAATGCACATTTTTGAGATTGAATTAACTCGTCTACTTTTTTTTGGTTTCTCATATCAAGAATTATATTTTCTAGTAAACATTCTAACAAAAAAAAATAATAAAAGATAATAAAACCAATAATATTATAAAAAATGGAAAAGAAACGCCTAAATGAAGTAACACTTTTTTTAATTGTTCCACAATCCCAGTAAGAAAATAAAAACAAAACCAATCAACTACTCAACATAGTAAAAATAAGAAACAACGTATGAAAATATAAGGACTCCGACACCAAGAGCAAATAAGGAAATTTTTTTGTGAAAACATTATAATGGAATGTTTAACCCCTTGAATAGATGTGTAGAGGATTTGTTTTGTTTTTTGTTTTTTGTTTTTTGTTTTTTTTAATATTTTGGAATGTTAGAATGTTAAGATTGCTAAGACTGTAAGGTTACAATGCTAGCGTTACAATACTAATGTTAGATTAAAGTTCCAATATTAACTTTATTAATCCATTTAATAGATTATAAAGCAATCATAAATATTATAAAACCAAATTTATTACATTTGATATGATCATGAATCAATTAAATAAGATAAATTTTATAGTTTAAAGAAACTTAAAATTCAAGATCATAACTATATTGTAGCATTAGAACCAAGTAGTCCAAGTCCCAATATTAACATCTAGATATCATCATGATCAATTAAGATAAATTTTATAGTTTAAAAAAATTTAAATTTCAATATGATAACTATGTGGATAGGTATTAGATAATAATATATAAAATTTTAAAATATAATTAAAAAAAATTGTGGAACCCTAGACAACTGTGGGGTCCTATTAAAACAATATTAGATATTAATCATAAGTTAAAATTTATAATTTAAAACGATTAAAAATTTAATGAGATAAGATAATAATAATTAATAATTTTAAATATATATTTAAAATAAAAATAAAAATCTCGGGCCTTAGCATAGGTCTTGGCCGCTTATGCCTAGTGTCACGGGCTTGTTATTTCGTTCAAGGTTCCATACATCCCTTGGTCGGTATTTTGTTCACACTTAAAGTGTTTGTTCAATGTTCCTTCGACCAAGGCAGCCGTCCCTCTTAAATTGCTTAAAAATTACAAGCTTGCAAGTATGAAAATGTAAACTTGGTAAAGAAAGTAAAGCAAGTAAGCAACAAAAAAATAATATGCAAGAACACAAGCAAAATAAACAAGCAAGAAGATGAGAAACCTCTCTTGTATAATAGATACTTGTAATGAAGCACTCTTGTGTATTTCTACAAGTTGTCATGAGAGATTTATATAGCCCTCCACCTAACAAATCAAGAGCTAGAATCATTTTGATCCAAGGGCTCATATTAATGGGATAGGCGACACCTATCACCAAATAATATAAAATATTCCCCACCACCCCCCACTAACTCTCTCCACCTACCACAAAGTCATGACAAATATAGATAAATGTCATCCTTGGCCTTACATATATGTTGATGGAAAAAAAATGTAGGGTGTGACATCCTTCTCCACTTAATCCGGCGACATCCACGTCGCGTCTTCCTCATAGGCCTTAAGGATGTCCTGACGGTTCTATAGCTTGAGAGTGGGTTCCCAACTTGCCTCACTCATAGGCAAGCCCTTCCATTTGACAAAGTATTCCTTGTAACTCGGATGCGCACCTCGCCTTTGAATGGTGTGATGAGACAATATCTCCTCCACATCCAGTTCCTCAAAAGTTGTGATTGCCGTAGGCGCCCCTCCTTGACTCCCCTCAGCTTGGCTCCACCTTATTGGCATAGTAAGGCTTTAGGAGACTTACATGGAACACAAGATGCATCTCCAAGTGCATCAATAGGTTCAATTAATATATTAGTAGGCCACCTTGCCTACTTTTCTCTCTATCTCGAATGGCCTTTCATACCTCCGTACTAGACCTTTATGCACCTTGAAAAATCTTCGGGTTTGGTGTTGAAGAAGCTTCACCATCACCAAATCACCTTCTTCAAACTCGACATGCCTTCTCTTCATGTCCGCCCACTTCTTCATCTTCTTCGAGGCCTTGGCTAAGTAAGCCCTTGCCATGTCCGCCTTTTCTTGCCATCCCTTGGCAAACTTGAATGCAGCCGGACTAGGATCCTTGTAGCCACCCTCCAATGTATGTGGTGTGGCCGATTGCCTTCCGTGGCCACCTCGAGTGGACTTGCCTCCAAAGACTCACTCTTTTGCAAGTTGTAGGAGAATTGTGCCATGTCAAGATATTTCACCCAATCTTGTTGATTGGCACTCACATAATAGCGAAGGTAGAGCTTCACCAAAGCATTCACCCTTTCGGTTTGGCTGTCAGTTTGGGGATGGAAACTCATAGAGAAATTGAGTTATGACCCCATAAGCTTGAAGAGTTTGGTCCAAAACCTCCTGGTGAATCTTGTGTCACGGTCACTTACAATGCTCTTCGGGATGCCCCAATATTTGACTACATACTTGAGGAACAATCTTGCGGTATCTTCGGCATTGAACTTGGTGGTATGGGGATGAGGACCCCATATTTGCTAAATCGGTCTACGACCACCATGATGTTGCCACACTTCGGCAAACATATAATGAAGTCCATGGAAATGCTTTCCCATGGCTTCTCCGGAGTGGGTAAAGGTTGGAGAAGTCCCAGTGTGTGACCATGCTCTACCTTGTCTTATTGGCACGCAAGACAAGTCTTCACATATAACTCAATATCCTCCCGCATTTAAGGCCAATAGTAAGCCCTCTCAATAAGTGCTTAGGTACGTTGGGCTTCTGGATGCCCTTCCTAAAGTGCATCATGACATTCCTTCATGATCTCCTTCCGCAGGCCTTGCCACTTAGCAACATAAAGCCGCCCTCCTTTGATGACAAGCGCCCTATCTTTCACCCAAAACCGCCGAGTCTTGCCTCCACTCGCGGCCTCTAGAATGTTCTTAGCTTGGGGATCATGTTCAAACCCTTCTTGCATGCGGCTTGCCAATGGAAAATTCGGGGAAGAAACGAAGGCGAGCTCGGTCCTCCTACTAAGTGCATCCGCCACACAATTTGTCTTGCCGGGTTTATGCTCCATCATGAAGTCGAACTTGGCTAGGAACATTCGCCACCTTTCTTGCTTTAATGTTAACTTCTTTTGTGTAAGGAAGTAGCTTGTGATAACATTGTCGGTTTTCACCTTGAACTTGGCCTCCAACAAATAATGTCTCCAAGTTCTAAGACAATGTACAAGGGTCATCATCTCCTTCTCTTGAACCATGTACTTCCTTTCTGTATCATTGAGCTTCCGGCTTTCAAAAGCAATAAGGTGTCCTTCTTGCATCAATACACCACCAATAGCATAGTCATAAGCATTAGTTTGTACCTCAAAAGGTTTGGCATGGTTCGGAAGTGCTAGTACGGGTTCCTCTATCACGGCTTGCTTCAACTTCATAAAAGCCTCTTGGTATGCCACATCCCACTCCCATGCCTTGTTCTTCTTGAGTAGGTTGGTAAGAGGGGAAGCAATGGAAGAATGCCCCCTAATAAACTTATGGTAGTAGTTCATAAACCCAAAGAAACTCCGTAAGTCCGTGGCTCATCGTGGTGCCTCCCAAGACTCAATGGCTTGAATCTTGGCCTTGTCCGTCTTGATCTTTCCATGGCCAACCACATGCCCCAAGAATGAGACTTCTGGTCTTACAAATTCACACTTCTCTCTTTTTACAAACAATTCATTTTCCTTTAAAACTTGAAAAACTTGTTGTAGGTGTTGAATGCGTTAGTCCAAGGTCTTACTATAAACTACTATATCATCCAAGTACACTACAACAAATTTATCTAAGAAGTGATGAAAAACATGGTTTATCAAAGTGCAAAATGTAGCCAAGGCATTAGTAAGCCCAAAAGGCATAACAAGGAACTCATAGGAACCATATCTTGTCACACATGCGGTCTTTGGCACATTTTCCTCTGCAACCCTCACTTGATAGTACCCTGACCGTAAGTCAAGCTTGGTGAACCATCTCACATCTCCAAGCCGATTGAACAAGTCTCCTATAAGGGGGATCGGATACTTGTTCTTTACCATAAGCTTGTTGAGAGCCCGACAATTGATGCACATTCTTAAGGACCCGTCATGCTTCTTTGGAAAAGAACGGGAGATCCATAAGGTGCCTTTGAGGGTCAAATGTAGCCGGCACCAAGCAACTTCTTCAATTACTTTCTTAACTCCTCAAGTTCGGGTGGTGCCATTCAGTAAGGAACGACAGCGGACGGCGTTGAGCCATGCTATAGCTAAATCTTGTGGTCTACCTCCCTCTTAGGAGGAAGCTTCTTCGGCAACTTCGGTGGTATGATGTCCTTGAACTCCTCAAGGACGGGGATGATCTCCTTCGGAACTTCACAAGGCATCTCTTTGGTTTCCTCTTTGAGTACGACGAGGAAAATAGAGCAAGACTTCTTGAGGCCCTTTTGGAGTTATAATGCCGAAATTTGTTTGGCTTGGAGGCTCACCTCCTTTGCCAAAGGTATGATGCTTGGGCTTCCCTCTCTAACAATGCACATGGTGTTGGCAAAGGGAATTAGCACCACTTTGATACTATCCATGAAGTCCATCCCGAGGACCATGGGATAATCATCCATTGGCACAATAGAAAAATCAACTTGGCTCCTCCATTCTCCAAGGCACACCTCTACTCCACGGGTACGCCAAAAATGGACTTAGCCTTAGATTTGACGGCCTTAAGCCATCCATTCTCCGTCTTGTAAGTCACACCAACCTCTCGGCTTCCTTCACCTCTAGGAAGTTGTTGGAGGCACTAATTTCGACTAAGGCCTTCACAACTTGCCCTTTCACCTTGGTTTCTACAAATAAACACCCCTTCTTCTCGCCCTTGGCCTCAACCTTAGCTTTGATGGCGTCTAATATTTGCAAAGAGCACATCTTCTTCTCCTTATGAGCATTCTCCTTCTCCTCTACCAAGGCGGAGATCTTGCTCTTGTTAGGACAATTCCTAGCAAAATGAGGACCATCACAAAAGTAACACTTGAGAGGAGGACGTTCTTTACCTTCCGACGTATTATGTCCCTTCTTGGGTTTAGAGAACTTCGAAAAGTTCTCCTTCTTGTTCTCTCCATCACTTTTACCTTTGAACCTCTTGTCTTTGAAGGACTTGGGTTTCTCCGGCTTCTTGAACTTAATAAGAGATTCGACAATGGAAATGGCGGTGGTGAGGTCTTGAGCATCCTTCCTTTGGATCTCTAATCTAGCCTAATGTTGGAGTTTATCCATGAAAGCAAAAAGAGCTTCTTTGTCGGGGTAGTTGGTGATTTCAAAGAGCACTTCGGTGAACTCATTCATGTACTCTTGAATGTCATTTTTGTGGAATAGCCAACAAAGCTTTGCTCTTGCTTCATTCTCGGCATTCTCGGGGGTAAAATTGCTTCTCGAGCTCTCTCTTGAAATCATCAAAAAGTTTATAGTTAAGGTACCTTTCTCAATGTCACCATATCATCGTTTCCACCAAATCATTACGGTATCGGTGAGATATAGAGCCGTGTTATTAACCTTCTTGGCTTCCTCCAAATCATGGGCCTTGAAGTATTGTTCTAGGCCCCAAAAGTAGTTGTCGCTCTCCTTGGCATTCCTAGACCCGTTGTAAGGCTTGGACCTGAGAACATTAATCTTGGATAATGAAGGGATGGTGGCTGGAGTGACCACACTCACTCCTTAGGCAATCACCCTCTTGCATAATATGAGTTCTTCTTCTACTTGCTTAAATCTTGCATATAACTCAGTGTAGACCCTTACAAATTCGCCTTTTACACGAACAACTCAGGGTTGGAGAGAATCCTTTCAAGCTCTTGACATGGTCGAGGCATTTAGAGGAGGTGATGTTGAGTGCTCCTTGCATCTCCTCCCAGAACTCCTCATTTCCTTGCTCGAGTCCCTCGACACGATGCTCCACATCATCATTCCACTCTTGCCCTTCAGCCACCACAAGCTCCACCTTTGAAAGCCTTGTGTTCATATCCGCTATGACATCTCTAGAGCTTGCCCTCTCCTTAGCGCCTTGGGTTATGTCGCTTTGAGATTATGACATTTTCAAAAGCAAGATGTAACGAAAACCAAGTCTCTGATACCACTTGTCACGGGCTTGTTAATTTGTTCAAGGTTCCGTGCAGCCTTTGGTCGGTATTTTGTTCACACTTAAAGGTTTTGTTCAATGTTCCTTTGACCAAGGCAGCCTTTCATCTTAGATTGCTTAAAAATTACAAGCTTGCAAGTATGAAAATGTAAACTTAGCAAAAACAAGTAAACCAAGTAAGCAATAAAGAAAATATGTAAGAACACAATCAAATTAAACAAGCAAGAAGATGGGGAGAAATCTCTCTTATATAATAGATGCTTGTAATGAAGCACTCTTATGTGTTTTTACAAGTTATCATGAGGGGTTTATATAGCCCTTCACCTAACAAATCAAGGGCTACGATCATTTTGATCCAAATGCTCATATTAATGGGATAAATGACACCTACCACCAAATAATATAAAATATTTCCCACCAAGCTCCACTAACTCTCTCCACCTACCACAAAATCATGACAAATATGAATAAATGTCATCTTTAATCTTACATGTTGATGAAAAATGTGGGGTGTGGCACTAGGGTCAGGTCTATGTGAAGTATAAGCGTAAATTAAAAAAGTACATATACTTTCACTTTATTTGGACTTTGGGATTTGATCTTAGATCCGTCTTGAAATGAATATTTTACATAAATGATCTCGGGTGCCAATAGCCCAAGAGGCTGGTGGTAACTAAATTAAACTTCAACAAACTCTTTTGAGTTAAATTTGAGATAAACTTAAAAAAATCAACCTCTTCAAAAAGCCAAACCCAATTATTTACGGATTCGGATCCTTTAGAGTCCAAATCCGAAACCCGAAACCCGCCATCATTTCGGGTTCACAACGCCACCCGCTATCAAGCGCCGCCCTAGCACTATCCTATAAATACTAGTCCATCCCGATCTTCGCCTGCTTCTTGGATCCTTGGAGAGGTTGAGAGAGAGAGAGAGAGAGAGAGAGGAAGGAGAGGGCGAAACCCTAGTTTCTTTTTCCGAGCTTCGTCTCCACCATGGCGGACCACAACGATCCGTTCATGCGCAACCGCGATGCTGCCGTCCAGGCACGGACCAAGGCTCAGAACCGTGCCAACGTCCTCCAGATGAAGCTTGTATTCCCTCTCAAACCCTTGTTTTCTTCGATCTCTTTGATTTTTTGATGGATTTTGGGCGAAACCCAGCTATAGATGATATGTTATACATGTTGTTGATTTAGATCAATTTGCTTCTTGTTTTCAGCTTGAATTTAGTAATATGTTGTTCTTGCTGTTGATTTAGATCAATCTGATTTTTGCTTTCGGCTAGAATTTAATTATTTGATGTTCATGTTGTTGATTTAGATCCATTTGATGTTTTTTTCATTGAATCTCTTGGTTATTTTCCAGATTGGGCAGAGCCATCCAACAGGGCTTACTTCGAACCTTCTTAAGCTTTTTGAACCACGGCCTCCGTTGGTCTATTTGCCCCCACCTGAGAAGAGGAAATGCCCGGCATATACTGGTGTGTATACTCGTCATGTGTTTGATTTAAGTGTGTTGTTTGAGAAATTGGTTTTGGGCTGTTATCGGTGGCTTTTTCTTTTTCAGGGATGGCACAGTTTGTGAAAAATTTCGCAGAACCATCTGATCCGGAGTATGCTATGCCAATTCAGAAGGGCGAAACTCCTGTAAGTTTTGTTTATTCTGATTATTGGTTTATAATTTTGTTATAAAACTTGGGCTTTTAATTTTTTTTTCATTATTTTTATATTGATTTACTGACTTTGATATATTATCAATGGCACATTTAGTTTTGATGGTAATTACCTATCTGTTTTTTCTTATATATTTTTTTTAATTTCAGTGATGTTTTTGTTCTTTAATGGTGGGAACGATATAAATGGTGGATTGTAGTTTGTCTATCATTATAATTAATGATTTTTGAAAAATGAATTACTCAGATAAATATTATGTGCTCTAATATACTGGGAAGATTATATGGATGCAGGAGTGAGGGCATGATATGTTTTAAGTTGTCCATACTTTCACTCTTGTTTATTTCCCATTACAAGTACTTAAATATACGCAAGTGATATAATTATGTGCCTCACCCATGTACTTGTTTGCTGGTGCCTCACAAATGTGCAAGTGATACAATCTTGTTGTTTATGAGTGGAAACGTGTTTTGGGTATCATCTTGCATGGCACCCTTTGTTTAAGTGGGCATAACAGCTACCTGTGATTCTAATACAGCATGTTGGTGTTTCTTACAAATTTGCAAGTGGTATAATTATGTCATTTATGAATAAAAACATATTTTGGGTTCATCTAGCAGGGTACCCTTTGTGTGAGTGGCCATAGCAGCTATTTGGGATTTTAATACAGGATGTAATGTTGCATCTTTACCTTGAAACTAGATATAGCTCTTGGTTGTTTATTAGAAAATCTCTTTATAGTATCATCTTGCATTTAGATGAAATAACTTTGCTTGCCTACTGGTTTTTATTTGTTTCTATTTTTGGATACGATGGTGAGCATGTTTTATGATTGAGTGAAAATAGAGTGGAAAAGAAGAAACTGAAGGAATGGAAATGAGGTCAGCAGTACATTCTCATATCCATTTTAATGTTTTTTCATGCGGCTAAACATGAATATTCCAGCTACCGTATCTCGATATTCCCTCAATCTAAGTAGATCTCAAGTGCTGAGTGGTATTGAGACTGATTGAGGCAGCCCAGGCCTGCATTCATGTGGGAGCCTTTGTGCTGTTATGATATTGCTTGAATTCATTTGTTGCTTTTCTTAGTTCTGTGGGTTATCAATAAAAAAAAATCATTAAGTACACTGTTGGAAGTGGGATTTGAGGTATGGCTTGTGTCAATTTATAATTACTATAATTGTGTTTTAGGTGTTTTTTGTATATGTTTGTAATTCTGCCAGTTTTATGAATGTAGCCTCCAACTTAATTATCAAAGGCAATGGACCTATATTCTAGATGTACATGAATTGACAGTAAGCTTATATATGTGCAGAAATATATTATGGAAAGATTTGTCATTTACTGAATTTGTTATGAGTGTGAACTCAACACTGTTCACCACTTGAAGTTAAATACAGCAAATTATCAGTTATACATACTCACTTTTGAGGCTTGAGCTTGATTTTGAGGTGTGGTTGTGTTCTAGCCAGGTTTTATGGATTATGTGCACAATGATCGAACCAACTTCAGAAATAATGAGTGGACAAACTGAGTTCTGTTGCAATATTTATTGTGTTGTATTGACCAGCTTTGTTCTCTATTTATATTTTGTTGCAGGGAGAAAGAAAAGCCAGGATTCACATGCTTCGGCTTGAAAAGGGTGCACTTAAGGCAGCTGAAGAGCTGCAGAAATGTAAATTTATCTCCAACAGAAACATTTATAATGTTTTATATATGAAATCAGCTTAATTCAAATGTAGATTATCTTCTTGTGGATGGTTTTATTAATTTCTTTGTCTTGTAGATGATCCACAAAATGATCCTAATATATCTGGAGATCCATACAAGACGTTGTTTGTGGCTAGACTTGTAAGTAATCATCATTTTCTACTTTTGGTTCCACCAGTTAGCTCTTTCCTAACATAATGTTTAACCTTGTTCTGCAGAATTATGAAACAAGTGAACACAGAATTAAAAGGGAGTTTGAAACTTATGGGCCTATTAAACGGGTAAGTATATTATTGTATTCTTGTTGGGAGGTCAAGTTATTGCTCTCAGCTTGGGTAAGATTAGTGGTCACATAACTGATCGGAAAGGATAGAATGGTGATTCTATGGTCATGATTTCTAGACCCTTTGTATCTTTTAACCGTGCCCCTGAAAGTTGCCATGGTGCTCTTTCCAAATTGATGGCTTTTGGAAATTCATCTAAGCATCCTGATTTTCTTCAATTAGGCCAACAATCGTTGTTGTGTTTGATAGTTTTCCCCTCCTAGATTGAGAATTGCATGGGGATGGTATTTCTCCTTCCGTATTTTTTTTTTAATTTTCGTTAGTTGTCAAATTATTTGGTTTCAAAGTTCTTATTTTTTGGGTTATCTAAAACTGCTCTGCTCCATCTTCCTGACATGCATAATAGTAGTGAGTTATTAATTGTAACTGGCTTTCTCATTGCTCGTCAAAACTAGTTGTTTGCGAAAGAATTTGGTTTTATGTATTTTGGTTGTTTGGTTGGTTCTTTTATTGTTGGGTTTGGCATCTCAGTTTTCCTGTCATTCAATGGCAAATGTGAATTCCTTATGCATCTTTGTGGTTTATTACCACTCATGGGTTCTGAAATGTCAGACATCTGTCAAAGATGGTTTTTTTCCTCTTCTAGTTGCCTGCCTAAAGTAAAGCCGCTTCAGAAAATTATCATGAGACCAAAAATCATTTGCTTACTAAGAAAGTAGATGCTTCTCGCATCTCGGACTAGTTCTAGCGTGCAGATTATTTATAGTCTAATGGACTATACTAGTCATCAAGGATGTTATTGAGAAATTTATATTTGGTGATCATGTTGGAGTGTGGACAGGTAAACTACTTGTTTCTTGAGTATACCTAGAAGCCTTTTAGGATTGGAATAATCAATAGCTTTTAGAATTTGGTATTTGTTACCATGTGATAAAAACAGACATTGGTAAGGCATGGCTATTGATGTCAGTACTTTCTACAATGATATGCACTGTTTGGTTTCGCCACTGTTACTCCAATGGGATTGCTGCAAACTGTTTGACACACCTGTCTTTATCAAGGTAGAAAGGGAAAGTATCTCCATTCAACCCTCTTTCAGACTTGTTCTTGTTGTGTAAATACATTTCAGAGTATTAGCAGGTTTCCACCCATTATTGGAGTTTAAGTTTCTTGCAGCTGTTACTAAAGTTTTTACTCCTTGAATAGAAGGGCTGAACAAAATTATTTCTGCTATTCAGAAGAAATTCTGGTACTTTCTCCATTTTACTAGTGCTTAGTTTGCTATTTAAAATATTCCCTGGTAAGGGGGTGGTAAATCTATATCACATCTGCTAAATCGGCTTCATACATCCGTTTTATCTGCCAACTCAATTGATATGGTGGTGATGCATTCCGCATGGCGAAGCTTACACCTTAAAAGGTGAGCACGGCTAGTGAGGCATGCTGCCTTTATGTCGTGCCATTTAGGATTCAGTGTTCTAACAATCATGAGTCGTATATTGGCTGTTTGTCCTTGTTATATAACTTATATCCCATTCATGATTCTGTGTAATTGTTCTCTTTGGTTTGTTATGTGAATCGCAGGTCAGGTTGATTACAGATAAGGAGACAAATAAACCTAGAGGATATGCATTTATTGAATATGCACACACGAGAGACATGAAAAGTGCGCTTCTTTTGCTCCTATTTTTTGTGACTATTGGTAGAAACATTTTGATGTCCGTCTCTTTGGTTAACATTGGTCATATTATGCAGCTGCATACAAGCAAGCTGATGGCAGGAAGTTGGATAATAGAAGAGTCCTTGTTGATGTTGAGCGAGGTAGAACTGTACCAAATTGGAGGCCTCGAAGGCTGGGTGGTGGACTTGGATCAACCAGGGTAGGAGGTGAAGAGGTAAACCAAAAACATTCCGGAAGGTAATCACTTTAAATGCTCATCTTTGGTTTACTCCCTTAATGTACATGTTGTACATGTTGTTGTTTTGATGCCTTGCTTTCTGAATCATTAATATTTTTTAAACAATGCACAGTGTTGTAAATTTATCCTTAATTATGCTGTTAGAGCCAATCTAGCGCCAATGTTTTATCCATTCCGCAAATGTTCTCCAAATGTACAACAGATTTCTTAAATGACGTTTGCTGCTTATAAGTTGAACTATGAGTTCTCATCTGTGAATTTGCTTCTGTTTAATTATTGAACAAAAAGTGACTTGGACAAAAGGGGAAATGGCTTATCTGTTGTTTGCTTCCTCAATCCCCACTATCTTTTACTTGGAAGTGTGTGGTGTTGTTGGGGTTTGAACTAGTTGGTTTTGACATTTGAATTTGGTTTAGTAAGACAACTAAATCAATACTAATTAAAATGAATGTTTAAATTTTAAAGTATATTTTCCAATTAATGATTGATATGATACTACTATTGGTTAATAATTTTTAATATTAATAGATATACATTTGTAAAAGAGCTATCTTTATTCCAAGTTTATTGCAATAGTGGTGTTCGGTGGATAGGTTGGAATAAGTTGGGATGATCATCCTAACTTACTACGTGACTGAACGCATTTTATTGGTGTGATAGCTCTGTTGAACTCTGTGATTTTGATACATAATTCATAAGTTATTTTTTAGGCATATCTTGTTAATTTTCTTTTTAGATTAGGTTACAATTGGTTACTTGGGGATATTCTATCCTGTGGTAATGATTGTCTCAACATATTCTGTTATTCACACTTTTCTTGAGTGGCATTGTCTTCCATCTAAATGTTCATACACTCAAGACTTCTCTGGTGTCAGGGAGCCTCAGCAGATGACATCAGGACCTCCAAGATCTGAGGAGCCAAGAGTGCGTGATGATCGGTAAGTTATCCATTGCTATCTTTAGCCTTTAACTGATGATAGATAAATGTTGATGGTTTCATTTGTTAGTGCCGTTTTGTGAGAATTAAACGACTTAAACCTGGTCGTGCGAGCTTGTTTAATTATTTTCTTCCAAAAATCTATAGTTCCTTAATATTTTGTTCTGGTACAGAGAGAAATCCCGTGAAAGAGGTAGGGACAGGGATCGTGAGCGGGAGAAATCCAGAGAAAGATCCCATGATAAGACACGTGATCGTGATACAAGGGATGATAGACACCATAAAGACCGTGATAGGACTCGAGAAAAGGACAGGGAAAGGGATCGGGGTCGTGATCGTGATCGGGGTCGTGATAGAGACAGGGAAAGGGACCGTGGTCGTGACCATGACCGTGAACGGCGTGACCGTCCTAGAGAGAGGGAACGGGATCGTGAGAGGGATTATGGTCGTGCAAGCCATGAAAGAGATCGTGGAATTAGTCATGAGAGGGGTGGCGCTGACTATGAGCAATTTGATACCAAGCATGATCGTGATCGGTCTGGTGGGAGGGACAGGGATCTGGAACATGGTGAACATGACTATGGGCAGGAATGGTATGATCCTGCTGCAAAGAATGGAAATGAGCATGAACAAGGGTATGATCACTATGAGCAAGTGAGAAATCACTTTGATCAACTTCCTCCAGAGGGTGATGCCAATAGGATGAAGCGTCATGAATATTATGATAAGATGCAGACTGATAATTATAGAAGTCAATATGACCATCCTGATTCTGCACCTGAGGAGGGAGAGAGGGTTGAAGACCATGAATATGAATATCATCGTTCAGAGAGATCACTTTCTCGTGAGTATGAACACTGAGACTGGAGGTAGGCCATCAGTATTCCATTTGTTATTCTTTTGATCATTGTTATTTGAAGTATTTCATTGTTTTTGTTTTTTGTTCTCAATAATTTCAGCTGAGAAGTGGTTTCATCTTAGGTGGCTTTTCTTTCAGCTTGACAGGGTTTGCAGGTTCGACATTCCGTCTATGCTTGAGATTTGTTGTTTTTATGGGGCACCTCTGAGACTGATGTGTTCTGTCTTGTTGATGGTTTAAACCTTTCAGTGACTTGGCTTGTATTAGTTATTTCTCTTCTATGTGACTTGTTAGAGATGAGATGGTTTGTTAACCTTGATTACTGTTTTGGCACATTGTTGGTTGGCCCTTTTGAACTCTGATTTTTATCCATGTTTGGTTTGAAGGAGACAAAAGGGAAAACTAAGGACATGATTAAATTTTAGTGTTGCTGTTTTGTTTACTTGCATTTGATATTGTAAGTTATATACTGAATAGGTCCATTATCTTTTCTTTAAACTTCCCCTGTTGAAGACTAATAGTCCAAATATGGTTAAATTCCTATGTTTTATCTACATCCATTTCAAGTTGGTTTCTTGAAAGAAGAGCGCCAACCGACGGCCCATTCTGGAATGGTGTGGCATTGGCGGCAGGGTTTTTGCAACAAGTTATAAAGTGGTACTATCAGGTCATTTCAAGCGCCAAGCTCTTATATTCTTGGAGTAGATTGTCTTAAAAAGTTTCAAAAATTGAATCACAAAATTTAGGAAGCTTTCTATCTCTATAGATTGATAAATCTATTCGTGAAATCTTTTCAATTTGTTAGACGTAGGTAAATGAATTAACTAAGAAACTAGTTTACACACCAGCACGACGATTTAGCTAGTCCTTAGCGCTTGGTGCCAAAAAACCTTGAGGCTTTTTTTTATTATTATTTTTATTTTTATTTTTATTTTTATTTTTATTTTTTTCTTAATCCATATCTGAGGAGTGTTACTTCACATGTAGCCTTAGGAAACTTCTAATAACTGTTCTAACCAGACAGGACAAAATGGAGGTAGATACATTGGTGAAGCTCCGAGCACGATTCATGCTCGCATTTAAGTGTATTTTGGTTTGTCACTCAACTAAAAAATTTAGTGAAGTCTGCATTTTGTAAGTTTTCATAAAACAAGATTCTGTATTCATGATGCAATTTATATAAATAGAAATGAGGAATGAGAATAAAAAAAATATGTTTGATTGGGTATGAGAAAGGTAAGTGAAGAAAATATTATAATTTTTTTTATTTTATTTTTAATGCAAGTAATAAAAAAATATTATGTTAAATAATACTTATTTTTTAATTATAAAGTATTTTAAGTGTTATTATTTTTGTTGAATTAAATATTTCATTTTAATAATTAAAATAATTATTAACCCTATTTATTTTAGGGATTTTTGCAAGTGTATTTCCGAATAATTTTGAAATTGCGTATTTGCTTCTGAATAAAAGATAATTTTATACACACTCTAGAATAATACATATAATTGTATATATACTTTCGGGATTCAAATTAGTTGAAAAACCATCTGTTAACAAACAACAGATATATAAAATAACTATTTTACCTTTTGTAAATATACATTTGAAAATTTTTTTTAAAGTTATATAAAAGTTATTTTTGATCATATTTGTAATTATTTATATTTTTCAAAGGCATGTATATAATTATGTTTTTTCTAAAAGAATATATATACAATTATGAAACTTTTGAAGAATTTATAACTAATTTTCCCTTTATTTAATTTGAATTATTAAATAAAAGGAAAAAATTTGACATTTAATCCCAAGGATTCCAAGCTTGACAAGCACTGTGCATTGTGCTTGAGAGACACTGTCCATCTACTCTTTAAATTTTATTCATAGTTATTCAAATAAAGATATGGATTAAAAAAACGTGATTTTTACTCCAATCCAATCCAAAAACAGAACGCCCCTTAATAGCCATAATAAGAGTTTAAGGCAAGTCATAAACCTGTCCATTAATCACAGAGCCCAAAAGATAAAAGAAAGCTCTCAGAAGTAAAAGACAGGTAAACTAGGGAGTGAAGTTGAAGTTAATAATGATTTAAACACCAGTAGAGCCAAACCCTCCAGCACCTCTAACAGTAGCATCCAAGTCCTCAACCTCTAGTACCTCCGGTGTCAAAATCCTCTCAATAATCATCTGCGCAATCCGATCCCCGGGCTTTACCGTGAAGTCCACATCGGAATGGTTGAAGAGAATCACCCCCACCGGCCCCCGGTAATCAGCGTCAATCACACCAGCTCCAACATCAATAGAATGCTTCCAAGTCAACCCTGATCTTGGAGCTAAATAAGCCCCCCACAAAAACACAAGTTATAAACAAGAATTTAATCAAAGGTTTGTGCGTGCATATATATATATATATAAAAGGGAAATGCACTTCTATGAACAACTTGAATACATATACTAAATAAACATTTCATTGAACATCTTTGCATGTGTACTAGTTGCTAGCACAGAAACCTCAAACAGGCATTTCAAACTTTTTGCATGCATACTAGTGCTAATAAAAACTAGTCACCACCGGCATAATAGAAAAACACAAACAGGGATTTCATAGGGCTCCTATCATGCACATGTATACTAATAAAACACTAATTACTTGAATTCTTTTTGAAATTTAAAAAAAAAACATGAGTTCTGTAGAACAGTTTGCATGCCTACAAGTACCACTAAAAAAACTAGTTACTGGCCTAAGAAAACTCAAATAGACATTCCATCAAGCACCTTGCATGCATACCTATGCCAAAAAAAAACTAGTTACTAGCATTAAAAAACTCCCAAAAACATTCTATCAAACACCTTGCATGCGTAGATGTGTTAGCCAATACACACACACACTAAAATTAACAAACTCAAACAGGCGTTTCAACGAACACCATGCATGCATGTTTCTGTTACTAAAAGACTAGTTAGTAACATAGAGACCTTAGAGAACCATTTTGTCAAATAGTTTACATGCATATTTGTACCACTAAAAAACCACCTACTAACATAAAAAGAACCCTCAAACATGGATTTTGCTAAACATCTTGCAATTCGCTAGTAACATTAAAAAAAAAAAAAAACACTCGAAGAGGCATTTCATCAAACACCTGGCATGTATACTACAAGATCAAAAAAGCCACAAAACACTAGCTATTAGCATAGAAAACACAAACAAACATTTCGTCAAGCACTTTGCGTGCATACCTATGCGAGCATAAGTTCCATCAGGGATGGCAATGCTGAGGTCCGTCGGAACAAGCGCCTTCCCGCGAGCAGGGACTTTGGTTTCAACAGAACTAAAAAATCCAAAAGGGGTAAAAACCATGCCAAGTTTGCTTCCAATCACGGATAAAAATCAGAGCTTTCTTTTGGTCATGTACCTGGAGAGATCGTAGCCGGCAGAGAGAGGGGAAGCACGGGACGGCATGACGGCGTTTTCAGAGAGCTTCTTGATGCGGAGGAAGGGGAAGAGGTTTCGGGACTCGGTAATGCCGTTCTGGGAGAGCTTGGGAAGCTTGGGTGAGGATTCGTGGGAGTTAAGAGAGATGGGTTCGTTGGAGTTCTTGGACGCCATTTGGGATGTGAAGCGATGGAAAGGAGAGTCTGAGACCAGGAATTGATGCAATGGAGAACGTTTTGAAGGAATTATCCATGGAAAGCGAGGGAAAGGTTGGGCGCGAAGCATTGTTTTAATTATTTAGTTTTCGAGCCAAGTCCAAGTTTGTGTTTTAATTATTTGGTTTTCGCGCCCAGTCCAAGTTTGTGTTTTAATATATATATATATATATATATTCATGATTGTATGATAAAGTGGTTTGAACTTTGAATAGGGATTGTTGATGAATTTGAATAAGGGTTGAGAGGGAAATTTTGAGTTTTTATTTAAGGTTTTGCATATATATGTATATAAATATTTTTCATGATTGTATGATGGAGTGGTTTGAATAGGGATTGTTGATGAATTTGGATAAGCGTTGAGAGGGAAATTATGAGTTTTTAGTTAAGGTTTCATTATCTTACAGTATATATACATATTCATGATTGTATGATGAAGTGGTTTGAATAGGGATTGTTAATGAATTTGGATAAGGGTTGAGAGGGAAATTATGAGTTTTTATTTAGGGTTTTGGTTAGTTTTTAAAATGAAAGAATATTTATTTTGGTGTTTGTACATAATGAATTTGTTACTTTCAAGTGCTGTTCAACCATTTGCGACTGTATATATAAGAATTTGAAGTTTTTAGACAATCAATCAGTGAGAAGAGATGAGAGAGAAAAAGAATCGCCAGAGCTCAATGATCAAGTATGAGATCCGTATTTTTTTTTATTAATAGATAACAAGCGCCCCAAATATGTATTTTTATAAAAAAAACATATATTATACATAATAGAAAAAAGGCTTTTTTTTCATGACAATCTATAAAGTTTACACCACGCATGCGTACAACATGGCGAGCCCCATCCTTCCTAAGTGTGATCCATGTCATTTTATGCTTCCTATTTTATTAAATATATCAAATCTTATTTTTTTCATCAATTAAATTTCATCTAATATTTCTACGGTAAAATACCATACACCAAACATCCCCTAGTTTATGTTTTGGTAAACCAAAGCGGTAATGCCCCTGCATGTCTCATCCTATGCGCACATGTTTTTTTTTTTTTTTTCTTCTACATAAGTCCATTTCGTTTTTACTCTATCAGATTATGCATAAACCCCTAGAGACCTTAACTTCCTTCTTCCCTATTCCCTTGTATCCGCGGTTTCTTTTCCAAATTCTCGCTGGTGAGCTCTTCCGGTCCGTATAAAAAAACTGATCCGGTCAATGCACGGAAAAATCTTGACGAGATGGATATGTTGTCTTGCATGTCAATAACACATACAAATAGATTAATCAAGGTGTGCTCGAGCTAGCTCATGCTCCATAGTTAGCATCTTTATTAGTAGATTGGTGTCATTTTCTTTGACTGAGATAGTGATCTTGGAACTCTCACTGATGGTGCTTGTATGGTTGAGCATCCTGGCGTATGTTGCTTCTTTCACTAGTATTGTTTAGCTTGAGTTTAATTATTATCCACTGAATTTAGCATTATGGATAGAACAAACCAAGTTGCATGAGTGAATTATCTCGGACCTCACCGTCGCTCCTCAGCTGCTCGTGAGACTCTTGACAGTATTGCTATTGCTATTGTGTAGTCTCTTGCTTGTTGGTTGGCACATCCTGTCATGGTCAAGGATGACCAGGTCAAATAGATAGGGACCGAAGAAGACCCAATAGAGCAGCAATAAGGGAGAGCTAATCGCACGAACAGGCGATCGATGCGTGGCACCAGATTTAAAGATTTTACAATGTGATGAGCGAGGAATCTGAGAACAAGATAATGGGAATTAGTGTAGTCAATGATAGTGGAAACATTATGTAATAGGAAAAATGTTTTGGGGATTGATGTAGTGGGTGTCAGTGAAGCTACTGACATGTGTCCAATGGGTAATATGGCTGTGTATTGGCAAGCTTTAAAGGCTGAGAAGTGAATGAAAAGGGGCAATGAGTATGCTTCCACTTCTTTTCTCATTCTATCTCTTTCCTCCCTGACCCTCTCTAGATCTCCCTCCCTTTCTTTCTCAGACTTTCAACCAAAATCCTTCTCTAGCTATCTCAAGATTGTATCAACTAGTGCTTTCATTGAGAGAAATTGTATGTAATTCCTGGGTTATGACGGACGGAATCCGGACGAGATCTTGAGCTATGGAGGAACAGCTAGCAGTAATCAATGAGCGTTAAGACACCATGATAACTAAGATGGAGTCTCTCTGCTCCTCGGTGCACCAGCATGTTGAACTCTTGGAAACGGTCTAAAAATTCCTTGCAACCCAGCAGTCTGTGATGACGGACCTTATGGTGAAACTCACTCGGTTAGAGAGACCGAACCCAACAACCCTCCTTTTATAAAGTTCAGCCCCTCTTCTCTTACCTAGTCCCCTGGTCATAACGACCACGCCACAGCACATCAGCATAGGTTCCATTGTGCTAGCGGCTTCAAAAACTCGAAGTTCCTTTTTTTTTTCGGGTGAGGGTGTATCACCCTGGATCTTTCAAATAGAACGCTTATTTTCCTTCCACCAGGTGTTTCTCGAACAAAAGATCGAGATTGCCGCATTCTACATGACTAGAAACGCATTGCAGTGGTACCACTGGTTATACTGCACTCAACAATTGTCATCGTGGGAAGTTTTTCTCCACCTGGTAAATTTCCCATCAAGCAACTTACACCGGTTGAAATGGCTTCACAAAGAGAGCAAGGACTTTGTTTCAACTGCGATTTAAAGTTCACGAAAAGTCATCGTTGTGTTCCTCTGCAATTCCTTTGCCTTATGACGGATGACTCAGATTAACCTGTGAGCGAACCCGAACCTCCAGAAGTTGTTGAAGGGGATACTACCAACCCATGAATTTCCTTCCACGCCTTGAACGGCTTTACTGTTCCCTTAACCTTGAAGATTGCTGGAAAGATACACGGCAAGGATGTCATTGTCCTTATCGATAGTTGCTCGACAAACAACTTCATCCGAACTAGGTAGGCTCACCATCTTAACTTACCTGTCCATCCATCTTCGCATCTCAAAGTGACATTGGGCAACGACAAGGTTCTTACTTGCGGAGGGGAATGCCAACGTATACCTCTACAACTGGGAGACGTGATTTTTCCAGTAGACTTTCTCTTGTTACTGGTTTTTGGAGCGGACATAATTCTCGGTGTTCATTGGCTAGCCGAATTGGGTCCTGTAGTCTTTGACTATCCACACCTATGGATGGAATTCAAAAGTGGAGACACAATAATAAGCCTACATTGAGTACAACAACCAAGCATCCAAGACATAACTCATACTTCTCTCAAACGAAATGTTCACAACAATACGAACCACCAATTCCTTCATCTTTCGTTCTTACTGAATACACTCGAGCATGACCGGCCACTCCCTTTTTCAATGACCATTCAAAGCACTGCACCCTTGCAGTTCACTGATCAGCTCCAGCAACTTTAAATAAGTTATGATGATATATTTTCCTTTCCTATATGACTTCCTCCTGAGCGGGCCTTTGATCACAAAATTCCTCTACTACCGAAGGCTGCACCAGTTAATGTACGACCCTATCGGTACCCCCATTTTCAAAAGGCGGAGATTGAACAACTAGTCAGGAACATACTCAAAGAAGGGGTGATTTGACCCTAGTACTAGCCCATTCTCCTCACCAGTCATCCTCGTCAAGAAGAAGGACGACTCATGGCGGTTTTGCGTCGACTGTCGAGCCCTAAATGCCATCACCATCAAGGATTGCTTTCCTATACCTACAGTGGAGGAATTATTGGATGAACTCATCGGCGCTTACGTATTCTCCAAACTAGACCTCTGCTCCTGCTATCACCAGGTATGAATACACCCTCTTGACATTGAAAAGACCGCATTTCGGACGCACGAGGGACATTACGAGTTCTTCGTAATGCCCTTTGGGCTCTCGAACACGCCATCTTCCTTTCAGGCGTTGATGCACTCCGTCTTTCGGCCAGCACTACGGAAGTATGCCCTGGTGTTTTTCGATGATGTCTTGATCTATAGCATGGACTGGGCGACGCACCTAGACCACTTACATCAAATCTTTTCACTGTTCCGAGAGCACAAGCTATTTGCTAGACGGAGTAAATGCGAATTTGGTTGCCCCAACATAGGTTATTTGGGCCATTGAATCAATGGCCAGGGAGTGTAGGTCGACCCCGGCAAGATTCAGGAAATCCAACAATGTCCTCGTCCTACTACACTGCGAAGTCTGCGCGGCTTCTTGGGAATTTCTGGCTATTATCGCAGGTTTATCCGTGGGTATGCGGTCATCTCCGCTTCCTTGACCGAGCTTCTCCGCAAAAATGCTATTGTGTGGACACTGGAGGTAACAAAAGCATATAAGGCATTGAAATTGGCACTTACCTAGACACCAATCCTACAACTGCCGGATTTTAATTATTAGTTTGAAATACAAACCGATGCTTCGTCGATGGGGATTGAAGTGGTATTACTTCAAAAAAATCACCCTATCGCATACTTCAGCAAACAGTTATCTCCTTGGATGCGTTCCGCCTCTGCATATGCTCGTGAGATGTATGCCATCACGGAGAGTATTCGGTGTTGGCGACAGTACCTCCTTGGCTAATGATTCCTTGTCCACATAGATCATCAAAGCTTACGGCCGCTCCTCTACCAAACGGTGCAAACACCTGAGCAACAACGCTGACTCACCAAGCTCTTGGGCTATGAGTTTGACATACTTTACAAACCTAGGGCCCAAAATAAACAAGCTGATGCTCTATCGCGTTTGTATGAAGATAACTTGCCTATGTAGTGTGCCTTAACTGTCTCTCAACCATAGCCCACGATTCTGGCTTCCATTAAACATGTTTACTAGACCAACCCACATGCTGCGGGATTCCTGACTTCCGTTCAAATGGGTCCATTAGCATGGCCAGACTACTCAAGTTGTGATGGGCTCATATTCTTCAGGGGTCGGATTGTAATTCCATCTGATACGGCCTTATAGCATCTCTTGATCGCTGAATTCCATAACATCCCCATGGGTGGACATGCAGGTATTACATGTACCTACTATCGCATAACTAGCACCATTTTTTGGCCTACACTCAAGAAAACCGTTCGTGAGTTTGTACGTCGCTATGCTACTTGCCAATCAGTAAATCCTTTCAATTTGGCCCTCCAAGGTCTTCTACAACCGCTTCCAATTCCTGGGCATGCATGAGAGTCTGCTTCACTCGACTCCATTACACACCTGCCGCCATCAACAGGAAAATCCATAATTTTAGTGGTTGTTGATCTCCTAACAAAACAGGCCCACTTCATTGCTCTTGCACAACGATTCACGGCTCCATAGATTGATGAAATCTTCATCAAAGAGATAGTTTGCCTTCAGGGGGTGCCAACCTTTCTAACCTTTGACAGCGACCCTTTATTTTTTTGGAGAGAGTTATTCAGGTTGCAGGGGGCCAAGCTAGCGATGAGCACCGCCTACCACCCCCAGTCAGACGGCCAGACCGAAGTCATGAATCGTTACTTGGAGGACTATCTCCGCAACTTCGCCAGTGAGCAACCCCGACAGTGGCTTCGTTACCTCCCATAGGCCGAGTGGCATTATAACACGGCATGGCACTCATCCATCCTTATTATGCCATATGAAGCCATCTTCGGATGGTCACCCCCGTCCCTACTGGACTATATCAAGGGCACTTCACGAGTGGTCGTGGTCGAGGAGGTTCTCGAGGATCGCTCCCTGATACTTCAGACCCTGAAACAAAACTTGGCAAACACACAACTGCGCATGAAAAATCAAGCATACACTAAATGCAAGGATGTGGAATTTCAGCCTTGTGATTGGGTCTTTTTGAAAATACAACTGTTCTAACAAACGTCTCTCTATGGCCAGCATACTCACAAACTCTCTAAGAGATTTTTTGGGCCATTCAAAATTACTGACCGCATTGGCTTCGTTGTGTATGGTCTTGCTGTACCACACACTGCCCAAATTCATGATGTGTTCCCTGTTTCTAAACTCAAGAGTGCATCGACGACCCAACTGTCCAACAATTTCCCTTACCGGGGCTCTTCCAGGGCCAGAAGCCAATTTTCTAGCCGGTTGCCATTCTCCGATCAAGGACGGTCTTAGTCCAAAATAAACTTCTCACAAAATATTTAATCCAATGGGAGCATGGATGGGCCACTGATGCAACCTCGGAAACCGCTGATAGCCTGCGCTGAAATTTCCCTGCGTTTAACCTTGAGGACAAGGTCAATGACGAAGGGAAGGTTATTGTCACGGTCAAGGATAACCAGGTCAAACAGATGGAGACCGAAGAAGACCTAATAGAGCAGCAATCAGGGAGAGCCAATCGCACGAACAAGCGATCGATGCGTGATACCAGATTTAAAGATTTTACAATGTGATGGGTGAGTAATCTAAGAACAAGATAATGGGAATCAGTGTAGTCAATGATAGTGGAAACATTATGTAATGGTAATTGATGTAGTGGGTGTCAGTGAAGCTACTAACAGGTGGCCAATGGGTAATATGGTTGTGTATTAGCAGGCTTTAAAAGCCGAGAAGTGAATGAAAAGGGGCAATGAGTATGCTCCCACTTCTTTTCTCATTCTATCTCCCCTCTCTAGATCTCCCTCCCTTTCTCTCTCAGACTTTCACCCAAAATCCTTCTCTAGCTATCTCGAGATCGTATCACATCCACACACTAATATTAGGTTCGAGATTGAGTTCAGTTGGTCTAAAATTGGTCCTATGGAGCCACACACCTAGCTAGTACGTCTTGGTGTTGGCATTGTAGTAGTATAACCTGACTGGTTGTTGGATGTGGGCTCAGTAGGTAGAATGTTTAGAAAATGATTGATTCATTTAATGTAGCTTTTGGTTGATTAGGGAGTGGAATTGTTTGTTGTTGGTTTTATTACTACTCCTGTTTCCATTGTATTATAATGTTATTAATGAGAAGAGGAGTGGAAAGGATCTGTTTGGTTGAAAAAAATGAAGCTATTGTTTATGGATGCTTGAAAAGTGTTGGTGGAGTTGATGTTATAGATAATGATTATTGATGGGTGGGTTGGGAGTTGCAGTGATTGATGTCTATGTCTTAATGCTCATGGAGAGAGAGTATCTGAGGTAGAGGTTAGAATAGTAATTTTTGATGTTTGAGAGGATGGTGAGAGGAGCAGTCACCAAAGCAACTAAGCAAGGAAGAGAAGCTAGTCAAGCAATGGCTAGCTATCAAAGGTTGATGGTTTATGGAGGGAAAGAGGGTATTGGTGGCTAGCTAGTAGGGAAGAGCTGATTTAAGACAACTTGTGTTGTGTGGCGGTTACGAGACTATAATGGATAATTTCTGGAGCAACTCAGCAACTCACAATTCAAATCACAGTTCAACACACCAAAGGGTTTTTTTTTTTGTAACAATCAGATTTAGATTATCCTTAGAAATTCAACAATTAATAAGATCATACCAACAATTTCAATATAAAAGTAGATCATACCTCCAGATCTTCACCATAGGACGACTTACCATCCATCAACTCAATTCATTTCAACGTTCATCACAAAAGCAATTCCAACACATACTCATAAAACATAATACAAAATTAACAAGGTTCAAAAGATAAGAACAATCTCACCAACCACCAACTTATGGAAAGGAAAAGAATTGCTGAGAAAGAAAACCCAAGAAAACCAAGATAATTGGCAACCTTGACTCCCTGCTCTCAAGATCCTTGAGAGAAATCAGGGACTTCAATCCCCAAATCTAAGCTGCCTATCTCCTTTTTCTCTACCAGCTTTTATGTTCTGTTTCATTGCCGATATAATATACCCGCAAAGCCTGAAGCTTATCCTCCTTTCGTGATTCCCTCTTCGACACGTGGCGCCATCCTTGTTTTCACCCCCTTGACTATTTTCTAGTTTGTTGACCAGTTTTACTGGAAACTTAACAATACCTTTCCTATAAATATTGACCTTTTCCTCAAGGTCAAGCTGTGGATATTAAGTAACCAGTTGACCCAAATACTCCCATGAAGTGTCTTCCGATGCTAATCCTTGCCATTGAATGAGGACTTTCTTAACTTGTTGTCCACCCCGAAGAACATCCTTGCATTGTAATAAAGTTGTCGTAAAAATTATAGGACCTTGTGAAAAAGACATCATAGGTAAAGGTAGCGTGGTTAATTTTGGATCACCAACACATTGTTCCAATAGGGAGATATGAAACACCGGATCAATCTTGGTGCCTTCTAGAAGGTTGAGACAATAAGCGACCTCTCCAACCTTTTGTGTTATTTGTAAAGACCCGAAAAATGTCATTCCTAGCTTGTGATTCCTCCGCAGCAAGACAGAATTTTGTCTATATGGTTACAATTTAACAAAGACCCAATCGGCCACATGAAATTGGAGTTCGGATCTTTTCATGTCAGCATATCGCTTCATCCATGCCTGGGCGTGCAGAAGATTGCATTTCAACTGGGATGAGAGTTTATCATGAGTTGCAAACCATTAGGATACAAGAGGAGGAATATCAGTAGTCTTATGATAAGGAAGTAGGCTAGGCTGAGAGTGACCATAGACCACCTGGAAAGGAATCATTCCGACGCTAGTTTGGTACGAAGTATTGTACCAATACTCAACCCAAGGCAGAAGATCAACCCAATTGCCATGATAGTAGCCCGAAAAATAGCAAAGGTACATCTCGAGACACTTGTTGAGAGCCTCCGTCTGTCCATCAGACTGCGGATCATACACAGTGGACATCTTAATGGAGGCGCCTATCTTGGTAAACAAATATTACCAAAATCTACTTGTAAGGTCTTATCCCAATCACAAAAATAGAATGGGGCATTCCATGCAATTTTATAATTGAATGGATGAAGACTTCAGCGACCATTGTGCTGGAAAAATCACTTTTCAATGGCATAAAATGGCCATATTTGGAAAGTTGATCAAACACCACATAAAAAACCGTGAAACCCTTGGAATTTGGCAATCCACTAATGAAGTCCATAGCTATATCGCCCCATATCTGTTGGGGAATTGGAAGTGGTTGCAACAATCCTAGTGGGTGTGTTGTGGAATCTTTAGCCTGTTGACAAATCAAGCATTGCTTAACATATTGATGAACATCCCTTCTCATTCCTTTCCAAAAGAATCAGGCCAATAATCGCATGAAAGTTCTTAGTGAACCGGCATGACCTCCTATGAGAGAGCTATGAAAATCCTACAATAAATGTTGCTTCAACATTTGATCATTTGGAAATACCAATTTGACTTTCCAACACAATAGTCCCTGTCGCAAGGAGTATTTAGCATGCTGTGGATTGTGATCTAGTAAGGATTGCACAATTTGACCATATACAACATCTTGCTATTGTAATTTTTGTAATTTGGAGAGGAAATTAAGATGCCTATGATTGAGTAGTAATGAGAGAAAAACATCGAGAAAAAGCATCAACAACAATATTATCTTTGTCGGGTTTATACTCAATAAGAAAATCAAACCCCAGAAGCTTTGATAACCAGCATTGCTGTTCAGGAGTTTGGATTGTTTGCTGGCATAAATGTCGTAAGGCTTGTTGATTAGTTCGAAATATGAATTGGTATCCCAAAAGGTAGTGCTGAAATTTGTTGACAACCTCAGTGACAATAAAGAATTTCCGCACATAAGCATATTGTTGTTGCATTCTAAGAGCCATTTTCTTTGAAAATAGGCAATGGGATGCCTATCCTGACTTAATACAACTCCAATTGCCACCCTTGAAGCATCTGTTTCAAGTATAAAAGGTTTGTTAAAATCAGGCAAGGCCAAAACTGGTGCAAAAATCATGGCCTATTTGAGAGAATTAAATGCCTGTTGTGCAGCATCAGACCAGTAAAAAGAATCTTTCTTGAGTAAATCAGTAAGGGGGTTTCCCAATTCAGCATAGTGCTTTGTAAACTTGCTATAATACCCACTCAACCCTAAGAAAACTCTGATGTGTTTAATAGTTTGAGGAACTGGCCACTGAACAATGGCCACAACTTTAGAAGGATCTATCTCAACCCCTTTTGTGACACTTGATGGCCCAAATAATCTATCTGTAATTTGCCAAAACTGCATTTAGATATCTTTGCATACAATTGGTGATGGAACAATGTGGAAAGAACTGTCCCTAGATGTTGTAAATGAAGATCCCAATCTGCACCACATATCAAAATGTCATCAAAGAAAACCAAAACATATTTCCGGAGAGCAAAATGAAAAACCTGATGCATAAGGTGCTAAAATGTTGCAGGGACATTAGAAAGGCCAAATGGCATGACTAGCCATTGATAGTGTCCTTGGTGAGTTCGTAAGGCAGTTTTAAATATGTATGTAGGATGGACCAATATTTGATGATATCCTAATCTTTAATCAAGTTTAGAGAAGTACACTGCACCATATAACTCATCCAAGAGTTCATCTACTATGGGAATAGGATAGGCATCCTTAATTGTGATGGTATTTAAGGCTCTACAGTTAGTACAAAACCTCCACGTGCCATCCTTTTTCTTGACCAAAATAATGGGAGAAGAAAATGGGCTGGTGCTATGCTCAATTATACCCTCACTCAACATTTGTTCAACCATTGTCTCATTTTCTACTTTCTGATTGTGAGGATATTTGTATGGCCTTACTTTCACTGGTGCACTGCCCGAAATTAGAGGAATCCTATGATTACAAGCCCTTGAAGGAGGAAGAGTCATTGGCTGAGAAAATACCATCTTGAATTTTAGTAATAATACAACCAAGTCAGAAGAAATATCCTAGGGTAATATGTTCTAAAATTCTGTAGATAGGCTGGTAGTTGATGACTGGATTAGCACAACAGAAGAATCATCTTTGTATACCTGTAAGGAATAGCATTCCTTAACTGCCCGTGTAGAGCATAACCTACTCAATTAATGTACTAAAGCAGCAACAGGCTTGAAAATGTGATCTCCTTTCAAAATCATAAATTGACTGTTGTGATAAAATTGAATAATTTTCTTGTCATAATCAATGACATGAGTCCCCAACTTAGCCGGCGATGATGCTCTAAATATCAGATCAACACCTGCAATCATCAAAACAAAGGCAGGTACTAAAAGTGTGTATCCTTGCATCTTGACATTTAATTCAGGAATTTGTCCTTCTACCTGCAATGTCTGGCCATTTCCAACTAACTCTTTTAATGGTGTAGTGGGTTCTACATCCAAGGAGATTTTGAATAAAGGTATCATCATTGTCCCCATCCAGAAGAATATTAATGGTGTGGCCATTCAGAATTCCTATGAATCTCAAGGTATCCGAGACATTGGTACTAGACATTGCATTCAAGGAGAGTTTAGTAGGACTATCCTGCAATTCTTCTGGAGGATGTGGATCTACTAAAAAATCACTGTCTGAATTTTCTGTGTCATTGTCATCCCATTGCAACAGTAATAAACATTTGTTAGGACAAATGTGAGTAGGAGAATATTTTTCATCACAAGTAAAACACCCTTCTTGACATGCATTTCTTGGAATCCCATTCTTTTAAATGGAGGTGAAGGGTTTTGAGTCAAAGTCCTAGAATTCTGCATTGGAGATCTAATAATAGTTGAATTTACTGCAGGAGCAATGGCAGGAAATGTCTTTACCTTGGTATCTAGTATAAAAACATTTTTAGATTGCCAGGTTTTGCGACCTAATTGAAGTTTCTCCTCAAATAGTTTGGCCAATGTCATGGCCTTGTCAAGGTCATCAGGATACCATGGAATGTTTTCTGCCTATAACTCCTTCTTTAAGCCACTCACAAAACAATCTAATAAAATGTCATCAGGAACTCCATGAACTCAGTTTGCTAATGCAGTAAAATGGGCATAAAACAAACCCTTCTTGAGTTAACAGAAATAGAGAATATCGTGGACACTCAAAAACTAATGGTCCATAAGTACATTCCAGTGCTTTGGTTAACACAGTCCAACATGTTAATTTATAAAAATTTTGAAGTCTTTGAAACGATGGCACCACAGGTCCATTGAAGTGAACTGAGGCAATCTTTAACTGATGGTTATCTGGAACTCTATAGTAGTCAAAGAATTTCTTCGCTTGGAAGATCCATTGGAGAGCATCATTTCCTAAAAAATATGGGGAAATTGATTTTAATATTCTTGACAAAATAACTGTCAAAAGCTGGCTGAATAGCTTTTTGAGAGAATTCTTTAACTAAGGAAGTTGATATTGCAGTGTCCCCTAGGGGCTTACTGATATGTTGAGGTTCGATCAACTGAGATATCCCAGCTAATTACTGTTGTATTATTAATGGTAGATTAGTTAGAGATTGCTTAATAGATTTAAAGTGTTGTTCGTTACTATCCATCAATGTAAATAGTGTTTCCACTTTAGCTTGTAACTCTTTTAGTCTAGTATTCTCTGCCATTGTGAGCTCGAGACAACGAAAGCATCAAATTTGTAATGGATAATTTCTGGAGCAACTCAGCAACTCATAATTCAAATCATAGTTCAACTCACCAAAGGTTTTTTGTAATAATCAAACAGAGATTATCCTCATAAATTCAACAATTAAGAAGATCATACCATCAATTTCAATATAAAAGTATATCAGACATCCAGATCTTCAGCACGGGACGGCTTACCATCCATCAACCTAGTTCATTTCAACATTCATCACGAAAGCAATTCCAACACATACTCATAAAACATAATACAAAATTAACAAGGTTCAAAGGATGATAACAGTCTCACTAGCCATCAATTTATGGAAAGGAAAATAATTGTTAAGAAAGAAAACCTAAGAACACTAAGATAACCAGCAACATTGCCTCCCTACTCTCAAGATCCTTGAGAGAAAACAGGGCCTTCAATACCCAAATCAAGGCTACCCCTCTCCTTCTCTACTAGCTTTTATGTTCTGTTTCACTGCTGGTATAATATACCCACGAAGCCTGGGGCTTATCCTTCTCTCGTAACTCCCTCTTCAACACCTGGCGCCATCCTTGTTTTCAACCCCTTGACTGTTTTCTGGTTTGTTGACCAGTTTGACTGGAAACTTAACCGAGACTCCATTGGCTCACCACCAAGATAAAATCATGTTATGGAAATAGCTTTATCACTTTGATAGTTTATTTTAATTTGCAGGCATTTTTTTTAAAAAAAAAAAAGAAAAGAAAATAGAATACAAAATGAAAAAAGAAATGAAATGATGAGTTTATTTGTAAGGGGTATTTTTGTAATTTTGTAGGACTTCTCTCTTGAAGCCTATGAGGTCCAATTCTTGATACTCACAAGGGTGATGAAAACTTAATCAATGCTTGACACTCACAAAGGTGGATAAAACCTATAGTGAGATCCAATGCTTATACTCACAGAAATGGATGAGATTGATGAAAAATTTTAAAGACATCCTTGAAGCCTACTATGAGGTCTAATATTTGACACTCACAGGATGGATACGGGTAATGAAAACCTTTGTTGATTTTTTTTTCAAACTTACTATGAGACCTAATACTTGGCACTCACAGGGGTACATAGGGGTAATGAAAACCTTTGATTATTTATTTAAAATATACCGTGAGGTCCGATATTTGACATTCACGTGGGTGAATAGGATTAATGAAAAATTTTTGAAAATTTTCTTGAAACCTATTGTGAGGTCCAATACTTAACACTCATAGGGGTGATGAAAACATTTGATGATTTCTTTTGAAATCTATTGTGTAGTACAATGCATAACACTCACAAGGGTGATCAGAATCTTTGAAGATTTCTCTTGAAACCTATTGTGAAGCCTAATGTTTGACACTCAAAAGGGTGGATGGGATTGATAAAAAAACCTTAGAAACTTATAAGGGTGCTATCTCTCTTGCAACCCGACATCAGGGTTATTAACCCTATAGTGGTAACCCGGGCATCAAGGTTATCAACTAACCCTGATGCCAGGGTTACAAACCTACTATGGGGTTACACCCCTTGTAACCATGGCATTGGGGTTATACCAGGTTACTAACCCCGATACAGGGGTTACTATTAATTTAAATAAAAATTAATTTAATTTTAAAATTAATTTTAAACTAAAACAATTAATTAAGTTAGAAAGTATTTTATTAAATTTAAAAATATATGTTATTTAATTGGTTTTAACCATTTCTTTTTACTGTATTTTGACTTACGACCAAATTGGACGTAAGTGAAATTGCAGCAAAAGGCTCACATGTTGCATTTGATTTTACATGTAAATAATATTTTACAGCAAACCAAACACACTTTTACATGTAAATTTATTTACAAGCAACCAAGCAACCACTAAATTTTTTAAGTTACCCTTTTAACCTACAATTATCACATAATAACATGTGGTTGGAGATTAAAAATAAAAATAGTTATGATGAAGATTTTATAAAGAATTTTAAATCATTGGTTATAGAAAAAATAATCACTTATTTCCATTGATCACTTATCCGGTTTATTCGTCATATAAATATTTTTTTAACTTTTTTCTCAAAAGATAAATACAGAACTATTTTTTAACTATGAGACTCTCTATTCTCTAATCTCATCTCTTAATCTCACAATCCCTACCTCAATTATAATTCATAATTAATTAATATAATGGGATCATGGATGGTCGCATCGATTTATTTTATTTCTTAATATTAATATACCAAATATATTATCTTCAATAATAGTGTATATTTTTTAATATAAATAAAATTTCAGCTTCAAAAATAAAAAAATAAATAGAGACTATTTTTTTATTCAAGGGATCACCGTCTAAATTTAATCTCTAACTCTTTATTTAGTGATTTAATAAATTATTCGCAAAATTTAGAAAAAACTTAAAAAAATGCAATATAGTTAATATAAGTTTAGGATTTATTTAATTTTTATACCAATGGGCATTTAATTATTAATATTTGCTAATTAAATAAACATATGGGCTTTTGTTTAATTTTTATTTAGATATTTATAACATAAAATATATATAACACACACATATAATATTTAAATTAAATATTTAATATTTTGGGGCCAGGGCTGGGAGGCTATTCCCCGGCCTCGATGGGCCAGGGAATCTGGTTCCCATCGGGACCGGGGGCCATTGATATCTCTGGATAAACTTTGTTTGGTTAAGGAGGGGAAATATAAGGAAATGATATATAGTAATATGATTTACCGATTATACCTTTACTATTAAATAAAAAATTAATTTTCTATTTAAATAAATGCATTGTGAAGTATCTCAAACAAATTCACACTTTAAGTAGGTTATATATATATATATATATATATATATATATATATATATATATATATATATTGAAATTCTTACTCTAGAATTGTGGCTATTGTATGATTCCTTTCCGTATCAATTGTTATCAATTAAGACTGATGAATAATTCAGATTAATATTTAGAGATAGATCTTCTATTTTTACCTTTTCAAAACAAAAGAAATCCAAATTATTGAAGTTTTTCTATTTGGACTGGTGTTAGGTCTAATTCTTATTGTTTTAGTAGGATTATTTGTAACTATATATTTACAACATTGGAGGCGGTAATCAGTTGGACCTTTAATTGAATAATATTTCTTTGTTTGATTGACCTATAAAAATACAAATAAACAAACAAATTAGAAATACATAATAATGAGGATCTGCGATAGGTGCGGTGTAAACTCACTAAAGCTACGATTTCGTATATTTTCTATAGGACATTCTGTGCATTAACAAGCAAATAAAAAACCCTAACATATGAGAAAGACGGGATGTTGACCATACACAATAAAAAAGCACATAATAACGAAAATAATATAATAATGAAAGCCCTAAAAGGAGAAGTCTAGTTATATAGTAATGTTGAAGGAAATATAGATGTGTGATCTACATTAATAAGTAGAGAGAGAAAAATAAAAAAAACGCAAGATCAAACCAATGTAAGGTATGTGAAATTAATAACAATGATTGAATCAAGAGTTGAAAATAAGGTACAAGAATCTTACTTTTTAGACAAGATAGGTGCCGGGTGAACCATTGATTACAATAAAATTAGATCGAAAAAAGTGGAAGAAAAATTTTATAAAGTGTTATATAATTAATTTAAAAAATCAAGGGTATTAAAGTCTTTTTAAAAATTATAAAATTTTTAAGAGGCTCTCCCTCGCTTAGCACCCCAAATCAGGGGAGGCCAGAAAAAAGTGAAATTACGGAGGGTTTGAAAAGGTTAGAATTAACCCTTCATTTCCCTTCATTAAATTAAAAAAATCCAAAGAAGGAATGACTTACTTTGGCTCTTCGAAACCCTCCACCTCCTTTACTTTCCCATATCAACCCTCAATCCAAACATAGTATAAAACTTCAGATCCAAGCAATATGTCAAGATGTAAACACACACACGCAAAAGAAGAATCGAAGAAGACTACAGTCACCAAAGTCAAGGTAGACATTCAAGCATGCTTCTCAGTAAAAGAGTCACAAGAAACCGAAATATTATGGTCCATGCTGACAATTTCAAATAAACTCTAGTTTATGTGAAAATTAGAAAAATAAAAAATAATAAAGTTCCTAGTCTTAGCACCTACAATCAAATTTATGTACTCATGTACGTTTTGAAACCAATAAAATTAATGTTATTTTATCTGTATGTCTCTCTCATTCACACTGGTTCTTAATCGGAGGTTCTTATGCTTGGAGTAAATAACATTCAAGGCTTGTCTCTAATGAAAGTCATAGACCGATAATCACTTAAAAACCTAAAATAATTAAAATTTGATTTGTTATTCAACTGATCAAGTCTAATTGAAAGTCGGATTAAAATAAAAGATTCCACAATAAGATTTATTATTTTTTTTCATCTACTTATATTCTTCAAGTACCAAGTACCAGGCAAAAAATTAAAAGTCCTATAAAAAGTTAAACATCTGCATATGAGTGTCTTTTACATTCCAAATCAAAACTGACCATCTCTAATGCAACCCCAAATTCCAAATTTGGGGTTTGGTACAGGATGACCCAAATTTTGGGGTCACACTATTGTGACCCCAAATTTGGGATCCCACATAAATATTAGTTTTTAAAACAATTTATTTTTATTTTTATTATTATTATAATTAAAATTATAAAGTTAATAACTTATTAATATAATTATAAGTAGTCATTATATACCTACAATATTAATTTGTGTGCAATTAATTAATTAATAAACAATAAAATTATTAATTAAATTAATTCATGATAAATTTATGAAACTGGAATAGTTAAAATTTTATTGAAAACAACTTTAATAAAAGCTAATACAATGCAAAAACTAATTATATTGAAACTAATATTCTAGTAAATCACCAACACTTCTGCCTACATTGTTGAAATGGTTGCCAAAGACATTCGAGGTTGAAGGAGATGGTTGTTGAAAATGTTCTTTTTTTTTTCATAATTCGTGCTTGTTTAGATTGAATATAAACACGAGTATTAGGATGTGGAAGGAATATTTTGAAAATATGCTTTTTCGGGGTAAATTTTAGAGTTTGTGGTTATAGTATAATTTATTGAAGCAAACCCAAATTTGGGATTTGGGTATAAATTTGGGATTATGGATTGGAGATGCTCTTAAACAACCCATGGCTCTACCATTTGGACGAACTAAGTTGCGAAACACTCTGTTTGGCTCCATGGGTTTGGGTTCTATATATGCATATGAAAATCCCCGTTGCTGCATATATTCAATGTAATTTCGCTCCATGATCATTGTAGAGAAAGATGGAAGATGAAAATTTATTTGTATATTTTAAAAATGGAATACTTCTCAAAAGCCTAAAAAAGAATTGGCTATGAATCTCAAATCATATTGAGAGAGAGAGAGAAACTAGTGCAAATACAGTTAAGCAACATGTGAAAACATCCAAATTTCTCTAAATTTTTTAATTGACACTTCTCATGAATAAGGTTATTTGCATTGAAATACCTCTTAAAGCTATATTCTCTTTCACACAAACTGACATCACATAGAATTTAACTTGATCGTTGTCCTGGCTCAATTCATGAACCATTGAACAACTAATCATCCTGAAGGAAATGGCCACAAGAGCAAAAACAACTTACTTTCAAATTCCAGAGCATTGACATGAGAACTAGACTAAAAAATCAGTTCAATAATTTATATAGACACAAATCCTTCAAGGTATAATAAAGAGAAAAAGAGGATTATAGCAAGCCTGCCTATTTTTTGATAAAGGAGAAAATACAGATTAAGTACATCAAAAGGACCAGTTACAAACAATGCATAGTAACAATTCAATAAAAATGTAACAAAGACTGCAACAAGTGGAAAGGAAAAGATACAAAGTTTCAGAAACATACAACTAGTACAAATTGTTTGGTTTGTAGGCGTCTATTCTCATTTAATTCTGCGGAAGTTTTCTTCTGTAAGGCACATCACATCTAGAAGACTGACAGTTATGGCGCTTTAGATCGAAACCGGAGTATCTGTGAACAAGGATACAACAGGGTGGTTTATTCTACAAGCACAAGTTGTTATGTGCAACAAACCGATCAGACTGAATAGCAAGTTCAGACTTGGAAAGCTGACTTGCAATGATGCAAAGAATGACATTTAGATCACTCTTCTGTATCCTCCGAAGGCCCAAATCTGCAAGAAATGGGAACAAGATGAGCCCCAGAGAAATTGATATGAAAGGTCTTAAATCTAAACTGTTATCCATACAACTTGGATAAATCTTGTACATTGCATTGTGCATGCATTAGAATTTTAGGGTTACTTTTTTCCCCAAAAAGGGTCATTGATGCCCATCCCAGCTCTCTGAAGAGAACTCAAAGAGGAAGTAAATAAGCTGATATGCATTATATTCCCAGCTTAATTTGGCATTTAATCATGTCTGGTTAGCATCGAGTAAAAATCACTTTGAGACATTTAAACAGTTGGGCAAAGAAATAACAATGTGAATCTTGGTTTATTTTCCAGGATATTGTACTGATACTAGAGCAACAAGTACAAGAGCATCAACCACCTTTATTTATAAGTATGCTAATGTTATTAGAAACTGGATTCAAATTCATTCAATGATTCAATTTTCACTATTAAAGCTACATGATAGTCAGCAGGAGCTAAAATGATTCAATTCTAGTCAAAAAAGATGTGCAACTCAGGAATATGAGTAAACGAAATTAGCTGCTATAGGGAGAACAAACCTTTAGATTCCTATCCCAGCTTCCTGTGCATAAAGCGCTACCATCAGCTGATAACCCTAGGCAACTTATTCTGCCCTCGTGAGAATTCTGAAGTGAACCCAAGTTCAAAACCATCTACATGACAGACAATAAAAATGAGAGACTTATCATGAGCAAAATTCTACACAGGCTCATTAAATTTGAATGATGACTACCCATCGATTCTCTTGACACTTTAACATCAGTAGAAATACAAAAATAAATTTTGCAGAATAAGCAAAAATGGGAAACCACAACAAGCGCAGTTTTAATATAACACTTAAAGACTATTAACAAAAATTGCTAATGACAATAGCCTTTTCTGCTTTTCAATAATGGCTAACTTTTCGACACAGTCCAGGCCATACAGATTATAATAGTATATTATACAATTCTGAAGTTATAACCAGGTCATGTCACAAAACAAGATGATATCAGCACACTATTATCTCTTCAAATATAGGAAAAGAGTAACCACTACAATTGGAAACGAAGAATTACATAAATTACAATTTCAACTCAAATTTGAGCCGGCATAACTATAGGTCAAAGCTAAATCAAACTTGCAATCTTGAACATCAATTAAGGAATCACAGTGATGTCAATACTTCCGATGACATTGACACAGATAATGGAGGCAACCCAGATGGTCAATAGTATTAACATTGGTATAACTTACATATGAGCAACTTATTCTGTACTGGCATTCTTGACATCTTGCTATACAGTTGACCAGATCATCATTTCAAAAGAATAGACTATATGTGCTAATATGTTGAACAGTAAAAAGGTCCACTCTCACTCATACAAGATCAAAACACCATGCATCATCATCCATCAAAGCTTATTGCCAACAAGTATAACTTTGAATTTTGTTTTAGGAAAGCATACTTATAATTTTGTAATAACCAAAAGGGCATACCTCAGCCACCAATGTGTCCCATACATAACAATCACCATTTGCGTATCCAGCAAAGAGAAGCCTCCCTGATATTGAGAATGCAATAGATGTAACGCTAGGGACAGTATTATCGCTGTTGCTAGGCTGATTATTGTAAACTTGAAGCTGATGTCCTGTTCTCATATCAAATAACCTACAGGTACCATCATCGGAGCCTGTACCAAATCTTTGCCCATCTGGGAAAAATTTGACAGTATTAACATCGCGCTCATGACCATGGTATATTTTAACAGCACGACTAGCAATTCTGGCATCCCACAATCGTGCAGTTGCATCACATGATCCAGAAACGAACATATTTGAGTTTGAGGTGTTGATTGAAACACTGAAAACATATATATAACTTATGAGTTAGAATTGAATTTATGAAGATGACTGGTTACAGAGAAATAGTTGCTTTTATTATTAACTACCATAAAGGTTTCCATTCATGACTCATCCATGAGCAATTGTCTGCATTCCAAAATACTATCTTAAAGCTCAAGTCTAAAATGTACGCATAATATAATAGCCAGCCTTGTGAAGGCCACATTTTTTCACTATCCTGGTTGGTGAAATATACATAGCATCAACATTCTTGTTGTTCACAAATTTCATATGTAAATTGAACAATTTGACTCATAATATTGGATAGCTAAGAATATATACCAGAGCTAGTTCTGAGGCCAAGTGATGTACCTGATAGACAGATGAGAACAACATAAGCATATAGATGAAAGTTTCCTAACTAACAATCCAGTTAAATATGTCTATATGAAAACATTTCTCATCATACATCAATTAGCATAACATATAGCATATATTGTTAGCTTTAAAACAGAAATCAAACTGAGTATTGTTCAATAATGTTATTAGTTATGAAAAACTATGAAGGCCGTAATGAACCCTTATCTCTCATGATTGACTCTTGGAACCTGTGGTCAACTCAAAACATTGGTCACTCAAAGGTTCCAATATTAGATCCAATGACCAAAAAAGTAAAATAAAATAAAAGATAATGGATAAAATAAAGACATAAATCACATGATATCAATGAGCTGAATGGGACTTCAACTTTTTTTTTTCTTACGAGAACATGACTAAATAAGACATGCATGGTCATCCGACTGCAATGAGCTTCCATACTGACTGATATAAAAAAATTGTGGAAATAAGATATCTATAAATATTTGAGATTTGAAGGTATAACATATCACATATCACATACAAGTTACAGGTGCTTATTGCTATCTACCACTTTTCATACTAAATCAATGAAGAAGAAGAGATTCCAGACATTAAACAATGAAATACGTAACTTAGTCTAAATAGTCATGTAGCTATATATTGCTACTAAACAGTTGAAGTCAATGAAAGTAGCATGTTAAAAACTGAACATATCCTAATTCGAACTTTATTTACAAGCAGAGGACTTCGATCATTCAATTAATAGAACTGAAACATAACTCATGCCTAAAGCATTTAACAGCAGGTAACATAACCCAGTTGGAACATGCCTCAAATCAAGCGATGTCAAGGTATCCTGTAAGTGAGTACCTCAATACATCTGCTGTGTGCCCCGATGGAAATTCACCCCCAAATACCGAGATCCTCTGACCAGTAGTAACATCCCATAGAACACATGTCTGATCACCAGAGCTGGTTATCAGGCGAGTATCCTGATCTGGGACATATTGACAAGCTGAAACATAGCCTTTGTGACCAGTAAGTACACGAGTTACTGGTATATTTCCATCTCGTTCAACTTGAGAGTTAAGATTGTAGATAGAGCAAGCACTGTCAAGACCACCACAAGCCACAGATTGACCATTGGGAGAGAAGGCACATGTCAATACCCACGCACAATGAAGCTTTATTGCATGTGTTTTCTGACTTGTCAAAGAATTCCAGACTATCAACCTTCCATCTTGTGAAGCACTAACAATCCTATTCCTTTCAGGAGTCCAATCTAATGAATAAACCTGAAAAATTATCAATAACACAATATTAGTCAATCCTAATAATCAGGTCTCATGTTAGCTTCTAAGCCCAGGCTCCAAATCACAAAGCACCAGGAAATAAGGAAAAATGATAATTATTTATCACAATTAGATATTTGCTCATTCAAATCCAGCTTCAATTAAAAAAAATTGCAAGTTATGTGACAATATGACGAGTTTATGCATGCACAGATCCACACATAAGCAGATGAGGAGTCAAAAACTCAAGAGGCTTGTCCGATTAACAAAAATCAGAAACCTACGTGGCATTATGAAGCAAACAAACCATTACTAATTCTATGGTGCAGAGTGATAAGTAAGTCTCGTCTCTCAAAGTTAAACTTAACTTCATGACAAAGCACATCTTCCAAATCCAATGAATTTTGCATTGAAAAAACTTTTCCCAGAGGTTGATCAAAATGTTGGTAGTCTTATATTAACATAATGATCATTCTAGAGAATCAAAGGAAGATGCTTAGCAAAGGCCAAGTTAAAGTGTAAGAGGGAATAAACAATAACAAGAAAACCACAAAACATAACAATTGTTGAGCTATGACAATATAACAAAGCATTCCTCTAAGAACATGACAACTAACCCTCAAAGTGATTTCCATCTGCCAAGGGTAGAAAGATCTAATCCTATCTTGCAAATCATCCATTGGAAGGATAGCATTTACTATGCCCAAAGTTTGCAGAATTTCCATCCATATCATGTTAAATATTTCTTTCCACATTTCTACCCACTGAAAAAAGCCATGCTCATGGTTTACTATTCATGCTCTAATTTCCAATAAGCCCTTAGTTATTCTCTTCTCAATTGGTGCAATCTCAGGCTTCATCTAATTACCTTGATAACTGTAGTATCCTCTCTGGTTCAGGTAAATTCTCATCTTTCGTGCATGAATCTTCTTGCCACCTAAGACTTTGGATCACGTGAGAGTCTTAAGACTAAATCACAACATTGCAGAACTTCTCCGCAAAAGTTAAGAGCACACATGATTTGTGTACAAGTCAAATGCACATTCCATCTTCATACATAAAAATTAATCTCGTTAAACATTTTATCATTAATTATCAATCTTCAAAAGTACTTTCATACTCATTTCTGCTTTCTCTGTAATTCTACAAAGAGAAGAAAAGAAAACATTTCACTGTTGCTATCAACAAGCGACATCATTTGTCAACAATATAAAACCAAAATTCTCCCAAAGCATGTCCACAAGAATTTGTAGCATAAACTATTTTGTAATTATTGCTTCAAAACATAAAAACTATATCTTGTGAGATAACAAGCACAACTTCGTAAATTATACAACAACTATCCTTACCGCAGGTAGAAAGCCAATTGATGGCCACTTTGCTTTGATCTGTAAAAATAATATTCAAGAATATATAGGAGTTTAACTTTCAGACCGTCGTAACATTTACTAAATCTCTTTTATAACATGGTCACCCGCTATCCAATTTCAGCTTTATTTACAGCTCAAACCAAATTCAACCTGTCAGGAACACTAGTTCTTGCAAGAAAAACCATTCAGAAGCACAATCAAACAGAGATGTCACAAACAGATCGATGAATCTTTATCCACAATGCTGGCTCGGAATCCTAAATTCCGTGAGTCAAATCATAAAGTCCTCCTGGGGCATAGATAGGTAATGGTACAGAAAATCTTGCATGTCCCATCAACTAATATGGTTAGTACACTGATTCGCACACTTTACTGAACCATCATGAAATTCTTCAATTTTTCTCTTTTTTTCTCTTTTGCGCTTGTACATACATTGTATCTCATTCAATCTAGATCCAGCACCACGCATGAGACCCACTATAAACAAGGTCTTGCAAAAACAGAAAAAACTTAAAAACCATGATATTTCTAGCTAGCAAAAGAGCCAAAGCTTTTCCCTAGAATTTTTTTTTAAACATCATAATTACTTTTGACAGCAAAGGCTAAAATGGAACAATAAAACCAAAAAACAATGAAAACAAGCTAAAATTTAAGAAATTAGTCAGAAATTGAAAATCAATAAACAGGTCCACCTTGCCCGTATGTCCCTGAAGTGTTCTACAGCAAACCAGATCCGTTGACCCAAAGCTTATCGCCGTCCTCCCATGGCTTTTCGCATACTCCGCAACTACAAAAGATCAAAACAAACATAAGAACAAGAAAAAGAAAAAAAGAAAAGATTTTCTCATCAAAAAAGAAGAAAACCCACAGAACAAAACAACAAAACTCAAAAAACCCAAAATGAAAAATCTCACCATCAGTGTCAAGGAGGGACTGCCTCCCCTGCTTAAGCCGCTCTCTCAGCGCATTCACCTGCTCCGTGGCAGCTACGTGCCGCTCCTTCAACTCCGTCACAGACATCCAAGAGACAACCAAATCACAACCCTAAAAAGTCACAAAATCTCAAACCCTTCCCACCAACATCCCCTCCTCTGAAGCTCAATCCGAAACCCAATCAATCGATCACGAAACCACGAGATCTAGGGTTAGCTTTAGGGTTTCGAAGCAGAGGAGGAGAATAGGAAGGCAACGGAGGGGAAGAACGCGAAGAAAGAGGAGGTGGAGGTGGTGGTGGTGGTGGGGTTGGGGAGAGGAGAACAAAACAAAGAGAGAGAGAGGTGGTGTGGGAGTGGATGCTGACGTCAGCATTGCTTTAAATTTTGGTGGGGCCGGTGGAGGATGCGTGGCGGATTTTGATTGGGTGGAGGATGGTGGGGATTTGGACAGGGTTGCTGACAACCTTGTTGAAGTGTGGAGTGGGGCCCACGATGGCTGCTACTGCTGCTGCGTGGCTTGTGACCCTTGACTTTTCGCAGTGGCTGCGAACACACCTTTTCACACTTGTTTTTTTTTAAAAGAAAATTTAATTTTTTTATGCGAAATTACCTATTGGTCCTTAACAATTTATAACTTTACGGCCCTAAGCCTTTTGTACTCCCTTCTTCCATTTATAGGTTTTATTTTTATTTTATTTTTAACTTGATGATAAACAAATAATTCTTTTGAAGTTTAGTGGTTAAAAAAAAATCTTCTAAATTTGAGTATTCACAGAAAATTTCTTTTTTTTTGATATCATACTTTCTGTATTTTTATCATAAAAGTAACTGATGTTGATGAATGTCTCTCAATTTTTTAAGCAAAAACACATAATATTAAATGAAAAAGTTAAATATTAGACGGAAAGATCAAATATTAAACGAAAAATTACTATATGTTAAGTGAACACATATATAGTTACATGAAAGCACGTAATGTTAAATGAAAACTATACATTTTAAGCGGGAAATATATGTTGTAAGATAAAATAAACTGATGGAGTGAATTGTATAAACTAAAAAGTAAACTGTCAGAAAAGGAAAAGATTGTCTCAAAAATTCAAATGTCATGGGGTCTGTTTGAGATATTTTGAAACTTTTAAAGACTTATAATTAATTTTCCCTATTTTTAAATATTATTTTTTTATAAATTAATACTTCTATTGACATAAGTGTTTATTGAACTTGTTCCACGTCTGTGCATGTTCTTGATTTTTTTTAAATAATAGATGTGAGGTATTGGAATAAGTTAGGGATGACAATAATCCCCAAACCCGACCAGAGTTTGACTAGGAAACCCGATTTGACCGGGTTTCGGGTTAGGTTCGAATAAAACCAGACTAATGTAAAGCGGGTGCTGGTGCGGGTGCTAATATGGGAATTCTGATAACCGACCCAAACCCGAACCACCGGAAATTCAATTAGTAAATCTATCCAATTATATATATTCAATTTTTTTGTTAAGATTTTTTTTTAATTTACCATCTCCAAAAATGCTTTTACAATTCCACATCCAAACAATTTCACACATATAAAAATGCTTCTGAATTAACTTATCCAAACATAAAATATAGAAAAGCACTTAAATTACTCTGAAAAACACTTTTTTTCAAAAGTGATTTCATAGAACTTAAAAAAAAAAAACACTTATGTTAGAAGCCAATTCAAACAAGGCCTAAGTGTTTGTTGAGCTGCTTCACATTTGTGCATATCTTTGATTTTCTTTAAATGAGAGGTGTTTGTAGTATATTTGTCAAATAATAATTTTTTAAAAAAATATTTATAAAAATTTAATATTCGGTCCATATTTTAGTATGCTATGTTTTTTTTTTCAAAAATCAATTGTTTGACCCCTTAGTTTTTTTATAAATTATTTTATATAGTGTAAAAAAATTATAATTTTAGAAAAATATTCATAAACGTTTATTTTTTCACCCCTTGATTTTTATAAACTAGGATATAACATACAAAAAATTTAAAAAAAATATATTTTTAAAAATCTATTATTTGGCATCTTGATCTATTAGTACTTGGGTACTCTAAACATGAGTGAGGTCACGAGTTCGACTCCCTACTCGGCAGATAAGAGCATCTTTGGCACATGGCTTGTCCACATATATTAAAAAAAAAGAAAAACTTTTGTTTGCCTTCTTGAGTTTTTCCTTGGTTTCCCATGAAAAAAATTATTATTATGTCCCTATAGGCCCCTTTTATTTATTTATTTTTTAAATCAGATGGGTGGAACGACAAGGAGACGTCGTTTGACCAATTCAAATTTTTTTTTATAATTTTTTCAGGGAAAACCCTCAAAATTTGTTTTTAGTTCTTTGAGTCAACACCTCCTTTATCTTCCTTCTAGTTTGGCCACTAATTCCAACCTCTCCATTTTTTAGGTGGCCCTCTTGAGCTCTCTTGATCAGCAGTCCTCCGCAAGGCGGGTAAGCAAGAGTAAGATAACTTGGTTTTGGGCTAAGAAAATGATTTTAACTCAAATAATGTTAGTTATCAAATTTTAAATTAATTAATATTAAATGAAATCAAATATTCTTAAAATAAAAGTTATTTTTATTTTCCAATTATTTTCTAACAAATAACAAAATCTTATTTTATTAATATATTTTAAAAAGAACTACCAAATACATTTTTGAAATTTGAATCTTAATTTTTTTATAAATAATAAAAGAGGAAAATTATAAATTAATAAATAAATAAATAAACAATTCAAGTAAAAAAATAAAATATAAATAAACCAATAAAAGTTAAAAAATAATAAAGGGTAAAAAATGAAAAATAAAAGATAAAAAAATAATAATAAATGTAGGTGACTAATTCACCCAGATGGGCCACGTGACTAAAGTGGGGTACCAAAGCCCCACTTCTGTAAAAATTTTCCCGAAGTCAGAGTTAAGTGGGAGGTTTTATAAGTGGTCAATTCGCCACTTCGATTTCTACTTTGGCATACCAAACAAATGGAAGTGTCATATCAACTCTAACTTACGCCACTTCGGGCTCCACTTTAGTGAACCAAACACACCTTTATTCTTTTCCTCCCTTTTCACCTCATCGTATCTCCCTTCTTTTATTTCATTTCTAGCTTGTCATAGCAAACTTCATGTACTGAACATTCTCCTTTCTCTACCTATTGCTCCTACGTCTAAGATCCTCTGCAACATCATGTTTGGACTAGTCCCTACCTCCCAAGGATGATTCAATCATGTGCATGTCTTTCTTTCACGGTCACCCTTTATTGGATATGTAACATTGCCCCTGCCATCAAGCATGACCTTGTCCATAAGATCAAAGTGAGGATATTGTTTTAAGGGTTGGAGATCTTCCCAAGTGTCATCTTCAGAATTTAAACCTTCCTATTACACTAAGACTTGAGGAATGCACCGATCATTCTTAAGAATGGTGCAAGATCGTAAAATATATTCAGGTTGAATTATTGGTCCATACTATGAGTTAGTAGAGGTAAAGGAATTGCTGAACTTTGTAAATTGCAATAAAATTTCTTTGGTAATGATGCATGAAAAATAGGATATATATGAGCTTCTATCAGCAATGAGAGTTTATAGGCCACTAGACCAATTCTCAGTAATACCTGAAAGGAATTAAAATATTTCATACTGAGTTTGTGATTCCTATGCAAGATGACAGAATATTGATGATATGGTTGCAATTTCACAAAAACCCAATCTCCAACCTCATAAGTAATTTCAGATCTGTTAGCATCAACCATTTTTTTCATTTGTACCTGATCTCGAGATAAGTTTTGTTTTTAATTAAGCTAGCACCTTATCTTTCTGATGAAGTAGAGTGGAAACTACAGAAAGATAATTGTCATTGGTATAATAAATTGTAAACAACCTTGAATGGTGTCATCTCAGCACTATTGTGATAAATTGTATTATACCAAAATTTAACCCATGGAAGTAAATGCACCCATAATTTAGATTTTTTTTTTTTAAGTGAAACATCGTAAATTGAGTTCTAAGCATTTGTTACGAGTTTTTTCTTGTCCATTTGTTTAGGGGAGATATGCAGAAGATATTGCAAGTATAGTTCTCATACTGTGGAAAAGGTGTTGCCAAAATTTGCTTGTGAATGCTTTACCTTTGTCACTAACTATGGACTTAGGAATGCCATGAAGCTCAGCCACATTGTGTATGAAATCAACTTTGAGAAGAATAAAATGGCCATACTTTAATAAACAATGGTCACCACAAATATCATTAAAAATCTTTCAAGATGGGTAATCCTAAGACAAAGTCTATTGATATATCTTCTTAGATTTGTTGAGGTATTGGCAAAGGTTGGAGCAATCCCCCACGATGAGTGTTGCCCTATTTAGCTTATTTACGTATACTACATGATTTAACAGATTCATTCACATCTTTGGCAATACCTGACCAATAGAATTGATGAGCTAAACGAGTATAAGGTCTCAATGTTCCTGCATGTCCACCCAATAAGAATGCATGGAATTCTTGTAATAGCTGATCTTTTAAGTTGAGAATCATCAGGAGTAACTATTCTTCCATTCCACCATAGTAAGTCATGTTTCTAGGAAATTTGGAATCGACTATAGTGTTTTCTTTTAAGGTATTAACGAGAAGGCCATATTGATAGTCCTTCTACTACAACTGTTGGAGATAAAGAAGTAAATGGCATTTTGATTGAGCATATGTAAGAAGAAAACAGCTAGATAATGCATCAGCTACTAAGTTATCGACCCATGGTTTACACTTTATGATGAATCAAATCCTAAGAGATTGGGAAGCTAGTGTTTTTGCTCAAGAGTTTATATGGCCTAATTGCAGAGATGTTTAAGAGCTTGTTGATCATTTTTAATTAATAATAAATTTGTGGCTAACAAGATAATGTATGACCTTATTAATTACCTCAGTATTGGCAAACTACTTTCTAGTATATGCTAATTGTTGTTGCATTTAAGCTGACATTTTCTTAGAAAAATATGAAATCGGTTGGTTATTGTAACATAGAACAACCCTAATTCTAATCCCGATGTATCAGTTTCAATGGTAAATGGCTAAGAAAAATTAATACAAGTGTTGTAGTTATGCTTGTTTGAGGGTTAGAAAGGCTTCTTAAGCCTAATCATTCCATTGAAAACAATTCTTTTCAACAGATCAATTAATGGTCTTACCAATGGAGCATGATGTTTGATGAGTCTTCAGTAATAACCACTTAAGCCTGTTTACATAAAAAAATTGCATGTCCTAATTTAAATCAAATAAAAATGTTAAAATCACATATAAGACAACATTCAAGATGAGTCTAGAAGACATTTTCAAAATAATATAAAAATTTAAATCATAAGATCAGCCAAGAGCACAGATCTCGAGGTGATCTAAAATGCAAAAAAATCTCCAGGATCAACCTAGAGCACAGATCTCGACACGATTCAAAATATTCAAATCATAAGATCAGCCGAGAACACAGACCTCGATGCGATCAAAATATTTAAATCTCAAGATCAGCTGAGAGCACAGATCTCGAAGCGATCTAAAATATTCAAATTCCAAGATCAGCCGAGAGCACAGATCTCGAAGCGATCTAAAATATTTAAATTTCAAGATCAGCAGTAAGCATAGATCTCGAGGCGATCTAAAATGTTCAAATCTCAAGATCAGCCGAGAGCACAGATCTCGAGGCGATCTAAATGTTCAAATCTCAAGATCAGCCGAGAACACATATCTCGAGACGATCTAAAATATATAAATCCCAAGATCAGCCAAGAGCACAGATCTCGAGGCGAAATGACAAATTACAAAATTGCCCCTGAGAATATATCTCGAGGCAAAATGCAAATTACAAAATTGCCCCTGAGAACATATCTCGAGGCAAAATAGCAAAATTTTAAAATTGTTCCCGAGAGCACACATATCTCGAGGCAAAATGCAAATTACAAGATTGCCCTTGAGAACACATATCTCAAGGTAATCTCAGGATAGCCCGAATACACATCCCGAGGCGATCCTAAATTTCATATATCCTGAAAACATATCTCGAGGCGACCTGAGAAAGTGCAAATCACGAGGTACTCAAACACATATCCAGAGGCAAATTGGATTTAAATTTTGAAATTTTAAAATTTAAATTTAATCCTATCCTCGTTTGGTTTTAAAAATATTTTAAATTCAAATTTGATTTAAAAAAAATTAAAATTAAAATTCGAATTTGATCCTATCCTCTTGGATTTGGAGTTGTGATTTGATGGAGGGTTTGGATTGAGGATAGGACGGACAAAGCTTTTAAAAGGAGGAAATTCCTCTCTTCTCAAGAGGGGAACGAGACAAAAAAAAAGGAGGGGAATCTTCTCTGCTCTTCGAAACCAGACAAAAAAAAAAAAACAAAAAAGAAGAAAAGAAGGGAGGAAATTTGGAGAGAAGGGAAGAAGAAAAAAAAAGAGGGGAAGGAATTTTGAGAGAATTCGAAGAAAGGAAAAAAGAAGAAAGGAAAAAAAAAAAGCATTCAAAGAAGAAAAAAAAAACAAAGGTATATATCTAAAATGAAAAAAAAAAAATCTCCCCGTTGCTTGATATCGTTGCTGCCTCCTGTCGCCGTCGCTGCCACCGCCTGATACCGCTGCTGTTGTTGCTGATGTTGTCCGAGATTGCTGCTTCTGTCATCGCTGCCGACGGATGCCGCTCTTGATTAGAGCTATGAAGGTTGAGAAACCTGAGAAATCGGAAGATGCTGCGAGGACAATAAAACTAAAGCATGAAGAGACGGTGAAGATAGACGAGCCCGAGGTGCTGTTGCCAACGCCAACATAGCTGTCGCTGCCATCCTTGTCCGTTGCATGCAGTCGTTATTGACGACATACCCACAAAAACGAAGAAGGAGAGATGAAGAATTTGAAGATAAAAACAAAAGAAAGAAGATTTCAAAAAAGAAGAGAGAGAGAGCTACAGCCGTCATCATCACACTGTTGCTGTCTTTGCCGTTGCTGCTGCTTGCTGCTGTTGCAGTTTGTCACCGTTGTTGCTATCGCTGCTGCCGCCAACTGATTTCGTTGCCTTCACCATTGTTGCTGCTGCTATTGCCTTTGTTGTCACTGCTGCTGCTTGATGTCACTACTGTTACTGCCAACGTTGTTGTTGCCGCTGCTGAAGCCAAAGAAAAAAGAAGCACGGGAAAAAGGCTGCTGCCCAAGAACAAGAAAGAGCTGCTGCTGAAGCTCATCAAAAGCAGTAAAAAATGATAATGATCTTGAGCCATTATTCAATACGAGTGCTCGAGCTAACGGTGCTCCGAAACAAAAAGGGTCATGCCAACAGAAAATCTGATGCGGCTCAGACGTGAACTTCTACTTCATTCATTATTAGAAAGACATCATCAGCGACCAATATTGTTGATGACCTGAGTTTTATTTTTTTGGAGCTGCTCCATCACCTGGAGAATTTCAAGAAGTTGAGAGAGACCGAAGAAAGGAGGAGGGCCAGATTAGAATGACATCGGAGAACACTTGAGCGCGCAGCAAAAGCCCTGGCCGAGAAGAATGAGGGTGGCATGCAAACCAAGAAGGATGACCATGGCTATGTGGTTATAGATAACATGCGCCTAAAAGCACCATGGGAATATTCTAGTGAATATCAAGATCCACTGAGTTCATTGTTTATGGATGCTGCTGAAGACAGGGATGATGAGGCAGGGGATGCATCTTGAAAGACCGTACATGAGACTGAGCTCCATAGGGAAGCGTGAGAGGACTTTTTTTTTGGAGTGAGCAATATGATTTCAGAATGGAAGCATCAAGAGATCATAAAAAAATTAGGACAAACTATGGAGCTTCATCAGATGATGAGAGAAACAAGAAGAGCTGCAAACCCTCCTTTGTGGTGTTCTTCAAGCATTAGTTCAAAAGCTAAGTTCATGTGATGAGACGAGATTCATAATTCAACAAGTTGCTGATAGGACGATGGTCTTATTTAAAGAAGCTATGCTTGCCGTTGGAGCTCTTGCTTATGCTATAGGTCTTGAGTTTGCCAAGTACATGCCAGAATTCTACAAGTATTTAAATGTGGAGTACCAGTTCTGCTCTATCTCTGTTGACATGGGTGTTATAATTGCCATAACTCCCTGCACATCACAGATAAAAAAAAAACCTTTGGAGGAGTAGATCAGTCTCTTATGCGGATAGAAAACCTGACAAACTGCAAATGAGAAAAGAGGACTTTAAGGCTTGAAGCAATTGCAGACTTTGGGAGTTTAGGTTTTCGGCCCTTTCTTCCTCAGCTATAGTCAACAATTCCAGTCCAGCAAAGTTACCTAGCAAGCTTTTTTGATATCAATTAATTTGGCACGATCCAGATGTTGTTATGATTTATTCATTCAATGGTGTTATCATGTTGTGGTACTTTGAATGATATTCTCCAAGCTTTGTTTCAACTAAAAATAAAAAAAAGATGTGAATGGAGATAAAAGCTCTGTTCGAAAAATCGGCCTAGGGCCTAGGCGCTGGAAGGTAGCAGGCCGCCTAGGCGCTGAAAGGTGGTAGGCTGACCCATTTTTGTGAAAAACAGTGAAAAATCGGTGTTGGCTTTCCATCGAAAAAACAAACGCCGAGGCACCGCCTTGGTGGGCTGGGCGGCGGACTATGCAGGCTAAGTCGGGCTGGGCGGCTTTAGGAAAAAAATTTTAAATTATATGTTTTTAACTTTTTTAGGTTTAGAATTAAAATTATATTATATAGAATTAATATATTGAATTAAAATTATATATATATATATATATATATATATATATATATATATATATATATATATATATATATATATATATATATATATATATATATATATATATATTTATTTATTTATTTATTTTCTAAAAAGGTAAAACCGCCTAGGCCTTCTGGGCGCTAGAAGGTGGCTGACCGCCCGACTAGCGCCTAGCGTTTTTTTGAACATTAGATAAAAATAGCCGGAATTCATGCACACGTGCATAGTTTAAAAAATTCAAAAAAAAAAAAACATGGGTCCCACTATAAAAGAATGTGTATGATTATGTTTTTTTTTATACGGGAATTCTTCATTATTTTCATGTTACCATGTATGCAAGGGACCTACATCATGCCATCATGAGAATAAAAAAATATAATAAAAAAAATAATTTATGAGAAAAGCATGCAAAAATATGCATACATGCATTTTAAAAAAATAAAATAAAAACAAAAAACAAAATAGCATTCATACGTGCATGATTTAAAAAAAAACAAAAAAACAAAAAAGAATAAAAAATAAATGAAAAAAAATGCAATGGAATAACTCAATGCATGCTTTGAAAAGAGTGCTTCAAAAAACAACCTGCATCCATATATAATCATGTATCAGAATGGCCCACCACTGCTGGTTTCATGTAAAAGAAATCCAAAAGGCATGAGAGATACACATGCAAATGAATACATGATTAAGGAAAAAATGAGATTAAGGAAAAAATGAGATGCATGTAATGCCATGCATGCATATATATACTTAGAGGTGGGCACGGGCCGGTTAACCGGCTCTGCGGGCCCGACCAGGCGGGTCCGGGTCGGTTTTTGGCCGTCCCGTAACCGGCCCGTGCAACAGTAGTAACCCGTCGGGCTGGGTTGACCCGTCCGGCCCGACGGGTCGGCCAAAAACAACCCGGACCCAGCCCGTGAGGTTTTTTAACCCGTCGGGTCCGGGCCCAACCCGCCGGGCCCGGTCTTTTTTTCTTTATTTTTTTAATTATTAAATTAAAATTAAAAATTGAATGTTGTTGATGGGATTCGAACTTGGTCCCCTTACAAAAACCTTTCACCTTCTAACCATCCTATCCAACTTTCATTTTGAATATAAGTATTAAAAAATGAAATAAATCTTGAAACCCGGTTTGGAATCGGGCTTAACCCGGCGGGTCAACCCGCCGGGTCAACGGGTTGGGTTCCCCCAACCCGTAACCGGCCCGTCTACAGTACGGGCCGGTTACGGATCATTGAACCGGCGGGCCGGGCACGGGCCGGGCCGGTTTTTTTTTGGGCCCGTGCCCACCTCTATATATACTCATGGGCTATTATTCATTAAAGAGAAGAATTATCAAAAGAACCGGTCCCACCATCATATGGGAATGAATAAATTGAATGATAAGTATGCATGGGTTGTGGTAGACAAGCATAAAAAACGTCCACTGGCTTGAACTGATGAATTTTTAAGGCATGTCATGGGATTCAGGCTAGGTTTATAAAATATATAAATTTTAAGGCGATCAATGAAATGCAAAATGGTGGAGAGATACAAGTTTGAAGCGGCAATGAGGCATGAGACGGCGGCGAAGCATGGCGAATGACGACGTTATAAAAAAAAAACTAAATAAATTGGCAGTGCTAATAATAATAAATAAATAAAATATGTATGCCTATATATCTATGGCAATATTCATATGTAATGGATCACCATATGCTTTGACAATAAATTTATAATTTTTCATTGCCTTTTTTATTTGTACTTTTGCCACTTAATCGGAGGTTCCTAAGACACTGTTTGGGATAATTAATAATAGAGGCTTGTCTCTATTAGGAATGGAAGAACCCACGAAACAAATATGATATTTGTGCTTCGATATATCGTCTGGTGTCTGCTTTACAGACATGATGCCAGGACGCGTATTTCGATCCCACAAAGCCAAGAAAATCTTACAACTATTTGAATGTTATAGGGAGTTGGCCATTGGACAATAGCTTCAGTTTTGGTCTTGTCTATTTCCACACCATTAGTTGAAACCAATGTTTTCAAACTGAGACCAGACTGGCCGATCGGACCGAGTTGACCTGGACCAGGTCTTAAAGCCGATTCGGTCCAATATCTAAAATCGGATTTTAATAAAACTAGGACTGAATCTGCAAGCCGATCGATCGGACCAGTGAACCGATGACCCTATCGGGTCACCAGCCAGGGTTTGCACATGCTTTTTTTTTTTTTTTCCTTTTTAATTCTTATTCTATTTTATAATATATTGATGTTTTGGGGTTCAAATGTAAAATTGTAAAACTAGGGTATTTAGAATTTCACATCTCATAATCTAATAATCATTGAATCACTCATTCCCAACTTCTCAACATCAAGGGGATGTTGTAAGATTGGAGCTTGAAATCTCTGGTCTTCAAGGTTAGTTTTGCTTCGGCATTGGATCTCTATTGTTTTTTCTTTTGTTTTTTAACTCACTTTTCACATATTAGATCTCTGCTTTGAGGAGTCAACAGAGGTTTTTGGACAGTAAGAGGAAGGAAATTGTCAACAGGATTTTAGACGTTAAAGGTGGCTGTTTTTTCTTTGTTTGATTATGTTTTCTAATAAGTGCTCGTGTTATAATAATGCGAAGTGTTATTGTTTTTACATTGTGCATTACTTTTATCATATTTTATCATTAATTAGTGTGTATTCGTGTGCTTTTGTGCATTGTAGGGTTATGGAGCCAATATGGAGAAAAAAAAGCTAAGTTGGATCATGTTTGACGTTGTTGGGGAGTGCTCGGACCAAGAATGATCAAGGCACAAGTCTGGACTTATGGGTGTGTGCCAATCTCCTTTGGAGAGGCACAAAGGCAGTCGCATTCACAATAAGTCTAACTCATGTAGCATTGGAGAACTTCGCCAAGGAAGAGAATTGAAGCAATCGACATGATCTACCATTGATTGTGTGCCCAATTCAACGGCCTCAATGAAGAACGATGAATTCGGGAGCATTTTGGCGAGAATACTGTAGCAAGTTACTGTTCACTGTTCGCCGAAAATTAGTATAACAGAAAATTCACATGGGCGTGTGAAAATTCCACACGACCGTGTAAAATCCCGATTTCAGCCTATTTGAAGCTGCAATGACTCAACACTATTTAAAGGCCATTTTGGGACTTTTTCTGGATCTTTTCACCTATCTTTTAGAGGGTCGCGGCTAGAGTTTGGAGAGGACTTTGTGGAGGATTGGAGCGCGCTATCGGCATCGACATCGAAGCCCGGCGGCCGCACAAGACCACGGCCACGCTACACAAGGGGGTTTTCATCTATGTTTTCAAATTGTGCTTATTCATATACTTTGATGGATTTGTATAGCTACATGAGGAGCTAAACCGCTTGTGAGTATTCGGACTTATAAATCCTAAGATGATAATGTTTCTATGACATATTATTATGCTTTCTTTATTGATGAATTTAATTGAGTTCCAATCTTGATTGATTCTTGTATTGATTTTCCCTTAGATGTGACACTAGGGTTAAGAGTCATCTAGATTATCCTTTGGAAGTGTGACAACTCCTATAGGATTAGACTACTCGAGATTGGAGAGGGTGGAAGGGTGAGTCGTGAGGTAGCGAAACGTAGCCTTTCCCCTCCGGTGTGATTTCCCTACCTCCACGTTCCAAGAGTTCTTAGCGGTCTAAATAGAGCGAAGTGCTAGGAGATGAACTCCCCTAGAGCTTAGTCGCGCGAGCGACGGAGTGAAGGGTTGCAGTGAATCCTAGTGTTATGGCTTAATTGAGACTAGGATTCTTTCACCTGGACCAAAGGGTTAGAACTACACTTAGGAACAGGGCTAATCACTTGGAATCCCTAGAACGTAAAGCAATCCCACGTGGTGTGAAGCTTAGGAAGATGGACTCCCCTGGAATTTAGTTGACAGGTCAACGAGAGTTAAGGGTCGTAGTGAAACCTAATGCCAGGGCATAATGTGGGGTTAGTCACGGTTGACCTTAGGTCTGGGACCGTGTGCCTTAGGATGTTCACAACTCATTAAGCATCAATAGGAGAGTATAATACGTTGTCTTGCACTAGAACATTAATCCTAGGGGTAGCTTGTCCGGGTACCCTATTTCATTCTTGATTGTTTCCCTCTCTCTTACTTTTGCTTGCACTCTCTTATCTTTCATATTTTTCTTTATTTTCTTATTGCTTCCGATTATTCTCTCACACACACATTGATTCTTGCTCTCACTTTCCGTATTTCGCATTAGTTAGATAGCAATCGCTTGTATCTACAATCCCTACTCCCTGTGGATTCGACTACCCTCTTATCAGAGTACTATTATTACTGTGACAACCCGTGCACTTTCGGGTCGCTGTCATTTTCCAATGTTTGTGAACTTGTTAAGAGAAGTATTAGAGTTTTTAGGAAGCATTAGAGTTTTTGGGAGAGTGAAATCATTGATTCAAGAGAAGAAGAACAAAAAACATGAGGTTGTGTGCTCAACTAAGCTTGACTAACATGAAAGGCATGGTGCCTTTTTCTAGCAATTTCTTAAATAAAAATGATGATAGATTTAGAGTGGTAAATACTAAATAGTGGTGGCATCATGCATCCAATTAGTAGTATCTATTTGATCATGAATTTTAGAAAATAATGATTGTTTTCTTGGACATGAATTTTAGAAAATAATGAACTTATTGTTTACTTCTGTTTCATATTTTACCAAAATGTTACAATAGGAAAACATAAAACCCCAATGAAACTTTGAACAAGAGGAATTTATCTGATAATTGCTTTGCCTTTATTTGAATGTGCATTTTTAGAAAACCAATGTCTCTCTAGATTTGTTTCGCCTTGGTGATTCTGGTTCATCACAAATCATACAAGAAGAAAGCATTACCTTATTATCATTTAGTTTTCCATGAAAGAAACCACAATGTGAAAAATCATGATCTTTGTATTTTTATTATATATATTATATATACTTTCAAGATAGCAAGATGTAATAAGTATACATACTATAATTTTTTTCATCTCTTGTATTTTTTCTTTTTTAGGATATGGAGCCTAATACACAATCATCATCAGTCTCTAGCTCTGTTCATTCAAAGAGTGATCTTTCTTGGGACCATTTTGGTTTAACCACTAATGATTAAGGAATAAACCAATTTCAATGTCTTTATTGTGGATCCAAATTTCAAGGTGGAAGCATTAACAAGATGAAGTACCATTTAGCTGGAATTCGTGGCAACATTGCGGCATGTAAAAAGGTTCCACAAGATGTTCATGAGTAGTTTTTGACGCATCTTAATTCTTTAAAGCAAAAAGAGAAAGAATGTGAAGATGCATATAAAGTTGTTAAAGGGGATGATGATGAAGAGTTACAAGATTTAAATCCTCCACCAAAGCAACAAGAGAAAAATTTAGCCTTTGAGAAACTACTAGGGAAAAGAAAAGCAAAAGATCCAGTTAGAGAGGATGTGATTCCAAAATCTGATTCAGGGTCTCAATCTGGTATCAAAAGTGTACTATGTGGCAAACAAGCAATTCAAAAAGCACATATGGAAATCGCTCGATGGTTTTTAGACTCATGCAATCTTTTTAATGCATTGCAGTCTCCTTATTTTCAGTTGGCTTTGGATTCTATTGCTATGATTGGTAGTGGATATAAGGGCCAATCCTACAATGATATGAGAATTCATTTGTTGGCAAATTGGTAGAAAGAATGTCAACTTCTAATTGATGGTTATAGAAGCAATAGGGTTAACTCTGGATGCACAATTATGGGTGATGGTTAGACTGATCAAAGACAAAGGGCTTTAATTAATTTTTTGGTGTATTGCCCTGCTGGAATAACATTTATCAAATCCATTGATGCATCAGATATTGTCAGGGATGCCTCAAACTTGTGTAATTTGTTTGCAAAAATAGTTGAATGGATTGGGCCTTCTAATGTGGTACATTTAGTTACTGATAATGTAAGTAACTATATAAAAGCTGGAAAATTATTGCAAGAGAGATATGAGCACATCTATTGGTCTCCTTGTGCAGCCCATTGCCTAAATTTGTTGTTGAAAGATATTGGCTAAATGCCTCATGTGATGAAGCTTGCAAACCATGCTTCAAAAGTGACTATTTTTGTTTATAACCATATTTTCTTGTTGTCTTGGTTGAGAAAAAGAGATGGTTGGAAAGAAATTGTGCAGCCAGGGGTAACTCACTTTGCCATCGTCTTTATTACTTTAAACACGATCATAAGCATGACTTGCAAGCTTTGGTGACAAGTATTACAGAGATAACAAATTATCTAGAAGTGCCACTGGAAAAGCTGTTAAAGATATTATTTTAGATAATAAATTTTGGGATGATTATTTGCCTATGATGAAGATTGCAACACCTATAATCAAGCTTTTGCGTATTGTGGATGGCGACGAAACTCCTTCACCTGGTTATGTTTATGAAGGCATGACTAGGATTTATAAAGGAATCATATTTACTTTGGGAAACAAGAAGAAGTTTTACACTCCATATATTAATATCATTGACAATAGATGGGAAAAGCATTTTAGTCGTGATATTTATGTTGCAGCTTACTTTTTGAATCCGGCTTTTAGGTATGGTGACGAAGTAATTGATGAGATAGAAAAGACAAGCATTTTGTAATATACTAACTTTTTTTTTTTTTTTTTAGGTATTGCAAAGATCCATTTATTGATACTCTAGAAATTGTCCATGGTCTCTTAAATGTGATTGAAAAGACAAGCATGTGTAAAGAGCCTAATGATAGTGGCAAAGTAATGGATGAGATTGCTTTATATCGTGAACGAAAAGAAAGTTTCGGCCGTTAGTTTGCAATTGATACTTATAAAGCAAAGAGACCCCGTAAGTGTTAATTATTAAACCTCTCATCATTTTTCTTACTTGTATGGCTTTAATTAAATGTTTTAGAAATGTTTACATTATGTTATTTGATTCAAAGATGAATGGTGGAAGCTATTTGGTTATGGTGCTCCAATTTTGCAACAATTAGCTACCCGGCTTTTAAGCCAAACTGCTTCCTCTTCTGAATGTGAACGCAATTGGAGTGTCTTTGATCGCATTCACACAAACAAAGGAAATAGATTAGAGCATCAAAGACTCAATGACATTGTTTTTGCATTATATAATTTGTGTTTGAAGAATAGGTATATAACTTTGTATAGTAATTAAGAATTATTATTCAATTTAAGTAATTGTTTAAGTGTATTTAGATATTTTCCCTTGAAATTCAACATGAAAAATGAATCTACACACTTGAATTCAAAGAGATACAAAAGAGTATATAACTGTTTAAGTGTATTTATATATTTTCCCTTCAAATTCAACATGAAAGATGAATCTACACACTTGAATTCAAAGAGATACAAAAGAGTATATAACTGTTTAAGTGTATTTATATATTTTCCCTTCAAATTCAACATGAAAGATGAATCTACACACTTGAATTCAAAGAGATACACAATGAAGCCAAGAGCTTCAAGTGAACACAACTTCATTCTAAGAAAGCAAAAGACAGTCAATCAAGCAAGATACAAGAGTTCTATTGATGCTAAAATACAGGATTATGATTTCACTTAACTTAGAGAGTAGGAAATCAAAATTTATATTATAATATTAATAATAATAGTAATTAATTTTATTATATAATAATATTAATTAATACAATTACATAATTAATATTAATTATTAATATTATATTATTAATTAATCAAATATCTTGAAATTTTTGTAAATGAGCATATGCATTTTGGTAAAAAAAAAAAAGTATTGGCACCCAAAACCTCCCCAACCCTTTGATTTGGAGGATTGAGGAATGAGAGAAAAATGAAGGCTTTAAAACTTCAATCAACCCCTCTCAACCCTTACCTCCCCTTAAAACCTCCTACCCAAGAAAGGGTTTGTAAAAACCCTTTTCTTACCTTACCTCCAAATACCCCCATCCAAGCAAGCCCTTAGAGAGTAGAAAATTACAATAACCGATGAAAAACTCCAAGAGGATTAAAATAACTCTTACCTTTAGGATGCAAAAAAACAAAGAAATAAAAACTCCAAAAAGATGGGAGTTATTAAAGCGAAAGCAAGCCCTATGGAGAAGAAAACCACCATTCAAAACTCTTGGAAAATTTGGAAGTGATGAAAGGCAATATGTATCCTACCCGACGGGGTATACATGTACCTGTACCCAGTCAAAGAAGGTATTACCCTATTTAACCGGGTACGGGTACGAGTACGGGTATAAGTCAAGTAAGGGTATGCCTCTACTCTACCGATACCCTTACTCGTACCCTTACCTGTTGAAGATTGTACATGTAAAACCCGTACCCTATATATATATAATTTTTTATTACTTGTTATGTAATTATGAATTAATGGACATGTGTTTAAACATGATATTGTTATGGATTATGAATTATTTTTATTATTATTAGTATTTAAATTTAATTTAGTAATTTGAACAACGGGTAAGCGGGTACCCTGCTGGTAGAAGTAAGGGTATGGATTTTTTTACCCTTGAGGTATGAGTAAGGGTATGGGTATGGTTACGGACACAAGTAAGGGTTTTGACATACTCTACTCATACCCTACCCATTGCCATCTCTAGATGAAAACTTTTTAAGATGATAAGATTGGATAGATGACCTTAATGTCCTTACAACTTCAAGAAATTTACAAAGATGTCAATGACCCTAAATGCCCTTCCACTTTCAAAGAAAAGAAAATGATGATTGGGTTTGGGTGATAATTACTCATAGACCCTCCATTTATCACAAAAATTACAAAGACGCTATCAACAAACCAAATGACAAAAATGCCCTTACATAATGAAGAAAAGACATGAAACCCTACACTCTCACATATGCTAGAAAAGAAAGAAAATAAGAACAAGGTATCACACATTATACCACATATTGTAACGCTATCCATTGCATTCAAAGATAGCTTCTGCAAATTTTCTTTTATTTGATGAAGGGGATTGGGATCAATGATATATTCAATAAAAGGTTAGTCTTGCTATTCCTTATTCCATTGTAAAAATTGAAAGAAAACCTCTCATTGTTAGTTTGCCCATTATAACTGTTAGAGCTAGGCTCTATAATTGGCATCATTTGACACCAAGTTAAGATGACATGGCAATGACGATGACGTGGCAAAGTTAGTGATATGACAAGATGATTTAGCAAAGGATGACGATGTGGCTTGAAGACTAGAAAATCATGGTTGGTGCTATATTTGGAGGATCTCTCTCAATGAACCAAATGGAGAAAATCTATTGAAGCTATCTTTGGTAAGAGCATCAACCTTGGAAGATCTCTTTTAAAGAGCAAGCAAAAGGCATGTGAATATCTACACAACTATCTTTGGAAATAAGATCTATTTGAAGACACAATGATATCTATAGTCACAACTAATTGATAAGATCAAAGCTATATTTAGAGAAGCTATACAAGTCAAGTGAGTTGCAACTTCAGGAGTAAGCAAGCAAGATTCTAACCTTATGAAGTCAAAGACTAAATAAAAGACACTTATATATTTGACAAGTGAATCTATCTAGCAACCACTTTGATGTAAGATCTCATCAAGACTATATTTAGATACAACTAAAGATTTATTCAGATTTGGAGAGAATCTAAATATGGAGGCAAAGCTAAATATAATCAAGTCTATTGTTGGCAAAGAGCATCAAGGTAAAAGAAATTCTCTTAAAGAGTAAGTTTGTCTTAGATATGATTTAATCTATCTTTTGTAAGATCCAAGATGATAAGATCTATTTTTGGTAAACTCTTTTCTCATGAGAGATTTATTTCTTGAAGATCATGTGGAGGATATTCTAAAGAAAGAAGTAATCTATTGTTGGCAAGTATGAAGATCATCTCTTGGAGACCAAAGATTCCATAGAGCTTAGTTTGGTGTAAAGCTATTTAAAGACACAAACTAAGAAAAGCAAGGGCAAACCAACAAAATTTTAGGACCATAATTAACAATACAATTTGAAGGAAAGATCTAAAAGCTAATTACGGGCGGAGCTATTTGAAGACATATTATATACAAGGGCACAAGCTATTTTTGGTAAGTGCATAGATTTGATTGAAGATTAAAGACCCAAGTTTTGATAAATGAAGATTATGCTTGGAAGATATTGAAGATCTAAACTTGGATGAGAGGAGATCAAGTTTAGTAACAATATATTGAAGACCAAACTTGGATGAATGAAGGTCAAGTTTGATGATTTTGTGAAGACCAAACTTAGACCAAGTTTAGAAAGAAGATTGGGAAGATCTTTGAAGACCATCTTTGGTGAGAAGGATTCGTGTCTTGGTGGGTGCAACCCTCAGAGAGGAACCTACTAAAATGATGTGAGGAAGGATGTTAGTTGCAAGTCACAGGAGCTCAGGAGGAGTGGACTGCATCGACATGAACTGGAGCAATGGGGAGGTTGGAGTTATCGCATGTCGTGTTGCAAAGGGTGTTGGAACTTAGTCAGGATTAGTAGGTGGGCAGCGCTGCAAGCTCGATTGCAACAAGAGTTTTAACATCTAACTTTGGAAGATGTCCAAGTTAGGAAGTCGCGGAGAGTCTAAAAGAGAAAGCTTTGTTGGGACGTAGGGACATCCATATAAGATACCTTGCTTTGAGATTTAAGATGAGCCACAAGTGAGAAACCCTAGTGTGTGTGTGTTGAAGAGAGTGGGCATAGGGCAATCTAGAGAGGGTTATTCTTTGTTATTATGTGAGCAAGAGTGAGTGTTGTACTCTTCATTCTTTCCCTCTTTTAGTGGATTATTCTCTCCGGACTTGGCCCCCCATACTTGGCAAGATTGTGCCGAATTAGGTAACCAACTAGTGTGTCTCCTTTCTCTTGCATGTTTGTTTGTGTGTGATTACATTACTTGTGAGGTTGAGCGAAAATTTATCACACTTCTATCCCTCTGGAACTAACAATAATTGTATTTCTCCTTAGAAAGCTTAGCAAGAGTATTTGCTTTAGTCAATGAATCTAGCTGCCAAGGAATAACATCTTGTTGTAATTCTCTCTTCAACACACTGATCAAACAATCTAAGAGAGTTGTTGATGAGATATTCTTTACTCTATTTCCTAGAGTTAGCTTAAACAAAGTATAATGTAGCATTTAAACACATAGTTTCAATTGCTTTAGTTAGTGAAGACTAAGAAGTGAAATCACTCAATTTCCAAAGCATTTGAACTAAGGAACCATAGGACCATCAAAATGAATTGCAACAATGTTTGAACAATATGTATCTAAGAGCTCATAATAATAATAATAATAATAATAATAATTGTTCCACTTTAAAAATCCACTATAAAAAGCATTTGTGGTATCAACCGTAGGAAATCCAATTTTAACAAAATGCATTTGAAGTGGAACAAGAGATTTTTTTAACTGGATTGGAGAGTGACCAATAGGTGTTTTGTGGAAGAGAAAGGCACATTACCACTCTAAGTTCTAAGCTTGTTAAGCTTCAATGTAATTCGATATGGTGGCCAAGGATTGTTCCAACAACTTGATATGTACTTGTTGATCCAATACTGTTAAAATGGTCTCCATTATAGCAAAGAGAATCTTTAGACGAGTGGTTTCAGCCATGCTACAGAATGAAAGAACGAAAATACCAAATATAACAGAAGAACTCAAGGAACAACTAGAGAGGCAGCATTAATAACCCCAATTGGATTCAAAATAAGAATTTTCATAAATATCTCAAAGTTTTCACCAACCAATGCATCTTATGTGACTTATGTCTGCAAAAATTCAATTAGAAAACAAGAATTACAATGTTGAGAACAAGGATTACAATGCTTTTCCCTGCAAGAGCTCAGAGAAAAAGTCAAATCCCAGCTTTTCCCCGAAGGGAAGCAAGCTAGGCCTCAAATACTCAATTCTTTTTCTCCCTTTTTCTCTCATTCTCTCTCCCCTCTTTTATTTCCCTTCCAATACTGTCATAGCAAACTCTTTGCATTGAATATTCTCCCTTCTCTTGCTATTGTGCCTACGTCTCATACCCTATATAACCTCATGTTTGGACTGGTCCCTACCTTTCTAAGATTATTTAGTCACGTGCCCTTCTTTCATGGCCATTCTTATTGTATATGTAACACTATATTGATCAATACATTTTAATAAATTTTTTATAACTCAAAATGCAAGTATTATTATGGTATGTTTGTTATTCTCAATTTAGAAAAACCAAGAGAAATTGAGAAAATAATTTTATAAAATATTTATTTTTATCATAATCATATTTTTCTTTCCATCCTTCTTCTTGAAAAGGTTGCTCAACTTTAATTAACTTAAAAATAAAATCAAGGTTTAAAAAAAATTAAAAATAATATGAAATTACATCTCTTAAATAAAAAATTCGTTATTTGAAGAAAAACTGTTATTTGAAAGAAAAACTTACACAAACATAACTCCATGCACTTCCAAAAATAATTAATACAAATACAAATGACGTTATAATATTAATCCAATTTTATCACTTCCTAATTAACAATAAATTAGGGTTGAATTAGTAAAATGCCAAACCTTTCAAGCTTGTGAATTTGCATATCTTGGACTCTTCCCAACCCTCCCATGACCTACAAAGGTTGCATTTGCATCCATAGTTGACAATATTTGCGGAATTGACATGCCACCTGAAATAACTATTTCTAAAAAAAATACAAATTTCAGATTAAAAAAATTGCTACATAGAGATTTAAAAAAATAAATAATTTTTAATATTATGTGAACACTTACCAATTCCTTCCCGAACTGACAAACTCGATTTAATAATATCTCCAGAATTAAATAGGAAAATATCTCCTAGATACACATTATTTGTGGGGATATAAACACAAGTGAGCTTTTCTTCTGCTGTGAATGTTCTAAGAATTACGGTAGAGGTAATGAAGCCAATTGCATATTCTCCGAGACGCGGATGCTTTAATATAACCACTTCTTTAAAAGCTCTTGCAGTTTGATCTATATCAAATTCATTGGTAATTAAAAATTTGTTAAAAACTCATTGTATAATTTATTCTGACCATATTTACTTAGACTTCTTATTTTATCTTTTAGTTCTTATTTTTAAAGTTTTTTTTTACATGGCCCCATGATCTTAATATTTTAATACAATGCTGAAAATATCTTTAGCACCAACGATGGCCTGAGTGTAAACAAACCAGCAAGGGGGCTGAGCATACTGTGCTCTTTGCATCAGCATAGAGCACTGACCTCCATGGCCAACAACAACCCTCCAAGTGATTAAGGGAAGAGTAATTTTGTAATTTTAATTTAATTTATATGTAAAATAAAAGTTTTGAAAATTAGAGATGCTTTGATATTTTTATAAAATTAATGGACTTTTTGGAGAATTGAAGGGAGTTGTTGTTACTTTCCTCTAATTAATTTAACATAAATTTTAAAAATAAAAATAAAAAGCTTTATTCATCTATAATTTTTTATTATTGGAAATTTTTTAATGACAAGAATTTTCGAAGAATAAAATATTTGGATAATTATAAAAATATAAACAATATATTATAGAAAAATAAGGAAAAAAACTATAGTCTAAGAAAGAAAAAATAAAATTTACCTGGAGAAATAGCAATGCTAATTTGCTTCAAAGCTGAATAAATATGTGAAATAAGAGGCATTTTCTTGATTAACCATTCACCAAGGCCAAGAACTGAAGCACCAAGCCATGAAGACATGAACACACCCACTAAGAAGATAAATGTAATTGAAGTGATGAACCCCAACCCTAGAAATAAAGAAATAAATAAATAAATAAATAAATAAAATTCAAATTAGGGTTTTAAATTCAATAGCAAGTTTTTTTTAATAATATAGTCAAACCATCACACACCCTATTTTATACCTTAATCATGTATTGAGAGTTGAGAGGGAGTCAAACCCTCGGCCTCATATTTAGAAAGGAACCAAATAACTTAACAGTTTGGTCAGTGAGATAGTGGTCAACAGGAATCATTTGAGTATGAACTCATTGATTTTATTAAAATTATATTTATTTATTTATGAAAATAAAAACCTTTTTACCTAAATTACTATATGATCTCTCAAAACAAACAAATATTTTTTTGAAAGACCAAACTGACTTTTTTTTCAAGAAAAAAATGGACACAGAGTTTTTTTTCAAGAAAAAAATGGACACAGAGTTATGATTTAGGGGCCAAATACATTATATATATAATATATTATAATCCCAAAAAAAATTAATTGTCCATATATTTTGTGAGAGTATATATGTAACATATTGTTTCAACCTAAAGAAGAAATATATATATTGAAACATATGACTTTAAGGGATTTTTTTTTTTGGCAAAAATTCTTATATTATTTTTAATACAGTAAACATGAAATTTCAATTTTTCAGTGGTATAAGAGTAATTATATATTATAAAAAACAGTTTAAGGACATTTAAAGTAATAAAATTAATAAAAAAATCTTATATATTAAATTTATATTAATGATCTAAAAGAAATTAAGAACGATTGACTCACCAAAAATATCGATGCCAAGATGAGTATAAATTGGTGAAAAGAATCCGTCGACAAAATGGATGAACCACCATGTAATGTAGAAGGTAATAGCTATCGGGAGAAATATAACACTGCAAATATAAAAATTATAATCATAAATAATAAATTAAGGAAAGTAATTTAATAATTAAATTATCAATTCATTTAAATGTTTTACAAGGAAACATACTCTAGTACTCGAAGTCTATAAATCTTTAACAAAAACTTTTTATTGAGTAATATGGTATAAATATCGAAAATTTTAGAGTTAAAATTGTAGAAATATTAAAAATTAACTTATATTTAAGAATAAGAATTTTTAATGGACAGTTTAATCATAGAATAAATTCAACAATAATTTATAGAAATACTATGTCTTCATAATGTTAAAAAAATCAAATAATAACTTACCACCCTGTCATGAACTTTTTGGAAGACCAACTGCGCAAAACTTTTGAAAATGCCTGTACATAATTCAAAGAAAATTCATGTTTATATATATAAAAAATATTATATGTTAATTCGATAAATTAAAAAGTTATAAATTACCAATTGTCTATGATTTTTATGTATAATTTGGGGTTTTTTTTTAAATAAAATCAATTCATATGAGAAGTATGATTAATCCAATGACCATGAAGCTACATAAGTAAAACATGATAAAGACCTTAATTAAATAATTTATATAATATGATTATTATGTAGTACCTGGGTTGCGGAAAAAACAAAAAAAAAAAATAATTCATTTGGAATGTGAAAAAAATAGGTAATTTATATCATCATCCAACGATATTTGGTCAATTGGAGTTAAAATTTCTTAATCACAACGTATTAGATCGAAAAAATTTGTCTTAATAAATACACACCTTGTTGTATATGGTTAATTAACTAAGCTGGGTTTAATTAACCATTTTGATTAAAATGAGTTTCAATTACTTCGTGAATAAAATACATAGATTATAGTGTGTCATAATGTTATCCATGCTATCAAGATAAAACTTGAATATTAGGGCCTGTTGATGAATAAGATAAAAATAATAGGATATCATGTTACTATCTTTTGTTTAGTGAGCCAATAGAATATTACTAACCCACTTTATCCTACTAATCACATAATAACTAATCTGAGTTAGAATAGAAATGGGTAAGATAGGATAAAAAATTAAATTTACTTTTTTACACTATTACTTGGTTTATCTCCCTCATCTAGGGTTTTATTGTATCTCTTATTTTTATCGTTGAAGCTAAGGTTTGGGACAATAAGTTTGTCAACAAATAGATAAGACACTAATTTCACTATTTTAAGTAGGATTTCTTATATCTAAAGGGGTTGAAGGCTTTCTCCATCGATCTCCTCCTTGAACATGTTGATTTTCATCTAAATTGTTTCTTTCATCATGTCTTATATTTAGTTTATCTAGTTATGTGATTTTTTTTTAATTAATTTTAATGTAAAAAGGGTTCAAATCTATTTATTTTGATTTTTCTTTAATGAGATTTTTTTAAAGAACACATAAGTACATTATAAAGAACAATGATGTCTATTTACATATAATTTATGTCATTATTTGATCCACCTCAAATGTAAAATAAAATAACAAAATACTAACCAATGGCCTATCTCGATACAAAATAAGATAGAATATAAGGTTATCATGCCCATATCCTATCTTACTCATATCTAGTCCTCTTATCCAATTCTTTTTATTATATTCTGTTCACCAAACTAGCCTATGATGTTGTATGTAGGAGGCATATATGTGATGTATGTTAATTTAAATCTTACCTAAATTAATCTTGAGATAAGATTGATTTAGATTTATAGTTAAATCAACTATAGTAGAATTAATTATTTGATAGAAAGAATTATATATAGACCAACACTAGCACTAAGTGAAAGAAAGAGAAGAATGATATAGATTAGTGGAAGTACCATTGTGGTTTATTATCATCTTCAAAGATGAAATTAGACATTTGACATTTTACTTATTCATATTACTACAGTGAAATATATGTATCCTTACAACCACATATTATTTACGCAATTCAGATTATCTAGATAGACATCATACTTTATTAATTTTATTAACAATACAATCAACTATTTGGAGTCTGTAACATGAATCATTCCATTTCATATTATTTTATCAAAAAGCAAAAGACTCCATAAATCAAGCTTTGCTAAAAATACAAATACTTCATATCAATGAGAATGTATGCATATTTTTTGTTGCTTACACGATTAAAATGTAGCAGTATCTACAAAATTAAAAAAAAAAAATCATATTCGAACAAGGTTTTTAGTATTAATTTATATATTTTTATGCCAGTGTGAACACTTATCTATCATCTAATTGATTAATCTTAAAAAAATCTTCTCATAATACAACATTCAAAACAAAGTTCATAATTAGACCACCAACACAATAGCTAGATGGTAGTAAATTTATTTCTATACAAAAGGTTGAATATTCAATTTTTTTTTTTTTTTGAATAATAGGCGATAAACGCCCCGGTATATGAATAGTGTTAGAGCCCGATGTACAGTGTATGAACAGTACGGAGAACAGTACTATTAGAGAGAGAGGATTTGAACTCATGATCTTCCTTTTAATGCATTGGTGTCATACCATTGAGCTATCCAATAGTTGACAATATTCAATTTTTAGGTATTTAATAAATGTATAAAGGGTCATGGCTTATCCACATTATTCGTAAAAAAAAAAATATAGACAAACACTGAAATCCGGCAAAATAAATAAATAATATATATGTATGTATATAAAGAAAGATTTAAAAAAAAAAAAAAAAAAAAAAAAAAAACCTCTGTGCCAGAAGGTTGAAGGTGAGGAGTGTGAGCGTGAAGAGGAGTTGGAGGTGATGAGGATCCGGGCACGCCATCGCAGTTCAAGCTTTCAGTCACCGGCAGGAGGAACTCTCCATCTCTCTCAACATTGCTTCCCATCATCTTCATTCTTATTCTCACCGCCTTTTTTGCTTTGCGTTCCTTCGCTTTTCCATTCTCGTTTTCACCGGATTACTATTTGAACGGGCAAACCACCCGGGAAAGAAGGCCGGATCGAGTCACACTTTTTGGTGAGATTACCGCCCTGTTTTTACACATATACCCCTCGTAAAAACTCATATATATATTAACATACGTAATATGAGAACGTCACTAGTAATGAACTCTGCGGACGTACTAATCACAGCCAGGGCGGAGCCAGAAATTATAGAAATTATATAAAGAGGGGGCGAACTACAAGTTTTAAAATAATTAATTAACAAAAATTTTAAATTCAAAATTTTAAATAATAAAATAAATTTAATTTTTTTATAGCAAGTAAAATTTAAGAGAAATAATTAAAATTAATTAATATATAAAAAAAATATTTTTATCAAAATTTAAATTTCTTTATGATTTTGACGAGTGGCTTAAGATAACTAGAGATCTATAACGGAATTTTATAATAAACCCTTTAATTTATTTAATAAAAATTAAATTTATTTAGATTTTATTTTAATATATACCTATTTGAGATGTTTATTTATCTTTTCACATACTACTAAACTCATGATAAAATAATATATTTAAAATTTATGAATAAAACTCAACAAAGTAAAAATCAAACAAAAAAAATATATTATATAAATTTCAGATAAACAAATAAATGAAAAAGCTCATAATAGAATTTTGAAAAGTTAGTTAGAAGATATAACTGATTAAACATTAAAATAAAATATTTAATATCTTATTGTATTATTTTAAATTTTAAAAATTAACTAAGATTAAATTACATTGGTTGAATATTATATTAGAATATTTTTGTAATATGATAATTATTGATGGCCATTCAAAATTTGAGTTTTTAAAATTATTATTTAAAAAAAATATGAGGATTTAAAAAAATAAAGGGCTAAAGTAATTGCTTCATTGAACTTACCCTTGAGTTGATATTGTTTAGATTTATAATTATAAAATATAGATAATATTTTAAATTAAAAAAAATTCTCATGACTTATGTAATTTAATAATTTATTTGAATTCATTTAAATAATTATTTTAAAAAATCAATTTTATAAGTTACTTACATTTAAAATCTTATTAATTACAAAATAAACTGATATTTAAATATTTTTTTAAAATAATAACTTTTATTTAAATCTCTTTTTAAATTAATCATAATTTTAAAAAATATTTATTACTAAATCAAAGCTTTAATATTTCTCAAATCCCTAAATCAATGCACATTAATCAATCATACATATTTTTCCAAATTTTCTCAAAATTTTTAAAAATAGCAAACTTAACAAAAACATCTGATAAATCATAAATGATAAATTAAAAAATAAATAAATCCAATCATTTAATTGAAAAAAATAAAATAATAAAATAATAAAAAATAATGAAAATATAAAAATATATAAAGAGGGAGAGAGAGAGAGAGAGGAAGAGGGAGAGGGCGAGGGGCGAGGGGAGAGGGAGAGGGACGGAAGGGGGACGGTCAGAGGGTCGGAGGGAGAGAGGGAGGGCCGGAGCGGTATTGGCCTAGGCGGAAGGGGGGCGGGGTGGGTGTCGGGAGGGAAGGGGGGGGGGGGGGGGGGGCGAGGGCATGCGTCGAGAGATATTCGAAAGAAGGAACAGGCGGGGTCAACAGACCCCGCCGGCGACAGGGGGGCGGCCGCCCCCCTTGCCCCCCCCTGTCGCTCCGCCCCTGAATTCACAGCCATTGGCTTCATTCTTAGTTTTTGTATTTTGCTTTGGGGTGGATCAGTGGATGGTGTAAATTAAGTTGAACGGTTGTGATCTATTTTGTTACAGTTGTGATTATGATCAGAGGGTTAAGATAAAATTACTGTAGATTTACTTTTTTACTGTTGGGTTAATAAATGTTTTTAAATTTATTATCTAGAGACATTTATAGATTATGAGCCTTCTCTGTATATTAAAAAAAAAAAGATGATGGACAAGAGAGTAAGAGGGTATTGTTCATCATACTTGTACAGCCTCAAGCATCACTGTTCATCTAATAAATATTGTTGTTCAATGTCAAATGAACTGCGATTACAGAACGTTCGTAGATTTGATTATCTACGAACATGGGTAAAGGACTAGTCCTCACTATATATATATATATATATATATATATATAGGACCAATCATCTATGGATGTCCACAGATAAAAAAACTATGGATGTTCATTATCAACCGTTGGATCTTGATTCAACGGCTAACAATGACAAACAGTAGTTACTACAGTAACACATATAGTAATTACTATTCAAAACAGTGAAATAAATAGTAATACGATTCATCAATATCAGTTGTTGGATCATGATCTAATGGCTGATAATTGGACATCCATAGATTTCTTATCTATGGACATTCATAGATGATGTTTTGCCATATATATATATGCTATATATATATAGAGAGAGAGAGAGAGGACCTATCATCTAGAGACGTCTTTAGATTTGAAATCTAGGGATGTCCATAGTAGCCATCGGATGGTAATCTGATGGCTATTATCATTATGAACAGTAGAAACCGCGTTCTACAGTGTTGTACAGTAACCATGAACAGTAAAAAAAACATACAGTGTTTGTGTAAACAAACAACCATTGGATGATGATCCAATGGCTTATATTTAAAACATCCCTAGAGTTCAAATCTATAGACTTACCTAGATGATGTTTTTTCATATATATATAACGGGATACATTAAGGGGTGTTTGGTTCACGGTAATTATATATTACCACGGTAATGATATTACCGTAGTAATGAGGTCGGGAATGTTGTGGTAATGTGGGATTACCATGTTTGGTTGAGAACTTTATATTACTGGTAATCTGTGAATACCATATTTGGTTAGTCATGGTAATCACCTTAGTAATATGGTAAATTTACTAAAATACCCTTGTATATAAAATTTAAAAAAATTAATTTAAAATGTTTAAATAATGAATGAATTAATTGATTAAACGATAATATTAAAAATTATTTTTTTCACATTTTTTAAAAATACTTTTGTATTTAAAATTTTGTCCAAATTTACCATTCTTTTGTCATTCTTTTAAAAATATAATTTCAACCCATTTTGTCCAAATTTTGCCATTCTGTTGTTGAAGTAACCGAATTACCTTGCATACAACTTACAATTTTGAGCAAATTTAATATAATATATCAAATTTACCCAAATACCCCTGTATACAAAGTTTATCTAAAGTCTCATACATCTACCAAGATAATATTATCGCAATTGAATACATAACAACACAAAGCAAATAATATGTTTTAGTACATAAAAAATTCAGTCACACCTTAGTTGCACAACACAACATATAAATGTTTACACAACACAAATAATGCATAACAAGCAATCCACATAATAGCACACACAATTAAAATAGTCATAATAGCACACACATAATGTTTTGATTCTACTGGCAACCCACATAATAGCACACACATTATGTTTTAACTCTACTGGAAACCTCCTAACACCCAAGTGACATAATCCTTCTTGCACTCATCAAGAAGTGAAAAGAAATATGACACCTTACTAGTGTCAGATACAATTAACCCACCAGCTCTAATTCTTTCCAATTGGGACAAGCCTTCAATCTTCAGTAGCTCAGTATAAACTTTCTTCTTTGCCTCTGCCTCATCAGATAAGAATTGGAAGCAACTAGCAAGTCTTGAAATGTGTTCTCCAGAACTATTAATCCAAGTTCCAATAGAGCTAATGGTGCTTGAGAACTCATCATTGCCAATGTCTTGACCTAATGAGCGTTTACGCTTTACTTTCTTTGGATGTGCATCTTGTGATGAACCTGGTCTTTTAATGGGCACACAATTCATCCACAAATCATCTTCAACCATCTGATAAAGAAACAAACAGAACCTGTTCTATTGATCAAACTTTTTTCCTTAGCTTTTCTTTTATTTTGAAACTATTTCTGTTTACCTTGGTTAACAAAACACTCTACCGTAGCTACCATGAGGAGAATCCGAAATGGTCTTTTACACTATTAGAATATTAATTTGGCAAATTATTTTTAAATTATGATTTTTTAATGAATAACAATAATAACATAAACACTACCATTTACTTCGCATTGTCCTGCATCATAGAACAAGATCGCAATATATACTAAATAATAAGAGAATCTTTCTCTTCTTGTATAGCAAAATTGTCTCTGTATAGAGATTGGCAGGAAAACAGATGAGATGAGAGTTTTATAAATCACAGTCAAAGTACATATTCATCCACAAATCACAATACTAAAATTATTCAGATTTAATGTACATATCCAATTATCAAATATCAACCAATATTTCCATCTTTCAGAAAAAAGAAAGAAAATCAACAATTGGAAGTCTTTGATCATGCAAAATGTTTTTTTAACTTTGATCAATTGAGATGAATTGAGAAGCAAGAGAACGAAGAAGAGTTGTACAAGGTGTGATGCGGCACGGTGGTAAGGTGCACGGCGGAGCGGCGATGGAGCAACGGCAAGGCGCGCGGCGAACAGGCGGCACGGTGGAGAGGCGTTACTCCGGCGTGGTTGCACGGAGGTGAGGCGGGATGCCGAAGTGGTGGGACGGCTGCGAGACGGCGGCGTGGCTATGGCGAAGATGACGGTTGAGGTTGAAGGTCTGATGGGCGGCTGATGAATGAGAGAAAACTAGGGTTTTGAACACATGATAAGGAATTGTATTAAAGTAATGGGGGTATAATTGGAATAAAAATTTTTGACAGATTACCACCAACCTGGTAATCTGGATGGACACCTATTTTGGTGGTAATCACATTACCACACAACTTGGTAATATTTCACTATATTGGTAATCTCACATTACCATCAACATTACCATTGTTACAGTAACCAAACATGGTAATCTGAACAAATTACCACAAGATTCCTGGTAATCTGAACTGATTACTGTGAACCAAACGCTCCCTAATGTTAATAGTTTTAATTTTCCTTTTAATTTTTATTTGTTTAAAGATAAATGATGCATGATAAAGTGATCTTTTTGTAAATGGTTTCTATAAAGTTGAGTGTTTCCTATCACTCTTTTCTACAAAAGTTAACCATAATTGTGATTGCAATGTGTCATTTAGCCATGAAGTGAAGATATATATATATATATATATATATATATATATATATATATATATAAAGATATATATAAAGTGGGAAAGAAAGAATTTTAAATAAAAATTTTGAATAGGAGTTGCTCTTTTATTGTATGAGGTTGAGTTTTTTTGTTATAGGATGTTTCTGTTTTATTGAAAAGGTGGATTTAAATCTCAATTTATAAAAAATAAATGTATGCGTGTATTGAAAGAGTAACTCCTCGTATTTGTACATTTTGAACATAACTTGTTCAGTTTGTTAAAAAAAATTAAATAAGATGATTCTCTATCTAATATTTACGCAAAAAATACAATAAAAATATAAAATGATATAAAATCTAATACGCTAAGTCTACCATTATTCCAAATTATTTAGAATTGATTACATGAATGTTTTCATTTTACTAGAAAACTATTAGACAACAATTTTTATATCTATTTTTATATAACATCCCCCTTAAAGAAGCTTCAACTTTTCTCCCAATCTATTTTAAAAAATTTACTTTCTTAATTCAACCTTTCTTGTAATGTCTAATATCATGACCTCCACAGCTAACCATAATTTAATAGATAAATAAACAGTCTGCCACAATTTATTAAAAACTAAAATCCCTTGCTCAAAATTAAAACTCCAGAACAGAAACCCATCAACAAATCCCAAGTCAGATTATAACATAGAAAAGATACTTTTCCCTCAAAACACAAGTTAAAAATTTATTTATAATTAATTACATACACATCAACCTATTTAATAATTCCAAACTACACCAACCTCAGCAGCAACAACATAAATAAAAAAGCCCCACACCTTTTACTACCTGGCACTCACCAAAACATATTCAGCACAAAAAGTCACATACTTATAATGACACATCTCCTTTTCCTATCAATAATTCACCCATCCCATTACTCCATCCCCTCAATTATATCACAAACTATATATATATATATATATAATAATAATAATAATAATAATAATAATAATAATAATAATAATAATAATAATAATTTTAAAAAAAAGAAGAAGAAGAAAAAAAAAGCATACACCACCACCCCTTCCACTTCTTTATTCCAATGCAATCACCATCAAACCCCCAAAACAAAGAACCATCTTTTTAGTTCTTATTCTTTCTATATGTTTTCCACTGGTTGATACCTTCCTCCACTTCCTCACTGGCTTCCTGGATACACACACCCTTCATAACCTGCACCCAATTTCAATAAATAACAACCAAATTTATTATTATTATTATTATTTACTACTTAATATATAATATATAAAACTAAAAAAAATATATAAATATATATAATTAGGGATGATCAGGGCCGTTGATTTACTGGGATTAGTGGAAGTGAGAGTTGCGGACTGGCGGAAGTCACAGTTCCAAGGGTTACGGCCGGAAGTCTGGTACAAAACATTCATCGCGTACGCTGCGTGTGATCGGACGGTGTTCGGGAGGTAGCACGCTCCACCTGGCTGGATCGGACGGCAATCCATCGCCGCAGCACCACACACGTAATCCAAGTTCGCTTGCAGCTCTTGATCCGAAACCCCATCTCGAGGCACGCACCATCCCATCGTCCCCTTCTTCCCCTGCCAATCACCACCGCCGTCCGATCATCATCCAACGGTCCATTTTTAATCTCAAAATCAAGAAAATAAAAATAAAAACTCTTAGATCAATGAAGAAAAATGGTGACCGACCTTCGGGGCGGCGCTGGGAGCGGCGGGGGTAGAGGAGGAGGGGGAGCGGAAGAGGCCGGCGTCGTAGGTGGCGGTGAGATCCGGCTTGAAGAGGCCGAAGGAGCGTTCTGAGGTCGGTCCTGGCTTGAGATCCTCGTCGTAGAGGGCGAAGAGATAGGTCTCCACGGGACGGCCTGGCATCCTCGGTGTTCCGGCCATGGATCTCAGATGCGCTACTAGACCGCTGGTGAAAGCTTTGGCGTTGTCGACGCTTGCTCCGACCTCTCCGTCATCGCCTTTGTATGGCCAACCGGTTTCGGCTACGACGATCGCCGTTGATGGGAATCCGGTGGCGTCCAGCGCCGCTCGCACGGCGTCGACCTGAGCGTCGAACATGTTCATGTAGTTAATCTTGGAGTTGCCGTCGAAGCGGCCGGAGTTGGGTTGGAATAAGCAGAAGGCTAGGGTTTCGGGACGGGGATCGGAGCGGTAGGCGAAGTATGGGTAGGGATTTATCATGAATGGAGATCCGGTTTCGTTTAGAAACCCTAGAATTCCTTTGAGGCCGGGGATGAGATCGGAGTGGAAGGCGCCGGTGGATGGGGGATCGGATTGGGCGAGCACCGCCATGGTATTGACGGTGGAGATCTTGACAGATGGGGCGGCGGTGGAGAGGGCGGAGTGGAGGTTTTGCATCGCCGGGAGGAGTTGGGAAGCGAGGGAGGAGTCGCCGGAGCTGAGGACCTCGTTGCCGACGGAGACGACGGAGATGGAGGAGGCTGGGAGGTAGGCGAGGACGTTGGCGGCGGCCCATTGGGAGGCCGCGGCCGGGTCGGCGGCGAGAGAAGGGATGTCGCCGTTGGCGACGCCGATGACGACGGAGATGCCGGTGCCGGCGAGGGCCTTGATGATGGCTGGGTCGGCGCCGTATAGCCGGACTTTGGAGATCGTCGTTGATCGGAGAAGCCGCACCGTCGCGTCCGGCGGCGGGAGGTTGTCCGCCACCTCGCCGTAGTTCACTCCGATGTACGACTGCGCCGCTGAGAAGTTGGAGAGAAAAATCGTCAAAGAATCGCCGAGGAAATCGCGCTCAGGTAATTATACAGATTTATTTATTTAATTTATTTAATTTTATGTTTTGGAAAATTAAGCATGAGGTGACATCAAATAGCTATGGAAATTTAACAATAAAATAAAGAATAATAAAATTTTTAAAAAATGGGGAAATGGAAACTTACTCGCCGAGGAATAGAGGGAGAGGAGAGCGTAGATGGCGAGGAGGAGAAGGCGATTAATCGCCGCCATGGATTGAAAGTCGGCGAGGGAGAAGACGAGAAAAGCTTGGGGATGTGTCACCATGTGTGGAGAAGCTGATGATAAAGAGGGTGATTTTGTACTAGCGTGGCATAATCGTAAATAAAAAGTTGTTTAAGGGGTTAATGTTAGACCGGATCGTTTACTACAACAACGGTTACCCAAGGACTCGTGTCTTAGACTTGCTAGCTGTGAGGTTGGGAACAGCGTGCACGCTTTTTAGTTCATCAGGACCGTTGACTTGCCTTTGAGATTCGTGTGAATTTGATGAAGATTAAGCCACTACTTCAAGATCAGGTTAGGTGCCCTGTTAAAATTTTTATTTTTAATTAAAAATTAATTCGTAGCTTACTTTGATATTTAAACACAAATATACTTTATTTCAGTGTGTTATGGCACCAGTGATAGCATATAAATTTATTGAAATTAAATCCCTTATAAATAGATAAAGAGTAGGAATACTTAAAACAAACTCACACTGAGTAAAGATGTGTGATATATTTAAAAGATCCATCCATGTTAACACATATTCATATTTATTAAAAAATTATCATAATTTGAGTAAAAATATTAATATAACTATTTTATATAATTTAAAACTTATTTTTTTTTTAAAGCAAAGTGAATATTAGACATTATTGCTATATATATATATATATATATATATATATATATATATATATATATATAATTTAATTTGATTAGAATTTGATGTCACAATGGAGCACTCCAAGAAGAGGTTCTAATATGGTGTTATTGGTGCAAGCCATGTGGCTTTATTCCCATGGTTGGAGATTAACTTTGATATAAGAATTTGTTTGATTCGTGGCCAAGTAATCTAAAAAAAGAGTACTTGAAAGCATTGTCATGTTTTCCAAGTGCTTTTTTTAATTGATCCAGTGATCCCTTCCTTTGAACTTTCTATGCTGCACGCCAAGACCTTCTTTTAACTTTCCATTGAGCAAAACAAGGTGTTCCAACTTTAGAAGCTGAAACTAGACTTGGGAAAATAGCTTTTTGGGTAAATTTTCTTGATTGTAAATTTTATTAAGTAATTATTTTTATAAGCTTGTTGTTTAGTTGACCTAGATAAGTCATGCATTTCATTTGAGGGAATGTGTTTGGTTGGGGGTTATTCCCCAACCAAATACCTAAGTTATCCTTAGGGCATTTGAAATAGTTTTTTATTTTAAATGAATATGTTTGTTTATTGATTTTAATAATTAGTTTTATTTATGAGCATGCACTAGTTATTGGGTGAAAGTTAAATTATATCCAAAAATTTGAATAAAAATTATTTTGGGCATTGAATTATAATAATATGTTCACTTTGGTTGGTTTCTCAGGTTATGTGTGTGATAGTGGATTATTTTAGTGTTTAGTGTAATTAATATGTCATTAAATGATTGAAATGGATTGCATCCATGTAATTTATAGGAACCAGAGTGATTATTATTATTATTATTATTATTATTATTATTTTTGGTAAAATGAACATTTAGATCTACAAACAATTGTTAGCTTTCGTTTTAATTAAAAATATAATTTTAGTTAATATATTTAATTTTAATTATTATTTACTTCAATCAAAATTTAATCAAAGTAAAAATCATCTTCAATATAATTTCAAATTTGTGGCTGTTTGTCTTATTTGTCATATATATATTCACAAATGGTAGTTGATTCCTAATTGAACGCTTTCATGGTTGTTGATTCCTGATTGAACTCTTTCATTTTCATAAACAATAAACAATAAATTTTGATGAACAATATTCTTTCCATTCTTTTTTATCTGTCGTGATTAACTGAATCTCACATACCAAAACATTTAATTATTTTACAAAATTTTATATAAAAAATAGTTAATTTTTCAAAATTACCCTTGATTTATATCTTCACATTTCTCTCATATTTAATTCCAGAAAATGAATTTAATAGAGTTTTAAGGAGCATCACTGATGCAATACCATCTAGATTATCACTGATGTGATATTACCATCTAGATTATCACTGATGCAATACCAAATATGGTAATATTTTCAGATTACCATGTAACACATGGTAATTTTTCTACATTACCGCGAACCAAACGGCTTTTAAAAGTAATTTAAAAAAATAATAAATATTTTTTTATGTTAGAAAATGATAGATTGAACGAAACATGGTTTTGTGATAGTTAAAAAAAGAATGGGAAAAAAAAAGAACGGAGGAAGTATAGTATAATCAACGTTAGGAACAGTAAAACAGTAATTTTATAAAGGGTAACAAATGTGATTTACAGTAACCTTGTGTGATGGAATGTGGATCGCTGGATCATTTGTCAGAACAATACTTATGCAATTTGAGCCATCAAATCTCATTTCCACAAAAATAAAAAAAACCAAACATACTCTCACCTCACCTTGTCACTTGTGTATGGTTTTGATCAAGGTTCATATTTCTATAGTTCTCCTTTACAATATTTTCTATGTGTATCTCGCTAATTAATTCTCTCTACTTTTTTGTTGTCTGCGAACATTCGCAAATTATGTTCGCTAATTAATTCTCTCTATTTTTTGTTGTCTGCGAACATTCGCAAATTATGTTTCCTCATATATATATATATATCTATATATATATATATATATAAAAGAAAATCTTTTAAGCTGAAAGCTTTTGTACATCTAGGATTAATATTGGCTCATCTTTGTTATAAATGTCAGCTTTGTTATTATTAATAACAAATTTATTTGAATGATGAATTTGGATTTTTTTTTTAATCAGTTAATTATAGTGGCTCAAGCAGGAATTTAGATATGCCTGCTACCACAACCTCAACCAAACTAATTCATTTTTTATATTAAAATAATATGTCATTGTTTGCTCATTTTCTTGACTCTTGTCAGTTGTCTGGTGGAAAGCCTGAAACATTACATCCATTTAGGGCTTTAATCTACCTGCTTTTCCACGTGCCTTTCTGTGTTTTGTTCTGCTATTTGATTGATTTTTATATATATACGCAATCAATTATGGTGCATGGGCTTTTACTTTTGATATTATATTTAACAAATAATTTAATTAATGAAATAATAAGATTTATTTATCAGGGATTCGGGTTGAATATATGTCTCTATATGCCATTATTTTATTATAAAAATATTATATTTATTTAAAATATGAAATATGGGTCAAATCTTGTAACGTCCTTTGTTGTAAAAAGTCTTCATCTAAGTCTTCATAATATTGAAAATTGTATATAAAAATATAATTTCAAGATATTAAAATTCATGTGGTGGATGATTAAAAAATAGTTTTTTATATAAATAATCGACAAATGTTCATCATTTTAAAAAAATTAAAAGCATGTATAAAGATAGAGTCAAAAGCTGAATATATTTGTACTCTTATTAAAATAAGTTTTGCGGTTTAATTTTGAATATTTTTCAAAATGAATATAGTATGAAAAGGATTTAAAACTAATAGATCAAAAAGATTATTGATAAATAATAATAATAATAATAATAATAATAATAATAATAATAATAATAAGTTTTAAATCATAGCTGAAAATTTTTAATATATATATATAAAGAGATGATCATTTTTTTATGGACTATAGACGTCTATTATTAGTCGTTGGATTTCGATCTAATGGGCAACATTGATAAACAGTAGTTACTATAGTAACATACAACAATTACGGTTTGAAACAGTAATTACTGTTTATCGCTGTTGATTATTGGATTGTATCCAATGGCTGATAATTGAATGTTCATAGATTTTTTATATATAGATGTCCATATAAAATGTATATATATTATATGTGATATATCTTCATAGGCATAGATATGGCAATCCAATTTTTTATTGCCATTCTAAAGGGGACGTCTGAGTGTGTCATCAAATCTTGAGTCTTGAGTCTTGAGTCTTGACTAGCTCACGTACGTAGCCGAAAGTGATCAGTGAACATTGGACGAGTTGCAGAACGTTCTTAATGTGGAGATGGGCCAGAGCAAGATGAGAAATGTTTGTTTTTTTTACAATTACCCTCTTGTAACCTTCTTTATTTAGAGAGTTAATTTTTTGAAAATCTATCATGCTTCTTTAAGAAAGCAGGAACATGGGGGTTAAAAATATTTTTACCATTCAACTCATAGTAGTATTTGATGAACAAAACCACTTTTGACCTTGTGGTTTCAATTAAATTAAGCATGGCAAATGGCTTGACATGTTAATTTAAATTTTATTTTAAAAACCATAGGGAGATTCATTGTTTGGAATCTGGATACTCTCTTTCTATGCTTAATTTTTTCCCATCAGGTATTAATCTCTGCAGTAGTTTTTCCTGTACTTAATTTTTTTTCCTATCTGTTATTCCATGCCTCATGCATCACAATTATTAACAACAAATCCCTGTTTTCTCTTCTCATTCTCACCTTGTATAACCATACCATATCATCATTATCATCACCAACATCACCATCTCTATCCCCTTAATTTTGAATTCTCACAAACATTTCATCTAGCATTAATATTTAATTCATTAGGCATTTCAGCGCTATTAGCCTTCACAGTACATCCCAATTTCCAATTTACATTGGCATACACATGCATCCTTGTAAGCATGCACCTCACATGAGCAAGCATACAAACATGCTTGTGTATCATCATTCTAACTATCACCACCGATGGCCAAATGATTTATTGATAAATGAGTCTTCATTAGAACCCTTTATAAGTGCTGAGAGTTCGAATCATGAGCGAAAGCACATTTCTAAAAGTATAAGTAATGGTTATGTGCGAGTGGCCCCAACACTCATATATGCACAAACTCTACTCTTACTTGCTCCATCAAAACGTGTGTATGCCTCTGCCTTTCTAGACCGCTCATCTTAGCAAAAAAAAAAAAAAAAAAACTATCACCAACATTCACCTTTCTACCATTTCCACCATCATTCTCCACTGGCAAAACCTTGAATCTTTGCCTTCAAATTCTCGGAGGCATTTAACAAACATATGCAAGCATCCTGTATCCAAAGACCTTGAAAAATGACTACCAAATACTAAAACCAACGCCAATCTTATTCCCATAATCAGTAAGATACCAATAAAACATTTCCATTCATCAGTTAAATTCATTCCCATGCTATATTACATAAATAAAAATCCATCCATCACCACTCACGTGTTAGTTTTGTAAACAATTACCACATTCAAGTTAACATGTATACATGCATATATTTTAATACATGCAGCTGCCTCCTCCTCCAAGCCTCTCTTCCAACTTTCTTCCATATTTTTGGCTAGAAAACCCAAACAAAATGCAACAAATGAAAAGCATAGAGACATGCATCAAAATTCTCCCCTTAATTAATTTGGCTAGGACATGATACTTGAAAACAATCATCAAATTTTGGCAATCAATGAAAGAAATTCAATTGAATTGAAAACCGTACAATATTTCAAGAATAAAGAGCGCCAAAATAAACCCAGTTGATATGCAAGAGGAAAACAATTATAACCCACTTCAGTATAAAGATACCCAAATCTCTCTCTCTCTCTGAACCTTCAAAAATCTTCCTTAAAAAACTTTGTTTTTGTTACTTTATAACCCATATTTCTATTATGACTTCATAATAGAATAATCCTTCTCATGTTTTATATTTTATGAAGTTTTTATAAATATAAATTTCCTATATGACTTTAGATATAGAATTCTGTCCTTTGGTGAGATTAATTTTCTAATCTCTTACTTTCGTTCTAACCCTAGTAACTATTTGAAAAAGAAAAAGTAGTCTAATCTAGAAGAATAATACTTTTATTCTACGCTACAAATTTTTTTAATTAATTTAATTAAATTAGGGTGCTCATCATGATATTAAAATTTTGTTTTTTTACTTTTTATGTTTATGATTGTTTTATACAATTTTCCGATGCTATGACACAGACTAATTGATTTAATAAACACTAGATTTAAGTCATATAATTTCATTGATATTCAATTAAAAGAAAATAAAGTAAAATTGGATTTTATGTATGCTTTCTTAGTTTTCTAAAGTAGGGTTTTATTAATGTTTGATTTCATAAAATTACATGTGATTAAACCCTTAAATTTAAAATTAATAATAATAATAATAATAATAATAATAATAATAATAATAATAATAATAATAATAAATAAATAAATAAATAAATAAATAATAAAAATAAAAATAAAATAAACTACATGCGGGCCTGCACACCTTGTGTTACCCATGAGGCCGCCCCACACCAAGGGCAATTTTTTTATATTATTATTATAATGATAATAAATTTTAAGGATTTAATCATATATAATATTATGAAGTAAAACATTAATGAAACCCTAATTTGAAAATCAAGAAAGCATACATAACAATACAATTGTATTATGTTTTCTTTCGAATAAAAAACTAATGAAATTATATAATTTAAACTAGTGTTTATTAAATCAATTCACTCGTCACTAAAAATTACATCATCAAATTATACAAAACACTCAAAACATGCGGAAACAAAAACAAAATTGTGATATCAACTAATTGATTTGCTAAACTCCTTGATTTAATTAATTTAATTTAAAAATTTTGAATAATTACTTTTAGATATTCTAAATTCCTTTTTTTTAATGTCCCCAAATTTGTTCTTCGGATCATCCTATAGTTTTTAGCATCAAATAAAGGTCCCACACCTATAGATAACATGGTGAAATTCAAGTCGGCCTCCTCTTCCTCTGAAATAGTAGATAGGCTTAGAAAAGAAGAGAGATTAGGAACTATTCTCACCAAAGAATAGAATTTTATGTTTAAGGTTAAGGAGGAGTCATATTTATAGAACATTTTTAAAATATGAACAAGCCTTGTAATTTTGATTAATTATTTGATTTCATTGAACTTTAATCAAAATTTAAACTTGAAATAAAACCCTAAACCAATTTACTTTATCCCAAAATTATAAATTAACAATTTTGGACCAACACTCAAAACAAAATTGATTCTCAATTCCTTTAATCTTGACTATCTAGGTTCATCCGATTAACAGTAGGAAGATACTAAAAGACGTGGGTGTCAGAACATGTGATAAATAGTACCAATTAAAAGAATAGTTACATGTTGAATGACCATTTAAATAAATAATTATAGAGGTCAAGTCCAATTGGCCTTAGGGCTTATGGTGTTTTTGGTACAAAGCCTATAAAGAACGCACCCCCATCACAAGATGTTTTAACAATTTTCCATAAAAATTGTAATTTTCAATAATGTGATGATATTTAGGCACAATAATAATTATAATTGTTAGTGCAAATGCACTTTAATGATTGGCATAATTTGACACCTAGTCAAGGTGACGTGGCAAGCATGATGACATGGCATGGAGAATGACGTGGAATGAAGGATGACATGGCAAACAAACTTGGCTAGGTGGAAAATATTCATGAGAGATCTTGGAGAAGTTATTTTTGGCAAGAAGTTGCAACTCTCATGAAGATTAGATGAAGATCTTGTTGAAACTATTTTAGGCAAGAAGATAAAGCAAGCAACAAGATGATATCAAGATCTCATCAAGACCATATTTTGGCAATCAATGAAAGAAATTCAATTGAATTGAAAACCGTACAATATTTCAAGAATAAAGAGCACCAAAATAAACCCAGTTGATATGCAAGAGGAAAACATTTTTACCCACTTCAGTATAAAGATACCCAAATCTCTCTCTCTCTCTCTCTCTTCTCACCTGTCAACCTTCAAAAATCTTCTTTAAAAAACTTTGTTTTTGTTGCTTTATAACCCATATTTCTATTATGACTACATAATAGAATAATCCCTCTCATGTTTTATATTTTATGAAGTTTTTATAAATATAAATTTCCTATGACTTAAGATATAGAATTCTATCCTTTGGTGAGATTGATTTTTTAATCTCTTACTTTCATTTTAACCCTAACATCTATTTCAGAGAGAAAAAGAGTGTAATTTAGAAGCGCAATACTTTTATTTGACACTAGAAAAATTTAGGATGATCCAAGAAATAAGTTTGATAGAAGAAATGATTTAGAACATCCAGATTTTTTAATTAAATTAATTAAATTAGAGTGTTCATCATGATATCAAAATTTTGATTTTTACCTCTCATGTTTATGATTGTTTTATACAATTTTCCGATACTATGACATAACCAATTGATTTAACAAACACTAGGTTTAAGTCATAATTTCATTGATATTCAATTGAAAGAAAATAAAGTAAAATTGGATTTTATGTATGCTTTCTTAATTTTCTAAAGTAGGGTTTTATTAATGTTTGATACTTCGATATCATAATATTACATGTGATTAAACCCTTAAAATTAAAATTAATAAAAAAAATAATAATAGTAATAAATAATAAAATAAAAATAAAAATAAAAATAAAAAACACTTGCGGGCCTTGCACAACGATGCGTTACCTGTCACGGGGCAAATCCTCTGATTCGGCACCGTGCAGTGACTGACTGGGTACTGCACACCAGCCCAGCCTTCTCCTTCGTCAGCCCATGGATCTTGTCAAGAAAAGCAACCAAGAGATGAAGAACACCAAGTTTGAAAGAGAGAAAAATAACTCTCTTGAAGTGGTTAACTTTGACAACCTTGCCTCAAGGCTACAAGAACTCACTTGGCCTCCAATGGCCTCCATTTGCCCCTATATACAGGCAAATTTAAACAAGTCCAGATATAACCACTCCGGATGAGGGTTAGACCATGCCGCTCACATCAGCCTCGCGTCGGCTGCTTGCGTCACCGCCGTCCGTACAAGTGGCGTCACTCGGCCATGCTCGGCACCACGCCCTGCGTCATGCTCCGAGCCATATCCTGCCAAGTCCTTGCCCTGCGTCCCTGCGCAAGCCATGCCCTGCCAACCCTGCGCCCTGCCTTGCTAGCGTCAGCCCTGCGCTCAGCGCGCGCGTCACTCTGGTACGCCGCGCCATGCCTCGATCAGCCCTCCTTACCGATGGTGACCCGCCCATGCCAGTACCATATCTCTCGATAAGTGGCACATGACTAGCTCAGCCATGTATATATTCTAGGCCAATGCCTTAGAATATTTTTAGCCTTCTTCTCTCGGCCCAGCACTGCCGGTATCATCATGCCCCTCGCTCGGTCATGCGCGCACGGCCCTGCCGATGCGCCCTGATCACGCCCTGATGCCGTTTATGACCGAGTGTGATGACCGACCGTACACTCTGTGCTGCGCATGATCACGCCTTGATCACGTTCTCGGCCAAGCGGTCTGGTCACGCCCATGCCAAGGGCGAATGCCGCTAAGCCCCGCTACATTACCCATGAGGCTGCTTCACACCAAGCGCAATTTTTTTTTTAATATTATTATTATAATGATAATAAATTTTAAGGATTTAATCATATATAATATTATGAAGTAAAACATTAATGAAACCCTAATTGGAAAATCAAGAAAGCATACATAACAATAGAATTGTATTATGTTTTCTTTTGAATAAAAAACTAATGAAATTATATAATTTAAACTAGTGTTTTATTAAATCAATTAACTTGTCCCTAAAAATTACATCATAAAATTATACAAAACAATCAAAACATGCGGAAACAAAAACAAAATTGTGATATCAACTAATTGATTTGCTAAACTCCTTGATTTAATTAATTTAATTTAAAATTTTTAAAAAATTACTTTTAGATGTTCTATTTTTTTTTTTTTATGTGCCCAAATTTGTTCTTCGGATTATCCTATATTTTTTAGCATCAAATAAAGGTCCTTTGCCTATAGATCAGATGGTGAAATTCAAAAATGGCCTTCTCTTCCTTTGAAATAGTAGATGGGCTTAGAAAAGAAGAGAGATTAGGAAACTAATCTCACCAAAGAATAGAATTTTATGTTTAGGGTTAGGGAGGAGTCATATTTATAGAACATTTATAAAATATGATCAAGCCTTATAATTTTGATTAATTATTTGATTTCATCAAACTTTAAATAAAATTTAAACTTAGATAAAACCCTAGACCAATTTACTTTATCCCAAAATTGTAAATTGACAATTTTGGACCAACACTTAAACATAATTGATTCTCAATTCCTTTAAGCTTGACTCTCTAGATTCGTCCGATTAACAGTGGGAAGATACTAAAGGATGTGGGTGTCAGAACAGGTGATAAATAATACCAATTAAAAGAATAGTTACATGTTGAATAAACAGTGAAATAAATAATGATAGAGGCTAAGTCCAATTGGCCTTAGGGCTTGTGGTGTTTTTGGTACAAAGTCTATAAAGAATGCACCCCCATCACAAGATGTTTTAACAATTTTCCATCATAAAAATTGTAATTTTAAATAATGTGATGATATTTAGGCTTTTGCTTGGATGAGATGAAAGAAGGTTTTGTAAAGTAGAGTAGGGTAAATTAAGATAAAAGAAGGTTTTGAGTTATGCTTTATTTGGATTGAAAGTAAGGTAAAGGAAGGAAAATGGGGGGAGGGTATACATATGCAATTGAAAGAAAAAAAAAACATTACAGTAATCACTTGGGAGATGGTCCGCACTATGATATTTTTTTAATCCGCACTATTTTAAAAAAATAAAACAATAAAATTGGTATATTAAATAAAAAGGTAAATGACCTAAATGGTCATTGAACCATGTGCTAATTCCTATTTTGGTCACTGAACTAAAAAAAACTTCTATTTGAGTCACTGAACTTATTAAAGTTTTCCAATTAAGTCACTCCAGCAAGCAGCATTAACCGAAGTCTGAGCTGGATTGGCACCTCACAGGCAACCTCACCCCTTCAGCTGTTATTCCTTTGCTCCGTTGCTCCTCATTGGACATCTCCATTCCGGGAACCATAACACCGCACGAGTTCTTCGCGAACATTCACATGATCGCGTTGTAATCGCGGTACCCGGCCGTGAGCTCCATCGAGCGTGCACGGCTCCTGTGCAACGCCTCCACAAGCGCGATCTTCTAGGAGATTCTCATAGGCAAAATGTCGACCATGCACCTTGGACACAATCAAGAGAAGCCGACTCTATGAGCAAGGAGAAGATCAGTGTACCAAGAGATAAAGAACTGATCGTACGGCGACTCCCACGATCCACCGTGGTCTTTGAAGAACCCACCGTTCTCCGGTGACTAGTTGTACGGCGGTGCATCATGAGGGCTGGAGAGCACCCAAAGTGGCTGCCCGGATTTCTCTGCGCGACGCTTTAGATCTACAAGCATGCACTTATTGCAGCATTGGAATTCTCCGATGTTGATGTCGGCTGTCTTCGATCTAGTATCCTTCGCCAAGATCGATGGGTACCGGAGCTCTCCGTCCTGTCTTAGACAGATCATCACATCCTGAAATCCAAGAAATCAATCAAATCTGAAGAGATCGAGAAGAAAAAGAAGCAAAAATAGGAACCCAAACTCATCGATCGAATACTGTGATGACAAAACCGAAGAGATCGGAGAAGGAATCACGAAAGCTTATGAAGAAGGCTTCAAAGGCTTGCAATGGAGTCTTGCTAGAGAGGACGGGGAGCTCGTCGGCAGCGAAGATGAGGCACCCCTTGCGACGGCAGCTAGAACGACCGGTTATGAAAAGATTAGGATCAAAGTCGGAAATGCGTTTCAGCCATTCAAGAAGAAGGAAATGGGGAAACATATATGAACAATAAAAAAAATTGTGTGGGTGTCGCTGACGGGGCGAGGTTGCCTATGAGGTGGCAATCCAGCTCAGACTTCCGTTAACGCCGCTTGCCTGGGTGACTTTATTGGAACACTAAGTTCAGTGGCTCGAATAGAAGTTTTTTTAGTTCAGTGACCAAAATAGGAATTGTCACATAGTTCAGTGACCATTTAGGTCATTTACCCTAAATAAAAATTGATATTAAGCGATAATAATAAATAAGATATCTACTCAAATAGGGATTGATATAAAATTTTTATTTTTAAATTTTTATTAAAGTTGATAAGTTGTTTTTAAATTTTATATTTTAGATATGTATTTTTATTATACTTAACATGCATAATCTTGATAATCATCAAATTTTAAACAATAATAATTATAATAACAAATATAAATATAAATAAAACCCTAAAAAAGATACGACCCCTCTTGAAATCCCTACTTTTCTATCTCACAATCTCTAAAATAGTCTTAATTTCCCTCTAGCTCTTTTTTCTCTTTTTGTAAGTCAAGTGCTTAAATTCAACTCTAAATTGTTTACAGATTTCACTAATCCATGTGTTCTTTTATTTACTCAATCTTTTTCAAGTTTATGTTTTATCTTTAATTATAGAATTTTTCTTCTTTTTTTTTCTAATTTGTTTTATACCTAATCTAATTTAATTGTTTAATTATTTGTTTAATTATTTATTACAAAAAAATTGATATTTGTTGAATAAATGTTAGATATTTGTTAAATAATTGAATATTTCTTTGACTGATTATTTTTTATGAAAATTTATTGTGAATTATTGTTGTGAAAATTTAGATTATTCATTAAATTATTTTTAAAATTGTTTATGTTTTATCTTTCATTATAGATTTTTTTCTTGTTTTATACCTAATCTAATTTAATTGTTTAATTATTTATTGCAAAAAAAAATTGATAGTTGAATAATTATTGGATAATTGTTAAATAATTTTTCAATATTTGTTTCATTGATTATTTGTCTTGAAAAAATTTTAAGAAAATTTGTTAGATATTTGTTTAATTGATTATTGTCAAAATTTAGATTATTCATTAAATTATTTTTAAATAATTATTGTATCAAATAATGGAATTAAATTGTGAATTGTGCAAAGTTTTAAATTGCATTATTTGTTGTTTTAGTTATTAATTGTTAGTTGTGTTAATGGTTAATTATGTATATATGGAGATGTATTTTACACCTAAACCAAAAAGTAATTAATGAATCGATAACACATGTTTCTTCTAAAGCAAGTGTTATAACACAAAAAAGAATTCGTGTTGAATTTAGTCCAAATGATATCATCGTTGATCTTGGACTTCGACAACTAATTGAAGTGTATGATGTGGGGATTAGAGATCAAGTTTGAAGGCATATCTATTGAAAGGTCCGTGTTAACCATTTGGATATAACTTTTCTAAAAAACTACAAGGGAAAAGAATGTGGCACTTTCAAGAAGCGTGGTTTAAGAAGTTTGATTGGTTGGAATATAGTGTGGCAAAAGATGAAGCATGTTGCTATTATTGTTATCTTTTCAAGCAAGATAGAAGTGAAAAAGATGCAAGTGATTTTTTTATTTTTACAAAAAGAGGATATAGTAATTGGAGAAAAGCACTTGAAGCTTATAATCAACATATAGGTCTAGAGAACAATGCACACAATGATGCTAGACGACATTGTGAGGATTTCAAAAATCAAAGACAAAGTTTGTCACATGTGTTATTTTCTTATGGGCATCAAATGGAGATTGATTATCGCTCTCGGCTGATAACTGTTTTTGATGCTGTTCGAATTATTTTGGTACAAGGTCTTGCTTTTCCGTGGTCATGACGAGTTTTCTAGTTCTAAAAATAGGGTGAACTTTCTAGAGATATTCAACTGGTATGCAAAAAAGGTTGAGAAGATTAAGATTGTTATTAATGAAAATGCTCCCAGGAATAATCAATTAACTTCTCTTTTGATTAAAAAATAGTTAGTGAATGCATGTACAACAGAAATAACATTAGCAATTATTAATGAAATTAGCGATAGGAACTTCTCACTAATTGTTGATGAGTCTTAAGATAAGTCACTAAAAGAACAAATGACGGTAATTTTAAGATTTGTGAATAACAGGGACAAGTTGTTGAAAGGTTTTTTGCTATTCAACATGTAAGTGATACTTATGCATGTTCACTAAAAGTAATTTTAGATAAATTGTTTATTCATCACAATTTATCAATTTCAAAATTTCGAGGGCAAGGGTATGATGGAACCTCAAATATGAGAGGGGAATTTAATGGTTTAAAGACATTGATTTTAAATGAAAATCCTTTTGTATTTTACATCCATTGCTTCGCTCACCAACTACAATTGGCGGTTATCTCAGTTGTCAAGAGTATTTTGGTTGTTTCTGATTTTTTTTTTTTTTTTGTTATACAAGTATGATTGTGAATATTGTGGATGTTTCATGTAAAAGAAGAGATGCATTACTTCAAATACACCATCAAAAAGTTGTAGAGAGATTAGAGACTGGCAAGATTTTTACAAATCGAGGCAAGCATCAAGAGACAAATCTTGTATAACCATGACATACTCGTTGGGGTTCACATTTTATAACTTTAATCTGTTTGTTGACTATGTGGGAATCAGTTTTAGAGGTATTGCAAAATGTGTGTCAGGATGGGACTATTGGAGATCAAAATAGTATTTGTGTCGAGTTTGATTAGAAAAATAGAGCCTTTTGAATTTATATTTGTTTTGCATTTGATGAGGAAAGTGTTGGGAATCACAAATGAATTATCAAATCTTTACAACAAAAAGATCAAGACATTGTTAATATCATAACGTTAATTAATACTGTGAAAGATCATATACAAGATTTGAGAGATAACAGATAGGATGAGTTATTAGAAGAGGTTAGCAGCTTTTGTGCTAAAATGTGTATTCTAGTACCTAGCATGAAGGATAAAATATCAGCTCGGGGTCATTCTAGGCGTGAAGGACAGTGGATTATTTATTACCATCATTATTATGCTGAAGTTTTTATTGCAATTCTAGATTTAATTGCTATAGAGATGAATAGTCAGTTTAGTGAGATTACTACAGAGTTGCTAACTTGCATATCATGCCTTTATTCAAGAGACTCATTTTCTAGATTTCATCATGGTAAGCTATTTCGCCTTGTTGAAATTTATTCTGATGATTTTTCTGTACAAGATCTTCAAGTCCTAAAAGACCAATGCATTCACAACGTTAGAAGAAGTTTTGATTTTGTTGAATGTAATGATCTTGCAAATCTTGCTGTGAAGCTAGTTGAAACTAGAAAGCATTTAGTTTTTCCATTAGTTTATCGCCTTATTGAATTGGCTTTGATCTTACCGGTGGCATCGACATCAGTTGAGAGAGCCTTCTTGGCAATGAATATCATCAAAACTGAGTTGCGCAATAAGATAGGAGATGAATGGTTGAATGATATAATGATATGCTATATTGAATAACAGGTGTTCGAAATAATCGATGATGAAGCTCTTTTGTTGAGATTTCAAAATATGCAAAGTAGAAGGATTCAACTCCCACCTTGTAGGGATAGTCATTATAACTTAGATATATTTATATTTTTTGAAAAATAATGATTATTATAAATTTTAAATTTGAATTATATATATAAATTAAAGGTATTTTTGTCTTGAAAAATTCAACCCTCCAAAACCCCAAATTTGGAGAGTTGAAAAAGGGGGTTGAATGGAGATTTTTCAACTCTCTATTTAACCCTTAAATACCGTACCCTTCATTTAATCATAGATCCAAACCCTTCATTTAATCATAGATCCAAACATGCATTGGTCCATAACCCTACCTTACAAAACCCCTCCCAAACAAGGCCTTAGTCAATAGGCTAAAAAAAAAAAAAAATTGCCATGGCTATAATATATATTATATGTATAATCACTATTAAATAAATTCTTTTAATCTAAGTAGATAATGGCTTGTATATTGTGCAATTTGATTTATAATACGCATAAAAAATGTTATATTTATGATAAAAATTAAGATAATTGGTTTACTGTTAATTTATATTCATAAATTTAGAATATTTATTTTGTTACAAATATGGACATACATGTCAAAGACAACACAGGAAGAACTGAATTCTATAACATATGTAATCTCCATCTATTTGAGAGGGAATTTGAACATGATTTTCTAGCGGGATATATACCTTATACAACAGACCGATACTAATAGATTAAACAACCTTTTGACAATTCAAAAATTAAAGATAATTTATAATTATTCTTTGAATATCAAATATAGCTGAATAAAGCATTTTTAAAGTATGAAATAAAATTTTTTACAAAAATTAAGAATATTCATAATTGTGAATATTCTTTAAGCATATTTATCATAAAAATTAATGTAATTGTGTTACTGTTAATTTATATTCATAAATTGAGAATATTTATTTTGTTGCAAATATGGACATATCACATGTTAAAGATAACATATGAAGAACTGAACTCTATAACATATGTAGTCTCTATCTATTTGAGAGGAAATTCAAATCCGTTTTTCTAGCGGGACAAAATAGGTCCAATGCTAATAAATCAAACAATTTTTAGCAATTCAAAAATTAAAAATAACTTATAATTATTCTTTGAATATTGAATATAACAGAATAAAAGCATTTTTAAAGTTTGAAATTAAAATTTTTACAAAATTTTAAATAATTTGATTCATTTTGTTACAGTGAAAACAAAGCGGAAAGATGGATATATAGACACAATGGGACCAACACAACAAACCCCAAATGGATAGTGATGATGACAATGCTATCCAAATGACTTTTTATTAAATTTTTCTTTATTTATTTATAATTTTGTCCTGGGTTGGAGTTGTGTAAGGGATAAGATAATAATTTATCATCGACCATCTTATCCAAATCACCGACCATTATATCAGCTCACGTGCTTTTCATCTGCCAACCATCATTGTTAATGGTTTTTTACGCTTTGACCCTTTAAATTTGAGAAATAAAAATACAGAAAAATGTTATTTAAGAGAAATTGTATATATGCACTTAAAAAATATAGTAATCATAAATAAACATGATTTTTTTTAAGTTATGCAACGGTTTCATGCTAATGAAAATTTGCAACCTTTTAATGTATGATAAATTGTATGAGACCCCAAAAAATCATAAATATCCATGATTTTTGCAAAAGGAACTTAAAAAAACATTTGTTATTTTTTAGGTTTTGCTATTAGATTAAAAAAAAAAAACTTTCCAAAATAACAAATAACATTTGTTATGTTTTTTTACTAATTTAAGTGGTTTATCCAATTTTTTTTTTTTAAAAAAAACCCTACATAAAAAAATTCTCATAAAAGTATTTTATAAGAAATAATATATTTGGGAGTCTTGATTGCCACCAAAATAGCGAAAATGTGAAATATATCAATTTTTTTAATTCTATTTTACTATAAACCTCATTTCATAATATATGTGAATATTTTTTTTTATTTTTATAAAAATGATTCGAGTATTTAATGGAAAAAAATCATTTTTGGTTCTTACGAAATTGTTCTTTTGAAAAACAATTTTTTATTTTTTATTTTTAAAAACAATTTAAAAAACACATTAACAAACAAGTTTTTAATTTTTTGTTTTCAAAATTAGCAATTAAATAACTTGATATTTTTACATAATAGATTTATCAAATGAATTCCACTTCAGCCGTGCACATTATTCTTTTTGCCCTAATCTTTCTCTTTTATTTTAAAAAAATATTTTCTCTCCATCATATAAACCTCAAATCTAAACTCTATTCCATAATAAACTGAAAATCCATCTTAAAGCTTAAATTAAGGGTTCACAGTTTGTCGTTTACAATTTAGAGTTTAAGGTTTAAAGTTTAGGATTTAGAGTTTAGAGTTTAAGATTTTAGAATTTTGAGTACAAGGTTTCAAAGTATTTAAGTTTAAGAGTAGACCTGACCATGGTTCGGTTCCGGTTCGAAACTGCCCGTTCCGATTTTATAAACTATAGATTGTAACTGAATCGGTCTTAAGGTTCCAGTTCTAGGTTCAGTTTTAATACAGTTCCGGTTCTTGTTCGATTCTAAATAATTTGTTTCCAAATAATTTAGTCCCGATTAATTAAAATATATAAAATATTATATTATATATACATTTTATTTAAAAAATAAAAATAGAACTGGAACCAGTGGTTCGGTTCTGGTTTGGTTCTCTAGTTCCGGTTTTCAATTCATAAAAACCTTAGCCAGAACCTTAAAGTACCGGTTCAAGGTTTTGATTTAGAACCAAAACCATTTTTACGGTTTTGGTTCGGTTCCAATAGTGTTGGTTCTGGTTTGATTCTATGGTTTGAACTGAAAGGTCTATTTAAGAGTTTAGTGTTTTAAGATTTAGAGCTTTATAATATTTTGTAATTTTTTGAATTTAAAATTTATATGATTTGAATTTAAAATTTATAAAAAAACAACATTAATGATGATGGGGGAGTCAACTTAGTATCACACCATTCAGAAAAACTATTTAAAAAACTTAGTAGGTAAATGTAGTGACATGTGAGATACAAAGCTAAATTTGATAATCCAATAAATAAATTTAAAAATAAACTTATTAAATGAGTTAATTTTTTGAAAAGGAACCCAACTTTGCCTTATTTTCACTTCAATCATCCAACTTCAGAATATATCAAACTGATCACTCAAGTTATAAAAACTTTCACCTGGTAGTTTCCCGAGACTTTCCAATGCCCAATAGCCTATGTGAGTGCCGGAAAATCTGAGTTAGTAGCTTATGTCCACATCATTAAGCTCACGTGGCTTGTCCACGTCATATTAATTAGTTGAGTCTTCAAAACAACCGACACCTTAGTCATTTTTCCCTTTTCTTCTTCTTCTTCTTCTCTACCTCTTCTTCTTCTCGCCATTATTTTGGAGACTTCTACCATCTTCTTCTTCTCGCCATTATTCTGGAGACTTCTAAACTGGTGATCAAAGTTTTTAGCTTTGACTGTCTGAATTGGTGATCGGGAGGAAAGAAGTGTTGCTTTCATCTATGAAAGGAAACAACAAACGTTTAGTCACACACGATGTCAATCAATTGGGAGATTCGACAGGCAAGGGAGGTGCCACCAGAGTATTGTAAGGAAACCCCAGCTTTGCTTCTAGTTTCTATCCTATCTGATTTTGTAGCATTGCATTCCACCATAGATTGGGAGTTAGGGTTTATAGTTTGGTTTAGGGTTGTCACTTTCAGTGTGGATGCTATACCAAATGTGGATTTTAATGAATTGTTCAATGTTGTCTAAGCGTTAAATTAGGAATTGTTGTCAGAGTATATATATATATAGTTTTCTTTACTCAATCTTTGTGTGACACCAACTTCCCAATGATTAGTGGTTATTACAAATTTTCATTATCTCTATTCAATAAGAATCTTGCAAAAAAGCATTTATGAAATAATAGAATGTATTTCAGTGAGATGTATAATTTTTTATATTGAATTCCATAAAGATACATTGCATTCACCTTCTTGTTTTTCTTTGGTTGCTTTTTTCTGTTCATGATTGTTCCAATGTAGATGAAGAATTTTCTATGATAAATATATAAATATTTGTATTGTATTGGAATATATAAGTGTAACATTATTCAGAACATGTTTGTATTGTAGTAGAATATATAAGTGCAGCATTATTTTTTGCAATAGGTTCTTTTTTTTTAATTTATTTTTGTGTTCAATTGCAATGTCAGAACCTTAAGAGAAATGGGTGTTAATTTTAGGTGTTTGTGTTTATAATTTTTTATTACTGTCTTTACAATTAGGACCGAACAATAACTATAAAAGTTGTGTTTTTATTTCAGTACCAACAATAGAGCTGTTTACCATTAAGATGCATTACATAACAGGTGGTGTATAAGAGCTAGTTGGCATTGTGGATTTCTGTTGTGCAGATCAAATTTCAAAAATAGAATTGTTGTCGATGGGTAGGAGTCTTATGTTAGATGTAGAATGTTGCACCATATGGTGGTTGGATATCAACCATGGAGCCAAGGAATAAAGAGAAATTAAAAATGACCAAGATGCATTGACTATGGCCATGGCAGTAGATTCTAATAAGGAGGTATGTGTGTTCATTAGCAGTGGACATTGTGTTAGAGATAAAGGTGGCTCTAGTAAATTCAATACAAAGGATAGTAGAATAAGCCAGGCTATTGATGACAAAGTAGACAATGTGAAGGAAAAGGAATCAAAGGAATCATAAGATGTAGAAGAAGAAGAAATTGATATGGAAGATACACTTATTGGAATGGATGGTAGAAAGAAAAATGATGGAGAAGATAGTGATCTACATAATTCTGATTATAATTTTAATGATGAGTTAGAAGAAGAATCTATGGAGGCCATTGAAATAGTTAGGGATATGATTATTGTGAAAAAAGAACCTTTAGAAAACACTGGTGGGTGCATATTGAGTCAGACTATGCTGAATCTGATGACTTGAATTCCTGCTCATTAATAGATGAAGATGAGTTAGTATCAAGAAAGCCTAAATACACAGAGTTCAACGAAGATTGTGGCATAAAAAAAAAATCCTCAATTCAAGATTGGAATGAACTTTAGGAGCTTCAAACAATTCAAAGATGTTGTTAAGAACTATGGGATAAAGAAAAGATATATAATGGCATTTAAGCCCAATTCCAAGAAAAGGTGTAAAGCAATCTATAAGAGGGGTTGTCCATTTTATTTTTGGGCATCACCAATGGTGAAGAATGGGAGCACAATCCAGATAAAATCAAGGAAATTGGAAAATGAGTGTTCAAGGGATCATCATAATAGGCATGTGAGTGCATTATGGATAGCGAGAAGTTACTTGGAACAATTCAGAGCTGATCCTGCATGGAAAATATCTGGCATAATCTAGGTTGTCAAAACTAGTTAAGAGTTCACATCAGTAGATTAGTGGCTTACAGGGCAAAGTGTATAACACTCAAGTAAGAAACACACCCTATATGAAATATTTTCAATTAAATCACATAGTTTTCATGCACTTATATACTTGTCTATATTTAATTTGTCATGTTTTTGAACTAGGATGATAGATGGTAATGAGAAAACACAAATGAAGAGTCTATATAACTACAGATTGGAATTAATGAGGACACATCTTGGATCAAATGTGATTTTCAGATGTGGTGAAGGTAAATTATAGTGCATGCATGTCTACTTAGCTCCCTTGAGGGAGGGTTTTTTTGGCAGGCTGCAGGCAATGGATGGGTGCTTCCTCAAAAGATTTTTTGGTGGACAACTCTTGTCAGCAGCGGAAATAGATGCTAATAATTACATCTATCATGTTGCTTGGGCCATAGTTGGTAAAAAGAACAAAGACAACTGGAAGTGGTTCTTGGAGCTACTAGCAGAAGATCTTAGGATAACAAATAGCTTCCATTGGGCATTCATGAGCGATAATCAAAAGGTAAATGGCTGAGCGATTCATTCCAATGTTAGGGTTGGATAGCATCCAATTTATTTTGGTGTGATTTTTTTAAGGAAGTTGGTATAAAATATGTCTCATTGACAATCTTGTTTTGTTTTGTTTTTCCTTTCTCTCTCCATTTGCCTGTGGTGGTTGATAATGTGTGTGAATTAAATAAAAGCTTAGGGTTTAATACCTGCAATTGCAATTGAAGAGTTATTCACCCATAGTGAACACAAATATTGTGTGAGACACATCCACACTAATTTCAAAAAAACTTAAAAAAGAAAAAAGGACTGAAAATTACATGATTCAAAAAAGAAGGGTATTTGGGAAATTTACAAACTTGGTTGGACAACATGTAAATTCATGAAACTTGGAGGTTGTTCTAGACTTCTAGTTCATTTCCTCTATACGTAATTGCTATAATGTAGAGGGTATAAATGCAATTTTCTCTGCTTACTTTCGCAGCCCGAGAAATATATTTTAAACTATATAGGGGGTAAACTGCAAAACTCCTCCCCGATATCTCTCCTCCATTCCTATCGATCTCGAGACTTGGAGATCTCTCCCGAACTCCTTCCAACAATGATCCCCTCCAGCTCCGGCGCCGGCGCCGGCGACGGCGCCACCCTCAAGCGCAAGCGCGTTAGCAGTGGCACCCGTCTCTCCTCCTTCTTCGATCCTCCTGAAACCCTCGCCGATGACCTCCTTTCACCGGCCAGTCCCCACCCTATCCCCGGCGGCTTCAACGACGCCGCCACCGCCGATGTCCTCCTACGCCTCGAGATCGAAGACTCCTCCTCCTCATCCATGGATCTCCACCTCCATTCCTCCGCCCTCCGCCGCTGCCGCTACTTCGCGACCCTTCTCTCCGATCGCTGGCTCCCGGACTCCCCCTCCCCAGCGCGGCTCACCTTGAAGGTCCCATCCGGACGCACCTTCGATCCTCATCTCTCCGCCCTCAACCTCCTCTACACCCTCGATTTCCCCTCCTCCCTGCTCTCCGTCTCCGACGCCCTCGATCTCCTTCCCGTCGCCCTCGAGCTTCTCTTCGACGATCTCGTCCGCGCCTGTGTGCGATTCCTCGAGGCTGTCCCTTGGACGGACGACGAGGAGGATGGTGTCGTCGCCCTTCTCCCCTTTCTCCGCCACGACGAGTCCGCCGACCTCCGCGCCCGCATCCACCCCGAAAGCCCAAACTCCTCTGAGGAAATGCTTCACAAGCTCATCTACTCCGCCATTCATAGCCATCCCAAGGTCGCCAATGTCAAGGCCTTTGTTGCCAAGCTTCTCCGCGACTACCCTTCCAGGGATTCCGTTCGCCGTGTCTTGGAAAGGGCGTTTTTACATAGATTGGCGACTGTGAAAGATCTTTTGGGGGAGTATGCCAACCCGGATTTCCGGGTATCTGGTGATAATGATGAGACTGAGGCGATCCAGAGGTTGAATTTGCATGGTGCTGTGGTGAATGCCAGGCATTTGTTGTGGTTGGTTGAGAGGATGATTGAATTGAGGGTGGGGGATACTGCTGTGAAGGAGTGGAGCGAGCAGGCTAGCCTTGCTTCTGATCTGCAGAGGACTTTCAGGGATGATGCTTGGCAGAACATTGCCCCCGGGTTGTCTTCTCTCATGATGCGGTGCACTTGTAGGCTTGCCAATGCTGTTGCTGCTGGCTCTATTCTTGCTTCTCGACAGGTTTTTTTATCGAAATTCAATCCTTTCAGTATTTAGTTTTGTTAATTGTTCTTTGCTATTTGTTTATATTGTGGTTGCACACCTAGAATATTATATTTTTATACCATCTGTGCTTGAAGTGATCGAATACTTTATTTAGGTTGTGTAGATCACACGATGCCCTTAATTAGTTAATTTATGTTTATGTTACATCTCAATCGGAGATCTCTATGGGGGTATTTTTGCATAGTTTTTTTCTTGTGCCCTTCAACACCTTTATTAAGAGGAAAGACTGTAGTTCTGTAGAGAAATGGCTTTAATTGCCATTATAGCCAAGTTAGGCTGATGTATCAAAGGTAAGAATAATCTGTGATTTCCAGCATGAGTGCAGTCCTGATCACACCGCATTAGGTTCAAAATGAATGAACCACTGCTGGCTTTCTTCATTGTGCAATCAATACCACAGTTTAGGGAAATATGTTAGGAAACTTTCTTTGGTACCAATATCGTCGACGATGGTGTGAGTGAATTACTTTGCATGTCCAAGATCCACAAACCGGTATGAAAAGTTGATTTGATGCTATAGCCAACTAATGCTATTTTTTGAATGGTAAACTTTTGCTGGAAATAACAATACTTTGGTATTTGTCCATTGTGGATATTAGATAGGGTCCTATTGTCCGTTAGAATAACAGACTTGGACTTAAAGTAGGAAAAGCTTTAATTTCTATATTTGGACTAATAAAAAATTTATATCACCTATTTCCAAGTAAGATTATGGTTCATCTACGCATAGGTGCTCGCTGATTTCTCTTGTCAGTTTTCAATGTTTGCCATCTTTTGGGTCATTCTACAGTTTATGAACTCTCCTCAGTATTTCGTTTATCTTCTGTTATTCTTTCTTGCTCCTCATATTCACCTTAAGCAACACAATTTATTCCTTATACCTTTTCCACTGATGGTGATGAACTCAACTAATTGTTTGCGCCTTGTGCATCACTCATCTACCTTTATCCTTGCTGTGCTATCTGTTATTGTTTTCGTATTGATAGTGTCATAGACATTTCTTGCTTATTGGTGACCGTGGAATTTAGTTTTTTATATGAAACACTATTGTTGACCTTGTTATACGATCATTTTTAACCTTGGATTCTCAGGATGTATATTATTGGGTTTAAGAAACTCCAAGTTTGAAGGTTGATATTGAATCTGTTGGGATTTTGTAGTCTATTATGAACTAGTCAAACTATCCTAAATATTTGTTGCACAAGTACTTTCGGACATTCCTGAAAGTTATTATGAACCAATCAAGAAACCCAACAACTGCTGAACTTGTTAGCCATATTTAAAAATGCCAAAGTTGTTTTAGGTGTAAATTTTTTCATGAATGATCATTTATGCTGGTCATGTAGCCTTGACGTTTTGCATGCCACATACAATCAACTCATGTCTTATTTTTCTTTGTCTAGATTGGCTTGGACTCTTGAATGGTAAAATTGTGCATTTTCACTTAACCTTCTCCTTAGTTGCTTGTTTAAGTGAAGATAAGTAATAACACATACTCCAATTTTGACCATGAAATTTAATTACCATGAACTAAAATTAGATTTTGTTTAGCATGCCTGTTTCCTCATGGGGTACATATAAATTTATGATGTAGCATTATTGGTTAATGGAGTCATTTGCATGGTAGCTATTGTGTTGGATGGTAAAATATATAATTGAAAATGTATGAGGATTAAATCTTATTTCTACTCATTTGAGGGACTGAAAAAAAATGTCAACTAAATGTGTTAGTGGGGTGATACCAGTTCTGTTGGTCATCTGAGTTGTTTTCTCCTTGTCCTCTTACCAGATAGTCTTATAGGATCAAGTTATTGGCAATCAATCCTTAAAATAGAGGATATATTTGCGTTTGGCTATCAAATACATATTTAAATCTAAGAAAAAAATATCAATATTAGTTGAATATAAAGGCTATTTGCTCAACAACTCCGGTATGCTAGATTTTTTTACTTGTCTAGAATAGCCAAGAAATTTATTCAAACTCTCACCTTTTGATTTGACAAGGAATAAACAGGTGAGGAAGGGATCAATAATACATCACATAGTGCGAAAGATACATGATATATTTTAACAATACTGCTGAACTTTGCACTTCATTGATCTTTTCAGGTGAGGATGAAGCTCGTCAAAGATTGGCTTCCCGTGCTGAACGTCTGCAGAGACATAGTCTCCCCCATGCCATCCGGTCACAAAATGCTGTACCAAGAACTGGAGGAGACATTTCTGAGGATCATCTCCACATTACCGATGTCCAATGCTCAAGAATTGCTGCAACAGTGCCTGAGCTTCTCCACGCGCAACGTCGATGATTGTCCTCACTTGGTCTCAGCATTCAATACTTGGTTCCGACGTGCAAATCGACCATCACAGGATGAAAACAAAAATAATCCTAGCTGAAGCTTGCACTGGCGCAATCTATCTTAAATGATATCGGCAATCAACAGTATCATGTATGTATGTTGCATCTAACCCTACTTGTTCAATACTTCAATATCACCAGTTGAAATAATCTGTATATAAATGTCCTTGTTGTGAATGTGTATAGAATTATGACTTTGTTGTTGATGCTACTCGGACCAGTCTGACATTTGCTTTCTTTAATAATACAATAGAAAGTGTAATGTTTCTCTTGCTTGTGAGCTCAATCATAGGAATTTTGTTTTGATTCCGTGTAGCATATTCTTTCATATATATATATATATATATGACAAGAATGCATTTTCGCTTCAGGAGATCAACATGTAAGAGATCTAATTCTCTACTATAATTCCCAAGTAATACAAATGCAACTCAAAATAATAAGATTCCATTTACCAATAGAAACAAGAGTTTATCCATCAAATATTAAGCAAATTAACCAAAGATAATGTAGAAAATAATCCTCTAACTCTAGCAGTAAACAATTAACAAGATAAATACATATAATCCCCTCAGTGAAAAAATTTGTATCTTAAAAAACCACACACAAGAATGCAACTTAATAAAATTTTAATTGAAGCTCAACTTATACAATTTGTAATGTCTAATATTGCGTTTAATTGTCTAAAACGAGTCTGGAACTAAGTAAAATAACTGATTTCATAATTTATTTATGATTGTTTTTACAAAATTTACTCGAAAGTAAAAAATCTAAGTATTTTCATGTCATTATTTTACAAAGTCTACCAAAAAAAATCAAAAGACCATTAATCCATGGTTATTTTCACAAATTGTATTCAAAAGTAAAAATTCCAGGCACTTTCAAGTTATTACTTTACATAATGTATAAATATCAAAAGCCCCATTTTTAAATACACTCAATTTTATGAACCCTATAAATTCAATCCTAATCTCACCGTTAGAGAAGTTGTTTTCTTTCTTAAATCATTGTAGTGTGGTTTATTTAAAGCTAAATGAAGATAGACTTTTGGAGGTCTTTGGTTTATGGGTTGAAAAATGTTTTTATACAACCAAATGATTCTAACTACGCTGGAATACATGTGAATAATTCATTTCAAAACCTGACATACATTTTACAGAGAAATATATAATACTACATAAAATTTAAATAAAAATATAACCATATTATAAAACTAAATTCCATAAAATAGATAAAATTGTTTACATATCCTTGTAAAACTAAGATAGATTAACAATAGATCTTAGTAAAAATCATAATTGCATCTTACCTTAATAAAATGTTTTTATTTGCTTATGTATCTTATGATTGAAGTGTAACTTACAAATTTTAGAATAATATAAATTTATCATTATTTTTTGTTTCTAATAATGAATAAAGAAGAAAGAGTGGAGAATAATTTTGTTTTATAATAAAATTTTTTAGTTGATTTTTAATCTAAGAGGTGTATAAGCAAATAGAGATGTTTTATAAAGATATACAAGCAAATATCATTTATATAGTGGTATATAAGCATATTCTAATTTTCACAAAAGCATACAAACAGGAAAAAAAAAAAACCCCTTAAAATTTTTTCTATGTAACTATAGCATGCATGCATGAAACTAAAATATAACAAAGCATGCATCTAATCAAGAAAAAATATGTCAAATAATATTTTTGTAGCTACAAAAAAGAAAAAAGAACATTTAAACAAACACAACATACATTAACAAGACAATTTAACATTTGAAATTGCTGGCGCCAGCAACCTCCACCAGCCAATTGAGAATGTCGAGGCCTCTATGGAAAAAAGAGACAGCCGGATTCTTCAGTACAAACTTAGCTAACTTGTCTGCCATTTGGTTAAGATTTCTGGGAATGAGTTCAACATGAGCATCATCACATAAGCTAATAAGACTTTTCACTCTCATAATGTGATCGCTAAACCTCCAAGAAACTACGAAATCATCCTCGTAGATCAAATCCACAAGGCTCTTACAGTCAGAATAGATGCGCGTTGGGTACAGACATTTTTCAATGCACATGTTAAGGGCCTCCTCCAATGCAATACATTCAGCATGTGTGCTAGACTAGAGGGGGGCACGGGCCGTCATTTGGCCCGGCCCGGCCCGGAACCGGCCCGGCAGAAACCGCCGGGTCAGCTGACCCGGCGGGCCGGGCCGGTAACCCGTAACCGGCCCGCACTGTAGCGGGTCCGGTTACGGGTTGGGCTGTTACTAACCCGTGACCCGCCGGGCCAACCCGGCGGGTTGGCCCGCGGGCTGGCCCGGCGGGCCCCCGGGTTGGTTTTTTTTTTTTTTTTTTTCTAATTTTGTGTGTTAAAAATTTAAAATTTGTTACTTCCAAGATTTGAACTTTGGTCTTCAAGGAGCAAAGTTCATTGAGAAAATTATTTATTTTTTTAAACAAATTTATAATGAGAACATGATTTTGAATTCAAATTCAAAGTTAATGAGTTTTAAATTTTATGTTAATAAGTTTTTTATCCAATTATTTTAATTTATTTTATTACTTGAATTTTTTACTTTTTACTTCTATTTACTTATCAAATTATATATATTTATTATAACTAGTGTTTTTAATTTTTAGTTATAAAATAGTAATTTAGTATTGATTTTCTTTATATTTACATTTATTGTTATATTTGATTATTTCAATCACTAATTAATAAGATTAGTTATTTTCTTTTACATTAAGTTAATGAGTTTTAAATTTTATGTTAATAAGTTTTCATATAACATAATTTCAATCACCAATTAATAAGATTGGTTATAATATAATTTTTCTAATATTTTATGTCAATCATTAATAAATTTTATGTTAATCTCTCAAACAAATAGAAAGTAAAATTTTAATATAAAGCTGTACATTTTTATGACTATGATTTTTCATATAATATAATTTTATAACTCAAAAGAATATATAAACTATTTAATTCAATAAATAAACAAACTTAGTGTAATTTTTTATTACTATTTTTTTAATTTATTATGAGTCATTTAAAATTCTTCCAATTTATTAAACTTGTTTTAAAGTATTTCTTATTTTTTAATTTTTTTATAATTTATTTTGAAGTCTTATTTTTGTTTATAATGTTTTAACATAAATACATAAAACTCTCATAGGATAGTTGGTAACAATGTTTGTTGGTGTTATGGGTGACCCAAGTTCAAATCTCACCCATAACATTTAAATTTATTTTTCATTTTAAAATTTATTTAAATTAATAATAAATAAATTAAAAACCCGCCGGGCCCGGACCGGCCCGGCGGTTTCTTAGCTATTACGGGCCGGGTCCGGGTCACAGGTTGGTGACCCGTGACCCGGCGGGCCCGCCGGGTCAACCCGGCCCGGCGGGTCTTCAATAGTAGCCGGGCCGGTTCCGGGTCCGGCAAAACCCGACCCGGAACCGCCGGGTCGGGCCCGCCGGGCCCGGTTAACCGGCCCGTGCCCCCCTCTATGCTAGACTCCACCTTGGTATTTTTAGCACCTGCCAATAAAAACATTTTATTACCATTCACTAGAATGAAACCTGTTCCACAGCACCCATCATGCTCAGTCCAAGCTGCATCAGTAAATAAATAAAGAGAAGACTAAAAGGGGAAATAGGATAACTTCCCTGAATTGTGCTTGAGATCCCAGGCTATATCCATCACCATATTAACAGCTTGCATACCAATATCAAGCCACCTTGGCTCTTTATAATTGAACACTTTGTCACACTTGGCTTTCCATACCAACCAAGCACAAGAAGCAAGAATTGCTTTAAGGTTCTGGTCACCACAATGAGCTCTCCATCTCCTAGTGATCCACTCACCATCCGTGAGTCCAGAAATAACAGAAAGGTCCACATTCACAAGAAAACCAACATTGTTCCAGATTAGCTTGGTCTTATGGCAAATCCAAAGGACATGATCATCCGATTCCAGTTCAAGGCCACAGAAACAACACTCTCTAGCTGGACCAATGTTCAAATTGTAAAGATAAGCAAATGTAGGCGTTTTGCCATGAAACAATCTCCAAATGAAATGCTTAACCCTGGAGATGGTGTTAAGCCTCCAGAGAGTTATCCAACCTTCCCAATTACCATTCCAACCATCAGGATCACAGTTAAGCCAATTGTATATAGAGCTAACTATTGAGGTATTGGAACACACAGGGTTCCACACCCAATAGTTATTATATTTTTGAAAATATTACTACATCTATGTATACTAAACATAGGCACTTCACATGATTTCACAAAATGTCTAGGAGTTTAGCAAGATTCCTCTAATCAATATTAACACATATATAATTAACTAAAATCAAAATATAACTAAGAAGCTGTTTAATTAAGGGGGCGTTTGGTTCGCGGTAATGTGCAAACATTACCGCCTGTTACGTGGTAATCTTTTCAGATTACCACGTTTGGATGGATGGTGGTGGTAATATTGATGGTAATGTGCGATTACCAACTTTGGAAGATTACCAAAAAACTTGGTAATCCCATTACCACCAAAATAGGTGGCTATGTTGGATTACCAAGTGGGTGGTAATCTTAAATATTTTTTGGACAAATATACCCTTTGTTTAAAAAATAATAATTTTCATATTTTATTTGTTGGATAAATAAATTAAATTTAAATAACATTAATTTGGGAATATGTTTAGTTTTGAAATTTTAATTTTTTATCAAAAATTTTATTTTACTTTAATAAATTTAAATTTGCATAAAACGGTAAACATAAGGGTATTTTGGGAAATTTTGAACATTACCAAGTTGATTACCATTTAATATGAGTTTCCAACCAAACATGGTTATCATAAATTACCACAACATTCCTAGGAATATAACATTCCCGTTCTTATTACCACGGTAATCTCATTACGTGGTAATATATGATTAACGCGAACCAAACGGCCCCTAAAGGTAATATTACATTACCCCTATGTAGATAAAGTAATTTTATATTACCTCATTTGATTATATAGTGTGAGAATATTTTATTCCTAAATGTTATAGCTCGATCAATATTTTCAAAAATATGATTATCAACCTAATAGGTGATAATCTCATATTTCCAATGGAATATAAATTTTCTCTCATTATACAGTTCCAATTCAAGAAAATCCACAAAACATCAAGTTTTAAAAAATTCAGGAATAAGTAAAAAAATTATATTTATTTAAAATAATTAAATTTAACTTAATTAATATTAAAAAAAATTAACTATACTAAAATTAAATTTTATTTTTTTTATAATAACAAATATTTATTATTAAACAATTTCAATATTTACTTCAAAATATTATTAACTTTGATATATTTATTACTTAGTAAATAAAAATATTTTAATAAAAAAATAATTTATAATAAAAATTCTCAATTAATCAAACAATGTACATCTCAACCATACTACTATCTTGTCAACCAAACAAAAATTACAAATATTTCCATGAAAATCAATATGATTCCAATTCTATTCCTAAACATAATATAAAATTTCATTAACCAAATGACTAATTAAATTATCTCAATGACACTTGACTGATGTATCAAAAAAATTTTCCCTATATTATGTCTCCATCTACCTTGATTGAAGAACCAGTTTAGGACCAATCTGCATCTTGATACAGTGATTTTAACTCATGCTTCTGTTCCTGAAAATTTAGATTGTGCCATGCAGTCAACGTCGGCATTCTTCGTTATCAGATTATTCCCATTGCTCATTGCCAGCATGCCGGACATTTCTGCAGTTGTATCATCATATTTAGGATAACCTTCTTCCGGCTCCAGTTCATGCCCCCGACAAGTTTAAAATAATGATAATAATCAGATGATTCAATCATCATAAATGGCAAAATTGCTAGAGGTGCAGCAAACAAATGCCAGGCTGTGCACACCTGATGAAGATCATCTGAAAAAGATTAAAGCCAAAAAAGAAATGAGAATGGAATAAACCTCAAATCTACATCACATGTTAACATTGACTGAGCATCTGTGCTGACATTCACAATACAGGAGAAACATTCACAAAAGTTAAATTTTCCATAATCTCAAAGATATTATGAAGACAATATAATGACACAAAAAAAGGGCAACAAAGAAGACAAACTGAGAACTTCAAATGAAAGGTCCACCAGGAGAAAGAAAGAGAAAAGAGCAAGTAAAAAGAAACCAAACTAGCAAGTAAAATATCAAAGTATGAACTAAAACATAAGGTTCACAATAAGAGAAGAAAATATCATAGGCTCTTTAGAAGAAGCTATTGATTGCAATACTCACACCAGGCAACTTCTTAACTTAGTACCACAGTTCTCAATTGCTTATTTTTACTAATCTGAGAAGAGTTGCAGAAAGCCCTGAAACCAAATATTCACAGTATTTTTTTTATTTCCACAAGCTACAAGGCGTGAAAGAAGCTCAGAGGAGATTTCTTCACTCGCATCTGATACAATTGTCATAACAGTCTCAATAGATGAAACTTTCTTTATAGGATTTAACCTGAAAGTTGCATAAAGGTGCTTCTAATTATAAAATTTTCTAGCATATTGCACAATAAGTTCTTATAATGATTTTATTGATGCTATTGAATATTATTGTTTGTAACAGAGTACGAGCAAAATGGATAGTGAAATGATAAGATATAACACACCTGAAGTCCCAAGCTGCTTGTATTGCAGTGATGAATGCCTTTGTTAACAGAACTGAGATGAGTTACAGGCAAGACGGGGCCGAGTGGTTCTTCCCAAGCAAAATCCTATGCAGGCAGGACATGATGCAACAACAATAGCCATATAAGATTTCCTTGAATCTTATACACCAGGCAGAATGTCAATCCCCGTTCCTTGGCATCTATTACCAACCCTTTAATGAAATTTGCAGAGGATTCCGACACAACTGGAGTTACATAACTGGCTTCCTTTGCTAGCCCAACTAACAATTTTGCCCTCTTGGCCTTTGCTTTCTGATGAGAGCAGCATCTGCGATAGATTCCCTTACCCAAACAATCTTCACTGCAGTACCAACGACCAAGTGGTCTATTGGTAGTGGGATCCCCATTAAAATCCTTCACAAGTGATGAGAATTCAAATCATGGGTGAGGGCATATTTCTGGAAGTGTGAGCAATGGTTGTGTGCGGGTGGTCCCAACGCCCATGTGTGCGCTGGCCCCGCTCTCACTTACTCCACTGAATCTTGTGCACGTCCCTGCCTTTCTTAGCGGTCTAACCTCTCATCTTGGAAAAAAAAAAAAACAACCTTCACTACAGTGCATATCTGACCGCTGCAATTAGAAATGGAGAAACCAATATTTTAGTTGAACATCCATTAGCAAAACCAATGGAAGAAACTATCAAATATATCAGCCATGTTCTCATGTTTATATTTCCAATTTAGGATAAGATGGTTGGGTAGTATCACCTATATGAGAAACATCCTTTCAATAAATTAGAAGCCAACAAATCCATATCAGCATCTTCAATAATAACGCATGCATCTTTTCCTCCAAGTTCCATGTGCAGAAGAATCATGGCACCTATGAAATGGCAATTCCAGTGTCCCCACCAGTAAAGCTGTAAAGAAGGAAAAAATGTTATGCAAGGTTTTGAGATTTACCGAGGATTGCACATAACACCTATAGCTAATACCTTATACAGTTGACACAAGGTTGCATTATCAGAAAATCACCAATTTCAGAACCTTTGCCTGTCATACAACTTATCAGGCCTGCTGGAAAACCAGCCAGGTGATACCAGTGAACCATATGTAAAGCAATAACATCACCCTGAATAATTTCAGCAAAATATATATAGAAAGAAAAGAGTTGTAACATAAGCCTTCCAGTATTATATTGGTATGAGTTCTTCATGACAAGAGCAATTATTCAAGTTACAATAAATAAAACATGGCAAAAACATCTCCGGTCGGTGAGCAAAATTTGCCTTGAAGGGCAAACTTATTTAGTTATCAGGGCATCGCGACCAGGTCCGACACCAATATAATGTATGGGGACGCCAACAAGTTCCTCTATCCTCTCGATATATCGGCAAGCAGCAGGGGGGAGATCATTGTAATTTCTGATGGAAGAGATATCACACTGCCAACCAGGCAAAACTTCATACTCAACCTGAAACATTTTTTGTAACAAAAATAGGTGAAAATATGCACCGGAGAACATACACAACTTACAGCTAATCTTATCAAAATGCTTCCTAAAAGGAAAAACTGAAGCTATCAGGTTTGATGACAACAAACACATCAAGGAATCAGTACCCTACAATAAATTCCAGAGCACATCTGCATGTATATGACCATGTCTTGAAGATAAATCCACATAGCATCTATACTTCCTGAACAGGAAATACCCATTGGGTGGTGTCATGTGTATCCACTTTTACTGTATGCATGTGATGCTTATTTGCAAAGTTCCATATCAAATGTGCCTAATATTTACTGAGAAATGGTATAAAGGGTTAGACAAATGTAAATAACTAACTAAAGGGCAATAGGAAAGGCTAACTAGGATCGACAACATGAACTTCATAATGGAGCTCAATCAAGATCCCAGGTTGCTGACTATCGAGAAACATCATTGGCATGTCCAATAATAAAAAAATTCAGAACTTTTGGGATATCTACATTGTGTTTTTGTCATTTGGGTGAGTAGATTTAAAAGCATTTAATCATCTAGCAACGTGAAACAAAGAAAATTACATCTATAAGTTCTACATAGGCAAGTAAACACATGAATCAGTACAGTCTATAGCAGAATTCACTATATACATAACATAGGCTAAACTAAAATCCACAAGATCTTATATGATGCAATAGCAAAGTAGAAAATGTTGACCAGTAAAATCACAAGGTGATAATGAAAGATCAGTAAAGTAATAAGAGGTCTAAAAATAAAGCATCTCAAGTGCCTTGCCCATATATCTAGCTGACTGTTTCAGCAAAAAACCACTAAAATAGATGCATGACTAACATGCCATGGAACCAGCACAAAACATGGAAATAAAAAAAAAAACTTGCCTGTAAGCGTTCCAACACATTCAGATCTGCAGGGTAGGATTCTATACTCTGTCCATTAATAAGCTTGTAAGAAACACCCAACTTGATCTCCGGAAGATCCGAAAGGACATCAAGCTTGGTGAGATTGAGTGATGAAAAACCATTTATCTGACAACAATATTTCAGTCCAACCAGATCAAGCCAGCCACATCGTCGAGGACGACCTGTAGTTGTCCCAAACTCCATCCCAGCAATCCTAAGGAGATCGCCACCTTTACCTAGGATCTCAGTTGGAAAAGGACCTGAGCCAACTCTTGTAGTATATGCTTTAACCTGCAAAATGGTATCTCAGCTAAGAAAGGAATGTAATAATTAAGTGAAGACACAAAACAATGGATGTGGACAGAAAAAAATGATGCATTACCACTCCAACAAGGTCACCTATGCTTCTTGGGGCAATGCCAAGGCCAGTGCTAATGCCACCAGCGGAAGGGCTTGAAGAAGTCACAAATGGATATGTTCCGAAGTCAATGTCCAACATGGTTGCTTGGCCACCTTCAACCAATATTTTCTTACCTTGCATGATATATTGGTTCATGACATGGACAGTGTCAGTAATGTAGGGTTCCAACCGCTCTACAAATCCTTTGTATCTTTCCACCTCCTCCTTCAGCATATCGGCACTATATTTAAACCCTTCAAACCGTGAAGCTGCATCCTTTAGTAAAATTTCAAGCTTCTGACCAAAAGTATCCATATGCCTCAAATCACAAACCCTTATTCCATTTCGTATAACCTTACTGGAATAGCATGGCCCAATTCCCCTCCTGGTTGTCCCAATAAATGATTTGGCTAGCTCAACTTCCCTTAGTCCATCCACTTCTTGATGGAAATCAAATAACAAATGTGCCCGATCAGAAACCAATATCCTTCCCTCACAAGAGATACCATTTGCCTCCAAACCATCAATTTCCTTGAAAAAACCAGGAAGATGAACTACAACTCCATTACCAACCACACAAATAGTTTGCTCATTAAGGATGCCAGATGGAACAAGGTGGAGGGCAAACTTTTTGCCCTCAGAATTATAGATGGTATGCCCGGCATTTGCTCCACCCTGTGTACAACAAAGTGGAAGCAATAGAAAAGCCATAAACAAACTGAAAGAAATAACTGTGAATCCACTACTATTTCACATGAAAGAAGTAACTGTGAATCCACAACTATTTTCACATCAATTATGATCCTTGCTACATGAAACAAAATATCATATATGCCAGAAGTACACAGGAAATATTCATATGATTGAAGGTTTTGTGATTCTTAGCATAAAAACTATGAGCTCAGACTATTATATAAATTTCCATTTTAATCTTGCAAAATAAGATGAATATATAAAGTTTACCTTTTGATTTCAGATTACAATAATCAGTGACTGAATTCTCAACCAAATAAGCCAAATTCATTCAAATATTATCACTAAAATAATCTAGATAGTATGTTAAGTTAAAGGGTTTGCAGTGTTTTGTTTTAAATCTTGAAGAATATTAAAGCTTCTAAAGAGTCAAAAGACAAAGTATCCATTACTTTCTGTACATTTTCTTGTTATTGGAAAATGCCTAGTTAAAATTTGTCATGTATTGGAAAGAAAAAATGAATGGTGAATTGCAGCTTTTTCTTATCTTACGTAAGGTAAACCTAAAACTTTAATTGAACAGGAGTAAATAATTCAAATAAAATGAAGGTGATTATTGTTAAACAATACAAGGGAAAAGAAGGTTGATCATGACTGATCAAAATCAACAAAAATCAGACAGCAAGACAGAAAAGCATCAAATAGAAAGAAAAAGTGAATCCAAAAATTAAACTTTTAACAATAATTCAAAAGGAAAAAAAAAAAGAAAGATAATTCGTGTTCAATCTACAACCTGACATCGAGCAACGACATCGAAATGCTGAGCAAGAATATCCACGAGCTTCCCCTTGCCCTCATCCCCCCACTGACACCCCAGCACTCCAGCCACCTGGCTCAACTGTCCCACACGATCAACAACCCCACCAGCCTCCACCTCCGTCGCAGACGACACCGCCGAAGCCACCGGAAACAAACAAGGCCTATTCCCCGAGACCAGAGAAGACAAAGCCAAATCCAAAGGCTTGCCTTTGCCCAAGCATGAAAGGGAGCTCATTCTGCTCGGCAGCGCCGCATGCCCCTTTGATATGCGACTGTGGGATGGCGTGACGGCCGGATCGAGCCAGAGAGCGGCGGTGGTGGCGGCCATGAGAGGAGTTTAAGAGGAGAAGAGAAGAGATCGCTGGAGAGTGGATTAGTGCAAGGGCACAATGATTTGAGAATGGAGAAGTTGGGTTTAAGGTTTTATTAATTCAATAATGACATTTAGGCCGAATAGATAGCCCCAAATGACTCATCCACGTCATTTTCTTTATGATTTTTTTATAAAAAAATATAAAATTTTTTATAATCTTAACCTTAAATTGTAACCCGGAAACTACTGTAAACCGTAAACCGTAAACCATAAACTCGAGGGACTTTTGCAGTTTACTATTTAGGGTTTCGGACGGGCAGGCACCAGGTGGGCGGGAGTGTACAATTTTTTATTTAAAGTTTGAGAGATGATCACATGGAACTGGTTTGGTGATAGTTACGAGATGTGACTTGACCTCACATGTTGAATTTTTTAGATTTAATAACTTCTAGAGTAAAGGGCACGGATCTTTTAAGATAATTGTTAATCTATCCCTACATTATATAATAAAAAACAATAAAATTTATAAACCCATGGTCACGTCTTGATTCCGTCGAGTCCACTGGATTTTTTGAATTTAGATATAAGATTTTTTAATATTTGGGTTTAAGATTTTTCAGTCTTATGGTTTAGAGTTTAGTATAAATCTCTACACTTTAAAATTATAAAAAAATTAAATCATTTTTAAAAAAGAGATTAAGAATTATGTGAAGGCTGACACGGATGTCAGTTTGACATCTATGTCATTCTGACTACTAATTTGACCTATCTATTCGGCTTATTATGTTAAGTAATGGATGATTATTGTAATTAATATATATATATATATGAAAAAATGGGGTTAAAATTTAAAATTTTATTATAAGTCTAAAATTGTCTGGTTTAATATAAATCTTTAACATTCAATTATTTTTTTTCCTGGTTGAAATCATACGAAGTGATTTTTTTAATACAAAAATCCGAAATTTATCTTCTGAAAAAGAAAATAATAATTTTATTTATTTTTATAAAATTAGCAGTTCATGTTTGGGGTTTTTTCTTTTTCTTTTTTTTTTAATTCCTCCAATTGGGCACAAAGATGGTAATGAGTTATGAGTAATTATGTTGAATTAAATATGGTAACAAAATTTATGAGTAATTATGGTGTGCATGAATACTAGTTAGAAAAGGGGGGAAATGAAATCTCTGAAATTAAGAGTTTAAAAATATTTAATTATATGTTATTTTTGTGTTTATTTGCTTTAATTTAAAGAATGGATTCATTTTGAAAAATAAATGCTTATTTTATATTTTCATTAATATTTCCACCTTCAAAAAGAGCATTACGTATTTTTTTTTTGTAAACAAAAAAGATGTGATTGGAATTTTTATTTGTAAATAAATATTTTTAGAAGAAAACAAATGAAGGCAAACTTGAGCCTAAAAATATTTTTATATAATTAATTAATTATCAAAACTTCATAAATTCTCGTTTATTTAAAATTTGATAAATAGTAATTTTTAAGTTTTAATTTGGTATACAAAATTGGAAATCTAATTTTAAAATGTCACGTAATAAGGTTTCCAAAAATAAATTTAAATCCCAATTTATCTCCTACTAAGCAATCTCTTAGATTTTAATCATAAATATGTAAATAAATTCGGAACATATAAAACAATAAAAACTAGCCAAAAAAGGATATATATATAAACATATTATAAAAGGAAATATTTTATTTCTAATAAAAATTTTTTCATTAATAGATAATTCGTGATATTTATTGAATGACTTAGTGCACTAGACCCACATATGAAAAAAAACACTTGTTATGAATGATGATTGAAATTATTCAATGTTATTGTAACAATTGATATTATTGTAGCAACTGTTGACACTGTAGTATCCGACTTACTATTACACTGATCAATATATTTTAAAATATTGTATCAAATTAATCTTAACCGTCCATCCATATGATGGATGGTTATAAATACCTTTTATTTTTGTAAATGAACATTGTAAAAAAAAAAAGAGGGTGAAATAAAACCGAGGCATATAAATTTTTTTTCTTTTATACTTATCTTATATTATGGTGCCAAGAATAAATTATTAGTAGTTTCTACAATAATTTTCAATATATATATATTCCCCATGTGAAGATCATTAAACAAATATTGGAGTCAAAAATGGACGCTTTCAAAGTAACCCTTTTAGACAATGAGTTGATAAAATCTATAAAATCTTTTATTAAATTAACAATTAATTTGAGGTTTGAATTGACTAGCTTGCAAATCAAAGAAGATTATAAAATATAAAAGTCGGCAAATAAATATTTTTACTTAAAAAAATATATTAGGAATTTAATATTATAGTGAAAGCTATGAATAACAATTAAATAAGTATTTTTAATTTTCAGAGATATATTCCTAATAATCATAACTTTTCAGGATTATATAGAGATGAGAAACCCTAGGACTAAATGTTTGTAAGTTCACATTAGATATGCCCTAATAAGATAAAGAATTAGGTGTAATATCTTAAGAGTTTTATCCGTAATCACGCTTTTGTCACTTTTGCATATCAGGTCCTTTGTGTAGGTGTTTGTTTTAGAGTGGATCCGAGATTCAACCCCAAAACTCATGCAAGGTGAGAACACGTGTTTGTTGAGCTTGTTCCATGTCTATGCACATTCTTGATATGCACTTGTCACGTTATATAAGGGTTGCAAATATGTGAAGCTCGGGAATCATGAGATAACTATAAACGCAATCTTAATTTTTTTGTGCATTTCACTTAAAACTGGTGGAAGTTCTCTTCTGACTAGGGACCAAATCGAAGATCTTTAACATTTCAGATTGATAAAGTGGCCATAGGCTCATAGATAAATGATTCCATCAAGCAGTCTTTTTTTTTTTTTAAGCCTTGTCCCAATTTTTACCATGGAAAATTCTCACTTAATAATTGATGATGATTCCGAGTGACTCTTATTTTTTTTTTTATCACATTATATATTCACTCATATATTTCATCACTCTGTACTATATATATATCCATGTATCTTTACATGTAATCGCTTTTTTTCTATTTTTCTTTGGTATATTTATTTTCTTTAAAAAAAAGTATAATTTGTAAAAATTCAAATAAATCCATATTAAATTTAATGTACATATCTTTATCATACGTAAGAGGGGGTAAGGTATTGTTAAACTTATGAGTACGCTCCATATCTGTACATGTTTTTAACTTAAAATTTAAATGAAGGCGCTTATCGCTTAGTTTAAAAATAAATAAATAAATAAAATTAATGTAGAGACCTTTGAATCAACTCATCTAGAATCTGGGAGGAATTCAATGGATGAGTTGGGAGCCAACCAATGAAGGGACAATGGGACAAAGGGTTGTTGAAGTGCTGACAAACATGAACTCTAAAATATTACAAAAACAAATAAATAAACAAAATAATAAATAATAAATAATAATAATAAAAAGGGGAGGAAGAAAAAAAAACAAATGAAACAGAGTTGGAAGTCTATTCAGCCTCATTGTTTCCTTGTGTCCATGACTAGAGCATTCCTTTCTCATTCTTCTTCACTTTAAAACTTGCATCCTTCTCAGAGTTTTCTCTCTCTTTCTCTCTGTTCTTTTGTGTTATTTTTGGCACTTAGAGGTACATGTTCTTTGAAAGATAAGTTCATGGATTATTTGATAGTGCTCTGTTTGATCTGATGTTTTGGTTTGTGTCTTTTGTTATTTTGTTTTCATTGTGTATTGTTATCAAACAGTAATTTTTGCTTTTTTATAATCTTCTCATGTTCATTGAAAGATATGTGTTTGATGTTGCTCTGTTGATTTGATGTTTTAGTTGTCTACTGGTCTTTTGTATTTATGTTTTCATGATATATAAGATAAGTTTATAGATTATTTGATGGTGCTCTGTTGTTTATCTGACTTTTTTTTTGTCTTCTACTTCTTATTTGTTTTGAATCTCATAATGTTCATTTGAAGAAAAGTTCAGAGATTATCTGATGAAACTATCTGATTGATTTGTTCTTTCAGTTGTTTATTTTGTTATTTATGTTTTCATTGTATGCTGTTTAAACAGAGTAATTTTTTATTTGATTTGGATCTCATCATGTTCATTGAAAGAAATGTTCATAGATTATCTGAAAATTGCATCTTGATCTATAATTCTTGTGAATTACTTTCTTTTATCCCAAAGAAATTTCATGTTTTCAATTAATTAGATCTCTGTGGATTTAACATACTTCTTTGCATGTTATTATTTCATGAGTACATTGTTTTCTTTTCTCTTACATATAAATATATATATGATCAGGTAATTAGTCATTATGTTTCGTCGGAGGCATAATACTAGCGAAAAATCTGAGCTTGATGCTGCTTTTCAAGAAGAGAAGGTAAACAGCAAAATTAATAGACATGCATCAATTCAATTCGATCATTTTTTTTTCGGTTCGAGAAGTTACAGATTGAAAAGTAACATTGAATTGAAGTATTTATCTGCGGGATTATCGGTTTATAATCAGGTCAGTGAGCTTAGAGCTGCTCTTGGATCACTGTCGGGACGAAGTTCTCAATTCTGCACTGATGCATGCCTGAGAAGATATCTGCGAGCTCGGAACTGGAACATCGATAAGTCGAAAAAAATGCTAGAGGACACATTGAAGTGGAGATCGACTTACAAGCCGGAGGAAATTCAATGGGTAAGATTGATTTCACTGTAATTCTTAAAGTCGAAATCGCTCCTGTAAATTTTTCTGTGTGCCAGCCTGAAGTTGCTCAAGAAGGCGAAACCGGAAAAGCATACCGAGCAAATTTTCAAGACAAGGACGGGAGGACTGTCATTGTAATGACACCGGCAAAACAGGTTCGATCACTTGTTGATTTTCAGTTATTTTTTCAGCATTGATTTCATTTGCTGATTTTTGCAGAACACCACATCACATGATAAGCAACTCCAACATTTGGTGTATCTGTTAGAAAACGCAATTCTGAATTTACCTGAAGAACAAGAACAGATGGTGTGGTTGATAGACTTCAATGGATGGTCACTGAGCAATTCGACCCCGATCAAAACTGCTCGAGAAGCCGCGAACATCTTGCAGAATCATTACCCTGAGAGACTTGCCACTGCATTTCTTTACAATCCTCCGAGAATCTTCGAAACCTTTTGGAAGGTTCAATCATCTTTTGAATCCATAATAAAGAGTTCAATGTTTTTGTCCCTCACTAACTTTGCAGTTTTTGTGTTTTGTTTTGCCTTTGAAGATTGTCAAATATTTCCTGGATCCTATGACATTCCAGAAGGTGAAATTTATTTACCCGAAGAATGAAGAAACTGTGGATCTTATTCAAAGAAACTTCGACGTTGAAATCCTTCCGAAGGAGTTTGGAGGGAAAAATGACATGCAGTACAACCACGAAGAGTTCTCCAGGTTGATGGAAAAGGATGATATGAAGATGGCCGGCTCCTGGGGATTGAATGAGAAATCAAAACAAGTTGCCAATGGACACTTGACTTCAGAAATCACACCAGAAGCAGAGCCTTCACCGCCTCTCGCTGCGCATGCTAGCTGAGAAAATCTGCATCAGTAGTTAACATCATCAAGTAACTTCTTTAACCAATAATGTTTAGTTGTACTGGGTCTTACGGTAAAAAAAATCGGCAATAAAGTTTAGAAGGACTAACATTGGCTACTAAATTTCACTGCTTTCTAGACAAAATCTGTAATTTCTGTAGAATTGGCATTTTGTATGAGAAGGTCAAACAATAAATGGTGATGAACCAAATTGTTCAGAAAAGATCGGCGGTCGTACATGTCCGTAAAAGAATCTTACATTTCCAGAATCTGAAACCGAGTTCATGGTATGAATTATGCAAATCACATATCGACTTTCTGAACCATAGAAAACCCACAAACGTTTATTTTTATGGTAGAATGACCAAGATAAAAGGATCAGATAGCTTTACAGATGAGAGCAAAGATAAAAACATCGGCTATGAGAGACCGAATGAGAAAGTAGAAGAGAACAATTTATCGATTACAAGAGGCCAATGGAGAAAGACGAGAAGAAATAAAATTCATTTTTGTTATAGACAAATGGAGAAGGTAGAACAAGCATGATCATGATTATGTGCGTCGTCTAGTGAAATTTCGGGCAGTGACTTGATAGGTATGTACAAACAGACTAACGCCTATTCCAATGCCGAGACATATACTGAGACCGAGTCCAACACCCACCCTCAGACCAGCATTAAACCATGAGAGCTCCCCATCATCCATGTCAAAATACTCTGTTGTAAAGAACGTAGAGTTATAGTCAATGTCGACATCATTTTCTTTGCAATCAGAGTCATTTAGAACCTGCAAAATTTACACCTTTGTCGTTAGCATTTAACAATAAAGGTTATGACATAGGATGCTCTTCTATGTTAGGATATGACTATATATAAAGTAATGATCTAAAATAAAATAGATCTAGAAACTCAAAGAGATCTAGAACCTGCAAAATTTAGATTTGAACTGAATCTACTTGGATTCAAAGTCTTGAAATAAATTGATTCAATTTATTATCAAGCCAAATTTGAGGCAAGCTAGACCTGTCAAAATTAAAATAGAGCTAAGCTCAAACAAACTTTTTTAAGCTAATCTCGAGCTCAAGCTTAAGCTACTCAACTTCGAGCCAAGCCCTAACTAGGCCTACATTGATCAAGCTCGGCGTGTTCTCAGCACTAGTCACTATTAGATAATCTATAAATTAAATTGCATAATTTCTACACATATGACTCTAATTAGATAAATGATCACATGCATATCTTGGCAAGCAAATCATGTACAATGTGCAACTTTATGGAAATCCTGAAGCGAAATAAATACCTGCAGGTCAAACTCTGCTAACTCCTTGCTCATCGATTTAGTTATCCCATGTTTTGGAATTGAATCTATGTGAAGAGTCTTGGTCAAGATGATTGGCATGCTAGAGCAAAAACCAGTTACATAAACCTCAATTGTGGGTGAAGGCATCTCCGACCTCCTATACAACACCATCGGTTCGCATTTCATACTCCAATTCCTGTGATGATTCTTTGATTCCTCGAAATTGGCATTACGCAGCTCTAGGACTCCAGAGAGTAATATATTATCTTTATCATACACCTCAAATCTCGTATTTCCGGTCATTCTTATAGTATCTGTATTCACAAATGTAGCTTCTTCTGACTTCCTGTCGATCCTGTCCTTTTTAAGTAAACAAGATACACATTCAGAATGGACGAAACTTCTCTGCCCGTTCACTTCGAGAATGGTATCGGTTGTAAGCGGAATGTGGTTAAGGGTGAGGTGCTCTGGTGTGGATTCATCAATCTTGAAGTTGCTAAACCTTACGTAGAAAACTCTTAGATCAAGCCAATGTGATAACTTGGGAAGGTGGGGAGGGTGCTCGACGATCATCCTGCCATGATCCATGGATTTATCCTCATAGACTGAATTGCAGCAATGCTCCATATCGATCTTTACATTAATTTTGAATTAATAGTTAATCAATATGAACCAAAAAAAAAATTAATCTATTCCAACAATCAAAATGAACAGAAAGACATAAAATATAAGAACAATAAAAGAGAAACTTGAGTTTCAGAGCCAAAAGATGTGACTTTCACAATATATCAAATGACTTGAAAAGCTCAATGTAGTGAGAGCTTGTAATCTGCGAAGCCAAATCAACGGTTAATGATATATACCAAGAAAAGCAAACCTATTCCAAAAACCGAAAGAAATAAAAAGGCATAAAATTTCAAAACACCAAAAGACTAAAAAATGGAACTTTTGGTAATTGAGAGCTTAATAGTTCAATGAAAAAAATAAAAGAAACCGCTTTGCATATTGAAAGCTCCACAAACATAAACACTCAAACACTTCCAAGAGTATCAACCTTCACTTTAATTCGAATAACTTCAAGAAAAATGATTCTAAACCAATCAAAACTGATTCATTCCAAAAATCAAAACAAATGAAACTAAAAAGCAAAAATTATAGCACAATGCAAGAAAGCAAAACCCTGATTTCCAGGATTAAAAGATGGAACTTTTAGGAATTTGAAGAAGCCCTATTCACATCCAAACACAAATGCCCAAAAAAACGAAGAAATTGAAACTATTTTCACTAACCAAGCAAACATTGATAAATTATTCTAAGCCAATCAAAACTGACTCATTCCAACAATCAAAATGAAACGAAACTAAAAAGCATAAATTTCAGCACAATGCAAGGAAGAAAAAACCCTGATTTCCAGAATCAAAAGATGGAACTTTCAGCAATTTGAAGCATTACCATTCACTGAGAAGATAAACAAAAGAAGCCCCTGTGCACATCCATTACTCCACAAACACAAACACCCAAACAAAAGAAAAAAAAATTGAAACTTTTTTAATCTTTGATGGGATCTTCCAAATTCAGTTTAGCATATCCATTACCCTACAAAATATGGAACTTTTATCACATCCATTACCCCATAAATAAACAAAACACAGTATTTGTTCAATTCAAAAGATAAACAAAGATAAACACACCAAATGCATCATAAACAAGAAAAAGAAAAAGAAAACCAACCATCCAATCTCCAATGGCAAAGGCTAGCAGCATTAGACCCCATTTCTCTGTTTCATAAGAACAAAAATGGAAGCATTCAGTAGAAAAAATAAAACCGTCCACTTGTCAGCAATAAATTATTCCTAACAACATTATTAAATGAATGAAGCCAAACAAAGGCATAATTAAATAAGAAAATGAGATTGAGGACCCTGGCAAGTTTCAAAAGTCTCTGTCAAGCCATGAGAATATCTTAACATTCTATAATTCTTTTTCAAAAGTATATTCCAAATATCCTTATATTTGTAAAATTATTATTATTATTTTTTTATCTTCCCCCGGCAAGCTCATTATGACCACCGAAATAATAGAAGTCCAAAAGTGCCACCTCGGTAGGAGTAAAGACTTCAAATGAAGTCCCTACTTTAGAATTTTTTTTTCTCTATAGTCGAAAGGGTGAAGTGATAATGGGTTAAAAGTGTCACATCACCATTTTTCTCGTCACTTCAACGAATCAGTATTTTAATTACTTCGACCAAAAAAAAAAAAAACAAACAAGCATATCCTAAATTGAGGGCATGCCTGGCTTGCCAAGCCAGAACAAACTAATATCAATCCTAATTTTGAGAAGCCAAGTGCAAACTCACTTATGCTTCCGCCTTGTGGTGAGCTAGCTTGATTTTTTAGCATGAATTTTAAGTTTGTAAGGAAGAGAGGAAAAGCGAGAGATTAAGACAAATAGCAGTAAAATAATAATTTTATAAAAATATAATTAAATTAGGGAAAAAAAGGATTAAATCTCACTTATTCTTAATTCAGGACCTATATATGTATATAGAACAAAAGTGGAAACCCGATTGTGGTCCTTTATGGTATATCCAAGGACAAGATCCTTTTCATAATTAAGTAGTGTTTTAACACCACACACTTTTGGAAATATTAATATTATTAATTTGTGTTTTTTTTGCAAAATTCTAATAAAATTTGAAAATTATTTAAATATTTCGGTAAAAATAATATTTATTTGCTTAAGGGCACTTTTTCTTAAATAAAGGAGCTATGTATGGTACATACAAAAGTTAAGCCCATCAAGGTCTTTTGCAGTATATATATCCAAGGACAATTTTCTTTTCTATAATTAAATAGTGTTTTAACACTCCACACATTTTAATAGCTCAATATTATTAATTAGGGGTTTTCCTTGTAAATTCTTAGAAAAATTTAAAATTATTAAAATATCTCTGCAAAAATGATATTTATTTGCATAGCTTTAAAGTTCAAGAATCAAAATTGCTTAAATATTCCTGAAAAATAATATTTGTTTGCATGATAAAATAGTTTTTCAACAAATAAAAATTTATTTATGTATGTTCTAAATATAGAGAGTTTAATCTTTACTCATGTAATAAAAAAATAAATGACAACCATTTACTCTCCCAAAAGAAATGTAGGATAAGAAGGTAGAAAATGCAAGGTTGCCCTAAAATAGTACTTGTGATAGAGTTATGATAAGATTGAAACAATTTATATATAAAAATACATTTCTTGATTATCTCTCCCAATTTAATTTCTCGATATAGTATTAAGCAATAAATTGTGTGACAACATTATTTGATAATTAAACCATGTTTGTTTAGTTTGGCATGTGGATTCTTAATTTTTTAGGTTGCTAAATGCAAACACTAAAATCAAAAGAAAAAAAAACCCCTTAAAAGTTGGTAACACAGTACATTTGTGAGGCCAAGCCTAAAAAAGGGGGGAAAAAAAGGGAAACAATTGAGTTGTGCTCATCTTCGCAGTCCTACTCCTAACTTTACTTGATCTTTCAGTTTGTCCTCCTACTCCCTTGCCATGGCAAGCAAGGGGAAGACCTCCCCTCATCCTCATCCTCAACCATCCCCATAGACTTGGACTCAGATCACTTCGAATGCTACTCGTACTTTTGACAATTCACCATCACATAATCCCCATGTTCTAGCTAAACTCAAGGATTCTATGTTTTAGTTTGTTCATCTAGATGGTGATACTATCTCTAGAGCTCGCATGAGGTTCCAAACCTTCTTTTATGGTAAATTCTTTAGAAAGCCATCCCCATTTGACCAGGTGAAGATGAGTTTGATGGCTAAGTAGGCAAATATTGGGGAAGTTCAAATCTCCGATCTCTCCAATTGTTTTCTCCTGATTCGGTGTGCTACTCATGAAGTTATGTAGATGCTTCTTCTTGAGGAGCCTAGTCTATCAATGGGATCATTCTCTAGCTATCGTCGTGGCAACTCTTTTTAAGCCGATTTTCGCCAATCTCAATTCAGCTATTATCTGGGTATAGTTTCATAATCTTCCTATTGACTTCTGAGATGGAGAGTCGCTTGAGTCCATCACCTCCCACCTTGGTCATCTTCTTAAGGTGGATACCCTTACTACCTCACTAACTCCAAATTTGCTCACGTTTGTATCGAGATAGATCTTTCTAAGCCTTTGAGTAAGGGTTTATGGATTAGTGATGAGCATCATGGTGTGTTTGTGGTTGTGCTGTATGAAAGGTTGCCTATGTTTTGCTACTCTTGCGGTTTAGTTGCTCATGGCACCAACTTTTGTCCTCGAGCGGCAGAAACCGGAAAAGGCAGAGCTTCTCCACTCACCTGTGATTCACGGGAGATGGCGGTTAGCTCCAGCCCAATTATGTAGGTTGTTGCTCAGACTTTTGAAGTGATAATGTCATGCTCTAAATCCCTGTTGTCAGACGTCCTGATGGTTTCGTAAGAAGCTCCGGCCGAGACCAATTTCGGTCCTTGAATGTTGGTTGCTCGATGGCGCGGCCGCACCCGAAATCACGGTGCCAGCACTCGTGCTAGTCACGTGATAGCTGATGTGGCAACCATTGAACAGACCAGTGCTAACATCTCCCAAAACTTTACTAAGCAAGGTCCACGTGGAGGGCTAAGGGGTTGCGGTCGTGGAGGATTTCTTACACCCCTTGTAGCACGCGTTGATTCTGTTGAATGTGATTTGGTCCCCATCATGGATCACACTACTACGCCGAATCCTTCCTTTGATTTTTCTACGCAAGAGACCTCTTGGGACTCTAGATAATCCATTCCTCGGGATTTTGGGCAAAACATATCTCTCATGCTTCCCCTTGGAGCTTCTCCCCAGACTCTTTCCTCTCATCATCCCTTGGAAAAGGGTAAGACACCTCTATATACCCGTTCGAGTTCTCCAACTCCTGTCATTTGATCCTCCATCTAGGTGATACCTGTCAATTCATTTGGAGAACTTGGCATGGCCCACTTGATAGTTGCAGATAGGGTCATTGCAACTCTGGACCCCCTTCTTCTGGGGGATCCTTGTGATCTGGATGGCGAATCCTTTAAGGATGGAGATGAAGATATGTCTGATTATGAAGGTCTAGATGATTCGATGACTTGCGATCAATTTCAAGAAAAATCTCGCAGGGATGCTTTGATTAGGAAAGGAGCGCATGTCGCTGCTGCTTCCCAAAAAAAGGGGAGAGTTGAAATTAGGGAGAGCAGTTGCTAATCTCCTCCGGTTATTTCTCGATCTTGATTTGTTATCTCTTCTTCTCAGGAAGTTCACCTTCTTTCTGGTTTTGTTCTTTTCTCTCATTATAGTTTCCCATGAATATTGTTAAAATTATTTGTTGGAACTGTAGGGGCATTACCGCACATGATACCTCTAGCCGTGTTTTTCACTTTATTTGAAAGCATGAGCCCTCACTTGTGTGTCTTGTCGAAACCAGAGCTAATTCTGATCCTGTGGATCGATTCTGTATGAAGCTTCCTTGGAACTGGGACTGGGCTGCGATCTTGGCAGAGGGTTATTCCGGAGGTATCCTTGTCACTTGGAATAAGTTTCTTTGCCAGGTCACTCCTATTGCAATATCTCATAGAGCTTTACATATTGTTTACAATGCTTCTTGTTTCAAATTCAGCGTTCCTTGAGGCATAGGCTCCCTAAAATGTCATTTTTAAACCTGCCTTTGCTCATTTGTGGGGCACTTTGATTATATTGTCTCCCACAGTAAGCTTGGAGGAGGATCGTTCTCTTATTATTCCAAGAAAGCTCATTTCTTTCAAAATTTTATTGAATATAATAATCTTTTAGATTTACATTTCTTTGGACCAAAGTTTACCTGGTGCAACAATCAGTCGCACTCTGTTAGCACTGGGCTCGACTTGATCTTTGTCTGGTAAATCTTGCTTGGTTTTCTAAGTTCCATTCTTATTCTCTTAAACATTTACTGCGTATTTTTTGGATCATGCCCCTCTCCTCCTTATTGTTGGTTTGCAAGCTTCCCGTTGCCGGAGTGTTTTTCAGTTTGATAATTATTAGCTTGATTATATTGGTTATCATAATGCTGTTAGAAATGCTTGTAATTTTTCCCCTCATGGTAATCCCATACATGCTTTCTCTTATTTTATTTCCCGCACTTGTTCTAACCTTAACGCTTGGCCTTTTTCTGGTTTGAATTCCATTAAAACTGCTCTTAATCATACCAAAATTACTATCTCTTCTTTGGAATCCTCTGATCCCTTCTTTACTAGCTCCCAAACCCATCTTATGGATCTTTATGCCAAGTTTGCGGCCCTCTGTTAGTGCAAATGCACTTTAATGATTGGCATAATTTGACACCTAGTCAAGGTGACATAGCAAGCATGATGACGTGGCATGGATGATGACATGGAATGAAGGATGACATGGCAAATATACTTGGCTAGGTGGAAAATATCATGAGAGATCTTGGAGAAGTTATTTTTGGCAAGAAGTTGCAATTCTCATGAAGATTGAATGAAGATCTTGTGAAAACTATTTTAGGCAAGATGATCAAGTAAGCATCAAGTTAAAGACAAGATCCCAATCAAGACCATATTTAGAAGATTGATTGAAGACTAAATATGGGTGAAGCTAAATAAAGACATAACCTATCAATGGTATGATTTTGAAGCTTATTGAAGACAAGATTTAAAGAACCCTAATAGAGAAGATATGAAGTCTATTATGAGTATGTTTGAAGATACGCCTATTAATGGCAAGATTTGGAGGATTGAGTGAAGATCCTTGAAGACCAAACTTGGGTGAAGTGAAGACTAAGTTTGGCAAGTTTCATGAAGACGCACATAGGAGGTGCGCCTCTTGCGAGGGGGCTGTGTGGTGAGGAGCTGAAGAGGGAGGTTAGTTGCTGATAGTTCGGATCAGGTGATCGGGCTGCATCGACTCAGATGGAAGGTCTTGAGGTCGCTTAGCAATGGAGCCAGAATTCAGCCAAGCCAGCAGCCAGGGCCAATGTCGCAACAAATGTTACAACATAAGTTGCGACATCTAATTTCGGAAGGTTCTAAAGTTAGAAGCCGCGGAGATTCTAAAAAGGGTATGTGCTATATTTGAGACGTTGAGGCGTCTATATATACTTCCTTGGTCTAGGATTGGATACGACTCTTGAAAGAGGGAGTAGGGAGGTACCGGACAATCTAAAGAGGGTAGTATTCTTTGTATGTGAGAGAGTGACAAGTGTATTTTGTACTCTTCTATCTTTTACCCTTTTTTAGTGAATTGTTGATCTTCGGGCATGGCCCCCCAGATGTAGGCAAGTGGATGCCGAACTGGGTTACCAACGTCTTGTGTCTCCTCTTTGTAGTTTGTGTTTATTTTTCTTGAGTGCTTAAGTGAGTGAGTGTTCCTCTTATTTCACAAACCCTAACCGGCGGAACTAACAAGTGGTATCAGAGCATAGGTCGTCGTGTTAACTTTGTTTTCAAGGTCGGCGAGATCCTATCTAGTTCATTTGATGGCCGGAAGAGAAGGTGCCTCCGTTACACGTCCTCCATTGCTCAACGGCTCCAACTACCCATATTGGAAAGCAAGGATGAGAGCGTTCATTAAATCTTTGGACGAGAGTGCTTGGATTGCTGTTGAAGAAGGATGGTCCCCTCCAACTCAAGTTGATGAAGAAAAGAAAGAGACTGTGAAGAAGAAGATCAACTGGAGTACCGAAGACATGAAGAAAGCTAATGCAAATGGAAAAGCTCTAAATGCAATCTTTGGAGGTGTGGATGAAAATCAGTTCAAGTATGTGGCTACTTGTGAGAATGCCAAAGAAGCTTGGGAGATTCTTCAAACAATTCATGAAGGAACAAACTTGGTAAGAACCTCTAAACTTCAAATGTTAACTACCATGTTTGAAAATCTCAGGATGAGAGAGGAAGAGACAATAGCCACTTTCAATGCAAAGCTTATGGACATTACCAATCAAGCCTATCAACTCGGCAAGAAGTTCTCAGACAAGAAGCTGGTTCAGAAGACTCTTAGATCTCTTCCAAGAAGATTTGAAGCAAAAGTTGCTGCAATAGAAGAAGCAAGGGACATCACTACATTGAGACTTGATGAGTTGATGGGATCTCTACAAGTCTATGAGATGAATATGAAACCAGGAAGAAGAAAAGAAGATATAGCTCTGAAAGCTGAAGCAATAAGATCGACAGTAACAGAAGGCAAAGCAGAAGATATAATCAGCCATAATGTGTCCTTACCAGTTGTGATGAATAAAGGTGAAGTTTTCAGAAATTTCAATGTTGTTGCAAGTCCTGTTACAACATCAGTTGCAACATCCACAGAAAGAGATTGTAAAGTGGTTACTGAAAAAGATCTTCTTCATGGGTATGAATTTATGTTAAAAAAGTTTGATCAGGTGGTCACAGAAAATAAACATCTTGTACAAAGGTTGGCAAAATATCAAGAAAAGTTGAATGAAGCTCTATCAAAGTCTCAAAAATCCAAAAAAGTGAAAGAAGACATGAAGAATGGAAGAACAAAGAAGTGGATTCCAACATGTCACTATTGTGGGGTCAAAGGGCACATTCGTCCAAGATGTTGGAAAATGAAGAAAGACTTGAATAAGGGCAGACATGTGAGGCAGTCATCATCTATCAGAGAAAAGAAGAAAGAAACCAAGAAGATGTGGGTTAGAAAGGAAGACTTAGTGGGATACTCTTCAATGAAAAAATCGAAAAAGGACAATTGGTATTTTGACAGTGGTTGCTCAAAACACATGACAGGTGACAAAGATTTTCTGATGAATTACAAAGAATGTCAAATTGGGCATGTGACTTTTGGTGATGGTAAGAAAGGTCAATTAGTTGGAAAAGGAACATTGATGGTTCCGGGATATCCAAGATTGAAAAACATTCTGCATGTAGAAGGACTCAAGGCAAATCTTCTGAGTATAAGTCAATTATGTGATCGAAATCTGGTGGTAAAATTCACTCAGGACAAATGTGTGGTATATGATGAAGCTGGCCAATGTGTTCTAACCGGTTCAAGATCTTCAGACAATTGCTATTTGCTGGAAAAATTGGAAGTATATTATAACACTTCTTGCAACATCACTGAAATCTGGCATCAAAAGCTTGGACACTTGAACTTCAGAAACCTAATGAAGATAACCAAAATGGGAGCTGTTAAGGGAGTGCCAAAGCTTACAAAAAGGGAAGATGGTGCCAATAGTCTCAATCTTGTTATCCCAAATCTCATTGGTAGAGAGCAAGCAGGATTCATTCCTTGTCGTTGTCCCTTTGATAATATTATTACAATTCAAGAGGTTGCTCACTCTATTGAGAAGGATTTTAATGGCCCTCCCTAGGATGTTAGTCAAGATAGATGTAGAAAAAGCATATGACACCCTTTGTTGGAGTGCAATTCTTGCCACCCTAACCAAGATAAATTTTCCTAATAATTAAATCTCTTGGATCAGAACTTGCATTAGTTCTACTTCTTTCTCTTTTCTCATAAATGGGTACTCCACCCTCTGGATTAAATCTTTCAAGGGTGTTCGTCAAGGCGATCCCATTTTGTCATATCTCTTCATTCTATTCTCTCAAAACCTGACCTCTATGCTGAATTTTTCTCTTAGGCAAGGCATTATTACTGGCTATAACAATAACTTATGTTATAACTTCAATCACGTCATGTATGCTGATGATCTTATTCTTAGTCTATAATTGCTTGCAAGGCCTATGCCCATGCTTTAGAATTCTCCCGAGTAGCTAGGGATCAATTTGGCAAATGCTTGATCCTTAATAATTTCTCTAATGCTGATAGTTCCTTTTATTTTCCTCCACGACTTGGAATGAATCCACAGAGGTAAGTGGTGCAGGTTTTTTTCATATCTGGTACTAAGTATTCAATATCTCTTGCAGGTTCTTTCTTCAACGCTGAAACAAATATGGTGACGGAGATGAAAGATCTTAGTATTGCGCTCCAGGTTGTTGTAAGCAACAGTCTTAATGTGCAGCATATCTCCACTTCTAATGCTGAGATGTGTAGAGCTATCAATGCTAATTTCCCTCCTTGCGATTGCCATTTAAACTATTGGATCCTGATTATCAGACAATTACTCGACACGGCGGGAAATCCTCATATTCATATCGTACCTAGACGATGGAATACTCCAACTTTTCAACTGGCTACACACGACATTAATCTCCACGTTCTCACTCTTTTTCATCTTGGCAGGGACCTTCTCAAATGGATCATGAAGAATTTTTGTTATTATGGATTCGTGTTTTAATTAGTTTTTGTTGTTATCGCTTTAGCTTTAGTTTTTTAGTTTTCTCTTTCTGTTCTTTCTACTGTTTCTCTGGTTCTTCTTTTCAATAAAATCAGCCTTGGGCTCCTTTCTTCAAAATAAATAAATAAATAAATAAAACCCACATGATTTTAGGTTGGTCTTAACTAATCTCTAATTAGCACAACACTCCTTCACCAAGATCAGGATCTCAATGAACAATAAGCACTATCTTTAGATTGGTTGATGCCTACGCCTTTTCCTCAAGCCTCTCTCACTTTACATCGTGAATCCTAGAGAAGGTATTATACAGACACTCATATGAATCGCCTCTTGAAAATTTTCTCTTCCGTCTTGATTTTCTATAGCTTCCAAATCCAATGTTATAATAAGTGAGGACTAAGCCCAAATATATACTGAAACCGGCTTAGTCACAACTCCAAGTTACAACACGACCTTAAGACACTATTAACCCACTTGGTTGGATCCAGGTCAACATGGTTACATCATACACTGATCTTGGCCAAATCTACAACCAATTGTACTTACTAACACCCATCCATAGGAACCCAAAGTGAGACTTCAATCACACTCAAAATCATACGCCCAAATTAGACATGCATCAATCATATCAAACTTGTCTTCAACCAATCTTCAATTAGCCACAAATGGTTTTCAATAAATTTGTAATCAACTAAATATTCCCTTTATTAGATCTTCGATATGATCTTCAATGAATCTTCAATCATCTTGATATGATCTTCAATCAATTCAAATCTCTAACCAGATATAGCACTCTTCATATTTAGCTTTAATCAAATATAGACTTCAATCAACCATCATTATCATCTCTAAATATAACTCCTTGCTACATATATCTCTTTAAATAAGCACACCGGAAGACTCCAATTCAACTCAATTGTTCTGATCATCAAAATAAGAAACTTTATCGCTCACTATATTTTTGTAAAAAACAAAAACTTATTGTATGAAAAATAATAGTATATATTTTGTTAAGAAAAATTTAACTTATTTTATGAAAAAATATTTGCATGTATTGAAGTCAATTTTAAAATTGTTTGGTAGATATGAAGCTTTTATTTTAAAAATTGTATTTTCTTTAACTGTAAATTCTAGTTTGTTTAAAAAATTGTATATTTATCGAATATTTATTTTATGTAATCAGAATTTAAGCGATTTCAAAATTTTTTTTCTTAAATTTAACAAATACAAGACTAAATTTATAAACATATCTTTTAGGTTGAAAATAAAACTAAGAGCATCTCTAATGGGCAGAGAAATCATTGAGTGCTCAATGATTTCTCTGCCCATTAGAGAAGGTCGGTGGTCACTGAGCACTCAGTGGCCACCAAAAGTTTAATTGGTGGATCCTTTACATTTTTAAATATTTTTTTTTTTTAATTCAAATGGATGGGACTCACATTTTAAATAAATATTTATTTTAAAAGAAAAATTGAAGGTTTTAACCATTGCATGTTAGAATTTTTTTTATTTAATTTTAAAATATTTTGTCTCTATATACACACCCACATTCTCAAACAAAACCTACATTTTTCTCCACTTTCTCATCTTTAAATTTTCTACTCTATTATGGATAAAAATACCCCCTTCCTAAACTCCGAAATTTTTAAATGATTTTCAAAATTTTCCATATTATTTTTTCCATCAAATGTGTAAAATTTTCAATATCATCAAAATTTACAAAATTATATTAACTCACAAAAATTTTCCCACTTTTATCTAAACGTCCAAAATCAACCAAGTTTTTCATATGATTATTTTATGTTTTCAGGACCCAGTTTTTTCAATCCGGACATGGTAAATCAACAAGCCAACACAAAAACAAGTGGCATTCCAATTCTTGTAAGCAACCTCGAAAATTTGGATAAAATTCTCATAATGATCAACAAAATACAACAAAAACTTGTTCATTTTCTGTCTCTTAATTTTCCCCTTATTTCAAATAACCAGAGATTGAGAAGACCGTTTTGGATAAAGAACAACATGAAGATCAAGTTGAAAAATGACAATCGTGGACCATGGAAGATGATAAAATGCTCGTGAGTGTATGGCTTACAATTTCAATTGATAGCATTATAGACATTGCCCAAAATGATATGACGTTTTGGAAACGAGTGATCGAATATTTTAATAAAAATTAACGATCTAGTCCAAGAAGAAAAACAACTAGCTATCCAATGAGTAATGCTATATGATGGGAAGAAGTTCGCCGAATCCCTTACATGAATGACATGGATGCTAGTTGGCATCCATGTCAACTCCTTTTATCTTTCCTAGTCATCAATTAAAAAAAAAATGAGACATGCTCTAATTCATCTCATCCCTTTTCGTCTTCCCACTATAGGCGCCTCACGTCCTGTGCCACCATATCTTGTCTCCCGCTGCCGCTACCGCCACCGACAAACCCCATAAAAAAAACCATCCCCTAATTTCTCTCATCCCTCTTCGTCTTCGCAAACAAATGGAAAACTCGGTCTATAGTTGCTTACCATGATTTTTAGAATTCCAATAATTCTTTATCATAAAACCAAACTTTTCACAATAAAATCATGAACAAATGAGACAAAATAAAAAAAAAAAAAAAAAAAACATGAAAAGAGATACAATTACATACATGAAAAAAATTCAGAAATTTGCAGAAATATCATGGATCTATAATTTAGGCGGGTGACCGGTTTGCTTCTTCAATTGGCAATCATGATTTTCAAAATTTCAACAATTCTAAATCACAAAACCAATTTTTTTACAATAAAATCATTAACAAATGGTAAAAATAATGAAATGGTGGGCAATTACATACAAAAAATAAAAAATAAAAAATTTACAAATATTCATGGATCTATGATCTTAAGTGGATGACCAGTTTGTTTGCAATCAACAGGTGACAGGGTTCTTCGACTTTGGTAGTAGCAGCCGGCAACAATGTTCGATGGCGCGGGACGTGAGCGAAGATGAAGAGGGATGGGAGGAATTAGGGCATGCGAGGTGTTCATCGACGTCGGTGAGGCGGTAGCGGAGAAGTTCGGTAGAGCGACGGCGAGCGACGAGGTTCACTGGAGTGGGACGTGAGGCGGCAGTGAAAACTAAAAGAGATGGGAGGAATTAGGGTATGCTTTGCTTTTTTTTTTTTAATTGGTGACTAGGAAAGGGATTCGTGTAAGGGATTCAGCCAACTTCTTCGTGTAAGGGATTCGGCCAACTTCTTCGCATCATATAGCATTACTCAAGCAATATTAGTTTTGGATGGCTCCACTCCATTTATTAATGAGTTTAACTAATTATACAACAAATTATTAGGGGAGCATTACGTGGATGAAGTAATGATTAATTGAAGGAAAGCACTCTTACTCTATATTATCATAATCATAAAAAAGCATTTCATCCATAAGTATGTTTGGATCATGTTGAAAGATAATCCATTTTGGAGTGAACAAAGATGAAAATTAGTGTTTTAATATCTTTTATTAATGACTTTAATTATGTAATATTTATTAATTTTAATTTATATTATGTTGCTTCTCTATTTCTTCATCCATTTGATAAATTATTTGTTATTTTTTATTGTACACAAATTAACTAAAATTTTTTAAATAATAAATTGATGAGGTTTCATGAATATTAAATTCTAGAATAGTATAACGATTAGAGTTGTCATAATAATATTTTTTTACAAACCATCATTCAATACCAAATTTGTACATGTATTGTAAATGTGAGATTTTGTGATTTTTTATAGGTGGTTATGTATTTAATAAGGGATGTACCGTTTCCTACCACATCTATAAATATATAAATATATGTGAATATTATAAAATATAAATGTTTTATAACAAGATAAAATTTTACTTTTAAATATTATTATAATTAATGTTAATTAATTCAAAACTTGGTTAATTTTTAATAATTTTTTTAAACAAATTCAAATAACTCGAGCTGTGGAATAATTTAGGACATCTGGTTTGAGTGATACTAGAATGCCCGCTAACATGGATTTTTTTTAATAATAATAATTATTATAATTATAATTATAATAATAATTATTATAATTATAAAATTTAGAATAAGTTGATATCAATTTAGGACGATGCTTATTCTAAATTTTTTTATAATAATAATAACAACAACAGAAACAAATAGTCCTTGAAGTTTTTTTTATTTTTTATTTTATTTTAATGTGACAAGTAAGACTATGATTTGAACTCTTGATATTTGATTAAAGAAAGAAATAAAATACCAACTATCTTGTTGTAGAAATGGTGTAAATCATTGTTACCACCCTACAATAAGAGTTGGTATTTATCTCTTTCTCAATTCAAAAGTCGAACATTCAATCCCGTGACTTGTCTACATTTATAAATAAATTAGTAAATAATTTAAATAATTCATAATTTTTTTTGTGTATTTCTATTTAAATCACCAAATTTTAAAAAATTATGATTTTATCCTATATTTTTAATTTTTGTTACAATTTGATCACTCGAACATACGTCATTAACGGTGATCATATGTGAGATATGCCAACTTAAATGCCAACTCTGAGAAAAAACATATCACATAATATACCTCATGTGATCACCGTTAATGATGTATGCTCAAATGACTAAATTGTAACAAAAACTAAAAATAGAAAACCAACTCGTAACTTTTTAAAATGAGTAGTTGGAATAAAAACACACGAAAAAAAACCATTTAAATTACTCACCTTAAATAAAAAATAAAATCATTATTCATTTTAACCTCAACAAATTAATTTACTCATTTTACCAACTTCAACTAAAATACAACAGCCAATGTAACCAGACAAGGTGCATTTACCTTTGTACTAGAACACACCAAAACTTACAATTATTGTGTATAGCTTGCAGTTGGTGTACAAGCACAAGAAGTTAACAAAAAGGGCCCAAGACCACAACACAACCACCCTCAAATTTAATGAACTTTGAGAAGTTGAATAATTGATTGACAGTTTGATATAACACACACACACACACACTTGCATGTTTTAGCACACGCAGCTGAAAGACCCTCCACAAACATCCAACAATGCACCTACAAAAAAATCTTGTACACAACTTCATCATCCACAACACAAGAGGTCCTAACTCATATCTTATCAGTTCAATTCATCCACCATTCATAACCAAATTATAGCGCAAAACCGAAAATTATTATCAACTATTGACAGATTTAACATGTGTTTACTTACCTTCCCAGTTGCTCAAGTGGTTCTAATTAAATACGGATCGTGGAACCTTTTCCTTCGTCGGAAAAAAGGTATGTGATTGTGAAAGTCTGGTGTGTGGCTCTCTTTTGCTTATCCCCTCAGAAAATCTGAACTCTTTAAGCTCCTGCCGTGCATTCAGCTACCAAGAAATAAAAAGAAATACATTTCAATTCTCGTTCAAGATAATGTCGATGGATGAAGGAAAGAGAATGGAAGATGACCTTGAGCTAAAACTGCCGGAGTTGCTAATGTCTGACGCTGTTCAATCATTGCATGCGATTGTTGATCATGAATGGTGTTCACTCCAGCGTTCTGCGTGCCAGACTGCAGCTGGGCGGGCACTGTGGAACCATGTCATTCATGACCCGGTGGCTGAGATACTTGCAGGAAAGAGCTTCCTCCGGAGTCTCTATGAGAAGATGAAAACAGACAAGCTCAACAATGCACATGAAGTTTCGGGTGTGATCCTTGCGGTTCGGACATTGTGGTTTGATTCCAAGCTGGAAGCTGCCATTGACTCTTTTGGTGATGGTGAATCACAGGTCGTCCTCCTCGGTGCAGGTCAGTGAGGGATCTTAATTCTATCCTCATTCAGCTGTGACTAAATTTATATGATCAAAGATAAAGATAGAATAAGATACAACTATAAACCATACTCAAATTATACGTGCTGAGAAGCATCTACAATTGCAAGATCACATTGTAGAAAATAAGAGCAGAATGTGTGATGTAGGAACTATTAGATCAATGCAGGCAAAGGAAATAATCAGATTATGCTAATTCTAAAAAGGCTAGATCCATCACAATCGAAAGTTAAACAACATGAAACAACTGCAGGCAGAGGAAATGATCAGTTCCTGTAATTCTAAAAACATTGGATTCACATATAATGTCTATAATAGCATCTACAAAAAATCCTTCTCTGAATTACCTGCTTAGGCGCATCAACTGCATTCTAGGGGTGTTAACAAACTGAACTGTTTGATGAGTTGAGCTCAGTGAGCTTCTGAGCTCAAGCTTAAAGTTGAGCACATTTATTAACCAAGCTAGATAGCTCGTTAGCTCAACTCATTTAATATATCATATATCATATATTTAATTATATAATTTTTTAGGGGCTATACAAAATAGGCTGCGACCAAGGTCGAGCTTGAGCCTGACAATCACTCAATCAAGCCGAGCTCGAACAAGGTGGTGTTCAAGCTCAGCTTGGTTTTTTTTAACACCCCTAATACTGTCTGAGGAAATGATCAGGTTCTGTAATTCTAAAAACACTGGATTCACATAAAATGTCTACAATAGCATATACAGAGAATTCCTCTCTGAAGTACCTGCTTAAGCTTGTCACAATTAAAAGTACATGAAGATTGAGACATATAAACAGCTATCTGCAACTTGGATTGCTTTCTTGAGCTTGCATAAACTCAATCTATGTATTCAATAGTTAGAAAATGTTTTTTTTTCTTTCTTTTGCGTGTGTGTGTGCGCGCGCGTGTAATTTAGTCCAGTTATATTCCAGTGACATACTAAATTTTGAACAGTAGAAGCTTTTGAATTTTAAAGAGAACCAAGTTAGAAAGAACTTTCACCTTTGCAGGCATGGATGCAAGAGCCTATCGCCTCAGTTGCCTCAAAGAAAGCAGTGTCTATGAGGTAGACTTCGCTGAAGTATTGCAGATAAAAGCAGCACTCCTCCATGAAGTAACACAATCTCCCAAGCACCGGCACATCGAGATAAAAGCCAAAGCATTAGTGAGAGTGCCTGCTGACATTAGTGATGGAGACTGGGTTGAGAAGCTTAAAAGAAGTGGTTTTGTTCCAGAAAGAAAAACAATATGGGTGCTCGAAGGTATCCTTTATTACCTTCATCACCTCCATGCCATGCAAGTGCTTCAGTCAATAGCAGCCAACTGCAGTGTGACCCAAACTGTCCTCCTTGCCGATTTCATGAATAAATCTTCTGCTGCACTATCAACCTCAACCTTCCATTTTTATAACGATTGGCCAGATCATCTATTACCAACTCTAGGATTCTCAAGTGTTAAACTTTCACAGATAGGAGACCCTGATGCCCGTTTTGGATTACTGCCTGACCCCCAAAATCTGTTTGATAAATTAAGAAGCTTACCCAGATCCGTCCAGACCAATCCAGAAGACGGAACACCTTGTCGTCGGCTGTATTTGGTACAAGCCTCAGGATTTCCCAATCAAACAATCTCATAGAAGATAGAGAAACATCCTATTATACAGTGCATAAGACTTCTACAACTGCACATAAATGTAGGAAAATAGGTATCCTTCAGTTACTGTGTAGATTTACCGTGATTCTAAAGCAATGAAGATTTCTATTATAGCTATTGCTGCACATGTTAACTTTTCATGGTCAGAGAAGTATTGTGAAGGTTTCGCAAATAACTGAAACCCACAGACATTGAAGAGGTTCTGTTTTGATTGACAAATAATTCTTCCATTAAGAAATAAATCTGTTTACTCTTCCTTTCAAGTTAGGTTTCTGATCCAAAATAAACTTGTAGACATGCAGAAAACTGCAAAGAGGGAAGAATTTCACAATGACTGAGCAAGGCCAAAAACTTAATTAGAGTGCCTTAACAACAGCACCACTATTTTATTGAACTACTCAAATAACATTAGGTACAAAAATTAATTGCTAACAAAGACCAATTTACAAAAAATTAATGTACTGCAATATTTACAAGAATAATATATGTTTCATATAAAATGAGAAGTAAAAATTTCATTGCAGTTTGCATAAAGTTGCAAGATGGATTTGATGGATCAAACTAGAAGTAAAATTGCTGCCTGATTCAACATTAAAGCAGATATGTTGTAAACCAAACTAATAGATAATAATACATCTAATGATAAACAATCCTATGGCAAAAATTGAATTTTAATTCTTAAGCAAAAAAAATAGTTTGTATTCACACAACAACCCTTCAACTTCTCATCAATTCTCTGCTTATATATACACATGTCAACATCTAATAATAAGTCTTTACGTAGTTCAGATGCAACATGGGTATCATATAACATGGTCGTATTGATGGTATTTGTAATAATGAATCAACTGTACAAGTCCTAGTCATGGCATGCTTTGAAAGCTATCTCAAACATTCCCGAAAATTTTTTCAACCATCAACATCATTTCAGAAGCACTAGTCTTAAAGGCAGTGTTGTGGTTCAGAATTTCAAAGGCTCCACACAGAAATTAATGAATTTTACGACAGGTATCACAATTTCTCATCTCCTAAAATTGGTTTATCTAAGACAATTTTCGGTAAAGTTGGGGTTTACAACAAATGCTAAGGCTAGTGAAAGGGCTTATAAAACTGACTCCAGAAATGAAGCACATTTAACAGTAAACAATAATACATCTAACAGTAAACAATCCTCAAACAAAAATTAATTTAAATTTTTAAGAAAAAATAGTTTATATTCTCACAACAACCCTTCAACTTTTCACTAATGTTCTGCTTATATATATATATATATCCTGCGTAACATATAGCATGGTTGTATTGATGGTATTTGTTAAGTCCAAGTCATGGCATGATTTGAAAGCTATCTGAAACATTCCCAAAAATGTTTTTGACCATCAACTTCAATTCAGAAGCACTAGCTTTAAAGGCAGTGTTGTGGTTCACGATCTCAAAGGCTCCTCACAAAGAAATTAATGAATTTTATGACAAGTCATCACAATTGCGCACTGTCTAAAATTGGTTTATCTAAGATGATTTTCAGTAAAGTTGGAGCATACAACAAATGCTAAGGCTAGTGAAAGGGCTTAGAAAATTGAAATGAAGCGCATTTTGTAATGATCTTCTCAAAACATTTCAAAACAGATAATCATAATACAAGAAAATGAAAGAAGACCTCAGGTTGAAGCCTATGCAACAAGGGCAATCATTCAAGGATATGTTCTAAGTTAAGCTGCCCACAACCAAGAATGGACTTTAGGCCCAATAATTGTATCTGATACCACCGCATTTGCTTCATCAAGGTTAGGATCCCTGTTTACTTGTCAGTAGAAAACGCATAAGGAAAGCAGATCTCTTACAATAAGAACAAATAGAGATAACTTAGAAAGGGCATCACTTAGAAGCCCAAATTAATGCAGGTCTTTCATCAAGGGCATATCTAATAGTATCATAGCTTGTGAATGCAATATATTTAATTGAACATTTTTTTCCGGATGATGCATTCCAAACTGGCTCAAACTTCCTTCACAATGAAATTGACATAATGTAAAAAGCAAACTTATTTAGCATAGATATGCCACTAAGTACGAAACTCACACAATTGAACTTCGCAGTCATTCAGTATAATATTCTTGATTCTGAAAACTAAATACCATAACACAGATCTATCATTTATGAGCATCAATCTACCATAATTTGAAAGGAATACTGCTGCAGTTTGGCCAAAAAAAAAAAAAAAAATTCTTTCAGTGATAAGAAAGCTGAAAACAAATGCCAATTGAAGTACAGCATAGATTATCAACAAAAAGTAATGATAACAGAAACAAAAAACATGGCCTCAAAGAGGGTTCTTCTGTCAAGTATCAACAATATCTACCACAATAAGGACTCTTCTATATTCTGATTCTAACACATATGCCATATATGATCCTCATAGATGAAGCATTCAAGCACCTAAGCAATCCTTAATTCCCTGCTCAAACTTGTCAAGTGCAGAAATTGTCTTCGTTAAGCCATCTTTAACCTTTTGTCTGCATCATAGAAGAACATTTAGTGGCAATAGTACAAGCCAGCAGAAATAAAATTGAAAGCTGAGGTAGATGAACACAAGTAATGCTATCTAACACAAGAGAAAAGTACGGTCATAAGATAAATCAGATGACAGAATTAAGTAAACTTATTCCTCAAAGGTCGAAAAAAACAAGGACATACACATGGGTTGTGATATATGAAGTGCAATAATGAGACTAACTAAGCAGTCATGACCATTACATTTCACTACCTCAAATGATATCAAAAACGATTTTCATAAAATTAATTCAACTTTAGTAATGACCCAAGGAAAACTATGTTCATAAAAAACATAATGGCTATCACATATCAGCAACCAATTCAAGGAATGAGGTAACATCAACTTAAAGAAGATCGTACCTATCATCTATGAGCTGAAAATCACAGTTATCTATAACACTCCCAACGGAAGAAAAGGATCTGCATTGGTTGGTAAAACAACACATAATCAAAATAAAATCTAATAACTGAAACGTGATTTATAGTATGGTCCATTATACAACACCATGAGTAGAACATTAACTTATGCCATTTTGCATACTTTAATGCAAGTATTAATTAAAGCATATGCATAAAAGCTATAAAATATTTCAAGAAATACACTTCACTCTAAATTTTGTTAAATAAGTGGCACACATCCACCATTTGGAAGCAAGCAGCTGAATAATCATCCTCCAAAATAGGGAACTCCAAAAATGTGGTTTTCTTGACATCATCACAAATTGTTACATGAGTGTATAACATACTATAAAGATGTCTCTAAAAACAATTGCTCATTTTGGCATGCTTATACACAACATCCTAAACCAATCACTAATTCAATTCTAATGTACCATGAAGATCAAGGTACATTATAAATGATATTCAACAGAAAGTCAATAGAAATCACAGAATTCTACCTTATAGGCTCCCCAAACTTGCAGAGTACAATTTAGCGTACTTTCACATACATTCACATGGCATCCTAAATCAATGTCTAATTCAGCTTGTCAAATGTTTACACAACATCTTAAACCAATCTCTGATTCAATCCTAATGTACTGGCAATCATTATACAAGAAAAGATATACAGCATAAACTCAATAAAGATCACAAGATCCTACCTTATAAGGTCCCTAAGCTTCACCTCTGCTTCCAACTTCACAGGATCCTCATCGTCAAGCAATGAGGAAGCATTGTTCAAAATCAAACTAAATGTGCAAACCTATATACAGAACAAATAAATGCAATCCAAATTTCAATAGATAACAGATAAATATCAAGCACACAATCCATCCTGCAATCGATTAAGAGTATGAACTCAAACCTCAACACCAGTGCTTGCTTGAAACGTGACAAGCGAGCTCCTATCCTGAGAAACACAATCTCTTGAAGCTGAATTGAGAAGTCTCCGTACTTCCCCATGGTAATCCACTGGAGTTCCCAAATCCAGGGCTTCGATGCATTGCAACAAAATCCCAATTTTGAGAATCTAAGAGATGGAAAACCTCAATGCCAATAAAGGATGGAGAGAATGGAAAGCAGATGGTCACCAAGCATGTCGAACGCATCGTGAAGGCTCTGGCGTGAGGCTTCAATGGGCGCCAAGATGAACTTGGCCGCCTTCCTCTTCTGCTCCTTCAACCACTGCTTCGGCCCGGCTGCCAAACGGAAACACATAAGCGTAGAACCAAAGATACGTCAAGAGAGAACGAGATCGAGATGGAGAGGAGGAGAGAGGAGTACGGATTCCGATAGAGATAGCGGCGGCGGAGGAGGCCGGAAGGACTGGGACGGAGAGAAGGAGGAGGAGAGCAGCACGGCGAGTGATTCCGGAGAGGATGGGAAGGGACTCCGGGTGGGAAGAAGGAGGAAGACGAGGTGGCGGGGATGCGGCGGAGAACCGGGTGGCGCCGCCCGAGCATCCAACGGCGGCGGCGGAGAACACCATCTTTGCTTGTTTTGCAGTGATAGATTTCCGTACACATTCTAATGCTATATCTCAGATCAAGGACACTATGGGAAATTCTTACTGTGAGCAGTCCGATATTGAGGAAGCTTTCCTTACTTATTATCGTCAAGTGCCCCTTATGGCTTTGATGATAGCATTGTGGATGTTGTTCCGCATGACTTACCTCAGCTTAGTGACCTTGACAATTCCATCCTCACTCAAATTCCTACAAAAGAGGAAGTTTATGTGTCCTTACTCGACCTTCCCGCAGGTAAGTCCCCTGGACCCGATGGTTTCAATGTGGAATTTTATCGTAATTTCTGGCATATTATTGGTGATCGTCTGTTTTCAGCTGTTAGCTATTTTTTCAATACTTCTTCCCTGCCTTCTAGCTGGGGCAGGACCTTTATCACCCTCATTCCTAAAAAAGATAATCCTATATTTGTTTCTGATTTTAGACCAATTTCTCTTTGTAATGTTTGTTTCAAAATCATCACGAAAATTCTTGCCAATCGTTTAAAAAAGATCATTCCTAATTTGATCGGCATCGAGCAAGCTGGATTTGTGAATGGCCGCAATCCTTATGATAATATTATAACAGTGCAAGAAGTTGCGCACTCTCTAGAATTTGATACCTCTAGCCCCCCTAGGATGATGCTTAAACTTGATATCGAAAAAGCTTATGATACCCTTAATTGGAGTGCAATTCTTGCTATCCTCACCAAGATGAATTTCCATTCGACTTGGATTTCTTGGATTTCTACTTGCATTAAGTCCTGTACTTTCTCTCTTCTCATTAATGGCAATCCCACCCCTTGGTTCTCCTCTTCTAGAGGGATTCGTCAGGGTGACCCCATCTCTTCTTACCTTTTTATCTTGGTGTCTCAAACCCTCACCTGTTTGCTTAATTTTGGTAAGCACAATAATCTCATTCCAGGATTCAGTTTTGGGCTTAGATATAATTTTAATCACTTGATGTTTGCAGATGACTTGATTCTAATTACTCGTGCTTCTCGTCGTACTGCTAGAAATATCAATCGTTGTATGGAAACCTACTCAACCTTAACTGGTCAGAGGCCTAATTTGGCCAAATCCCAGGTTTTCTATCCGACTTGGCTCAATAAACATATTGTTAATCGCATAAGTAGCATTCTGAATCTGAGTCAAGCCCATTTTCCATTTAAGTACCTTGGTGTCCTTATTTCCCCCAAACGATTAGCTGCTCAATCCTTTCAGGGCATGATTACTAAGATCACTAATTTAACCTCTAGATGGACACCCTTTCAGTTGTCTCCAGCTGCTAAGGAAGTTTTGATCAATTCCAATCTGCTTTCAATTCCCATTTATACTCTATCGGTTTATCCCATTCCGGAGTCTATTCTCTCTGAAATCTCCAAAGTTGTTCGCAAATTCTTTTGGAGCAGGAATAGCAATGGAACGGGCATCCATAATGTGAATTGGAGTACGGTTATAACAGGTAAGCCTGAGGGGGGCTTAGGTATCCGGAACTTGACTATTGCCAAACATTCTCTTATGGCCAAGCACATTTTTAAATTGCTCAATAATGAGGACACTTTATGGGTTGATATCTTAAAAGATAAATATGGTACTTTCAATTTTTGGCATGATCATCCTCCTGCTAAGTGTTCTTGGTTTTTTAGGGGTTTATGCCACTCTGCCATATTTCTTAAGCAGCATTGCAAACTTCTTACTGTTAATCCTGACAAAACCTCTTTTTTATGGGATCCTTGGTATCTCGATACTCCAGTTGCTCTTAAACCTACTTACCTTAATATGGATTTTGATTTTGATAACATTTCCCTGAATGATTTTATCATAGATAACTGTTGGGATAATCATGGTCTGAAGGAAATCTTTGGTGATATGTTTGATTATAATCGCTTAACATTACCTTATGTTGATGTTGACTGTGATAATCAATGGGTCTGGGGCCCTAAATCTAACTGTCACAGAATTTCATCTGCTGTTTATCATTGTTTGAACAAAAATCATACTTCTAATGACATTTGGAATGGTTGGAACTTATTGTGGCATATTCCTGTAGCCCCGCGCATAAAACACTTCATTTGGTTATGCATGCATGGCCGCCTATCCACTTCAGCTTATTTGCATCAGCTTAACTTGGGGCCTGATAATCCCTGTCCTCTCTGTGGGTTGCAACGTGAAACCATTGATTATCTTTTCGGCAATTGTTCTTTTGCTAACAGGGTTTGGTGCATCATTAATCTCAAAGAGAATTTAAATATCTCCTGGGTTGCAGGCTTTTCTTCCGGTAGCTGGCTTTCTGAATTCCAGAACTCTAAACACAGTCTTGCATTGATTGCTGCCAGTGCCTGGTTCATTTGGAAAAGTCGTTGCAACTTAATTTTTAAATATGAGCGCCCTAATGTCTCTACCATTGCCTGCAGGGCCATTGCTCATGTCTATGAGTTCACTTGCTGTTTGAATGATCCATTTGGCAAAAAGTTGATCCTGTCCAACTTTACTCCTGCTGATGGCCAATTCCTATTCACTCATGCATATTCTAACATTGCTACCCAGGTATTGGCCACTGGTTTCTTCATTACGGACTCTCACTGTCGCATTACTTGTGCAGGTTGTTTTTCTCAGCCTCTGTTTGAAAATTCAAATGATAGTCTATTAGCTCTTGATGTCGCTCTGCTGTCGGCATTGAATGTCAATGCATCGGTGAGTAATGTCTTCATCGGCCATTGCAGTGCTCTGGAGATCCTTGATAACCCTAACCTGCAGCTTCACTGGCGCGTCCATGATCAAATCTCTAATGTTAACTTTCTACTGGATATGCTCAACCGCCCCAAGATTCAGCTCATTCCTCTCAATTGGATGAGGCCGGCAATTAACCTTGCTACTCTGGGTTTTCAGCACAGGCATCTAAATCTTTTCCTTTCAGGCAGAGAGCTGCCTCACTGGATTATGAAATCCTTTCTAGTGGACGGCTATACTTTCTATTAATTTGCTTCTTTGTATCTTCTCTTTCAGTTAGCTTGTATTTGCTTTCTGTTTTCTTTGTTCTTATTATTGTTTTGTTTTCAGCAGTATTGTAATCTATCAGACTCTGTACTTTCTTTTTCATATCAATAAATTAGCTCTATGAGCTCTTCCTTAAAAAAAAAAAAATGGCCTTCAGACCATGCAAGGATTTAATAGTTACAAAAATTTATTATAAAAAGTATTATTCCTGTTTGGATAAATGGCATAATATAACATTTTCACGAAATTATAACATAATGACTGGGTACCTAATTTACACTATAAAATTATGAGAAATATGGCATAAAAAAAAAATTGTTAGAACCCAATTTAGTCAATTACTGCATGTTCCTGTAGTATTATTGTAGTAGTTTGAGTGTTTGTTTAAAACTTCAACCTTTTTGTCTCCTCCAGCTCTATCTCACATCCATAAGTTGCAAACCCTAGCTCTATGATCTTTCTCCACCTTTGATTGTTGATGGTTATAGGTATGTAAATATTATTAAGTTTTTCTTTTTTTTTTTTATTTTTGTGCAATTGTTGATCTTAACCTTAAATTTGATCTCCATGTTTTTTTTTTCTTTTCCCTCTTTTTGTTTCTTCCTAGATCTTTTGAAGTAAGGGGAACGAAGAGATTTCAGGTGAGTGGGCTAACCGAATTTTCTTAATCTATTTTGACTCTTGTATATTATATTTGCTTGATTTGGTGTTGATTTGATATGATTATGTTGGATTTTTTGTTGTATTTTGATGGAGTATCATAATATGTTCAAATGAGAGATTTCCATAAATCTATTTGGTGATTTTATTTGAAGTTCAAATCTTTATATATATTTTTGACTCATCATTTTTTTTATTTGCCAAAAACTCATTTTTTTTGTTTTACATAATCAACTTGGGAGGGAGGTTTACCATGATTTATTCATGAGAAGTATGTGAACCTTATGTACTAGATATGGTGAAAGGTTGATTTGGGTTGAAGAACAATGTTGTATGTAAAATGGTCATATTCTTGAATTATGTGGAATTCATTAGATGGAATTTGGGTTGATGCACGCAAGATGTTTGATAAATTGCCTCTAAGAGGAAATTGGCTTCAAACCAAGATGTGGGGTAATGTGGAGATACTTATATCATTAATTATGTTGAATTACTAGAATGAAAGAATTTTGGTAAGATAAAGTTTTATATTGTATATGTTGTATGTGGGCATAGGATTGGGTATGCTAATCTAGAGGTTTATTTGATGCCCGTAAAGTGCTCGATGAAATGTAATTTATGATTTATTTGACATCCAAGGTTTTTATTATGTGTATATTTTGTTGCTCTTTATTAATTTACTTGTCATAAGTTCACTTTGTTCACTCTATGCTTGAAAGCTTAAAAGCTTTAGGAGTTATATTTATTGTTATTTATGAGAGATGATTATGTGGATCTCATGTATTAAATGGAGAGAATGGTTAATTAGGGTGGAAGGACATGCTAGAGGATTGGTGCATATAAAACGGTTATGATTGGTTATGTTGGAACTCTTGTGTGAATATTTGATTAATGCATGCCAAGCGTTTGAAGTAATGTTTTGAGAATTAATTGTAAGTAATGACCATATGATTGTGAGATGGGTGGTGAAAATTATGTCAATAATGAAGTGAATGTGTGGCTAGAGGAATTATTATGGTTGTATATATTAAAGAAGAAGGTGATAGAGATGTGCATGTTGGAGATGATTAGATCATCGAAAATGTTAATGATGAAGAGACAATGGTAAGGGAATTAAGCCTAAATATTGGGTGTTTGAGCTAGATATTTTGCATGTGTTGGTAAACTTGAGTTGTAAGAGAGTTGTAGAATTTGTGTTCTTGGGAAGTATTTGTGAAGGAAAATAGATGGACATATTGGTAATTTTGTGAATGAGACTATTGCAATTATATTATGGCGATTGGAAATTTTGAATGAGGAAGATAATAAGATAAGTGTTTATCTTGCATTATATCTTAGCTTCTATGTGTATTTAGATTGGTAAGCATGATTGATGGGTGTGAGGTAGATGTATGCATGTAATCAAACTTGATAATGGGAATCTTGAGGTTATATGCATTGGAATAGTTAGAATTGTGGATTTTATCAATCGTATTATTATGTGTTGGAGTGTGCATTTACCTATTCTATTATTTCCTTATTTAATTTGCTCAAATTTAATCTCGCTTATTTGTTTATTCAATTATACAATGGTTTTACTCTTGATTTTCGAGAGTGATCGGTATGTATTAATGACTTGGTAATTTATTTACTAAATTTTGTATTTAATTTCTGTTTATCTACTTATTCTCCTAAAGTGGGATTCTGAAAATTTGTAAACATTCTACAAGTTTTGTTTGAATGTTTTAGTCTTCAAATGAACTGTACTCAACCCTGTCAGTAGGGGTTAAATATTAACCTTGTCGAAAAAAATTTCTGAAAAATCGAGATTGTAGTTTCGTACTATGTCCGTTCGGTAATAATAAAAGACTATATGATACCGTGTCCGTTCGGCAATAATAAATGGCCATATGTTATTTATAGTAAATTTGAAGACATTTTGTTTGAAATCAGGTCTAGAAATTTCTATTTTTTTCAATATTTGTATTTCTGGATTTCATATTTGGTTAATGTTAATATTGAGAAGTGTTTGCAAAGTTGTGCATTGAAAACATATGATTACGTATTCATACTTGTACATGGTTTCTTGCCTAACATTTACTTATGGTTTTTTTAATTACTGATGTTCTGGAAAGATTTGAATAAGCTTCTTCTATATTTGAAAGTGTTTGAAAGTTTTGCACCTATTTTTACTCCTCACTGAGTAACCGAATTACTTAGCCTCTCTTCTTCTATCTTTTCAGGTACTTGACTCTAAGGTTTTTGTGCTTAAGTCTAGTGATGCTCAGCCAGTGCTAGGATGGATACACTAGGGTTGTCACTTTCTCTAAATTTTTTTTTTTTGAAAATACTCATTCTTTTATATTATTGTATAAAATTAAGCTGTAAAATACTTTTGTAATTTTGTTGGTTTATTTTTATCTTCTTTGAATCAGGTTCTGAGGCCTTGCAGGCTTATAGGGTTCACGCCCTGTGGTTCTGCGACCGTTTGTCCGCTTGCCGGGTCCAACGGACCTGGGTTTGAGGCGTGACAAATTAAGTGGTATTAAAGATTTTCAAATAACTAAAAAAACTAAAGCTTTGGTTTGAGTTTTCTAGTTTAATATTTTGATTCACATGTTTGATCTACTAGATCTAATTAGTAAAATAATTGAGTGCAGTAACCCAAGTGGAAATTTATTTTCCTGTGTAATCTATCTGTCATAGTTGTGGAACCTTAGAAGTAAAATATTAGAGTTCAAGGAAATTTCGATGATGAAATTTTTCTTTAGGGGGGTAGATTGTTAGAACACAGTTTTTGGCCATTACTATAGCGGCTCGTTACTGTAGCAAACCATTACTACTGTAGTCCAAGAGTTTGTTTAAAACTTCAACCTTTTGTCTCCTCCAACTCCATCTCACATCCATGAGTTGCAAACCCTAGCCCTATGATCTTTCTTCACCCTTGGTTGTTGATGGTTATAAGTAAGTAAATATTATTAAGTTTTCCTTAATTTTTTTTATTTTTGTGCAATTGTTGATCTTAACCATAGATCTAGCCTCCATGTTTTTCTTTCTTTTCCCTCTTTTTGTTTCTTCCTAGATCCTTTGAAGTAAGGGGAAGAGTGGAATATTTTTTTATGCCAAAGTGCGTGGCTTTGTGTTTCTCTCATTCTCTCTCTCTCTCTCTCTATCTCTCTCTCTCTCTCTCTCTCTCAATTGCCACTTCTCCATCGATCTCATCTACGTCGCCAGCACCTTCGCTCACTCCATCATCCACCTCTCCACCGCCAATTCCATCAGCGTCATTCTCTCCCCAACCATCTTCCGTGAGGCCTCCTCCTCCTCCGACCTCCTTCGCTTCTCCGTTGTCTTCGTCAACACCGAGCCCTGCTCTTCCTTCTCCTCCTCCTTCCCCTCCTCGCCCCTGAGTTTCAAGTACTGCCAAGGTACCTCTATTTTTTCCCTGGTTTTTTTTTTCCAAGGTTCAAGTGAATGAAATGGAGACAAGGTTTGTTGAAATGAAATGAAATGGAGGCAAGGATTGTTGAGTGTTGATGATCTGGTTTTTTATTTATAGCAATTGAAATTGAGGTTTGTCAGTAGTTTCTTATGTTTTGATTAATTGCAGAATTTTTCATAGAACTTTTTTCAAAGATTTTTGTTCTCTATTTCGGATCAATCTGTGAACTTATTGATATGATATCATGAGATGTGAAAGTTTCTCCAAAGCACCTATGAACAACCCAAAAGGCTAGCTTTTTTAGTTCTAACTTTGAAAAATGGAATTTGAGACTGTGTCTTATACTAGGCGATGATAGCACCAATGGCCAAGTTCATTCTTTTGTTGATTAGTAGTATTCTAAGAGAATTGTTATAACTTTGTATTTACTTCACCAATGTACAAGTCCGAGATTAAATTGGTCAATATTTGATTGTTGGTGAATTGCAGTTACCAATTTCATATTCTTCTCTAATATGTAGAACTAATTAGTCAATATCTGATGTTCATAAATAAACTGATCCATTTTGGTTTTTATTTAAACTTTTCACTGTCATATTCCATATATCATTTGTTTGGAAGATGGACAAAGTAATTTTTTTTGCTTATGAAGTGTCTGTCAGATGTGATTTGAGTAGGATTTTGATTGGTCCAAACAATTTATGTATTGATGTAAGTTTTAGATCAGGAGCTGAATCTACTCTACTTTAATGATCAAGGTATATATATATATATCAAAAGCTTTAGTTCTTGTGTTGGAGAAGGTGTGCATGAAAATGAAAGCTTAATATATTGAATGTTTAACTTCATTGATATTGTTCTGTTTATTTTACTACATTAAGTTACAATTCATCATGTATGCAAGAAAATTGTAGCTTTTATTTATATATTGAATGTTCAACTTCATTGATATCTGTATGTTTCTTTTACTGCATTAATGTTGAAATTCATCATGCAATGCTAAGGAAAGTGTGGGAAAATAAATCCTGTGAATAATGTTCAACATCATTGAACTCTTTTGTGTCTGGTTTTCCATTGCATTACTTACAATTCATCATGAGAAGCAGAAAAAAAAAAAAAAAAAAGCAAAAAACTCAATGACAACCTGAATACTCTTCAACAAGAACTTGTTTTGATATCATTACATCTTTTGGCACATCTTGCATTACATGAACTGATTAGATTCCTCCCTGAAAACACATACTCATATTAAAACCTCTTTTTATCTTTTTGGGAAACATTTTGGGTCACAAATGAAGTGTGTGTATATATATATAGATATTTATAACTTGAGATGCATATAAGTTTCTGTTCCCAATGCACCAATTTGTCCTGCCATTTTTATTTCCTTTTCTTTGTTTGATTTCTTCATCTCTAAGTGAGTGCCGATGTTCATTCTTTCAATGAATTGATGGCATTTTCCATTATCAGCTGCCGTTAGATTTGTTCCCATCTGTTTTTCATTCTTTTTTCTTTTCTTCAAAACACTTGAACTCTAGTTCTTGTTTGTGTTAGTTGTTGGTAATATGAATAATTTATGCTTATTATTTATTTCATAATGTTGGGAACTTACATAGCAAACAATACTAGTTACACTTCTGTTGTTGCATTTCACATTTTGGGTTGTTCATATAAGTCACTATTTTCATATAAGTCACATTATAGTATATATCTATCAAAAGTTTGCCTAGTCTATTAGTTGATCAGTAGTAATGTTAATATTTGGATATAATGAACTAACTGTTGTTTGATATGTCAATATAGAGTTTTGGTTTATCAAAATATCAACATTTGGTATGACAAGCGATGGTAAACATGAAAGTAGGGTAAAGTGGAATGAAATTCACTAGGCTCACCTAGTAAGGTTATTGAGTGAGTATAATACTCTTGCGTACCTTGTCTACCTTGAAATTCACAATTAAATTCATAATATATAGCTTTGCCTATCTTGAAATATGAGAAAAATTTTCTGTTATTCTGAATAACCGGTGGTGTCATTGTCGATGAAGGTTCTATGTATTCGTGAGCAAGTCGATTAACAACTTTAAGTACTTTACTAAAATAATGACTAACCGTTTCTGCAAAATGTTGAAATCGCTCTTACACATCACGATTACTAGCATTATGAGCAGGAGTATACATAAACATTGCTAGTCGCTCCTCAACTGTTGTCCGTTTTGAGTTGCAAAAGAGAGATTTTTCTCTTAAACAATCAACTAGTGCTTGAAATATATCAGACTCCATACGAAATTCTCTTTTGCAACGTTCCTTATGACATTCAAGAATTTCTTGTACATATGCAACACCTGTAAGAACGGATGTGTGATGTTCTACACTTTTGGAAGTCACTGGATATTGTCTCAACCAATAGCTGAGCATCAATAGATCATCTTCTTCATTTTTTTTCCTCCAAAGATTTAAGGAATCCATGGTGAAACAATGGTTAGAACTATGAAGTCTTTCAACTAAAAAAAAGGAGTATGTGTATAATGCAAAGGAATTATGTTGTGTATAAATAGGGAACAATGATAGCGTCTATAATTATAATGGCTATATTTACAACGACTATTTTTTAACGGCTATTTTTCGAATTTTAATTACCAACGATTATAATCAAATGGCTATTTTTATTACGTAATAATTATTTAATATGCAAAACAAACATTCATTCTGTAAGAAAAAAAAATATAATAATTTATGTAATATTTTTTTTATTTTGTTACCCAAACACCCATTCTGTAAGAATAAAATATGTCACAATTTCTGTAATAATCAATTGCACTTTCTACATAATAAAATTATGCCATATTTTTTTTATTTTGCATCCAAATAAGCCTAGACTACATGAGGAGAAGCTTGAATTGCTTGTTCGAAGTAGGTGCAAGCTCTTTCTTCGTCTTTGTTCAACTCCTAGACTAGTTTTGCATACTGTAAAAGGATCTCTCCATCTCCGGGCTATGCTAATATGGCTCTCAAGTAGTATTCTTCGGCTTTCAGAGGATCACTTTTTATCTGTTTACAAAGGATAACAGACCTTAAACTTATATTCATCTTAGTGAATAAATGAGAGAGTATTATATACATACTGTAATCCCAAAAATCACTGGTAATATAGCTCTTGAGTAGTACTCTTTGGCTTTTGGAAGATTATCATTTGTATGTTTACCAAGCATCAAATCAAACCTCAAATTCACAACAAAGGATAGCAAACCTAAACTTCTATATATTCAGCTTGTTTAGTGAATGAATATGAGAGTATTATATATATTGTACTATCATGAACACTACTAATAGCTCTTGAGTAGAACTCTTCGGCTTTTGGAAGATTACCATTTATCTGTTTACCAAGCATCAATAATCATTCCTTCTATCTTACTCTATCAAAATAACAAAAACCAAAACATATAAATATATAATAAATTAATATGAATTTAATATATGTGGTTTAAATGTTAAATATGTGCCATAGAAATGGGTACATATATGGTGTCTATGCAGTGGGAATTCAAAAATTCTGATACCAAAAAAATTGGGAACATATTTATGAAAAAGCAGGGTGAGTTGATCTTTTACAGTAAAGTGATAGATGGAACTAGTATAAATGAAATATGATTTTCACAGAAAAGTGACAGATTGAACTAGTACGAAGTAGCTTTATTAGTAGATTAATAGATCATTTCAGAATAAAATATGCATCATAGATTTAGATAAATCCAAGATCTTGGGTTCTCATTACGAGTAGCCATGAGGCGGGGTAGGAAGGGGGGAGTCCCTCCCATCTTAGTCCCTTGTCTTGGGTGGGGATTCTCTGTTTGCGTCCGCATTGGGTTATCAAGGAGGAGAAAACCTCCACTCCCAGCCTAGATCCCATGTCTTCGTCCTAGTTGGGCAATCAAGGAGGAGGAAACCTCCACTCATGTCCCCCAAATAAAAATAAAAAAACCAATAATTTAAAGCTATAAATTCATGATATTAATTGGGATCCTCTCAACTCTAATCTACTCGTTGATTAAAAAATATTATCTCTAAACACTCATCTTGATTGCAAAGACTTTTACAAATCATATTTACTTATTCAATTGAATAATGGGTGACAGTGGTAAGGTGAGAGAGGTGGATGATAGTGAGATAGCAGCAAGAAGGCGTCGACAATCGTAAAGATGAGGAAAGACGTGGAAGATAGGAAAAGTTAGGGTTTTAACTTTTATTTTGGTTTTTCTCAACCTCATATTATGTACATACATACATATGTTAAATTTCAATTTAGGGGGTGGAACCTCACGAGGCATGGAGTAATCTTCTTACTTCTATCCTACTATAGGCACAAAGGATTTTTGTCTCCCCATCTCTATCTCCATGGGTAAGGGAACTTAGATTTCCCACCCTCTACCCATGCTTAGTTTACATTGCATTATAATTTGAATTTTTGATCTATGAAGTCAATAAAAAAAAAATAGAAATATTACTATGACAATCAATGCTTCCATAATTTGATCTATGATTTTTTTTTTTTTTGTTTACTTCTAAGTAGTTACATCTTTTTGTTTGCAAATCCATACTATTTTTGTATTTTTATAAATTGAGAAAAAATCTCTGAATTGACATATATAAACACTAAATTTTGATATATTGTTTTCACGGGCTTCTTTAAGATTTTGTTAAAAAATATGAAGTAACTTATTGAAACTCGTTATTTTAAGATACATAGCAATATCAATTAACAATAATATATTTTTTTAAGTTTCAAAGACCTCATCACCATCGCATGTGACAAATTTTCAAAACCTATCACCACAAATAAGCGAGCACATGACAACAATGATATAGTTATTGAAAATATTTTAAAGAACATTGGGATATTGGTAGAAGTTGTTGCAGGTCCAATGGAACTAATTAAGGTGGTCTTGAGGAGTAGTTATACGAAGAGATCATCCTTGGGTAGAGACAAGTGAATGTAAGAGAAAAACATGTGGCGCTGCAGATCATCCATGGGAGAAAGTAAGACAAAACTAAAAGGGTGACATGTGACGCAAAAGGATTTGTGAGAGAAAAAGCAACAACAAATACAAAGAGTTTCTTATGACTCCTTGGATGAAGGATAAAATGGGGGCAAAGGAGGAGGAGAAGAAGAAAATGAATGAAGGCTTGGCTCTCTTCTAGGAGGAAGAAAACCAAGAGGTTTCTAGCGAGATCTGGTCTCTAACTGATTGCAAATGAGTTGTAATTTCTCGTTAGTCTTGATCTTTATTTTGGCAAGTTAATTTCATCAAGTTGGAACTTATATATGCTGTGAATCCTTCTTATGTTATGATGAAAACCACATATTTTCATTTGCATTAAGGAAATTTGTTTTGGTGTTCTTTGACAATATTCTAGTTTATAGTGCCACTTGGAACAACCACTTCACCATTTAGAACAAGTACTTGCCCCTCTTAGCAAACATCACTTTTTTTTGCTAAATATTCTAAAAACATTTTTGGCCTTTAGAAAATTAAGTATCTTGGGCACATTGTGTAGTACTAAGGACCTTTCATCAGGTATTTGTTTTTGTATTTTAGGTGTGTGTAGCAAGGATTTAAAAACCGGACTAGCCGGTTTAGCCGGTTCAACTGGGAACCGCCCACTAGTTCGGTTTATTTATATAAATTGAACCGGGTCCTGATTGAACTGGTTAGAAACCGGCTTTGGACCGGGAACCAATTAACCAGTTCGACCGGACTGACCAATTTAAAAAAAAATTCTCTAATTTAAAGAAGATCAGAAGACTAGTCAAAGTTTCAACTCAAGTCTCAAGTTCACAACTTCACATCTCTCTGACTCTCATAACTTCGGACTCACGGTCGTTGCCAGGTTCATCGGAGGTTGCCCATCGTGGCCGGCTCGCCATCACCAGAACCCTAGACGTAACCCTCTACGAGCTCTCCTGAGTCTTTTCTCTTGCTTCCCCACCTTTAACTCCTCCAGTACCTCTATGTTGGTGAACTTGCAAACGTGGAAGCCTTCTTGAAACCCTTGTTGTTGCTCTTTGGTTCAGATTGCAATTCTTGCTAAATCTCGCCGAAGATGGGTGCTTTCCTACCCTCTTCGCATCTCATCCCTGGGGCCTGCAGGGCATACCATTTTTGTCGTTAATTTATCAATCGTGTGTATTCTACCGGGATTAGGGCTTTTGTGATGTGGTGGATGATGGCGGTTTTTGTTGTGTTCGTTTTGAGCCTTGAAATTTGTGAAATTAAGTGGTTTGTTAACACGTGTCTGGATCCCATGTCTCAGTCCTATTTGGGCAATCAAGGAGGAGGAAACCTCCACTCACAACCCTATGGGCAATGCTTGTCCCCCAAATAAAAAAAATTAAATAATTTAAAGTTATAAATTCATGATATTAATTGGGATACTCTCAACTCTAATCTACTTGGTGATTAAAAAATATTGTCTCTAAACATTTATCTTGGTGCGTAGTCGTGTAGCTTGAGTAGTTTTGTTGTTTTTGTGTTTTCTGAAGAATACCTAACCCTAAATCCACAGCAACGTGCACAAGCCTATGTGGGTGCCCTCGTGTCCTTCTGGTGGTTGACGATACTGTAGAAGTATTACTGTAGCAATAATATTGTAGCACAGTACTGTAGCAATCAATAGAAGGGCATATAAGGTGACACACGACCGTGTGAGAGTGGCACCCACCCGTGTAGGGGTTATACATGCACTTCTGTCTTTCTGGTGTTTGGTGATACTATAGTAATATTACTGTAACAACATTATACTGTAGCAAAAATCCGGGTTTGGACAACTACTAATATAAATAGAAAAACTTGTGTCTGGACCTGGCCCGGTTTTAAATCCGGACAAACTTAACATGTCCAAAGCCGGTTTATTTTAAAACCGGATTGTCCGGATGTCCAAATTTGTCCAAATTTTATAAGCTACTTTTAAATTTACTCAAATATTAAATTATAAAAAAATAATTTAATTCACATTAAATGCAAAAAAAAAAAAAAAAACAACTTCAACAATTCAAAACTCAACTCAAATCATACAAATATCTAAATCTTAATAGGAAAACAATAGATATTTGAAGTTTTTAGAAGATTGGGCTTAAAACAAATGGGCCTAATATTGTGGCTTTTAAAATTTTAGGGGGTAAAAGGGCATGATTGTCCGAATTTCCATGTCCGGACCTGGCCCAGATTTAAATCTGGATAATCAAGCCAAGTCCGAATCCCGCCCGTATTTATAAAACTTATGTCCAAACCCTTTTATTCCGGGTCGGACAAAATCGGGCCAATGGGTCCAGACAAACTATTGCCACCCCTATTTGTAGCAAGGTACTGTAGCAATCAGCAGGAAGACACAAGGCCATGTGAGAGTGGCACACGCCCATGTGCAGGTTGTACTAGAGGTGGGCACGGGCCCAAAAAAAAACCGGCCCGTGCCCGGCCCGGAACCGGCCCGCCGGTTCAATGACCCGGCGGGCCGGTTCACCAACCCGTAACCGGCCCGTACTGTAGACGGGCCGGTTACGGGTTGGGGAAACCCAACCCGTTGACCCGGCGGGTTGACCCGCCGGGTCAACCCGCCGGGCCAGCCCTCCGGGCCAACCCGCTGGGTTTGGCCCGGTGGAAAAAATTTCAACCCGGCTGGTTGACCCGCCAGTCAACCCGCCGGGTTGAGTTTGAAAATCAGCCGTTGGCTGATTTTCAAATTACCAACGGCTATTACAGCCGTTGGTTTTTTTTTATTATTAATTTTTTTTTTAATTTTTAATTTTCAAAAGTAAAAAAAAAAATTCAAAATTTAAATTTTAAATAAACTTCCCTATATATATCCCCACATCCTTACCCAATTTTTTTTTTACCAAATACCATTCTTCCCCCCAACTCTTTCTCTCTTAATCTCAATATTTCTCAACCTTTACATCTACTTTCACTCTCATAATTTCAAGTTTTCAACCATTCCAAACTCCAACTTGGGTATATTTTTGGAGTCTTAAATTTTAATTCTTGGAGCTTTGGATCAAGGTCTCCAATTAACAAGGTTAGCAATGATTTCTTTATTTAAATTACTAGTTTAAATTTGTTAAATAATTGTGATTTTTGTTAAATAATGTATGAACTAATTATTTTTTTAATTGTAATTTCGTAGGCTTGAATACTTTGGGGTTCAATTATTGGATATTTTGGAGTCTTGGTCCTTGGATACTTGGAGGTTTGGAGGCTTGGAGGCTTGGAGCAACTTGGAGTTTGGACATCTATTATTTTCTTTCTCTTTGAAGTGATTATTAACAAGGTTGGTAATAATTTATATTTTTTTGTTATTAATGGATGTGTGTAATGTGTATAAACTAATAAATATATGTTTAAGATATGAATTAATAATAGATGTAAATTATGCCATTAACATGTGTGTATGAACTAATTATTTATTTGACTATATTTTCATATATTTACAAATTCCTATATTTTCATATATTTTCATATATTTATTTTACTATATTTTACTATATTTTCATATTTATTTTTTTTTAAAAATAAACTTCACCTTTTTTACTTGTTTTTATTTATTTTATTATGATTTCATATTAAATTCGTATTTATTTTCACATATATGATTTCATATTTAATTTTTTTAAAAAATAAACTTCACCATTTTTTTACTTGTTTTTTATGTATTTTATTTTCCAATATTAAATTCGTATTTATTTTCACATATATGATTTCATATTTAATTTTTTTAAAAAAATAAACTTCACCTTTTTTTACTTGTTTTTATTTATTTTATTTTCCAATATTAAATTCGTATTTATTTTCACATATATGATTTCGTATTTAATTTTTTTAAAAAATAAACTTCACCATTTTTTTACTTGTTTTTTATGTATTTTATTTTCCAATATTAAATTCGTATTTATTTTCACATATATGATTTCATATTTAATTTTTTTTAAAAATAAACTTCACCTTTTTTTACTTGTTTTTATTTATTTTATTTTCCAATATTAAATTCGTATTTATTTTCACATATATGATTTCGTATTTAATTTTTTTAAAAAATAAACTTCACCATTTTTTTACTTGTTTTTTATGTATTTTATTTTCCAATATTAAATTCATATTTATTTTCACATATATGATTTCATATTTAATTTTTTAAAAAAATAAACTTCACCTTTTTTTACTTGTTTTTATTTATTTTATTTTCCAATATTAAATTCGTATTTATTTTCACATATATGATTTCATATTTAATTTTTTAAAAAAATAAACTTCACCTTTTTTTACTTGTTTTTATTTATTTTATTTTCCAATATTAAATTCGTATTTATTTTCACATATATGATTTCATATATAATTTTTTTAAAAAATAAACTTCACCTTTTTTTACTTGTTTTTGTATGTATTTTATTTTTCATAAATACCTTAGTTTAATTGTTGTGATAGTATTTATTTGTGGAGCCTCTACTTGTTTTTTTTTTTTTAATGAAATGCATGAAGTTGATATCACAAAACATCATTAATATTGTTTTGTATGTATTTTTATTTTCATGAAATTATTAGCATAATTATTGTGATAGTATTTATTTGTAGAGCCTCTACTTGATTTTTTTTTTTTTGAAATGCATGAAATTAATATTGTTTTGTATGTATTTTATTTTTCATGAAATTATTAGCATAATTATTGTGATAGCATTTATTTGTAGAGCCTCTACTTGTTTTTTTTTTTTTTTTTTTTTTTTGAAATGCATGAAATTAATATTGTTTTGTATGTATTTTATTTTTCATAAATACCTTAGTTTAATTGTTGTGATAGTATTTATTTGTGGAGCCTCTACTTGTTTTTTTTTTTTTTTTAATGAAATGCATGAAGTTGATATCACAAAACATCATTAATATTGTTTTGTATGTATTTTTATTTTCATGAAATTATTAGCATAATTATTGTGATAGTATTTATTTGTAGAGCCTCTACTTGTTTTTTTTTTTTTTTTTGAAATGCATGAAATTAATATTGTTTTGTATGTATTTTATTTTTCATGAAATTATTAGCATAATTATTGTGATAGCATTTATTTGTAGAGCCTCTACTTGTTTTTTTTTTTTTTTTTTTTTTTGAAATGCATGAAATTAATATTGTTTTGTATGTATTTTATTTTTCATAAATACCTTAGTTTAATTGTTGTGATAGTATTTATTTGTGGAGCCTCTACTTGGTTTTTTTTTTTAATGAAATGCATGAAGTTGATATCACAAAACATCATTAATATTGTTTTGTATGTATTTTTATTTTCATAAAATTATTAGCATAATTATTGTGATAGTATTTATTTGTAGAGCCTCTACTTGTTTTTTTTTTTTTTTTTTGAAATGCATGAAATTAATATTGTTTTTGTATGTATTTTTATTTTTCATGAAATTATTAGCATGGAATGTTGTGATAGTATTTATTTGTGGAGTCTCTACTTGTTTTTTTTCTAAATGCATGAAATTAATATTGTTTTCATAAATACCTTAGTTTAATTGTTGTGTGAAGTTGATATCACAAAACATCATGCACTTGTTTTGTATGTATTTTATTTTCCATGAACTTGTATTTTTAAATAAATTACACAAAATTAATACTTGTATTTTTAGACACCGAAAAAATGGCTTCACGTGGTGGAAGCTCTAGAGGAAAAAGCATTGTTGGTTCAGTCTCCACTCCCATACCTACTGAAGAGAGCAATCCATTTGAGGATAGTGAGAGTCCATTTCAACAATCCGTACCGGTTAATGCACCATCACAAACCGGGCAAGCAAACAACTCCACGGAAACCACCCTCAAGTCTAACATTTTTAAAATTCATTTTACCAAAGTTTGTAATAATAATGATGGCATTGTAACACATGGTAAATGTAATTATTGTGGTTCGGAGTTTAAGCATTGTAAGGGTGGAGGATATGACACATTCAACAGACACATGGAGAAGAAGCACCCGGACAAACTTGGACATAGTCGATCACAATCCCAAATTAGATTCACTACGGACGAAGGTACTGGTACTCACTCATCACTATTTACATTTTCGCAAGCAAAATACAGGGATAAAATTGCAGAGACAATATCCGTCGAGCGCTTGCCATTCAGCTTCGCTGAACGGTGCCAAGTGCAAGAATGCATTAATGAAACATTGCAACCGGCATGCAAGAAGGTTTCACGAAGGACAATTCAAAGAACAATTTTCAAACAATATAAGAATGGTAGAGAACAACTTTGTGAGTATTTTCGAACTGTTAATTCATCAATTTCTTTATGTTCCAATGTATGGACCGATGTTTTCCATGAAAATTCTTTTATGGGTATTACGGCGCATTGGGTCGATGACAAGTGGAATATCCAAAAGCGTGTTCTTGCTTTTAAGGTGTTCAACGAGTCTCATACCGCCGAAAATATTTATAGACTTATTCGTGGAGTTATCGAAGATTTTGGTTTAATGTTCAAAATTTTTTCGATTTCTTTTGATAATGCCTCCGCTAATACGGCCTCAATTAGACCTCTAGAAGAATTTTTGAGGCCTTCATGTGGTGGCAAATATTTTCATATAAGATGCGTTTGTCACGTGTTGAACTTATGTGTCCAAACTGGTTTGCAAGAGCTTAAAGAATACGTACTTCCTGTTAGGGAAGTCGTAGCTTATTTGGGAAAAAACATGACCCTCATGAAACAATGGGCTCGCTATTGTAAAGCACACAACATGAGGGTTAAAAAATTCCCTAAAGATGTAAAAACAAGATGGAACTCCACTTATCGACTTCTTAGTGCAACATTTCCCTATAGGACATTGTTGACTAATTTTGTTAATGATTCGTTGGTTGGTTTCCATCTATACGAGTATCAATGGGTGATTATTGCTCGTATTATTGATTTTCTTTCGATTTTTGACACATGTACTAATTTGTTTTCGCAAGTTTATTTTCCTACTTCCCATTTGTTTTTATATGGTGTTGTTGATGTGGCTGAACAGTTTTGGAAGTATAGATCTGATCCACGATTGTTTATGGCATTGATCCCTATGAGGATTAAATGGTTGCTTTATTACAAGGATATACCTCCGATTGCTTTAGTTGCATTTGTTCTTGATCCAAGACAGAAGCTAGAGGGTTTGCAAGCATATTTGGAAGCATATTACAAATTTTTAGGGTTCAATGGAGGACAAGATTCCCAACCGTTTGCTATGAGCTTGCCCATGAGCGAAGTGGATACCCAAGATGACGAAGCAGATCCAGACGGCCTTGTGGATGTCAATGAAATTGTTGCTGATGCTAGGAATCAACTTATTGAATTATATGATAGCTATTGTATTAGATATAGCCATGTAGTCCCACAGGTTGCACAAGAGCCAATAGGACAATCAAGCAGTAGTGGAGGGGAATCATTCCGGCAGAGACAAGCAAAGAAGAAGCCAAGGGGATCACAGTATACAGAGCTCGACTTGTACTTGAACACAACATTCCGGTTCTGTGAACAAATCAACACAGACATGACCTTCAACGTCCTACAGTGGTGGCAAGGTAGTGGAAACCCATACCCTATACTTTCACTAATGGTAAAGGATATTTTTGCGTGCCCTATGTCTACAGTAGCATGCGAACAGACCTTCAGTGCCGGTGGGAACATGTTGGACACGACACGTTCGCAGTTGACCCCACAAAATATTGAAATTCAAGTTTGCACGGATGATTGGAAGCGTGCTCAAGTTCGGCAACAAGAAGCAGAACGACAAAGTCCAGATGGCAGTGATTTTTTCTACACAGATAACATGATGAGCACACCTGGCGCGACAACAGCCAATGAGGCCGACCAAGACCCAGATGATGACGAATAGGTAAGTGGGTGACAACAGTTATACAATGTACAAGAACTACGTTGGCTTTGATTCCTCTCACCCGAAGGATACGTAGGCAACTTAATTCGATAAGTAAACGAATTAAGTGCAAGCCATTTATTTTTTAATTTAGGGTGTTTTGAAATTTTCTAAATGTTTGTTAATTAATGTAATTTATTTTCTGAATTTTTTTCTATTTTATTCTAAATTTTCTGAATTTTTCCCTATTTTTTTTTTTAAATTTTCTGAATATTTTATTATTATTTTTCTATTTTTCTGATTTTTTTTTTTAATTCTTGCGCGGGCCAACCGGCCCGGCCCGCCGGGTAGGCCCGCTGGTTCGGCCCGCCGGGTCGGCCCGGCCCGCCGGGTCAACAATGAAGCGGGGCCGGTTCCGGGCCTGGCCTCATGTGACCCGGACCCGCCGGGTCTGACGGGCCAACCCGGCCCGGCGGGTTCTAGACCCATGCCGGGCCGGGTCCGGGTCGGGGGGCCGGTGAACCGCAACCCGGCGGGTCGGGCCCGCCGGGCCGGTTAACCGGCCCGTGCCCACCTCTAGGTTGTACATGCCCTTGTATCTTACTGGCATTGGCGGTACTGTAGGAAAGTACTATAGGAAAGATAATGTAGCAAATAGGCAGAAAGGCATAAGACCATGTGGAATTTCCACACGGCAGCATGAGGCTTTCTAGAGTGTGGAGGCGAGGGCATTTTCATCATTTTTGCATCCCCAAACCCTTTTATTTCATCTTTCCTTGCTTCCTTCTCATTCTCATTCACTTCTCCTTAAATGAGAACTTCTTTTTGGAGTCCATCCATATTCCTCTTAGAGTTTGGGAGATCTTCCATTATCCTTTCACTCCTTTAAAGCTAGTAAGGTATGGCGGTTCTTTATTTCAATTCTTTCCTTGTTTTACTCCATCTTCATCATCTTTAGTAGAATGAAACTAGGTTTTGATTGTTGAGCATGAGAGGCTTGATCATTGCCTCAATTCTTGTATGCTAGTTGAGAGAAGCTTGAGTGAAGATTGTGTAGTCTCTTTTCCTTCAATCTTGTTGAATCCTTGGACATTTGTTATGCTTGAATTCGGGTGTACTGTAGCATTATTGTAGCACCGATGAACCTAGTTTCTTTCTCTTATTTCTTTGGTTTAATATGGACTTGAGCTCCATAGAAACTCTTTGGAATTCTTTGGACTCAAGTTTGAGTCAACCTAAGCCTCTACCAGAGTTGCATTGCATATAGGTTTAGGGTTTTATGAATATTTTCTTCATGTCTTCGTTGTTGCTCATTTTGGTTGGTCGGGTGGTCTTGTTGTGTGTGTTTTGGTTAGGTGGTGGAAGCTCGGCTTAAGGCAAGGAGCCAGGGAAGAGTAGCACCGTTTGGGGAAATTAATCGTCTAAGTTTGTGAGTGGGTTAAGTTGAATGCATAATTTTACTAGGATGTTTGAATGATTTTAATCTTTGATAAAACTATTTTATGGCTTTACCATATTAAATTGATGCTCTTGTTAGTTTGAAATGATTACTATGTTATGGACTTATACAGATGAAATTTCTAGACATTTGAATGGAATGTTCATGATTTTGCTTGTATCTATGGACGACAATGGTTTGTGAAAGTCTTTGTTCGCATAATTATGTTTTTCGTATCTCTAGATATGAAAATGATTTCTCATTTATGAAAAGCAAAGGTTTGTACTAGATGGGGATTGTATTACAAGTTTTAATTTGAATTGTATTAATTGGACACCCGCCGGGTTTGGATATATAAACGAGAGTATTAGGCTATGGCCTTGATGTTAGACGAGGTATGGTTTTGGTGGTAATGAGGTTCTTTTACCCACTACTGCAGTAGTGGATCCTCACGGTCTGCCCTAATGAAAGGCAACGTGGTGGACCCAGTTCATGTTTAGTACCCTCTTTCGGGAAGCTAGTAGAAGTCCGAATGAGATATTTCACCAAGAACCGAGAGATCACCACACGAGGTCTTCGTGAGCCAATGTCAAGGGTATGATGACGGCTCTCAAGTCGTGAAGGTGGCTAATGTCAAAAAAGTTCTTATGTTGTTGTTTTGAGAACGGATTTACATTTCAGTTTTTGTAAAATAATGATTTCTCGAATCGGATTATTAAATTGTCAACTTGCTTTTATGGCTTTAAACAACTTTTTGGGGAAATAGTTTCATTGATGAGCTTTAAAGAAGATTTTGAACTCTTTTAAAGTTTTTTCTAAGCCAAATTATTATTGGTGAGTATTGGAAGTTTCATTTGGTTAAATTGAATCTTATGCTCATTTCAACATATATGTATATATCTCGGTATACATATATGTTGAAATGTTTTGAAGTTGTATGTATACTTTCTTTAAAATTCATATTATGCCAACTGATGATTTATGAATGTTAAAACCCTCATTTCGATAGAAATGACTCTTTTATGCTACTTATGGATTCCATATACATTTATATGTTGATATAAATGTTGATATAAATGTTGATATATTTTAAGGCAATATGTATATTTGTAAAAATTTGTTTATTTTAATTAAAATGTTGTGGTTTCATATCCTTTTAGATTATGCTAATCCACTCACTGAGTGACTTTAGTTACTCACCCCTCTCTTCTCTTTCTAGGCTATAGTGTTTAGTGGCATTACGGAGAAGCGAAGTGCTTGGCATCTACTTGTGTCTTACTTCTTCACCTTGAACCTTGATGTATGGTTGTCTCTTTTGAGCATGGTTGCATTGTATAAGAAATATGGATTCATTAATGTTATTAACTTTGTATTTGTATTACTTGCACATTTACCCATTTTCTTAGAAACCTTGGTTGTACTTGTGACTTGTATGTCATCTTGAACTCTCTTGACCTACTTCTTGAAAATCTTGCTTCCGTGTACAATTATTGCGTTCAATACCCAGTAAAATTTTTATTTATGATTCTTGTTCAGTTTTGTGTAATCCCAGGAGAATTGTTAGCCTTACGGTGACTCGAGGGTTAAGTGATGTGTGTATCCCTCCTCACATTATTGTGGCGGTTGTCGCGTGGCGGGTCCTGCGGGACAAGGGTGACACATTATCTCAACCAAGGAAAAGGAAATGGATGAATTTAAATAAGCAGCAATCCTATAATAGCCAACACCTACTCAAGTAAAATAATTAAGAAGCTTCTTAGGTTTGAGTGGCTATTATCACAGGTTTATAAGAATTTATACCTTCTTGGCTAAGCCATTGACTAATCTCTTGCATAAAGACAATTTTCATTGGACGCCACTAGCACAAGAAGCTTTTATTTAGTTGAAACATGTAGCTACTACAACGACTGTTTTATAACTCCATGATTTCTTAAAACCATTTCTTCTTGAGACGAATGCCTCTAGGTCTGGCGATCGCACAATCTTAAGCCAAAATCACCACCCAATTTATTATTTTTCTAAGAAAATGTCTTCTAGAATGCAACAACAAACAACATATATCAAGGAATTATATGCCATCATCGAAGTAATGAATAAATTTGCATAGACCAACAAGCACTAAAATACTTATGCAATTAATCTATTCAAACACCAGAGCAACAAGATTGGCTACCAAAATTATTAGGCTTTGATTTCAGTACCAAATATAAATTTGGAGTAGGTAATTTATCTATTGATGCTCTTTTACATTGTTTCCTACTAGCATTCTCCAATCTATAGTCCACACTTATTCTTGCAATCCAACATTTGCAAGAACAGGATTCTATATGTGCTACTATTATCAATGATCTAGAAACAATAAGGTTAATGATTCCAACTTTTACTAAAGACATAACCTATTTTGGTGGAATAGTCATATAGTTATTCTATATGTCTCTCATATTAAAGTCTAACTATTACAGGAGTTTCATTCTTCTCTCTTGCTGGCTAAGCAGGATCCTTGCAACCTTATGTCCATTTGGCTCAGCAGTTATATTCGGTTGCTGACTTTGTTAGATCCTGCCTTGCTTTTCAGCAGACTAAGCAAGTAAATTTACACCCTAATGGGTTACTACAATCCTTACCAATTCTTCACCAAGTGTGGGAGGATATCTCAATGGATTTCATTACCGGTATGCTATCTTCCAAAGGATTCTTAGTGATATTCGTGGTTATCCATCACCTCTCTAAATATGGGCATGTCATTCCATTAAAAGATGATTTTACCAGTATAGTGGTAGCTAAAGCTTTCATCACTAACATGGTTAAACTTCATGGCACACCCTACTCCATTGTTAGTGATCGAGATAAAACATTTACCAATAGATTTTGGTAGCATCTTTTTCATCGAGTGGGTACTTTCTTAGCATTATGTTCAGCATATCATCCACAATCATATAGCCAAATAGAGGTCCTTAATAAATGTTTAGAACTTTATCTTCACCATTTCACTTCTGAGAATTGAAAGGATGGGTAGATTAGTTGTCGTGGGCTAAATTTTAGTACAATACTTCCTTTCACGGTGTTGAATATGATACCATTCAAGGTGGTGTCTGGCAAGGATCCTTCCTCCCTATTTCCTTACTATTCTAATGATAATGATCCCCATTGTTTCTCACTTCTATAGTAATGAGACCAAGTGATTTGCTGAACTGAAATGCAATTTAAGTCAAGTACAAACTCGTTTGAAATGGATGGCGGATAAAAATCATATTGATGAGTCATTTAATGCCGGTGACTAGGCATTTGTTAAGCTTTAGCCTTATTGGTGGTAGCATTCAGTATCATTCCTCATAAACCATAAGCTGAGTATGAAATGCTTTGGGCCTTTTTCAAGTCATCCAGGGCATTAGTGCAATAGCTTATAAACTCCTATTACTCTTAGAAGCAAAAATTCATCGTTTTTCATGATTCTTTACTCAAGTGTTGCTATGAACAACCCAAACACTCTTTTTCTATCTGCAAACTATGGACTACTTATCCAACTTGCGTATCTTCTTCAAGCTTGTATTGTTCTTTGTCTGCAACGCAGGATCACACAAGTTTTGCCTTAATGAGATGGCCTGCACCTACGGACAATTCCTGGGAAGACCTCACTCTTCTCCAACAACAATATCCTGACATGAACCTCAAGGACAAGGTCTCTTTCAATGACAAGGGCAGTGTTACAAGTCCGATGGAACCAATTAAGGTGGCCATGCATGAAGAGTGGTCACGTGAAAATATCATCCTCGGGTGGCAACCAGTGAATGCAAGAAGAGGGCACATGGGTATACGAATCATCCTCAAGAAAAAGTAAGACCAAACAAAAGGGTAACACATAGCGTAGTATCATTCATGAGAGAAAAACTAACATCGAATACAAGGAGTTTCTTATGACTCCTTGGAGGAAGGATAATATCAGAGATGGAGAAGAAGAAGAAGAAAACATGAATGAAGGCTTGGTTCTCTTTTAGGAGGAAGACAACTAAGAGGTTTTCTGGCAAGATCTGATCTTTAATTAATTGCAAATGAATTGCAATGTCTCATTGGTCTTTTTCTTTCTTTTGGCAAGTCAATTTCATTAAGTTGGAACTTATGACGTAAATCCTTCTTTTGTTATGATGAAAACCTAGGTTAAATCTTTGTTATTGTTAGCATTTTATTCAATTCAGTATTATAGAGTTGGGGATTTACCTTGCATTCAATTTGAGATTAGTTTGTGGATTGGTTTGAATTACTTCTTTTGGAATTTCATATTCCGTTATTATAATCAAAGAATAATCATTACAAAAGTCGAAAAAAAATTAACCTATTCAAATTTTCTGAAATCATTATCATTATCTAAATTGTGCTTCAAAATAAATTTAAAGAAATATGATTGCAACATATTAATATAGATGATAATATTCTGCACTTGACATCATCTCATGTGTTTGGAATTTTCATATCTTCTTTTCTTTATATATATATATATATATATATATATATATATATATATATATATATGATAACTACTTTTAATAGTATGATGATAATATTTGCATATTTTATTTTTAAAAAATAACATTTTGTGTATCATATATTCCATCATTATCACATGGAACAATCTTCACTTTACATCCCCATAAGATTCCTAAAAAGAGAGAAAAAAAGTATGGTTTTTCTTTGCATTTGAGGAAGAATGCTTTCTTGATAAAGATTTTATTTATTGAGTGGGGAATAAATGAATATTGATGATTTTCAACTGACTTAATTTGGACAAATTTGAAGGTTTTTTCATGAAAGGAATATCTTTAAAAAAGGTGACATCATCATTCATTGAATAGTTATTTGCATTTATTATATTTATAAAAAAATATTTATTTTACTAATTTTCGTAAATAATATTTTTTTATAAAGTAATTTTGATGTGAAATCAGTTCGATATTAACAAAGTATGACATTTATGTATGTCGTATTAATTGCATAGTTAATAGCTTTGGTGATGACACATTCCTCTTGTTTGTGATTCATGAACCACAATATTTATTATTATTATTATTATTATTATTATTATTATTATTTTATTTTATTTTTATTTTTATTTTTTTTGACAATATATATAAGCCATCATGCACGCACACCTACTCTATTCACGCCACAATCATGTAATGAGAGGTAATCGAATCTTTAACTTATGTCCTGGGAGTCAAATGCTTCATCTATTTAATTTAAATCTAATAAATCTAAATATAATGTAAATTAACAAAATCAACATTCATAATATATTCCTTTTCATTTATTATATTAATAAATATATATATATATATTAGTTTTATGTGAAGATGATTATTTATTTTAGGATTAATGTTATAAAATAACCTCATTTGTAACAAAAATGAAATTTTCATTTGTTATTATCATCATCATCATCAATGTCTATGTTACATGACTGTTGAATTACAAAACTTTTATTTTCCTTTAATTAAACACTTGCCCTAAGATGAATAGCACATGTATTTTATTTAATCTATCTTATCTAAAGATGCATTATTCCTTTGCTTCAACATCAAGTGGCAGTGGAATCATACACAACAAAGCCACCCAACATGTTCTTATTGTATTGCATGCATAATAAGATAAGGAAATGATGCTCACCTTTTGTTCCTCTCAAGCCTCAATCCCTTTCTTCCTTTGAGTATGGAAACAAACCAAAAATTAATAATTAGTATTTCATCCCTCTCTTACCTCCACTATCGGATGCGTGATTTGTCTGCATTTATAAAAAAAAAATTATATATCATATATCATCAAAATCTCATCATATTTTCATTTACATCACTCTAATGATCGTGATTGTTATTATAATTAAAAAATTAATAAATTTATTCTAATTATTTTTTTTCTCCATTATTTGACTTTTATATGAGAGGTCGAGGGTTTCAATTCCCTCACAATGCATGGTTGTGAGATAAATAAACTGCACGTATGTGATAACTTACTCACTAGAGTAATTTGAGGGTATTTTAGTAATTATATCATTTCCATTATATCGGCATAAAAAACTTTTTTATATAAAATTATAACATAATTACACCTACCTGAATAACTACTATTAAAATAAATAATAATAATAATAATAATAATAATAATTTGGGGGGCTTATCCAACATGGCAAAACTCTCATCAACCATTCCAACAAACCTTCCCCGCCACCAATCCTTAATCCAAACATCCACGTCATCATCTCACCCAACCACCAACCGTCCGATCATCCAAACACCAATCCCGAGATCCTCTCTCCCTGTCCTCCATCTAGCCGTTATTTTAGTTAACTAAATCCTCAATACCCCGCGGAACACCATAAACTCTCTCATCCCCCAATAAACATCCACCACGTGTAATCCAAACACTCATTCCTATAACCAGTAAAAATGCTCCTTCTCTGTACCTGAGGACCATCATAACACGAGCTTTTCTCACTCTATTCTCTCTCTCTTCTCACACTATTGAGAATCGAATGCGGTCCTCTGCGTGGTTTTTTAGTCCCACATCGTCTAAATTCCAAACAGTGCGTCGATGCTGGGGATCCGATTCTTCTCGTCTTCTTCACCTCCTCCGATGGCTATTTGATCCCCCGATGATGCGGAACCCTAGGAGACCCATCTCCGCCCTTTGCTCTTCCGTCTTCTCGTTCCCCTCGTCTAGGGTTTCCTCGATCTTCCCGTCTTCTCGCGCTCAGCCTCGGAGTTTGTCAAGAGGTTTGAAGATTTTTTTTTGTTTCTCTTTATTTGGTGGGTTTGTGGGGTTTTGGCTGAATTTTTTATAGGGTCTAATACGGGGGTTAGGGTACAGTTGTTTGGTTTGGAGGAATTCGATGGAGGGAGCTGTGGTTGATGAGAGGAGTGGGGATGGGTTTGTTTGGTCGTCGCCGGAGTGGGGGCGGAGCATCGGTATGGGGAAGAAGGTGTTCTGTAATCGATCGTTGAATATGAAGAATATTGTGGCTGTTGGGTTTGATATGGACTATACGTTGGCTCAGTACATGCCTGAGACTTTTGAGTCGTTGGCGTATGATGGGACGGTTCGGAAGTTGGTTCATAATCTTGGGTATCCACCTGAGGTTTGTGTTCTTCAACAGGAACTCTGTTTATCTGTTCATTGTGTTGGAGCTATGGTTTTGTGTGTTGTTTTGAGGTATATGCTCTTGATTTTATTTTTTTATTATCACTTGATTTTTGGTTGTAGACTTTTCTTTGGGCTTATCTTGAATAGTTAAAAAAAGAAGAACAAATTGAAATTGTGCTTAAATAAAGTGTAATTCTTGAGAGGGTTTGCTCAATTGACTGTGCTGAAACTTTAGGAAAGATGGGGAAATTGTACCACTGCCTTTATGTTGAACCGACTTTGTCAAGATGTTTGTAATTCCTAAAGTTACTACCTTACTTTTTCAATAATACTCTGCATGAGTGTATTCTGATCTTCAAAGGTTGACTTGTAGTTGCAAGAACTTTAATATAGAATTTAGTAAGGTTGACATTTCTATTTTTATGTTATCACTACTGACTGTATTCTGTAGAATATCATCTTTTTTCCTACTGTTTTAGTTCTTTTGACATTTTTAGCTACATGAAAATGGAATTTTGATCATCTGCTCAACAATCTCAAAAATGTATATGTGCTGAGCCGAATCTAGAAGAAAACAATTAATTTTGTAAGCATAGTAATCGCCAGTGTGCAATTGATGACATCATCTTCTGAACATGCAGTTGTTAGAATGGACATTTGATTGGAAGTACATGGTCAGGGGTCTTGTTCTTGATAAGAAGAGAGGAAATATTTTGAAGGTTAGTTTTTTGGCGTCTTTTTTATGATCTTGGTTTTCCTGCTTAACCAGTAATTTCCTCACCCTTCTTATCCATTTGGTTTTTTTTTCTATATTATGTTAATAAAGTACTGTGATTATCATATCATATCTTCTTTGAACTTTAGATGGCTCTGTTTTTTTTGTTATTTCGTTACTTTTTTTCAGTTAAAGAACTATGGCACAAAGATCCAATGATCTAATCAAAATGTTGGCATAAGACTCATCCTTGGGCCCTATGTTTGTTAAACGCTTCACAATGAAAAGGAAAGAATTTTAGTGATTAAATATTGCCAAAAAAATATTTTTATTCATGAATTTAAGAACTTTTTCACTTCCACTTTTGGGGTTTAGTAGATGATATTCTTTTGGTGCCAACTGAAAACTGTTTAAATGAGAAACATTTGGGCTGTCAAAGAGTTATTGCTTTATTGAAGTACTTGTACATTTTTTTAATGAACCATTTTAGGTTGAATGAATGAGATTAAATTCACTTCTGGTTTAAGTTGAAATGCCTTTAGGATTTTGTTTTAAACTAATTTTGGCCCTATTTAGGTATTCAAGTTGTATAAGAATTAATTGCAATTTCTTCTTAATGTTTGGGTGCCCTTCTCTTTCCTAATACCTTTCTTCTCAAAAAGTCCATGTCCTTTTTCTCTCCTCTTTTCCCGTCTACCTCTCTACACTTTTATGAACTTTAGAGGCAACACCAATTCTTTGTATTGATTATAATACACCAAGGTGCCCTCCTTTTCTTTTCTTGTTTCAAATTAAACCTTCACTTTGTTCTCAGTTGATGAAGTTGCTGTAGGTTAATTTATCTTATTCAAGAAGTTAATTAGTGGATTCTGTTATTTTGTATTCGGCACTTTTACTTTTTCCTTTTGTTTGATATTGGTGACTATCGTTGTAATTATGATGGATATGCGACCGCAGACTTTGTGGCAGCCTGTAGGTTTCCATGATGTCTGATTTTAAGTTAAAGTTCTTGATAACTGATTTTTACAAGCCAATTTTTCTGCAGCATCCAACGTTGTACCATAGTTCTACACTTGTACAATATGGAAGCATTCCTGTTGTATTTCATGACACAAGCATTTTTTATAGCTGATTTTGCTAACCTATTACAAAACCTTTTACATTCAGGTTTTCAGTTTTTTCCAGTGAAGTTTTTTTGTGTTTCAGATGGACCGACACAAGTATGTTAAAGTAGCATATCATGGATTCAAGGAGATGCCTAAGGAAGATAAACTGGCCACTTATGGAAACACCTTGATACGTGATTCATTTGATGAGCCTGATTATGCTCTGATAGATACTCTTTTCTCTCTAGCTGAAGCATACTTATTTGCACAGCTTGTTGACTTCAAAGACAAAAATCCTGGAAAAATTCCTCCTGGTACTGAGTATGTGTCCCTAATCACTACATGTTTTAGTGCTACTCATGAATGCTTATGAACTGGGTTAATAATAGAAGATGCAATTTTAAATTTCTTTATCACAAGCGCTTTTAAGAATCCAATATATTTTCAGTCACTAAAGCTATGAATCATTGGGTAGCTAATGTGTTCGATTGTTCATGTTGTGGTTGTTGTACCATAAAGCTCTAAAACATTTTGGTGTTGTTCTTCAATGATTTTGAAATTAGATAATATTGAAGAATGCAGCTCAACATTTCACCCTGAACATGATATCCTTTTCTGTCATTACTGCTGTGTGGCATTGGGTAACAAATATTTGATGGCCATTACCTTTAAGATTGGTTTAAAACTTTTGCTATTTTCCAGTCCTTTTAGTTTTCTTTAAGGAATATCATAGATTCTAGTGTGACTCCTTATTGCAGTTATGGCCGCATGTATAGAGATGTGCGCTCCGCAGTTGACTTGTGCCATCGTGATGGAACCCTGAAGCAAATGGTTGCAAAGGATCCTGGAAGGTATCTTCTTGTTCAACTTGTAAGCTTTGATTGCTGTGTGTAAGAAATTGATTCATTCTCTTGCATCTTCTAGATTATGTGCTAATCTGTAGATTAAGAATTTATTCCCTTAACAAGTTAGTCGATATGCCCATTAACAGATTAGCTCTGATAAATGTGATCGGCAAGTCTTGGGTTCTGTATGAAAAGATTAAGTTAATTTTGTTTCCTTGATCAAGTTGAAAGAAGTTATTTTTTATCAGTTAAGTTTCATTCTTGCTCCTAGGTCTATTGATATTTTTACTGATGCTCTTATGAACCACCATATTTTAGGTACATCAATGAAGATCTGTCAATTCTGCCTATGCTTAAAATGTTGCGTGAGTCTGGCCGTGCTACTTTTCTGGTTACAAATAGGTATATTTTGGGATTTGATTCTATAATGTTGTCTGCGTAGTAGTATCATAAGGAGAATGGTTCTAATATGAAATTTAAACTAGTTACAGGTATTATGCATGAATGGTGGACACATGTAGATATAATTGTGTATGTCAGTCCCAGGAAAGAAATGTAAAAAAATTGGAAATAAAGAGAGTCATCAGCATTGTTTCCCATAATAAGTAATGCCCCTGGATCATTCATCCAAGGTTGCAGCTGCTGGTAATATTAACAGAAATTCCAATTATTTCCTTTTGGCAAATATTTTCAGTAGAGAATCAATTTGGAAAAAGATCTATTGTACAATACTTTCTGTTGATCATATGAGATTTTTAATATCTCATTACCTGGTTGTGTATCATTTATTTCATATTGGTGGTTCCAACTGAGAATTTCTTTTCTTATTTTTCCGTCCTTATTTTGTTCTTCATGTATCATGTTTTACTAATGTGGTATTCATTCCTCAGTCTGCATTAAACTGATATCCTTTATCCAATTTTTTGTTTCACAATTGCAGTTTGTGGGACTATACAAATATTGTCATGAACTTTCTTTGTCAGAATCCTAACTCAGTTGGTTCGGGAGTAGGCATTTATGATTGGCTTGAGAACTTTGATGTGGTCATCACTGGCAGGTTTTTTTCTCTATATTCTTTTGAAACTCAGCTGTATACCAGTTAAGGCATTAGATCATCTTATTTTTAGTGATGATTGATACATCATTTGCAAGGCTTTTGGTATATGATGATTATGTTTTTATTTATCTCTGTTCAAGACGTTTTTATAGCTTTATGTAAAGTTACAATTGTCATATAGGTTGTCATTCACATGCTTTATAAGAACGTTATGGTTGTGATCACATGCAAAATGGCCTCAAACATTTCTATGAGGTCTATCTCCCTTGAATAAAATAGATGAACTATATTCATTGATATTGGTAGTTACTGTTGCTTTTAATCAATTAAATTATTGAAATCAATGTCTGCTTTTACGTGTTTGAGTCATATCTTTATAGATCTAAAGGTTCTTGATTCTTGGAATTTTTGCTTATGTGTCTCCAATAACACTTTGAAGAAATCACCTAATTGCATGTGATGTCAATCTTTTTTTAGAAAAGTTATGGATGTGTCTTATCTCATGTAGGAGGAACTAATGACATTATTGGCCTTTGACCCTTTGAATCTTTACCCTTAGGGGGTGTTTAGTTTTGGTTGGGGGATAAGGTTGTGGGTTAAGGGAATTTTATTAAATTTTGGGTTGGAGAAATTTATATTAGCTGGCCAAAGTTTGACTTAACTAGTACTAATAAAAACTAAATAGTAAAATTTCTTTTATGTAATAATAATAAATATATATTAATATTTATTATTTAAAATTAATCATTAAATATATATTTAAAAAATTAGTTAAAAAATAAAATAATTTTTATACCATATTATTTGGTCGAGAGAATACTAGCTATTCCCCAAGCAAGCATGGGTTTAGGGGATGTTTGGTTTGGGGGATAGGAGCTCAAAGTTAAAGGAATTTTTTCAAATATTGGGTTAGAGGGAAAAATTTTATTTGAAATGACCAAATTTTGGCTTAATTAATAATAATTAAAATTAAATAAATTGAGATTAACAATTTATTTTTAAATAATAATATATGTCTATTAGTATTAATATTTGTTAAATCAATTATTAAATATATATTTAAATAATAAATCTCAAAGAAAAAGGTTTGTGAGGTGCTTGGTTATGGGGGATGAAGCTTATTTCTAAACCAAATATCTTCTTAGGCTCTATTTTGTTGTGCGGTTATTCTAGGTAGCCCAAGTTCAAACCTAACACCTCAAGGGCACCCATTAATCTTCTATTTATAAGATTTAATTAGTTAAATAAATATATTTAGACTTAGACTTTATAAAAGTATCATTAATTAAGTCAAAGTTTGCTTAATTCCATAAAAAAGTTTTCCTTCCATTCACAAAAATTAACATATAAAAGATTGGTTTTGTTAAAGTAGAATTTTAATTGTAAAATATTTATTTTGATTGTATTACTTATACCCAATTTTGTTAATTCCGTATAAAAGTGTTGCTTCAACTAAAAAAAAAAGTTTTCAAACTTCCAAGCGTTAACTCCTTTAGCCAAACACACTTCTAAGCATTTGCTAACCATATCAGTCATGCTTTTAATAGCTTCTATTTATTGATTTTTATAATTCACATAGGAACATGAAATTTGGCCTTGTGAACTAGCTATTAATTATTTGAAGTGAGCTTGGTAACATTTACAATTCACATCTCTCGTTTTTGTCTCTTTCAGTGGGTTAAACTGCTTTATTTCTATATTTTCCATTAGCTTGTAGATCTCTTTAAACAACTCTTTTTAATTAGGGAGAAGATGAGATAACATTTAGCACCAATTCTACAAGATGTTTTTTTTTTTAAATCTTTTGGCCATATATTCCATATGGTGAAAATAGATATCCCAATAAGTAGGGATTTTAATATGTTTGAGACCCTAATCTGTACAAAATATTTGTTAGACTTATCAAGGCCAAAGAAGTAACTTAGATGGATTTAAAAGATAAGAAATACATAACTTGTAGTACATATGAAACAAATTACTATTGTACCATCCTAATAGCTTCTAAAAGCAAGGTAGTTAGGCTACATTGCCTGAAGGAACTTTTTTGTTGTTGGTACACTGATTGCATTTTGGTTTTTCAGAGTTCCTATTTTAATTTTATCTTGAAAGAGTCTTTTTGCAAGTGTTGAATGCTATTCTCTTTTTTTTTGGTTTATATTATTTATCGTGCACTTACCTGAATTTGTCCAACTTTCACAGCTCAAAACCAAATTTTTTCCATGAAGATAATCGTGCAAACCTATTCAAAGTTGAACCTGAAACTGGCATGCTTATTAATACTGACAATGGAACTCTTCTTCCTCAGGCTAGTTGATATGTCAGTGTTTCTTTTCTAGACCATAGTGTATTTTCTCTTATGGTATCTTTTTGATTTTCATGACATGTAAAGATAGGAAGTACTTCTCCAAGAATACCATCAAATGGACTGAGAAAAGCTTGTAGAGTTTTCCAGGTAATTATATTTATGTGAATGTTATATTTCCTCTGCAAAATCATTTATAGATTTTGTTTATTTTTTGTCAGATGTTTGTCTTTTACAATTGGTTCTTCTTCACATATTAGTTCATCTTTTCTCTTTGCATGAATTTGTTATCTTAGTATGCAATTATGTCAACTTTTCAGGGTGGGAATGTTGCACATCTACACAGGCTTCTCTCAATTGAATCCAGTTCTCAGGTCTTTTATTCATCAAATTTCTTATTGATATGACGTATATCTTCTTGTTTTTCTGAATTTCCTCTAAAGCATTCTTGATGACTTGCTGTATTTTACTTCTGTCTAAATATATTGACTGATATTTCTGTGGTAGTAATATCTCTGTGTCACTTTTTTAATGTGATAATTTTAACATGAATACCCATGTTCAATTACTCCAGTCTTGACAGTTAATACTTTCATCCTATAATTAAATTTTGTCTTCTATTTTAATTTATTGTGAATTTGTTGGAGTTATTTGGAAGATCTTTATACTGACTGCTGGTTTTAGATTCAACAGTCAGCAGTTTCTTTATGCAATGCATATTTTTTTTATTTCTTCAATGATTATGTGGAAGTCTAATTAGGATGTGGCAAATTTTTATAATTAAAATATCACTTTTTGCTCAAAATTTAACCAATTGATAGCCATTTATATTTTTGCCTTAAGGAGTTCAAACAAATGTATTCCCAACTACAAATGAGGGCAAATATTTTACTAATGATCACTTTAATGTTTATATATGTATCATATAATCATTTGTTAGAGATATTTTTGGTTTAAATTCATTCAAGATAATGTACTACCTTTGATTGCTCATATTTCTATGAATTATGTATAGGTCCTTTATGTCGGTGACCACATATATGGCGATATATTGCGCAGCAAGAAAGTTCTAGGTACCGTTTTTGTTAATTTAGTAAATGGTAGGATATTGTGTGTATTTTTTCCTTTATTACTTAGAATTGGAAGCTGCCTTCATACAGATGCCTATTTTGTGAGTTACTGAATGGATCTGTGGTAGAAATTATATTTAATGGTATGACTGTCTTATGAGTTTTGTGTTATACTGCAGGCGCATATTAAAACTTTACATTTCTTCATATCTCTAATTCATCATACGCATATTTTTGACAAAAAAAAAATCTTCTCTAATTCCATATATGGAATATGCTCTTTTGGTAGTATGAGTCGCAATGCTATTTAATATTATAAAAAAGTTTAATTTTACAAGTAAAAATAGTTGAGTAAAACCAATTAGTGTACTTCCTGATAACTTACATTTTGCTATTAGATTGAAAACCAATTAGTTTGGTTTAAGACAAGCTTTCAATGTTCATGACTCAATTGAACATCAGAGAGCTCTCTCTCTCTCTCCTAAACCAGTGAAGGATAAGGACAATGTAAAGTTACTTTCATTTGATGAAATTTGATATCACTGATATTGTTTCCCCGTTTATTAGAGAGATCCTCAGACTTGGTCAAGTTTGGGCACTTGTCTAACAAGTGTAAACCATATTTCAAACCTGGAGTTCATGGTACTTTTAAGTTTGGATAATTATGTCTCTTGGTTTGAGCTACAAAGGTTAAGTTCATTAGCCACAAAATTTTTTTGTATATAAGAAAAAAAAAACCTTCCAAATGAGGTGGAATGCCTCTTTCTGAATATTAGAGCATATAAGAATGAATCTTCTAAATTATGCAGAAAATTTATGGTCCTCGATGGAGCAAAATTTATAATATCTTTCTTAGTTTCTGTATTCATTTATTGTGCGGTTTGATGATGCAACACTTTGGCTAGATTTTGCTAACATCCTGGTGTTAATTAGGTTGGAGAACTATGCTAGTGGTCCCAGAGCTTGAGAGGGAAGTAGAGCTTCTTTGGGAGTCCAGAGATACACGGAAGGTATTAATATGGACATCTTCGTTTAGCATTCACAAGATGTATTTTCTGTTTGTTTGCATCCTGATTGTAGGTGTCTGTTCTGATCTAGATCTAAACAAAACTCTTTTGGTCATTGCAGCTATTTTAGTCATGGTTTTAGTTTATGTCATTTATATTTCAAATTTTAAATAAGGTAAAATTTGATGAAAATTTAGATAATTAGAGAACTCATAGGGAAAATAGAGCTAAGGAAACTCACCTAATAACAAAATTAATCAAATTGTTGCTGGGCTGTAAATGTGTTCTTATCAATTGCTTTCGTCACTTGAAAAACATCAACAATTCAATGATTGGCTTATGAATTTTTCCAGTTGAAGCTTGAATTTTGTACATGAGTGCACATAGGAGTAGCTAATTAAGCATTGCTCTCTGGTTTAGAAACAAAAATTGTATCTTTCACTTCAAAAACAATCAAACATTCAATTGACTTCCCTTATGTAATTTTATGTTGAAGCTTGGATTTTTTACAGCATTATGGTCTCTATGAAGCTGCACATAGTTGGTCCTTCTCGCTATCATTCATATCATGCTGATATTGTTGTACCTAATTTTCCCTCTATCAGAGTTGTACTCTACACTTCTATTACTAGATATTTTTTTCTATCCTATATTGTTATACTTTAACCAACTATTATTTGCTATGTAAACTTGTAACATACTATATAACTCAATTCAGATCTATCTTATTCTTGTGAAAGTTAATTGTCAGGAACTTCAACGCTTGCGAAGAGAGAGGGATCTTGTTGAAGACAAAATTCATCGTATAAATTGGTCTCTCAAGTAAGCTCACAATTTGAAACATGCTGGATTACTTCAGTTCTACTTCTGATGTCTAGAGATACAAAATATTTATTCTTTTATCAACTTAAAATTGTAACGAATCTCATGCAATTTTGTTTTGAAATTCTTGAACCAACAATGGTGTTTATGCTGTATTACTGACTTGTGTAGTCTTTAGCCTGGTTTTGGCTTGCTTGTTCAGAAAGTAATTTTAGTTAATAGGAATAGAGATCTTTTGTGGTAGGTTGTGATTTTAAAGCTAACAAGTTCTTTTCCCATCATTCTTCTTTGATCTGAAAAAATGGTGAATTCTTGAATGGCTGAGAATACTGTAGCTAGTGGGCACTGGCAGATGGCTGTTGTAGAAGATACAGTAGTTTTTCCTTTTTTGTTTTTATGCCATTGAAAAATTTTATTAGAGATACGGTTTTATATTTGATGATGGAAAATTGCTTCTACACGGAATATGACATTTAAGACTCAGGTTTTATGCTGATATATGGGTCTATAATTTTATTTATCTGTTGTGCTGTATCAATGAAAATTTTATTTCTTGAAAGTGGTGACTGTTTCTAGTTTGTGGCATTTGTGCTTCTGGTGCTTTTTTGCCAAGAGTTGGTTTGGGTTGTGCAGCTTGTTTTGCTGCACTGCATGCTTTGCGGTTGTTTTTCTAATTGTCTTTCTTCCCAAGTTCTTGTGGAATTTTGTATTGCTTTAACCAGTTGGTGAGCTTCAATCTGAAACCAATGAGTTAGTCTTGTTGATTGCATTGGTTTCTCAACCTTCTTTAGGAAGTTTTTAGGTCTTCTTTAGGAATTAGGTTCTAATCATTGGGATGCCTGGTTATAACTTGTGCAGAAAGAGCTGCCTACTCTGTCAGGTATTTTTGCTGAAAAATCTGTAGGAATTTACTTGTTAGTATTTTTTTTTTCTTGTCTGGTAAATAGATTCGTATGATGAGGGAATACCTTAATGATAGAATCTTAGTAGCTGGGAACCTGGGATTTTTTTGTAATATTAGCAGAATGTCCTGGAGAAGAGTGCTACCAGCCGACCAGAAATGAATTTTTCTTGGATCTATCTTCCATATTTATTCTAGATTGCAGGGCAGAATTTACTTGTCACAATAAGGATGCCAATATGTTTTGTGCTTACATTACCAGCTGACAGTATATATTTCTGTATTGTCTTAATAATTATTACTTGATCGTTCCTTTTGACTTCTTGTATTCCCCTTAAACTTTCCTCTTTCTTTCCCAAGTTCAATGTTAGATGCACTTTATATATGTTCTTTGATGCAATTTGATGAAACTACTAAGGAATCCTTTTTGCTTTATATGGTCTTATTGACAATTTATTCTCTCTGGGCCTGCTACCTTGTTCAGGTTTGAAGTTATTGGTGTTGATGAAAAGCATAGGTTATATGCCGAACTTCATGAATACGAGGTTAGTTCCCAATTCTTGGTTGTGAGTCAATAATCTTAAGGGTCATATTTTCCTTTGTCAAAGTTTTATTTTTATATTTTTTATTTCTTCATGAACACTTTTATTCAGTCACCATGGCCTATAACCATATTTTCCAACAGAAAAGAAAATCTGATTCTGATACACTTACTGAAGAACCTCAGCAAGTACTAACGCCATGATCTCATTGACTTCACAACATTGTTGATTGTCATTTTGAAATGGACCAATAAGAGTGAACTTTTAAGGAGGATTGAAGAATCATTGATGAACACTAATTTGATTTCTTTTATGGCAGTTTCATTAGTGCGTTGAATAACTTACTATAAAATTCTGTTTTAATAGAATGTGGTAAACTCTATATGACATATGGATGCAATCTAGCATGTGATGAAATGCTTGTCTCAGAGGCCTTTCAAAGGCATTTGGGTGAAATAATGATAGGGCAGTTTGAGTAGACTCTGCTAAAGGTAAAGGTTTGTGGCCTTTACTGAAGAGAGAAAAGCTTGCGTACATTCTTGAAGTTGTGTGTGTGAAATCCTTTTTGGACATGGCCTTTTTGTAAGTTTACCTCGATCTGGGTGGTTGCCAACTTCATGTTTGCTCTAGCACAATTAGGAGTTACATTTGACCCCTTCTGACCCTTTCTAACCTTGGCTTTGGGGTGCCTTGCACTTCCTCATCCCTTTGTTCTCTTGACTATTATCTTGTGAAACATCCTGTTGAAGATTACCAAGCTTTCTAATTACGTTAAAGATAATGTATAGAACTTTTTTAGAATTCTGAAGGAATGAAAGGGATGGTGATCGAGAACTAGCAGATTGACCTATTTGATTAGAAATTTTTGTATTTTGATTTGACTCAAGGTTGGGGTTAGTTTGATTTAGTTTGGAGGTAAATTTGGAGGGAGAGTTCTTGAAAAAAGGAACTCTAGCTGATGGAAGAATTTGTTCTATTGTTGAATGTTATGATGATGTTGTATTTTGGTTGGATTATTTGTGAAGTCCACCTCAAAGTTTACGTCACAAGGTTTATCTCACTGCATCTGCAGTCATTTAGCCTTTGAGAACTCCAAGCAGAAAGTGTTGTAAAGAACAGGGAATTAGGTTCTGTGTGATGAAGTGATTTACCTGAATTAAAGTATATTGAGTGGCCAACAACTGAAAATTTCAGCAGATGCATTTGATCAGCATGCAATGATATTGGTGTATCATCAGATTTTGGGTTAGTTGGCAGATCTTCAGTTACAGATCAAGCTGGTCTTCCCTTATGCATATTGCTTGAAATATTCATTTTCAAATTCCAAGAACGGAAGCAATATATCGATTTGTAACAGCTGTTAATTACAACTCCTGCTTTGAATTTTAGTGTAGTGAAAGTACCCTTGAGCTTGGTATGGCTCATTCACTTGTAATGGCAAAATGTTAGTCAAAGTCCACTCATCCAATTATTTCTTTACTAGCTTAATGATCTGAACGCAGAGCTGTGAGTGGATTGCTGAAGCATCTCTTTATGATCATGAATCCAATGTAACCTTTGCCTCTCTTTATGATCATGAATTCAATGTAACCTTTGCCTATGTGTCGTCTTGGCAAAGGTTACATTGAATTCATGATCATAAAGAGATGCTTCAGCAATCCACTCACAGCTCTGCATTCAGAATAGGATGTTGTTTATTAGGCTGGATGCTCTTTCCTGTCACATCTTCTATCCTTATCTGAAATCTTCTTTCTTGCTTAGCATGTATTTTATTCTGCTTAGAATCTATTGATCGAGACAATAATGAATGAATGTACAATGCTATTGCCAATCTAATCGATGTTGTGCTTCATACTTCGTCAAATAATTGAAGAGGCATTTCCAGAGTGGTGAAAAATAGAAAGCTGATAACTGAACAATATGGAAGTATTTTCTGTGCATTGAAAAATAGGCATGAAACTTCTTAGATGTGGTTCTGGTTGTCAAAATTCTTTGTTTTATTATTTTAAAAATATTGTAATGTCTTTAAGTTTCAGGAAATTTTACTGCTTTTTCTTATCAAGTTGCTTTGATTTTCCCCCCTTTAAATTTTTATTCATATCCTATGTTTACACTATTGAAGGTTAGTGTTTCACCGCACTAGATAATTCTTTTTTCAATCTTTTAGTTACCTTCAATTTTGTAACACAAGGAACATCTGGTGCAACCTTTGTTGCTTTGTTGTTGTTACTCGACAATGTTGATTTCTGAAAAGGTCTTTACTATCATATTTTTGGATTGCTAGACTCAAAGGGAGGATGTTCGTTGCCGTCATCAGCTGGCTCAGCGGGAATTGCACCAGAAGGTAATTCTAGTTATATTTGAAACTTCACACTCATTCTAATTATATATGTTTTTTATTTACTTGTGAAATTTACATAATTTAAACCATATTCTGATTATGAGAAATTTAATGTTTGAAAAAACTCGAGTGTGTGACCATATCTGACCTTTTGACACGTATAAAAATTGATTTCTTACTAACTGGTTCCACCTTAATTGATTATTAACACCAATTTCATTGTCATACTTCAAACATTGATTTTGAATTCCTCAATCCTGATGTTCTGCTTTTTAATTCTGTGCTCCCTTTGCAATAATGTATTATATATTATAAATTCAAACTATGTGCACAGAAATCATCTGATTGCTTTAGCCATTCGGCAGTACATGGATCATCATAACAAATCCCAATTGCAAATGTATATGTTTCCTTTTCTGTCAGTTCTTTGTGATTTTTTCAATGATCTTTTTCTTTTCTTTGATTTGTTCTTGGTCTCTTGAGATTATCATCATTGTAGTTTTGTGCTAATAATGTTTTATTGTTTTTGTTAATACCAGTTTCACAAGGTTTGGGGACAACTCATGAAGACAGGCTATCAAAACTCTCGCTTTGCTCATCAGGTATCTGATCTTGCATTAATCATTCATTTCGTTCCACCTCTTCAAAATAATAATAATAACAACAACAACAACAACAACAACAACAACAATAATAATAATAATAGTACTAACGGGGCAACAAATGTACATCTTTTTTGCATCTATTGTTTAAATGTGGGCTTATTACATGTGCAGGTTGAGAGGTTTGCTTGCTTATACACAAGTCAAGTAACAAACTTGAGCTTGTATTCTCCCGACAAATATTACAGGCCAAGTGAAGATTTCATGCCCCATGAGTTCGACATTCTTTCTTCATAGGAAAACTTTCAGCCATCCTAATGCAGCAGCTGTTCACCGATGATGGGATTTAGGGTTTCATGGTGGGGGACATGAAAAGAGGGGATGTCATCTTGTTTTTTAAGAACTGTTCATATTTTGGCTGGTGGCTCTACTTATATTTGCATGGCTAGTGTAACAATTGTGTTCATCATAATGTTTTGCTTCTGTTGGGTGATATGTTGTGCATCTATTTTCTCAAGTCTACTTGTGATTATTGCTTCATGTTTTCTTGTGTTTCATGTTCTACCATACAGGCAGTGCAGGAGGCATGGTATTCTAGCTTTTTTTTTGTCTTGGTGCAAAAATGCTGCGCTCCCAACCTATTACTTATCGGTTTATCCTATCCTCGATACTGCCCTTAATGAGATAAGGGGTTTCTTTTGGTAGAAGGGTGGTAATGGAAAGCGCGTCCATGTTGCTTGGAATTGTATTACTGAGGCTAAGACTAAGGGGCGGTTTTGGGTTTAGAAATTTTGTTCTTGTTAAGCATTCTCGTATGGGTGAAAATGTTTACAAGTACTTTAACATCGGTGATACCATTTGGGTTGATATCTTATATCTTGCACACTAAGTATGGCAAAATTAATTTTTGGAAGGATACAGTTCTTTCTAAATATTCTTGGTTTTTTTTGGTGTTTTTCCATGTTTGCAATTTTCTTGAAATCGTTTTATTAGATCAATTTTTTGAACCCAATCTATATCTCTCCTTTTTTATCTGTGTTCTGGAATTCCTCCTGCCTTATAACCTACATTTTTTAATATGAATTCAGATTTTGAGCTGCTTATGTGGCTGATTTTATTCTGAATGATAATTGGGACTCCCACAAACTAAGATGTCTTTTTCGTGATAACTTGAATTCTTTTACTTCTAACTTGGGTATTATTGATTCCAATGATTGAATGGGAAACTTGCTACTAGTGACTATCTCCACAGTCTCAACTTGGGCCCCAAAGCATGTGTGTATCCTTTGTGGTAATGATGTTGAATCTGTTGAACATTTGTTTTTTCAGTGCAACAAAGCTCAGCTGGTTTGGAACTTGATTAGCTCTAAAATTGACGTGAACTTGTTTTTTCCCTTGAAGGATTTAATTCTGGTGCTTGGTTCACTGATTATAACTATCCCATGTTTAATATTTTGACCATGCTTCAACTGTGTGGTTCATTTGTGATGCTCTCTTTAAAAATGTCCTTTCAAATTACCCCATCATCACTTGCAGGGCTTTAGCTCATACAAAGGAATTTTTTCAGGCCAATGAGGACTTATCCGGCAGGTGTTTTATTATTAACAACTTCTTCAACACTGATGGGTTCTTTTACTTGAAGTAATCGCGCCTGATTTGAGCAATAGGGTAATCCCTATTTCTCCCATATCATATCTTGACGCGTGTTCCCATATGATGTTGTTATTGTTTTTATGTTGTAATTGGGACACGTAATCAAGTTGTGATAGGGGAGGGAGGACCAGAGAATACCATGTTTCTCAAACTAGGCAAGATGGGTTACTTTTACTTGGAATCTCGCTAGCGAGGTAGACAATACTAGATTCTTCATTGCAAACTCTAATTACGTTATCTCATTTTCAGGTTGTTGCTCTTATCCTACTAACACTCAATCTTCGCACTGCAGTTGAAAAGCGACTCTATATTCAGCACGTATTCATCACCAACCCAGAAATCTCCGAACTAATCATCATAAATGCTATTCCTTTTGTCTATCGCCTTTCTCATTGGATCTTTAATGTCATACACCTCCTTGATTTGTTGGATCATCCCTGCCGCTCAGGGTGCCAACTTACATGTTTTAAACCTCTTCCACTATGGTCGTGACCTTTCTTCCCAGATGAATCATGAAAAGTTTCTCTAAATCTGACTTTGTATTTTAAGGTTTCTGTTTTTCTTTCAGTGATGTTCTTTTTCGTTTTGCTTCTGTTTCCATTTTCTCTTGTTTCTTATCCTTTTCAATAAAATCAACCCCTGGGGTTCTTTCTTTCAGAAAAAAAAAAAAAAAAAAAAAGATTTGCCAAGAAGCCATTTGTGAGGCAACAAACCGCATGGAGATAAGCGTTAGTATAATTGAAGTGCTCTTATGGGGTGTTTTTTGTGCTGTTCATTATTCACTTTGGGTATTTTCAAAATGCTTACAATAATTTTTTGCATTTCAAAATATTTTCTATCAATTATCACGATATTTTAGAACTCCAAAAAAAAATATTAGTCATCATGGGAAAATCAAATGTACACAACAGATTAGCTTTAAAATAAGAAACAATGCACTATACAAAGTGCTCAACTGCCAAGCAAACAAGTGATTATACAAATCATCAAAGATTGATCATGATACAAAGTTCCTCTGACTGCAAATGTCAGAATATGAGATTATACACACAATATTTTGTTTATGAACAATGTAGAGAATGGAGAATCAATGGAGCACGTAGATGAAGATGACTACTTGCCCAGTGATCATTAGCCAATGGTTGGTTTTCAGAGAGCCTGATAACCTGAATTTAAGAACCAATGATATCAAGATAGACTTGGCCCTCAGCAGTATTCAATTCCCGGCTCACCACTGTGTTCAGTTGGTGTCAAACTGGTGTGCAAAACTTCAGCACCAACACTTAACTCATTAAGGTGAGACCGGGATACCACCGGTGGTCTCTGCATCATCAGGTGTGTCACAACAAAAGTCATCATCTTTTGTGCCAGATTCAAATCTTTGTCGTCGTTCAACTGCTTCCCGCACTCTTCGATTGAAGTCTTCATCCGTGCTTGCCAGCATGTACCGCAGCTTAAAGTTTATTCTGTTTAACACCAGGATCTTGTGCCTTGGAATTATCCTCCCCTCTAGGGAATAACTAAAAAACCTGCAAACACTTAATGTTTCAGTTTCATGTCAGGAGAAGAGATTGGCCACATTCTCTTATTGAATTACATGGTATTGTTGTTGTGGATCACCCATGCCCAACAAAGTTGAATTTCTATAACAGAAGCAGGTAGTTTTATATACGAGGATCTAAGATAGGCATGTACACTACAAGGACAGCTCAAGATGAAGAAATTTATATCCCTTAAAATCATCGTTTTCAAAGTGAACAACCATTTGTTGATTACTTGAATTATCTTGCAATACTAAGCGCATTTCCAACCCTCTAGTCAACCGTGTTATAAGATCTGTCTCATGGACAGATCTAAACAATAGAATGTGGGACAATGTGTAATGTCAAAAAGTTACCTTGGAAGCTCAATAAGATCACGCAAAGGCCTAAAAGTAAAAAAACAGTTACATTACCTACAAAATTAATTTAGAAACTCAATAAGATATAGCAAAAGTCTAAAAAGTATAAAATTGGTTACATTAACTAGAAAAGTTACCTTGGAAACTCAATAAGATCACGCAAAGGCCTAACCATAGTTCGTCGCAAATATATGTATTTAGGACGAAGGATATCCAAGTTGTATCTAAGTAGCATTGGAAAGTCGGCAATCATTTCACCTAGGGGACGAAGACGAATTCCCAATGATAGGAAATACTTCACATTAACATCCAGCTTTTTTGTGATACTGCAGCCCACAAGTGGTGGATCTAATGCAATAACCTTGCCAATATCTTCCTTTGTAACACCAGCTTTTGTCATCAAGAAAATAACCTGCAAATTTTGGAAAGCTTCTACTAAACCAAAAGGAAAAATAAAAAAAATAATAAATAATAAAAAACAAAAAAGGCAATGAGCACAGTTGACCAAAGGAAGCAGATTAAGTTTGTGTGTGTGTGTGTCCATATGCATGCAACTGAAACTTGAAACATCGTGATTGAATACAATGTGGAAAACATATCAACTTAATGTACGTGAGCCAAACAAAGAAGTTGATCAAGCATAGGTCCAACCTTTGCATTGATTTTGGTTTGAAGCCAAATTGAAAACATCCTCCTCCCTTTATATCCCACTTCCTTACTTAAGCCTAAAGCTTTTTCAAGTAAAAAAGGAAAACCATGTGTGCGGAAGTCCAACATTCTCCCTCTAGGTGAACCTTCAATATGTGCTTAGAAGTAGACTAGTCCAAATATTTAAATTAAAAGAGTTCACTTGCGATCAGGAATAAAAATGCAAGCCATTGAACAATTATATGCATAACACGTCTTTTCCAATTGTTGTAACTCAGGAATAAATGCAACATGCATTTGTAAACTTCTTCATAAAATGGTACATTCTTGTGCAATTCTACAGACATAATGGAGATCCACTATTCTAGAGAGTGTGGCCCTAAGTTCAAGTCTAGGAAACTATCAGCATCCATCACAGGCTACTATTTTTAACCTCTTCATTGTTAACAAAAAGCTCTAATTATAAAGGTTCACCATTTACATGTTGAAAGGAAAAAGAACTAATACAAAATTCAATTGACTAAATAACCTAATTAACTATTGCAACATATTTGACACATCATGATGTTGATACCAAGTAGAGGGCTTAACTCAATAAAAGAACTAATCAATTAATTGTCATATCATTGATTATTTAACTTGTGCTACAAAAAGACAATCCAGGGATTAAAATATGAATATAAATGAAGGGAAGAGGAAAGATAAGGGGGTAGATAAATAAGCAAAGTCTTGAATATTGTTTAGTATATTTTATTCAGCTTTTAAAAACCCCTGTACTCATGCAATCAAGAATACCAATTTTGAACGCGGACAGATACAATGATAGAAACCTCACAAGGTTACCAGCATTATGGTTTGGTACTTGAAAGATCAGAACATACCACAGGGCGAATTTTCTTGTATAGGCTATATGTTAGCAAGGCTGGGAACTTCACAAGGACACCACCAATGGCTTCTTCTTTAATACCTATATCTTGCAAAAATCGAACCTACACATAAAAAAAAAAAATAATAAAGTAAAAAGAATTACACCAGCAAACTCAATAATTATTTGTCCCAGGAAAGGACATGTGAGCATCAGCATCTCGATGATATATTGTGATCTTTACACAATACAACGATCTGGAAGGCAACAGGGGAACTCAAATGATGAGCCAAAATCATACAAGAAAAACCTTTCCCATAAAAGATTATTTGGGTACAGAATCAGAAAAACTAATCAGTGAACAATATAGGATGTACCTTTGGAGCAATCATAGTCTCCATATTAACGCAGAAAATCACAGGCTTCACTAATAGCATTCTCCTCATGCCATCTCGACGAATACCAAGATAATATAAGTACTTCACAAGTGGCTTCCACCTTTCCTCAATGCTGCAGGCCATTAGCTGTGGCTTAAAGGCCAATAGCCGTCCAACATCCTCAGTTGTTAAGCCAAACTCCTTAAGATAATTAACCTGGAATAGCAAGCCATGCCTTATTTTTAAGAACCACTCAAGCAATGACTAGACATATTTTTCCAAACAACAACTTTCAATAGGATAAAACTCAAAAAAAGTAAATAAATCAATCTTTTCTTGGGTTATTCTGAGGTAAATATAATCTAAGTTTGACTAATACAGAAAGATAATAACTTGGGTTTTGAGAAAATGTATACTTTTCTTTGAGTATGAAGTTGTAACAACCAAGACAATAGTCCATTTTTGCTAAGCTAGGTATAGCATCAATTTGCAATCAATAGTTACAAAAGAAACAAGCATTTGATAATATGTACATAACCCAAAACCTGCAGTGAAAGATAAGGAAGAAAGAAAAAGGCAATGTTTTCCTCTTGAGTATATCTTCTTTTCATTGCCTCGTCCTCCCTGCTCACATAACCTTCCTCTTTTTCATCCTGACTCTATAGTCTCAAAGTCAAGTTGTTATTATTCATTGTTGTGAAACGAAGAAGAAGATTTATTCAAACTAGTAAAACTTGAACAACAAAATCAGGATGAGCTTGTCTAAAAGTGCATGAGAACATAAAGAGTGGAAACGGTAGGGAAATTTATAATCTATGATTCTATGGTCTATGATAGGTCTTGCCTTAGCTAAGTTGAAGCCACAAAGTCAACGCCAAAATTTTGAGAATTTGAGGTAACTAAAGCAATCCCCTAAGTTATATCTTATATGAACAATGTTCCTGGTCACGTCATTGTGTAAAGGTGTGTGCCTACTTCTTAATTTAATGCTATAAAAAAATATATTGTTTATGTCCACGAACTGATATCCAATGATTACTTTGAGAGAATAGCATTTCTTATATATAAAAAAACAGAAGACTAGCAAAGATAATAAATGAATAACTACCACATAGATTCAAGGACAATCTTACAAGTTACATTAGTAAGTTAGAAATAATAAACTCCTAAATTAAGAAGCAGCATTTTCTGATTGCAATTCAGAAGATATCAGGCAAAATGCAGAATGTCAAAATCTAATTTATCAAAATAAAACAATAAACAATAAACCCACATGTCAGTGCAATTCATATCTCAACAAAAATAAGTGGAAATCTGATGCACAGATGGTTTAGCTTCAAATATATAGAAGAAAGAAATAAAAAAATATAAAAAAAAAAAGGATGCAATGCTAATTCAAGCATATAATGAGCTCAAGATTAATAAGGAGAGAACACCTTACTATGCATTTCCTCTATACTATAGTACCCCAATGCCCTAGGATAATCAAACACCATCGTGCCAAAGTCATTCTCACTCATGCCCATGTCCAAATAAAACCTCACTCGGATCTTCAACTCATCCATCGTCATACCAAGCAATTGTGGGCACCGACTAACCACATAACCAATCCATTCCTTCCTCACCCTTTTCTTCTCAAGAAAATTAACAATCTCTTCCAACTCTTCCAGATTGCGTTCCCAAATGGGGCCAGCCTTTGTAACCACACCACCAAGACACATCCCCTTCACATAGATTGATTTCAACCACTCCACAAGTTCCCTCACTGGTTCAAGGTCTCCTGAACTCATGCACAAAAGCTTCCCTATTTGCGGGTATGTCATTGAATTATGCTTCAACCATCTGAATCCCCGCAAAGCTTCATTAGAATTGGAATTCGCTATCAAGAAAACAAATGAAAGAACTCAAGGTGTTTACTTGACAAGCGCGACAACTCCAGAGTCCTGGATGTACTTCTTGGCGCGAGCATTGAACGAGAGGTGCGCAAGCTCCGGGTTTTCCTTCATGGCCGCTGCGCCGATCACCACACGATCAACAAAAACGGGGAGCTTTGACACGAGATTATCAGAGTACCTGATACTAAGCTTTCCAGCTCGGAAGGCGAACTTTAGGGTTTCGGCAGCAACCCCACGGCGAACCTCAAGGGCCTGCTTCAGGGTACGGTCATTGCCAGACAGAACTCTCCGAAGGTCAGGAGGCGGCCCAAGGCGCTGGGTGTCCGGACGATCAATGGCGCCGGGGAACCTAGGGATTCTTCGGGTCGCAAGAGACACCTCCTCGATGACCTTCTTCTTGACAAGGTCCTCTTCCGTTTCTTGGCCGCCATGGGAGTTGGTCCTCGGCTTGGTTTGGGAATCTGGATCAAGTATCAGGAGTTGGTTTTGTCGACGCGAAAGGGGATGGTTTTCGAGCTCCGGCGTTGGAGATGGCGTGATAGCGTTGGGATCAATGGCGCAGGGGACGACGAGAACCCGTCGCCGCGAAGCGAAGAAGGGATTAGGGTTAGGGTTTGAGAGGAGGGCGATGTTAGAGGAGAAGCAGAGCATTGGACGGAGTTGGAGCTCTCTCAATCCAATGCTGGTCGAATGGGAGAGGAAGAGGATATGAGATATTTTGTTAACGTTAAAGCCCTTGAAGGACCTTTTTTTGTAAACAATCAATCAAATTTGAGGGGGTTTTGTGAAAATTTTGTTGGACCTTATTGTAAATTGGTGAGATTTAAGCCCTTAATAAGGGACCATGCTATAAATATTAATCAAATTTGGGGGCTTTATGAAAACTATTCCTTTTTTTAATTTTGAAGGAATTTTGTTGATATGGTTAAATTCTGTATGCATGGTAAAAAAAAAAAGTTAGTATTTTTTTCCCCAAATTTTGATAAAATTTATTAGAAATTTATTTTTTTATTAATAAATGACAAACACCGTCTTTTCCTTCATCTCGTGCGCAAATTTTGAGGAGCAAACTAAAAAACTGTCTTTACTTTATATAAATTTTAGGGTTTTATCTTAGGTTCTCTATAAAATGACATGTGAACGGGTGTTATTAAAAGAATTAAATCAAACCGTGGGCGTTTTGAAAACATTTTTTTAAATGTTTAGGGACCTAATTGTGAATAGTTAACCTTTCGGGTTGTTTTTGAAAATTTTATTTTCCCGTTAAAAACCCTAATTTTGCGAAATCGTTAGCTTCGGCCGCCATTCCCCCATTGATTCTTTTCACTGGAGGAGCTGGAGTGGTGGAAAAGGGGAAGAGAAAAGGGATTTTGATTCTCAAGCCTGGTGGAGATCAACGTTGAGGTAAGAGGTTGATTCTCAAACCCTAATCTTGATTGTTCTGTTCGAATGTGGTATTAGATGTTATTTTGATTTGAGGGGAAATAGAGCGCCAGAAATGAGAATGGATAGACAAATTAGAGAATGAGTAATGATAAAAGGAAATAAAAAGGATTTTTTTTTTTTTTTGTGTGCATAATTTCTTATATTTTCCCTCATTTAGTATATGTTTTTTTTAAGTGGTGGTTAAAATCATAAGTTTTATGTGGTATTGTAATTGGATTGAGAGATAATAGAGGAAAAAAACCAGAAATCAATACATAATCAAACAATGGGAAATGATTAAATGAAGTGACAAAAAAAAAAAAAAAAGTTAACTTTTTCATGCTTACTTTTGTTTTCCACTATTTTCTCTCAGTCTAAATACATTTGTAATACAATTAGAGTTGTCACTTGTGATTTGTATTTGTAACTGTTTGTGAATTGTGTTTTTATTGTTTGTAGAGAGTGTTCTATGGTTAGATAAATGAAAGTAGAGGGAAAATGTAGAAACGAATCAAATGATTTAAAGAGAAAGTTTTGTTCTAATCCTCCATTTTCCTTTTTCCATCCTGGTTTCTTCATTCAACGATAAATTAGAAAATAATGTTCATGTCTTCATGTTGTTTCGCAGATGTGATATGAAACGATCATCGATGGTCATATTCTTTTGTATGTAATTTAGTGTTTGGAAATGAACAAGAAAGGTATTAGATGTCGTAAACCTGGACATAAGAACCATTTGTCCTAGAATTAGCTTTTTCTGAAACAAACTATTGCCGACTTTTAGCTTGTATTTGCTTATTTATTGGATGAAAGTGCACTTTTGGTCCTTAGACTATACCCATATGTTCCTTTTGGTTGCTAATCCTGAAACTTCATTTTGGTCCTTAAACTCAAAAAGAGTACGGGGATAGTGAGCTATTTTTGTCCCTGCTCAAAACAAGTTTTAAATTTTTGGACCAAAACAAACGATTTTTGCTTTGAAGGGACCAAATGAATTTTTAAGTATAGGTGAGGGACTAAAAGTGCACTTATACCTAAACATGATAAAGAATAAACTAACTTAATCTCATTCCATTCTTAGTTCCCATCTAGACATGATTAACTCGGGATGAATTTTTTACACCTGTTGTTATTGTTTTTTCCCACCATCTTCCCTCGATTTAAATATTGATCCTTTACAGATAGTGGTTAGGGCATTAATTGTTCGTGGATCATGCATTTTTTTTTGTGTAGTTTTTCTCTTGCTGATTCAGGCTGAATCAACTCTTCTCAGGTCAATTTTTGGTTTGCAAGTGTAAATGGAAGCAAAATTCTTTCGGTTTCTAAAGATTGTAGGTGTTGGATTCAAAGCTAGAGCAGAAACTGAAGGTCGTCAGCTGTTCTTGAAACTCGGTTACAGTCATGAGGTTGAACTCCCTGTTCCTCCCGCGGTTCGTGTTTTTTGCTTCAAACCAAACATCATTTGCTGCACGGGACTAGACAAACAACGGGTGCACCAGTTTGCCGCCACAGTTCGCAGTTGTAAGCCTCCTGAAGTTTACAAAGGAAAGGGAATCTTGTACATTGATGAAGTTATCAAGAAAAAGCAAGGAAAGAAATCAAAATGATCGAAATTTTCCAACAGTCAATGTCCAATTCAACTACTTGGATAACTTTTCTTTTTCTTGGCTTGTAGTTTTATTTTGATTAATTGCACCAAAGACATGAACCAATATTTGGTTCCTTAAGTGTACACGGGCAATTAGTTTAATGGATATCTGTGTTTTTTAATCTGTATTTATTTGGAGGTGAAACAGTGATCTGTGAAGCTGAAATTGAATGTATTTCTGTTTTCTGTTAATTTGTATAATTTGAGTACGAGTTAACGATGGATACTGTTGACAATGAGTAACAAGCAAATATCAAAACAGAGAAGCAGGTTGGGTGGTCAGTGTTTGGACAAGGTAATTTGAAATTAAGATACAAACATTCTTTATTACAGATTGATTGAATTGTTGTTTATGTTCATTATTTTTATGGAGCAGTTACAATTTATGCACAAGCTTGTATTAACTCCATTCTCCCTCCAAATTTTTTATTTCTTAATGTAATGTTTAGTCTCATCCAGACAATGAAACTGAAGATTGTTTTTAATCTCATTCTTAAATTTAATCTTAATCCATTATTAATCCCCATTCAAACACTGCTCAGGTTTTTCATGGCATAAGATGGATAGTTTTGGCTTGAGAAAAGAAACAAAAAAAATAATGATAATTTTCATATGTTTTCCCCTCCATTTCATCTGAGTACATACAAACAACATAAAATCCCAACTTAGATGCAGAAATAGTACAACCAAAACAAAAAGAGAAAGAAGCTTAAATCCAATAAAATTAAAAATCAAAACATGAGAAAGAAGGGGAGTTCATTTGACTATACAATATCAAGGGGACTGATCAATTTCCATTCAACAATAACATGTAAAAGACATTCAAGTTGCAGTTCTTGAAAAATATGGAACTTCAAGAACTATGGAACAGAAGTGAGTAATTTCCGAACAGAAAGTTGATGATAAGCCACTAAGTATCAGCTGAGCTTGTATCATTGCTAATGGAAGCCGGTTCCTTTCCCTTCAAAGCCTTGTGAGAATAGTTTCACGATGTCTAGATCTAGTTCGGAATCTTCTGATCTCTCGAATGATGGTACAAGAACAAACAAGCTACTTGGCATAATCTGTGAGATCAATCTAGCATGTAAATCCGGGAAGCGATGTCCTGAACTAGCCAATCAAAACCCTCAAGCAATCCCTCCCCTGTGTAGGCACTGCAACCCACAATTTTCCAGTGTCGGGTTTTGTCCATAGCATCCAAATTTAGAATCTGCGTGAATCAAAGAGAAACTCTGCATCAAGACTGGTCAGGGTCCATAAAAGATAACAAGTAAAGACAAGTTTGATGACTTAATGAGTTCTCATGATATCTAGTGCATTATGAAAGCAATATTCTGAATTATGTCAGAATATACTATCAGAACAGTTGATATATAACTGCTTGCATTGCATTATTTGGTCAAGGCCAGCAACCAATTTCAATTAAAGAGAAACCTCTCTAAAGCAAGAAAAGTTGAAGTTATACACAAAGACCTGATGCAGAGGAGAGAATTGCTGCATTCTGTAATAAAGATTTAGAAGACCTAAGTATATAAAATTGCAGTCTTACCTTAACTATTTCCTCTGGTTTAAGGGCACCCTGTATATCCTGCTTGTTCGCAAAGACCAACAAAGAAGCTCCAGATAGTCTCTGTCAAACAATGTAAATGAGAGTGATTTGTTAAACTATGTAAGCTATTAAGAGAGGGCATGTCCTCTACAAATCATCAAAATAATCATCTCATAAAAAACATTACTACGAGTATGAGCCACGAAGGAGTAAAATTCTAAATGGAGAAGACTGTACAGTACAAGAAGATCAGTACTTCCAAGATTAGCAAGCAGCATGTTGCCAATCTCTAACAAATTTTAACAAAACTTCCAAGCTGTACACAATGTTTCAAGGGGGAGCGTGCCACTAAATTTTGAAGTAATTGTCTGTTTAAAAGACAGCTTATTTCAACCTAAAGTGACATGGAACTGCCCTTATATTTTTTCCCTAAACTAAAGAAAGTATCCGAAATAATAAGATGATAAGTATGCATATATTCTGGGTACAAACATTTGTATAAGTTCACAAAAATAAGTTCCTAGTCAACACACAGGGTGTCTAACACACTAGTGCAAGTACACACATAGGTAACAGATAAGGCAAGGAAATCAAAATTTTCAAAGTATACTGTCCTCTACTTCTACAAATACTCGTTTTCACCATTTAAGGTGCATTTGCTATGTGCAAGTACAGATGCAGTTCAAGGCTAAAGGGTATTTAAAAATTAATAATAGAAAATTAAACATTGACCTATGGTGGACATTAAATCCTCAACCCTACCATGAGGAGACCCTGATCAAGTTTAAGGGAAATCACCAAAGAAAATTACAGGCTAACATTATACAATATGGGTGATGAAATGCCATTCGATATGAGGACAAAGAAGGTAACATAACATGATAAACAAACAAGAAAATGCTTGTGCTGTAATTGAAATGAGAAGATACGATTTATTTCTTATAGAAAGAGGCGAAGGAAATAAATGAGTAAAGAAAAAATTAGCAACAGTAGAGCTGAAACGCTTCTTTTAATCTAGATTTTTCCTCTGTCAGCTAGATTCAACATTCAAGGCTCAAACTATATTACTAAATCTTCATTCTTCAAGTAAGGATTTGCACATCTATGAGAACAAAGAACCATCTTTAAATGAGTACGCTCAAATAGTAACCAAATCATGGGACAAATGTAGATGTGCCTCAGCTCCTTGACGCCTCATAATCAATGGAATCCAAAAATCACAAATTTTGAAGTGAAATCAAATCCAACAATTAATAAAAAAACTATATCTTCCTGAGGCAATGCAATTTGCATATGAAAGTAAAAGATTTGAATGAAAACAAATCAAGAGGGAACAAAAAAAGAATAAAATGAAACAAAAGAAAAGCTTAGTAAAAGTAGAATTGAAACAATTCTGTTAAACTAGATTTTCTTCTGCAGACTAGATCAACATTCAAAGTTAGAACTATATTTCTAAATCTTCGCTTTTCTTGTAAGAATTTACACATCTATTAGCACTAAAAAGAAACCATCTTTGAATGAGTATTTACAACTAGTACAATCAATGAGATTCAAAAATCACAAGTTCCTCATCAAAATCACAAATTTTTGAGTGAATTCAAATGAAACAATTAGCATTAAACAAAAAAACTATATATATTAAATAAAGCAGTGCAATTTTCATATAAAAAGTAAAAAGGAATTGAATGAAAAACAAACAATTTCCTTTCAGAAAAACAAGGGAGCAGAGATGTAAAGACCTCTTCTTTCAAGAGATTATGCAACTCCATCCGACAATCAGCAAGCCTACGCACATCTGAGCTATCAACGACCCAAACAAGCCCATCAGTCTGCTCGAAATAGTTGCGCCAGTAGGAGCGAATGGTCTTCTGGCCGCCAACATCCCAGATGTTGAGAGAGTACTTCTGGTACCTGATTGTGCGGATGTTGAAGCCAAGGGTGGGGCTGATGACGCTAGTATCCTCGCCATTGATCTTGAGGACGATGGTGGTCTTTCCGGAGTTGTCCAAGCCGCTGAAAAGCATGGATTGAGATGAAATTGGAAGAGGAAATTGAGAAGATGAAGAAGACGAGATTATACGAAGACATACACCATGAGAATGCGCATCTCCTTCTCCTTCTTCTTGATTTTTCTGATGATGCTTAGAAGCCCCATGGCGATGGTGATTGAGGAGCAGGGTGGATCTCTGAATCCTTTCTCAGAAGCACCAAGGAAAAAAGGGAGAAAAAATTTATATTGCATATTAGTCCCTTTTTCCCAAGGGAATACCAATAAAACCCCTTATTCCCAAAAATAAAAAATTAAAAAACCCCTCTAAGGATTTAGAAGGGTTTAACTGCATTTTTTTTTTTTTTTTTTTTTTTTGGTTTAGGTGTAATTCTTTGTTTAGTCCTCTGCTTAAATTTGTATTTTTTAAAATTCTCTACTATTTCAAATGATCCAATGTTCTAGTTATATAAACATGACAACATGTGATATTTTATTTTATTTTATTTTTTTTTTTTGGAAGCCGCACACATGAGTATTAAATAGTATAAATGAATGAATAAAAAAATAACGATAATAATAAAAATTTTAAATTGAATTCAAGTCCTTCCAATTGAATCCGTATTTGAGAACTCCATCTTTTTTTTTCACCAAACCCTCATCGCATCTTCTTCCTTTTCACCTTTTTCCAACACAATCTCTCCTCTCCTCCGACTGACTGATGTAGTGATATTTTTTTTTTGAAAAGAAAGTGGGTTTGCATTCAGCCAAGTTGTTCAGAACATAATACAGAAGATAGGAATGGAGGAGGATGTATCCATTCCATTCGAAGGGAAGACAAATTATCAACTTGTACAAGAAGATCTGCAGCATTGTTTGCTATGCGCCTGACATGTTGCAACAAAATATCAGAGAAAGAAGCTAGGAGTGCATGGCAATCACCAATAACAATAGAGATGAGTGACCCATCTAGGTTCCCTGAAGAAGCATTGAGTTTGGTAATAACCTCCATGGAATCTGATTCAATAGTAATATGGTCGAAGTTGTTATGAAGAAGCCATAGAAGAGTTTCCCTGCATGCAAGAGCTTCTGCTAATGAAGGATTTACAGTGATTCCAAGAACGCCATGAATTGCCCTTCGAAAGACTCCCAGCTCATCACGAATTATGGCACCAAAAGTTGCTGGTGATTGAGTTGAGGAAAAACTAGCATCAAAGTTGCACTTGAGACGGCCGGAAGGCGGAGTCTGCCATCGCGTTTGGGTGGGTGTAGTCTTGCGCGAAGGGTGGAGATCAACATTTGCTTGCCTCCAATGTGATAAAAACTGCATGGCATCATGAAAATGGGCCGTTGGAGATCGGTGTTCTTCATTCCATAGAATGTCATTTCTGAAATTCCATATGGCCCAGCAGATTGTCGCAATCTTATCACGATCATCATTAGAAGTATGAAGAATCAACAAAGACCACCATATGGAAAAAGCATCATCCCCTGGTTCTATAAGGGGTATTGAAGATAGTGCCCAAATTTCTCTTGCGCAGGGGCATAAAACTAATGCATGAAAAGATGTTTCCATACCCGTATTACACATTGGACATCGAAAATCATGGATGATAGCTCGTTGATGGAGATTTGAGCGGGTGGGAAGGATATCTTTGCAGGCTCGCCAAATGAAGTTTTGAATTTTTGGCGGGACATTGAGCCTCTAGCAGTCCCTCCATAAACTAGATGTAGGAGGAGATGGCAAGGATTGAATTTGAAGTGCAAGTTTATAACCGCTTTTTACCGAATATTGGCCGGTCTCTGTGAATTGCCATCCAATGTGATCAGGTATATCTCGAATGGAGAGTGGGATTTGCATAATGGCATTCACATCACGATCCTCAAATAAAACATGGAGTAAGTCACTGTTCCATCTTTTTGGATCTTGTAAAATGAGCTCTTCCACTTTTATATTTGCTATGCCAGGAGGGGGTTGGGTTTGAATTCTGTGTTCATGAGGAATTGGGAGCCAAGGGTCATTCCAAGCTTGGATAGTGCTGCCATTTCCAACCCGCCAAATCATTCCAGCCTGCAAGAGATATCTTGATGCAAGTATACTGCTCCAGATTAAGCTAGGATAACTCCCTTTGCCTGCATGGAAGAAGTCAGTATAGGGGAAATACCTTGCTTTGAGTACACGAGCCACCAGCGATTCAGGATTTTGAATGATTCTCCATCCTTGTTTACATAGCATTGCCAGATTGAAGAAGTGTAGTTTGTGAAACCCCAGGCCTCCAAGATCTTTTGGCCAACTCATATTATTCCAAGAACACCACGATAAGCCACGTGTATGTGTTTTGTTCCACCAAAAAGAGCTAAACAAAGATTCAAGCTTGCGACAAATGGTTTTTGGGAGCAGATAAACACCAAACATATAAACTGGGAGTGCTTGGGCAATTGATTTAAGAAGAATCTCCTTACCTGCAAATGAAATAAATTTTCGTTTCCAAAGTTGCAGTCTACTAAATGTCCTGTAAACTATGAAATGGAGAGCTTTACTCTTGTTTCTACCCAGAGAGATAGGAAGGCCCAAGTACTTGTCATGCATGACCACCACTGGAATATTGAGAATGGAGCCAAGGTGATTTTGCTGATCAACGGCAATGTTATTGCTAAAAGAAAGTGCTGATTTTGAATAATTGATTTGTTGTCCTGAGGCCCTTTGAAACAATTGGAGACAACCCAAAATATTAATACAATCCTGCTCAAAAGCTTTAAAAAAGAGAAAAGTCATCTGCAAACAAAAGATGGGTGATTATAGGTGCATGTCTAGCAACCTTGCAACCAGTGATGGTACCAATGTTTTGAGCATGATGGAGGATAGAAGATAATCCTTCAGCACAAATAAGAAAGAGATAAGGTGATAAAGGATCGCCCTGACGGATACCCCTTGTGGGTTTAATAATATCACTGAGCTCACCGTTGACGCGAACTCTATATTCAACAGTAGATATGCAATGCATGATAAGTTTGATCCATGATTCATGAAAGCCTAGTTCCACCATCATAAAGTGCAAGAATGGCCATTCAATCCTATCAAAAGCCTTAGCCATGTCCAGCTTTAATGCAGCAAAAACCTGTTTTCCACTTGCTTTCCTTTTTAAGAAGTGACACAGCTCATGAGCAAGAATAATATTATCGGTAATGAGTCTTCCAGGAAGGAAAGCAGATTGATTGTCTGAGATGACTGATTTAAGCACCACTTTGAGGCGATTTGCAATAACCTTGGAGATACACCGGTAGATAACATTGCATAATGAGATAGGTCTGAATTCAGATATTTTGATAGGATTGTTGTGCTTTGGAATTAATACAATAGTGGTGGAGTTCATGCTCACCGGAATAGAGCATGAGCGGAGACATGAAAGACAGAAATCAGTAATATCATTGCCAATGATGTGCCATGTTTTTTGGAAAAAAACCTGGGTTAAATCCGTCTGGTCCTGGAGATTTGTTTGGGTCCATGGAAAATCGAGGCTGCAATTGCACCGTTTTATCAGCAAATTGATATCACTACATCAATTGGCACATCATTGGCAATGATATTACTGATTTGTTGATTTAGTTCCAAGTTTATTAGATTATATGGTGATTTGCTTTATTTGAATAATAAAAATCTCTCAATCGCTTCCTCTCTTACTCTCCCACATTCAGGGTAAATTTTTTATTAGGCCACTAAACTTTGGTTTATTTTCACTTTGATCACCGAACTTCAATTTGCATCAATTTGGTCACTCAATTTTAATCTGATTTCAACAGGCAATAAATTAAGGATTTCAACTCCCGATTGATTACATAATTGTTTGAAAATCCGAGTTAGTCTTCGCCATAACACATTATTAAATCCATTGAAGGTGTGCATGTCATCTATAAAGAGCCACATCATTCATTTGGGGGCCGAAATCTTTTAATTTACTACCCGATCAAATCAAAATAAAGTTGAGTGATCAAATTGATACAAATTGAAGTCTAGTAATTAAAGTGAAAATGAGCAAAAGTTTAGTGACCTACTAAAAAATTTACTCCACCTTCTACATTAATCCTCATTAGGAGAGTTACCTTTTCAATGCCCATACAATACATGATGAACCATAATTTGCCATAATGAACCTGTTATATATGTTTAATTCTATTAGAATGGCTTAAGTATTTGTGGTAGGGGTTAATGATGAGGCTTTTGTATTTGATTTGCCCTAATTCTCTTTAATTCTTTCCTGATGAGTAGCTTGATTAGTTTTCTTATGCTTAAAGAGAATCTACTCAACTCCATTTGTTTTTTATTCCGTCAATCCACTATTTCTCTCTCTTTTTTTTTTTTTTTTTGTTTAGTTATTTTCATCTTACACAAGTTTGATGTAATATAGTTCACCCTAACAACCACTAGCTAGCCTAGTGGAAGTCAGCTTAAATATTGGTCGGTGAGTGGTCAAGGTTGAATCCCTTGTGCTATAGTAATGTATAGTATTATACTAATATACTATATATATACTATAAAAATATTGTATATGTACTATACATCTACTATTCACCGAGTCCCTTGTGGGAGAAGTTGTATTCTCCACCCCCTCCAGAGTTATAAAGCAGAGATTTACCATTATAGGATTATGGTCCATGATATATCATCTTTGGCACACATGACAGGCCCTAATTGTCTCATTAGCTCTCCCCCACATGGTAAATCCCTAGGGGGTCGTTAAACCACCGTAATTGATATACCACAATATTTGCTTGTCCCTTTAACACCTCCTTGTGGGATAGCGCTTGTAGCGATTCGTCAAAAAATAAAAATAAAAATAAAAAATAAGTAGTTCGCCTTGATTTGTTTTATTTTTATTTGTTCTGCTCTATATTCCCATGCTTATTCCTACATACTATGAAGCATTAAGTATGTGTTCATTCATGTATACAAAAGTATGCCACCATCCTAGCATCTTACTCTCTCATGTAAGGCTTATTCTGTATGTTATTATGTTATTTGGTCCTAGTACATGCTTATCCTCCAATGTAGTGTGTGTGTGTCTCCATTAATTAAGTCTATATTTTATTTGTCTCTTTGTTTTAATGAATAGATAAACCACATAATTTGCTAGCCCACTCCATGGTCCCAGTCAACAAAGTAGGTATTCAAGCTTTTTTGTTTTTATGTGTGGGTACTAAAGAGGGATTAGTAGTTTAATTAGACTTTTGCTTCTTTTGGGATTTTTATCCTTTCACTTGACAACTTCTAATTAGTCATGAGAAATCACCAAAGATGTCAATAAAGTATTATAGCTTCTTTCTTCATACTCCTTAGGTGTACTGAATTTCTCACACACAGAGAGTAATTAGTTTATATTTGTATAATATACAACATCATGGAAGAATGTATTGTTAAGTATCACTATGGACAAACATTGTTGAGGGAAGGAAAGGTAAAATAGGTCCATGTGTCCAAGGTTGACTTTGCAGTGGACCTTGATAAGTTATGTTAGTGGGACTTGTTAGGGAATATGCATAATTTAGGGTATAGTACTAAGAAGATGTCTTTTTCTTTTTTGTGGATGATAGGAGAATATTAAATAATATTTGTGATGATGAAGGCACTGTGGCTTTATATGATTATTTAAGGAGACATTGTATTTGTAGATGTTTATGTTGAGAATGTGGTAGAGTTGGATGCCATAAGGAAGGTGATGTGCGTGCTGTGGAGTTGGATGCCAATAAGAAAAGTAAGGTTTGGGTTATGGAGTTGTTAAGTGTCTATAAGGAAAATGATGATGCATTTGCGGAGTTGAGTGGGAACAAGAAAAAAGATGATGATGTTGTGGATTTGGATCTCAATGAGGAAAATGAGGAGGGTGTTGTGGAATTAGATCCTAATAAGAGAAATGAGGAAGTTGTTGTGAATTTGGACTCTAATGTGGTAAATGAGCAAGGTGGCAGTGGCAAGGACTCGAGTGATTATGATGATGAGAAAGGATTAGTGGATATTTCATTTGTAGATTGTATCTCAGATATAGATGAAGAGAGGGAGTAAGGTAGGGATATTGTGAGTAAAACTATCAAGTTGAAGAAGTCAATGAAAGAGGATATGAAAGAGGATAGTGAACATGTTGATAGAGAAAACCCTTGTGGTATTGCATGTGAAAGAATGGGAAACAATGAGAAAGTTGCAATTAAGGGTGGGAAGATTTTTTGTGTATCAAAGTGATTATATTGAATCATAAGATCCTGGCAATTATAAAGATACAAGTAAAGGTTCTAATATAGATGATGCAAAGAGGCATAGTTCCAAGAGTAAATACTATGATCCTAGCATGCCATTGGATGATTTCTACCTGGACCTTAAGTTTGTAGACCTGAAGTAGTTTGAGAATGAGCTTGTTGCTTTCTATACTAGAAAAGAGTTTGAGTTTATTTATGTAAGAATGACGCAGTGAGGGTGAGGGCAAGATGTTCAACTAAAGGGTGTAAATGGTAGGTTTTACTCTCTTGGTGCAATGGAAGAAAGCTGTTTGTAGTAAAGCATTATATGTGGGTCAACATTCATGTCTTCTAAAAACAACTAGAAACAAACTGGTGACATCTTAGGTTGTTGTCAAACAATTTGGTGATATAATCAGTCGCATGCCTTTTATTAGCCCAAGGCACATAATGTCAATGGTTAGAAGGAAGCTAGGTATATTTGTAACAAATAAGGTATGTAGAAATGATAAGGGGTTTGTGCTTAAGAAACTTGAGGTGCAGTTTATGAAGGATTTTAGGGTATTAAACAATTATGTTAAGGAGTTGAAGGTGTCAAATGCCGGTAGTAGTGTACTTATGGTCTCTGAAAGGAGAAATCCGGATAAGTTGTGTGTCTTTCAAAAGATGTATATATGTCTTTATAGTTGCTAAATATGGCTTTTCTTACTGGTTGTAGTAGACTCATTTTCAGTTAGGGTTCAGTTAGGTTTGGACTAGTCTTTGTTGTATTTTTGCAGAATGGTAGATGCCTAAGTTGTGTATGAAACTTCAGTTAGTCACAAGTTTTGTATAAAACTTCAGTTAGTCACTATGTATGGAAACAATCCTTTTATGCAAATGCTCTTTAAATGGTTCGACTTTAATTGTAATGTATGCAGAAAATGTTTTGTAATTTGTTGATGTTATATGTCAATGAAGTTGGAATGTGTTGATTCTATTTTAAAATACAATAAGTTATGTGTTTAATGTGATCAATGAAATTGGAATTGCATTTATTGTATATTTTTATTCAATCTAGATGTATGAAAAAGAAATGCTTCAGTAAATTAATCTTTGGATGTTTAAAATGCAGGACTTGTATTTTGTTATTCAATGTTGGATTTTTGTAGTGCAAGACCTATATTTTGTTGGATGTTTGAAATGCAAGATCTACATTTTGTTACATGTACTATATTTTCCAAAATTCAGTAAATTATGTGAAGTGGTAAATTAATGTTGGATGTCTGACGAGTAGAATCAGCATCTTCGTGTGCAGTGCTGGAATTTTTTTGGTTGAAATTGTTGTTTGGTAGCTGGTTTATTGAAGATACATATGAGTATGCACATTGATTTGATACAATCCAGGCAAAATAAAAGAAAACAAACATCTAGTACAGAGAATGAAAGATCTGAGTGTACTTCCTATGAGAGCTCAATACACTTAGGAGATGAGATTCAGGGAAAAAAGAGGGTGAAGTTCTTGAATTCATATTTAGGTAGCGTTTGGTTAGATGTAGTTCTAAATGCAGTGGATTTCTAGTTACAATGTAACTGGAAATACTTGGATTTCAAAATGCAGTGCAGTTAAATCTTGTGTTTGGTTGGATGTAACTGGAATTACTGTATTATAAGATTTTATGTTTGTTTGGAAGGATTTGAAAATCTGAAATTGGAAAACATGTGTATAAGTATATGTATTGAGTATATATATCTGTATAAATATATGTATATGTGTGCATATGTGTATATACATATATGTATATGAGTATATATATCTATATAAGTACATGTATGTGTATCTGTGCATATATGCACATATATACATACATATATAGGTGTATTTGTATATGTAAACATACTATGTACAAGTATATCTAGAAGTGTATATGTATGTTTATATAAATATGTATATGTATATGTATATGTATGTTTATACATATGCATAAATATGTATATGTATATACATACATATATCTATATGTATGTTTATATAAATATGTATATGTATGCGTATGCGTATATGTATGCGTATATGTGTGTGTGTGTGTATACATATATGTATGCATATGTGTATGTGTATAAATATATGTATGTGTGTATATATGCATATGTCTATGTATACGTGTATGTATATATGCATATACATTGGTTTTGAACTCCCGGGATTTGGTTTTACAGTCATTTTGACCGTAAAACCAAATCCCTCCACCATGGTGTTTTGAAATCCTATGGAAAAACAAATATCACAAAACAATCACATGATTTTAAAACACAAGGGATTTGGAGTTACAAGTAACTCCAAATCCCTTGAAACAAACACACCCTTAATTGAAAGGATTTGAATGCGAGTTATTTTATTTTTTTTATTATCATTGTTTTTTTATTCATTTATTTTTATTATTTAAAACCTATATGTGTGTCATCTCACCCAAGAAAATGACATAAAACACCATGTGTTGCTATGTTAGCATAACTTGATGGTAAATGAGATGGCCATCAGAGTGAAGAACTACATTGGATCCTTCAGAATAGTAAGGATTTAAAACATACAAATTGGAATAGAGGGTAAATGAGATGGCCATCAGAGTGAAGAACTACATTGGATCCTTCGGAATAGTAAGGATTTAAAACATACAAATTGGAATAGAGGATTAAAATGACTCATTTTGATAAGTAAGAGGACTAAACAAAAAATTACACCGATTATTTCAGTTGTATATTTTTGAATATATATATAAACATATAATTATTTTTTCTACAAGAGGAAAAATTTTATTTCAAAAATAAAATTTAAAATAAAATGACTTGCTTAAATAATAATCATATTAATCAGTAATTAATATTTAATATAAGCTAATAAATATATTAATTTAATTAGTTAAAAATTCTAAAAACCGCCAACATCTTACCAATGTTTTAAAAACGGGACCATTGTCGACCCGGTTAGGCAATCGGTTCACGGTCCAACTGGTTGAACTGGCCGGTTCAACTGGATTTAATATTTTTCAAATAAATAAATTTTTAAAAATTAAAAAATAAGAAAAAAATAAGAAAAAAATTAAAAAAATTTAAAAAATACAAAATTACATATTATAAAGTTACATTGTGATAAAATGTCAACTCTACATAAAATTGAATTTTTCAAAGTACAAATATACAAGGATATAACCATACAACAAATATTCAAAAATAATTAATTAAATAAATATACAACAACAACAAAAACCACAAATAAAAAATGAGGAATAAAATAAAATACAAGTATATAATATCTTATTTTTTTGTTTTTTGGAACAGGTTTAATTTTAAAAATTTAAAAAAATAAACCAACTAGCCGTTCCAACCGATTCACCAGTTCACCAATTGAATCGGTTGAACCGGCCGGTCTAGTCTGGCTTTTACAATATTGTTGTTTACATGCGTTCTACTACCAATCAGTAAAGATCAATCTACCTTGTTGCTAATCTCGTTGCACACGTGTCGGCATCTCCTTTCTACAATGCCAATGTAAGGCTTTTACTTGCTACCCCCTCACTTTTCAGAAATTATTATTATTTTTTTAATTTTATTAAACAAAGGCCAGACTCTAAGTTGCTAATCTTGATGCACACGCGTTAACATCTCCTAGATTTAATGTGAGGTTTTTACTTGCCCCCCTTACTTTCCATAAATTACTTGTTACTTTTTAATTTTTTTTAATAACATCCAGTTCTTTGACCAATCATCAAAGATAGATCTCCTGAGTAACTAATCGCGATGTACACGCGTCAACATCGCCGGGATACAATGTTTATTTGACGTTTTTACTTGCCAACCCCTAACTTTTCATATCTTTAAAAAAATTTAATGGCATCCAGTTCTGTAACCAATCAGCAAAGATCAATCTCTGGTTGCTAATCTCGATGCACAAGCGTTAACATCTAATAGATTCAATGTGAGGTTTTTACTTGCCACTTCATAAATTACTTATTTTTTATTTTTATTTTTAATTCCTCAACCGCATTTAAAATTCCATCTTTTAACTTGATACAAAATATTTCCTTTTATCTTTCTGTTTATACAAAATATTATACGTAACTGATTTTTTTAACTAAAAAAATATTATATGTAACTGATTTTTTTTGACACCAGACAATAAGCACATTTATTTAAAATTTAAATCAAAGACGAATACATATGTGAAGCGCACTCGTAACTTCAACAATGTCTTGCCCTTGTCTTACCATTGGTTATGTAACTGATTTCAATAAATAAATTATTTTTAATATTAAAAAAATAAATAATTGATATCAATAAAAATGAATTTTTATGAAAAATATTTTCATATTTTGTTTATATAATTTTTTTATATCATTAGAAATTAAAAAAAAAAATTATTCAAAAAATAATAATAATAAAGTAAAATAAAATTAAAAAATGTGTGATAAGTAATTTCAAATAATTACGGGGTGTTAATTGGAAAAAAATCACTCTTTCTCTCTCTCTCTCTATATATATATCCTTTTCTATTCTCATATATCACTCTTATAAACTCTCTCTCTCTTTCTTTGAAGAAGCGCCGCCTCGAGACCTTCTCCTCAAATCGCCGTCAGGAACCCCATCGCCGCCGGAGATGGAGGACGACGACGAGTTCGGAGATCTCTACTCCGATGTACTCATCGCTCCCTCCCATCCACCCCCGAAGCCTCCTCGCGCTGCCGTCCCTGATGACGACGATGACGATGACCAAATTCTCTTTGGATCTTCACGCAAAGAGGGAGGACCTTCCCAAACCCTAGCTCCGGCGAAGGAGGCTGGCGATGAGGATGACTGGATGCTGGGCCCTGCCCCTGTCGCCATTGAACAGCCGGGGAATTGGAGCGAGGAAGATGATGGGATTGTGTTGCGGGCGAAGGAGAGTAGGGTGGAAAAGGAGGAGGTTCGTGGAGCTAGGGTTTCTGAAATTCGTGATGCGGAGGTTGCGAATAACGAGATCGGGGATCTGGATCGAGAAGGAGAACCGATCATCCCTGGCCTCTCGACGGGGTCGTTTGCGGCTCCTGAGAACAAGACTTCTAGGAGCGATGACTGGGATAGTGATAGCGATGATGATTTGAAGATCGTCTTGAATGATGATCATCGAGGGCCGCTAGGTGGGGAGATGGGGAGGGGGATTGGGGACGATGATGATGATGATGGTGAAGAGGATCTGGTTATCGTCATGGACGAGGATCAGCCGCACCATCACCTGCAGGGCACGGAGGAGCAGGAGTGGGGAGAGGAGGGGATGCAAGGGGGTGCGGATGGAGAGAAGGAAGGTGCAGATGGGGCGAAGGCTAACAGCGTGGTTGGCGGTGCTGCTTCGGGTGCAAGGATCGGGTACAGCAACCATGGGTTTCATCAACAGCATCACTCAATGTTCAAGGTCAGTTATTTTGACGAGTCTTGGTTGGAATGCGGAAGCTGTAATTTTGGGGTTTGTAATGTCCTGGCGTTGCAATTCAAGGAAAATTGCATGATTTTGTTTTGCTTGATTATCGGAATTATGCCATTGTACGATGATTTTTCTCAAATGCATAATCGTTCTTGCTCTTGTGAATTTCTAGCAGGCCTCCACTGAAGTGGTTGGTCTATTTTACAGTCATGGATTGGATGAAGTTGAGAATTGCAATCAGTATCCATATGAAGAGGGTGGGATATGTAATTCAATCAATTGATTAATTGGATAGAGATTCTTGATAAATGTTTATATGGGATTTATTTAGAAAAAACAGTTTTTAAATTTCCATTTTAAGTTCTCTGAGAAAACTCTTTTTCTCAATTGCGGAAGTTGGGAAAACCAGTAAAATATTTTCTTTTAGATAATGTGGGGATGCACTATAGATGGAGAAAGTGGATTTGATAGGGAAGGAATTAGAAAGAGATGGCCCTCGTGATGGTAATCTTGGTGTTGAGAGGAAAGCGGATAAGTTCAGAGAGGAAATGGTGGTGGTAATGTAGGGAAGCAAATGCAGGGTGATTTTTCTCTGTTTGAAAATAAGATTCCCTGGTATTTTGTGAGTGGCCCTTCCTTAAACTAAAATTCACGTTCTTTGACACCCTGACTCTTGCAAATGATTTGAGCAGTCATGGAGAAATATGTGAGAAAGAATCCTTTCTCTTAATTGAAGCCTAAATGTCTATAATGCCAGATTGAGTACCCCGGATACGACTTCATTATCTAAATAGAGAAAAAAAGAAATGCACCAATTCATGCCACCGTAGTTAAACAAATGGTCAGCTTTTGGTGATTTTTCTGTAGTAACTTAACCTATTCACGTGTAAAAGTCCATACTTGTCTTGTTTCATGAACTAATATCATATATTCACGTAACATGGCTTTACAAGCTTGTGTAGGATGAGCATTTGTACTTCTTGTTTTGTGCTTTCTTGTCAGAATAGCTATATTATGCATGATAATAGTTATTTTGAACAAAACTTCTTGAAGAACCAATGAATTTTTTTGGTAAAAATCTCAACTTTTTTCTTTAATTCTTTTCTAGAAACACAAACATATCAAATTGTTTTTTTTCATGGGCTTCTGGAACTCCTTTTGTGTGTGTGTGTAGGAACAGTTGATCTCTGTCATAAAGTTGATCATGAGATTCTAGCAAGGCTTTGTTGTCGGTTTCATGTTAGTTTGGCAGTCTTGGTTGGTGATTGTATTTTTGTTCTTGGGCTATTGTATATCCATAGGAGGAATTAACTTCCCCATAAGGCCCTAAATTATATGATATTGTTGTGTGGATATTGGAAATATTGTAATTGGTTGAATTTAATGCTTGACTAATTGATAGTTTATTTATTTGAGGTTTTAACCGATAAATTCTTTTTGTATGTCGATTGATCATGTACTTGTTTGTCTTGATGAGAAAGTGTTTGCTAATTTTCTTTATCTGATTCCTTTATGTGCAGTATGTAAGACCTGGTGCTGCACCTGCAGCTGGGAGCTCTATGGTTAGCTCAATTGGTGGCCCAGGTCAACCTCGTCCTCCTCTTGCCACTGGAATAGTTGGTGGGCGTGGCAGAGGTGATTGGAGACCTGTTGGTGGCAGAGGCCTTTCTGCTGGACAAAAGGGCTTTCATTCAGGTTATGGGATGCCTGGTTGGAATAATGGTGCTGGCCGTGGTTTTGGTGGTGGCTTGGATTTCACTCTCCCCTCCCACAAGTAAGGATAATTACGTGCAGCACACACCTATTCAAAGAAACTGTTATTTAAATATTAAATCTAGATGGAGTTTAGAATGAAAATAAGATAAGTGAAAGAGCTCTTTTTCAAATAAGTTTAGGATCATGTGGGGAACATGTGATCTAGCTATGAACTTATCATACTGTATCTACATATCCTCATATCACATTGTATCTAAAAAGAAGATACTAAATTGTCAACTGTTGTGTGCTTGAAAGCAAATGACGACGGCTTCTTAAAATTTTCAGCTCTTCTGTGCTTGTTAAAAATGCATTTGCAGTAGGACCATCTTCTCATGTTGCTTGCAATAATGCTTTCCTTTTTTTGCTTTATTAGCATAATGTGTTTTTCATGTGTGATTGTAGTGATGTGACCTAAAATTTATACTCTTTCTGCAGCTAAAGCATCTTTGTTTTTCTTTCCTTGATTCTTGTTTTGGACTTTAACATGCACAATTTCTAGCAGGACTGTATTTGATGTCGACATTGAAAGCTTTGAAGAAAAACCCTGGAGATATCCAGGAGTGGATATTTCAGACTTTTTTAATTTTGGGTTTGATGAAGACAGCTGGAAGAATTATTGCAAGCAACTGGCATGTTACTTATTTTTGCCTTCCCTGTTTATGAGAAATGCCTATTTTCTTTAATTTTGTTAGCTTACTGCTCTATTTGTTTTCTTGCAGGACCAACTTCGGCTGGAGTCTACCATGCAAAGTAAAATCCGTGTCTATGAGAGTGGTCGTTCAGAACAGGTTATAGCATCTCTTTATGTAGTGTAGTTGGATAAATTATTTCTTCCTTTCACATTTTTGATTGAAAATATTTTTTCCAGGAGTACGATCCAGATTTGCCACCTGAACTTGCAGCTGCAACAGGCCTTCATGATGTTTCTGCTGAACTTCATCGTGCAAAAGCTGATGGTGGAGAAGCCGATATTAATGGCCAAGGAAGAGTGCTCACTTCTATTCGGCCACCAATTGTATGATTTCCTTTCTGTTTATGGCTTACTCTTTTTTTGTTTTCTTAGTCCATTCTCTTTCGTAACATGTTTCAGTTCTATGTACTCCAAAGCAATTTTTACTATTAAGCCGGGTGGTTTTAGTTTCATTTATAAGCAAAATGTAAGCACTTTTTTTTCATGTCTTATCAGCCAACTGGAAGAGCAATACAAGTTGAAAGTGGTTATGGTGAACGGCTTCCTTCCATAGACACCCGACCACAACGGCCACGTGATTCAGATTCAGTTATAGAGGTATTAGTCAGCCCTAATGGTCCCAAACACTGAAGATTTTATCTTCATAATTCTTGCCTATTTTCTTAAGATTTCGAGATGTGTCTGCTGTTGTTGCTTACTATGATGTTTAAGTTGCATGATTTTTCTTTGTGAACAGATTGTCTGTCAGGATGCTGTAGATGATTCAAACACCTATAGTGGTGCCTTAGAGCAATCTGAATATGAACCTCTAGGAGATCATTCGAAAGGAGTTCGTGAGGTTGATGATGAGTATTCAGAATATAATGATCGTTTTGCACATGGTTACAGTGATAGAAAGAGGGAAATGGTGTCTCGGAGAATATCCTGCACACCAGAAAGGGATGGTATTATACCTTTCTCTTCTGAACCACCTCTTCATGCTCAACCGCATTCTAAATTTCGCGGTCCTGCGTGTACCAGTGGGCCTTCTGTTGATGATGGAGGAAGGTAGACATTTTTAGGAATTCTTTTTGCTTTGTGCTTTATTTGCTTTGTGATAGTGTTTCTAGAGTCTGAACACAATTGGTTCCCAGATGTTCAATGTATATGAATGGGATACTTTAAGATGATAGATATATTAAAGTTAGCTAGCTACTCAAAGGAAACAGCATTGCAAAGGCTTCTTTTGCGGAAATGATAGCATTAACATTAGAAAGATGTATAAATATTTGAAAATGTTTGGGTCATTTGCTGTTGTAAGTCATATTTACTTTTGTTTTATTATGCACATATATGTTTTTATACCTGGTTGCATAAGTTGTTGATTGTATGGTTTATCTGAGTCATGTATCTGTTTCTGGATACTTGAGGGTTTAAATTGGTCGTTCTTGGTCTAGATTGTGTGGATATTTTTCTCCTGTTCAGTTAGAGGGTTTGATCCATTTTGACATCATTATAACTTTGTTTACTTTTCCTGTAATATATAGAAAAATTATTTGATCTGTATGCTGATGGATGACTTGATACTTGTTTAGAATATTATTATATATTTTAGATCTATCTTTTTTAAACTTTAGGGTTTTATGCCAAAAATAGTAGGATTTTGATGATACTGGGATGTTATGTGCTCTGTTATGTTTGTGCCAGTGCCATTAGCACCTTTACTAGCTAGTGCTTCCGTACTTATGACTTCTGTACAAATCCAGGTCGGCAGCTGGAAGAAGACAGCGCTCTAGTGTTAGTATGGATCGTACAAATGATATTAGCCAAAGTGCCTTGTCAGACAAACATGAGGATCACCAGGAAGAGAAGTTGGGAAACAGTCCAATGCATCGCCAACAAGATGCTTCACCTGTTGAAAGTACAAGGGAGCTGAGCACAGAACCAAGAGACTATGAACCTGATGACAGGATTGCACTTGGTGACAGCGTTGAACTGGAAGGAGAGGAGATAGCATCAGATTCCCGAGTTTCACCTGGTACTCTTGATGATGAGAGATTTGGTCATTCTGCAAAGAAACAAAAATTAAATTCAAGGGTTGAACAACCTACAAACCAGGACAATGGTGATGGCAGTAGTGATGATTTGAAGGCTACATATAGTGACAACAGCAGAGCAAGGTCAGGAAGTGGCAAGGAGTATCATAAGCGACATGAAGTTGGTGAGGAAGTCATGCAGGGTGAGCAGCTGAGGCGAGTCAGTGGTATGAGGAAGCGCTATGAGGAAGAGGAGCGAAATTTCAGCCGTAAAGATGATTATGGCCGAGATGGTAGGCTAGAAATTGAAAAAAGCCGCATAGCTTCCAGAGGCCGGGTAGAAGCATATCACTCTTATCCACATAGGGATCTAGATTCCTATCACCCTACTACTGGTGGTAGGAGGGAAGGATTTGACCGCCTAAAGGACAGAGATAGTGCTGGTGTCTGGCCAAGGAGAGAGGATGACGTTCATGTTAGACGATTAAAAGATGAAGATGTTAGAAGGGATCGTGGTGATGAGGCTGCAATGAGGAATAGGAATAAGATTAGGCCAAATGACAGGAAAGATAAAGATGAAAATCATTTGAAGATGCGGATGGATGATGGAGATTGGAGAGGCCGTGATCGAGAAGGTAGTTCAAGGCAGAGGGAAAGGGATGACATTATGTTAAATCGCAGAGCAAGTTTGGAAGATCCCCATGTCAAGAGGAGAAAAGAAGAAGAACACTCTAGGAGAGAGAAGGTTGATAAAGAAGACTTGCATGTTCATAGGGTTAGAGAAGACATTGGCAGACGTAAAAGGGAACGTGATGATGTTGCAGACCATAGGAGAAGGGAGGATGCGAGTAGAAGACGGGAGAAACCTGAGGACCAACATGCTGGGGTTCATAAAGATGAAACCTGGCGACAGAAGGAGAGAGAAGACAGACATCGGATTAAACAACCTCATGAAGATGCACAGAAACACCGGGATAGAGAAGAAGGGAGAGCAGCTAGAAATGTACGAATGAGAGAAGACAAATCTGTTGGCATAGGTGGCAATGCAAAGAGCAAGGATGAATTGAAGGTTGGAGGTCCTGATAAGGACTCACAGCAAAAAGATAGGAGACGGCACAATGAACCACACAGGAGAGGAGACAAGGCTGTTGAAGAAAATAATCTGCCGCATAAAGGGCGTGAAGACATGCTTACACGAGAGAATCAGTTGAATAATGAGAGGAACTCAAGGGGTCCTTCGAGTGCTTCTGATGGCCAACAGATGTACAGGGAGAGGCACAGGGAAAATACAAGGAAAAACAATGACACTGAGATCCCTGACCAACATTTTCTGGGACGCGGGAGGAGGGATAATGATGACCACAGCACTCGCCGAACTGACAAGGTATGTTGATGATTTCAAGTGAGTAGTTTGGATATAAGTAGGCATGTTAACAAGGAAAAAAGCAACCAAAAGGGCTTATGTCAGGCACTTTGAGCAAATGACACTGTTCAACGAAGTTGGAAACACACATTGGTGAGGAAGGACTGGCTAGTAAATTAACTGAGATGCCATTTCTTATTTTCTTCAATATACTAATTGTGTTTTGGGTTTTCCTGTTGTTAATTGTTTAGTGGTTCTTATGCTGGAAGCAGAAGTGAATGAGTAGAACATTATTGTAAAAAGGGTATGAACAAAAGTACGAGCTGAGAGAATTGGAAAAACATAAGCTAGATTTTTTTAGCATGAGAACTTAATTTGAGAAGGAAATTAATTTAAAGTACCAACAAAAGACAGTGTTGAATGCAGCAAATGTTACATACCAGTGAAAAATTATGCTAGTGCATACTGATGGACTTGAGATTCAGATTTATTAAATTGTCATAATTTGAAGATTATCAGCAAAAATGTTATGATAAATTTTATATGAACCTGTTCAATAGCGCCAATATCTGCTCCCTTTTGTCAGAAATCCAAGTGTTTCTTCTTTCAATGCTTATCTATGTTCATCTGGGCAGCTTAAAGAGTTTTATTTGGATGTTGTTTATCATGTTTTTCCTTTTAATAAACTGTTAAAAGGAAAAACAGTTTATTAAAAGGATTTAGTGAGTTATTCATTCTGTTCACTTGTTTACTGTTAATATTTTTTTTTTTTTTTTTGTGGCATAGCATATGGATGGTGCTAGAATGAGAGGTCTTATATCTATATACATGTATACATACATGCTGCTTTGTTTTATATCTTCTTATGAAATCTATTGGTATTCTTTATGCCTTGATTATTTCTCCAGTAGTTTTATTTGAGGAAGAATCACTGGTGTGTGGCAATGTTCTGCCTAGACTTTTAAAGTTCATGTATCATGTTATTCTTCTTCTTCGTTCTTTTTTTTTCTCAATGTCGAGAATGCCAAATCACAATCCTGTTTTGCGAAGTTCTAGTACTGTTGCATTCACCTTCATTACTTGGTCAATAAGGAGAAGCTTGATGGTCAGTTCAGTTTTTTTTTTTTGGTTAAAAGTAGAAATACTAATTCTGCATCCTTTTGTCCTCGAAGGTTGTAAACCGTTTTTCTTTTGAAGCAAATCATATGGATATCATCCTTTTTTTTTAAGTTTCTCAGCGAAAGTTTTGTTAGTAGCTTTGCGGAATCTTATTTGGGTGCCAAGAATCAAGTTTGTTTCAATTATACCATCTAACAAGTTTTTTGTTCAGGTGAGTGCAAAAGGAATGGATGAGCATGAAAATAACAATTCTTCCATTCCACACTCCAAGTTTGTCGACGGCCAACTTGAAAGTGCACAACTGCATCATTCTTCTGGAGAACATGGAGAAGACCATTCAGATGATGAAAACCAGCAAGACTCAAGAAGGGGGCGATCAAAATTAGAGCGCTGGACCAGTCACAAAGAGAGAGATTACGCCGCTTTGGACAACTTGCAAAGTTCTTCCTTGAGTTCTAAAGCTGAAATCCCTAAGACTGACAAATCACAGTGGGAGGAATTGTCAAAGACCGAAGGTAATAACACGGGTGATTCAGAACACAAGGATATAGATGCAAATCAGGCATCCGGCAAGAACGGAGAGGACCACAGTCGCCATCTTGACACAGTTGCCAAGCTTAAGAGGCGAAGCGAGCGTTTCAAACTTCCCATGCCAGGTGAAAAAGAAGCACCCACAACCAAGAAAGTCGAGTCTGAAACACAAACAACTTTGAATGAGGCTGTTGTTACTGATGTGGAAATCAAGCCGGAGCGACCTCCGAGGAAACGGAGGTGGACCAGCAGCTGAAGAATGACACATCAAACTGGGAAGCTCGGAATCAAGATTTTTTGCCTGCTTTCTTTAGGGTCTATCGGGACCCCGGCTCTTCTCAGGCTTGTATCCCAAATCTTTGGGCACGCGATGCAGTTGGATATAATAGGACAGCATCACAATGTTTATTAATTTCGAGCCTCCATAACTCGCTGTCACTATATATGGTTTATCACCGTCTTTTGTACACCTGATATACCTAAACACCAAACATGAACACACCCCTTGTACTGAGTCCACAGAGATGTACTTTTTATTTTTCTGGTGGATTCCATGAACTTGTAATGCAGGAGATTACATCCGGGGAATGCCCTCGGCCGCCTACTGGGGATTGGTTGCTGTGATGGCTTCTGCAGTGTGGCTTCGGCCGCATCCAAGAAAGCTTTTATATCAGGCTGCAAAATTGTATCCAAGTATCTGGATCAAGTGTGATATCAGTTGACAGTGGAGAGCTGCTCTGTGTTAAACCATGCTGTCATTCTGCTGCAGGTGGCTAAATGAAAAAAATACGAAAAAAATGAAAGTTCTATGCCGGTTTGGATGTATGTTCTGCAGGCTAACAGGCAGGGCTCTTGTTCATTCATTAGCCATCTGATGATTGATGGCTTGATGATTGAAAATTTGTGGTGGTGGAAATGTTGCTTATGATGTGCACCATGCAAGTTATGTGCTGATTGCTTGGCTGATAGTGTCAAAGTCTCAGTATTAGGATTGCTTGAAATTTTTTTAGTCACACAATCACATATTTGTACAAATTAAGAGATTTAATCAAGTGGTTAACTTTTAATCTTGTGGTGCCATAATAATTATTACTTGTGCACTGTGGTTATGCCTTGACAGTAAAAAAGTACCAATTTGTTTATGTTAGAACCCATGGATTTGTAATTTTTCAATTTTTTATTTTTTTAACTCATTAGGTAAATTGGTTTCGAAAATGTGAAACAGTTAAACATTTCAAATTTTTACTTGTGCTTTTTCAAAAAATAAGCAAGCAAAGGAGCTAGGCTTTTTATTTTCCTTTAATTTTGCGTCTTATTTTTATGCATTTATTTAACAAGTACAATGTGATTATTTTAAAAAAAAAAAATACTCCGAAAATCTTCAACTTCACTCAATGTTAATCCTGTAATTATCTATAATAATATATAGTAAATTATATTTTGAATACAAAAAAATATTAACCAATGGGAATGTTTTTGCACTTCTACATTCCAATAGCACCCTTATATTTTAAATTATAAAGACAAGATAAAGAAAAAAAATTAGTGCAGATTTCCTGCATTATACATTCACAAAACAGTAATATATCATGATTTGTAGAATTTTTTAATGAGCAACTTTACTTAGAATTAAATTGGAAATGAATGTCTTTAAGTTCATAAGAGATCTGAGGACATGTCAAACTCCAAATCAGATGAATAATTTATGGCACAAAGACCACGTAAATATCTTAACATAAATATAGGTACAGAATGAATGCTGGAAAAGAGTGGTGCATCTTAAGTACTCTTTTTCACACTAATGATAGTTCACCTGCAGGAACTGATCTTCTGACCAATTTTGCCCATGATTCATTTGTTTCCGTAATGACCTTCAAAGCATAATCCTGTTCAAAATAAAACTTGTAAGAAAACCGACAAGACCGAGATTAATGTGGGATTATTAGCTGTCTAAATATACAGATCTGCATGAATTTTAGGAAACATTTATAAATATCACAAAGAGATACCAAACTTGCATTTATGTTACAAAGAAAAAATAAAACCCTAGAAATTCAGTAACAAGTCTCTCCTGGTGTCGTCTTTGATTTCACTAGTCAAAAGAACCATTGATATGCCGCTCAAAAAGAATGACCCAAAAATAGCTAGTAGTCATAATGCTTAGCCACGTGAAGATATTATTCTGAAAAATCATAAGATACCAATTAGATTACAAAGCTGTGATGAGAGAAGACCATGTGATCACAAAGCTGTGATGAGAGAAGACCATGTTCATGAAATGTGCCGGAAAGGTAACAGTTCTAATACACTATCCATTCCCATTTATAAGGCTGCTAAAAATTTTCACAGTGATCATTGGAGCAAGAGGGTTTGTCTCAAATATTTGCAGTAGATAAGATTTTTGAGAAAAAAAAGTGAAAGCCCTCAACAATTATGAGTGAAAATGCACTTAATTTTTACTGGGGGGAGTGCACCAATGCCATAGCTAGGTTATCATGTTTCACGCCCTGTTCCCTCTTTATCCATCTCTGTGTTCAAATGAAATCTAATTTCATAGCACACATCTGAATCATTATGTTAAGCCTCTCACCATTTCAATCTTTTTTTTTTAATAACATCATGCAAAGTCAAACACCATATTGCAGTAAAAGAGTTCTTCAATTGAATAAAAAGCTTGAGGTGAAACAAGTATTAGAGTACCGATGAATGCTAGCAGACACTTTGGTCTTTGATGTTCAGATTTAAAACTTACTAGTTATTCTAAAGGGTAAAAGTTACAATATAATGAAGAAATTCATTTGACTGGATTATTCATAGTTCATTGCTATTTGGGTATGAAAAAGGTTCGACATACCTTTATTATATTACAGTAATGATTCTTTGGGTTACATCTGTGCCCTATTGGAGCTCAGGATACTGATCCATAAAATGTCAAAAGTTGCATGCCCTAGAATTGGAATTTGATAGTGTTTTCTATAGTTCTAAAGGTAATGGACTGCCAGGATGACAAAGTAGGCCCTCAACATGGTGGACTTTAAACAAGTGATCCCAAAACCAAATTAGAACAAAAATGTTCTCAGAATCGATATTTTCATGCGATCTTATTTATCTTCCTAGTTAAGTAATATTTCCACAAGATGTGCATATACAAGATATAAAAGCTGCAAAAAGAATTTAAATCATGTATAGCTCCTCCAACAAAAAGTTTGAAATATATTTCAAACAACTAATATAATCTTTTTTTCAAGAAAAAGAGAAAGAGAAAGGAACATAAGCAGTCACAATAGAAATGCTCGCCAAGATAAAAGAGACAAATGAGCCCAAGTGGCTTGATAGCATTACAATTTAAAGACTAGAAAATGAGAAGCCATGATGATAAATGGAACTTATAACTGGTACTGGTATTAAATCATCTAAAGTAAATAGAATGTTAAAGAACCTTGTTTGCGGCCTTGTTTCCAAGACCAAATTTGTTTGCTGGCTTTCCATCCGGAATCTTGTAATCTCTGAACCAATCTCTTATTGCAGTCAGGGTTCCCTAAAGCAATGCCAAGCCTCAACATTAGTGTGAACCATAGTAGAATAATACTGCCATCTGATGCTAGAAACTTTATTCTTCTATTTTTAGTAGTTTATATGTTTTATTAAAGAAAAGATATACCTTATTATGTGTCACCTATGCAACACATTGTCTCATACAGTTACATTTTTATTCAAGATTCAGTATTCAAATAATAGAAAGCCATATAGTCAACATATATAATCATGATGAAGAAAAGGATCGTTCAAGTTAGCATAGCCACAAGTCAGAGATATGCATATAAAAAATATGCGTTGCAACCACAGATCAGCTACAAAATAACTAAAGCAGCTTGCAATGATGAAAGCTCACCAAAAAAACTCCAGAATATCTTATTTGCATATTTGATTCTCAAAATGTACAGGATACCCTTATAACCCAAATATTTTCATTTTCAACCCAAAAGTTAAATGACCAATTGTCATATAAAAATTAACAAAAAATATTGACATGATCAAAGTGTCACTGCACAAAGACCATGAAGGTTGTCGTCACATTGATATCAACCCATATAATAGATGCTCTTCAAATTAGGTTTCTGCACTTAATCATCAGCCAAGGATAAAGCAAAAATACTAGCAAACTTAGCAGTAAAAGAGTGTATGTCCAATTACAATCTTTGAATATGTGCAATTATAAGCATTCATTAGGTTATCCTTTCATAGGCTTAAAGAACGGCAAAATCATGCCTGACAAGATACAAGAACCAAAATTGTTATGACCAAATATTTTCCCCATCAGATAATCAATTTTCCTTTTAATTGAAGTAATCACAATGGCATCAAGATTCCTGATAACTAGAGAACCAGAGAAAATTTGCAAATCAAACTGCAGTCCATGATAAGTATATACACAAGCACACATAGAAACTAGGATACTGCCATAAGTGAGGACAATTGTGATTGAAACAACCTTTAAGTAGATAAAGAGCTGTCAGGGATCTCAGACGTACACTTCAAAAATAAAGAATGCAGGTATTGATAAGCTCTAACTAATTTCTAAAACCTCCTACACTACCAAATCAAGAATGCAGTTGGTCATCTACACCAATCCTAGCCATTCCCAAAAAGACTTCATTTCTTCCTCAACGTGTGTATCCTAGCTTGAATCCAATTCCATTTAACAATTCGTCCTTGAAGCACAATAGGTGCACAATTCAAATTTTGGCACTATGGAAGGCGGACATGAAACACATATTTAAGCCTTAAACAAGTTGAAAAAAGCTAAATTTGCAAAATAAAGAAGTTTCTTCAGAATAAAAGCCCTAAATCATCCAGAGAACTGGGTCAGTTTCACAATAGACAATATACAGCTAATGGACCTACTTGGATGACAGGAATAGAATAGTTGTCAAAAAAAAATTTGAACAGGATGGAAAGACAGACACACACAAGCTTCTATAAGAAATAAAAACAAAGATGAGATTAGAAAAATAGATGTTACCGGGAAATGCTTCTCAACATCATCAACGTCATTTACAAGTGATGCTCTGGGATCATCCAAGGAAATAGCAACCACTTTCCAGTCAAGCTCCCCCTCATCAATCATGGCTAAAGCTGCCAAGGGCTTTACTTTAAGAACTTCTCCAATCTTAGCCTTGCGATCACCTATCTCAACAACATCAACTAAAAAAGACAGGTAAAACACATCAACAAGAATAAATTGGAAACTCTATATTGCCAATTGATAGTGTTCACTTAAGTTTCTCCACCAGAAGAGTGAAAAATTAGTCTGAGGATCAAAACCAACTACTGATATACCTGGATCATTATCCCCAAATGCCCCTTCAACCTCTATATTGGCAAAGGATGGATCTTCCCATGTTTGTGGAAGCAAGCCATAATTCCAGTTTATGTTGTACCTGAAAATTATAAAATACAGAGCCAATGATCAATTCTACAGGTGAGTCGATGTGATGTGGATACATTTATAAAGTAGGATGATATATGCAAAGACTTATACAAACATATCCAGATTCCACAAGTCCAAAAGGCAACTACAGTTAAGTCTCTTCATACAGCATAACTATGAATATAAGCTTTGACCTTGCAGCATTGATTACACGCTATACCCAAATATCTAGTGAGGCAGAAGTGTCAACCGAAAAATATGAAATGAATCACAAAGTACAGTCCTAAAATCATGAAGTGCTTCTTGTTATAGAAAAATAAGGTAATATTTCCAGTAAATAAAGAAAACAATACTAACCACCAAGCTTCATTGCATCTATCCACAATTAGTTGTATAGATTAGCCATTGGATATCATTTCTACAGTTTGAGAAGCCCTCTAATAAAAGTAGACCTATGGCCAAACAAGTTCTTGACTTCCATACAGTTCTCCCTCTTGTCTGACCCCATCACCCTTCCAAAGGAAATGTTAGGAGGATTTCCCAGTAGTGTGTGTGCATACACACAAGCACAAAATGTTCTGCTGCCCCTTATCAAACTTACAAAACTTCAAACACGCATACACACACATTTCCTTGTCAAACTAACGAACTTCAGTGTGTGTGAGTGCTCACGTGTACACACAACGCATACCATTCCCTTGTCAAACTTATGGACTTCACTCACACAACCCTTGTCAAACTTATGTACTTCACAGTTATGCTGAAAACCAGCACTCACACACACATAGCAATAGTCAAAACCACACAGACAAGCACAGGCATGGTATGTGTTGTGTGTACAAATTTGTCAAAACTTACAGAAATTTGTCAAAACCTATGTACTTGTCAAACTTACAGAACTGCACAGTTACACTGAGAACCATCTCTCTCTCTCTCTCTCTCTCTCTCAACACAGTGTTACGCTCAAAACCACATACATGCATGCACAATGTTTCACCTTCCATTGTCAAAACACAATTTTCACAGTGTTGCTAAAAACAACGAACACTATCACACTGTGTGTATGTTTTTCTTACATCCCAACATTTAACTCCTTGTGAGAATCAACATTCCACTGTCTTAACTAGGATTTTACTCCATCACAGACAAAATATACTTCATGCTAATGAATCAATTACCTCAAATTCTAGTAAGCAAAAGTACAAAGCTTACGGGATAGTATCTCAGCTTCCCCTTCTTCGTATCCTGCTTAATCGGAGTATGCGGCTCCTCCGTCGCTACCTCCATCTTCGCACTCGTCTCCTTCGGTATCTCCACAATGAAATTGAAAACCCCGTCACCAAGGTTCAACGGGATGTCATGCCACGGCGAGATCTACAAACTTTCCCATTTATTCACCAAACCCCAACACAACCACAGAGAGAGAGAGACAAAGAACAGGAGAGAAATACCTTCCTCCCAGATGAATCGAGGAAGAAGACGCGGTAATCAAGGGTCTCAGGAGCACCCTCCTCCTTGATCTGGACGTCTCCAGGCTTCTGGAGAGCCAAGCAAGAGAAGGGGTGTCGCCGGGGTCTCAAAGAGAGCACGGTCCGAGGCCTCGCCGAGAAGGACAACGGTATCTTTCGAAGGCCACAGTGAGGGTGAAATCCATGGAATGCGCCGCCGATAGTGGTGAATCTCGCCGCCGCCGTCGCCGTCGCCGTCGCCGTCGCCGTCGTCGCCGCCGCCATTGGAGTAGTAGAGAGGATGCGAGCAGCCTTCTGGGCCTCTGGCCACTGGCTCTGAGACACGATTGGGTTGGAGAATAAACGAAGCATGGTGCGAATACATTGGACTCGAGACGTAGCATCCACCGTCAAATGTGCCTCGAGATTGTAACCCAAAAACCCGGAACTTTGCGATATCTTGTTGACGCGAATCTCGAGGTTTTGTTAGCGGTTGAGATGTGATGGTTGGAAGTGTTTTCCTGGAACCAAATGTGCCCAAGTGAGCAGCACTTCCATCGCTTCCGGGGAGTTATTTACAAATAAATATATATATAGGTATAATATTAAAATTGGTCCTTCTATTTTTCTATCTCTTCTCTTTTGGTCCCTCTATTCAAAAATGCTCTAAACTAGTCCTTCTACTTTTAAAAATGAACCTATTTAATCTCTCTACTTTTAATCTCTTCCCAATTTGTTTCTCTATTTTTGAAAATACAAGGACTAGTTGAGCCATTTTCAAACATAGTGGGACCAAAAAAAAAGGGAGAAAAGAAGAGGGCTCAATTCAAGTCTTGAAAATGGGTCTACTTAGTCTCTCTACTTATACTCTCTTCCCAATTTGTCTTTTTACTCTTGAAAATGCAATGACTAGTTGGGTCATTTTCAAATATAGATGGACCAAAAATAGAAGAGAGAGAAAAGTAGAGATTATATATATATATATATATATATATACAAATTTGTCTTACTATAGGCTCATAGGATCTACATGTATGTTTTCCAAAACTAAGAATTATAAGTAATTATAAGTAATTAACTTTTGCAAGTATTTAAACAAGCCATCTTGAAAGAAAAGGTATATATTAAAAAAAAAATCACTAATTTATTAAAATTTAGAAGTAGCAAAAATAAAACAGTGACACGATATAGAGAAAACACATATATGATGGCAGTAAAAAATATATATAAATAAGATATGGTAAAATAAAATAGAGAAACAGCTACCAAATATGATATTAGCCTCACCCAACAAGTTAAAGAACAAGTAAAAATAAGAGAAAAGACACACTTAAATCGGTAGAGTCTACTGTACGATAACACTGAAGACCAAAGGGTCGTGATGTTGATAAGATCAGAAAATACAATGAACGCAAAGTTTTTGAAGTGATTCTTTTGTTAAGCGCTTTTGCACGCTTTAATTTTCTTTAGCATCTTAAAAAAACTCTTGCTTAATCAAGGTATATATTTAAAAAATAAATAATCTCATTTTTTTAATTTTTTATTAAAATAGTTAAATCACTATTTTATTAAAAAATAAAAAGCAAATATTTTGATACATATAAAAAACAACCCTTTTTTAAATATTTTTAAATATTCTTATTTTAATTTTCTAAAAATAAAAAAGTTTTCATATATTTTTATTTTTTATTTAAAAAAAAAAAGATTGTTTCTTGTCCCTTTTGATATACTACTAATTTGGTAATTCTGATGTAAATAAATACTGATAAATCTGGGGTTTTTCTTGCAAGATTCCTTTCTAACCGGAAAACACACTCTCACAATGTCCTTCCGCCGCCGACGATCTTCCGGCCGTCTCCTCTCCCTACTCCCTTCGCACCACCCTCTCCGGCCACAAGCACGCCATCTCCTCCGTGAAGTTCTCCCCCGATGGCTCCCTCCTCGCCTCCGCCTCTGCCGACAAGACCCTCCGCCTCTACTCTCTCTCCGACCCCGACGTCCCCTTCCGCGCTGAGCTCACCGGACATTCTGAGGGTATCTCCGACCTCTCCTTCTCCTCCGACGGCCGGCTTCTCTGCTCCGCCTCCGACGACTGGACAATCCGTATCTGGGACCTTGAAACCTCGACCCTGCTCAAAACCCTCACCGGGCACACCAATCTCGCCTTTTGCTGCGTCTTCAACCCTCAGTCCAACATGATCGCCTCCGGGGCCTTCGACGAGACGGTGAGGGTCTGGGATGTGAAGTCTGGGAAGTGCCTGCGCGTTCTCCCGGCGCATTCCGATCCTGTCACTGCTGTGGATTTCAACCGAGACGGGTCTTTGATTGTCTCGAGTAGCTACGATGGATTGTGTAGGATTTGGGATTCGTCGACGGGGCATTGTATGAAGACGCTCATTGATGATGAGAGCCCACCAGTGTCATATGTGAAGTTCTCTCCCAATGGGAAGTTTGTTCTTGCTGCTACTCTTGATAGCACTTTGGTATGGATTCTTAACTGAGTTCTTCTCTTCATTTGTGCTTGTTATATTGATTCTTATATTTCTTTTTTGATTGAAGCTTGATGTTTCTAGGAAGTTTAGTATTCAAAGATATAGCAAAGTGAGTTTTTTGGGTTGTATTGTTTAGATTGAAAGTTTTGGTGGAAGAATTAAAGAGAAAGGAGATTTAAATGTTCTACTTTGAGATAGTCTTGTATCAAATTGATTCCTGTAGAATATTTTTAGTGAATGAAAGGACTTAGGAGATTGTGAGAATAAATAAAAAATCGATAGGGTTGTCTATTGCTAGAGTCACACTTGCAGAGTTTGAAAGCTGAATTTGAATCCTCCTTTCTTCGGTGATGTAGCAAGCCTCTTAAATAGAGAGTAATGCAGCTATGAAATGAATGATCTTTCTTTTTTGTTGTGGATTACTGTGAATAAAAATCAGGAAGGAAGATGATGTTTTTTTTTTTCTTATTCTAGAATTCTGTGAATAGGTATAACAACCGGGAAACTGATTCCATTGTTTAGGTCATACTGGAATATGAATTTCAAATGATTTAAGTTGCATCATTCTTCTTCTTGACGCTGTTTATGGTCTTGGAAGGTGTGCAATAGGTGTGTCATAGAGTATGTGCATCAAAAGCTAAAATTTTGAAGGAACTGAAATGAAATGATCAAACGGTTGTCCTAGCGTGTCATGAATTGATCCATTTATTGAATAGAAGATTGAAGTGCGATTGCAAAAGAAACTGGCAGAAAATATGATATTGATATAGAAATAAGTAAATGGATTTATCTTCTCTTTGATAATCTTGGTAAAGGTTGTCTAATCATTGTGTTGTGATGGATTCACTTTGCTGCCCTAGATATATGCATGCATTGATTGACTAGCTGCGTTTTAGTGGTGATGGTTACTATTGGTTTTTGCGTTGAATCTATTTCGTAGAATTTAGTCCAAGCAACATAGGGCTACCCTTCAGCATTACTTACTTTTTGAAGTCACCCCATTGCTATGTACAGTTTTCAAGCAGGAAATGTCAAGACTCATAAAAATTGTAGCTTGCCTTCAAGTTTATCATATAGCCCTCATTTGTTGTTGGACATGGGAAGGAGTAGCCTCGTTCAGAATGATTTTTGGTCTTAAACCAACTTTTTCAGTGTACTTTTTTCAACTGAAGTTCACAGGTTTCTAATGAACGAGTTTACATGTGTGCCAATAAAAGGCACTTTTAATTTTTAACTTGGTGGACCAGAAAGAAATCTGTTGTTTTGTTCAGATTCTTCAGAATAAATTAGCAGTTATGAGAACCGTTAGATTCCAGTTAGATCAGCATGAAGGTCCTAAGTATTCATGACCAATGACATGCATATAAGAAACTATAGATTTAGGATCAGCAAATTGCAGAGCTTTGAATTGTTCAAAATATCATGAATGGTTTATGAAGCTGTATTTTATTTACTTACAAACTTTTGATGAATGGTGCATTTTTAATTTTCAGAGCACATCACAATCTTGGTGAGAATTTATTAGGTTACATTATGGAAAAGAAGTTGTAAATTGAATGGTATTTCGGTGGGCTTAAACTATGAGAAAACTGGTTAGTTGAAGCTAATAATTTAAGGTTCATGAGATGATTGTTGATTGGTTGAACTTTGACTGCAGATGCCAGATATAATTTTTTAATTGGATTGCATACACTTAATTTTGATGAACACAGTGCGGGCTTGGTCACTAATTATCCATCTATATCTGTCCTCTCAACTATATGCCTACAGTATAATATCTATTATGGTGCAAAAGATAAATCAACAAAAATATTAGATAAGATGAAGCATAGTTACTGTCTGTAGCTTAATAAAGGTCAACATTTGGACCACCATTCACTCAAGAATTATAATCTGACTGGTCAGTTTCTGGTAACCTAAGCAAAAGCATGTTGAAGTGGTCATAATATCCAAAAATCTTAGTAGTTGTTTAATATTCATCAGTTATTTGCTGCCTTTTAGTGGATTGACATTGATATTAGATGGCTTCCTTTTCCCCTTTTTGTTCCAATTAGTATAATTGTTTTTGTTTGTTAATTTTTCATTTTATACTTTTATTGATCTGGTGGTTTCAATCCTTTGATTTATGTTAATATGATAATCTTAATCAAGGCTTAAGCTAAGGGTAAGGCTTATTTTATTAACAAAAGTCAAATAAATAAATAATGGTTGAGTTTGTACTATGAGGCAGGCTGGAAGAGAAACCTTGAGGCTACTGGATCATTCAACAACCAAGACATGTTTTTGATAAGTGAATAATAAATGAACATTCATTTGCATTCTTATCATGGACCAGCTCTAGATATAATTCTTGGTGGTCAAAAAGGGGAAAAAATTCTAGTGAAATAAACATAGTTGCCTGGAAATGAGATGCTTACGATTACACTTGGAATATATTAATGCTTATGGTGGATACACATTTGAACTTTCTATATTATTCTGCAAACCAAACCAAAACATTATTTTATCTAAGGTATCATTGCTCCTTTTTGTCATTACTGTGACAAGTAGGGAACGATCAATCCTCCCAGCATTAAGTCAGTCATTTAACTTGTTTCGAAGGGTTCCCAATTCAGCATGGTTTCCCAGTTCGGCCATTTATAAATTAGGATCATCAATTCGTCAGTCGTCACATTTCATATGACCAAATCATTATGGACTGAACTGGACTGAAACTGAAACTAAAACTGACATTTTACTTACAACTTGCTGATGCTTGTGTAAATATTGTGTTTCTTATTTGCTTTAGTTAAGATTCATTGTTTATCTTAAATGCCTTGCAGAGGTTATGGAACTTCTCTACTGGGAAATTTTTGAAGACATACACTGGACATGTTAATTCAAAATACTGCATTCCAGCAACATTCTCAGTAACAAATGGAAAGTACATCATCAGTGGCTCAGAGGATAATTGTGTCTACTTGTGGGAACTTCAAACCAGAAAAATCGTCCAAAAGTTAGAAGGCCACACGGACACGGTCATTACTGTTTCATGCCACCCGACGGAGAACATGATCGCATCTGGTGCTCTCGGAAATGATAAGACGGTGAAGATTTGGGTTCAAAAGGATGAAGAAAGTAAAGAAGATTAATTGACTGCAAACTGCTCAGAAAACCAGCATCTAACATGCCTTAAATACCCAAAGACGAAAACCCGAGTTTCTTCTTTAGCCTTGTATTATTAGAATATTTACCTCTAGGTAATTTGCTTTACTACATCGCATTGGCATTGAAATGAATCGTTTTGTGTGCTTCATTTCTCGTGCATGTGGTGCAGCAGAAATTGGTAAACTGATTAAACTTGAACTTTTTTTTTTTGTGCTCTGCATAATTAAATCAGCTAGTGTTCCTTTTTGGGTTAGATTTATTTTAACAGTTAATCGGATGTTTTTCCCCTAAATGAGTAATTAGGACGCTAAAAAAGAAAGGGCATACACAATCCTTGGTGCAGCAAATGGAGGTAGGGCGATGGGAATATATATATATATATATATATATATATATATAACCATTGTTTACATTTTCAAAAATATATTCTCACTCACAAATTGAACTTTTATCATTAGAGATAAGTTTTTGTAAGGACTTAGCGGTTTGGTCTTTGCATGTACTTACCTGCTTCATTAGTTGCTTAATAATTTTGAAGCATAATATTCTCGTCTCCATACCCTTGGGATCTCCATGGGCATGCATCTTTATATCACTTAAAAAGTTTTCCTCAAAGCCGGTGTGCAAGTCTACCCTAATTCCTTGTGGAGTTCATATAAATAATTATATATATATATATATATATATATATATAGGGAATTCGTCAACTGCGAAAAAAACAGTGTGGGAAAAGATAGAGAGACTCATTATGTACCTGGGGTGTTCGTTGGTTTTTATAAAAATTTTCTGGAGTACTAGTACAAATCAAGTTGGACGTGAGTTATTGCGACAATCATAATCAAATGGGATCCCATAGTAAGTAGAAATTAGCTATTGTTCATAGCATTGTGCATCTCATTTCATACTATTCATAACATTGGTCAGAATATTGTTTCAAAGCACTGTACAAGTGCATCGTTGAGGAAAATGATTTGTAGTAATTGGATTTGAATCCAACGTCTAAAATATAAACATCCGTAGAATTGAATTCTACGAACGTTTATAGGAGACGTGACCCCATATGTATATATATACACACACGCACACACTTTCTATGGTTATTTTTAAGTTAAAATGCAACATGTATTCAACTGTCGATTTATTTTTAAAATATTTACTCATTTAAAAAAAAGTTTTTTTTTAATTTTTTAAAAAACTTTTTTTTTGCGATCATTCATCTCCTAGTAAAATAGGATTTTAGGATTTTTTTTAATTTTCTATTAAAATTAAGAATAAGTTCCTCCAACTCCGTCAATTTTTTAAAAAGTCTTTCAAATTTATCAAATTTTTAAAAATTCTTTTTTTTTTCATAATTTTTATTTTTAAATTAAAATTACAAAATTACTTTCATTTTACCCTTAAAATGATAGTGCTTAGGTTTATCCCGGACCATGCAAGCGGTATTCTTTTAATTTAAGAAATAATAATAAATCATGCCAATTCATTGAAATAAAAAGATAATACGACTACAAAATAAGGAAACTTGACTCTCAATCCGAAGATCGAGGGTTAGACCTCCTCCTAATATATGACTGAGATCTAATAATAAAAATAAAAAATAAATGTGGATGAGTTATTCACATTGTAAAAAAATATAAAATAAAATTATGGGGCATGATAAGAAAATTTTTAAAAATATAAATTAAAGTATAATTAAATAAATCAGAAAAGTGTTTATATAAAGTTATAAACCCAATGAAAATATACAGGAATTTTTTTTTTCAAAAAATAATTGTCCCTTAAAAAAAAAAAAAAGTGGTGTACTAAAGCGAGCATTTTGGCGGCAAAACAGCAAACGGAAATCGAAAGATCCGCGCTTCAACGACGAGAGAAAGAACCGCTCTCCACCTCTGTTCATCACTCATCACAGACATGAGAAAACCTAACCCTAACCCTAACCCTAATCCTTCTTCTCTCCTCTCCACATCCGATCCACCACTTACTGGACATGAGGAAGCCCATCATCGTGGCCGCAGCGGCAGCGGCGGTTGCCGTCAGCTGTGCTGTGGCTGCGCTCTGGATCCGTCGGAGTGCGCGGCGGTGGAGCCGAGTGGAGTGCATCGTTCGGGACCTTAACAAGCGGTGTGCGACGCCAGTGGAGAGGCTGTGGGATGTGGCGGATTCTATGATGGCTGAGATGAGAGCTGGCCTTGCCGCTGAGGGCAGCCTCCGGATGCTGCCTTGTCTGCTGAATTCCCTTCCCACTGGGTAATCTTCAATTCCTGATTTCCAATTTTGCTTTTAATGGATGGAAATTGGTTTGAATTTAGTAAAATTAGGATTTTTGCTCTTCAGGTTTATGGTGTGTTTTTTTTAAAAAAAATAAATTTAAGTGTTTTTTCATGATATGGAAGCATATAATGTGTTTGGTTTGTATGATCCTGTTGTTTTGTTGTGGAGAGCATGGCGATGGGAGAGATAGTCACTGCAATGCAAGAAATCATGAAAGATAGTCTCTTGTTGAAAATCAATGGCTAAAGGGGATCATGAGACCAATTGATTGGACGAAGATAAGAAGGTAGTGGAAGGGAACATAGAATGGCAATAACATGGTAATGTTGGGAAGCAAAACACACCCTCTCTGTATATACGATTCTTATGGGTCAGTTATTGAAAAACGTGAGAGACAAATTGGGTTTATGGAAATCACATTTTTTGTAAGGCTTTCAAGATGCAGAGCTAACTTAATTCAGGCTTTATTGATGCAAATTTATTTAGAAAATATAAATTTCCATAATCAAACTAACTAATGTAATGTTGATTATTTGCTTAATAATGGCATGATATTTATCTTTATAGTCTTCTGACCATCTTTGTCTAAAAATGAAGTTGTGAATGGACAATGGTTATTGAACTTTTTAAATGAGTGTTTCCTTGATCTTTTGTCGGTTTTGACTATTCTCCTGTGGTTTTGATGTGTTCCTAGTTTTGGAATTTACAAGGCACATTGAACTAACTTAACAGAAACAGTGATCCAAGAGCTGCGTATTTGGTTTTGGGGATTAGGGATTGAAGTTATTCAGAAAAAAATATGCTAGAAGTTGTGTAAGAGTCTAAGACTTCTTTATAGAGATTTTAATCCATGTCTTGGAAGAATGACTACTTTTGAGTTTTTGAGCTTGTTTTGCATTCAGCCGTATTTGATTTCTCTCATCTGTGTGTGTGTACACACAATGTAAAACAAATAATAATTTTACTGAGAGTATATATATTAATATTATAGCTTGCTACATAATTAGACATCTCAACATCTTTGAACAAAATTTGGAACAAGACATATTTTCTATGATGTCAAGATAGTCTGTTCTTTTATTCTATTATACTATGTTGCTCTGATTGTAGTGAAGAGGAAGGCTCATACTATGGGATGAAACTAGGACGAGCAAAGCTTCGCTTGTTGCATGTACAATTGGGAGGTAAGGATGCTCGTGTGGTAAAGAAAGGCCTAGCAGAGGTTCCTGTGCCGATTAATTTGATGGTCGACACATCTCAGGTGATAGCAGCTTTTTTCCATTATTATTCATCTTTGTTGATCCAGTTGTCCTTTGACATTTCAATTCCAGGATTTGAAGAGTCTGAATGATTTATATCATGTTCTTTTATCATAGGAACTATATGAATATATGGCTGCAGAGTTAGGACAATTCTTTTTGGAAGAGGAAAAACATTCTGATAGAAAAGATGGAACACCGGCAGAAGTTGCAGTAAGTATGTCATTTCCTGTTGTCCAAAACTCAGCATCGGCAAAAACCATTGTTGAGTGGAGCCAAGGTTTTTCCATCAAAGAGAAGGTGAAGATTAGTTTTTTAAATCACTTCTAGAAGTTTTTGTTTATGTTGTAGACCCTCTCAGTTTTAACCTCAAGTTACTATTGTATTCCCTCTGGAACTTGCTATATGTAATGTATATACTTTAATTTGAACCTTGAAATTTAAATTAGGATGGAGAAGATGCTGTTGGAGAGCTGAATGAAGCCATAGAAAAGCTTGGTCATAATATGCGCACCTCATTAGTGGTAAAAAAAATTCACCTTCCCATTGTTCTTTCTACTGAAATTTTAAGCAGTAGAAGACTGATTTCTCTGTTAGATGATTTTCATCAGCTCTGATCTAGACAATTTTGGAGTCATTTCTGTTTTTCTTCTAATCCTTTGGCATGCATCTACATAGGTTAATGAAACCATTGGAACTCTGGCTGGAGGCAGATATTATTGTGGTGACACTGTGGCTGCCGTCGTTCTTGGAATGAGGACAAATGCTGCATACTTAGAGTCTGAACACGCTGTTCCAAAGTGGCAAAGTGCTCATCATAGGCAAGGGGAGATGGTCAGTGATGTTATGTTCCCTTTTTTCCAGTTTGAAGTTATGTTCTTTTTTTTTTTTCAATTTGAAGTGATGGAATATTATCCTATACCTGCTTGTTTGTGTTTCCTTTAGGTTATTAACATTGAATGGGGAAATTTCCAGTCAATTCATCTTCCTATTACAGATTTTGATGTTTGTGTGGACAATGAAAGTCCAAATCCTAGAGAAATGGTATTAACCTTGCCTTATCTCTGTGGAAATCATGAGTGAATGTTATTGGTTAACTTCTTTTATGAACCTTTTCTCGTTTCCAGATATATGCAAAGCTCATATCTGGAATGTATTTGGGGGAAATTGTCAGACAAGTTCTATTGAAAATCACTGAAGAAACATCTCTATTTGGTGATGATGTACCTTCAAAACTGAAAATTCCCTTTATTTTAAGGTATGACTCTTATTATAGTAGGAAACAGTTTCTATGAACTTACGCCTTGTGATAAAGAAAAATGAAACCAGGATTGGTATATATTCATGATGACCCTTATCCAAATTCTTATGAATTATGTAGTTTGGCATTGAATATGTTCTTAGATATCTTCCAATAATGTTTGCATACTCTTTAACTCTTTCGTTTTCACATGATTTTCTTGCAGGACATCAGATATGGCATATATGCATCAAGACCGATCAGCAGATCTTGTGGCTGTTGGAGAAAAATTGAGCACCTTAGGGGTATGTTCCTTGGTGCCATGATCTGAAAAATATAATTTTCTTTGTTCAGTTGCAAATTCTAAATGCACATTTTTATGTTAGTGTTCTATTTTCTTGCTTCTGTTGGGTGATCAAAATGTTGCCCTTTGTTGCATCATCTTAATAGTCATAAACGATTCAAACCAAAGAGAATATAGTATTGTTATAGGAACCACTGTATAATAGCATATCTGACTTTATTGATGCTGAGATGAATAGAAACTAAGGTTTGAACTACAAGCGTGGTAGTTTAGCTGTTTTCTCTCAATAACAACATACAATCAGCCTCTTTACTTTTTCTACACAAACTATAAAATGGAGAAACTCTATTTTTACCCCTACATCTCTGCTTAGTGAATCCTGTTCCATCATTTAGATTCTGAAATCTGAATCATGCATGAAAAAATAGTTTTTTCTTGATCTTTTTCTCTCAACATGACTTTCAAAGATCTTGTCAGATATAGTAGAATGTCACTTAGATCATTACTTCCATAGGTGAGTCATGATATTGGCGAGTGTCTTTTCTTAGGATGCAACAATATAAAGTTACGATCTGATACAAAGACTAGTCTAATAGATCTCAATTGCAGACGACAATGATTACATGCAAGAGTGGGAAATCTTCAATCTTCTTGTCATAATAGTTGCATTGAATCATGTATGAAATTCGAAACTTGGGTGCCATTTGAGTTTCTATTATTGGCTTGCTATCAGATTCTTAATACAACTCTAAGGATGCGCGAAATCGTCTTTGAGGTATGTGATATCATTGCTAAGCGAGGAGCTCGTTTGGCCGCAGCTGGTATAGTAGGTATTCTGAAGCACCTCGGGAGGGACGGCACAGACAAGAAGGCAGTGGTCATGGTAGAAGGCGGTGTCTATGAGCATTATCGGCTTTTCAGAAACTATTTGCATGACGGAGTGAAGGTTATGCTTCGCGGGAGATTCTCCGACAATGTAGTCATTGAACATGGCTGTGGACTTGGAGCTGCATTACTTGCGGCCGCAAACTCGAACCATGGAAAGAAGTTTTGATTGTGTGGATTTGCAGTTATTTCTGAAAGAATGGTTGGTTGTTCCTCATATTCAGTACAGACTAGAATCTACTCTTTCGTGATTGGTTAATTCCCATTTCTTTTTGAAGTTAACTTTCTTTGGTACATAATCAAAACACTGATGATGTTATTCATATTAGAAATTTTTTTTTTATATATATTTATCAAGTTTAAGTTAAGCTAAATTTGGTTCTGCAGGGTTCGTTTTGCAATTGAATGGGATTTTTGAATGTTATAACAATAATTTTCCAATTTTTGTTTTATTTACATTGATTAATATTATTGCCAAGGAATTTTATGCACATGCCCCTGTGAATGGGTAATGGCATATGCACCATCATAAAAACCATACTTGCTCATAAACCTAGATGACAAGTAAAATATATAATCAAAAACATCACCTACGAAAATTCGTAAATGTCCACAAATTTAAAAAGTAAAAAAAAAACGTTCATATGTGGATGTCCTAGAAGACTAACCCTCATATATACTGTTCATTAATGTCAGCTATTGGATTTGTTCATATGTGGATGTCCTGGAAGACTAACCCTCATATAAACTGTTCATTAATGTTAGCTATTGTTCATTAATGTCAGCTATTGGATTTGTGCAGATCCAACGGCTAATAAATAAATGTCCACAGAGAATGTATTTCCTATATATATATATATCAACTGTAAGTCTACATTTCCACTTAAAATTTCTTGGCATAAATTTTAGTCTCATTTCTCTTAAAATTATGATTGTAAATACCCACACTTTGAGGGGTATCTAGGTAAATTTTCAGATCTGCACAAACCCCTTGTTAAAGGTTATAAATAAAATAAATAAATAAATTATCAAGAAAAGACACATATATACGTTGGCCACATTGTAAGTAAACTAATTCCCATATAATTATTTCTTTAAAGTATTTGTCAGTTTACATTAGGAAGTGAAGCAGATATGCAACACTTAAAACTTACTTCTTTATAAAATAGAAAAGCAAGTGAAACACACTAGAAACACTTAACATCAATATATATGTTTTATACTTCCCTTCACTTCCTGATGAAAGAAACTCCTTTCTCAATGCTTCCTGCCAACTCTTTCTTTGCCTTCTCCAATCCAACCCTGCCAAAATTACAAAAATAATATACTTATACATTCCAAATACGAAAACCAAAAGATCGATATCCAAAAATTACTCCTGTAGATGATATTCATAGACAGTGTGAAATGTTCGGTATGGAATTTTAATACGAACGATTAGATATACCGACCTCTCAAACTCATTCAATGGACCGAGAGGAAATATCTCTTCGGCTCCGCCACGGCCTAATCGTACTTTTGCAGCAAAAAAGGGTAGTTCAGTCACCTACAAAATAAAAGTTCATTCAAACTTGTGATATTAAGTCCAACAAACATAACAGGAAAGTCGATTGGTTCTTATGTCAAGACTCTGGAAGAGGTTAGCATGAGTACCTGAGAAGCAACAAATGAGCATTCAATAATTCCAGCATCACCATGCAATCCTCGCAAACATGCATCAGCAAATTTTGCGGCAGCGAAAGCCTAAATTTCAGAAATTTTGTTCATCAGTAATCAAATTTCAGAGTTAGTGATGAGTTTGCAAGTGAATGTATGCTTAGAAAGGACAGCACCAACCATTGACAACGTCGCAGAACCAGTACCAGCTTTCGCCTGGAATAAGAAATTAAACAAATCAAATTTCTTAATCACCAAACATAGTCGAAACAAAGATACTCAAACTCTATATCGGCTACAACAAACACTAGTACCCTTTAAACTTTCGGTTAAGAGATAATACAATCCGAGACCACTAAATAGATGATGCTTCTCTATTAAATAGGGCTGACACATTGCAAAGGCACAAAATCTGAATAAATAAACAGAAAACACTGTTTACTCACCTCAACAACTTCTGTTCCACCATTCTGAATACGATCAGTCAGATAACTGATTTCATCTGGAGTGAATGAGCATGGAGGGTTAACCTAAATAAGCAAAGCAATGTATTAATTCACTCAATCATGTTCAAACGCAGTTAAAGACAAGAAAACAACTCATCTAACCTGTGATAAAAGAGGTAAAATTGTAACCCCAGCGTGGCCACCGACAACTGGAACATTAACATCCTTGGGGTTGACTCCTAGCACTTCCGCCTATGTGCGATTAGATTCAAAACCATCACAGTGAGTACATGAGGATTTAAGAATATCAAATTCATGGTATAAGGATTGAGTAATCGCAAGGAAACCAAAGAACAGAACAAAGATTCATACCACAAATGTATTGGCTCTCACGACATCAAGTGTCGTGACTCCCAAGAGACGCTTGGGGTCATAAGTTCCAGCTTTCTTGAAAACTTCTGCTGCGATCGGGACAGTAGAGTTCACCGGGTTACTTATCAAGTTCACAATTGCATGCGGACAATATTTAGCCACTCCTTCACAAAGTGTTTGGACTATTCCAGCATTGATCTTGAACAAGTCATCCCTTGTCATTCCAGGTTTTCTGGGGATGCCAGCAGGGATGATGACAAGGTCCATTCCGGTGAGTGCACTTTCCAGTTGTGGTTGACCTAAAAATCCACGGACCTGAACAGCAATAAAATAATGTGATTAGTAAATGAAAAATATTATTAACAAAATTAATAACATTAAAATTTAATGACAACTCATATGTTGAAAATCAATAAATAATCTGCAAATAGAGGCTACTCTGCAAATGGTTTCTTACATTAGTTTAATACAATCATCAGATCCTTAAAGGATATAGTATGCAAAAGCCGACGAAAACCTCTAACTGAAAGCAATGAAAAGTTATTGGATTTCATGTAGATAGTTTTATAGCAATAAATGAATGGAAGACAAGTTAAAGTTAGTTATCATCATTGACATGTTCATGTTAACAATATCATAAGATTAAACAACATTGTGCCCAAAAGACGATTTGGATCAAGTTCTACCACATGCAGTCCATAATACTCAAATTTCAAATACATGAACATAATAAGAGTGAGACAGTGAACAGTTGAAATTGAAAAAGGGAGATTACCACTGCACCAGTATCCATGTGACTGATATCTGCGGTGACACCAGGTGTATTGACCACATCATACAAATGCAGCACTGAGACCAAAGGATTCATCTTCATCAGCAATGCAAGGGGCTGACCTATTCCTCCGGCAGCCCCCAATATCGCAACCTTAAATCCTGGGGCACCTCCTTTTGCCCGGCAGTTCTCACGCCTTAGTAATGAACTCCCCTCCATCTTCAAATATAAAATAGATCATATTAAATTAAGAAAGATGACAACATAAATATGGTGCGAATTCTAATGTGGAATTATTATTAGATTGATCTTATAAAGCAATCAGCAGTGCACAACCAAAAGCACTCCAATCAATCATAAAGCGCTGAATTGGTGCAACGCAATGGTTTTCAGGATCCTCAAATGACCAAACTTTCAAACAAATTACGATATAAGAGAAGCAAAATCAAGATGACAACTTCCTAATGAAACCAATCAGCAGGGTACAAAACAAAACACTTCCATCAATGTAAAGGTGATGAATTGGAGGACTACAACGGTTTGATAAAACCTCAGATCAGCAAAAGTCCAAAACATAGAAGACCATAACAGACACTCAATCAAGATGACACCTTTCTAACAAAACCAATCAGAAATATATAAAAGAAAACACTCTCATCAATCGAAATTTGTTAAATTGGAAAAAAAACATAATAATGAATATAACAGGAACTCAATAAAGATAACACTGCTATTAATAAAAGTTTGCTAAATTGGAGAAACACATAAGAGAAACTCACTCAAGATGGCACCTTTCTAACAAAAGCAATCAGCAAAACACAGACCAAAACACTCTAATCAATCAAAAGTGTTAAATTGGAGAAACACAGTGGATATAAAAGAAATCTACCCAGGATGACAACTCCACAAAAGCAATCAGCTAAAAAAGGTATTAAATTGGAGAAACACAATAATATAAGTAAGAGAAGTTCAATCAAGATGATACCTTTCTCACAAAACCAATCACCAAAACACAAACCAAAAAACTCCCATCGATCAAAAAGAGTTAAACAAAACAAATCACCAAAACATCCAAAGAGAAACAAGCAATAAACTCAATCAAGATCACAACTTTACATCAATGACCAACATGAAAACACAAATCAGACCAAATCATATCAATCTAAACACAAATAAAACCAATCCAAGCCAGCAAGACAACAAAACCCTAAAATTGGCTAAGAAAAAGGAAGCAGAACCTGAGTGCTGGAAGGCTGGAGATGGGCAGCGATCCTGGCCATCCGCCGCAAGGCCTCAGTGTTGGGCTGCATGATGCTGGAAGATAAAAGAGACAGAAAAAACGAAGAAGAACGAGGGAGGAGGGCAAGGAGAGAGAAAAAAAAAGGGATTTTTATACAACAATTTAGGGTTGTGATTATGCTTGATTGGAGAAGACGTTGACACGAAGGGTGGGCAAGAGAAAAACTCCAAATTCTGTGAGGATTGAGAAGCGTGGGACGAGTAACAGAAATCGAAGGCTTTGCTTCACTGCTTGATCCTTATCCTCTTGCTGTGGTTCTAGATTTTGAAGAATTCAAGGATGGAAATTGTTTGAAAATTTTTTAATTTTTTAAAAATTGGATTTTTTTTATAAATTTTTTATTTATTTATTGATAAGTTTTGGATAATTTTATTTTATGATTTTTTATTCAATAGAAAAGATTTATGGGTGTTTTGATGGATTGGTTTTGGGCCAATTGACTTCAATTATTTAAGGTTGCTTTGAAGTTAACACAAAAATATGTTTTGATGAACGGGTTAATTTTTCATGAAGTCATCAACTTTGACTTATTATCACTTCGGTCATCCAACTTCAAAACACATCAAAGCGGTCACTCAAATTCTAATTCATATCACCGGGCAATCACCTGTGGTTTTCCAGTCCAAATTAGTCTACGTGGCCGTCGAAAAAACTGAGGTTCGGCGGCCGCATAGACTAATTTGGCCTGAAAAGGTACGGGTGACTGTGATACCTCAGTTTTTTCGGCGGCCACTTAAACTAATTTGGGCTGGAAAGCCACGGGTGACTGCCCAGTGATATGAATTAAAATTTGAGTGACCACTTTGATATGTTTTGAAGTTGGATGTCCGAAATGATAATAAGTCAAAGTTTGGTGACTTCCTGAAAAATTAACCCTTTGATGAACACTCCCTCCTCCCAAATAGGCTCTCCAACATTCTAATTTATTTTCCAAAACTTTCTCTTTTATTGTGTTATTTTTAGATTTTTTTTTTCTATTACCCTTTTATGAAAATCCTGTAATATGTTGAATTGCCTGTCAACATAATCAATAAAGGAGGAACATATTCGGATGGAGGATTAAAAAATACCGTCACAAGTAGATGAAGCAAGAGGGAGAGCAAGATTAATTGCAGGCTTCGTAGGTATATTGTACCGTAGAGGAACAGGAAATAAAAGGAGGTTGAGAAGGAGAAGAGGGGAGCTGGTCTTTGGAAGTGGAGTGAAGGCCCTGGTTTCTCTCACACAGTTTGAGAGCAGGGATTGGATTTCTTGTTCGGGATTTTAGGTTTCTTCTATTGTATTTCCTCTCATTGATGATCGTTGGTGAGATTGTTCTTACTTGTTGCTCTTTGTTCTTAATATATGTGGGTTTCAATGGTGACTATTTTCTTTGGGTTTTGTGGAATTTCAATGCATCTGTGAAGCTGGTATGAGATTTCTTTACTGAATTTCACTAATTTTATTGAATCAGAGGATTATTAATTGTGTTGAATACCTTGGTGATTGATTTTTTTTTTTTGGATCTGGGGTAAAAGAACTTATTACATTAATTGAGTGAGCAGAGACTTGATCTGTTAAAGTTCTTGGGTTTTTACTCCATAACATTGGTGGTTTTGTTGAGAGGGAAATGCAAGCTAAAGTGAAGACATTATTCACAGTAATGGATCATAATGAACAGAGATTCAAAAACATTGAACAATCCTTGACCAATTTGCCAATGATCCAATAGTCCTTGGCAAGGATTACACAAATGCTTGAATCAAATCAAATTCTTAAAATTCATGGAGAGAGTTCCACAACACCTGCTTTAGTTGATGAGGCTTCTCAAATTACAGTGCATCCCTCTCTGGACACTTATTCTGTGAAACATCAAAATTGATTTTCCACGATTTGCAGAAATTGATGCCTTACAATGGATCTTTCAAGTAGGACAATTTTTTTAATATTATGGAGTACCAGATCACCATCACATGAAGATTGCTTCGGTACATTTTGATGGTCCTGTTGTGCCATGGTATCAAAGTTTACAGAAGGCTAGTAAAGTTACTTCTTGGGGGAAATTGACAAAGTCTTTGGAATGCACTTATGGTCCTTCTGTTTTTGAATCTCTAAGATACTCCGTATTTAGACTCACTCAAGAGAGTATAGTTGCTGAATTCTATGCTCATTTTACTGCTTTGACTAATAGTGTCAATGGGTACCTAAGGATATTTTTCTAGACTATTTTGTCAATGGTCTTAAGAAAGAATTGCAAGCAAAATTAATTCCATGAGAACCTGAGGAATTGGATAAGGCTGTGATATTGGCTAAATTGTTTGAGGAGAAATTGCAATTTGGTAAGAAAGTTACTGCCTCTCAAAATATATACATCCCAGATACAAAGATCAAGCCAATTCCTATAATTTCACCTACCATTAATTCTATTGGCTCGGGGATACCAAGACAAACACTATTAGGTACTGCGGGTACTAATTCCAACACATTGACTTCTTATCCTCCATCAACATTCAAGAGAATGGGATTCCAAGAGATGCAGATAAAAAAATCTAAAGGGTTATGTTTTAATTGTGACGAGAAGTATTCCCCTACCCACAAGTTTCCTAACAAGGAACTTCTTCTATTGTAATGGGATGATAATGGCGTTATGTCTAGTACTGTAGTATTGAGCACTATGCATTTCAATGGGACTTTGGGTGGTCAACATATTACAATATTGTTGGATGGGGGTAGTGACGACACATTCATCCAATCGAGAATAGTGGAATTTCTGCATTTGGTTGTACTTCCCACCAACCCATTGAAGATATTAGTTGGTAATGGACAAACTTTGAATGTGGAAGGCAAAATTCCTGAATTACAGGTTTAAGTTCAAGGCTACGCTTTGTTGGTTCCTACTTATGTTCTAGCAATTATTGGTGCTGATTTAATTCTAGGAGCTTCTTGGCTGGTAAAATTGGGACCCTATGATATTGATTATGAAAAATAAAATTATCAAGTTCTATCACAATAATCAATTCATGGTGTTAAAGGGAGCCCAGATGGTGAAACCTGCTTATACTACTATGCCTCAATTGAATAGGTTATGCTATATTCAATCTATTAGGGAATGTTATTCTCTTCAAATAATTCCAAATAATGCTCAGAACAATCCAGTGGACAATACAGCACCACAATTCACCTATGAAATTCAATCAGTTATTGTTGTCGATACGCCAGTAGAGCTGTGTGCATTATTAATCAAATTTCAATTTGTGTTTGTTGTGCCTCGCGGCCTACCACCATCACGAGCCTGTGATCATAGAATACCTCTATTACCAGATAGTACACTAGTGAAAGTCAAACCTTATCGGTATCCACATAGTCAAAAGGAAGATATTGACAAAATGGTGCAACAAATGTTAGCTGAAGAACTAATTGAACATAGTACTAGTCCATTTTCATCTCCAATCATTTTGGTAAAAAAAAAAAAAAAAAAGAGATGGGACATGGAGGTTTTGAACCAATTACTGGGCTCTAAATGTAATCACAATCAAGGATGCTTATCTTATGCCCACAGTTGATGAACTCTTGGATGAGTTATTTGGAGTCACGTATTTTTCAAAATTGGATTTGCGCTTGGGGTATCATCAAATCCTTTTACATCTGGAGGACAAGTTTACGACTACCTTTAGAACACATCAAGGGCATTATCAGTGGTTGGTTATGCCTTTTGGCCTTTCAAATGCACCAGCTACTTTCCAATCTTTGATGCATTGTGTTTTCAATTTTGTATTAAGAAAATTCATCTTGGTTTTCTTTGATGACATCCTAATTTACATCACTTCTTGGCTCTTACATCTACATCATTTGGAGATGGCTTTATCAACCTTGGCACACCATCAACTTTATGCCAAATTATCTAAATGTGGCTTTGGGCAACAGCAAATCGAGTACTTAGGTCACATTGTTTCTCACAGAGGGGTAGAAATGCACTCGGCCAAGATCTCTGCCATTGTGAATTGGCCTTCTCCTACATCTTTGAAACAAGTTTGGGCCTTCTTGGGGTTGAGTAGATATTATAGGAAGTTCATTAAGCAATATGCAACATTGGTACAACCATTGACTGATTTATTAAAGAAGGATGCATTCCTTTAGTCTGCCACCACACAGGAAGCTTTTGATAATTTAAAAACTGTAATGACTTCAGCACCAGTGTTAGCCTTGCCCAATTTTTGTGTCATTTGAGTTAGAAACATATGCATCAAGAGTCGCTATTGGAGTTGTGTTAAGTCAAAATCATCATCTAATAGCATATTTCTCCCTCAAAATGACTCCACAAATGCAAAATCAATCAGCATATGTCTAGGAATTGTTTGCAGTGATTGAATCTGTACAAAAATTCAAACATTATTTACTGGGAAATTGATAAGAGCCTAAATGTATGTATTTAATACTATTGTTTTGTATATGTTTGCATGCTATTTGGGATGAATCGATGCCCGTTTTTCACCTAAATTGGTTATATTCTTGTTACAGGCCGCAAAGAAGCTAAGATGAGCTCGAGAACGCAAGTGGAGTGAAATCGACACCAAAAATCGCGTTTTTGGAACAAGAACATTGTTGCGGTACTGTAACAAAGAAGCTGGGTCTTACTTGAGCAAGGCTATGAACTGCGCGGGCTACTGCGCGCCCGCGCACCGCCCCACGCAATCCACTGGAGAATATGGGGCCAGTACCGTAGATGGATTAATGTAGCAAAATACTATAGCAATTCACTATAGCACGACCCGGTTTTTGGTGACCGAAAAGAGCAGTGAACTGCGCGGGCTACTACGCGCCCGCGCAATGGGCCGCGCGACTCGGGACAAAGTGATTTTAAAGAGAGTTAGGACATGATTTGAAGAACTTTTTTTTCCCCATCTTGAGGGCTCTCGGCGGAGGCTTTTCACTGGAGTCAACACTGGCCGATCTTCACGTTTTACAGGAGGAGAATCAATGGGAGAACATCCTTGGACAAGAGCTTTATCGATTCCATCTTGAAGGACCTAGGAGACGACGAGGGAAGCCGCTCCATCGCGGCGTTTGTGGAAGATATCCGGGCTTTTCCTTTTCTCTTCTCATTCTCATTGATTGAGGGAGCTTTTCTATGCATTTATTAGTTGTTTTTATGAGCCTATCTTGTGTGATTTCTTGTATGAAAAGCTAAACCCCAAGGTCACCGGATGTCGGTGAACCTTGGGGTGAACTTGTGGTTGTAGAATGCTTTGATTTGCTTAATGCATGTGGTTTGTTCATGGTTTAAGCTTGGTGCACTTGATGTGTTGATCTTGCATGAGAACTCTGTATTTCAACTTCTAGGTTGTACTCGGCGCGTGACCATCGCCCTTGTATTAGACACACCCTTCTTGATGGGGATTCATGTATGAACACGCCGTGACCATCGGGTGTTTTGTACCCCTCCAACCATTAGGGCTGGACCTAGGTTGAGTTCCGGCCCTAATTAGAGATTTCCCTGTGTGTATTGCAATCGTAGGAGGATTTGGCCGGAAGAGATTCTACATCAATACTCGTATGGGATTAGGGATTATTACCGTGACCATCGGGATAATCTATCCTTGGATTTCTCTCGGCTTGAACTACCGCATGCTTAGCATTTCTGGCATTCTTCTAACCCTTAGTAGCCCCAGGGGGACCCACATCCGTGACTGTCTTCACCTCTTGATTTACATCTTCCCACTTGGCACATTCACATCTATTTGTTTAGTTTTAATTCTGCTAGTAGCTATAATTCCCAAGTGATTTGATAGGTTAGACAATGAGTAAATAGGAAGTAAGGGTAGCTCCTTGGGCCCAGGGAATACGACCCTCTCGTGCCAGCATGAGAGGTATTACTTGACGACCCCGTGCACTTGCGGGATACTCAGCAGAAATCACTTCATTATTCGTACTAATTAGCAAGCTTTGAGACATATCTGTCAACAAATGATACAGACCCCTAAGCAACAAAGATGGTTACCTAAGCTATTGGGCTTTAATTTTACTATTGAGTATAAACCAGGCTGGGAGAATGGGGCTGCCAATGCTCTATCAAAATGCTTTACTCTTACATCTTCTCAATCACAAGAGTCCTTTTTTAGTGAGCTAAAATTACTGCAAGGCAAGGATGGCTATTATGAACCAATTTTCTTCGACAAGGCTTATTGTATTGGAAAAGGAGAATAGTTATTCTTGATGACAACAATTTAAAAACAATATTGTTATAGGATGGGTTTCCCTCTCTTCTTCCCGTTTCTACTCCTCTTCCCTCCTCCTTTGATTCTTTTCTTCTTTTCTCTGATCTTCTTCCTTTCTCTACTGCTCTTCCAAGGAGTATCTTTCCCCTCTTTCTCCATTACACATTGGAGGAGGCCCTCTTCTCAGTTGTCTCAATCATCTTAGTTCCATTACTTAGAAATCCTTAAAACACTCAATATTCCATTGATGAAAGATGAATGTATGATCTTCTCCTCTATTTAAAAACAACTAAACCACAGTTAGAAAAGCTGGTTATAGTCCATCCAAAGTCTGACAAATCGAAGCTTGAATCAATGTCACATAGTGACACACCTTTTGAGAAACAAAAAGAAGGTGACAAAGAAGACTAGTTACCCACGTGCTAAACCCCATATCTTAAGCACAAGTATGTACAAAGCACCATTCAAATCACACTATAAATCACAATGTGCTAGCCAACAAGGAGCATGCCAAACACTCTTCCTTGGCATCCTCAAGTTAACTCATTTTGGGATAAAACCAACTCCGACAAATATCTCAACCCGTGATTCTGATCATAGTGTCATGTTCAATTCTCTGCCTCAAATGTCAAAACCTAGTATTAGCTCTCGTTTGTGATATGCAACTTAGGTTTTAACCCGATTGGAGAGTCTCAATAATTTCAACTGGGCCCTTACATTACGGTCTAATCACTACTAATTAAACCACTAAGCTTAGACTTTGACTTATCAACTTAGGCTTAAATCTCAACATTGGGTCTCTACCAACCAGGGATATCTCAATCTACATTTCTGATACCAAAAGATGTCAGACCCACCATTTTTACCGAGGTAAATGTGGCACTTATCAGTTAAAACTCATTTTAACTGGAAAACTGACACCCCTGAAAAATAAAAACAAACTTGCAAAACACGACTGCCAACTTTACACCAACTACAGGTTCAAATACATTAATACAAGACACATAATTACTCCAACATGCGAGTACAACCGCTACAAAATCTTGACACCAACAACAGAAGAAAAGGGACCCACTGCAACCTTGTACTCAAACCTAACTGGCTCTATACTCGCACAGGAAATCTAGTAGGGTCCTGCTCCTGCAACTGTAACATATTTCAGTTGGTTGATAGTAGCTCAATAATTTCAAATAATTAAATATAGCATATATAAAGTATATAAAGATCAATTTTTCAAATAATTTCCTAACTTTCACAAATACTAGAATTTTGGCAAAATACAACTTTTAAGAGCTTTTAAAGCATAAATTCATCATGAATCATCATCAAATCACTTTTCCAAGGAAATATAAATTTTTTTTTGAGAGATTGCCCTCCTGAGAGCGACAGCTGGGCTTCGTCCCCTCGTTACAATCCAAAATAACATATTTTGCACGACTGAACTGTAAAACTGATATCAAATCATTGGCATAAAAACACTCCCCGACTTAGCCGCTGTCATGACTAGGTTGAAAGCCATCATGATCTTCATAACCTTGATGTTGGCCATTGAAATCCCCGTGTGGTGACCCAAGATTTCTCAACAGAACTAAACCCTATCAATGGCTCTACGCACTTCTTGACCAAGGGTAAACTCACGGTTGATCACGTCGTCTCCCATCAAGTAGGACCTTGAAACCCCCACTGCAGTGTCGGACTAAAGTCTGTAATCACCATTAAAATCTTGTGAAAGCTCAATAACACAATATATGCATAATACCCATAAAAGTCCAGATCTAGGATACCATCCCTATAACAGGAATGAAAAACAATTCCACAAGCATTGACGGTAAAATCATTTTAATATGTACACATGGTTTCACAAATCTTTCAAAGTCAATGCATATATAACCATTCAAATAAATACATGAAATGAATAATTAAATCATATATAGATGTATTTTTCATAGTTGAAACTACGTATAATTATACAAAACGGAATATACTAATACAATTGCTAAGACATAGCAAACTGTAAATAAATATAAGTATATGTTAACAATATAAATTATTAAACATAATATAATGAAATAATTAAACAATTATATTAAAATAGTAGCAATTAGCCAATTATTTCAAAATATTAACCACTACCAACTCACCCGGTCTCCTTGAGTTTCTTGCTAGACTTAGAACTCCCTTCTAAGCCTAAACAACACCTAACAGGAGAATGGAATAAAATAAATAAATACGACAAACTAAAGACATAACTAAACCCAAAAGAAAATAGAAGAAACAAATAACTGACTCTCTAATTGGACCCACTCACTCCAATCGGTTCAAACCCGACCTTGCATAATCAAACTAGCCTCCAGCTTGCATTTAAACTAACTCAATTTGGGCTAAACCCTCTTGAACCAACCCGAAGCAATCACTGAACCAAGTCCAATTTAACCAACCAGCCTTGTGTTAGTGTAAGCCCTGGCTCCAATATATTGTATGAATTCTTATTATTTGGATAATAATTATGAGGCATCGTTTTATCTATTATTATTCCTATGCATAGTTAATAAGATAAAACATTCTTGAATATTGGTTCTGTTCAAGTTATCAAATGCGTGATTTGGATAGTAAAACCTTGAAGCATATACTAGAACAATATTTTAAATGTCCCTAGTAGATTATTTTCATAGGAATGAAAATAAATTAACACTAGTATGTATTTCGTGAGATAACATTGTTTTACGGGTCGTAGGATATGGGATATCAATCAAATGACATAGATACATGTTAGGGAACAGTGTACCTGGATCGATCCGCACTTGAGAACACTACATGGTTGTAAAGTCATAAGTGTTATTCTCAAGCAATTCTTGTACTTGAATCCTTCGACCTGAAATCACTATGGATCTCGGATGAATCCTTACATGCTTTGACTTACGCCTAACGTCATTCGTAACTGAGTGGCAAGTACGGGTATGATTGGACATGTCGCGGTTCATGCCGAAAGACATGAGTGAAGTGAAGGAATTGTCCCTCTCTGTAGAGAGAGTGAATATCATCAGCCACTTGATTAGTGAGACTGATTAGTGTGTGGCCACGCCCAAGGGAAATGATAAGAGTTATTATTTACTTGATCTAGTCAGTTCACTAAGAGATCAAAAAATTAATTAGCATTAAAATAAGGGTGACTTGCTCCATGTCTTATGCTAATTAAGATATTTAGTGGCAAAGGATTGTATGAGGTTGAGATAGGTTCCGTTAATTCTCGAAATTGACCTTTATTTAATATTGGGTAATCTTATTATCTTGCTAGAGAGTAATTATGATTTATGAGCGTTAAAATTATTTAAACTCATTGTCAATGTTAAATGGACCTACAGGATCGTACACTAAGAATGCCGGGATCAAGGCTCAGTATTTGTTACTTATTGGACCACCTGTCTAGGGTTTTGGTGAAAAACCTAAATTAGGTGGAGCGAATAGCTTATTCGGGTTTGGTCTTATTAAATGTTGATCCAATCTAATCGATTTGGTTAATTAAAATGGTTTAATTAATCAAGTAAAGAAGAGATTCCTAATTTGATTAGGAGTGAATGATTTTTTCATAAATTAGGGTTTTGGGTTTCCAATATAAATAGATGGTCTAACCCTAATATGAGATAAAAAGAGACAAATAGAGTGATTGAGAGATTGTCTCTTAAGAAACCTTAGCCACCACCCACTCTTCTCACTTGGTCGCCGTCTTCGGATCCCGTCGCCAGAACCCGCCGCCGCTAGGCCTACAACTCTTTTCCTCTTGAATCTCGGGTGCTTGCTATTCGAACCAAGAAACAAATGTTATTTCTTGAGGCACTAGCATACTTGCTTGATTTCCAGAGGCATTCGTGTGTGCGTGATTGTAGAGATGAGTCGTGATTCACAGTCCCTTTCAATTTCGGGGAAATAAGGATACATTCAGAATCGCCATCAAAAGAAATGTATAACTTTTAATTATCTATTTATTTAGAATTTAATCCTAATTCTGGCATGTGTTAGGGTTTTATTATGTTTACTTGCCGTCAAAAATTTGTATTATCCGCTGCGTAGTGGCATGTATTTTCGCATGATAATTCTCTTATTAGAGTGATAAGATCCCAACAGTCTGCTGGTGGTTAAAAGTTAAAAAAAAAAAAAAAAACATAATTTCCATCCTTCTGATTTTAGAATTATATTGCAAGCGCAAATTAGTCTTTTCACATGAAATTTAACCAGGTGAAAGCCGATTGGACAAATGAAAAAAATAATAATAAATGAGGGGATAGATTGGGAATTTAAAAAAGATTGGAAGGGCTCTCCTTATTTTTTCTATTTATTTTTATATAAAATTTATACTTATTAATTTTGATTTAAATAAATTACAATATTTTGCATGTCAGACTTGTTAGTTCGTGAATACCAAACGGGCCATTATATATATATATTGAATAAATGGATCAAACTCAACTCATTGCACATGCTAGCGTTATTTATTGATATTAATTATTAAATATATAATTTTATATCGTTTTCTTTTGCTTGTAAACCCTTGCAAATATTAGTATTGAGATTATTTATATACAATACCTTCAAGAATACACAGATATATGAATTAACAAGTCTATTAATTTTTATTTATCCATAAAAATAAAATGTTAAATAACAAGCCCCAAATGTTTCACTCTTCATTAAGAGCTTAATTTTTCTTTGATTCCATTCAAATTGCAGAGATACATCAGATTTATAAAATAGTTTTACATGTTAAATTTATGTTGTAATCCTGCAGTTAAAAAAAAAAATTAAATTAAACAAGCAAGTGCAATCATTCTTGAATTGAGAAAATTTTTGGGTAATTTTGTGAAAATTGTGTAAATTGAAGATCATATTGCCACATGATCCTGACAAAAAATGTTCATCCTGGACCACTGGCTTTTTTTGAAAGAAAAATAAATAAATATCTTTTATAGTTTTTTTTAGGGAAAATTACTTAAAAGTCCCTGCAATGTTTCAAACTTCCACTGCAGTTCCTCTGACATTTTGATTTCTCTTTAGATCCCTCCTTTTTAAAAGCAAATTCAATTTCGTCCCCGGTGTTACTTCCATCATTTAATACGGGTGGAAATTACATAAATGCCCATGTACCAAAAAGTAAAAAGTAACTTTATGTCAAATCTCATTTAATGTAAGTACGTCCATGAAATATATTATTACTTTATGTGAATAATTTGGTGTGTTATATTATTACTTTTCTGTGTATAATATTCGTGTTTCCTGTGTATAATATTGGCTTTCCTGTGTATAATATTGGTTTTTCTGTGTATAATATTGGTTTCTGTGTATAATATTTTAGGGTTGCGCCCGTTCGCTCGTAGGGTTTCGTGCGCGCATCCCAAGGCCTCGTTGGCCCTCGCGAGTTCCCAAGGAAAAAGCTGGGCAAATTTGTCATTTCACACACGTAATGATGGCTGGATTTCACAAGGGCATTATGGTCATTTCCAATCGAACTTAACCCTAAACTTCACACCGTCAATGTGGTTTGGACTCAAAAAGAAATATTTCAAAAAGGAGGGACCCTGCAGGAAAATGCAAACTTACAGGGATTTTTCTGGAATAACGAATCTTCATGGGGACTTTTGGGTACTTCCCCGTTTTTTTTAACACAAAAAAAAAAAGAATTGATAAGCCCATTTGATGGACCGGATGAAATAAATGGGCTTAGGATGAAATAAATGGGCTCAAAGCCCAAGATTAAAGGAAAAAAATTAATTTCAACTTATGGAAGGGCAAAAAGGTAATATAAAGTGCTCACTTGTTTGGTTGAGTGAGATAGAGAGGACACACAAGGGAAAGGGGAAGCCAAGAAGAAAGGGAAGGAAGAGAGGATGTTGAGCCAGGCAAGAGATTGATCGATAACTGGGTGTCGGAGTTCATCCAAATCCATTGGAGTGATCCTTGCAAGTAGCTATTCTCGGGCTTAGGGTTTGCTTCCTCAATCTATCTTCTTCTTAATGTTTGTTGTGTTGATCCATACTTGAGATGATGAATGTTTTGATGAAACTCTATTGTTGATGCATTATTGTCAATCCTCTAGTTGTATCTAGTGAAAACTTTGTCATTCCATAGTTGATATAGTAAAACATATTTCAAATGGCTCTAAAGAGTCCCGTGGTTTTTCCCTCTATTTGAAGAGTTTCCCACGCAAAAACATTGGTTTTTGCTTGTTGTATTGTTGTTCATCTCATTTTAACACATATTGAGGGGTTTGACAGTGTTTTGAGTTTGTTTTGAAGGTTTGAAGTGATGCATTGGACCTAGGAAGGTCATACAAGTCTCATAAAGCCTGCACAAGTTTGCAGAAGACTGTGTGCAGTGTGCGGCCGCATAAAGACCACACAAACTTGGTAGAGGGATCCTGCAGGCAATTTGCACTTGCATGCAAACCGCATGTGCTACAGTAACATTGATGTAGTACTCTTTGTTGATAAAAGAGTGTGCGGGCAGTATGCGCCCGTAGAGAGCCCACAAAGGGTTGACTAAGAGATCGTGCAGGCAGTGTGTGCCCGTAAACGGACCGCAACGTAAATAGTAACATCGCTACAATATTATGAATAGTAATTATAAGATTAAAAAAGGTTTAATACCGTAGTTTGTCCCTCTGAAATTTGAAATTGACCCATTTAGTTCCTCAATTATAATTTCAACTTTTTTAAATACTTCATTTGTTTGATTTTGAAAATATTAATCTTAAGGCCAAATGGCAATGAAATTTGGAATTGACCTATTTAGTCCCTCTATTTCCATGGATGAGGGTTTATCATGTCCTTTATATTTTATTTCAACAACCAAATTTTAATTGACCTCTTTAGCCTATGAGTATATATGTACATAACGTGAGATGTAGATGCCAACATGGCATTCATGTCATTAGAGAAAACTCATCAGAAAAATTTGTTTTGTATATATGCAGCATTACTTTTTAAATAAATATGTCAAGTAGACCATGTTAGGACACAACATAATCCAAGGGCAATTTAGGGATTATTGGTGCCTAAGCAAACATAGCATAGTTAAATCTCATGCTAAACAAGCATGACATATCAACCCTAAAAGGGATGGACCAACTTGAAGTGTAGCCGAGGCTTGTGTTGGCCTATGTCATTAGGGATGAAAGTGGGGGCCGGAATCCCTGTTCCCCGTGGAGACTCACCCTGGCGGGGCGGGGAACGGGGAAATCTCCTTCCCAACTCGCGGCGCGAAGCGGGGACAAGGAGTGTATTCCCCGACCCGTGGGGATCCCCACCCCACTCCCCGCAAGGATCCCTGTGGGAATTCCCTCGGGGCACCTGCATTCTCTAACTTTTAAATTAAATAATAATAATAATAATAATAATAATAATAATAATATTATTATTATTATTATTATATTATATATATATATATATATATATATATATATATATATATATATATATAGTTATTAAAAATAACTCATATGATTAATTTTATGTTTTAAAAAAATTAAATATTATTATAATATTATAATAACCAAATATTTGGGTTTTCAAAAATTTATTTTTACTATTTACTAATAATGTTTTATATTTTTAGTAAAACTAGTGTTACTCCCGTACAATGCTAGGAGATAATTATATGAAAAACTAGTGTAACACTTTCAAATTTTATGTTATTTGTAATAATTAGTTTGTTGTTTTTTCATCCACTATATTATGCTTATTTTGGGGAATATTTTGTTTATTTTTTAATTTTATATATGATGTGGTACATGTGTAATATTATAAAGAAAAAATTTTAGTAGGGCAGGGATTCTCGATCCCGTGGGGATCCTTATGGGGGAATGAGTGGGGGGAATTTTTCCCCCCACAGGGAATTTTGAGATGGGGAATCTCCGCCCCGTGGGAAGTGGGGATTGGGACGGGAATCCCATTCCCCGTCTCGTTTCGCCCCACTTGCATCCCTATATGTCATACCGAGCCTACCAATTTTAATTTAAAAAAAAATAAAAATTTCTAAAAATTTCTAAAAGAACCTCCAGAAATCTCAATGTTGAATAAATTAATTATTAGAATAAAAAATAACTTTTTTTTAATTAACGTGTAACTCTAATTCGCATGATAAATTACATAAAGCATCAAACCCAAAATAAAATTAATTATATTGAAAAGTGAAATAATAAAAAGATTGTGTTTTATTTAAAAATATGAATACACACACACACAACAACATAAAATACCTCAAAAAAATATTGCTTTGTAGTTGAGGAATTAGTGTTTTGCAAATGTAATATATTTAAAAACTAGGGGGAAAAAGCAAAACACCAATTATTCTATTGTTAATCATTACAAATTGATAAAATATACTTAAAAATTCTTACATTTAAAGCCAAAGTATATTAAAAAAGTGAGTTATTTTCATCAAATCAGTGATTCAGGGGAATGGGATCAATTTCAAGAAAAAATTGATAATATAGGTATTTTATTTAATAATAATAAAATAGGTTTTAAATAGCAATAAAAGAAAATATAAAACATTGCATGGTATAAAATAAAAACCTAAAAATTATTGATCAACGGGCTCTTGGCCTATTGCCACTTAGCCTCTTGCGTAGAATGTTTAAAAAATTGGTTCTATAATAAGGGCTTGTTTGGATCAGCTATAGCTGATCCAAAAGCACTTATTTCATAAGTTAAATGTTTTTTATGTTTTTATTTGTGTTTGGATGAGCTTTTTTGGATAAACTCAAGTTGTAAAATAAGCCCAAATTCAGCTTATTTCATAAGTTGCAAAAGATTAGCTTATGAAAAAGTTGTTTTTATAAGCTGAGTGGTTAAGTACAATTACTAAAATACCCTCAGTCAATCCAAAAAATTACATACTTTTATGTATTTTCCCAAATCCTCTCATCCCATCTCATAATTCAGTAAATGGGCGTTTAAGTAATTTCTCACTATAAAATTGCTTTTCAAATAAATATTCCAAACATTTTCATAACTGCAAAAGCACTTCTGAATCTAATGTATTCAAACAAAAAAAATATGCATAAGTACTTAACTTACTCTAAAAGTACTTTTCCCAAAAATGCTTTTACAAAAGCCCAAAAAAATATTTTTTTATAAGTTGATCCAAACAAGCCCTAAAATTCATTCAATAAAAATAAACTAATAGGGCAAAATGGTGTAACTCTCTCAATTTTAAGTTATATTGGTTGATGTAAAATTTTCTAAAAACTTAAAATACAAGGAAGGACTGATTCATAATTTTCTTACAAACTTGATAAATTTCCAAAAGATTGTATCTGCTAAAAATAATATGAGCTTCTAGTTTATGTTTAACTGCTAATCATTATTTATTAATTAAATTTATTAACTATGATGATTAAGCAAAGGGAAATGACTGGATTCTATTAAAAAAGAATTCAAAAACATTACACTCCTTGTAATATTTTGTATTAATAATAAATTTTTATTATTAGTATAATTTGAATATATCAGCTCAAGTTGAAATTTAACTTTTCTTGTCTTCCAGTGAGAGGGAACCAGACATTGCATATATTTTTCATATTTTTGCTAAAAAATTATAAAAAAAATTAAATACTCCATCCTTTCCTAAACTAATGACGCTTTAAAAAGAAAATTTTATTTCTAAATAAATGTCTGGTTAAGAAAATAAGAAAAAAAAAATGTTTTTATTTTCCTAACTTTACCCTTATCTCAATAAAAGACTTGCACAATTTTCAAACTTCTTAAATTTCAAAGTCTGGTACTTGGAACAATAATATAAAATAAAATTTTAACAATAATATAAGATTTTAAGTTAGTAATTTTTATTAAAATAATATTCATGCTTTTGAATTAGATTTGTTTAACCAACAAGTGTATGTTCAACTAATAGAAATTCTGATAGCTTGAGTAAGTAATTTTGAGTTCAAATTATATGAAAATCACCCCTGAGCGAGATTTACCTTTTATAGGACTCCTACTATCTCATTCCGGAAATCGATGGATTAAATAAAAAAAATGCCTATATATGAACACTCACCAACATGAAAGTTCTTTTTATTTTTTTTTTAAATAAAAAAATTTACAAATGAATATAACTATGATATAATCTATTTATAATCCATTAATCCATGATACTATGCTTTTTATAGAAATTACTTGTTGGATCTCAATTACCTAGGGATGGTAATGGGTGAGGCAAAGCGTAATTTTTCAGGAAGTCACCAAACTTTGACTTATTATCACTTCGGTCATCCATTTTCAAAATGTATCAAAATAATCACTCAAATTCTAATTCATATTATTGGGCAGTCACCTGTGGCTTTACAGCCCAAATTAGTCTACGTGGCCGCAAAAAAAACTGAGGTTTGGCGGCCACGTAGACTAATTTGAGCTGGAAAGCCACGAGTGACTGTGGTAGCTCAGTTTTTTCGACGGTCACGTAGACTAATTTGGGTTGGAAAGCCACAGGTAACTGCCCCTTGATATGAATTAGAATTTGAGTGACCACTTTGATACGTTTTGAAGTTGGATGACCGAAGTGATAATAAGTCAAAGTTTGATGATTTCCTGAAAAATTAAGTCATATCTGTTATAACCTTGTCCTCTAAGCTATTAGAGTAGTATTTTCAGTCCAATTATGTAGCTGTTTTATGTTATTAAGCTTAGTTACTCTAGCAGTTAGAGAATTCTTTTAAAACCTCAACACTTCCTCTTCCAAATTCCATTTTTATCTATGGCTTGAAAACACTAGCTGATCCTTTGTTCATCTCCTTTCCTTTTAAGGTAAGTAATCATTTGTTTTGTTTAAATTTAAGGTTAAGTCCTTGATCTTAACCCAATAAAACTTAAGATTTCTTGATCTCAATGTTTTCTTTTTTGTTTTCACTAGATCTATAGAGTAAGAAGGAGGAGAAAAAGCAAGATGAGTGGGTTAAATTTTATTTCATTCTATTATTTCGAAGATGTATATGATTGCTTGCTCCTTCACTTCCATTTAATTTAATTTCATTGATAGTGGCTTCAATAGTGTTGTTGGGCCTAGTTGTTGGGTTGCTTGTGCACACTTAGGTATAAAGGAATTGTAAGTGTGGATTTCATGCATATTACAACAAATAACTAAATTTTCATCTAAGACTGACGTAGAACAACCAGTATCAAGTTTTTGATTGATCTCATGTGTGGTGATAATATGTATATCTTAAGGGAATTGGCTAGAAGTCAAAAGGTAGGGAAATGTGCGGATACCAATGTCATGGATTGTGTTAAATTATTAGAATGAAAGAATTTTGGGAAAATATGGTTTTGCATTGTATATGTTTTATGTAGGCATAGAATTGGGTATGTTAATCTAAAGGTTTGTTGGATGCTCGCAAAGTGCCTGGTGAAATACCATTACGGCTTCAGTGCAAGTGTTTGATAGGATGCTTGTAGGGATTGAAGTTAGGGATGGAGGAGATTTTTTTTTTTTTTTTTAAATGCCGATGATGATGCTAAGGATCGCATGTGAAGGATATGTGCATGCTTATTTATGGATGTAAATTATAGGTGTTTACGCATGTTGGCAAGCGTTATTTAATTATATGAGGGTCTTAAGTGTTTGATTTTATGCCATTCGTGCCATTGGAGTACCACCATTGAAGAGAAATGGAGGGTAGTAAAGGCAAGACGGAGCATGACTATTACACAAAGTTCAACCACCGGTGCCACCGCCAATGCCAATGCCAATGCCACAGCTTCGATAAAGGAGATTTGTGAGGATGAGCAACAGAGAAAGGAAAGTCAGGCAAGAGTTCACGGGTGGATTGGGATGAAGAAGATGAAAATTTTTTTTTTAAAAAAAAAGGTATTTATGATTTTTTAGATGAGAGAAACATCCATTACCTCCAATAATAGGGGTAATGGCTATTACCATGCACAAGGGATCACCATTACCCTTGCAAAAGTATTCATGACTCAAGATGGATACCCAAACATGGGTGTCCATCACTGCATGCTATTACTTCAATCCAAATAGACATTTAAAACTCTAACATCAAAAGCATTTCAATTAAAAGATATTAGAAAATTAATGAAGCATTGAAAATTTGATGTTGAATTCTTTTTTTCAAAATTTCAATTTAAATTATTATTAAAATGAGAAACATTTTGTATTAACAAATTTTTTTTTTTTTGATAAAGTGAACAAAATACACCAAGAGTGTGCATAACAAAAAAATCAATACCTTAACTCCCTTGCATTCTTACCCATTAGAAAACTCCATTAAAATTAGTTAATAATCTTAAATTTATAAAAAGCAATATATCAATTTTCCAAAATTACACTTATTAAAAATCCATAAAAATATCATTATTCCCTCTTTATTTCAATTATTTCTTTTATTCCACCTCTCAAAATAATGTTTTACGTTTTCCAAAAAATATTAAAAAATATAGAAATACATTAATAATAAAAAATAAATTTTAAAAAAAATTATTTAATGCTTTATAATTTTTAAAAGTGCCAAAATAAAACAAAAACAAAACAAAAGGGCTTATGAAAGGAGACATATAAATGGATAAATGGGACTGAAGACAATATAAGGTATGTGAGAGATTAATTTTTTTAAGTATTTTAGGCAAATATTTAGCTATGAAATATTTATTTAATCATAATTCCAAAACCTTAAATGACACTCATTTAGAAATCGAATGAGTACATGTTGCTTAGAAATGAGATGAATAATCTATGATTTATGATGCTTATTCAATGTCCATGAGTTTATTGAAATACATATATACTCATATAGATCTTACCACGGTTGGTTCCGATGGTTTTGATTATATAAATTTGAGAACCGAAACCGAATCATAGCCTTAAAGTTCGGTTCTAATACAGTTTTGGTTCCGGTTTGGTTCTAAATTCGGTTCCGATTAATTAAAATATAAATATAATATATAATAGGCGGTTAGGCTCGGGTTCTGATTTTCAACTTATAAGACCCTTAACGAAACTTTAAAATTCACGTTCAAGGTGAAACTGTTTTTACAGTTCTAATATATCTATACTCATATCATGTTTATAAAAAATTATGCAAGGTATGAAGTTTATAATCAATAATCAATAATCATAATAACAAAGTAAGTATTTTACATTAGCTTAAATATCAAACAGGATTATCCCATAGTTTCTTTTAATTTAATGATTAATTAGAATGACTTCATTATTTATTTATTATTAAAAAATTAATATAACACATACTTTTCATTAATTATTAACTTATTTATTTTTAATTTATTTATAAAGTTTATAACTACAACTTAGATAGGCAAAAAAGAAAATTATTAAAAATTTCATGTATATTTTCATTCAGATGATATGATTTTTTTTACTTTATTTATTTATTTTTAGTTTTTATTTTTTTTAAATTATTTTCTATTTGATCACGTGCTCTCAATATTTTTATGAAATATCAAAAATATTCTAAACTTTAAACTTTTAATTTTAAGTATTTGGGAATTAAAAAAATAAAATAATATGCATCTTGTGATTTTTCTCAAAAAGAAAATAAAAATTGGACTAGCCGATCAAAGGCCTTAATAATATGTTCTTCTAAAAAATAATTAATTAAATTAAATTTATTCATTCATTATTTCTTAAAAACAATAATATCAACAAATACTTTTATTAGTTAACAAAAAAGACCAGGTTCTAGAAGTCTAACTTTCAACACTCAAAACTTTTGACTCTTTTATTCAACAATGAGGAAATATCAATAGACAAACATAAGTGAATTAATTTATATCACAAAACAAATAAAAATTCATGTAAAATTTTCTTAAAATTTTAGACAAAATAAATGACCCTCTCAAGTGTTTCTATCTAGTAGTTTTTTCATAATATGAATACTTATAAATCTTCATTTAATATTGTAATTTTTGCATATTATTATTTTACCTTATTAAAATTGTTTTGACAAAATATGGACAAACCACTTGTCAAAGACCTAAACAATCATAAAATTATTACATCAAAACACTTATGTCATCACTCTATATGACTTGACATCCGAACCCATTCTATTATAGGATACGATAAACAGGCTCAACTCAACAAAGAGGGAAAATGTGACTGTTTAGGTGGGCGGAAAAATCAAAGTTGACGCCCGCCTCCCCCCATACTTGACTTGTAAGTTTTCACTCAAAAAGCTCTCCACGGTAGGTAGGCGAAAGTGCAAGGAGCTTCAAGCGTATTACCGCTAAATTCAGAATGGAGGACTGATACAGAAAAAAAAGATTTATTGAATATGGAGGGAATTAGGTGTCAATACACCAAGACATCGTTTTCGATTCATTTTCTAGATTCATCTTTGCTTGTGCACTGTCTCTTTTTAATTTGAATAAGAAGAAAAAATAGAGTAGCAAATCACCCATTGATTTGTTTGAATAAGAAGAAAAAAAGGGCAAATCACCCATTGATTTGTCTAACTAGCATTTATGCTTTGCTGTTTGTCATCAAGTAATATAAGTCAAAAAAATGACTCATCAAAGTCCACAAGTGGCCAAACACAGCATAGAAAATTTCCATGTAAACATGCATAATAGCTAGAAGAAGCCCTCAAGAACTTCAAATCATTGAGGTTGAGGACAATATCATAAATGAAATTATGAAAGCAAAACATGCAATGTGGAAAAGCATTATTTTGTGGTGGACTAACTTAAGAGAAAAAAAAAAAAAAAAAGAGGCCATCAAATTTTTCAATGAAAAAGAAAAAGGGCCACAAGAGACAACCATTTTTATGGTTTTTTAGTCTGAGTGGATGGTAGATGGTTCAATAAACAGGTGCTTTTGGACTGTGCTTTGGTCAAGGAGACAATGGCAATTATTTGTCTTTATATATTTTTTAAATTATAAAAAAATTATATTTTATTTATTTATTTTGATTTTGAATGAAAAAAAAAATTTCATAAAGAAGTACTAGAGAGGGTGATGAAGAAAAGCAACTTATTCAGTGTTTTCCTTTTTTTTCTTTTCAAAAGATAAGCTTCACTTAAAATATTAGAATTTTAGAACAAAAACTTTTTAGCAAAAGAGGTTGTTAGCAATCACATCTAGATTAAAGTACATGATTTTTCTTAAACCTACCCATTCTTTTGATTAAAAAAAACACAATTATGGATAACATTTTTCATTTTTGAATATTTATTTTACATTAACTTAAAAACAATAAAAATAAGAGTTTAACACTAAAAAGACATTCACCCAACTTCAATAATCAATGACAAGACCAATAAGTCAAGTAATAAATAGTAAAAAAATAATAAAAAACTCTATCCAATGAATTAAGAATGTTGGACCTAACCCTATTAAGAAGACCATATCTAACCAAATGGGAGTAGAGGTCACATTGATACACCATATCTAATAAAGCTAATAAAGAAATACATGTTGGGTTAGAGGCTGAATATGATTTTTTTTTATCTTAATCCCTACAAAATGAAACCTTTTCACCTTTCTCAATCTCTGTGATTCTAATCTTGGTCAAAAGTTTGAGATCAATCATTAGCTTAAGAAATTAAAATTAAGTGAAGCAATTTATTTATTTTTGGTATTATTATTAGGATTTCACTAATTTGTATTATTATTTTAATTTAAGTGATCAATTACAATTAATTATTTAAGATTTACACTAGTATATGATTGACATATAAATATAATGTCCTCGCCTGCGTGTTACTCCCTCCATTTTCAAATAAGTGTTCAGAAAGAATAAGAAAACTAATAAATCTTATAATATATATATATATATATATATATATATATATATATATATATATATATATATATAATTGATCATAGAATTAAACTACTCTTTTTTTCTTACAACTACTTTATTAATACATAGCTCTTTTATTTGAAATTAATATTATAATAGTCCATAACGCATGGATTTCATTAATAAATTATAAAAAAATATAATTACTTAGAACTTATAAATTAAAATAACTTAAAAAAATACACAATAATTATTGAACATCTATGTAGAGGGAGAAAGGATAAAGTTAGACTGTAATCCAATGGTCACAAATTCATTTTACAATTTTCAACCAAACTTTACTGTGCATATGACTAGTGGTACTTATAAATAGTAATATAATGGAAAGTGAAATATGTAGGGATTTAAATCCACATGCAACTCTAAATTTAAACCCCGCTAAACACAGTGATATAATAAACTCTCGGTTATGAGTGTGGGTTTGTAATCTGAATCACATATCACAAGATAGGTAATGGTGCACATACTGAATAATTAAATTTTCGGTCCATATGCATTTTCCATTTGCTCTGAAAAGAAAAAGAAAAAGAAAAACAAGGAATTGCCTGGCAATGACCAAGAGGGACCTAGAAAGCAATGTAAAAACGAATAAAATTTAACCTACCCAGACTTTAAGCATTTGATTCTTGGGGGATGTTCTAGTCTTGTGATGTGCACCAACATACAACAAAGTCAAGAATTAGACTTCTGTTGGAATTGTCTCATGCATAAGAAACAAATACACACCTTTCAATGAAGGTAACATCACTCTGCAAAGACTGCAATATGAGATGGCTTCAATCCCTGTTCTTCATCCCTTCACGCATTTCTATTTTAGCTTAGATGCTTTCTTTACTTAAAAATTATACTTCTTAATAATCCTTTTTTTTAATTACAAGTGTTACTTTGATCTGTATTTTATCATAAATAAAACTTGTAGTGCTTTGATGAATAATTGGGTATTATTAGGTATGCAAAATCTAGATATAAAACCTAACCCTATATAAATCTTTATCTATTTGGTTACCTAGCATTCTAGATTAATTATCAGTGATTATGCTTCTAAGAAAAGATATGTCAAACAACTTGGTATGGCAGATGAATAGCACTACATATATTTTAAGCTATGAACCAATAAGATGATGACTATGTTAGTATAAGATGAACATCCACAACCACTGACTAAAGAAAAAGACTCTTTTAGACTAGCACCAAATGAGAAGTAACTTTCATCTAGAACATGTGCCATATATATATATCCAATAAAATTAGTGCCCTTTGTCTGAAAACCACTGATTAGACCAACAATAAAATAAGATTGGCATAAAAAAAATACCTTAATCTCACCAACTTTTGCAGTAGTTAAATAACAAATGGTAATCACAAGAAGGAAAAGAAATTTACCTGAGTTTCTGGTTGTCCGTATTAGTTTCTTCATTCAACTAAAATAAGCATTCTTGGGATCTTGTTATTAAATAAACTAAGAATGTGGGGAAAAAAATCCCTTTATCTCACCAACTTTTGCAGTAATGAAATAACAAATGGTAATTACAAGAAGGAAAAGAAATTTACCTGCATTTTTGGTTGTCAGTAGTAGTTTCTTCATTCAACCATAAAGTAAGCATTCTTGGGATCTTGCTTTTAAATAAAGTCTTGTATTGTAACTGCACATAGTCAATGCTGACCTTCATTATCACATCCATTAATTTAAGATAAGAAATGTAAATCTTCTTAGAAGACTTTGAAGTTTAGTACTGATGTTATTATTTTTTTCTAATAACTAAGAAATGTGACACGTTTCTATGCTAAAAATACAACAAATTAATCACTATCGTAGACAAAGTCAATCCCATCTATAATATAACCGATAAGAAAAGATTGAATATATTATTAAATACTAATGGACTCTTAGCCTATTGGTATCGGGATTTTTTACCCAGAATCGAAACTTACGCAAGTTGAAAGTATATGTTGTTCGGCTGGCGGATGCACTTCATATATTTGTCACCTAATGTCAAATATATATATTATTATACCTCCCGAATTTGCAGTTTTTCCATGATTGTTTGTGTATTCCTACATTCTTTTTTCTGACAACCAACACTCATCTACTAATTTGATGCCAGCTCTGATGTCATTAAGCAACCACAACAACATTTTTCTTTTGAATTGTAATCAAATGTCAAAAGATAAATTTCTAACACTTCTACTGTTATTCAATTTATGTCAACCACCATGCAAAGTGCCGCCTTAATGATGAGTTGATAAAAAATAACTACATTTTACAATCAATCCCACAAAAAAACAAAAAATAAAAATAAAAATAATCACGAAAATTCTAACTTTAATATATCACAATATATTACCACCTCTATAATAAAAACCAAATAGCATTTCATTTTTTTTCAATTCAAATATTAAAAATTCGATGCTGGGTTAATTCACATTATATATATATTTTTTTAATTTCAACTATAATAATTATTATCACTAGTTTTTTTAACTGTTGGCTAAACACGTTTTTTATTATTACATATATGCTATAAATTATAAGTAAGTTAAACTTTCAACTTTCTACATAAACATCACATATCTTAACTATTCATCTATTACAACTTAACAGTATTAATATATTACTACCATTTAACAAAAAAAAAATTGCATATTTCACCATTAACAATCAATAAATCAGAATCTAAAAAAATAAAATAAAATAAAAAAAACATAAACCAATAGAAGGGAGTATAAAAATGGCATGCAAATCAAGCGAATCCAAAAAAACCAAACCAAAATAAAGAGGTGTATATATGTAATAAATGCAAATGCATGCACTTTCTTTCTCCCAAACTATATATAATCAAACACATCAGTGATTAGTAATGAATTAAATCCACATACCTACGTGTTCACCGTGTCGCTTTATTTCACCGGCCCATCACAAGCCCGGAGTCAACCTCGGCGGCTCACCACAGTCAGGTACCTGCCAGAGAAGCAGTTCACATTCGACAGAAAACGACAGAATCACACTTACCCCACGTGCCAAAAATCACTAAAACCCTTCACCGCCCTCCACGCCCTCTTCCCAACTTCACCGAAGTTCAAACTTCCCCCATTCCCTTCCCAGAATGTCCCTCTTTCCCATTCTACCCCTCCTCCTCCTCTGCCTCCTCGCCGGAGGCACAGCCGCCGACACTGAGCTCCAGATCCTCCTCAATCTCAAATCTTCCCTCAAGATCAGCACTACCACTCCCGGCTTTGAATCCTGGTCGTCCGATCACTCCCCTTGCAACTTCTCCGGCATCGTCTGCGATTCAACGGGCTCTGTAACGGAGATCAACTTGAATGGCAAGGGTTTTCACGGAACAATCCCGTTCCAATCCGTTTGCCAGCTTACCTCTCTCTCCAAGCTTGCTCTCGGTTCCAATAACCTCACCGGTGATGTCACCGCCGACATCCACAACTGCACCAAACTCCAGCACCTCGATTTGGCTTTCAATTTCCTCACCGGAAACGTCCCCGATCTCTCGCCGTTGACTGGTCTCCGAATCTTGAACCTCTCAATGAATACGTTTTCTGGTCAATTCCCTTGGGACTCGCTTGGTAACCTTACCGACCTGGTAGCTTTAAGGCTCGGGGATAATGGTGGTTTGGATCCGAGCCCGTTCCCAGAGTCGGTTAGGAACCTCACGAAACTCAGCTCGCTTTATCTCTCCGTTCTCAATCTCAACGGTGAGATTCCATCATGGATTGGCGATTTAACGGCTCTCGTTGATCTTGAATTCGCCGACAACAAGATCTCCGGCGTGATCCCGCCGGAGATCTCGAAACTTCGGAATCTTTATCAGCTGGAGATCTACAACAATTCGCTGACCGGAGAGATTCCGGCCGGGTTCGGCAACCTCTCGAATCTCGTGTTCCTCGATGCTTCTCAGAATCAACTGAGTGGGAACCTCTCTGAGATCCGGTTCTTGACGAAGCTTGTGTCGTTGCAGTTGTTCATGAATGGGTTCTCCGGCGAGGTGCCGCAGGAGCTTGGGGAGTTCCGGGAGCTTGTTAATTTGTCGTTGTACACGAATCAGCTCTCCGGCGAGCTCCCGGAGAAGCTTGGGAGTTGGGCGAAGTTCAATTTCATTGATGTGTCGACGAATTCCTTCACCGGCAAGATCCCGCCGGACATGTGCCGGCAGGGAACGATGCTGAAGCTACTGATGCTGGAGAACAAGTTCTCCGGCGAGATACCGGCGAGCTATGGGAATTGCACGACGTTGGAGAGGTTCCGAGTCAACAACAACTCGCTCTCCGGCGAGATCCCCGCCGGGATCTGGAGCCTTCCAAACGTAAACATCATCGATCTCACAACGAACAATTTTGAAGGCCAAATTGATTCGGGTATCGGCAAAGCAGGATCGTTGCACCAGCTCTTCATCGCTAGCAATCAGTTCACAGGCAAGATCCCACCGGAGATCGCCGGAGCCTCATCGCTCGTCTCGATTGACGTTTCATTCAATCAGTTCTCAGGCTCGATCCCGGAGGGCATCGGCGAATTGAAGCAGCTCGCCAGCATCGATTTGGAGAACAACTTAATCTCCGGCCCAATCCCTGATTCCCTCGGCGGGTGTACCGCCCTAAGCTCCGTGAATCTCCGCAAGAACTCAATCTCCGGCCCGATTCCGGCGAGCATCGGACAGTTACCGAACCTGAACTTCCTTGATCTCTCCGACAACAAACTCTCCGGTCAAATCCCGGCGAGCCTCGTGTCCCTAAAGCTCAGCTCACTCAATCTCTCCAACAATCAACTAGAAGGCGAAGTCCCAGCGGCGATCTCCATCCCTGTCTTCAACGAGAGCTTCATCGGCAACCCGGGGCTCTGCAGCTACGACGTCGATTTCCTCCGGCAATGCTCGTCGGAGCCGGAAAGTTCACCGGCGCGCTTCCACACCCTTCTCGTATGCTTGCTGGTCGCTTGCGCCATCCTTCTCGTATCGCTAACTCTCATCACGATCTCCCGAAAACGGAAATCTGACGGTCACAATCACCCAAAACTTTCTTGGGATGTGAAATCGTTCCGAAAGCTAACCGTCAATGAGAACACGATCATAGACTCGATAAAACCCGAGAATCTCATCGGCAAAGGAGGTTCGGGAAACGTTTATCGTGCTGCCGTGGGAAACGGAATCATCGTGGCGGTGAAGCATATACCTCTGCGACCAGATCCCGAGGATAGAGGTACGGCTGCGATGCTCGGAGAGAAAAGGATCAACGGTTCTCGTGAGTTCGATGCGGAGGTGACTACACTTAGCGCGATCCGGCACGTGAACGTTGTCAAGCTATACTGCAGTGTCACGTGCGAAGAGGCAAGCTTGCTCGTGTACGAGTACTTGCCCAATGGGAGCCTATGGGATAGGCTCCACACGTGCGAGGGGGAAAAGCTGGGGTTGGATTGGGAGGCACGTGTCGAGATCGCGTTGGGGGCGGCGAGGGGGTTGGAGTACTTGCATCATGGTTGTGACCGTCCGATCTTGCATCGGGATGTGAAATCGAGTAATATTTTGCTTGATGAGCAGTTCAAGCCTCGCATCGCTGATTTTGGGTTGGCTAGGATACTACGTAGCGGTGGTGGCGGGAGGGATTCGTTTTCTTCGCACGTGGTTGCTGGCACGTACGGTTACATTGCTCCAGGTTTGTTTTCCCATTTATCTTATTCATTAGATTTACTAAACTATTATTTATTTATTTATTTTTAATTAATTCATTATTTGATTATTGAGATTAATATATATGACGTTAGTATAGTGTCACCATTAAGTGTTTATCATCTTTGCGAAGAGTTAGTATCAGACAACCATCAGATGGAAATCGCTTTAAGTGGTGGAAGATCAAATCTTTTATATTGTAGTATTATATAGTGTTATATAAAAGTATTATATTTCATTATTTTTTGGGATAAAAATCGTATTCTCCACCTTGTGATAATTATAAAATATAAAATTTACTATTGTGAGCTCCGTTGCTCTTCAGAATAAATAAATAAATAAATAAATAAATAAAAGGGTTGGCATGTGATTTGATTGAGCTGAAATTGAGTTTGATATTATAATTTGATGTTGTTTGCCTGTAAAATTTAGTACTAATTTATCAATACAGTGTAAGATTTTTATTAGATAGTTGACCTTCAATTAAGTAATTCCTTCTAAATCTCTTAAATTGAGCACCTATTTATATGTGCATCTATCATCACCATACACACAGTGAATTGGGTAAAAAGGACTCAAATAAACATATTAGAAAGGTAAAAAGCTGAGGTTTTAAGTTGATGATGCAGAGTATGCATATACATGGAAGGTGAACGAGAAGAGCGATGTGTACAGCTTCGGAGTGGTGCTAATGGAACTGGTGACCGGAAAACGGCCAATAGAGCCAATGTATGGGGAGGGCAAAGACATAGTGAATTGGGTAGCAGAAGAATTGGCAAGTGAAGGAAGTGTGATCAAGTTAGTGGATAAAAAGATCCCAGAATGGGCTAAAGATGAGGCACTGAAAGTACTGAGAATTGCAGTGCTTTGCACTATGAAATTGCCAGCAATGAGGCCTACCATGAGGACTGTTGTGCATTTGCTGGAAGAGGTTGCTTTTGGCCGTGTTATTATTAGACTTGATTTCAAGAATGGTAGTGATAATAAGGTGGAAAGCAGGTTTAGTGTTGAAGAGAAAGGTGATGAATTTTTAAATAGTATGTAGAGCTATTTGGTCTCTCAAACTCTACTGGTCCCTTTATCTTTATATATATGTATTATAATTTTTCTCAATTTTGTAAAAACTTAATTATGGAATAACCTCTTGTACTTTATTGTTGAGAACATAAACAGTTGAGCACTTGCATTGTGAGGTATGTAAGCAGTTGAACTGGAAAAAAAAAATTGAAATGATTTCTTTTTCTAATGATTTTAAATGATTTTTTTATATTGTTGAAAAAATCACTCAGCATGGTTTAATGACGATGATAAGAAAAATTACTTATTGGTTTTTGGAAGTTCATAACTTTTCTTTGCAATCCCTCTGATGTTTTTTCATGCATTGGTGTTACTTTAACGGCACTATGCTCAAATTTTTTTTGACACATTTTCCCATTTTACTGTGAATTATATTGATCGAATGATGCCCAATAATTCATTGAAGTAAGAGCATATCCTATGGAGAAGGTGATAAATAACGATAAGTGATCTTTGGATGAAGGTCGTTTCAAAATTATATAATATTTTATTCAATTTATAAAATGAGCATGTCAACACTAATAAAATATATATTAATTTTTTTTTTTATGAAAATGGGACAAACATTCATGTATTCTCATCTTATATTGGTTTTGAAGTTTAATTTCGAGTCTTTTCAGAAAAATTTAACATTAGTAAACCAAAAAATTCTTGATAAAATATATATCAATTTTTTTTCTATGACAATAAAAAAAAAATTACAAATTAATATGTTTAGTGGTAAACGGTATAACCACTAAATAGTTAATTTAAATGAATAACATTGAGAATAGTTAATTTAAATGAATAACATTGAGAATAGTCTCTGAGTTTTCCTTTGAAATTTGAAAAAAATATAATTAAAAAAATATATGTACATCTATTTTTAAACTAAATTAATTTATTTATACAATGATAAATCAATAGATGTCCATAGATAAAAAATCAATAAACATCTAATTATCAGCTGTTAGATCACGATTCAATATATGATATTAATAAATAATAATAATTGTGATGTATTATTTCAAACGGTAATTATTATATTTGTTATTTTATTAATTGATATTCACTCATATTGGCCATTAAATTAAATTGAGATCCAATGGGTAGATGAATAATCCTCTTATACAATTATTGATTTACACAAGGACATAAAACAGTTCAAGTTTGACAAAGTGTTGAGAAATCAATTTATTGTCCATCCAACAACTCCTTTTCGTCTCACTCACTCACTCAGGAAGCAAAACGGAATTTTGCCGACCAAAAAATACTTTTCATTGATAATTACACGTGATCTTTATAAAAAGCTCAAAGGCGTTCAAGTGTCACTATAACTTTTGCTTAAAGACTCAGCAACATCCGTTATATTGCTCCGGAGGGACATCGTAACTAATCACCAACGGTTCAGATTAAAAATTCGAAATTAACCATGGTTAAAAAACTAACCAACCATCTATCTCACTATAAATAGGATCTCATGAGAACAAACCAATGGCCATCTCTGAAGGCGTCTTCACAAACGCCTGCTTTGCTTCCCCTTCCTCCTCGGTGTTTTTGATCTTTTTGGTGGTTTTTTTTAGAGGATTCGAAGATGAGAGAGTGCATCTCGATCCACATCGGCCAGGCTGGGATCCAAGTCGGCAATGCATGCTGGGAGCTCTACTGTCTTGAGCACGGCATCCAGGTTTTTCGTCTATATTTGTTTTTCATCTCTTTTGGTTGATTTTGCTATGAATTCGTTGGATCTAATGGTTTTCAGTTTAATCCTGCTTTGATTTTGAGTATATTTGTGGATTTTTTATTATTTATTTATTTTTGGTTAATTTTGCTATGCATTTGATAGATCAAGTGGATCTTAGGTTTATCCTGCTTTGATTTTGATTATATCTGTGGATTCTAGTCTTTTTTGGTTAATTTTGCTGTGCGGTCGATGGATCTAGTAGTTCTCTGTTTAATCCTGCTTTGATTTGTGTATATCTGTGGATTCTGGATCTTTTTTGTTTAATTTTGCTATGCATTCGATAGATCTAGTGGATTTCAGGTTTATACTGCTTTGATTTTGATTATACCTGTGGATTCTAGTCTTTTTTTGATTAATTTTGCTCACGTTCGATGGATCTAGTGGTTCTCAGTTTAATCCTGCTTTGATTTTGATTATATTTGTGGATTCTGGATCATTTTTGGTTAATTTTGCTCTGCATTCAATAGATTTAGTGGTTCTTAGTTTAATCCTGCTTTGATTTTGAGTATGTCTGTGTATTCGAGTCTTTTATTTTTGGGGTTTAATTTTGCTATGTATTCGATAGATGATCTAGTGGTTCTCGATTTAATCTTGCTTTGATTTTGAGTATATCTGTGTATTCTAGTCTTTTTTAATTAATGTTCTATGCATTGGATAGATCTAGTGGTTCTCCTTCTAATCCTGTTTTGATTTTGAGTGTATCTGTTGATTGTAGCCTTTTTTGGTTTATTTTGCTATGCGTTTGATCGATCTAGTGGTTCTCACTTTTATTGTGCTTTGATTTTGACTATCTCTGTAGATTATGGATCTTTTTTGGTTAATTTTGCTATGCATTTGATAGATCTAATGGTTCTCACTTTAATCCTGCTTTGGTTTTGAGTACATTTGTCCATTCTGGACCTATTTTGGTAAAGTTTGCTATGCATGATATAGATCTAGTGGTTCTCGTTTTAGTCCTGCTTTGATTTTGAGTATGTCTGTGGATTCTGGATCTTTTTTGGTTAATTTTGCTAGACCTAATGGTTCTCAGTTTAATCCTGCTTTAGTTTTGAGTATATTTTGCATTCTGGATCTATTTTGGTAAAGTTTGCTATGCATTCTATAGATCTAGTGGTTTGAAGTAGGGATTGATTCTCTTAGTTCTTCCATTTTCCTGTGTGAATCGCTGATTGATCTCGTTTATATATAGTATCCAGAACTACAGCATTTTGCTGTATTTTCTTGAAGTTTCATCAATGTTCTTCAATCCCTCTCATTTTATCTCAGATCAAATGATCCAGTGTGTGTTTTCTTACCCAATCTTAATCTTTAACAACGAAAACTTCCATTTAAATCTTGCAGCTCAACCAAATATTAACCTTACATTTGCAATGCTCTCTGAATTTTCTTTGTTTAATTTCTCTCCAATTCTATCTGAAATACACACAAGATCCAAATATTTTCCTCATCAACAAACGCATTAGATTTTCTAAATCTTAAATTAATATACTTTCCATCAATCCAAATTGCAGCCAGATGGCCGAATGCCAAGTGACAAAACAGTCGGCGGAGGCGACGACGCATTCAACACCTTCTTCAGTGAAACCGGCGCTGGAAAGCACGTCCCACGGGCGATCTTCGTCGATCTAGAACCAACCGTGATCGATGAAGTCCGCACTGGCACCTACCGTCAGCTCTTTCATCCTGAACAACTCATCAGTGGCAAAGAAGATGCTGCCAATAACTTCGCTCGCGGCCACTACACCATCGGCAAAGAAATTGTCGATCTCTGCCTCGACCGCATCCGCAAGCTCGCCGACAACTGCACTGGTCTCCAAGGCTTCCTTGTCTTCAATGCTGTTGGTGGTGGCACTGGTTCCGGCCTCGGTTCTCTCCTCCTAGAACGTCTCTCTGTTGACTATGGGAAAAAATCTAAGCTGGGTTTCACTGTCTACCCTTCTCCTCAGGTCTCCACCTCCGTTGTTGAACCTTATAATAGCGTGCTTTCCACCCACTCGCTTCTTGAGCACACTGATGTCGCCGTGCTTCTTGACAACGAAGCCATCTACGACATTTGCCGACGTTCTCTTGACATTGAACGCCCAACGTACACCAACCTCAACCGCCTCATTTCTCAGGTAATCTCTTCTCTTGGCTGCCTCCGTCGTCTCTTTCTGATATAGTAACCATTAAAACTAACTTGACATCCAAAATAAATTTAAAATAAAAATAATTATTTAATTTTTAAAATAAAAATACAATAACAAAAATTTTGAACTTTGCAAAAAAAAAATCTTAGCTTAGTGGCATTAGTCCTATTGAAAAAAGGTGTTAGTACAGTAACAAGTCTACCATTATTATTGCTGAATAATTAACTCCTACTTCGTAGGCACGCTATTAATTATATTGTGTTTTTTGTATTTATAAAAAAAAATTGAACTTTTATCTAAGAAAAATTGAACTTTTTTTGTATTTATATAAAAAAATTGAACTTTTAAGTAATTGAGTAGAAATCAAATATACTAAAGCAACAAATTAACAATTAGTCTGAATTATTTGGGGTTAAGAGGGCTAGCCAACAGTGGCTTAAATTGATGATTATATATTATCTAATATTAAATATATTTTTATAAGAATTTTGTTTTATTAATGTAGAGGAAATATAATTCTAAATTATACATCCATCTACGTTAGGTAATCTCATCCCTGACGGCGTCACTCCGTTTTGACGGCGCACTGAACGTAGACGTAACTGAATTCCAAACAAACCTAGTCCCATACCCACGCATCCACTTCATGCTCTCCTCCTACGCTCCGGTGATCTCCGCCGAGAAAGCATACCACGAGCAACTCTCCGTGGCAGAGATCACAAACAGCGCATTCGAGCCATCATCAATGATGGCCAAGTGCGACCCACGTCACGGCAAGTACATGGCCTGCTGTTTAATGTACCGTGGCGACGTTGTGCCGAAGGACGTTAACGCGGCGGTGGCGACGATCAAGACGAAGAGGACGATCCAGTTTGTGGACTGGTGTCCGACCGGGTTCAAGTGTGGGATAAATTATCAGGCGCCGACGGTGGTGCCTGGAGGGGATTTGGCGAAGGTGCAGAGAGCAGTGTGTATGATATCGAACTCGACGAGTGTTGCGGAGGTGTTCTCTAGGATTGATCATAAGTTTGATTTGATGTACCAGAAGAGGGCGTTTGTGCATTGGTATGTTGGGGAGGGGATGGAGGAAGGGGAGTTTTCGGAGGCGAGAGAGGATTTGGCGGCGTTGGAGAAGGATTATGAGGAGGTTGGTGCGGAAGGTGGGGAGATGGAGGATAGGTATGATGAAGATTTTGAAAATTTGGATTAGAGAAGAAATGTTGGTTGTGTTTGGCTTGTTTTGGTGTTTGTGATGTCCGTGATGTTATGATTTTGTTGTTATTGTGTCTGTCTGTTGTTTGGTGCTGGTGCGATGTGTTTTTTTTTTCTTTTGTTGTTTCAGTGAATAAATGAATTGGTTGGCGTCATGAAATGAGTTTAAAATTATATATATACATAATATCTATTTGAGAAATGTAGTATAATTGTTTCTTTATTAGTATATGGGTTGTGGTTGTGCGGTTTTGGTGTTTGTGATGTGCGTGATGTTTTAACTGTATGTTATGATTGTGTCTGGCTGGTGCTGGTGGGATGGTTTTTTTTTTTTTCAGTGAATAAAATGAATTGTTTGGCGTCATGAAATGAGTTTAATATATATATATATATATATATCGTAATTGTTTTATGGGTTAGAAGAAATGTGGTTGCATGTGCGGTTTTGGTGTTTGTGACTTACGTGATGCTTATTGTGATTATGCCGTCCTTTTTTTTTTGTTGTCTGGTGCGATGGATTTATGAATTTTTTTTTCAGTGAATAAATAAAGTGTTTGGCGTCATGAAATAAGTTAAATTAAGAAATATAGCGTATTTTATTCTTTTTATTCTGATAAATTATTATGTATATTATTTTAACTGGGGAAATCATGGAATTTTATTAAAAACGGAGTATCTTTACATTATAAAGGAAATTTGAGAAACAAAAATTCAAAATTTTATTTTCACTAATTAAAATATTACAAGTTGTTTGGTAGCCAACTCTGGTGTTGAGAGCTAGACGCCCCTCTTTTTTTAATAGTGCCACTTTAGTCTGTTAGTCTGTTTGTGTTAGATGCACTTTTCTGTTTTTCTTTTAGCAATCATGTTTGTTCTTTCTGTTTTAGCTTCATATTTTATTTCCGGAGATATGAGCACTTTTTTATTTTTGTTTTTGTTTATTTTTTTTTTCTTTTTATTCTTGGTTATCCCTTTTTTGCAATGAATAAGTGGTCATACATTTTATTAAAAAAAAAAAAAAATTGTTTGGCAGTTATATATATATATATAATCCATGAACAAGCCAAGTCAATAAAGATGGGGATTAAAATCAGACAAGGCAATGCGGACTGACCGAGTGTAAAGAAAATAGGTAACATCCCACCTCGTTTACAAACAATATAAAATTTTAACTATGTCAATAAATATATTTAGTAATTAATATTTTTAAAAAACATAAAACCAACGTGGGTGCTTTCGTTGAGAGTCGAACTCAAGACCTCCCGCTTACTAAACGGGTGCTCTAACCAACTGAGCTACGAAAGCTTCTGTTGGCATGTCTCAATTACATAATTATCATTTAAATTATTTCTTCTATATTCTTTGCTATCTTAACAATCGAATGTTTTCTAATGATACCATAATAACCTCTAAGGTTTGCTTGTTAAATAATATATTTCCAAGTAAAGAGCATTGAATCAAATACAATGTTATTTGGCTTCTTAATTTTATATTGGTCTTGAAAACTGACCATAATCTTTCTGCTTTGCAACCCTACAATATCCTTGAAACAGTTTCAGTATTGACTGACTGGCCAAGATAATGAAGTGTTAACAGTCTGAAAACAATAACATAATAGAAACAACAATTTCCATGAAAAGAAATTAAATATAATATAATATGAAACCAGGTAACCAAAACATTCTGCAAGCACAAATATATATATATATAGAAGGACAATATTAGGTCTTGCAAATACACCAGTAAAACAAAATTTGAAGTACTGAACAATGCATGCAGTGCCATATTGAAGCAAATTGGAAGCTTGAAACTTTGATACATTTCTTTCTGCACAGAGACTGAGAAGTTCGAACTTGAAATGCTCTGTTTTGGCAATCAATCGCCGGCTTCCAATCTCATATATTAGACTTAATTGCCACATAAAACATTGGAAGAGTACAATACTATCACAATGTTGTTCAACCCAGTTGGAAATCCAAATACTTCGCTAGTGTCAATATCAAATACTTAATTAATTGTAAATCAATATCAAGTTTCATCCTTCTGTAAAGGTTTATAATAAATACATACCATGGAATTATTTCTAACCTGAATAATTTGGCCTTAAGAATATTTGGTTCTTAAAGTAAGAAAGCATCAATGCTATATATTTCATCACACTTGGCTCACATAATGATAAAACAATAAATATAACTTTGTTCCTAATGTAGATACTCATTATTGAGAAAGGGCAAGTGTTAATCTTATAACGTTTACTTCTTGCATAAGTTCTCCATGTTCACTAAACTTAGCCAAAAACAAAAAAAAAAAAATCTTTGTATTGTAATAACTACATTGACTGAATGAATCTCTTGACCTCACTGATTTTTGGTCCAAGTAAAAAACCCACAGTTGGTGAAAAAAGAATAGTGCAAATAGTATATTGTCATCGTATGCATAATTATATGATAAAACATGTATGGGTGCTTAGGACCTTTATCTGTAAGGCCTCCTATGTATTTTTGGAAACTCAACAACCATCCTCGAGGATCATAAACATCTTGCATACTACTGAAAAAAATAGCAGAGCATCAAACCCAAACTATTAAACTATTAACAATGTATGTGTCTCTAGAATGCGGCTAGAAAATAGGCATCAACTTGTTAAAATGGCACATATAGTAACTAGGGATTGAAACAGAACAGCTTTATAGGCATGTGCACGGAAACGTCACACTTGTGTTCTTATATTAGTTTTGGGATTGATTTACTTGACATCATCAAACATCCTGGAGGATCAAAAGCATTTCACATATTACTGGACAAAATAGAAGCAACAAACTCAACCGACTAACACTAGATTAAATTGATGATGCCTATTGTCATCACTAAGATTTGCAACAAGGTTTATCCAATGTATGTCTCTAAGAGTGCGGCTAGAAAACAAGCATCAACTTGTTAAATGGCATATATAGGAACTACAGATTAAAACAGAAGAGTTTTATAGGCATATATCACGAAAACATCACTCGTGTGTCCTCATATTAGGTTTTTAATTGATTTACTTGACATCATCAAATACATGAAAACCCTTGGTGACTCCAATCCTAAACCAATTCACTTCAATCACTGGGATCAAGGAAAATTTGAAGTACTCACATTTAGCCAAAGTGCATCATTGTCAAGAACCAAAAGTAGATTGCTGATCTTAAATTTTCAGAGTGCACACCCTCGATAAAAGTGGAAGTCGATCACTTACTGTACCAATTAAACATTGTACATACGCCAGCTATGTATCAAGGAATAAAATTAAACATTTAAGAAAGGTAAACCAAATCTAAACATGATAATAAAGATCTTGCAACTATCACCATAAATCCAGTCCAATAACGTCAAGACACATTTTAATTCAACTATGCTGGATTATGCACATATCACCACTTAACATAATTGAAGGGTCATAAAAATTTGCATGTATGCTTTAAAAAAGTATTCTACAAAAACACTCAACTGGAGGATAGAATATTGAACTACTAGGAATGTATGAAAAACTAGTGAAAACTAAGCTAGCTGCAATAGTTATGCAAGACCATAGCTCCATAAGCATGCTTCACTAATGTCCGCAATGTTGTCTCACTACAAAGGAGCTGGAGTTCTCAGGTCTACACAATTCATGAGTTCTATATACAACAGTTGCTCCCCAAAACTAAGTTTGTTACATCTGCTAAGCAGAGTAGCAAGTGGGATTCCTAGGTGTTGAATGATTTAGAAAAAAATAAAAATAAAATGCTAAAATACTACAGATGAGTTTCTAAATAATATTGAATAATGTTAACGATATAAATAAGAAATAAGCAAACATAAAATAGAGTAGAGACGTAATGAATCATCAATAAATGCAAGATTAATGACCAAGGATACCCGTTAGTAAATGCATCCACCAAGTGAATTTAGTAACGTCAGTAAGGGGCAGGAAAGCCATTTCTTAGTTTTCAAGACACAAAGTTAGTAACTAGGAACATCAAAGAAACAACTTAAATCAGATATTAAACATCAAGTTAAAACAAGATAAAAATTATAACATCAGAAAAACAATGTCATATTTAAAAATTCAATAGAATGAAAAGACAAATGATGAGGTCATTAAATAATCCAATAATTATGATTCTAGTATTGTCATAAAATTTTTAATTGTTAAGTTTATCCTTGAATATTCAATAATCCATATCAACACTATCCTGGCCAGAAAATTCAGCAAGAGGAATACATTCAATTATGCAAATTATGGCAATTAAAAGAACTTGTGTATACAAATTTAGGTTTTAGATGTAAAACTAAAGTATTTGTTGGAGTATATGCCCAATATGTAGTATCACCCATATCCGGGGTGAATAATTAGCCCAACAGGAATAGGTATATTTCCATGATAAGCTGTTCATGACATTACTCAAAGGTGGAACTTCAAAACTGCTTTTCTAAGCATGTCACAGTTTTACTTCAAAATTGAGGGCTTAGTCAAGTTATTTTCTTCCTTTTTTTAATTTTAATAGTATTTATTTATTATGTTATGTGGGGGATCAGAGAGAAACTTCTTCAAAGCGAGTGAGGAAAAAACTTGACTAAATAAAATTTGACTTTATTAATACTAATTAAAATTAGTAAATATTTAAAAAAAGAATATATTTATCTAATTAATGATAGAAATTTATTAATATTAATATTTTTTTTCCAATTAATTATTCAATATATTTTTTAAAATTATTAAATCTTGTAAAAGGGGGTTCAGGGGATAACTTGGAGGTGAGTTTGGGTTGTTTAGTCAGGCAGTGAGGCTCCCCATCCAAACAGCCCCATAATGTGTTGAACTTCTTTATATAATAAATGAGAAATGACTTATGTGAGGCCCAATTAGGCTAAATTGCAATATTTGCAACTAATCCACCACATGAGGATTGGATGACTATTAATAAGGTTTGTCTCTACCTAAGCACCTAATACTTGATTGATTACAGTAATTAAGTTTAACACTAGGCAGTCAAACAAGGCTGCCTTAAAACATATAGTTCCTAATGGAGTTTGCTTGGTCAGTTTTCATGGTGAGAATTTTCTAGTTTTGTTAAATAAATAGAACAGATAAACAAGAAAAATATGGACATAGTAATAGTTCTAATGTAATTCTTGATATTTCAAACAAGTTTCTAATACATAGCAGTACCATGTTCATGTCCCATAAAATCCGAAGGATAACATGACTACTTGAACTAAATGTTCGAGTTGAAAATGTTATGGTGGATCTGCAAAATCTAAAATGTCCCTAAACTGTAAGACAGATTAATAATGCCTTAAGAGTCTCTAATCTGCAAAATTATGTCCTCCATTTTTCTTCATTCTCGTTCATCATCTGAGCAGTGCCAATATGACCAACAAGAAAGAAAGCCATCGATTAGCAAACAAAAACAAAACTTCACAAATGTTAATAGAACAGAAACATTGCAAAACTTGGACTCATGCAGGAGCACAATAAGATGAAAACCAAAAAAAGAAAAAAGGAATAATTCCTGGAAATGACAAGTCACCTTCCCAAAGAGCAATTCAAGGGGATTCAGATTCAGACGATACAAATGCTTGGAGAAGGCTCTGTGCAGCATGAGTCTGGTCTGGTGTTCCAGATATAATAATTACTGTCTCTGTTGCTTCTGGACGAGGTTCGGTGATGGTAATTTTTGCTTCAGATATCTGGAGACATGCTAATTGTGAGCCATTTTAAACAGAAACCATGCTCTGTAGAAAGAAATTAAGAAGCCAAAAAAAGAAAACCATTGGCTTTCACATGATTTGACCAATTCCATCAAATGCTGTGAAAAGACGGAGATTCCATCTTAAAGATGGTTCTTCAAGCTAAAAGATAAAGAAGGATTAATCTTAATTATTTTAGAGGGATACTGAAGGTGATAAGAAATAGAAAGTAAAATAAAACATTCAATCTGTCGCTTTACCAGCTGACAGTTGGTTACAGTTCCATGACTAACCATGTATCCATTTAAAGGAAGATACAGTCTAATGCTTCAGTGGAACATGACTATGGACTAGTCTGGTTTATTCCCCAGTGACACATAAGAGTTAATGATATTTAAGAGCAGGAGTTCAATTTAATATTTCTCTGCCTTAACAGGCATAGATAAATTATTTAATAACACCAATTTAAAGGGGAAAATTAACCAAAACAAACCTCACGTATCTTCTTTAAACAGCCACCATCCTCTCCATAGATCACAGGGACAAGAGAACGGGGAACAACAACATCTACAGTTGTATTTGTAATAACAGCAGGCTGGCTTCCACTGCACAAACAGAAACAAAGCTTTATTTGAAGATTACACAAAATAAAAATAAAAGAAAAAGAAGATACTGAGATAGAAACGGTGCAAAGGGTCCTAACCCAGGATATCCACCAATCCTCCTTTGTGGGGCTCCAGCATAGTCAGGTATAGGCACTGAACCACCAGCATCTCTCATGCTCTTATGCAAGTTTAGGAAACCAATAGTTTAAATAGTTAGAGCATACAATACAAAAATTATGCAAGGTATTCCACAAGCGTACCACACAACAATGAATTAAATTTACAATTCATATTGGGAATCCACAATTACTGACATGCATAAAGATGTACCAACAATGAATGCCCAGGATAGCTTGTCTAAATAACATATACAGGCAATCAAAACCCAAATTAAATGATAAAAACAGGCAGAGCCAACAGCAACAAGGAAAAATGACCTACATACCTGAGGTGCCCATGGTGGAGGTAGAAATCTTTCAAAATTATGAGGGGCCATACCAGGACCATGCATTGGTCCAAAAGGAGGCCTGTCTTCATGGGGCCGACCAACAGAATCATAGTTGAGGAAGGGTGGAGGCAAGTTATGTAGCATTCTTGGAGGTGGAGACTCCCTCCTGCCCATATACGATCCAAACGGCGGCAGTTGATCGGTAAAGGGTGGACGCCCAATTTGGTTCCTAGCAGAAATCTTATCTCGGAAGAGATGATGCCTCAGCTGAGTAGTTATCTGTATCAAAGCATCCTGAATGGCCCTAAATTCACCATTTACCTGGAAAGAAGGATCCCAAACATCACATGGCTCTTAGCATCATTTACATTGCAGGGAAAACAAAAGACACAAGTTTTCAAATTTACCAAATCTTAATGAGCTAATCCGTAAATTATGCATACCCACCTGAACAACTTCCTCATTATCAGACACACTCTTTGGAACCTGCTCTTTACCCAATATGCGAATATGCGCGCCAGAAAGTTTCCTCATTTCTGCTATTACGGAACCACCTTTGCCAAGAAGGCAACCAGTCTGGTTTGAGGAAACAATAAGTCTCATTAACGGACTACTCTCTCTACTATTGTTATCAGATGCGGCCATCATAATTCTCTCCTGTATACGAAGTATGGCATCTTGTGCTGGAGAGATCCTATCATCAGGCAGCTGTGACAATCAAATACACACATCAGCAAAACAGACACTTAAATCAAGTCCACAAATGTGTCAATAAGGGCACAACTAGAACACAAAAAACTGTTCCCTTACATGAAAATGAGGGTATTCTAACAAACCAAGTTAGCAAAATAACCGATCACCAATGGATAAATTGGTAAAAAGAACTTCTCTCATTATCAATCTACCTTTCATGGACAAAGTAGATACTATCTCAGGTGGGGAAGGAAACAAATAAATTCATTGTGACTAAATATGCCATAATGTTTCCATCACAAGGGCACAAAAACTCTACAGAACACCAGCCCATTTCAAGTGATCATACCAGAAGGTACTGCAAGGTTGGCAAGTATACACACAAGTTGTGTTGTCACTTGTTCTGAGATATGGGATTCTCAAACTACACCCATCTCATCTGATTAGCTTGAGAAAGATCCTCCCCACAAATCAAAACAAATTTAAAAGGGCAAATACATACAGAAAAAAGTTAAAAGTTCCTAAGCATGTGCACATAAAAGATGAAATAAAAAGGAAAAAGTAACATTCAGTACAATTCATGATATATTCCTGGCTCTAAAGTAAATAAAAAGGTTTACCGAGGGGCCAGATATGACTACAATACGATCATCTGATTCAGGAGTAGTTTCAAGAACTTTTATCTCGCAACCTGTCTCATGTTGAAGACTTTTGATGATATTCCCTCCTTTTCCAATAATGCTCCCAACCTTATCATTGGAGCAAAGCAACCGAAAAGTGAGAATCTCAGGGGGAACTTGGATTCGACCTGGTGGAATGTTTTCATGCAACCTTGGAATAGGAGGAGGCATACTTAAATGATGATCTGGAGCATCATAAGGTCTGTTGGAAAATGGTGGTGGTCCTTGACCAGGAAAAGGACGCATTGGTGGTGGAAGAACTTCTCCTCTAGGGATTTCTGCATGAGGCATGTTAGAGAATGGATGAGATGATGATCCAGAAGGATTGCTTCCAGGGAATGAATCTCTTTCACGGGGTGGATGCTCCAGAAGTTGCTGAGATACAAATTGGATAGCTTTCCTAACTGAGTCAATCCCTCCAGCAATCTGCAATGAATATGATTTAAAATAAGACATTATTGACTCTGGAAAACAGCCACAAACAAAATGCCCTTCAAGTATTTACGCTTTTCGAGCATAAATAGGACATAAAATAGATATCAGCGGGTGAAGATTGGGGATGTATAAAAAGGCTTACTAAACATGTGAGAACTAATGAATATCACAAATCAGAGATTTTAACAAACTGAAAAGCAGATGGACTGAATACTGATACAGCCTAATAAAGATAGGATTTAGGTGTAAATAAGAAAATTGGGGTACATCTAGAGCATGAGTATACAATGACAATGACAATGTCAAACACAGAGTAATCTCTCACCTGTACAATTTCATCAACTGGTGAAGCACAGAGAGGAAGTTTATCCCTAGGGAGTATGCGAATTTGTGCTCCACTATCAGCTGACATTTGCTTGATTACACTTCCACCCTTTCCCAGAATACAACCAACTTGGCTAGATAAAACAAGAAGTCTTATGGAAACAGAGGAAATCTTGCCCACTTCCTCAGCTCCGTCATTTTCAGGTTCCTCTTCTGTTATCCTCTCGCAAACAAGGAGAAGAGCCATTTGTGCTGATGATGAACCCTTCTCAGACTTTGAACCATCTGCTGCTGTACCATCCTCTTTTTCATTGTCGTTTTCATCAGCATCCTTGGTGTCCTTATCATCATCAGGTGGACTTTTCTCTCCCTCATCTTCTTGGTCATGCTCATTTCTAGCCTCCATGTCACTCTCAGAACTTGTGATGACAACAACTCTTTCATCACAACCGGGGATAGTTTCCTCAATCCTGATCTTTGCACCAGTATCTTGCCGAATCTTTGCTATGATACCACCACCTTTACCAATTATGCTTCCAAATTTAGAAATAGGGCAAAGCAAATCGAAATACAACAGCACCAGGTGATGCTTTAGACTGATTCTGCTGTGTGATGGAAGGTGCAGTCTTTTGCCACTTCCCCCTTCCATTTGATTCCAGAGGATGACGTTCATATGGTCTCTTAGAAGGTGTGACTTGAAAAGCCATGCCTTTACAGTCTTATTGTAGCCCTGCACTGCCAATCGCTTCATTCAAAATCATAACAATTGATAAAAGAGTTGAGAAGTAATTATCTCCAAATAATTAATGAACACACTCAAAAGAAAGAAATTTTACGCAATTCATAGAAAGAAAGCATATAAAATACAGGAATACAACAAATTTGATGTGAATCAGCTCTAACAATTTTTTTTCTAAATCAATTTGAAACTAAATGCACAAAACTTTCCCATTAGCTGCTTCCTGGTCACCAGCACAAGACAATTGCTTACAAAGTTGATCGAAACAAAGCATGCAAAATGTGCAAATACAACCAATTTATCGTGAATCAACTCAACAAATTTGAAACTAAGATGCTTAAAACTTTCACCCTAACTGCTTCCCCGTCACCAGCACAAGAAATTTACAAAAATAATCCAGAAAAGACTGGAAAACATAAATTTTTATTATCCTTGTAGCTAAACGCTGTGCATAACCTACATTCTATAGCCAGACAGAACTCATTCGCTTAAACCTCAAAAACTATAATACGATCATTTTGATTCATTGCTAGCCATTTACAACCAAAGCATAAAATTTTCCAGATCAAAATAATCAAAAAACAAGAAGTCACTATCTGCGAAAAAGATCCACATTATCAAATCAACCTAAATCTCTCAAACCCTACAATAAAAATCAAATTCAAGAAAAAGAAAAACAAATAACTATTAAAAACCCTGTGCTAAACCAACCCTTCACAACCAGCTCCAAGTATATCCATCACAAAACGCATCAAAACACGAAAAAGAAACCCCGCTTCAAACAAAAATTAAAACAATCGGTTCACCACCAATATCCCCAAAAACCTCTTGATGACCATCACGGAATGCTCCCAATGCCCCCAAAACTCCAGTTTCCAAAGCATCAATTAAAGAAAGAGAATCAATCGGCACCGAAATTCGCAAAAAACAATCAAATGACAAAGAAACAACCCTAAATACAACTCTTAAAACCCTAATAGCAGCGCAAGGTGCAGTAGGAACCGATCCACTAAACCCTAAGTCCTACGAATCATCGGCTTGGCCGAAAACCTGTTCAAGAAAACGATGAGGATAAGGAGTCTCTTACCTCCTCCTCCTCTTCTTCTTCTTCTTCTTCGTCGTCACCAGCCGGCGAGGTGGAGAGACAGAGCGAGAGAGCAGCAACACTAGCGACGCCACTGACGGAATCAAGAAGAAAGACTGCCTTCGAGGCGTTGGAGCATATTTTATATAAAACCCCTCAAAAAAACAGACTGGAGCATATTTTATATAAAACCCCTCAAAAAACAGACTATATATATATATATATATATATATTTTTATTTATTTATAATGTAATTAGCTTACGTGGTTTTTTTCAAAAATTATTTATAAGTCAATGAAAGTTTTTATTTTTCGCAAATAATCCCTTGATATTCTGATTTACAGACAGCCCTTGTCCTTTTTTTTTTTTTTTATGTATTTACCTTTTCCATCTTTGTTGTTAAGTTTTTTTTTTAATTATCAAATTACCTATACAAGGTTGTTTACTGCTATTCACACTCTGGATGAATCCACACTCCATGCCAATGGAAAGAAAAAAAAATACATACAGGGAACTTTGATTATTTGTAAGTGAAATTGTAGTGTATGTGAAAATACTACAATTTAACTTACATCAATATTATTTGATTTACTGTAACTGAAAATGTTGTATTTACTTTTTATTTGTTTGGTTTGATATAAGTTTAAGCTATAGTTATCATGTAAGTGGGTTAGTGAGATTAAATCAATTATCTATTATTCTTATTAATTATATAATATTCTTCCTCAAAATTAATTTAAGTAAAAATATTTAATTAAATTAATAAATTATTTATTAAATTTAAAATATTTTTTTAAATTTTATTACTTGAAAAATTATAATTAAATTTTAAAAAACTTGCTCTATTAATTATTTTTATAAATTTCAATTATAAAAATATTTTATGATAAAATTAATTAATTAATTATAAAAATATTTACACTATAAAATATAATATTTATTTAATTTTTAATTTAAAATTTTTATAATTAATTTTAAAAAAGTAATATTTTAAATTAAAAATATTTTTCATAAAAATATTTAATTAGATAAATATTACTTTATAAAAATATTTAATATTTTTTAATTTTATTACATAAAAATATTTTTATGATTAAATTTAAAGACAATTTACTTTATTAAATGTTTTTATAATTAAATTTGAGGTGAATATCAAGGTGAGTCCCACTCACATTATTGAATTTCAACTTACAACAAATTTTGTTGTAAATTGAAGTGCTATAAAAGTACACTAAATTATAAACCATTTCACATGCAAAACTCACTTTACAGCAAACTAAATAACATTTTACATGTAAAGCCAGTTACATTACAGCTACTTATAGCTACTTACAGATAACCAAACAGCCCCATAGTATCCAAAACTAAAGCATGTGGAGGACAGTGACCCATCATTCTATAATGATGTAGCCTGAGAGATTCCTTTAACATCTAATTGCATATCACATACAAAAAGTGGGTCTTTTTCGCATCTTGTTGAAATATAGCATTATTACTTTGTGGAGACCCTTCTCAACTTGTTTCTCCATCTTTCTTACCAAATGATTTTCAATATCTTTCTTCATGAACCCAACACTCGACGGACCTCAAGCCATCTTATGTTGCAACTCATATATTTCTGTTGGTGTAAATCCTACCTCATAAGCCAATCTACTTGTGTTGCTTTAGCTACACTAAATTTCTGATGTGATCGTAACACATGTGTAAACTCTTTCCCCACAAGTTCATGATTATGTTGCCTTTCAAAACTTGATACTATAAAATCTTCACATGAAATTATCATTTGAGCTAAACAACATGTTCTTGTCTCCTCCCGATGAATTTTCAAATTCTCATACCTCTTGTCTAAATATGTTTCCCTCCTTTGGAACAACAAAATTTCCGACAATTCACCACACCATTTTTATTTCTATTAACCCATTCTTTCCTTATGCTAAATCCAACATTCAATGCATAAGCATTGTAAAATGAGTATGCTTCTTCCTCAGTGCCAAAGGTTTTACCCAACTTGGGGATATCATCACCACAAAATGTCATCTGTTGTAAAAAAAAAAAAAATCCACTTATTTATTATTTTAAATTTATTAATATCATGTATCTAATTACAATAACTATTAACTATAAACTAACCTTATCGTTGTCATTACTACATTGTTTCACATTTTCTTCTCCATCATCAAGTTGTATCATATTTTCTTGTGAATGGCATTCCCTGCTTTTACACAAATGACAAGAGAATCAACAATTTAGCCAAGTTCAATAATTCACTTCTATAATTACTAGAGAGAATAATATTTTGTTGGAGCACCTACCAATCAAAGTTTCCCAAAAGAGAGCTCTTCACTTTTAAGATCCCCTCCGCCGAGCCTCCTATTGCATAGTTATTTTCTACCAAGCTTTCTTGTGTTGAGTGTGTTGCTACCGAGCTTCCAACCGCATCAAACGGATTAATGGAAAACAAAAGATTTGTAAAACTTGACCCATTTGGTTCTGTTTGACTTAGTTCATGCATTGGATCTTCTCCCATATCTAAACATTAAAAAAAAATGTACAAAATCATCAAATGGCTCTGCTAAGACATGCTAAGTAACAAACCAAAAGAGATGATTAAGGTATCTCATTAGATCGAGGTACAAATTCAAAAATCCCAAGCTTTCAACATAATTAATAAACAAATCTCATATCCTTGAAATCTACTCTCTCTAAACTAAACCTTTTACACTTGAAAAGGGGGGGGGGGGAACTCAAAAGAAAATCATATGGCAAAAAAATTCGCGTCCTTTTTTTTTGTTCAGTCCGTCACTGTCAAACAAAAAAAAGCAAAAAGAATTACTTTTCCAAATAATTTCTGCAAACATGTGGCGTCTTTATAAGGAGTCATGTGTCAAGATCTAATTGAAAGACTAGGGAATTCTCTGGTTTAGAAACCAAGCAAGATGAACCCATTGTTCGTTGCCTACCCTAAAAAGTGGTGACTTACACTTGGAGCGGATGTGGAGAAAAGTTGATTTCCTAGAGTGACTTCAATGGCCATGTTAATAAAAAGCTAAAGTGCACCCGAAGTTCAAAATCAATAAAAACATAGGAGAATGAATCACCTGGGATAGGGACTTCTGAAAGTTATCAAAGCCCTGTAAGCTTTGTAGCTTCAGAGTGTCTTAGTTAATTGCTTATATATTGCCTTAATTTCTATGGGCTATCATTTTGAGGGTTTTTTTTCTTGATCTTAAAGTTAAAATGATCCAATTAAACTTGTCCCTATTGAAAATAATCAACATATTCAGTCAAATCATTAAATTAAGTTCTATTGATAGAATGTAATACTTGAATTTAGATGAAATTTGAAGTCATGTGCTAAATGTATTTTTTTGTAAACATGAAAATAAACATAATTGGAACTCATTAAATAACAAGATTGGCAAAAAGAATATATATATTTTTATTAAAATACATGTGTAAACCAATAAATATCCAATTATTTACATAATTAAAAAAATACTAAAGAAAAAGACATGATATACAAGTAAGATAGAATACCCTATTTAGTCCTTTTACTTTTCTCTCTCTAACATTTTAGTCCCTCTACTTTAATTTTGTCTTTTTAGTCCATCTACTTATTAAAACGGATCAGTCAAGTCCCTCTCCCAGAACGGCGTCACATGGGCCATTAGCTCAGTTTGATGTGGCATTTTGATGAATATAAAATTGTTTTAAAAAAATTAAAAAATGAATAAAATAATACTTTTATTAAAACCAATGTTGGATCCGGATCTCGATCAAACAATCGGATTCAACGTTGGTCTTTTCACCCCAATCCCTAATGTCAACCCAGTAAAAAAACCCTAGGTTATCACCTCAAAATTCCCTGAATTCATCTCTCGATTCCTCCAGCATCATCACCTGCTGGAATTCGACCATTGTAGGTGAGCTTCCTATCATCAATGGCTAGAATTCATCATCATTGTCTCCCAATTTATAACACGTCTACAATTCATCTCTTAATTCCTCCTACATCATCACTCGCTAGAATTCGGCCTCTGTAGGTGAGCTCCCTACCATCACTGACTAGAATTTGTCATCATCGTCTCCTAATTTCTAACAACCCTACAAACCCTAATACTTCGATCACCTTTGGAATTTGGTGGCAAGGTAACCAGTATTGCTTGACAGGTAACATAACATAGATTCATCTTTGCAATTGCTTTTTAACTGTAGTGGGTGTTTGTGTGTGATTTTGAGTTTGTTGTTTTTTATAATTATGTTTCTGGTACTTGTATTTGTGAGCTTATTGATTTTAAATATTTCCCATCATGTTGGCATTATTTTATGGCTGAGGTTGTTGATTATTAGTACTTGTAGTTATGTTTTGTTGCTCTTATATTATTTGTAATTGTGTTTGAATGTGAACATTTCGCATTATGTTAAAAATGTAATTTAGATGTGCTACTTTGTGTATTGTTGTTATTTTGTTGATGTGATGATGTACATTTATGTTAAGTATTTTAACCTAGTTTGGGCTAGTTAGGTAGTTGGTAGTATCATGTTCTTTAAGTAGTTTAGAATTGGTCTTCTTTATTTAGTAAGTTTTTGGCCATTGTATAAGCTTAATCCATTAAATCTAAAGTTGGGGGGAGGCATGGTAAGTATGTATATATTTGTGTGTGTGTGAGCACACGCGAATATCAAGTCCTTTTTTTGTGTATTTTTATGGGAAGGGGGACCATGTGATATAACATATTATTGTGCTATCCTAACTACTTATTGCTGGATGATTGTTGATATTTTGTCTAACTGGGTGATTAGTGTTATTTTGTCTAACTGGACTAAACGCTTTCCTTTTCTAGTGACTTCTAAGATTTTTGTACTTTTTTTTTTGTGGGGGGGAGGGGGGGGAGAGAACCATGGTAAGTATGTATATATTTGTGTGTGTGAGTGCGCACGCGCATATTAAGTCCTTTTTTAGCATATTGTTCTGCTATCCTAACTACTTATTGCTGGATGATTGTTGATATTTTGTCTAACTGGATGATTGATGTTATTTTGTCTAACTAGACTAAATGCTTCTCTTTTCTAGTGACTTCTAAGATTGTTGTACTTTTTAGGGTCCTAGCTTCAAAATTAATGTTCTTTTAAAAATTTTAAACACTAATCTATTCCAAGGAACATAAAGATTGTTGTCTTTTTCAGTGTATGATTTAATCTGACCTATTCTAATCAAGAAATTAAAACTCAAGTACACGTACATGACTTTTCATTGTAACTAATTTCAACCTTCCATCTTCCACAATCTTGCACTAGTAATAGTAGAACCTTATTGATCTACAATAGCAGAACAACAATGCAATTTACCAAATCTTGTCTTTGTAGTGCAAACCTACTGGCCTTTTTGTCCTGCTCTATCAGTATGTTTATTTTCCACCTACTTCTATTTATTGCAAGTTAAATGTATTCCATATAGGATGGCTGCGTGGTATGAGTGCATTGTAAACTACCACCATGGGGGGGGGGGGGGGGGGGGGGGGGGGGGTGGAATTTGTAAGGGAAAGACAAGTCATATATATCAAAGGGAGTGTGATTGAAAGATGTGAGCCTAGCATATAAAGGTGGTGTAAGAGTATTGAGAATGATTACTGATGACACAACTACATTAGGGTTGATAGAGCAATTGATGTTACATAAGAAAGTTGATATTTATGTTGAGAGCTCAAATGCAATTCAATGAAAAGGGTTACCAGAAACTTAATTGTCTGAAACTGAATATGATGATGATAGTGACAATGTAATAGAAGTAGTGATGATGATGATGATGATGATGATGATGAGGTGTTAGTGGATGTCCCATTTGTAGGATTCAATTCAAATGTTCATGAGGAAACCTATCAAGCTAGGGATTCCCTTAGAAAATACATTGATATGAAAAAATTAGTAATTAATACAGGGAGGGAAGGTAGCAATGAAGGGAACTAGGACAACCTAGCAATGATGTAGAAGATGGTAATCAGAATACTACAACCAATGGGAGGGCTATTCCAACTGAGACTGATAAGGTTACAAGATATAATAGTGATTATATAGATGATTCAGACCCTGGGAGTTATGAAGACAATAGTGATGGGTCCATTGCAGATGATGCCAAGAGACATAGGTCAAGGAAAGATTATTATGATCCTAATATCCCACTGAAGGGTTTCTTCATAGGTCTGCAATTTGAAAGTATGAGATTATTTAAAGATGAATTAGTTGAATTTTCAACTAATAAAAGGATTTGAGTTTAGTTTCATAAAAAATTGATGCATTGAGAGTACAAGCTAGTGTTCTTCTAAGGGGTGCAAATTGTTGATATTGTGTTCATGGTGTAATGGAAGGAAGGCCTACCTTGTGAAGCATTATGTGGAAGATCACTCTTGCTTGTTGAGAGCTACATAAAACAAAAGAGTGACAGCTCATGCAGTTGCTAAGAGGTTTGGGGAGATCATAAGTGGAATTGGTGGAATCAGACCTATGCATCCAAAGGCAATGGTAAGGAAGGAAATTGGTATGTTCATTACTAATAAGGTGTGCAGGAATGCAAAAGCAATGGTGCTAAAGAAAATTGAAGCTCAGTTCAGAGAAGATCTTAAGATCTTGACTAGTTATGCCTTGGAGTTGAAGCATAGCAATCCAGGGAGTTGTGAGAATATAGTGTCTATAAGGGAATGAGCCTCTGAAACCCTTGTTTTTCAAAAGATTTATAAATGCTTGACATCCATCAAGGAATGATTTCTTGATGGTTGTAGAAAACTAATAGGACTTGATGAGCGTTAGTGGACAGAGAAAATAACCAAATGTACCCTGTGGTCTGGGGAATTGTGGACAAAGAAAACAGTGAGAGTTAAAGATGGTTTTTAGAACAGTTGAAAGTTGATCTTGGGCTTGATGATGGACTGAGTTGGTCAATAATCAGTGACACGCAGAAGGTATGTGATGTAAATAATATATGTAACTATTTCAAATGGAACTAGTTTAAATTTATACATTGTTTTCCCTTGTAGGGTTTTATACATGCTATGAAGGATCTATTATCTTTGATTGAACATAGGATGTGCGCCAGGCACATCTTGCCAGTTGGGCAAGAAGCATCCAGGAAAAGAATTGCAACCTAGTTTTTGGAATCTTGCCAGGTCTACAAGTGTCCTAGAGATGCAGCACCACCTGCAGAGTATAAAGAATCTAGTTGGAAGGGAGGAAGCTACTAAAGACTTGCTTGCAAATTGGCCAATTGAAGGTTGGTGTCTAGCATACTTTGGTGATGTGGTGCAATGTGAGGAAATAGACAATAATATGTGTGAAGCTTTCAATGGGGTGCTTGTAGAGGCTAGAGACAAACCCATTATCACATTGCTAGAAGAAATCAAAAGGTATGTGATGAGTAGAATAGTTGTGAAGAGAAGGTATGTGGAGAAGTGGAAGTGTAATTTTGGGCCTTCTATAGTAGAAAAACTGGAGAAAGAAAGAAAGAAATAAGAATGGGAAATGGCAAGTGGCATGGAATGGATCTTCAAGGCATGAAGTTTTTGCGATAATGTTGCCATGCATGTCAAAGAGGGTATGTTGTCCTCTTAGGAAATTATACTTGCTCATGTGGTAAATGGGGCAAAAGTGGCATCCCATGCCAACATGCAATTGCTGCAACATGCAAATCCATTCCAGTATGTGGCTGAGTGGTTTACAAAAGACACTTACTTGAAGGCAGATGGTTATCCTATCAATCCAATCAAAGGATGATACCTGGGAGGCCTACAAAAAAAAAAAAAAAAAAAAGAAGCAGAGAGCCTTTAGAAGGAAAGAACAAAGGTCAAGCAAAACCATCAAGAGGAGGCAGGGTAATGAGATGCAAAATTTGTCGTGTTGAAGGACACAACAGGACTAGATGTCTACTTAGAATTACTAGTGATATTGAACATATTTGTCATATTTGTTTACCTGTCAATCCATTATATCTTCACCTGTCATGAATTTAAGTTGATGTTACTGATGCCATCAATTTATAATGTGCAGGCTCCACCTGCTAATCTAGAAGATGCCACATTTATAGTAGGAGATGATAGTAGGACAAGTAGGAAGAAAAAAAATAAAGAATTCAGCTGCCATAGTTGGTCTAGAGGTAAGTTCCACATTTATTTCTCGAACAAAGTTTGTTCAATAATGAAAGTATTGGCGAGAATAACTGATGAGGGGAAATTGATTAAACAGGCACAAGTTCAAAACAATGAAGTATACATACCATTAGCAGGAAATACCACCCCCTCAGAAGGGTCTAGAAGGAATAAACTAAGATGTACAACTACCTCAGGTGGTTCAGTTAAGATGTTAAGGGTAAGGATGAAAGTAATAAGTTGATTGTTTGGTAAAATTGATTCACAAAATACAAAATGATCTCATTATGTTGGTTGCAGGGTGCTCACACTAAGCAGCTAATTGTTGGTAGGGAACTAGGTAGCAAGTCTTCATTTATGACAACTGAGGACTTGTTGGTAAGTTATGTTTGTAAATTATGTTTCAACATAGCATATCTAAATAATTGATACTAAACTCTTACATTGTATGATTGGCAGGAATTAAGGAGAAGGAAGCTTGCAAAATTAAATAACAAGAATGCAGAACCTTCTCAACATGAGGAATCAAATGAACAACCTTCATCAGCAGCAAATGAATGCCTAGACTTTCCAACACAACAAAGTGGAACAAATGATCCACATGAAGCAAATCCTCAAATTTGAAGATAGTGAGTCTTCAAATGACATTTGTGATGTCTTTTTTTTTTTTTTTTTTTTTGATACAATGTCTTTTAGGTTATGATGTCTCTTTTGATCATCTTGTGATTAGAAATAAGATTTTTGCAAAGAAAATGTTCTGTGGAGTAATAATATGACTTGCTCATTTCATCTTTATTAAATGCTATAAAAAGATGGATGTGGCTTTCTTCTCATTGGAATAATAATATTAAAAATTTATTAAATCAACTCAATTCAGCGTTGTTATGAATACATTAAAAATAATTAAAAATATAATATAAAAATATAAAATACATTAAATATGGAATTAATTTTTAAATTAAATAGTTCCTTGTTATGAATGCACAAAACTTTTCAAAAGTGAAATGTAAGACATGTTCTTCAAATAAACAAGGCAAAAGCTTAGAATTGCAGTTCATAAACATGTAAGACATGTTCTTCAAATAAAGGTTATTTTAAATAAACACATCCACCTTAAAACATTGAATTGATTCTCCTTCACAGGAACTTCCTAAACTTCACTCTGATTTGAAGAATAACTGAATAAGACATGCAACAAAGAATTTTAAAGAATTTAAGGTTAATCAGTCTAAATTAGTAAATTACTAATTCATAAAGAACAATTAAAAAAAAATCTCCAAACAAGTCCATCATCCACAAACACAGAATCCATCTATAGGACAAGTTTCGATTGAGAGAAAATAATGAAAAATATGAAGAAAGATAGAAACTTTATCAACATATATGTGTTGGTTTCAGTCTAAAATCAAGAACAAGAAAGTTAGAAACTGAGAGAAGAGAAACTGAGAAAGTATTGATCGCTGACCGGAGGGAAAGTAGAGCTTCAAACGCAGACTAGCAAAGCTGGGATTTTCGATTTTCTTCACAAACGCAGAGAGCTTCACAAAGAGAGAGAGCTGAGCGGAATCGGATCCGGGAAGGGAGAGGATGGCCGGTGATTGTCGCGGCGTCGCCTTTGTTGCTGACCGGAGGGAAAGTTTGAGAGGTTTGGGTCCGCTTCGCTGGATCTGTTCTTCTTCTTCTTTAATTCCATTAGGTTTTTTTACTTTTTAGGGTTTTTTTAACTTTTTTTCATTAGTTTTAATTACTTTTAAATTTGATACTTAATAACTTAATTACAAATTTAAAACTTAAAAGGAAAACCGGATGAACCGGGCTGGTTCATCCGGTTTATCACCGGTTTTTTGATGGGCCGGTCTTGGGAATGGAACCGGACAGGTTTAGGGCCCGGTTCCGGTCCAACCCGGTTTTGACTACCTAGTTAAAAACTTATTTTATTTTTATCATATATTTAAAATAAGTTATGTTAACTTGGTGAATTTTGATCCAGTAGACTCAGTTTGGTGGTAACTATCACGAAACCAAGATGTGGCTCATTCTTAGCCATGGGTTTATAAATATTATTATTTTTTATTATATAATTTATGGATAGATTGGTAATTATCTTAAAAGATTCATACCCTTTACTTTAGAAGTTATTAAATCGAGATAATCCAACGGATAAGGTTTAGCCACATCTTGGTTCTATAGTAACTATCACGAAACCGGTTCCGTGGGATCATTTCTCTAAGTTGGTAACCTCACCTTAGATAATTTACATACCTCACATCTCTAATTACATCCAACCAAACATCATATTTGACTTCAATGAATTTTAAACTCCAAGTATTCACAGTTACATTGTGACTGAAAATTCACTGTATTTATAATTACATCCAACCAAATGCCACCTTAAGAAAACTCATGAACATCAAAACAAAATTGACATACAAACCCAAACAAAAGATACAATTTAATGCTAGGATCAAGGAAAAATCTCAGGCTGACTTCTTCATGGTGAATATCTCTTCAGATGAACATCTCAGCTTAGAAGTCTTCACTGCCTGACCGCTCGGTTTAGAAGTCTCCACAACCTATCTTGAAGCTTTGCCGGTGATGATGCGAGGGTAAGATCCACATCTCGAAGAGGATTAGGGGATAAAGGACAAGGGCGGTGTCGAAGTAAGAGGGGTGTCTAAGGGGAAGGAGGAGAAGATTGAGATGACGCCAAATTCCAGCAGGTGATGACTTTTTTAGTGGATTTTTTAGAGGGTTTTTTTACCGGGTTGAATTAGGGATTGAGGGTGAAAAGACTGATGTCGGATCCGACATTGATTTTAATAAAAGTATTATTTTATTCATTTTTATATTTTTAAAACAATTTTATATTCATGTAAATACCACATCAATCTATCACTCTGGGGTAGGGACTTGATTTGCCTGTTTTGACAAGTAGTGGGACTAAAAAGATAAAATTAAAACAAAGGGACTAAAATGTTAGAGAGAGAAAAGTAAAGGAACTAAATAGGGTATTCTATTTCTACCTACAAATAAAAAGAATTTCTAAAAAAAAGGAAATTATTCATAAGTCCCTGAACATTTCCATTCTTCGTGGACAGTCCCTTTGACATTTTGGTATTCTAGATAGTCCCTATCTTTTTTATATATTTTCCCTTCCATTCTTGTTGTTAATTCAGTCAATTTTTTTTGTATAATTCCCAAATTGTCTATACGAGAGTGAGGAAATTTTAAACTCCCACCCAATCATATAGTACATTTTTGGTGTGCCGAAGTATTTTGTTTGAAGTTACTTTACAGTCTATATTCTTTTTGTAAAAATTAATCTACATCTTTGAATGAGAAGCAAGCTCTCTCTCCTTTCCTTTTTCTTCATCACAGTCTTCTCTCATTCTTCATTACAAAGCTATTTTTGAGAGTTTCTATCAAGCTTCAACTCATCCTTTGGGGAAAAAGGCGCGGTGTCAAGGTGTTCCAACCATTGGAAGACTGTAAAGCTATCAGTATGGAAACATTCTTTTCTATGGCGAGATACAAGAAGAACATGTGCTACAATTTATTGTGCTAAGTTCCTAGGAGACCGTGCTTGGTGAGAAATTTGAGCGTTGGGCCCTTGATGTCTCCCAAGCAAGAGTAAAGTTTGTCACACCAAATGCACAAGAATGTTGTCGACCTTGTCGTGGACATAGTGAACGGGACCATAGGAGATTTCTCAACCTCTTCTTTCCACTCATAAAGAATACTACAAATCCTAATTGCTCAGTTAATCATTGTGTTGTGCTAGTGCCCTTTTATGCTTTTAGTTTGGTGGTTGTGAAAGCATTTAGGTGTTTGCACGGTATGTTATGCATCTTGAAGTATCTTGTAGGCTTTATGCTTACCTTCGCTTGTGTGTATTATAAAACTTTATATATTATCCTATATTCCTATTTATTATATGGACTTCCCATGTATTATATGTGGTTTTTGTGTTTTTTTTTACATTTAGTAGCCATAATTTCCGTGTAGGATGGTTTATTTCTATTTATTGTAGATTGTTTATTTTTTATTTTTTATTTTTGTTTCCTTTAGCATAATCTCAGAGGGAGTCATTTTCAAAAAACATAGTTAGCAATATGGAGACATTCATGTCCCAAAAATTTTTCGCAAGGGCCCTAAGCATTGTTGGTTCCTCCTAGCCATTAGAAGGTACCCTCAATCAAACCAAGTTAAAGATTTTAGAGTATCAAACACTTCAAGGATGCTCTCCGCAACTTCGACATCATATAAAGTTTCGACTTCACTTCTGAAAAATGATAAACAATGGGTGATTGTCGGATGTGCCACACCAGACTGCTATCGACCAGACGGCTTTTTGGCGAGAATCACAAAAGAAGCATGGCTTTGAATAATTGACTAATTCCCGTGAGATGAAGAAAGATGCGAAAAAAAGACAAAGTAGTAGTTCAACAACAATATGAAAAAGCCAAAAAGAAGAGATAGAGAACAAGCCACCCAACACAACTCCTAACGTTCTAACTGCCTGTGGCTTCCTCTCCACTGGGGCATCCCAGTTATTTCATCTAGTGAGATAGCACTCACAAATAGAATGCAATTGGGGGGCATTTTGGTCTTTTTACCTATTGCGAGGACAAGCAGATGACATGAGAGGACTTTTATAAAAATAAAAAAAAACTATGAGAGGACTGGTATTTGTTACTTTTTTTTTTTTTTTAACCCAACAATTTAAAAAAAAAGTATTAAATTTTGATTTTTTTTTTTTTCAGAATTCGTAAGATTTTAAGCTTTTTTTTTTTTTTAAAAATCATCCGTTATAAAAATGATATTATGATATATTGCCTTCTTTTTTAAAAAAACTTATTTATTTTTTAAAAAAATAAATAAGTTTTAAAAAAACTTCCAATAATTTTTAAATTATTCTTCCATATATATAACCATAATTGAGTTATGAGTTTTATATACGTACACATATTTTTTTAAAAACAATATTAATTAACTATTATTATTTAATACTGAATAAATAATGGACCGATTCATATATAAGCATAAAAATTATATATTTATGATTAGATTTATATCTGGCTTGTAACTAAATACTACAAATTATATGGATATATTTAAAAGTCTTTTAATATAAAAAAAATCATTATACTATAAGACTACATAAGTTATTTTTAAAATTATATTATTTGAGCAATAATCATTTTAAAGTGCATGCAAAAGTAAATGCACCCAAAAATTCATTAAAATAGATGGGATAATGAGACATAATAAAATGAAAATGTTTTCCAAACTGCTTCAGGTGTCTTGATGATTAAAAACATAATTATAATTCAAATTACAGAACTATGAATAACAATCATAATTTCACAACAGGGTTCAAACAGGCTCTGTTTCTGTCAAAGCACAATCTTATAAATTATTTTAAGAAAAAAAATATAAAACATGAAGATTATAATGAACATTTTAAAAATAGACAAATAAAAATAAATATTAAGACAAAATAAAGGGAAATTGTCCATTATAATTAAGGACTCAGGAATCATGACAGTAAAACAAGATGTAACCACCAACTGAATATTCTCATTCTCATGTTCTGGCAAACAACAATACATTCACAATAAAATAAGAAATTGCTACATAATACATCTAACAAACAATTAGGTTATATTACAAGTAGCATTATTTTTTTTAATCAAGGGATTGGAACATTTTGAGATTCATTATAATAACAGATAGGAAGGAACTTGCAGACAACATCTAGAGTGAAAAATTTACATGGGAGCAAAGAATATTACAGGTATGTTCCAAGATTAACCTTACATTATTTGGGTAATCTTGGGAGAAGTTGTGAAACATGTTTTCATTTAACATATGGAGCCACTTGAGATAACCTTTCATCTTCAAGCAGGGTGTAGGGATCTACATATGGTGGTGGTGTTGCCGTGATCTTGCTGGCATCATGCACGAAATTTGGCCCGAAATACTGTAAAATGAGAACTCAAAGTCATTTGCTGAGTAAGAATATCGGGGTATAGATCATAAACAGTCTTTTAGGTTTTGCAGTTCTAAACTTCGTACTAGGCACACAAGCAAGAATGGATATTGAGAGTCGGATCATAAACAGTTTTTCAGATTTTGTAGTTCTGTACTTAATAATTTGGTTCTGTTTTAGGTATTGAAAAAATATAACAAAGAGATATAATTGACAATATCTAGTATTATTCATCATTCACATCTTAATAATATATGTCTAAGACTACAAACAGATGTTTCATATAAAAACAGCAAACAGAATAATCTTGAGTACAAATAACTCGGTGGGTGTTAACATCTACTATTGGGAGATTAATGGGTAGCCTGCATCTCTCTTACCTTTTGTTGGTCTTCTTCAAACTTCTAGACCTTCTTGATCATATTGTTTTAATCAGAAGATGTTTTGGTTGCATTGAGAACAAAGGCAAATTATTTTTACAATCATAAGACACATTGAAAAAGAGAAGACAAACATAAAAGTTGTGTCTAGTGTTTTTGAAGAATTAATTATAATGTCATAAAGCTTTGGGCAAAGTGCCTATATTTCTGGTTTCATTTAAATGTATCAGTGCTGGTTTCCCGTATAACCTGATATATATGATTGAGCTTATATTAGTTGTTTGGATATCATAGCTGCAAGCATAACACATGGATTAGATAGGTAGTATCAGAGAAGGATGACCTAGAAACTAAACCATCACTAAAATCTCAAAGTTGATCTTTCCTGTTTTGGAACTGATTAGTTCAGGGTCATTGTTTAGCCAACTAAAAAGATTAAGCATTAAGAAGAGGGGAAGGAGGATTAGGCATTAGTTAAGATTATATGAAACTAAGCCTTAGGTGGTCATTTGGTCTTCAGTAATGAAATTAACTAATATGTCTCACAAACATATTCCCTAATCACAAGATTAAGATGTCTTAGTCACAATAACTGATACTGGACCACAAAGTCTATACAATATTTCAGTCTTGAGTGTGTTTGACAATTAATCTTCAGCTAAAGACCCTTTGGAACAAATTTAGTACAAAGAAACATCCAACTTGTGTTTTCCTACCTTTCAATTCCTAATAGGAGGGTTAGCTCGGGCTACCCCACGACCAAACATAGCCAGTGTTTTTTGACTTAATTCCTAATAAGATGTGAACAATAGATGAGATAACTATAAATTTGATAGGAATCAAAGGAAAACAACTAAAAATTTATTTATAAACTAATCAAAGAACACTAAACTCAGCCTATAGGCCTATAATTCGAAAGACAGGTGAATCTCTCCAAATCCGTGATCACAGACACAATAAACACGGCATGACTCTCATTTGACTTTTTAACCCCTATTTATGCTTAAACTCTAAAAAGCTAAATTACTAATTTACCTCTGACCAACTCTTAAATCCTGGCTAACTAATTCTTTAATCTCTGACAAACCGACTCTGTAATCCCTAATATAAATCTTTATGGGCCGAGCCTAACAAAATCCTGTGAGTTGTCCATTATACTAGCACTTTAATATTTTACCATAATCACCACTGGTCTTTAGTTAGAATAAGAATAGGAGTCCTTTACTCATCCACCTTTGCAATGATCAACAAACCCAAAGACCTCGATCTTCCCATATCACACTTGACAATCCCTTAATTCCCACCAGTAAGTACTATGAAACTGTGCTATCTTGCCTTCAAACTAAACAACATGCAAAATACAAAACACAGATAATTATACATCTTAGATCAAATAACCCGGTAAAATTCCTTCATTGAACACTAAAACAGTTAGCAAAACATTGGCATCACATACATAAAATAAGCAAGAGAAGGAAAGAGAATGGGTCAACATGTGCCACCACAAAAATTAACAAATTGATCAAAAGAAACAATATCTTCATCTTGCCCATCAACAGTACAAACATTTCATCATTTTAGCTAACATAAATTGTTAGCAGCTAATGCATACCATGCTTACTGGAGCAAACACCAAGAGAATAAGTTTATCATACAATTGCAACAATAAAAGCAATAATGTATTAATAACTTACAAAGTACAGAGCTGCAAAAGAGGAGACTGTGATCAGGATCAAAGGCCAAAATCCCAGAAAGAAAGTCCCTCCAATTGTCAAAAGTAACTTCGCCCGAGGAATCAATCCCTAATTAAAACAAGGATATTCATATTCATATTCATATTCATATTCATATTGACATACTGATGGCAAATCCAATTAAAAGGAAAAGAACAACCATCTGGTCTGACCATGTCTCAATAGACAAAAAGCACCTAACAACCTCTAAACCTCTGGCAAACATATGTAAACAAATATAAGTCAAAATAATTTTAAACCTAATCTAAAGATACATAGACTAGTCCATTTATTGCCTAACTCCGCTAACGGCTAACTAGTGATAACTCTTTTCCCACTAGGTAAATTCTTTATGAGCAGAGCAATACTTTTACTAATTTTGGGTTGCTTGCCAGATTACACACAAAAGTATCCTGCTTATTCAAGTTCAGTTCAAAGCAATAATTACTTCATCCAACAATCATCCAACAATCATCCAACAACCAAAACACACCTAGAGACCAATCAAGGTATGAACCAAGCTCCACAATCTCCCTAAATATACCTCTCAGAGTTGATTAGTAAAAAGAAAAAGGAAACCTTTTCTTAGCTTATTCCAGATCTTCCACAATTCCGGAGGGGGCTCCCACAATTCTTGTTCATTCATACCCAACAAAAATTATACCTTTTGGACAACCTCAGAAACAATTGCTCCAAATGGACAAAAATTTTACATCAACCAAACATAAGGTGAAGAAAACCAAGCCCAAACAACAAACACTATACAATTCCTACATGTAGGAAATTCCAATAATTCTAACCATCCTTTTCAAAGTAATTGGAGCAAGACCTTTATTTCTAAGTATTTAGCTCTCCAACAAAGCAAACACGACCTCATCCAAAATCATCTTCCAATCCACAAGAACCATCCCATCCAATATTCTTCACCAATCAACAACAACCAATAGAAATATCTCATAGAATCACTGCTTGAGAACAAAAAAAAAAAAAAAAAACATAAAAAAAATTCAGGAAACTAAATCATACCACAGACTCTAAACAAAGAACCAATTGATATACCCAAAGAACACAGACCTCAAGTCCTTCACTGTTCAGTGCCATGGACTTCTCCCTCTGATTCAACACCGCTTTACTAAAATCAGCTTCTGCAACACCATTCCGCCTCTTCCCACGGCCACGCTCCCCAACACCACCCTCTTCCTCCACCTCCGCCTCCCGCTCCTCCAGCAACGACCTCTGCGTCATCCCCCTCCGCTTCAACTCCTTCATGAACAGCGATTCCGGCTTCTCCTCCCCTACAACCAACACCATCCCCCAAAAAAAAAACATCAAAACAACCAATCAAACATCTCAAAACCAGATTAAAAACCCATTACCATTCGTTTCACTATCGGAATCCTGAAGCTGGGAACGAAGGACAAGAGAAGAAACCCGCCGCCGAGGCGGCGCAGGGCGGAGGCGGAGGAGAGCCGGAGATGAGATGCCGGATCGAGAGATATGGAAGCAAGCCATGGGAATTCTAGGGTTTGGAATTGGCGGCGGATAAAAGAGAAGAAGAGGAAAGCTCCGGTGAGAAGAAGCTCTTTGGAGATGATGATGATGATGATGATGATGAGTATAATAAAAAATTTAATTAATTAATTAATTAATTAAGAAAAATGAAATAAATGAGCATGTTTTAATTATTTTTAAGGTGATATTTTTATTATTTATATTATTGTTATTATTTTTAAATTTAAATTTAAATTTTATTTATTTATTATTTTATTTAATTGTGGCTGAGAAGGTTGAAGAAGAGTGAAGGTGAGTAGCTTTGGTTGCGGCCACGTTAGGCAAGCTTGCACTACTTGTCTACATGGCGTATAAATGTATGTGAAACGTGTAAAAAAATAATAATATATATTATATTATAATATAATATAAATAAATAGAGAAATATAAATAGAGAAAATTATTGAACAATTAAGCTATATTTCCATTCAATCATTTTCGGTTTTCTTTTTTAAATTTATCTTTCCGTCCTCAATTTTTTTTTTTTAAATTTAATATAGTCCTCCTAATATTTTAATAGAATGTTTTTTAAAAAATATTTTTTTGTTTGAAAAGAGCAAAACACGCTTTAATCAGGGGCGTGCACGTGGGGGAGTCGCGTTCGACACGCACGCGTGCACTCACTTTGCATGAGGCGGGATTCGAAACGGGGAGCCACACACGACTTCCGAGACGAAAACCTTTGCGACTTCCGAGACGAAAACCCTATGCAAGGGACCCGATGTCAATTGACCCAAGGGTCGTTGGAAAAAAAAAAAAAAAAAAAACAAAGAGTTATAAGTGACACAAGTGAGCCAACAATAGAGGTCAATCACTAATTTACCACACTAGCAAAAGTGTGTGAGGTGTTTGATAAATTTTGAAAAAAAAATTTTAGAGAAATGAAAAAGTTAAGGATTTGCTATTACTTTCTTTATAAATATAAATTCTCTAAATTCTAATAGATCATTTTTTTTTTAATAAAAGTGAAGTTATAACTCTTAATTTATCCAAAACAAGCTATATAAACAAAACATTGTTAATTTATTTTTGGTATTAAAAAAAAATAATTTTTGCTTTATCTACTTCTACTAAATTTGCACATTCAAAATTATTAGTCAATATCTTAAATTTTATTGTAGTTGTTTGAATTTTCTATTCTTTAGTTTAAATATTATGAATTTGATGTATCATCTTTTTAAAACATGCTGAATTATTATTTTGAGGGAAAAAGCCCACAATAAATTTATTTTTAAGAGACCCTATGTTTTTATTATTATTCAAAATTCCAATATGGTATTCGAGCTTTACAGATCTTAGAGGATTTGTGGATGATCAAGATGGTCAATAGCAATACGACAGCTCTGATCAAGGTGAAGAGGAAGGATTGTTGGCCGAAGAGGAAACCTCAATGTCTCAAATGCAAAAGATTCTGGCATATACAAAAAAAAATGCAAAAGAATATACAAATTTAGTAGAAGTGGATGAAGCAGAAACTATTTTTTGAATTAATTTGTGAGATGTGCACCAAAAAGTTTTTTGAAGATATATGTTATAATAATTGCATGTTGGCAAGAAGTGCATCATATAATGAAGAGAAGTGCTTCACAAATATTAGCAATATGGAGAGTAGTGCTCCGTAATATTTGAAGTTTAAAGTTCTATGAAATTTTGCAACTTTGAATTAAAGGAGTGTGCTAGAGAATAATTCAAAGCTGATGTGGCATTTTCTATATGCTCACATGGAAAAATAAATTAGTCAAATAATCATAATATAGTTTATAAATTTGACCAGTATTTAAGTTTATTAAGGACTAATGATATTTTTTTTTATGTTTATTTATTTGAGATGGAGATGGTCCTCCGACTTTTTGGTTTTAAGAACGATGGTCTTAAGAATGAGGAATTGCCCTTCTTTGATCCTAATCTTTACTGTAAGACTGGAGAGCATATAACTAATGCGTTTCACTTAGAGGTTGTTCTGTAAGTGAAATCACAATGTAAGTGAAAATGCTATATTTCAACTTACATCACTACTGTTTGGTTTGCTATAATTGAAAATGTTGTAGTTACTTTTTATTTGTTTGGTTTGATATCAATTTAAAGCTATAATTACCATGTAATTGGATGGTGTGATTACCTCAATTATCTATTATTAATTATTTAATACTCTTCATAAAAAATAATTTAAATAAAAATAATTAATTAAATTAATAAACTATTTATTAAATTTAAAATATTTAATATTTCTTTAATTTTATTACTTGAAAAAAATTATAATTAAATTTTTACAAAAATATACTATTAATTATTTTTATAATATTTTCAATTATAAAAAATTTTTATGATGAAATTAATTAATTATATAAATATTTACATTATAAAAATATAATATTTATTTAATTTTATTACTTAAAAAATTATAATTTTAGAATACATTTTTAAAAACATTATAATATTTTCAATTAAAAATATTTTTGTTGCAAAAATATTTAATTATATAAATATTACTTTTATAAAAAAAATTTAATATTTCTTAATGTTATTACATAAAAATACTTTTATAATTTAAAGACAATTACTTTATTAAATATTTTTATTATTAAATGTGAGATGAATATGATGGTGACTGGATACCACTTACATTACTGCATTTCAACTTACAACAAATTAGGTGGTATTTGTTTTTTTTAGTGTGTAAAATAGGTTTGTAACTGTCGTAATACTGTAGAAAGTGAAGAATCTTGTACTCCACAAGATAAGAGTCTTATCTTTGTACAAAGTGGAGAATATAATATTCCACTAGAGTCTTATCATTGTACTATTACTGTTGTAAAATCTTGGGCTCTAATGATTTTAGCCTATGGTTTGTATGAGTGGTTTTGAGTCCATTGGAGCCTATATAGGGCTTGTTTGGGTAAGCTTTTTTTAAAAGTGCTTATTTGTTAAGTTGTAGAAGTATTTTTTTAAAAAAGTGCTTTTGGGAGTAAGTTAAGTGCTTTTAAGTATTTTATGTTTGGGTAAGTTAATACAAAAGCACTTTTATATATGTAAAGTTGTTTGGATATGGATTTTTAAAATGGCTTTTGAAGATGGTAAATTACCAAAATGGGCATTCATTGAGTTTATTGAGTTACTATTGTACATTAATATTGATAATGTTAATCAAAACATTATTAGTACTAATAATAATAATAATACCTTAATGTATTATGATTATAATTATAATTACAATTATATTTACTACTACTATTATTATTAATAAAAATTTTATTGTGCATTACAGTTACAATTTATTATTATTATTATTATTATTATTATTATTATTATTATTATTATTATTATTATAGTTTTTAATTATTATTATTATTATTATTATACCGTAATGTACTATGCTTATAATAATAATGATAATTACAATAATAAATTTAATTAATTAATTAATTTATTACTATTATTATTATTATTATTATTATTATTATTATGTATTATTATAACTTCATGTACTATGATTATAATTATAATTAGTATTACAATAATAATTAGTACTAGTTATTATTATTATTATTATTATTACTACCAAAAAAAATTAAGACTTGAATTTTAAACACCATGATAACAAGAACAATAGTATTGGTCAAATCACAAGAACCAAAAAACAACATTGCCATAACAAAAAAATAACAACAACAACAACATCAACAACAATAGCAATAACAATAACAACAACAACAACAACAACAACAACAATAGCAACAACACTAACAACAACATTAAAGTTTTGCAACATCATAACAAACATACCAACAACTAACAACACAAACATTACAATACATTACATTACATTACTCATATATTGACTTGAGAGTTGATCCCGAATATTATTCCTAAATGTGATAATTTTTTTAGTGTCCTCATTAGTAGGTTGTTGCCATACAAATGAATTTTCACTATCATCATCCTCAAAGCCACATTCTCCTTCTTGAATTTGGTTTACGTCTTCAAGGCTCTGAAGAACATCCAAATCATTGCTACCCATTCTACGAATAAAATTATGAAGAGCAAAACATGACCATATAATTCGGAATTGGACCATATAATCCTCCATCTTGCTTTACAAACTCCGAATGTTCTTTCTATTACACTTCTTAAACTCGAGTGATGATAGTTGAATACTTCATTTGGAGACCTAAATGCACGAGACATCCTGAATTGTGGAATGTGATATCTTGCACTCTTGTATGGCCCCAAAAATCCTTTCATTGTAGGATACCCAGAATCCACAAGGTAGTATTTTCCTACAAAAGTATAATATAATAAGAAATGGAAAACAAAACATAGATATTAAAATTAATTTCAAATAAATTTAAACCTTCTGGTGGCTGAGGAAATTTCAAAGATGGATTTCTCAAAGCCTCCATTAATACATGTGTGTCATGTGCCGAACCCTCCCAACCAATAAGTGCAAATGTGAAGCACATATTGAAGTCACATGCGGCTAGAATATTTGTTGAGGTGTGCCCTTTTCTATTCATAAATGGAACTTGTTTCTCAGTCGGGACAAGAATGGCCACATGTGTTCCATCGATTGCACCAATGCAGTCTTTGAAGTAAGGCCAATATCGAACATCACCCTGGATGTAATCCTCCACATCCTTGAAATTTCCATCTACTGGTCTGATAATATTATTTCCAAGTTTGTGTACAGCTTTCAGCACCCAATGAAACTGTTTATGCACTGTTTCTCCAGAATGTTGAAATCTCTCTTGCACATTCCTATAAGTAGCTCCTTGGCCGAGTATATACAAAAACATTATCACTGATTCTTCTACAGTAACATTTCTCGTATGTTATAAACCATACTTTTCAGTAAGCTCGTCCACCAATCTTCTAAATACAGTTTTCTTCATCCAAACTTGCTCAAAGAAATGACTATCTGATCCATTTAGTATTTCAGTAATCCACCTATAGCCAGTTAATGAAGATGTCCTCTTCTATCCCTTTAACATTGACTTCATATACTGGTATTGTGCAGTTGCTGCACATGCATACATTCGTCCAATGTACTCATCCATATGCATATTGTTAGCTTCTTCTTCTGAATCAGACATTGGTTCTTTTGATTCTGTATCTGAATCGGATAAGAACTCCATTTTGAGTGTACACCCTACGTAAACAATGTCAAATGTTTAATACCATGTACAATATAGGTAAAAAAAACTGCAACATGTGAAAAGTTGAAGACAATGTTGGATACATAAACTCAACACATAAAGCAAAGTCATAACAAACAAGTTCATAACGCTAAAACTGCAACATGTGAAAAGTTCAAGACAATGTTGGATACATAATCTCAACACATAAAGCAAAGACATAACAAACAAGTTCATGGCATACGCAAAACTAAAAAAAACTCCAAATTAAGTTGTCATAGACAAATGATCATCTGTTGAAGTCAAAGTCGGGTGAGGTCATCCACGGTGAAAGTATGACACCGACCGATAGCAAGTGATGGATCCTTTTCTACTAGTGCCACAAAAGTCTCCCTATGATATTTTTTGGCGAACAACCTCACCATGAGGAAGTAATGTGGACTTCCTCGTTCCATCCCTGAGATTCGTGTCAGTAAAGAGACACCAGGTGATATATCAAATCACAAATGTTATTTTATTTTATTTTATTTTGTGGACTCTTCTATTCCTAATAGAGGCAAGCCTCTATTATTAATTACCCTAGATTAAAATTTTGGGAACCTCCGATTAAGAGCTCGAGTACAAGTGAAGACAAGAAAATTTACAAATTTCATTATTTATTTATTACATATGAACATATAACTTTTATATATATAGACATATAATTATATCTCTCATGCTGCTGCCTGTGCCTTGTCACAATGTTGCCTGCCTTGTTGCTGCATTGAGATGTATATCTTATTATCATCTCAAAATTGTTTGTCGCCACCAACTCAACATAGCTATTCTTGTGATTACTTGAACATTAGTATTTTTTTATGAGGAGTTTATATATATATATATATATATATATATATATATATATATATATATATATATATATATATATATATATATATATATATATATATATATTATTCACATAAATCCCCCTCATGCTTCTCATCACTACAAGTGGAATTTGCTATCCCTGCCAAGATGCCAACTAGCCATCACGTACATCCCATGCAACTTGTTGTTATTATTATTATATATATATGCATGCTTTTGATTTCAACGAAGCCATAAGGTGCACCAAAATCATATTCATTTCTCTGCCCACTTAGACAATTGTTAACAGTGGTGGCCCCCCTATCCATGCTGCTAGCTTTGTCTTTATGAGCTTTTATGATCCATTGATAAAATAATAAATTATTTCTGGCTCTATAAACAGAGGACAATGGTTCACGTAGGTCTAGTCATACACCAACCATGCATGTACCTCATTATATATATAATAAAAAAATTTAAACACCCTTTTAAATATTTGAATTTGCATGATTACTGTATGCTCAAATTACACAGTAGGGCTGTCATCCATCTCATGTAATACGATCTATGCTAGTAATATAATATCATAGTGCAATACACCATGCTTGACAAAATTCTTGACCACTCCTTGAAGACCGACAAGAACCGATTTAATGTTGTTAGACCCAGTGACCACCAAGGGCATCAAGCATGCAACAGGCCTGGAATGACAACCCGTCACGATAGTTATCTTCTCCAACATGTTGAAGTATGTCAATTACACATGCACTGAATGTTAAAGTCCAAGGTTTACATTAGGCGTTAAGATTTTGATGAACTTGATGCTTGGACGGTTTCTACAAGGAATACACCACTTCTTTAATTCCTCCATTACTGGTCCCCTTTTTTGCTTATTATTATTATTATTATTATTATTATTATTATTATTATTATTATTATTATTATTATTATTGCTTTATTTATCATATCAACACCAAAGACACTATGAGGTGCCATTTTCTTAAGTTTTTACACACACATGTATATATATATGGCACTTGCCATCTCATTAACTTTGCTAATTGTGCTTGCTCAATGTCTGTATGCTTGTTGGCATCATGTGATAACTGAGAATAATTGGTGATGAGGCACATGCATATGATCGTTAGCGAAGTTCTCACCACATGTTCTGCATAGTATTTCTCCATGTTTGATTTTTTATACTCCTTTGGCTGAATTGCTGAATTGACTTCAAAATGTTTTTAGATCAATCACATGGTCTATCAAAGTTAATGTGGTAATTATATTACACAAGGTGGCAGTCGTCACATCATTGTTGAAAAGAGACATATCCAACTGCGAAGCCATTCAAATTAAGCATCTAGCATTACTATCCACAAAGCAAAACAAACATATCATCTAAGTCATCTCATCATAGAAAGCACCCAGAAGTTGAAACCATGGCCACCACAATTAATATACTGCATGCTTTATAAATTAAACAGGGTCTTGTAGCAGTCATGCACTTATTGGCATTAAACAAGGTGCCAAATGACTACAAAAATTAAGCACGGACCACCATCTCGTTGTCAGTCAAATTTAGTGTGAATATATATATTGCGCAAGATAATCCATCCTCTCTCAGAAGCTTTGCTGTTTCCCAATAAGCTGGACAATTTCATTTAGGTCATCTTCTCTCTGCAGCACCTCTTTTTTTTTTTAGGATGCTCGAACAGGATTTTATTCTGGTAGATTTGCTTTGCCAAAACTTTCAATCACTTGTAGTTGCTACAAGTGCCATTTCAGCCAAATTCTTCAAGCTTTTGTTTGTTACTTTTTCTTCAGTATTTCAGTCTTTGTTGGCAACAAATAAGGGATTTTCTGTATCACCATTCTCCAATGGTAGAACAACAGCACAGGGAGGCGAATGAGGGATATTCCACCCTCATTCATGTTGATGACGATGGGGCGGCTATAGTGACGGCTTTGAGGCAGCGACCAAAACTAGGAGGCGAGTGAGGGGTATTCCACCCTCACTCGCGTTGGCAATGGCAATTCGAGACAGCGAGAACTAGGACGCGGGCGAGGGGTATTCCACCCTCGCTCACTGTTGGCAACGGCAATTCGAGACAGCGAGAACTGGGACGCGAGCGAGGGGTATTCCACCCTCGCTCGCGTTGACGATGTCGGCAACAGTTACAAGTGTCGGCAGATGGCGGCGGCAGGCAACGTTTTTTTTATATAGATATATATATATATATATATATATATATATATATATATAGTTGTGGGGAAGAGATATCAGCACCTTCCTCCTCTTCTTTCTACTTCTTTTTTTTTTCTTCTTCTTCTGTGCGTTTGGTCCTCCTTTTTGCTTTTTTTTTTTTCTTCGTCAATCTCCCCCCTTGGCGTCTCTTCTCCGGCCTTTTAAAAACCACTAGACGGTTGCATAGATGATGGGCGAACGTGGCAGTTGTATTGATCGTGGGGAGCAACGACGCGCCACTTCGGTCATTTTATTTAATTTATTTATTTTTATATTATATTTATCACTATCTCTATATATATTTTTTGATATATGTATATATATTCTTTTATTATTATTATTATTATTATTATTTTATTTTGATTGATCGTGGGGTGATCACATCCCACGTTTCTTCTCTTTTGTTTATTTATTATTTTAATTAATTAATTAATTTTATCTCTATGTGAATTTTATTTAATAATAATTTTTTTTATCTGATCATTATCTTGAATCAGATATATATGCATATATATATTTTTTATTTTATCTTCTTGCCTGATTTGTTTTGATTTATTTGATTTTTTTTATTTGATTTTTTTATTAAACTATATTTGATTTTTTTTATTGTTTTATATATATATATATATATATATATATATATATATATATATATATATTTGCCTTGTGATTATTATTATTATTATTATTTTATATTTTATTTTATTTATTTATTTATTTTTATTTAGAGTATTTTAAATCGCCTAATCTTAAAATTTGGATATTTTTAGATCGCCTCGAGATCTGTGCTCTTGGCTGATCTTGATATTTGAATCTTTTAAACTGCCTCGAGATCTGTGCTCTTGGCTGATTTTGATATTTGGATCTTTTAGATCGCCTCGAGATCTGTGCTCTTGGCTGATCTTGATATTTGAATCTTTTAAACTGCCTCGAGATCTGTGCTCTTGGCTGATTTTGATATTTGGATCTTTTAGATCACCTCGAGATCTGTGCTCTTGGACAATCTTGATATTTGGAAATTTTTAGATCGCCTCGAGATCTATGCTCTTGGACAATCTTGATATTTGGATATTTTTAAATCACCGCGAGATCTGTGCTCTTGGCTGATCTTGATTTTTAGATCGCCTCGAGATCTGTGCTCTTAGTTGATCTTGATATTTGGATATTTTAGATCACCTCGAGATCTGTGCTCTCGGCTGATCTTAGGATTTGTGTATTTTGATCGCCTCGAGATCTGTGCTCTCGGCTGATCGTGAGATTTAAATATTTTATAATTTTGATTTTGATTTAAATTAGGACATGTATTATTATTATTTTATTTTTTTTATTTTTTATATATAAACACATTTGAGTACTAAAATTAGTCAATTCTAATCCAAAAAATTAAAGTATATATACCAAGATCTCTTAATTTGTTACATTTATAAATAGAAGGAATAGACTCAATTAAGTCCAGATCTTTCCAAATAACACCAAATTAAGAAGAAAAGAAAAAACAATATTAAACAATAGTTTGAAAGAGTGATTTAGTAAACTAGAAGTGAGAAATAATAAGAGTAAAAGTAACGGCAGAGCACGAGGTAATTAATTAGGAAGGAGGTTGATGTCACATGAGTTGCACTGCAGGGGAGGTTGGATTTCATTTACAAAAAGAAAGAAAGAGGTTCAGAATTGCAAGTAAGAGTATCGATCACATCCAAATTACAACCATCCTCAGACAAACACCAAGGCATTCTATAACAGGGAAAACTAAACAAGAGAACTAAAAGCAAAATGTTACCTTGCACCTTACTTCAAGAATTTTCTTTGACTACTCATGAGACAAGCTGACATCTACAGCAGCCATAGCAGCACCAAAACCAGCAACCAAAAAAGGGCCAGAGAACCAGAAAACCAAAGCAAAGGGCTCACCAGACAGCAGGCGATAATTTCTCCGAAGAGCTCACCGGATGTCGCAAAGGGCTCGAAGAAGAGGAACAGTGTCCGATGTTGGACTGAAGAAGTCGGGGATGTCGCAGAGATCACGGTGGAAGGGTTCAGCAAAGGAGAAAGCTTTGAGCCATTCATTCAAGAAGTGCAAATGGATAGGTAATTTAAAGCTTCCTTGAGGGTAAAATAGTAATTATCCAACCCCTAAAACAGCTTCTCCTGATGGCTTTTTTGAGAAGTAGCTCTTCCCCAGCTTCTCAAAAAAGCACTTTTCCAGCTTTTTTTAGTGCTTCAGCTTTTAGGCAAAAGCCTATACAAACATCAATTTTAAAACCCAGAAGTGCTTAACTTATAAAAAAGCACTTCTGGGCTTTAAAAAAGCCAATCCAAACAACCCCTAAAGACCCCTTGATGGTTGTAATGTGAGCATAGCATAACACAACCTACACCCCAACCATTTGGTAATAAGAGACTCTCTCTTTTAGCATCTCCCTCTTGTTCTCCATCTCTATGCATCTCTCTTTCACTCTCAAATTCTAAGTCTAATAGCTTCTGCCATAACCTTTACTTCACTCAGGGCCTTAGAGCCTCCATCTCCTACCATGTTGTAAGTTGAAATGCTGCAAAAGTACACTAAACTATAAAATATTTTACATATAAAACTCATTTTACAGCAAACCAAACAGCATTTTACATGTAAAACCAGTTACATTACAACTACTTACAAGTAACCAAACATCCCCTTGTTGAATAAAGTCTGGTATTCATTTACCATTCTACACAAAGTCTATGGTACTCTTTTATCCCCAAACAGGGACGGAACCAGGACTCGATGGTAGGGGGGGCTGAAGCCTAAAGGCAATATATATAACAAAAATTTGAACACATAAAAAAAATATAGAGCATAATTTAAATTTTTGTTATTACTGATGGCAAATATATGAGATTTTCAATAATTCAACTAATAAGAATATATCTCAAGTTTGTATGTTTTTTAAAATATGGTAAAATTGAAACTACTGTTTATAAAAAACTTTTGTTCTTTCATTCTAGCATATATGGTACATTATAACATATGTGTATATATGTTATAATATATTTGTTGTGCCTCATCATCTATTTAAACTTTTTTTAAAATTACTAAAATTTTTATATAATTTTTTTTATTAAATTTTGAAATCCTAGTAATTTTTAAATTAAAAAATAAAATGTTGAAGAAAAAATGCACCCAAAGGGATTTGAACTTGGGTGGATCACACAAAAAAAACAAATGCTTTACGAGTAATCCCACCCACTCAAGCACACACACATTTCACACCATCATGTGTTAAAATATTGTATTTTACATTAATTTAAGTATAGAAAAATCGAAAACCATCAAATCTTATATTACTTAAAAAATATTATTTCCGACGCCGAGGGGGGGCTTCAGCCCCTGCTAGCCCCCCTTGGTTCCGCCCCTGCCCCCAAACACAATGTGGGTAATGTATGTCACTCTCGTCATTAGGCCTAAGACCATCCCAAGCCTGATCCAAGTATGGTTAATTAATGTTTGACAACCCATACAAACTTTGGAGTGGATATGGATTTCATTTTTAAGTGATGGGTTGATCTTTTGGATTTTTTTTTAGGTTGATCCAACTATCCAACACATAAGATACCCAGTAAATTTATTTTTAAATATTTTTTAAATTAAAATAATAATAAATTAAATAAGTTTGAGCTCAGTCGGGTCTTTGACCATTGCTTGTTTGCCCCTCCCCTCCACTCTATTTTTTAATTAATTTTTTAATAATTAAAAAATTAAAAACTTATATTGGATTATCAACCATAGAAGGATCAAAACCTAGTGATATTTTAAAATGGTGAAAATTGCATAAAAATACATATCCAATACTACAACATATAGCTCGAGATATACTAACCATTATAGTTTCGACAATAGCATCAAAAGCGGTTTTTAATGCAAGTGGTAGAGTTTTATCGAAGACAAACAGCAACTTAACCCCTTCATCAGTTAAACCACTAATATCCCTTAAAAATTGGGAGTTAGTGAGCAAAAGAATACATGAAGCACACACAAAAAAAATGATGCACCGGAGGAGAAGGAAGAAATGGAAAATTAAATTTATATAGGATGGAATTTGAAAATTATAGTTCTCTTAAAAGTTAAAAAAAAAAATTCTTTTTATATATTAACTTTAAAAAATGCATATAATTGACAAATGAGTAGATGATAACCTAGTTGAGATAAAAATGTAATAATTCTAATCTATTAATAAAATTATTAAGTTTTTATTTTTATTTACTTTTTAAACTATCATAAAATTTAATCAAGTAAAGTTATAGAAAAAAATATCAACCAATAACCAACCAATCCAAGCTCAATCCAACAAACTAATCCTAGTCCGATCCAAAAATTAATTCAAATAACCATGCCCATGAGATGGGCAATAAGTTTCAATTTTTAAAAGTTTGTGCATGAGGCGAGCTGAGCCAAGCAGGGCCAACCCTGCCCAATGATGAAAGTGAAATGTAAGCAGTAGGTTAAACAATAATGACGTCTCCCAACATACCAAAACCCAAAGCAGGCAAAAATATAGATTTGTTTACATACCATGTTACCAATATTTAGTTATATTAGAAAATTACATGGAAAATATTTTAATCCAATCATCCAATCCCCACGCCCACCAAAAACATACGGTCAAATCTCCTAAAAATACACAAAAATTATCTAAGCAATCTCAACTGTTAGTTAAACTATTAGTTACACAAGAGTTATGATATTTGAACTGAATAAGTAGTCAAATTAATAGTCTGAATAACTTGGATCCCAAGTTAATATCCATGTCATTCTTTTTTTTAAAAAAAAATTATTATTATTTTATCATCTAAACCTGAGTATAAATGATAAATTGAAAACTCATTCTCTAAACACTAAAATATAAATTGCAAACCCCTATGACTCTATGAGAGTTTGTGATTTATTATTTAGTATTTATGATGCAAGATTTAGGGCGCAAGATTTAGGGCTTAGGGTTTAAGATTTAAAGCTTAGGTTTTTTGGAATTTTGGAAAAGGAGATTTTATAATATTTGAATTTAAAATTTTAAGATATTAGGATTTAAAAGTTTAATATAAATCTTTAAACTTTAAAAATTATAAAATAAAAGTTTAGATAATAAAAATAAATATAATTTTTTTTAAATGATAAATAAAGAATAGCATGAACGTTGACATGGATGACAACTTAGCATCCATGTTATTCAGACTACCAATCCAGCTTAAATAGCATTACACAGACCAATAGTTTTAAACAAATTCAAACACAGAAAAATAGGCTTAAAAAGAATCTTCATTTAAATATTTAACCAGAAAAGAGTCAAGTCAACTCACACAGAATTTGCAATTTTCAGATATAAATTCAATAAATTATCTCCCCTCATGATTTTGTTTTTCCATTGAATAAATCACTCAACTATATAAATCTTAAAAAAAAAATCAGTCTGAAGAATAAATAATAACACAAATAGAGAACATTGTTTTGTTCTTATCATGCAATTGTTCTGACCTGAATTGACTGGAAAACAGAAGGAACAGCAGAGGAATGGCTCAAATCAGAGACTACCAGAATAACATCTCCAACATTCACAATGCCTCTCTTCTTCATTAGACTGAATGTATTCTTGATATTTGTTTCCATGTCTGCTGATAATGGCAGCTCAAATGGGATGATTCCCCAGTTCAAGTTCATCGCCATTCTCGCATTAGCATTGTCCGTGAATGCAAACACAGGCGGATTTGGCCGATTACGAGAGAGCAGTGATGCCATGAGTCCATGCTTGGTGTATACGAAAATTGCATCGACACCCAGGTTGTTAGCTGCAGAATTATAGATTTATGATGTGCTTGGACTGAAGATGAGTCGAGGAGAGAAAAATGATGTGGTGTCAGTATTAAGAAGTAGAAAGTAGAGTACCCATTTGTACAGCACAGTTGCAAGCCTGCTCGGTGACACGGTCGGGCAAGGATATTGCCAGTTGGGGTGGGAAAAGATTTTTTTTATTTTCTTCACGGCTCCAAAGTTCCATGCGTCCACTGGTCATACGCAAGACGGAGAGAGCTTTATCGGCATAAGATCCAGCTGCAGACTCACCAGATAACATCAAGGCATCTGCATTTTGTCTTACAGCCTGGGAAACATCTGCAACCTTAAAATAGAAAATAAATAAATTTCCCGTCAAATGGAGAAGAAAAATGAGAACAAAATCAGCGGAAAAAGCTAGCAAAGTGGAAGTTAGTGAGCTGATTCTGAGGCGATGCAATGAGCCCAGGTAATTATTAAAATACACAAGACTGTAAACAAGGAAATTCAGGATCAGATGAAAAGACTGATAATCTAAACTAGTCCAGAATAAAAATTTTAGTTCTGTTTCCAGAATAGAATCATGATAATACTGAAAGAACAACATTTTTTGTTCTTTTCAGAATGTTCTATGTTTAATCTTAAGCTTTTATAGTTGTTAGATGAAGCTTCCTATATGGAGAAGTTTCAAACAAGCAAGCAACTCACTTCATTGTAATGGCCTGCTGAAGAAGTAAATTGGAATTAGGATTATGCACAATCAAAGAAGATATGAACAAAGGAAACAATCATACCTCAGCTCTTGTAGGGGTTGGATATTCTACCATGGATTCAAGAAGTTGAGAAGCTATAATCACAGGTTTGTTCAGCTGCCTACACATCCGGGTTATCTTTTCTTGGATAGTGGGGATCTGCTCAAGTGGAACCTCAACACCAAGATCACCACGGGCCACCATGATCCCATCAGACGCTTCTATAATGTCAAGTAGATTCTTAAGAGACTCCAGGCTCTCAATCTTAGCCAGAACTTTAATGGAACTGTAAGGTTTCAAAATGACCATTAAGATGTTCAAAGAAAGATAATAATTCAACACAATCAAATGAATTAAAGATTAAGATAGATTCATTGAGTCAAGCAATAATGCCTATAACTACCGCTTATTTCTGCAAACAGAAGAGCAAAACTGAAGAGCAAAGAAAAGCCATTGTGAAAACATATCTTAAGAGATCATATCACCAAACAGCATAATCAAGACAAGCTCATGCTACCCAGTTTCTAACTCCAGATAAAGAAAAAACAATAGTTATGATATTGCAATGTAAGACTTATGAAGACAAGAGTGGATCGTATTTCTCAAGAAAGTTGTCACTTAAAGCTGTTTTAGAACATTTTGAGTGCCCTTAATAAGCTGAATATGACTAATAACGCATAGTTTATGAACAGTTTACACTGATTGAAGAACTCAGAATGTAAACATAAGTCAACCCGATAGTATGCCTGATATGGAGGACAAAATATTAGTTAATATTTAGAAAAAGAAGTGCTTAGTTCATTTATTCCATTATTACGAAACAAAATGTAAAGGGCATAACAATTTATATAAACCAAATTTCCTTAGGTATGCCTTGCCCTTTTTAAGTATTTGTACTTTGTTGGTTCCACATGGCGATTTGATAGCTTCATGCATCACCATCTAGAGCCACTGACTCAAAAAATAATTCAAGCAAGGAACTCTCTTGATTTATTTGGGAAGAATGTATAGGATAGTTGCATAGATGGGTTGAAAAGGAAGCTGGAAAGATAACTTTCTGACCTAATATCTTTATCCTTCCTAGTAGAGGCAGGCAATATGAAATTGATGTAAACAATTTAATAGTTCCAATAGTTCTTCCATGACAAAAAGTGCAACAAATTTCATGTAGCTTCTAAAAAACAAACAGTTAAACATATCATAATCTCAGATTCTCAAGATAAGACTCAAGTTATTCATGTAAGGATGCTGGATAGAATATCCCAAAGTCATTTCCATACACTGTGAAACCAAACTCAAATAGCAATTGTTTATAAGGATGTCTCATGAAAGTATGAAACTCTCACCAACAAAAAATCGTATTCACACAAAAATGATGTTTGATTAAATTTCAGCAGTAACAATTAAAATTGTCCCTGCCTATCTCTATTGAAAAATGGCTTGAAATAATTGCCTAGCAAAGACAACTTAAGCCTTAGCTGTTGCTACATGAGGCCAGGGAGATAGGATTCAATTTCAAATATGAACAGTATCCAGAGTGCAAGACAGTTTAACTTCCTATCTGTGAATATAAACAAATCCAAGATTATAGTTCAGCTAACAGAGGTCTATTGATAAAATGTAAAAAGCATCTAGTTGTAGTCCAAAATTAATGGGTGAGGCCTAACATGATTAATTCACATAATGGAGAATGGGTTGAACATTTTCAAAGGTCTAGTTGAATTCTAAAATAGATGCCACAACATACCACAAATGCTCCTAAGGTTACATTTACTTGTAACCACTAAGCAAAAACATGATAAATATTTAAAAAAAAAAAAAAACAAATACTCACTCTGAAGATCTTTCAGAAAGATAGCTTTTGAGATTCTCAATGTCGTTAGCATCCTTTACAAAGGAAACAGCAATAAAATCAACTCCTTCAGAAATTCCGAATTCAATGTCAGCCCAGTCCTACATGCATATATTTTGGTAAATGGCCATACAATAGCAAGCATGTATATATAGTAAAGGATTGAACTCAAGACTAATAACAGGCAAAACAATTACCAACAAAAAGCAGTTTGTGTTACAGTTCAGATTCATTTTGAAAATAAGGAGGGAAAAAGCAATTTGGTTCTTTGACCATATTGTTCCAGGTTTTGGTTTCAATACTTTCCATAGGTTTAAAATCCAAGCAAAATACAGAACCAGAGAAAGTAACTAGTCTGTCCCACCCCACAACCCAAAAAAAAAAAAGCGGAAGGGGGCTGGTAAAAATTGGATAACAATGAATACTAAAAGCAGTTATAAATCATCCATTGTAAAGAACAAAAAAAATTTACTCTCATCACAAGTAACCATTTTCTTCATTCAAATGAAATATATAAAATAACAGAGACATTAAAACAACATCATGCTACTGGAATCGATTATTTTTATCATTATACAAATAATTGGCACATGATTCACACTAATTGAACAAATTAGACAGTTATTTGACTAATTATTTGCTTATCAAGTTTGCCGAACTGACTGATATAAGTCAATTTGTGATGATTGGTACATAATTGGACATTGATTTCACTAACAAATTATGTTTTCTCAATTTGGTCAATTAAAATTGTTCTCAATCTCAGCCAAAGTATTACAAAAATAGAAATTAAAATTAATATATTAAAATGATTATATCGTAATTTTCTGATCTTATCTCATCTCATGGTTTCATTTCTCAGCTTGTCAAACCCCATAAAGAATTCAAGTTTTCATGTAAGGTAATTTACCCCCTATATTTTAATATTCCCTTCCTCTTCTCCTTATCTCCATCCTTAACTTTGAAATGAAGTTCCAATATTCTAGTAGATAATATTAATCTGCAGTTCTGCCTATAGGTAACCTGGTAAACCATATTGGAAAAAAGGCTTACCTTTGTGGATAAAGTTGGGGGCCCAACACTCTTCCCAACAAGTTCACCGTTCCTCCGGAATGACAATTTGGCTCGAGAAAGAAGCAAACCTGGATCAGTGCATTTACACAGCAAATCATTCCCTACCTTCTCTACAACTTCAAAAGTTGCCATCCCACCATCTACAACCACTTCATCGCCCACCAAAATACCTGAGAAATGACACTAAGAAATCATAAATAAAGCAAACATCAAGGAACCACATTAACTTCTCAAACAGCAAAGAAAACAATTCTACATAATTAAATACCTTCAGCAAACCCTTCATAGTTCACTTGAACTGTGCATGGCCGAGAGCCCTCAAACTTCTCGGTTGTAAATAACCACATTGACCCATCCTGCATTCCAACAAATTCAGGTCACAACCACGAGAAGAATCACTTATTACTTTAAAAAAAAAAAAGGGACAAAACCATTTCCACATGGTCCGTATCTATAATCAAACTAAAACTTAGCTGACAACTAAAATTGCAGAACGGCAAATGCATATAGAGAGAATAACACAAAGCATTGAAAATTCAAAAAAAAAAAAAAAAAAAAAACTTTCAATCCAATTCAAATGCGCAAAATGAAAAGACAAAACCTCAGCTTTGACGGATGAATCACCCCCGAGACCGACCATATGCATCTGGCTCCCTTCGGTATCAATCATCACAGCAACACAAAATCCTTTCTCCTGATTCAACCTCCTTATTGCTCTAATCACACGCTGATGCCACTCCCTCGAGTTATGGCACATATTGAGCCTGGCCACATTCATCCCTCCAATCGCCAGCTTCTCCAATCCTTCATCGGAGCTGCAAGCCGGCCCCACGGTGCACACCAGCTTCGTCTTCCGCAACCCCATGAACCCTTTCTCCTTGAGCTCCGCCTCCGAAACCACATCAACACCAATTGCAGCTCCTTTCTTCTCCAACACCGGTCCAGCCGCCGCGCGGACTCCAACACGAACCCTAACCCTTGAATTCCCCAAAGCGCGAGCCGGGAAGCGGGTTTGGAGGCGGATTTGCCGGCAGATGAGAGGATTGGTGATGGAGGTCGCCATGGATTCTTGGGAAAGGGAACGAGATTTGGAATTTAGGGTTTATAGTCAAGGGTTTCGATGCTTTCGAAGGATCGAAAGAGAAAAGGCCTCGTTTTTAACGACATGGTACGAATTTGAACACTAGTACGGGAAAAATGTTACAGTTGACTTGAATTTCCCGCCCTCAACCGTCCGGATCCGCTACAGGATATATTGTGCATCTCACACTTAGAATGGGACACGTGTCCAACAGATAGAGTTCTTTTAAGGAAATTTGTATAAATATTGTTTTTTTTGCATTTATTAGTACCGTTCCGAAAATATCTCTACTGAAAAGCAACTAGTAGTCTAATATTAACTCACCACAAAGCGTAAAAAAATTGAGAGTTCAACACTCTATGTACTCAATCTTAGTATGGGTACATTACAAAAAGAGTTATATTCTCCACTCCAATAAAGTTATATCGTTTCGAAAATATTTCTACAAAGAAACCACTAGTAGTTTAATATTAACTCACTAAAAAAAAGGGAAGGGTTTAGCACTGTTGCTTATTCACTATATACTCGATTTTAGTGTGGGTCTCTTGTGAAAAGAGTTATATTCTCCGCTCTTCCAAAATTGTATTGTTCCACAAATATCTCTCCAAAGAAGCCACTAGTAGTCTAATATTAACTCACCACAAAGTGCAACAACAAACTAAACATTCAACATTGATGTTTATTCATTGTATACTTGATGTTAGTGTGGGTCTTTTGCAAAAAGAGTTATATTTTGCACTCCTACAAAGTTGTCTGATAAAAGAACTTTATCATTTTCTCCATATGTTAGCTCGCCCAATATTAATAAAATTCATAGGGATCATTAGTGCCTGCCCCACACTATTAGTTTAATAGTAACTCACCACAAAATGTACAAAAAAATTAAGGGTTCAATATTGTTGTTTATTTACTATATATTTGATCTTAATGTGGGTTCCTTGCAGAAAAAAAGTTATATTCTCCATTTCTATAAATTTGTGTGACAAGAGAAATTTATCATGTAGGGTTATGGTCTTTAATATACCATCTTAGGTGCACGTAGCAAAACTTTCATTTCTCCATATGTTAGCTCGCCTATGGGCGGACCCCGCCTACTCCTTTCCTCCCAAAGCATTCCCTCGCTCCCTTTCCCTCCCAAAGCTCTCCTTGGCCTCCCCCATTTGTTTTAATTTTTTAATTTTATATATTTTTATATTTTCATTATATTATATTTTTTAATTTATTTTTTCAGTTGAATGATTTGATTTATTTATTTATTCTCATTTATTAGATTTTTTATTTTGCTATTTTTAAAAATTTTGAGAAAATTTTTAAAAATATGTATGATTGATTAATGTGCATTGATTTAGGGATTTGAGAAATATTAAAGCTTTGATTTAGTAATAATTATTTTTTTTAATTATGATTAATTTAAATAGAAGTTTGAATGAAAGTTATTATTTTTTTAAGTATTTAAATATCAGTTTATTTTGTAATTAATAAGATTTTAAATGTAAGTAATTTATAAAATTATTCTTTAAATTATTTAAATGAGTTCAGATAAATTATTAAATTACATATGTACTGTAAATGAGAACTTTTTGAATTTAAAATATTATCTATATTTTTACAATTTTAAATCATAACAACATAATGTAACGTCAATGAAGCAATTACTTTAAGCCCTTTAGTTTTTTAAATCCTCATATTTAGAATTTTTTAATAATAATTTTAAAAACTCAAATTTTGAAAGACCATCAATAATTATCATAATAAAAAATATTTTACTTTAATATTTAAGCAATGTAATTTAATCTTAGTTAATTTTTTAATTTAAAATAATACAGTAAGATATTAAATATTTATTTTAATACTTAATCAGTCATATTTTCTCTCACTAACTTTTCAAAATTCTTTTATGGGCATCTGTAATGGCTTTTTTATGCATTTGTTTCTCCAAAATTAATATAATATTTATTTCTTTTAATTATAAATAAGAGCTTTTATAGTTTTCATATTGTTACAATTTTTTCAAAATTCTTTTATGGTCATCTATAATCAGTCATATTTTCTCTAACTAACTTTGTTGAGTTTTATTCACAAATTTTAAATACAGGTAATTACCAAAGAAACCCCAAAAGTTTGCAATATGCACAAAAAAACCCCACACATTTTCATATCCCTAAAAACACCCTCCTTTTGATTTTATAGAAATTTAAACCCCCCAATGCTGTAACGGTGATTGACGGTGTTAAGTTTGAATATATATGACGAAATTGCCCTTACGTGGGATGCTGTGTCATTTGAAGCGTGGATTGACTATAATGCCCTTGTGTGCAATGATGTTTCCGCTTAAAGAGGAAGCGGTTTATTTTTATTTGTTTAATCACTGGAGAACACCATTACTGGCGCCGGTTATTTCCTATCATCGCCGCTTCATCGGTTGGGCATCTTGCTATCATCGCCTGTTCGGCAGTGTTTCGAAGGAGAACTCCCGCTCTAGTCTTCGTCATTTCGTCGATTTTCCAACCAAGGTAATGAGGCGATGAAGCTGTGCGGTTTTTCTTTTGTTTTTCGCCATTTCGTTTGTAAAGTATCGTCTCTGTTGTTTTTTTGGCCATACATTTTCATGGTTTCATTATTGGATGATATTGTAGTTTGCAGTGAGATTTTCCGTCTAGGGTTTTCTTTGTCTGTGCACAGTATCGAGAGCGAGAGTGTTGTGGTGCAGGAGATTTTTCGATGGTTATGCAAACTCATTCTGTTTTCAAATGATTATAATGTGTGTTTCCCCGTTAATTTGATGTGGGTATGAGTTGTGTTTAAAAGTATCAGTGTAATGGTTGGATTTTATGTTGAATACATGTCGTTTCCGTTTAACAATCGTACTCTCCGTTTAACAATCGTACTCTCCGTTTAACAAAGGAAGTTTCTGTTTAATTAATAGAGTTATTGTTTAATAAATCACTCTAAACAAATGTATTGTTCTTCTTGTAGTGTATTGGTCATGGCGGTCAACCTAGTTAACGGCCGATGCTACTTGACACCGGTGGTCCAGACTTTGAATGAATTGAAAGTTCACATGACTGGACGACACTGGGAGATCATCAGAAGGACACCGTTCGCGGCTTTGACCGAGATTGAAGCCGTCCTCCAAGAGAGAGCCCTCCTTGATTCTCTGCTGCAGAGGTTCGATGGCCGCAGCAGCAAATTCAGGATCGGGGCCAGCCTCGTGAGTTTCAGACCTCAAGATGTGGGTCTCATCCTTGGTCTACGCTGTGATGGGAACGCAGTCGTATTCCAGAAGAAGAAGACACACTCGCCGTTCGAGCTGAGGTATTTTTCAAGATCTTACGAGAGAAATAAAGACTCCATCAAGAACACACTTGAGCGGATAGTTCGCGAGAGGGGGGAAGAGGAGAATTTTGTAAAGCTCCTCATGGTGTACCTCATGGGTACTATCCTCTTCCCTAACACTTCCTGCTCTGTTCCTGTTTGGATCGTTGACTACGTCGACGACCTACCAGCCATGGGACGATTTGCATGGGCTCAAGCGACCCACAAGTGGATAATGGAGGACGTTCCACAAGCGGCCGCTCGAGTGCAAGCGAGATGCGCCGGGAACAAGACCAACACGGGGTACGTCAAAGGTTGCTCGGTTGCGTTGACCACCTGGTTCTATGAGCTCACCGGCACCGGCAAGAAGTTGCATTTCGGAAAGACCCCAAGGATCCTGTGCTACGGTGAAAACAGCTACCGGAAGCAAGTGTCGACGGGGACTTTATTTTCATCACTTGAAGGAAAAGAGGTAATGAATCTATTTAATGAATCTTCATTTAAGTTTACCGTTTTTGTGTTTGACAATCTGTGTTAGTGTTTAAATATAATAATTCGTATTTAACAACTATGTTTACAATTTAAATTATTTTCTTAACATTTAACTCGTATGTTTATTGTTTAAACGTATTGGATTTTTACAATTGTTAGTTTCCCGAACTGGTCGCCGCCAACCAGGACGAACAAATATTTGTTGGGGCCATCCGCGGAGCTGCCACCGGCCACGGAGGTGTTATTCCTCCCGCTTCCGCTCCCGTTCCGCTGGCGAGCAAGACTCCCGCTCCGCCTGCGAGAAAGAGAGATGATCGGGCAGCATCGTCAAAGCGCGTCCGACGCCGATCACCTTCTCGGAGCCCGCACCGCGCACGGACTGCTCGCCGACGGGCAAGCCCCCTTCCACCCCCCTCCCCGACACCAACAGGCGACGAGCTGACCAGACGTCTATTGCAGACGTGCGAGTTAATGTTGCAAGAGATCCCACGTCTTGTTGCTCGCGTTGATGCTCTGGAGGCGCGTTCGCAGGCCACGACGAGGCCGGATGACTATGATACGATCTCCGGCAGCCCGAATGCAACGGACGCAGCCCCGGCGATTGCCAGAGACGACGTTCTCGCGAGGGCATTCGCGAGAGTCCCGCGCAGGAAGAGGCTTATGTGGAGGACTGCAACGATGTGTCTCCCTCCGCCGGCCGACGTCGAGGCAACAGAAGTACCAAATGCTGTCGAACCAACAATGGCGGAGGCTCAGCCAACTTCAGGTCCGAGCTCGCCATTGGAAAAAGGACAGGCAGCGGTGCCGCCGGCTGCAATGGATGTGTCTCTGCCCGATGATGCGACTGCCGCCGTCGACACGTTAATTGAATCCCTTGTCAGTGACCTCCCTGTGTTGGAGGCACCGGCGCCGGCGTACGATTGCTGCGCGACGAAGGCAGACACAATCCTGGCGCCAGTGGCACCAGAAGTGAATAAAGACTCTGTGGCATTGCCGGTGTCGAGTCAGCCCACGTTAGCAGCTGAACCGAAAAAAGACGCTGTCGCCGACGCTGTGGCCTTACCGGCACCGTCACATGTTAAAGACTCTGTGGCAGTACCGGAGTCGAATAAAGAGGCTGCCAAGGAAGGGCAACGAGACGTCGACGACGCTGTGGCCGTACCGGCACCGTCACATGTTAAAGACTCTGTGGCAGTACCGGAGTCGAATAAAGAGGCTGCCAAGGAAGGGCAACGAGACGTCGACGAGGCGCAAAAAAAATTCGTTCCGAAGAAGAAAAAATATGCCGGAATGTCGCGTCTCGACCAATTCGAAGAGAAGATAATAAGAATCTTCCTCAACTGTGTCATGGACTCGTAAGTATATTTATGTTAACAGTTAAATAAATACACTTGCGGTTTAACTATCTCCTTTAATATTTAATTGTTTGTAAATTGTATGTAACTATTTAAGTTATCAATTAACTATATCATTATCCACTTAACTATGAACGTTATTGTTTAACATCAGGACTACCGTATGGAGGACTGACGCAGTTCAGACGACACGCGAGGCCGTGTTCACGTTGGTCGAGGGTAAGGAGAATGTGACAGACGATGTCGTCGATGCCTTCGTCTGCATCATCCAGAAGTCGCTGAAGCTTCAACCGTATCCTTATAAGAAGCGCGCTTCCATTACCCGTCCACTTGCACTATTCCTCTCCCAAAGGGAGGACACGGCGGAAGACGCTCTCCACATGATAGACGATGCTGCGCGGAACGTCCACGAAGTCGACATCGTAATAATGCCTATAATTTTGCATGACCATTTCCATATCGTCGTTCTCGACAACATAGCGCAAGAGTACTCTATAAAGAGAACTCTTGAGCAAGTTGTTCGACAAAGTGGACAAGAAGAAAATTTTGTCAAACTCCTGATGGTTTACCTCATGGGTACGGTCCTCTTCCCAAATACGTCATGTTCTGTTCCAAATTGGGTCGTTGATTATGTCGACGATCTACGTGGCATGGGCCGATACGCATGGGCGCAGGCGACACACAAGTGGCTTATGGATGACGTCCCACAAGCTGCCGCAAGAGTGCGAGCAAGATGCGCCGGGGAGAAGATTCAGGCGGGGTTCGTGAAGGGTTGCTCGATCGCATTGGACATGGAGTCCGGCGAGCCGGCGACTATACTGTACCCTCTAATTCACGACGATGCCACCGCACGACGGAGACGAGGAAGTGCCGACTGCGCCGTTTATGTGATGAGATTTATCGAGCAAATACTCGAAGGTGACAAGCTACGCCTTCCTCGAAAGGATCTACCATATTTCCGATTACAGTATGTTGCACGCATACTCATTGAAGGTCGAAGGACCAGAACCATAGAAAGAGGCGAGTCTTCGACTGGGGGGGGGGGGGAAACCGACTTGAGTTATTGTTTTGAGATATTATGTTTAACTAACTATGTTAATCTTTAACAAATGTTATTTATGTATAACTGTAAGTGTATATATTTAAATTTAAAAGTTTCTGTTTAACTATCAGCCTGGCCATTGTACTATCGGCATTGTAGTCCTTTAACATTAATACTTAAATGGTTAAAAGTAACCATTTCTGTTTAACTATTAAACATAGAGACAGTTTCACACATGAAATGAAATATGTTTATTGCAAATACGAGAATAACTCATTACATAAATTGCAAATACGAGAATAAATATTAAACAAGGACACGTTTTAAAACAATTGATAAGATATCTGATCCACCAGGACATGAGCAAGATGCAACTCGGCGACGTAATCGTAGGAATCTTGCACATCAGAGGCTTCGCAGGCAGTTGTTCAAATTGCAAGTTGAACAACCACCGGGGAAGCCTCTGATATCGAAGAAATCCCCGATTACATTGCCAAGATGCATCCCGCCGATCCCCTGGTCGAGCAGATGTCACATCAATTGTTTTTGGTAACTTCATCCCTGGCCATTGTACTATCTTCGCCTGCAAAATCTGTTGGTGTCTAGAAACCTTCATAAAGTTTTAAAACAATTGATGGGATATCTGATCGAACAGGGGATGTCCAGGATGCATATCAGTAATGTCATCGCCTCCGGATTCTCTGATCTCGAAGGATGGACCGATTACATTGCCGATATGTGTCCCGGCGATCCCCTGGTCGAGCAGATGTCGCATCAATTGTTTTTGTAACTTTATAATCTAATCACTCCACTCCAAGGCAATTTATACAGTAGACGGGAAATTGAAGGGTCGTTCAACTTGGCTGCTTCGATTCAGGAGATACATTAAATGTCTTCGAATGAGAATTCCAAGGGTCGATCAATTTTGACCGGACAACTACGCTTTGGTGTGATATGTACTACATTTCTATGTTATCCTTCAAACAAACCGTTCTCCATTTAAATATAACTTAAACCATTTAAATAGTAATGTCTCCATTTAACGAACATTGGTACTCATTAAAATAATATTTTTCTGTTTAAACTTACTGTGTAAATATCAAACATATAGACATAAATATGCTTATTATGAGTTAAGACAGGTGTTTATTTACAATGCCTACTCGGCGACAGGTTCAGTACAAGATCTACGATTATGGCCGGACGCGTGGCAGCGGCTGCACCGTAACTCGCGGACCGCGGAAGCTTGCGACTCGATCCTCTTCCGTCTGGGTCGCCCAGGTTGCCTTCTCGTAACCGGCGGACGCAGATGGAGTTCTCGATTGTCGTCTGTAGGCTTGTCGTCGTCTGGTATTGGGAAAATAGCTTCCCTATACGCCAGTTTGTATGTCTCGACGGTGAAGTAGTCGCTAATAAATTGATGAACGTTGGTGTCTGTCTGCATTATTGCAGCGCAAGCGTGTGTGCACGGGATACCATAAATTTGCCACCTGCGACATGAGCATGTTCTACCCGATAGATCGACGGAGTTGCTGCAATGGTCAAGGACTTCATAGCGATCATCGACACAACGACCAACATAAAGATTTCGGCTTTCCGCAACCACTTCGTCTACCTTCTTATGTATATCGGGGCATAAGTAGGTGTCCCATTTGTTCGCTTGCTCACGACGGGTGCATATCATCCGCATTAATTTGAACCTGTATCATAACAAATTATAATTGATTGTTAAGGTAAACCAAGAATAGTTAAACATAAACGTAATTATTTAAACAGAGAAAATTATAATTAAACACGAACCATCATAGTTAAACAGAAACCATTATAGGCAAACGTAAAGCACACGAAGTTAAACAGTGACGAAGAAGTTTAAACCGAATGAAAATCAAACATTCAAATACCGTATGGAGTCGACCATTCTCGTCACTGGTAGATGGCGAGCTTCTTTTATCCACGCATTGAAGGACTCTGCGACATTTGAATACATGTTGCCCCAACGTTGACCTTTAAACAAATAATTACACCAATGTGACAAATCTGACTTTTCAAGCAACCAGCGGTGCGCTTCTGGTGATATGGCCCGCAATTCATTCACCGTATCATCAAATTCTTTAGCCGTTGACGCCCACGCAATACGAAAACATATGGACCAGCACTCGTCCTTCAATGCCTTCCCAAGTCCGCCATTTGCTTTCATAAAATTCGCCTCCAAGTGTCGAAGGCAATAGGCATGTGGGGACGAGGGGAAGACCCTTGCAATGGCGTTCACAAGCCCCTTAGACCTGTCCGACACAAATGTAATAATCTCTTCATAATCGCCGTCATCGTATAACGCATCACCTAACTTGGAAATAAACCACGTCCAATTCGCATCTGTCTCGTTGTCGACGATACCGAAGGCCAAGTGGAAAAACCCATTGTTACCATCTTTGCCTGTGGCGCCCAGCAACGTACCACGATATTTTCCAAGAAGATGGGTACCGTCGACAAACAGCAGCGGCCTACAACCCCGCTTGAATCCCATGATACAAGCACGGAACGAGAAGAATGCGCGTTTAAAACGGTCACCGTCTCTTTCTACAATCGCAATGCTGCCGGGATTTGTCTCGGCCACCTTATCCACGTACCAAAGCAGCAGATCATAGCTGGCGACGTCGCTGCCGTCGAGAATCACCCGGGCACGCTCTTTACCCAACCAAGCTTGCTTGTATGGAATGTGGACACCGTGTTCCCGTAACATGTCCTTCTGAATGTCGATAGGCCTGTACAATGGCTGGCTTTTAAGCTTGTCAATCACTCGTGCGCTTACCCATTTGTTCGACGCTTTCGGATGTGACACCGAGCCAATTCCACCACCGCAATTGTGTGACGGGTGCATTGTCTTTATTCTGAACGTATTTTTATTGTATTCCTTCGATGCATGAAGGCGCCAGCCACAACCAACGGCAGCGCATTCTATAGTCACCCTGTGTTTCTCATTCTTTATGAATTTGAAGTCGAAATTCCTCTTGATTGCAAAATTCCGAAGCGCGTCTCTTAAATGGTCAACGTCTACGAAACGTTGTCCGATATCCAACGACAGCACTTCGGGATGATCCGAGGAGGACGGAAGACATGCTCCACCGTCCGGGTCGCCATGAGATGGAACAGGTGCGCTGGCAGAATCAGAATTCCTGCCAACACTTCAGTTAAGCGGAAAACATCAGTAACTTAATCGGAAACAAAATAAGTTACCTTGAAACATGTATATTTAAACAATAAAATAATAAGTTAAACACAGAAACTATTTGTTAAACGGAAAATGGTGTAGTTAAATAAAAAATACAATATTTAAACGGTAACTATAATAATTAGGCGAACACATATGACTTCAAAAGTAAAGATAAAGGATAAGAACTTTACAATGACAAGAATTCGTTTTGACTATGATGCGACAATGGCACATCATCTGTCTCAACAACGAGATCGACTGCAGCGCATTTGAAGAGTGAGTATACATGACACATGCGCTGGAAGTCAACCTCATTTTCTATTGGACAAATCGTTTTATGTCCATCGGGTGTGATAAACTTCACCCTAACATGGGAAACATCAAGACCCCATCGGTCACATATCTCCGCTAAGATTGAATCCCAAGAAGTCTGTGCCGTGAACACTAGCACTCGTCCCTCACCGTTGTATCTTGCAATTGCACAAAAACTCTCCATTAAAAACCTGAAACCTGCATATAAATAAATATAAATTGGTACTCTCACTTAAAGGATGATCAAAGTGATGGAAAGGAAGACATTCTCACCTTATCTCAGCTTATCGGCCAACCGGCGGAGTTCAAACGAATGCAAACGATGAATCTTCCAAACTTTATTTCAGAAAAATCAACGCAAGCAGGGATAAAAAAGATTGACAAAAGCCAAATAAAAAATGTTTAACATGATGTGACTGGGCGGTTTTTTTCCCACCATTTGCAAGGGCACGCACGGTATTTCACAGCATAAACCTTGTACAAATGAACGACAGGGGGGAAAAAGGAATTCAAACACTAACGGAAGGGCTTTCTGGGGTATTACAAACTTGCAGGGGCTGTCTGGGAAGTTTTGCAATTCGCGAGGGGTGAATAGTAATTTTCCCTTTTAAATATATCCTTTTTATCATGAGTTTAGTAGTATGTGAAAAAATAAATAAATATTTCAAATAGGTATTTATTAAAATAAAATCTAACTAATTTTAATTTTTATTAAATAAACTAGAGGATTTATTTAAAAATTTCATTATAGACCTCTATTTATTTTAAGCCGCCCCCGATTATAAAGAAATCTAAATTTTGATAAAAAAAAATACTTATTTTGATATATTAATTAATTTTAATTGTTTCTCTTAAATTTTACTTATTGTTATAAAAAAATTAAATGTTAAAATTAAAATGTATTTTATTATTTAAAATTTTAATTTAAAATTTTTGTTAATTAATTATTTTAAACTTGTAGACTGCTGTTATTTTTCTCTAAGCAATACTTTCAATTATATGCATACAAGAAAACCCATATATATTAAGGAAAAACTCTAAACATACAAATTATCAAGATAAACACTAATAAATATAAATTTTAAGTTTAAATTGTTAACTCCATTCAATCATTTTAAATTGAAACCCATCCAACAAATCCCCTGATTTTGGATCAATTTAATAGCATAAAACAGAACCACATAGCCTCACATCAAAGCAGACAATTGTGTTCACAAAGTTCAAACTTTCAGTAACCATAATCCATAAAACAACTATAATGGGATTAAAGAAGACAAACTGATCAAAGTTTAGCACACATTCAAGTAATCTCATTAAAAATGTTAGAAAATCAAGTTTCCTGATTCATGAACAATCAAAGCTCAGCAAACATTCAGTAATCTCATTCTCAAACTTAGAAAATCGAGTTTTCCGATTCATAAACAATCAAACTTCAGCAAACATTCTGTAATCATTCACAAACTTAGAAAATCAAGTTTTCTGACATTGTGAATCAAGTTTTCTGATTTATGAACAATCAAAGTTCAACCAACATTCAGTAATCTCATTCACAAACTTAGAAAATCAAGTTTTCATATTCATAAACAATCAAACTTCAGCAAACATTCAGCAAACATTCAGCAAACATTCAGTAATCATTCACAAAGTTAGAAAATCAAGTTTTCTAATTCATGAACAATCTCAGAAAATAACAGGGAAAGAACAGCACAAAGCTGTTAATGTTCTTTACTACACTGATGAAGAAACAAGATGGTCAATAAAATTTATGTTATTCATGAACAAACACATTCAGTAATCTCATTAAAAATGTTAGAAAATCCGAGTTTTCTAATGCATGAAAAATCAAAGTTCAGAAAACATTCAGTAATCTCATTCACATAGTTAGAAAATCAAGTCTTCTATTTCATGAACAATCAAAGTTCAGACACAACATTCAGTAACCTCATTCACAAAGTCAGAAAATCAAGTTTTCTAATTCATGAACAATCTCAGAGAAACAACAGGAAAAGAACAGCACAGAGCTGTTAATGTTCTTCACTACACTGACAAAGAAACAACATCGTAAATAACATAACTGACATACAGCCACACAATCTAAGTCAGAAACTATATAAGAAGTTAGAGAAGAGAATGAAGTTCTTTCACTTCTTTGTCATGGAGAAACAACTTGGTTTCTAATTATACTTGATCGCCTCACTGGAGTCACAGCACTTTCATCCTTCACAAAGTCAGAAAATCAAGTTTTCTAATTCATGAACAATCTCAGAGAAACAACAGGAAAAGAACAACACAGAGCTGTTAATGTTCTTCACTACACTGACAAAGAAACAACATCGTAGATAACATAACCGACATACAGCCACACAATCTAAGTCAGAAACTATATAAGAAGTTAGAGAAGAGAATGAAGTTCTTTCACTTCTTTGTCATGGAGAAACAACTTGGTTTCTAATTCTACTTGATCGCCTCACTGGAGTCACAGCACTTTCATCCTTCGCTCCCTGCAACAATGATACCCAAGAATTTTTTGTCTTAATATCAATCACAACAAGAGAAATCAATGAAATTTTTTACCTTTTTAGCTGACAGTCTCTCATATGTTGTAAAGCTTCCATAAGAAATGGAAGACGATGCAGAGGAGTCCCTTCTGAGACTTCTCTCATGGCCGAGAGAATCTTCCAGCTTCGCTCTCCTTGCCCTTTGCCGATCAAAAGATGTTTTGTTGTTTAAGCTACTGCCATCAGAAGAAGAACCTGAATACCCTGCCATTTCAACCTCTTCTGTAAATTTTTGCGTTACATTGCCGTATTTATCATTGAGACTATGATTTCCATCAGCAGAAGATTTTCTTCGCTTTAAGTAGAGAACAACAATTGCACCAATAACAGCTATGACTGCTATGAAAATTCTGGCCCCATGATTCATAATCTCCTTCAATTTGAGAGTTGAGTGTTTGCCATCAAACCCGGCAACAGGCAACATTTCAACAGTGGAATTAAGCTCATGAGTATCTGTTTGATTTTCCATCATTCCAAGCTCATCACTCACAGGATGGATACCAAGGAGACTTTCTTCAGTCTTCCCTTCCGTCTCACTTGCAGCAGCCTTAGAATCTTCTTTTGCAGCTTTGATAGATTGTTTGCCATCAAAGCCAGCAACAGGCAAAATTTCAACAATGGAATTAAGCTCATCAGTATCTTCTTGATTTTCCACAATTCCAAGCTCACCATTCACAGGATGAATACTGAGAGGATTCTCTTTGGTCTTCCCTTCCATGTCACTTGCAACACTGGTATAATCTTCTTTTGCTACTTCTTCCACTGTTGGCGCCTCATGATCATTCTCAAGCACATCATGCAAGGCCACTATTCCCATTTCTGATTCATTCACTTCATCAGTTTCCTCCACTTCCTTCACCTCAGGTTCAGGTCCAAGAAATCCCCCATTCTCCAACTCCTCCACTTCTTCCTCTAGTTCCTCTACATCCTCAATAAGAAATTGCTCTGTTTCAAGCTCCACATTCCAATGTTCCTGGTTCGGTCTTGTTTCACTGAAGCTGAAATCAATAGCAACGTCTTCATCAGATGCTGTTGTTGACATGTTAGGCAGACGGAACACCCCAAAGTCACCGTCTTTTTGAAGCCAAGGCATGGTAGCAAGATAAGACATGGTATTCACAGACCAATGGCTCATCCTATCACTCAGCCCTTCAAGATTGAGCTTGGCAAATGCTGCAATATCAGTCAAATACTCTCTAATTTCAACCTTTGCCGAAGACCCTTCTTTCAACACAGATGACGGTGAAACAACAAGCGGTGAATCTGATAAGGGGATACAAAGGCAAGCCATTACCAGAACCAAAAGAAAAGGAACAAGTTTAGACCTTGAAGTAGACTGAGTTGTTTGGATGTGAACTATCTGTGGTTTTGTTTCAACCTGAACTTCTTCTTCTTCGTCCTCCTCTTCTTCTTCTTCTTGAGAGCTCTTCTGAAGATCAGAGGATTGCATCTCTTCAGTTATGTCTGTGAAGCAATCTGACAAGAAGCTATCATCTGATATCCCATCTCCTTCAGGTTCATCAAAAAAGGCCACATCTTTCTTGAGATAACACTTCTCAACCCGATGATTCGGCTTATAGCGAAGGAACTGAGGCCGAGGGGAGAGGTAGTTGGTCAAAGGATCATAAGGAGGAAGAGAATCACACACCGGAGAAATGGGAAACTTAGGAACGACAACATCTTCGCTGCTCTTCTTGATCTCAAGATCCATCATTCTAGTCTCAGACTTCGGAGAATCCGAGACCGAGACCATCTCATTTCGGTCACCAAGAATCCTCCTCCTCGGCGATGCTGCCACCACCTTGGAAGAAGCTGAGATGGTTGGAGCCATGAAGTTCTTCAAAGAAGCCATGGCAGGCGACTTCACCTTGCCTTGTCTCAAGCTATGGTGATCCCTCTCATTCTCCTTCAGCTCCAAAGAAGCATGCAGGGATCTCAACGGCGTCCCGGCCTTCAATCCTGAGCTCCTCTGATGAACATCTACACAGTTGAACCGTTTAAAAGATCAAAATCAAGAAGAAACACAAAAAAGAAGAATCAAGAACAAGAGAAGACATACCTGGAGAGATTGAATGCTTAGAGAGGTTGTGAAAACTTCCACTCTTTCTGATGCTGGTGTCCGGGGTTTTAGAGGGAGTGGGAGAAGGAGAACGAGAAGCCATTAGGGTTTAGGGGTTTGATCTTTGGATTGAGATCTGAGAAGAGTTTGTAGAAACAGGAGAGAATGAAAGAGATACCAATGTATATAAATGAGGGTTGTTTCTTTATCTGAATGGCCAACGGCTAGGAGGGATTCTGTTTGAATTTTAAAAAAAATTGACCGTTGAGGCAAATGACCGTTGGATTTGGAGAAGGTATGGTCTTGGGCTTTCTGATTTATTGTAAGGCCTACAATGGAAAATTACTCTAGTCTTTTTAACTATACACCCTTCAAAATTTTAGAATCTCTGGTTATGCTTGAGCTTTAAAAGATTATTGAATTTCTTTTTACATATTCCAAAGTTTCATAATCCATATATACTCTTATGAAAATTTCTTGAACATGTTTTTTGAAAAAGAATATATGTTCAATAGATAAAATCAATGTAAAAATCTTATTTTAAATAGTTAGTTGATATTTCATACCCTTTTCAACTCAAAGCCGAAAGTTCAAATCAATCATATATATCTTTCACCATAGGATACTCTGTATTCCTTAAATTTTGTATTCTTTTGAAGTTGATTTCTCTCATCCCATTATAACATACAAGCATATCGAAAGTGTATATATATATATATATATATATATATATATATATATATATATATATATTTTTTTTTTTTTTTTTTTTTTTTTTTTTTTTTTACATAGTAGACAAGTCACACTGATGTAAGTTTTTTTTTTTTTTTGTCAAGATGAACGGCTAGACCGCTAAGAAAGGTAAAGACGTGCACAAACCTCGGCAGAATAAGTGAGAGCGGAGCTCACGCACACATGGACGCAAAGATCACCTGCACACAACCACTACTTATACTCCCAGAAATATACTCACCCAAGATTCAAACTCTCACCACTTGTGAAGGGTTCTACTAGAGAGACTAATATAGGTTTGAACCAAGATATAATAACATCATCCATTTTTGTGGGGTAAGCAAGCAAAACCCTCAATTATTTATTAACAAAACTTGGAAAGTTATACATTTAAACAAGTAGACATTCTTTACTAGAAACCACTTATTAAACAAGTTTATTGCAAGCAATAGCCAAAAGAAAACTACAACAGAAGCAGACATGTTAATCAACAATACTGCCAGTGACTATTAACAGATGGAAGAACTCTACATTTTAATGGATAACAAAACTCAAACATAAAATTATGCTTAAATCATGAGAAAATCATCTTAATGCACATAACATACAACAGGAACTCACCAAACCTTTTTGTAATTCCTTCATGCTGTTGTTTCTGATTATCAGAAAATCAGGAAAGCAAAACAGGCTTGCTCGATAACCGACTCTACGCAATGTAACCCTCCGCAATAATGCTGTCATTTGATAATCTTGACTGTAAATCTTTCAATTTGAATGATTGACTCCCGAAATTCAACATAGAAGCGTCTCCGGTTACACCCCATGCGGGGCTTATTTCCATTACTACCTTTTGCAATAACTGCTCCTTGAAACTGTCTTCGAGAAGTTGAGTGAAACATACATCGTCTGCTCTGAAATCGAACAAAATGCTGCAAAGTCCTAGAGTCGCACAATAATCAAGAATTGAGCTTAAGTTTAACTTTTGAATGACTGTGTTCTCAATTTCCTCTGATTTTGGTTGCACAGTTATGGCTTTCTCTGATAAGATTAGTATTCTTGTTCCAGTAGTGGGACTAGGAAGGCATATCGAAGAAGTATTGTTTCTTGCTATCACAATGATCAGAGGTTGATTGGCTCTGGTTTCTTTTGATGTTGGCAATTCTGACATTTTGGATAAAGAATCACTAGAGATTATAACAGCATCGTATTCCTGCAGCAGTTGTGAATAGTATTCACCTGATTCTTCAGCTCCTTCCCCCAAATGATTTAGTATCCTTCCATTGAATGAGAGGGAATACCTGCGAGTCATATGAGAGAAAATTTGTCTGAATTATGCCGTTGAAGACAAAACTTTTAAACAATTCGGCTTTCCGGTGTCCCTCAGATAGAACACAAAAATGGTAGCTCTTACAGGATATGTGAGCACCAATACTCAAACAAAACAAAAGAATAGCAATCGTGTTCTTCATTATATTAATCATCAAAAGCAGTTCTTTAGTTACCTAAAAATCACAATTGTCTTCCTGTTATATTTCTTGCTTGGAGCTTCTTACATGAATCTCACATGTGGAAGTAGAGTCCCTCCACTTTAATTGCTTACTTTCATGATAATTCAAAGAAAAAAGACATCCTTTGAAATCATTTTCACTGAGTTCAGAAAGTAGATATTTTTCACTAAATGTCATCAAAATCACTTCTTTAGCTACCTCATAATTAAAATAGGCTCCCTGGTACCTATCTTTTTTGAAGTTTCTTACATGAATCTCACAAGTGGGAGGAGGGGAAAGTTCCTCCTCCTTTTGTGATTACTTCCATGATAATCAGAGCGAAAAATGTAACCTTTAAAATCATTTAACAGGAGAAAATTAAATATATTCTTCACAATCACAAAAATCACTTCTTTAGTTATCTCAAGTCAAAATTGGCTTTCGACTACCCATCTTGTTTGGAGATTCTTATATGAATCTCACAAGGGAGGAGAGGGTAGTTCCTCCACTTCTATTGCTTACTTCAATTATAATCAAACCCAAAGACATCCTTCAGAATCATTTTCATAAAAGGCAAACATCAATATTCTATATGAATGACCAAAATCTCTTCCTTAATTGCCTCAAAATTACAATTGCCTTCCTACCATCTATCATGTTCAAAACTTCTCATATGAATTTCAAATGTTAAAGGAAAGAATTGTTCCTCCACTTCTATTGCTTACTTTCACGATAATCAAAGCCAAAGACATATCTTTCAAAATCCTTTTCACAGAAGAAAAACAGTGATATTCTTCAATACGTAAATCATAAAATCACTTCTTCAACTGACTCATAATTGGTTTCCTACTATCTATTATGTTTGAATCTCACGAGTGCGAGAAGACTTCCTCCTCTTCTATTCCTTACTTCTACGATAACCAGACCAACAGACGTAACCTCCAAAATCATAATCACAGAAGAAAAAAAAAAATCACTATTGTTCACCATACGAATCATCAAAATCACTTCTTTAGTTACCTCAGAGTCACAATTGGCTTCCTAACATCTTGTTTGGAGTTCCTTACATGAATAACTCCCACAATCGACAGGAAATCCTGAGAGGAGAGCACTTCCACTTTTGTCCCTTAATTCCATGCTAATCAAATCAAAGATATAATCTTTAAAATGAAATCATATTCACCAAATAAAAGCATCAATGTTCTTCACTATAGGACTCACAAAACTCACTTCTTTAGTTACCTCAATGTCACAATAAGCTTCTACTACCTATCATGTTTGAATCTCACAAGTGATAGTCAAAACCAAAGACAAACCAAAATCACCTCAACAAAATAAGAGCATCACTGTTTTCTTTAGTTACCTCAAAGTCACAAATGGCTTCCCAGTAAGCATCTTATGAATATAAGCTTCATTGAGCTTCCTACACATCAATTCCTCCACACCAACAACAACCTCCATTCCTGCATCTCTGAGCTTCTCCACTCCTTTTGATGCCACAATGGGGTTCGGATCCACCATCCCAATCACCACTCGCTTCAACTTCGCACCTATAAGCGCTTCCGTGCACGGAGGAGTCCTCCCGTAATGGTTGCAAGGCTCCAAGCTCACATACGCCGTGGCGTTCTCCGCCAGCACCCCGGCACCTCTCAAAGCGAAAACCTACACACTCGAACACTACCTACTCACTGAGGATTTTCCACAAACACTTAGCGGGCACTAAATGTTATCTAAATCGATCGATCGAGAAAGAGAGAGAATGGAGGAGGACCTCAGCATGGGGTTGGCCGGCCTTGGGATGGAACCCTTCGCCGACGATGGCGCCATCCTTAACGATGACGCAGCCGACCATCGGATTGGGGCTAGTGCATCCGATCGCTGTCCGGGCGAGCTCGACGCACCTCCGCATGAAACGCGCATCATCCGTCATCTGGCACCGGACGCCGATGGAACGTCGGGGATTGCCGGAGGGGATCTGGGCGCCGGACAGCCTTGTGTGGGCATTGATGGCGATGGGAGGTTGGGGTTTGGAGTGGAGGAGAGGAAAAAGGGTTCGGGTGGTATGTGTCGCCATTGTTTTTCAGCGAAGAGGAACACAAGACGAAATAAAAATAAAAATAAAAATAAAAAAAAAGGCAATTTTGCCCATAATATATATATATATATATATATAACAAATACTCATTTGGGTTTTTTTTTTTTACCCGATTCACAGATTAAAAAAAGGGAAAATTACTTAAAAGTCCCTGAAAAGTTTCAAACTTCCACTGCAGTCCCTCTGACATTTTGATTTCTCTTTAGATCCCTCCTTTTTAAAAGCAAATTTAATTTCGTCCCCGGTGTTACTTCCATCATTTAATACGGGTGAAAATTACATAAATGCCCATGTACCAAAAAGTAAAAAGTAACTTTATGTCAAATCTCATTTAATGTAAGTACGTCCATGAAATATATTATTACTTTATGTGAATAATTTGGTGTGTTATATTATTACTTTTCTGTGTATAATATTCGTGTTTCCTGTGTATAATATTGGCTTTCCTATGTATAATATTGGCTTTTCTGTGTATAATATTGGTTTCTGTGTATAATATTTTAGGGTTGCGCTCGTTCGCTCGTAGGGTTTCGTGCGCGCATCCCAAGGCCTCGTTGGCCCTCGCGAGTTCCCAAGGAAAAAGCTGGGCAAATTTGTCATTTCACACACGTAATGATGACTGGATTTCACAAGGGCATTATGGTCATTTCCAATCGAACTTAACCCTAAACTTCACACCGTCAATGTGGTTTGGACTCAAAAAGAAATATTTCAAAAAGGAGGGACCCTGCAGGAAAATGCAAACTTACAGGGATTTTCCTGGAATAACGAATCTTCATGGGGACTTTTGGGTACTTCCCCGTTAAAAAAATCTGTTGGAGTTACCCTTATTTAGCTAATTCATGAGGTGGTTATTTTTTAACAGATAATTCTCATGTGTTCCACTATGAAGACCTTCAACAAAATGGGGGGGGGGGGGGGGGCTTGAAGGGGTAGTTTGCAACTGTTTTGTTAGCTTCTCTTATGAGGTAGGGTTTTTAAAATTTTGATCGGGTGGCTTATTTTTAGTCATGAGTTTATAGATGTTATTGTTTTTTATTATATAATATAGGGATTGATTAGTAATTACCTTAAAAGATCCATGTCCTTTACTTTAGAAGTTATTAAATCGAGGCAATTCAACCGGTGAGGTCGAGCCACATTTAGGTTCTATAGTAATTATCACGGAATCGGTTCCGTGGGATCATCTCTCAAGGTTTTTAAAGCCTATGTAAGAAAGTGGGATCTCGGTGAGTGCACTTTGCAAGTGTCCAGGATCGAACAATGTCACATCGGGAACTAGACAGGGTTTAGGGATTTCACAGATGGAGGTGGATTCAGATTCAAAAGGACCGGATCCAAATATGGTATTTTATTTTCACATATTTAATTAGTTTTTTTTTAATTAATATTTTCACAATATAATATGCTATGTCAGTGAAAACCAATGACCAGAGTAACACCCTCTTCGTGGATTAAGATTTCCAATTTTAGAAAAATAAAGGGACACAATAGGCCCAAAAATTAATATAGGGGTTCAAAGGGCTGAAACCATACAATTAGAGGGACTAAATTGATAATTACATTCACTATCGTACATCATTTTGATTAATTATTTCATGAAATTACATTCGAGTTCCATGCACCTTGTTCATAACATCATACCTCAAAACCTTAACAATTCTATAATATAGAAGTAATTAGTTCTTTCATAGTTCACATATGGTCCTAAGCAAGTTCTAGCATCAATCTCATAAAGATTACCCAATAACATGCATCATTTACACCCATTATTATACCTCATTGACTCCACGATTTATAGTCATACACTAATTTGTTGACATAACAATATAACTCGTCAAAACATAATATCAACCTCATTTATATCAAATAAACCCATCGTAATCATTGTAATCAACAATTTCCATTCATCCAAAAAGGCATACACTCAAACTATAATACTTAGAACTTTTTTTTGGGTTTGTTCCTTACTTTGGAGTGTTCAGAAGGGTATTGTTTGGTCTAGGCTGAGATTCGAGCAACCTGTGCGAATCAGCACAACCTAAGCCATCTCTAACATAGAAAGCTTTGGGTAGGTTGAAATCCGCATAGCCTATGCCAATTCCAACCTTAAACCTTTTGTTGAGCCGAGATCCGCACAACCATGCAAAACGGCATAGCACATGCAGAATTTTCCTGCACCATTATTTCTTGTTGCCATGCGGGTATTCTTGTAAATTTCAAACCCTAAAACCTTTTTAATCTTTCATCTCCTTTCCCTACTCTCATTCTCTTGGCATCTCCTAGGGTGAGTAGAAAGCCCTTGAATGATCTCCATCTCCCCTTCTATATTAAAGCTCCATTCTCTATCCTTCCTTTCTTTTGAAGCTAACAAGGTGAGTACTTCCATCTCCTTGTTCTTCCCTTATTTTTCTTCTTGATTTTCCAACATGGATGCCATAACTAGGGCATTGATGATGGGTATGAGAAAGCTTGATTCTTATCCCACATTCTTGTAGGTTGAGTCTTAGAAGCTTGAAAGGAGTGTTTTGTATTTCTTGTTCCTCCAAGATTGTTAAAACCTTGAATCTTCATTTTGCTTAAAAAAAAAATGTTACTGTAGCATTACTGTAACTAGTAAATCTTGCCTCATTATCTTGTTTCCTTAGTTTAGAAGAAAGCCAATCTTCTTAGAAACTCTTTGGAAACCCTTGAACCCAAGTTTGAGCCAACCCTAGGCCTCTTGTAGGATTCCATTATATATAGACTTAAGTTTTTCTTGGTGCATCTTTTTGCTCTTCCTTTTGTTATTTTGCTTATTATTCTCTTTTGTTGTCTGGCTCTTGTGTGTGTTTGTGTGTGTGGTTGTGTTTTGGTTAGGTGGTGAAAACTGGGCTCAAAACAAGGAGCCGGCGGAGGAGTAACACTCTTGTAGACTATAGTCGCCTAAGTTGTGAGAGGGTTAAGTTGAAATGCATGAATCTAATTGGATATCTAAATGTTTAAACAATTTCATGAATGTATTGTATTAAATTGATGTTTTGGTTGATTTGAAAGGTTTTAAATGCTATTAATTTATATGTGAAATTCTAGACATTTGAATGAAAATGATTATAACTATACTTATATATTGGGATTGGAATGATTTTTGAAACCTCATTCTTATTATCATACTTTTGGCACTTATTGTTAGTTCCGCCGATGTGATTTGTGAGTTTAGTGAATACTCAAACACTCATAGATCTCTCACACAAACCAAAACAAAAAGGAGACACATAAAGTTGGTAACCCAATTCAGCGTCAACTCACCTACGTTTGGGGGGCCAAGCCCAGAGATAAACAATCCACTAAAAGAGGTGATAAAAGATGAGTACAAACACTTGTCACTCACACTCACAAATAAAATAACTACCCTCTCTAGATTGTCTAGTGCCTCTCTACTCCCTCTTTTAAGAGTCGCATCCAATCTCAGATCAAGGTAGTATATATAGACGTCTCAACGTCCCAAATATAGTTCATACCTCTTTTAGAATCTCCGCGGCTACTAACTTTAAAACCTTCCTAAATTAGCTGTTGCAACTCTTGTTGTAACAGGACTTGTAACATGGCATTGACTGCTAAGTTGACTGAGTTCTGATTACATTGTGAAGCGACCTCAAGACCCAACAACCTCCCGGTCATGCTTAGTCCGAGTCGATGCAGCGAGATCTCCTGATCCCGACTACCGGCAACTAGTCTACCTCCTTAGTTCCTCATCACGCAATCGCCTCACAAGGGAACCAAACTTGATCTTCAATTCACCCAAGTTTGGTCTTCAAATCTTCCCATGATAGATGTTCAATCAATTAGCCCAATTATAAGAACAGTAAACATGTCTTCAATTATACCCTTAATAGTCTTCAATCATATCTATTAAGGTTCTTCAAATCATATCTTCAATATCCTTCAACTTATACCATTGATAGATATTTCTTCATTTAAGCTCCATCCATATTTAGTCTTCAATTAAATTTCCTAAATATGGTCTTGATGAGATCTTACCTTCAAGTTGTAGCACATACCAAAAATAGCTTCATCAAGATCTTCCTATTCAAGTCTCCTTGCCATGTCACCATACTTTCCATGTCATCATCCATGCCACATCACATTGGTCGCCACATCACCTTAACTAGGTGTCAAATCATGCCAACTTAAAGTGCTTTTGCACTAACACTTATGAATATGAAAATGTTTTTCATCTCTGAAATATAAATATTTGTCCTAAACTTGGACAGTATGATATGTCGAACATGTATTGTATTATTTGGACACCTATGGTTCTTGAACATATACACGGAAGTCAGGCTATGGTTTTAATTAGGGGTGGCAAAAATCCGGGTCCGGACAACTACTACTATAAATAAATAACTTGTTGTCCGGACCCGGCCCGGTTTTAAATCCGGACAAATCTACCTTGTCCGGACCCGGTTTGTTTTAAAACCGGGTTGTCCGGATGTCCGAATTTTGTCCGAATTTTATAAATTACATTTAATTTTATTCAATTATTAAATTATGAAAAATAATTTAATTCACATTATATGAAAAAAAAAGTCCAACAATCCAAAACCCAAATCAAGTCATACAAAATTCCAAGTTTTAATAAAAAAAAATCCATATAAGTTGGAAGTTTTTGAAAAAATGGGCCATAAAACTATTGGGCTTGTGTTTTGGGCTTTTAAAATATTAGAGGTACAAAAGCCCGGTTGTCCGAATTTCTTTGTCCGGACCCGGCCCGGATTTAAATTCGGACAATCAAGCATTGCCCAAACCCGGCCCGGATTAATACAATTTTTGTCCAAACCCTTTTTATTCCGGGCCGGACAAAATCGGGCCGGCGGGCCCGGACAAAATATTGCCACCCCTAGTTTTAATGTTCATGACAAGGTGGTTTAGATGGTGATGGGGGCTTAGCCCTGCTTGCTGTAGTAGGGTCTTTGTAGCCAGCCTATAGAGGTGGATTGACGAACCAAATTTTGTTTGTCCATTTTAGGTGTCGTGGAGAGCCCTTATTGGATGTGTATCGGGAACTCGGAGTTATCATACGAGGTCTTGGCGATTAACATTAGGGATATGAGTACCTTAACGGCTCTGAACTTAGCCGCGACCATGGCTAGAGTTTAGAGAGGTTTTCTAGACCATTACTCGTTTGATTGATGTGCAAACTTTATGTTTGGGAATTTAATGTTTTTGTGTAAACGAAATCTTTGATATGTCACTTCTTTTACGCTTCTTAGAAAAATTGGTTTGACGACGAGTTTTATGTATTAATGTTTTTAAAACTCGTAATATGCCAACCCATGATGTATGAATGTTAAAACCCTCACTTGAGCAAAAGTGATTATTTTATGCTACTCATGATTCTATATGCATATATATGTTGATATATATGCTGAAATGCTCAAAGACTATGTATTACTGCAAAAGCTTTTCTATTGGAAATAAAATGGTTTAATTTCATATTCTCATAGAATTGTGCTAACTCATTCATTGAGTGACTTTAGTTACTCAAGCTCTTCCTCCCTTTTAGCCTTTAGTATCCAGTGGCGTTGCGGTGGCGCAGAGTGTTGGGCATCTTTTTGTTTTATCTTCCCCCATCTATAGTCTCAAAGTATGTTTATTTCTTGAGCATGTTTGCATTGTATAAGGGACATGGATCATGGATTCACTATTGTCTTTGGATTATGAAAACATGTCTTGTGGCGTACTTGTTCTTTTGGGAAAACCTGATTGTGTGTGACTTGTATGTCTCTTAAAATACTATTATCTTATTGATGATATTATTGCTTCCTTTATGTTATCATTATGCTTCATATCTTGTATGTCCCTTATTTGTGATTTTGTATTTAGTGTTGTGTTAACCCCAGGAAATTATAAGCGTCACCGATACTCGAGGGTTGGGTGTGTATATCTTTCCTTGGGTTGTTACAATGGTTGTCGCGTGCTGGTCCTGTAGAGGATGGGATGTGACACCAACAATTTTAAATTCAACCATCTCAATTGAAAGTCATAACAAGATTTCAAAAGAATTTAAGACAGCATGTCCAAAACCATTCTCATCATAAATGTAGCGTAGAACAGCTAAATTAACACCATTTCAAACCAACCAAAACATTGATTCAAAATTCGTTAAAACTAGGAAATAATTTTATTAAATGATTAAAAACATTTGAAGATCCTAATAGAATTATGCATTCAATTTAACTCACTCATAAACTTAGCAAGTCGGGGGTCGTGATGGGGCTACTCCTCCGCGTGGCTCCTCGTCTTTAGCCAAAGCCTCACCGCCTAGGATCACACTAACACACTACAAGGAAATCAATAAAAGAATGATAGCAAATAAGGTGATATGCATGAATGCAATTCTAACCCTAAAATGCAATTCAATTCTAATCGAGGCTTTGGTACGTAGGGCTCAATCTCGAGCCCAAATCTATGAACTCTCTTGCGAGGGATATCCATTCAAGGCTAAGAAAAACAATGGAAATGAAGTGAATTCATTAGTGCTACAGTAGTGTTACAATGACCCCCCCCCCCCCCCCCCCCCTCCCCCGAGATTTCAAGCTGAAGGCTAATCAAGATTTCAACAAGATTGGGGAGAAAACAAAAGAATACTGCTTCAACAATATTCTTCATATCAAACAAGAAGACATTGTAAGAATGAAGGCTTAATGATCATTATCGAACAAAGCCCTGGATCCATTCTATTAAGAATGAAAAACATGGAGTAAAGGGAAGAAGAAACCATACTTTGATTATTTCAAGAAGAAGAAAAAGTGAAGGATAATCTTTCAACCCACAAGCAAAGGATGTGGAGAGGGTTAGGGAAGGCTCTCATCCAAGAAGAAATGGTAAAAAGGGGTTAAAATGGGAGAAAAAAAAGGGTAAAAGACCATCATACCCTTGCCTCAATGCCCTGGAAAAAGCCTCGCAGGGTGTGTGCCTTTTTGCCGATTGCTACATTACCATGCTACGATACTTTTATACAACACTTTTGCTATAGTACCACCAAACGCCAAGAAGGCACAAGGGCACCCACACGGGTGTGCATCACAACCACACTAGCGTGTGCCACTTTTCACATGGTCGTGTGTCATTCGGTGTGTCTTTCTGAGGATTGTTGTAGTACTTTTGCTACAATACTTTCCAAACGTTAATAAGACACAATGACACTCACATGGGCTTGTGTTACAACCACAAGGCTGTATGCAACTTTCACATGGTCGTGTGTCATCCTGTGTGTTTTTCTGGCGATTACTACAATATTGTTGCTACAATATTCTTGCTACAGTCAGCAAACACCAAAAAGACAAGGCCATGTTAATGCCTGTGTGTCTTTTCACACAACCTCATACCAAGCCGTGTGAGTGCTGATGTGCCTCCCAAGTGCCCAAAATGGTTCACACGACCATCCCCATGGCGTGCACATGCCCATGTATTCTATAGAAAAATGCAGAAATCAACCATTCTACAACCAATGACTCCATAAAGTACTCAAAATACACAACTATTCACACACCCAAAACAAAAAACAACAACGAGCGGAAGCCCTTAGTGTGTAGTCAATGACCCAACATTATATTCTCTTTTAGGTTACATTATCTCCTTATTAATTCATAGAAAATTCAACTTCATACTGTCAATTAAGTTATCCATCTTCAACAATTGTGAAGGAAATGCTAAGCTCATATAATCTTCATCCAATTTACATTTATCTTAGCTCGTATCTAATCTCACGACCATCAAAGAGACAAGACGACAAATTCTAAATCATATACTGAAGCTGAGTATGGTAGTTTAACAAAAATAACTATTAAAATTAATTAGTAATGATAAAGTAATCATTGATTGAGTTGAAGGTCACGACAAATAGAGCTGATAAATCCAACTATACGACAAATGTTGTGCACATTAATCAATATAAATGACAATAAGGACATACAATTCGATCGGTCTATGGATCAATCACAAGGAGCAAATCTAATCATGGTATAAAATATTTTATTCATTTTATCTAACAATGAGCTTTCCCAATAAGGAAAGTGGCTTCATTAATAACTCATAAACCATATTATTGAGAGAATTTACTCTTATACAGCAAGATACAGATGGGTATATTAAAGTATACATTGTCCAAATACGGTTAACCAAAATAAATTCATTCCAATCTTCTTTCGTCTTTGTCTATATAAACCAAGGACCCCTTTCACTCTCAAACCATCAAAATTTCTCCTCATCCTCTTCCAAAGATGCAGCCCTCTTCCTCAAAGAAGACCAAAGGGAGACAAAAGATCGAGATCAAGAAGATCGAGAGCGAGGATGTTTGCCATGTGACATTCTCAAAGCGCCGCATCGGAGTGTTCAAGAAGGCAAGTGATCTTTCTACTCTTTGTGGAGCAAACATTGCACTAGTGGTGCACTCTCCGACCGGCAAGCCATACTCATTCGGATGCCCTGATGTGGAGGAGGTGATCAACCGATATTTTATTGGGACCACCATGGGTGATATTCTGGGCCTGACTCAAGAACAAGGAGGACATCCAGCCCTTCTCAAGGAACTCAATGAGAAATTCATGGAGGAGTCAAAAAGGATTGATGATGGAAAAGCCAAGAAGATGATGGTGGAGGGGGCTAAGAAGGAATTGGGGAGTGAGAAGTTTGTTCTTGCTATGAGTTCTGACATGGAAGAGCTTCCACTTTATGAGCTTGAGGGACTTGAGGCAGACCTGGAGAAGATTAAGATGAGACTTGATGCAAGTGCTAGAGAGCTTCTCATGAATGTGAATCCATTTGCTGGTACCTACAACCAAGATCTCGCTATGGCTCCATTTGCTGGTGGTGGGGCAAACCCTTTTGAAGGGAATATGGGGTTTGGGTTCTTTGGTCAGGGAAATTATTAGATTTAATATCTATTTTGAAAGTTTGAAGAATTAGTGTTTGTTCTTCACCATATGATATGGTAGATGTTTGTCAAAACTTTGTGTTCTTCCTTATAAGAAATAATAAAACTTTGTTTAAGAATTTGTGTGTTGTCTTTCAATATATTTTTTATAATTTTCTATTAAAAATTTAGATAAATCATTTCCTATTGTGTAAATGGTAAATTATTTGTTTCACTGTTCATAGTGTTCTTGGTTTTATACAGATCCAGGAATTACGGAAATATGATAATATATTTAAGTTAATTTCAGAGTAAAAGTTTTAAGAAAAACTATTTTTAGAAAATTTTATGTGGAAGATTCATACTGTTGATGATTGTTGTCAGGTTAATGAATCATGTGATATCATTTAATTTTTTTTAGCTTTGACTTTATTTATGTATTTATTATGTAATTAATAGTTTTAAACTATACAACTCATTTATTGTTTTTGAAATTTTTGACTGTTGTTTAGAGCGCCCTCAAATAATTTTGAATTTTAAAATCCATTCTGAAAGTTTGAAAAATCCAAGTTTATTGGTTATCACCAATTTTTGTTTGAATTTTGAAATTTCATACTATTAAATTATAAAACTTTATTTCGAAAATGTTGTGTGGTTGTTATTATTTATTCATTCATTTATTACAAATATGGACAAACTATTTTGTGCTCCACATGATTTTGAATTCTTGACAATTTTTCATTATATGTATACATGTGTGAAGTGCAGAAATATAATATTAATTGGAGTCGTAAAGTCTATTAAAAAAAACTTTCAGAAACTCTATTTTTAAAAAATTTTAGTAGGGGATTAATGACATATATGATTGTTGCAAGATTAGTGAACCACGTAATATCATTTAATTCATTAATTAATTTAAAGTTAATTAATATTTTATTTTAAAATTAACTTAAATAGTTTTAAGTTTCAATATCCACTGCAAAAGTATGAAAATTAGGTTTTATTTGCTACGGTTAATTCTTGTTTTAACTTTGATACTTCATGACATGACATGATATAAATAAAATTTATTCTAAAATTATTATCTTAATTATTATTTTTTTATTTTATTTTATTTATAGAAATGTGGACAATCATCTTGTGCTGTGTAAGCCTCCAACTTGCCAATGATTATTATTTTTTATTTTTTGGTGTTCTTGGTTCTGAGCACATGCATGAGATATGAAAGATATGATAATTGGGTCTGCAATTTAGGGTTTATTTCAGGTCAATTTATATATATATTCAGAAATTTCATATAGATAACTTTCATACTATAATATGCTATACACTTTTTCAAAATAAAAAAAATAAAAAAATAATATGCTATGCATGATCATTGTAAGATTAATCAATTGTATAATATAAAATAAGAAATTGCCTTTAATTTTAATTTTAAATTTATTTTACAATTACCTAGCTTTAAATGATGCAACTCATGCATGTCATCATTTGCTCTTTTCATAATATTTTTAAAAAGATTTTTTTTAAAAAAAAAGTCTTTGTTTTTTGACTTGTCAAAGAACTGAAAGTGAAAGTTCTCATAAAAATTATATAATAACTAAAAAAATTATATATATATATATATATATATATATATATATATATATATATATATATATATATATATATATATATATATATATATATATATATATATATATATATTCAAGTATATAAGGAGTTAGTGAAATAGCTTAATATTAAATGGATTCTTAGATTACGGATTTAATATATGTTGCTATAGATTTTAAAAACATTAAAAATCTTGAAAATTTATATATATTATAAATAAATGTTTTAACAAATAGAGTTAAGATCAAAATAAAAAACATATGGAAAAAAATTTAAGAAAAACTATTTTTAAAAAACTTATACTGATGATTATGATCATACTATAAGGGTTATTGCAGGTTAATGGATCAAATGATATCATTTAATTTATTGATTTTAATTTGAATCACACATTTATTTGATTATTAATTAGTCTTAAACTATGAAATTCATGAATGTCTTATTTCTTTTTAAAAAAACTTCCATTTATTGTCTGAGGGAGCTTAATTATTTTTAAGTTAAAAAAAAAATAAGGTAAGGCCCATAGAGTGAAAAGAATGAGCTAATTATATAGTTTTTTTTTTAATAAAATTAAGGAGTTAGAAAAATAATATATGCAATATTATGCATGATTAGATACGGAGTTGCTTATAATGACTTGATTTTTGAATTAAGAATAAGTTATTTGAATAACATTAAATATTAAAAAAATACACAATTATAATAAAAATAAATTAGTTGAGTTAAAAATAAAAAGAAATATTAATTATTTCTAAAGGTAAAGGAAAATAAGGCAAATAATCCGTGCAAATAATTAATGAAAAGAAGAAAAAAATTACAGACATAATAGAAGATATATTGACTTACAAGTTATTGAAAATAAATCTCTAAATTAAGAATTAAAAGGTGAATATTTGAATAAAGAAAACAGAAAATTCATATTCATATTTTAATGATGCTTTAATTATTTTCTAAAATGAAAATATTGCTTTTGTATTTAAAAATACTACATTTTTAGTATTTAAAAAAATTAGCAATAAGGGTCATGATATAGTAAATTATATGAATTTATTACGTTATCACCATATTATTAATTGTTTGGATTAAGGTCAATTATCCCTTACTTTATGACCATTTAATTTGATAAAATTGTGGCTTTTTATTTAAGTGCATAATAGTAATTTTTTATGAAATTAACTTTTTTTCCAATATAATAAGTTACACAAACTTTTAATTACCAAGCAAAATTATGGTCATTAAATGTTTATAAAACTAATTGAATAATCTTTTTATCACATAAAGCAGAAGATAATTTTTGTCTAAATAATTGCTTCTATATTTTCATGTATTTCTAAAACCACTCTTAATTGCAAATAAAATTGTTCATATTGGATATTCATATTGTAAGAACAATAATTTTCTAAATAATTTTCTTCAAAATAGTTAAATTTCAATTGTAAAGTATTTAATATCAAATTTCAGCAAAGTTAGTAAACACAATGAATGCTTAACAAAATTGACTCATATACATATGAAACTACTACAATTTAATCTTTTCCAATTCTCAAATTCTTTGTAGATAATTATAGAACAAATTTAAAAGACCAAGGTTGAAAATGACTTGAAGTTATTGATAAATGATATGGTCACATGTAATGTCAAGTTTTGAAGAAACATGTTCCTTTTATTGTTGTTCATGTAGCATTTTCATTTGGTACAAGGCCAAGTAGAAAGTCAAACAAGTCCAAGCGAATGAATGCTAATATTGATTAGCTTTGTAGCTTCACCATGTAAGGGAACAATGAACAAGCTTTTGAGTTACAATTGAAGAGCTTGTTGCCATTAAACCAAGAGAACATAGCTTTAATATCACATCACATCAATGAAAGATAAAATTAAAAAAAGTTGGAAAACAAGGGCTTTCAATTGATGATGTTTGTCTCTAGAATTAGAAACATTTGATTCTTTTCTTATCTTCTCATTTAGTTTTATAGTACATTGGACCATGATTGACATTAGTCTAGATATATTATTTGAGGATAAAACTCACAACATGTTAACTTAACAAATAGATAATTAATTGATAATTAACAAAATGTTTAAATAAATCCATATTTATTGGCACTCGATACAATATATTATATCAGCTATAAAAATAACTAATTTCCAATGCCAAAACATAGATTGTTACATGTATAATAATATATTGTGTCAACCTGACGAGGAAGCATCAGATAAATAACTAATAAATATTTAAATAATTCCATAAAATTCCAAGTAACACAATAATTAATAAATACTCAGGTAGTGTTTGGATAGTGGGATATTGTATTCCATGAATGAGGGATATCCATGGATGAGAATATTTATGTTTAAGTATTTGGTTAGAGAGATTTAATAGTAAAGATAAAGATTGTTTGGTGTTTGGTTAGAAGAAAAAAAGATATGTATAGTTTTGGATATCAATTTTTCGGAATAAACCACGGGATGAGCGGCGCCCCACTGATTTGGTGGGACACCACTCATTCAATTTTAAGGGATGGGAGCATCCCATCCAGACCCATCTGGGAAACCAAACAACATGATGGTCCTATAGCCCTGGATATCCCATCCTAATCTCAGGATATTCAGGTTGCCAAACACTACCTCATATGATTTCGTTTAAAGCATCAAACGATACAATATATTGTGTCAATATAACAAATAAGCAATTAATAAATTACCACCGGATAAAACATATGTTTATATATATTAATACGATAAATAAGTATTTAAATGGATAATTAACGAATATTCGAAATATTCTATATGAATAGTCACACAAGAAAGCATATATCACATGATATGGTATAATACAGTATGATGTGAGAATGACAAAAACTTAAAAGATAATTAATTGATATTTGAATAATTTCACATAAATAACTACGTAACTATGTAACTATATATATGACATAATATACACAAGTAATTAAAGAGATAATTAAGAAATATTTGAATGATTTCATTTGAATAACTATGCGACAAAACATATATCACATAATATGGTATTTCAACATATCAGATAAATAACTAAATGAATAATTCATAGATATTAAGATGACTCTATATAAATAATCATACAATAAATATATATACGACATAATATGTTACGCCATCATGACAAATAGATGATTGAAGGATAATTAATAAATATTTAAATGATTTCACGTAAATAGTTAAATTACCAAACATGTACGATATAATATGGTATTTTAACAACTAGATAAGTAAGTAATGGCTAATTAACAAACAAATAAATGATTCCACATGAATAGCCACACGATAAAATATTTGTCACACAATATCATAATCAATAGACAATAGAAGGATAATTAACAAAATTTTAAAATTTCAAACGATTCCACATAAATAGTTACATGACAAAACATGTACAATATAATTTAATATTCTAATAAACAAATAAGTAGCAAATGGCTTATTAACAGATAATTAAATGAACATGCACACGACAAAATGTACATAACAATCTAAAATCATACTAAGACAAATAGATAACAGAAGGACAATTATTAAATATTCGAATGATTTCACGTAAATAGTTACAAAACAAAACATACATTATATAATATAGTATTCCAATAAACCAAATAAGTAACTAACAGCTAATTTAATAGATAATTAAATGATTTCACATAAATAGTAATGCGACAAAACATATGTGACATAATTTGGAAGCTTGACACAACAAATACACAGTTAAAAGATAATTAATAGATATTCGAATGATTTCACATAAATAGTTAAATGACAAAAAAATGTACAATATAATATGGTATTCCAACAAGCAAGTAACTAACTAATAACTAGCTAATGGCTAATTAATAGATAATCAAATGATTTCACATGAATAGCCACCAGGCAAAATGCATGTGACATAATATTGAATGTCAACACCATAAATAGGCAATAAAAGGATAATTAATAGATTTGAATGATTTCACATAAATAATTGCATGATAAAATATGTACGATAGAATATGATATTTCAACAAATCAAAACGATAGCAAAATGTCACAGTGCTGGGTCCACACCCTAAAAGACTGGTTTTATAGGAAAGGTTTGTTGATCCTTTATAACCTTAGCATTATCTCAACACACAGTTGATGTGGAACAAAACCCGCCTATGGAACCATGATATAGGACCCACCAACCATAATCCCTAAAGCTCTCATCAGGAGTCATGATGTGGAACTATCTGTGGTATCAGAGTCTCTTGGTAGCACTAACTTATGGAGACTTTAAACAATAGTGGAAGTTATAAAATAGTTTCACATTGTAATAATAATTATGTGAGAAAACATTTGCGATATAATATGGAATGTCAATATGATAAATAAGCAAGTGCAACCAAAAGGCATAAATCCTGTATAATTCTCACATGACAAAATATGTGTGGTATAATTCGGTATGACAACATAAAAACAAACAATTAAATTGATAATTAATTAGTCATGTCGCAATACATGCTTGATAGAAAATAGTATTTCAACAAAACAAATAAGCAATTAATAGATAATTAACCTATATTCAAATTATTCCACATGAGCAGTTACGCGATAAAACATATGCAACGTAATATTGTACATGAACACGATACAAATAAGTAGTTAAATAGATAATAAACAGATATTAGAATGATTTCAAATTAATAATCATATGACAATATATACAACATAATATTGAATGTCACAATGACAAATAGACAATAAAAGAATAATTAACATATATTTGAACGATGCCACATAAATAATTATACGACAAATCTTTATGATATAATATGATATCCTTACAAATCAACTAAGCAACTAATAGCTAATTAAAAGATGATCAAATAATTTGAGATAAATAGAGTTACAAGGCTTGGTTCGCAATCTAAAAGACCAACCTGATAAAGAGGGTTTGTTTGCCTCTTTTAATCTTAGCATCATCCTAACACATGATTGATGTGAGAGTAAACTTATTTGTGGGCCAGTAACATGTTCTATCAGTCCAATCCTTGACACCCTTAAGGGGGTCACGGTGTGGATTTGCCCATCTACAAAGCTTCCTTAGAAGCACTAACGTATGAGAACTTCCAACCATAGTGGGGGTCGTGAGGTAGCCCCATATTGTGACAATAGCTATGTGAGAAAACATTAGCGACATAATAATAGAATGTCAACTTGATAAGCAACACTTTAATGAATGATGAACATATATTCACATAATTTCTCATAAATAGCCCCTATGATAATAAGCAATTAAATTGATAATTAATAGATATTCAAACGAGTTCACATGAATATACATGAATAGCCACATAGGATACATGTACAACATAATGTAGTATTTCAACACATCAAATAAGCAACTATGGATAATCAACATATTTTCAAATAATTCCATATGGACAATTACACAACAAAACATGTGTGACATAATATAGAATGTCAACGATACAAATAAGTAGCTATGTGGATAATAAAAAAATATCCGAATGATTTTAAATTAATAATTACGCATCAAACAAATGCAATATAATGTCGTACACCCATGTAATAAATAAATAATTAATAGATAATTGATAGATTTTCAAATGATCCCACATGAGTATTTATACAATAAAACATATATGGCATAATATAGTAGGTCAATGATACGAATAAATAGTTAAATTGATAACAAATAGGTATTTGCATGATTTCAAATTAATAACCACGCAACAAATATATGCAGTATATCAATATGTCAAATAAATAATTAATATATAATTAACAGATATTTGAATGATTTTATATGGCTGGTTACATGACAAAGTATATGCGATATATTATAATGTATCAAATTTATAAATACGTAGCTAAATAGACAATAAAGATAAACTCAAATAATTTAAAATTAATAGCCATTTCACAAATATATACGAGATAATGTAGTACGTTAATACAATGAATAAATCATTAATAAATAATTAATTGATAGATTTTTGAATAAACAATCATGTAACAAAATATAATATGTCAACACAACTAGTAAATAACAAATTGGTAATTGATATATATTTATACGATTCTACCCGAATCTTATAGGTACACAAAAGGCTACGTTTCCGACAAGTCAGTGTTTGAGGCCATCTCCAATCATGCGCCAGATTTGATGTTTCCAATCTGGCGCAAAAACTTGCGCCAGATATGGGATGTGCTACAGTGCGCGCAACATGTTGTGCGCCATTGTAGCAGCGATATATATATATATATATATATATATATATATATATATATATATATATATATATATATATTATATTATATGTTTTCTTTTTTTAAAATTCTGTTTTGATTTTCTTTTTAAATTTTTTTAATTATGTTTTTTTAATTTATATTTATAATTATATATATATTTAAAAAATTTCTATTTATCTGTTTTCTTTTTTTTTTAATTCTGTTTTGATTTCCTTTTTTAATTCTGTTTTTCATTTTTTAAAATTTATATTTAAAATTTTATATTTTAATTAAATTATTAACTTATAATTTAAGTTTATATTTTTCAATTAATAATAAATATAAAATTAAAGAAAATAATTTGTGAAATATAAAATCATTAAAATTAACAAAAATTACATGAATGATAAAAAAAATAAAATAAAATAAAATAAATAAAAATATAAAAAATAATCTTAAAACATATATTATCATCGATGCTAAAAAGAAAAATAATAGTTTTGGCATGTTATGGCCATTGCCTGGAGAAGAATATTTTTAAAATATTCTATTTTAGAGTTAAAAATAGAGATTGTGGTTGAAGAAGGTTTTAAGCTGTATTTTTTAGTACTAAAGCACAAAATATAAAGTTTTGGGTTGGAGATGGCCTGAGTAACAAAAATATAACGGACAGATATCGTAATCCAATATATACATCGCAATCTTCCAATTCAGAAAATCTATAGTGTACAAATATGATGCAATACAGCTATCAATGAAAGTGATTTGCAAAATTCAACAAGGTTCCGATCCGAATTAAAAAACTAAAACCCGTTAACCCGTTAACCCGTTTAGGAGAGACAAAGCCAGGTTGGTTCTCAACAAAGACCACACTGGCATCTTGCTGCTGGCCGTGAACACTAAAGTGGGCCCCCACCCAAGCCCATCAACATCCAACCCAAGTCCACGCTGGCGGACAACACCAGCCCAACCTCCCGCCAAGATCCCAACCAACTCCACCCACAACTCGACGAAACCCATGGCATTCCCCGTAATTTTCCCAACCTTTTTATCTCATCATTCCAACTCACCATTCTCACCCATCATTCTCACCCAAACTCTCTCAACCCCTCCACGTCATCCACCACGTCATCATGTCGGTAAAAGAACCCGACTTTTCAAGTCTAATTAAGTTCTTATATCTGGCTTTGGATTCCGAACCGCCAATGACAGCCTGTAATCCAGCTGTACCCCAGCTGCTCTACCCGTACAGCTAGCACACAATCCGCTTAACCTAGTCCACCACACGTGTCAATCACCTATTCGTATCCAAGAATCCGGATTGACCAGCTTAACCTGGTCCAGCGCAAGCAAACAAAAGCACCCTCATCTCTCCACTACTTCTCTAAAAGCGCGAGATAAAGAAACGAACAAAACCCTCGCCGCTTGCGCCCCCACTCTCGTACGTGCGCTTCAGCTCCAGCTCATTCCCGCACGCTTTCCCATGCAACAACTCCTCCCTCCCTCTTATACCTCTCCTCTTCTTCTTCTCCTTCTTCTTCCTCTCAAACCCTAACCCTAATTCTTGAATCATCCTGAGGCCACGCAGCACCGGCGGGGATGGATCCCTGCCCTTACGTCCGGGTCCTTGTCGGCAACCTCGCGCTCAAGCTTCCTGTGGCTGCACGGCCAGCGCGCGCCGGTGTCCACCCTTCGGCTTCTCCTTGCTACTGCCGCATTCGTCTCAACAAGCTCCCTTACCAGACTGCTCCTCTCCCGCTTGACTCCGGCGAGACGCCATCGAATTCTCTGTCTGCTAGCTTTGATTTGAGCCGTGCCGACCTTGATCGGCTTGCCGGGAAGTCGATCTTCGCCGGTGGTGCTCGGATCAAGATCGCTATCTACACTGGTCGGCGTGGGACTACTTGTGGGGTTAGCTCCGGCCGGCTTCTCGGGAAGATAACTGTTCCTTTGGATTTGAAGTCCGCTGAAGATCGCTCTTGTATATTCCACACTGGATGGGTCTCGGTGGGGAAGGGATCGAAGAGCTCGGTCTCGGCTCAGCTTCATCTCACGGTGAAGTCTGAGCCGGATCCGAGGTTCGTCTTCGAGTTCGACGGCGAGCCGGAGTGCAGTCCTCTTGTTTACCAGCTTCAAGGCTCCATGCGCCAGCCTATGTTCTCCTGCAAATTCAGCTGCCGTAGCGCCGCCGATCGCTGCCTTCGTTCCAGGTTAGTCTCCTTCTCATCTTGGAAACTCTAGATCTAGTTGTTCTACAGCTTGGAATCAAACTTTTTCATGGCTTCCATCGCAGATCAGTGCAAATCGAAGGCAATAACTCGAAGGGATGGCTCTCAACCTTCGGATCGGAGAGGGAGAGGCCAGTGAAGGAGAGGAAGGGTTGGTCAGTGACCGTCCATGATCTCTCCGGCTCACCGGTGGCCATGGCGTCAATGGTCACTCCTTTCGTCGCATCTCCGGGAACGGACCGCGTGAGCCGTTCCAACCCCGGCGCTTGGCTCATCCTTCGCCCCGGCGACGGCACTTGGAAACCCTGGGGTCGTCTTGAGGCCTGGCGCGAGCGCGGCGGCATTAACGACGGCATTGGCTACCGCTTCGAGCTTCTCCCGGACACCACCTCCCCTTCCGGCGCCGGTGTCTTGTTAGCCGAATCCACTCTCAGCGCCAGCAAAGGCGGGAGGTTCTCCATCGATCTAACGTCGACGACGAAGCCGTTCTCGCCGGTGACGAGCCCACGTGGCAGCGGCGACTTCGGGCACGGGCTCTGGCCATTCTCGGGGTTTGTGATGTCGTCGACGGTGGAGGGGGAGGGGAAGCAGAGCCGGCCGACGGTGGAGGTCGGCGTGGCGCACGTCGCGTGCGCCGAGGACGCGGCGGCGTTCGTGGCTCTCGCCGCCGCCGTCGATCTCAGCTTGGACGCTTGCCGGCTGTTCTCTCATCGTCTTCGGAAAGAGCTTGAGTTTTCGGAATAAAATAAAATAAATTTAAATAATTTTAATTATTATTAGTTTGTTTATTATTATTGTTATTATTATTATTATTATCATTATTAGCTGGTTAGACACTGACGTTAGAGTGGTTTTTTTTTTTTAGTTTGGTGTGGTTTTGCTGGAAAGTGTACAGATGGTCTTCTAGGTGGTTTTTTTGGAACTAGAAGTCTGGTTTATTTTAATTTGAGTGGAGTTTTTGATATTTGGTTTTTTGAATTTTGAATAATATGAGAATCTAGTTTCTTTAATTAATTTATTTATTTGGTTTTGGTTTTGAATGATGGGGGATATTGTTTTGGGTCATGGTCAAGAACTTTATGAAGATAAGTGATGAGGATGAGAGAGAATGAGATGGTGGGGTTTGAAAGCAAGTTGGCAAAAGGCTGGCGTGTGTTTAGGTTGTTTGGTGCGCTTTAATTGCTGGCAAAGCCTCCCCATTTGCCATTCTGTATATATATATATTTATATAAATCATTTGCAGTACAAACCATTAGCCTCTGGACATGTGTAAATTTGTTTTTAACCCTTTATTTTTTTAAAATAACACAAGTTTGAATTTAAAATATTTCTTTAAAATGATATAAGTTTTTACCAAATAGTTTTGTACTTGTAGATATAATATTTAAAAAAAATATAAAACTGTGGTTAAAAAAGCAATTGTAATAATTATAAATGCTTTTAATTTTTCATTTTATTCTTGAATTAACTCAAAATGTACTAGTATTTGTTAGTGGTCATTTGTTCCTCATGTTTGGAATAATAAGCATGAACTAGCCTTGCACTTTTGGTGGAGGGATGATCAACTATTGCATTTTTCTTTAAAAAAAAAGAGAAAAATGTTATTTTTAATATTTCATGTCGCTGTAAATATAAAATTTATGACTATTTTAATCGTTGTAATTTAAAACATATGATTATTTTATTTATTTATTTATTTATTTATTTCATTTAGATGTGACATGGTCAACTTAGGTTTCTGCAAAATGATTTATGTGAAATTAATCAATCATAAATAATATAAAAATGGTCAAAAATGATTTTTCCAAACTGTTTCTTTTTCAATTTGGAAATTATAAGATCTTTATCAATTCATTTCTCCCACAAATTTCTGTCACACACATGAACATTAGTGTGCTTTATTATAAAGACAAACCCCTAAAAAATATATTTTAAAAAATTATTATTATCATTATTTTTTAGTTTATTCACACATTATTTTCACAACCCAAAATTAGTTTTTACTAGTGTTAACTTAAATAAATTCTGAACATGAAAAATTTAGGTTGAATATTTAAATTTTCAAAGCTTAGTTAAAAAGCTTGTCCATAAATATATATATATAGCTAGGTAGTTACATACTTAGTTTTTTAAAATTTATAAATGTTTGATGACAGCCTTGAGTCATTACATCATAATCTAATGGTTGTTTATTGTAAGATAATATGTAGAGTTTACTGTTAATTACTGTGTTACTACAACTACTGTTAAATATTGTATATAAATAGACTATTTGTCATAAGTCGTTAGATTTGAAATCTAAATGTTACCTCAAATCTAGAGATGTCCCTCTCATATATATATATATATATATATATATATATATATATATATATTTGAGCATGAACCACATATTATTCATTGGCTTTGAGCACAAGACAGTTTGAATTCAAAGTCATGCAATATATTGTAGTACTCAACATGGGGAGGGGACCCTTGGCCGTGGTGGTTCTGACAGATCATTTGGAGGTTGTTATCATTGGCTTCCTTCTCCATTGAAATCAAACAATAATATTATGAATATATATATATATATATATATATATATATATATATATATAATGGGGACCCGGTTTTCTCTATTCCCATCTTTCCTTATTGCAAATTTTAAGTTTAATAGTTACAAGTTTTGGGGGAAAATAATTTAAGATATATACATATTTGTTCAAATATCATTAGTATTTTTTTTATTGTACTTTTCATGATAGGGTTGTTTTTTTTTTAAAAAAAAAATAAAATATGGATAACTTACATGCCAAGAGCATATGCATAGATCAGGAATTGATCATCCAACTTGCGCGTCGTCAGTTGAAAATGGGCAGTTTGAGTTACAAGCTCGCATTCACAACTAGTGACCTGTTATTATCATTGTTTTCATTAAATGTTGAAGTCAAGCCATTTGGTGGACTTTCAAAATTTCAATGAGAACTAAAAACATTTTCATTTATACATATATATATATTTGTTTGAGAAAAACTACTGCCATAGGTGCCACGGTCAAAATTGCCGATAAAAAAATGTGATTTAGATTTAATATATCATATTTTGAGAGGTAACAAAACTCATCCTCTCATCTAACGAAAAATCTAAATTCTCCGATGGCAGTGGGAGTTATCCAATTATTGAACTCACTATCTAACAAAGGAAATTAAACTATCAAACATAATAAACTAAATAGATATAAAAGCTATAAAAGGAGAGGATAATCATCCATTGCTAATGTCCCTGAAACCCTTTCCCCTTAATTTTTCTCAATATATATATATTTTTTATAATAGTTCTATCATGACTTAGGTATTGAGTGTCATCCAAGCCATGATTGTTCTTTATGATTATCTTAATGGAAGCCTAATTTTCACATCAAGATATATATTTTATTTGATTAGAAAGAGCTTCAAAATTTTGAATGAGCAAGGACAAAAATTTTCAAAAATAAAAAATAATAATGGATGGACAGAGCTAACAAGCAAGAATCTTGATGTTGTACGGTTTTTGTAAGGAAAAAAGAAATGTTGCAGATAAAAATTTGGTGGGGGTAGGGAACATGAATTTTTGAAATATTTGTGGCCCAAAATGAAGAATCTGATCCAATGGCTCAAACATTCATTTATGATTTTTTTTCCTTTTTCTTTTTCATTTTGTTTTTGTGTTGGTACAAATGCCCCACTTGATGGGAACCACTTCACTTTCACTGTATATTTAGATATTATTATCATTATTATTAGCCAAAATTATTTAGTAGTCTTTACGATTTTTCAAATATTCCCTACAATCCCTCTAACAATTTCTCCTACATTTTTTTTTCTCGGTTTACTTAATTTTCAATCCATGTATTAGTTTATTTTATTTAAATTTTTTTTTTACTTATAAAATGTATTTTCCGTTTATTAAGTATATTTTTTATTTAAAATTGTGTGTTTACGTGTAACTACATAAATTTTTATTTAAAATGTAATATTTATATTTAATATTTATTTTTAATGTTTAATATTTTTGTTTCATGTTTACTATTTTGTGTACTAAGTGGTATTTCTAACAAATGAAAAATAAGCTATCAAATGGTGTTAGAAAGAAGAAATTTTTTTTAGGAATATGAAATAGTTAAGGGAATTTTTGTATCAAATTAGAAAGTTAGAGAGATGATATGAACTATTTCTCAATAATTTAATATTGAAGTCATATTTTAGTTATAGCACTTAGCAAAAGGTGAAGTATCTACACATTAATTAAAATTATAATCCCATTATAACAAAATTAAACCATCCAACATACACAAACATTTTTATCTTATTTTTTGAGTTATTTTTAGAAAAGAAATAGTATATAACAAGGTGAATGTGATAATAATAATAATAATAATAATAATAATAAGAGAAATTGTTCATATCATCTCTCCAACTTTCTCACTTAATCAAAGAAATGACCCTCAACTATTTTAAACAGAAACACAAAATACTAAACAAGAAATCAAGAATCAAGATATTATACATAAAAAACAAATATTAAACAAAAAAATTTATATTTTAAATAAAAATTTATGTAGTTACACGTAAACACACAATGTTAAATAGAAAATATATTTAATAGCGGAAAGTACATTTCGTAAGCGGGGCAAAATTAGATTTTTAAATTAAATAAATTGATGCAGGGATTGAAAAATAAGTAAACTGAAAAAGGAGAGATCGCAGGAGAAATTGAAATGTTGACTACAGAGGATATTTGAAAAATTACAAGAACTAATAAATAATTTTCCCTAAATTATATAAAAAATTAATAATTAGACATTCATTTAAAGTTTTATTAAAAAAAATTAATTTTTAGACAAAAAAAACTGACATTTTTTTTTAGATATCAAAATTTATACTTTCCTTTTTTTTTCCTTAGTGCAATAAAATTTATTATAATTTTTTAGATTGGTTTTTAAGTCTCTAATCAATCAACTTATAATTGATAATTACTTGATTGTTATTGTGTTTGATTTGAAATGTTCTCAAAGATATTTTATAAGTAAATCTACTCATAATTCATGATGATTTATGAGATTTTCTTTTTTGAAATATATTCAAACCATAAATATATCAATTAATGAAAAAAAGTAGATAATGTTATATGCTATAAAAATTGCATTTGATTATTTAATAATTAATTTTTTCAACAAGAAGGCATATACTTTGGGAACCTCTACTATCTTTTCAATAAAACATTTTTTTCATCTAATTTTGGATGTCATCATATTTACATTAAAAAGCATTTCATTTTTAATTAAGAAAAAGGCTACTTTTCATGAAGTATGACCAACTAAATAAAAAAGTTGCATCCCTTTATCTAAAGTAACACATGTCTCTCCAAGGTTATTATTGTAATTTTGAACATTATAATAAAATTATTTATTATTTATTGTTTATTACTTTTAGAGATGACTTGATAAAATTGACAAATTAAAATACAAAATAATAGATTTTTTAAAAATTATTTAACATCATTAATAGTGATATGATAATATAATGAAAATGAAAGAAATTTATAGCATGAAAGCATCGAGTTGAATATGTTTAAGATAACCTTTATTTGATCTAACTAAATTTTAACTTAATTAATATTAATAAAAAATATTTATTTTAGAATTAAAAATATGATCTTCCAAAAGACAAATTTTAATTAATGTTAATAACTTTTAAAATATTACTAAATATATTTATTTAATTACATCTCATGCTCAACACAACAATTATATTAAGTTGATTTTTGATAACAACTAATACATATTTATTTGTTAAAATAGAGTAGTTAATTAAAATAAAAATTATATCAAAATGATATTTTTATTTATGATTATTTTTCTTGAAATAAAGACAATCTAACACAATGTAAATTTTTTTAATAAATATATATAAATATGTGTTAGAAAGATATAAAAAAAAATTAAAGATAATGCTGATGCAAAACTTGGTAGTGCATTAGTTGGTATATAAAAGAATATACTTCCATTATTATTAAAAGGCTAAAATGAAATACACTTGCAAACACTAAGAAACAACAAAAACTTAAAAAAATCATCACTTATTCCTAAGTTGTAAAATTATTTATATATTTAGATTAGTGCATCTCCCCAAAACTATTTTGTAATTTAGTTAATAACTTCAATGACCCTTCTTTTCATTACAAACAAGCAACTTGGCAATATATTAATCCTTCATTAAGCTCCTAATCCAAGGATCAAGAAGCTTCAAAATTAATAAAAAAACATTGATAAAATAAGCCTGTCATAATATACAATTAATATATATTTTTTATCATGTTATTTTTTTTAAATATAACCCTCTAAACATTAAAATTATATATATAGATACATATATGGCAACCTATGAATTTTATTTTTTTTAAAGGGCCACGGTCTAAACTAGTCTGAATAAGATATTAAAAGCTCTATAAAATGATAAACTTTTCATAATATTTTTTTTATGTATAAAAATTTAAACTCGAAATCATTTACTTAACTGACTCAAACATCAATTGGTGGTATATATATAAATATATATATTCGTAATTGACGAAAAGACAGGGATAGAAAGATATAGGGATAAATCCGCGCATAAACAATAGCATGAATAATACCAAATCATGCACTTGCATCAATTGCATGGAGAATCGGTAATTGGGTGGGTTGTTTTTTTTTTTTTTTTTTTTTTTATAACATTTCTGAGAGAGTGTCGGTAGAAATCAGGATAGATGACTGTGATTAATTGTTTATATACATGCTGATGTACTATACATCATCACTGTTCATAAAAGAGAGCGGTTGGATTTCAATCCAACGTATATTACAGCATTGTTTATATACATGCATATTCAAAAGTATTATTAATTTTTTTTTAAAATATGGATAATAAATACAATATGAAAATTTTGCAAATTTTTCAGAGTATACATAATTACAATATTTTATTGGATTTAAATGAAAATTTTCACAGATTTAACGAATCACAAGGTATGAATGCAAAAAAAAGCCCATTTCTTTATTAATAATTTGACCACAAACTGAAGCACTGGTCAAACGTAATCAAAATATAAACAAGTGTTTTAAAAGCTTAATCAAGTACTTAATCAAATCTTTAGAAGAATTAACCTGTTTGAAATCCAACCGTACGTTTGACACGTGGCGACAATCTATCGAGCAGCAGGTAAACACTAGATCACTGCGAGAGTGACAGCACCGACCGGTGAGTCACCGCCATCTCTTCTTCGTCTATTAAAAGAAAACCCACCCCACCGCAACGAGGAGAAGAACAGTGTGAGCTATCTATATCTTTGAACTCCATCCCTAATCGTCTTCATCTCTCGCTTCTCCAGCGCGAATCAGGTCTCAAATCGAAGCTCGGAGGTATAGTTTTCATCTTGTTTGATGTGCTCTTATGTGATCTGTAGCATTTCAGTGGTGTTTCTTTTTTTGGAGATTTTTTTCCTTGTTTTTGGTTTTCTTTTGTGAGTATTTGTTAAAGTTTTGATTTTGAGGCAGGAGATTGCATTAGGGCATGAAAAGTTTGGATCTTGATGGAGTTTTTCTGGGATTGCTTTTGATTTTGGGCTATTTGGTGTGTTTGGATTGAGTGAAATAGGGGAGGAATAGAAGAGGAAAGTCTATCAGTGTTCATGTGTTTATCTTTCTTGTGCTTTCATTCAATCAAGCATAGAAGAGAAAAATGAAACCATCTTTGATTTTCTCTGTGAATGAATGCTGTTTGAAAGCGGTGACATTTTTTTTACCTGATGTTTTTAGGTTTTAGATTTTTATTTTTATTTTTAATGAAGAATTGAATTCTTCCTGCTTTTCATTCGGCTTGTTTTATGAATTCTATTCAACTTTTGTTGATGTTTTGAATTGATAAGTTAGGTTTTTACAGTGCTTGTTTCAGTGGTTTCACTTTTACTGTTATTTGGTTTTGTCTTGTAGTTCATGAAGGAAAAGTAAGAAAGAAGAAGAACTCTCATGTGGTTGTATTGTAGTTAGTTTTTTTTCTCTCTTTTAATTAAGCTTGTTAGATGTATTTTATTTGACTTTCATTGATGTTGCATCTTTCAGTAGTTTCACTTTTACTGGTAATTGGTCTTTATCTTGTTGATCATGCAGTTAGTTAAGGAAAAAAGAAAGGACCTTTTTCATTGTCATATTGAAATTAGTCTTTGGTGAATTTCAATGTGAAGTATGCATGTTGTTCTTTACTAACTTCTGTTCAAAATAGCTTCAAATTTGGAAGGGGATTGAAAAAGAAACAAAATCTTTGTGCTAGTTCATATATTTTGATAATCCTTTTGTCTCTTTGACCGGTTTTTTGGGAGTAAGAGGTTGTCAGAATCTTGTTGTTCATGCAATAAAAGAGAAACGAAAGATCTCTCTTCGTGTCATTTTGAAATTAGAGTTTAGTGAATTTTGATGTTAAATATGCATGTTGTTCTTGCATAATCTTTGCTCAAATAACTTTCAATTTCGAATGGAATTGTAAAGGAGACCAAACTGTGTGGTAGTTTATATATTCTGACACTCTTTTTGTGTTTGACTGGTTTTTAGGAGTAAGAGGTTGTCGGCATTGTAGAGCATAGTTGCAATGTTGCGACAGACGCCGAGCAGGAATCAGAGAGCGAGAGGTTTCAGAGTGAAGCATGCTCTTCAAATCTTTCTCTTGACTGCTATTTGCATATGGTTGCTTTATCAGATTAAACACTCCCATGATAAGAAAAGAGAGATGGAAGAGAGCAACTTGAAAACTTCAAACAAGATAGCTGGAAATGAGGACGGGAGATTCAACTTTGGTCGGAAGGATCTCCCTCATGCTGAACAAATAGAGTCCGTGAACGATACTCAAGTTGAAGAAGAGAAAGAGGAAACTGAGGAAGAAGATGAGCAAGAGCCGAAACTGGAAGAAGCTTTGGATGAAGATGAGAGAGGAATTGGAGATGATGCAATTGATGAGAAGGACCACTACAGAGGTGATGAGGAGGTTGAGGAAGAAGCGAAAGATGTTAAAGATGAAGAAGCAGATGAATCAGATAATGTGAGGGATTTTCAGGAGGCACGAGAAGAAAATTACAGGAAAGATGATGTTGCTGGTTCTGTTCATCGAGAAACACAGACTACTGATTCAGATACTGGTGATGATGAAAGCATTGATAAAGCTGGTATGAAAGAGGAAGAGAGGCTAAATTTAGCTGATGAAACAAAGAATGTCATGGAGAATAACAACACAGCCAATTCTGGAGAAGTCGATAAGTCGAAAGTTAGTGTTTCAGGTGTTGATATAGCACATAATGCTAGCATGTCAAATGATAATAATGCAGGAGTCGGTATGACAGAGAATGGAAACACTACCGCTGAGAATCAGTCTCCGAATGTAACTGTTGTTGAGAAGAAAGAATCAGAGGACATAAACCATTCTACTTCAATGACGGCTGGATCGGCAAATAATGAAACTGAGATCAAGAACAATTTGACAACATCAACTGAGTCTAGCAATCCAACAGAGCCACAAATAAGTGATCATCAAGCTGTAACTCAGAATAAATCTGAACAGGGTAATGCGGTGATTGATGATGCTTCTCCGCAGAATACGACAGTCACGCTAGCACTGAATACTACAGACAAAATAGAACCAAATACAACAGACAAAATAGAACCAAATACAACGGACAAGACAGAACCTATGACGAACGACAACGCAAACGTAGGGAATGTTACAACTAAACAAACCGAGAAGGCTGATGGCACGTCGACTTCAATTACGAATGACAATGGTGATGGTTCAACTGAGGGTGTTGTTGCTAATAATTCTACGGATCATGTTATCACAGAGGAAGAGAAAGATGCACGGATAGATCTATCGACCTTAGCTGAGAGTGTTGATCAAAACTTGAGGAATGGAGATGATGACGCCGCGGAATGATTACAAGGTTTTGAAGGGTGGATGGAGGGTTCTAACCAAATTGTAGAATGTAGGATGCAGTGATGCCATTTGAAAGAACTTTTGGTATGTTTGCTTCCCAAGGAATGTACCTGTTGGAATATATAGCAAGATGATCATGATACATTAGTGAGGTTTTATATTTCAATTAAGGTATCAAAGAAACATGGTAACACAATTTAGTTCTTGTATATTGCTTGTGATGTTCTCTTTGTTTTTTGTTCTTTTTTCTTCTTTGATTTTGGTGGTGAAGAAATATTCATGTTTGGTAATTTCAGGGAATTGGGTTTTATTGCTTTAGATCATACACACACCATTGATGAAAGTTCTATTGGTTATGATTATTATTTACAAAGTTGTAATATTTGGATACCTTTAATTTGGTAAAATCAAATTGTTCCATTTAAAGTAATTTTTTTAAAGTACTGTTTGATTTACAATTCAGGTCCTCCTATTATTGTGTGCTTTTAAAAATCTAATTGCTGTGGAGTGTAAAACCTATGTCATGAATCATGATCATATGTATTTACAAGCATATGCTCCACAAACTTAGCAATTGTTAAAAGCTGTTAAGAGACAGTTTTACCCTTGTTTATAGAGCTTGCAAAACTCAACAGTTATTCGATTTTCTGGGGGTAAATATGTAAATAAACTTTGCATTGTAAACACTTAACATCAAGAATTTCTGAGAGCATGTATCAAGTCCAATAATTGAACATCTAACCTAAGGATAAGTTGTAGTAGAGGATATGCAAAAATGCAGCAAGGACAAGTGAATTTTGAATGTCTAAATCAGACAACATCAAGCATATTTTTAATTGGAAATGCAAGGTTCAAGAACATTATTAGGTCTTTACAATGGAAAACAGGGAACAGAAATATCTCTCGAACATAAACATCTGAGTTTTTATTTGCTCAGACAGGCATCAGGCAACACAAAAACATTGAGAGAAATCCACAAATAAAACTCTAGTGATGATCTTCAGAGTGATGCTTTATCTCGAAAAGGCCATCAGGACCTGTGACAGAGATGCATATTGTTGAAGAATTGTTAGAATGACAAAAATCAGAAAAGCATGCTGTTGAAGAATTGCTAATGGGTATCAAATTAAAAGGAGGTCAAATCGGTCTTGCATGACAGTCTAGCAAATTTAAGGCAGTATATCCTACTTAACAACAGCCTCACAATTTAATGGATTAAATGGCGTCCAAGATGAGAATGGGTGATAAAGAACATTAATCTTGACAAAAGAATTGTTTTGGTGTGTCAAATATATGCATTGTTCACATCATTAATCCAAACAAGACATTAACATGTTCATGTAAACTTTTCACTAAGTTAGGAATTGCTTTTTGTACAATTCAAACCCACAAAAGAAAAGAAGTATGTACTATCAATTGTTTAAGCCAGACTGGATTGTAGAAGGAATATTGATCTGATAACATGTTGAAGGAAAGGTAAAAGGCAATATCTTGGAATCAGAAAATTGCTGCAGGTAAATCAACTGGACAGGAAATAAATCAAATATAAACAAACAATGACTACTCTTTTGTCCTCCTCAGTACAGGACCAAATATTCTGTGTACTCAAAAAGCTGAAAGTAGATCATTTCTGATTCCAGTGAAGAAAAAAAAGCATAGAACAAAATCCACCTTGAACAATAAACCAACACAGGAAACTTTTAACCAATGATATCAGATTACTTTCTTTTGCTTCTAATGACAGAAGACATAATGTTTGTACCTAAATCTAAAATTGGTATAAAGAACTAAACAATGACATATATCCTCCTATAAAAGTCGGCCAATAAAGAGGAAAGGTACAGTGAGATGGCCACCATACTTGTCTATGCCACCCTGAGGATGCATATTAATACCTGACTTGGAAAAACCCTAGCTTAAGGCAGACCTTGACACCCCAGCACCAACCAGAAATCACCTCTAATTCAATTTATAATTTTTATTGTCAACTAATAATATTCCAATTCCAATTTCTTTTTTTCTCCATTCTCACTCAATCTAAGCACACATTAAGTGTCTACCAACCAATACCTTGCCAGGGCAAAAACCATTCTGCCTCCTAGTTGCCTAGCCCCAAACTATGGGAAAAGTAGGTATCATGGATCCACACATTATCAAATGCTCCATCAACAAGTGAACAATTAATCAAGAATTAAAAAAATAAAATGATGAAAGAACATATTACAAACAGAAATGAATCCATGATATTCCATTATCCAATCCCTTTCTCCCTCGTTATTAAATTTGTGGAGAAAAAAAATGGTTGCATTAATCTATCCACTATCAACTGGCAAACTCAACAAAATGAACAACCAATCTCGATATCAAAGAAGACCAAAGGAACATAAATCTAACAGCCATGAATCCATGAAACTCCTTTATCAGACAACTACTCTCACATTCATCAACAATCTCATCCCAATTTCAGCATTTTGACCAAATGCCACATAGATCATAATCCAATGGCACATTATTTTGTTCTACAACCATCGGCATGAGGAATGATAATAATTACTAATAAAATTGATCAAGTAAAACTTTGAAAAATAGAAATATAAAAAGAAAACATACCCCATGGGAATTCCTTGGTGCGGATGCGCAGATATGGATACGGCTACAAATTGGAAAAAAAAAATTATTTTTTTTACCAAAATATTCCAATTGAAAACGTGAATTTAAGAACCAACGCATCAAGCCAAAATTAAAAAGAAAAAAAAAAAAAAAACCAAAAGACAATCAAATGGAATCATATACCGGAGGATCGGGGGAGTGGTGATGACCCTTGGAGAGATTATAGATCGAAAGGACCGTGCATGTCACGATACCTAGGTATGTGATCTTCTCCCATTTTGCAGCCTCATCTAATCAATGAAAACAAAGGATCAACACAAACCCTAATTTCTAAGACCTAAGAAAACCATAGATCTAGAAATCGTACAAGCATCATCATGGTGAGCGGAGGAAGCGAAGCCCCGTCGTCCGGAGGTCGTTCCTCGGCGGGAGCAAGCGGCGGCGCCCAGTCGGAAGCCTGATCTAGCGATCGAAGACGCCATTGTTGCTTCTCCGAAGTCTAAACAAGCCCTAGAAAATGGAATGGTGTTCAATTTGGGCTTGTGGTAATTGGTATGATGCTCCTGCGGTGCACGATAAAGGTGAATTTTTCAAAAATATATAATTTAAAGGAAATGCTCTAATATTGAATTGTGATATGTTTTTCAACACACAAGCTTGCAAGAAGTTGGATTTAGGCACTCTTTTGCAAACAAGAAAATGAAATAATAATAATAATAATAATAATAATAATAATAATAAGGAAAAATACTTTTTAGTCTTTGAAACTTTTCCGGTTTACCAAATAGTCCCTCTACAAATTCAGTCCCTAAGCAATCCTTTCTTTTGGAGATGTTTACTTCTTCATCACTGCTGTTAAAAAATCACGTTAAAATTTTAGAAAATACCATATGTGCCCTTAAGCGGAGAGGGAAAGTTGGCGTTATATCACATCATTTTTTTGGGAGATTATGGTGTATATGTATGGAGACGTGTACGAGAAGCAAGTACCAATTCTTTTTGTCTCTTCTCATGCTTTTCTCCTTGATGCTCTTCACCTTGTTCGTCTAGCTTAAAGGAGAGAGCTCAGTTGAGGAATTCATTTGAAGGCGAAGAAGAAGCTCTATTCGAGTTGACCGGCGCTAGTTCTCTCAGGTTTGCAACCTTTGCTTGCAATATTTAGGTTTCATGGTGTTTGTATGCATGAGTGACTTATGTATGCAAACGTCTTAGTTGTCTAAATGAGTTTGAATGCATGAGTGACTCAGGTTTGCAAATAATGTAGTGACTTATTTAGGTTTCACATGTACCAAAATGAATCACCTATTTTGCAGGGTGTGGATGGATCCTCTTCATTGCATCGTGAGCTATGATGAAGAGGGTTGTATGTTGGACTTTTATGTTCTAACATGGTGGGAAATAGTGATAGACAAGGTATGCACGCGTTGGGGTCTTGAAGCCGATAATGTGATTTTAAAATATTTAATCCCGGACGGGCATAAGATGATTTCTTGTATTGGCTCGCAAGATAATTTCCAACGGATGTGTAATATACACCAGATGTTCAAGAAAAATGTTGTCACAAGTGTTCATCCGATTCTTCGATTGCCTCGTATGTATTATGTGTTTATTTTTTCATTTGTTGTTAGTTGTGACCTGTATTCGAGTTTCATGTTTAATACCTAGTGTTTGTTAGTATTATACATAGTTAATAATTAATATGCAGCATTGTTGTTTATTATTGAGTGTTTCCATTCAATTTTCGGAATGGCTCTTTATTTCTTTCCCCATATGCAAGGATCCATTATTGTAAACAATTTCCTTTGACCCATACCCCATGCTATTGTCAGGGTTATCTGGGGGGGTCTTAGCAATATCGAGCTCTTCAACAAATGCTGATGTAGAAATCACTACAATTGGTCAATGTTATAATAGTGTACAACACTTTAAAGAAGCATTACGTGATTTGGCAATCAAACACAACTTCGATTTTCATTTAATTAAAAATGATATGCAAAGGGTTACTATTACATGCACTAACTGTCAGTGGTGTGTCCATGCAACTAGAGAAGGTAATCTTCCCACTTTCAGAATCAAAAACTGCTAAAAAAACACACATACAATGGAGGTATTGGCACGACATCTCATCCAAAGGCGTAAAAGAAATGGGTCAGTAGACAAGTAATTCAGACACTCCTTGATCGTCCTTTTATATCGTGCAGTTGATATACAATGAGATATATTACATGATTACTGTACTTATTTGCCCTACAAACAAGCTTGGGTGGGCAAAAAGTACACAAGGAAGATTCTCCATGGGTGTGATGTGGCATGTTGGGGTGTGTGGAGCCTGATTATACTAAACACCCAGTTGCATTTTTATTTTAGAAATTTTGAGGGGCTTCTTTGCAAAAAAAATTCAATGTACTAAGTTTTTTTCTTTTTGCCCCCTCTTGTATATATATATTCATCCTTGTAAAAGTGGGGTTATGATTGGTGAAGAAAAATAGTGAAACGAAGCCGGCGGCCTTGAACGTAGCCCTAGTTTTGGGTGAACCACGTAAATCTCTGTGTTCTTCCTTTTATTGCTTGCTTTCTTTTATTTTTGCCGTTGTTTCTCAATTCCTAACAACTGGTATCAGAGCAAGGTTTTGTTTCTTGGTTTTTAGTTTTGAGTGGGAGCAATGGCAGAGGAAATAGGAAAGGAATCTGGAGTAGAAAAGTTTGATGGCGCATACTTTGCGTATTGGAGGATGCAGATTGAAGACTATCTACATGCAAAGAAATTGCATCTACCTCTCTCTGGGATAAAACCGGAGACGATGAAGGCTGAGGATTGGGTTCTTCTTGACAGACAGGTACTGAGAGTTATCAGATTAACTCTATCAAGATCTGTTGCACATAATGTTGTGAAGGAGAAGACCAAAGCAGATCTGATGAAAGCATTGTCTGGTATGTATGAAAAGCCATCGGCAAATAACAAGGTGCATCTGATGAAGAAATTGTTCAATTTGAAGATGACAGAGAACGCATCAGTAGCACAACACCTGAACGAGCTAAACACTATGACAAATCAATTGTCGTCTGTAGAAATTGATTTTGATGATGAGGTTCGTGCTCTGATCGTTCTAGCTTCTTTGCCGAACAGTTGGGAAGCAATGAGGATGGCAGTAAGCAATTTTATGGGAAAAGAAAAGCTCAAGTACAATGATATATGAGATCTAGTTTTGGCTGAGGAAATTCGCAAGAGAGATGCAGGTGAAACTTTAAGATTTGGTTCTGCTCTAAATCTTGAGACAAGAGGTAGAAACAGTAACAAAAATTCAAATCGGGGCAGATCAAAATCCAGAAATTTCAATCAAAACAGAAGTAAGTCTAGATCAGGTCGTCCAATACAATGCTGGAATTGTGGGAAGATAGGTCATTTTCAGGAACCAATGCAAAAGCCCTAAAAAGAATAATGAAGATGATTCTGCTAATGCTGTAACAGAAGATATACATGATGCATTACTTCTTGCAATAGACAGTCCACTTGATGATTGGGTTTTGGACTCAGGGGCTTCATTGCACACCACACAACACAGAGAAATCTTACAAAATTACACTGCAGGTGATTTTGGGAAGGTGTACTTGGCTGATGGTTCAGCCTTGGATGTTGTGGGTGTGGGAGAAGTCAAGATATCGTCGCCTGATGGATCCATCTGGTCATTGGAGAAGGTTCGACATATTCCAGACTTGAGGAGGAATCTGATTTCTGTTGGATAGCTTGATGATGAAAGGCATGCAATCCTGTTTACTGGTGGTATTTGGAAGGTTACAAAGAGAGCCAGAGTATTGGCTCGTGGAAGGAAGGCTGGCACTCTACATATGACCTCATGTCCAAGAGATACAGTTGCAGTTACTGAAGCAAGTATTGATGCAAGTCTATGGCATTGCAGGCTTGGTCACATGAGTGAGAAAGGATTGAAGATGTTGTTGTTAAGAGGAAAGCTACCAGAAATAAAGTCTATTGATTTTGACATGTGTGAAAGTTGCATCTTAGGAAAGCAAAGAAAGGTGAGATTCTTGAAAACTGGCAGGACTCCAAAGGCAGAAAAATTGGAATTAGTGCACACTGATTTATGGGGACCTTCACCGATTGCATCACTTGGAGGTTCAAGGTACTACGTAACTTTTATTGATGACTCAAGAAGAAAGGTATGGGTTTATTTTTTGAAAAATAAATCAGATTTATTTGAGACTTTTAAGAAGTGGAAAGCCATAGTTGAGACAGAAACTAGTTTAAAAGTAAAATGCTTGAGATCAGATAATGGAGGGGAGTACGTAGATGGAGGATTCAATGAGTATTGTGCTGCAGAAGGAATTAAGATGGAGAAGACTATTCCTGGGACACCACAACAGAATGGTGTGACAGAGCGCATGAATAGAACTCTCAATGAGCGTGCTAGGTGTATGAGGCTACATGCTGGGTTGCCAAAAGTTTTTTGGGCTGATGCTATTAGCACTGCAGCTTATCTAATAAATCGAGGACCATCAGTTCCTATAGAGTTTAGAATTCCTGAGGAGGGTTGGAGCGGAAAGGAAGTGAAGTTTTCACATCTAAAAGTTTTTGGGTGTGTATCTTATGTTCATATTGATTCGGATGCTCGAAGTAAACTTGATCCAAAGTCTAAAAAATGTTTTTTCATTGGTTATGGTGATGAGAAATTTGGTTATAGGTTTTGGGATGAACAAAACAGAAAAATCATCAAAAGCAGAAATGTGGTATTCAATGAACGAGCTATGTACAAGGACAGGTCAACCGTACTGTCAGATGTCACAAAACAAAAGAAATCTGAGTTTGTCAACTTGGATGAATTGACTAAAAGTACTCTTCAGAAAATGAGTAAAGAAGATAAGGAGAATGCAGATTCACAGGTTGATCAGAGTACACCAGTAGCTGAAGTTCGTAGATCCTCCAGGAACATTAGACCTCCTCAGCGTTATTCACCATCACTAAACTATCTTCTGCTGACTGATGGTGGTGAACCAGAGTGTTATGATGAAGCTTTGCAAGATAAGAATTCAAGCAAGTGGGAGTTAGCCATGAAGGATGAGATGGATTCCTTGCTGAGGAATCAAACATGGGAACTGACTGAGTTGCCAGCAATTAAGAAGGCTTTGCACAACAAGTGGGTATACAGAATAAAGAATGAGCATGATGGTAGCAAACGATACAAGGCCAGATTAGTAGTTAAAGGCTTCCAACAGAAGGAGGGCATTGACTACACAGAGATATTTTCTCCAGTTGTGAAGATATCAACGATTAGACTGGTGCTTGGAATTGTAGCTGCAGAGAATTTACATCTTGAGCAGTTAGATGTAAAGACAGCGTTTCTTCATGGTGACTTAGATGAAGACATTTACATGCTTCAACCAGAAGGGTTCGTTGTTCAGGGGTAAGAGAATCAAGTCTGCAAACTGAAAAAGAGCTTGTATGGCCTGAAACAAGCTCCAAGATAATGGTACAAGAAATTTGATAGTTTTATGCATGAAATTGAGTTCAAGAGATGTGAAGCAGATCACTGTTGCTATATCAAGTTCTTTGACAATTCCTATATCATCTTAATGGTGTATGTAGATGATATGCTCATTGCAAGGTCTAGTATTGAGAAGATCAATTATTATCTGAAGAAACAATTGTCAATACAGTTTGCAATGAAGGATTTGGGAGCTACAAATCAAATCCTTGGTATGAGAATCATTAGAGATAAGGCTAATGGTATATTGAAGCTTTCACAGTCGGAGTATGTAAAGAAAGTTCTTAGCAGATTCAATATGAATGAAGCCAAATCTGTAAGCACACCCTTGGGTAGTCATCTCAAACTGAGCAAAGAACAGTCACCAAAGACAGAAGAAGAAAAGGATTACATGAGGAATGTGCCCTATGCCTCAGCTATTGGCGGCTTAATGTATGCTATGGTGTGTACAAGGCCAGACATTGCACATTCAGTGGGAGTTGTGAGTAGATTCATGAGTAGGCCTGGAAAGCAGCATTGGGAAGCAGTTAAGTGGATTCTAAGATATCTAAAGGGCTCATCAGATATATGTATTTGTTTCACAGGTGTAAGTTTGAAACTGCAGGGTTATGTAGATGCTGATTTTGCTGGAGATACAGATAACAGGAAGAGTACTACAGGGCACATCTATACATTGAATGGTACTGCAGTTAGTTGGATTTCCCAATTGCAGAAAGTTGTTGCTCTCTCTATAACAGAAGCAGAGTATATTGCTGTTACAGAAGCTAGCAAGGAGATGATTTGGTTACAAATTTTTTTGGCAGAATTGGGAAAGAGGCAAGAGAATAGTGTTTTGTACAGCGACAGCCAAAGTGCCATTCATCTTGCCAGGAATTCAGCATATCATTCAAGAACCAAGCATATACAGTTAAGGTATCATTTCATTCGAGCTTTATTAGAAGATAAAGTGTTGGCTCTTGAGAAGATTCCAAGTAGTGAAAACCCAGCTGATATGTTAACCAAGGTAGTTATTGTTGACAAACTGAAGCTATGCAAAGCTTTAGTTGGTCTGAGCACCTGATGATTAGAAGTTTTTGTCGCCGGTCTGTTGTTCAGCTGTGTTTCTTTGAAGATTTGAAGCTTGAGAACTTGGATGAGATCAATCTCCAAGTGGGAGATTGTTGGGGTGTGTGGAGCCTGATTATACTAAACACCCAGTTGCATTTTTATTTTAGAAATTTTGAGGGCTTCTTTGCAAAAAAAAATTCAATGTACTAAGTTTTTTTCTTTTTGCCCCCTCTTGTATATATATATATTCATCCTTGTAAAAGTGGGGTTATGATTGGTGAAGAAAATAGTGAAACGAAACCGACGGCCATGGACGTAGCCCTAGTTTTAGGTGAACCACGTAAATCTCTGTGTTCTTTCTTTTCTTGCTTGCTTTCTTTTATTTTTGCCATTGTTTCTCAATTCCTAACATGGCAAGCTATGACTTACTTATATGGTACACCGATAAAGTATCTGAAACCAACCCTAGCAGCATTGTCATCATCAACAGTGATGGCGAGTGTTTTAGGCATGGGGTTTTTTTTTTTTTTTTTTTTGTTTTCATGCATCTCTTGAAGGGTTTAAGAGGGGTTGCAAGCCTTTACTATTCCTTGAATGGACTCATTTATTAGGGAGATATGGTGGGATCTTATTAGGTGCAACTGGAGAGGATGGTAATGAAGGCTTCTTTCATTTAGCTTTTACTATTATTGACAATGAGAGAGGAAAATTGGACTTGGTTTGTGTCAACACTGGGTGATGCACTATATGGCAAAGATGACTATGACAAGATTATAACATTCATTTTAGATAGATCTAAGGGACTTGTAAAAGCTATTATGAAGGTTTTTCCTTCATCATCATATGCTTATTGCTTACGGCATTTGCAGGCAAAATTCTACAAGGCCGGTAGCGGCCTAGGGAAAGCACTAAAAGATGAATGTTGGTCTTTGATTGTCAAGGTTGCATACGCTTACACATCCGCAGAGGATGAACATGTTGTGCACACACTTTCACTTGCATCAGTTCAGACACATAATTGGTTATTCCATAAATCAGACATGTCCCACTGGTGCAATTATTTGTTTAAAGGACCAAGATGGGGTGAGATGTATTCAAACGTTGCCAAGTTATTCAATGCTTGGGTGAAGGACGCACGCCATCTTCCGGTGTCTAACACGGTATATTCCATTCGGTATGATATTTCGGATGAAGCATTTCTTCCATTTCATAACTTATTCTTTATTTTTTCATGTACCTGTTCAATTATGATTGTTTGTGATATTGATAAGGTCTACCAACTTAGATTCTCTCTTTTATGTTTGAGATTCTCAGTCTATCATTTAGGATTACTATTTAGTAGTATAATTTGTTAATAATCATTTACTTTCTCGTACAAGTGTTCACCATTAATCATTTAAGTTTAAAATGTTACATTATCGTCTAGTATTTATGTTCGAATATGCATTTGTATCAGGTTCAAATTGATGAATATAATGTATGACCGACGTAAATGTTGTAAAAAGTGGGAAACACATCTTTGTTCCGAGATCTACAAAGTCCTCTAGAAAACAATAGAGGAAAGCATGTCTTTAGTTGTTAACCGCTCCGATGGGGAATGGTTCGAAGTGCTTGACCATCAAAGTTATTTTGTCAACCTACCTCGGAGAACATGTTCCTGTCGATGTTGGCAGGTATCCAGCATTGGCAATTATGTTCCTTTTCTGAGAGTCTTGAATGGAGGAGTGGGAAGATGGCAAGCTAAGAAGCATACTTAACATGGTATAATCTCTCATAATAGAGGTTAGAATTCTTCGTTCAAGACTGGAACCATTTGATAGATGGAGAGTGCATTACATGTAAAGAATAGGGTTTGAGGTTAAAACTACCCTCAAGAAATCTCCTTGCCCTCCATAGAAGAGTTTTAAGAAACTTGCAAGCAAATTGGTGCAAAACTTGGCCCTAGAGAAAAAGACCAGTGAGGAAAGTAATTATGACAAATTGGATATCTTAGCTATATGGGAAACACAAGCAAGTAGGTTCTAGGACCTGTTTCCCTCCACTCTTCCTTCCCTGCTAAAGAGAAGAAGACTACCCTAACTCCATTAAAGTTCACTATATTAGATAAAGATGTATAATGAACATTGGAAGCATAATAAAGTCCTTGACAAATCTGAAACACAAGAAACCATTTTCTATTAATGATACAAGTGGGATTGCTAGTTTAGATAATGAGCAGAGTGACAAACCACCTAACGTAGATAATTAATGCAACCCAAAAGAAGATGCCAAGAAGGAAGAAGGGATGACCACCATGCTAAACAATTTCATCTTCAACAAGAAGCAACCAATTGGTTTTTCTTAACTGGATAAGATTCAACAAGCAACTCTGACGATGTTCATATTATAAGATGAACAACTTCATTACTTATTATAATGGGGAATTATGCATGTATAATTTTTGTTTTCCATTTAATTTAGATTATTAGTCTTTTTTTTGTTATAATACTTAAATGTTTATTATTTTTACTTAAGCACTTAATATACAGCTTTCCCGTTCAGAGACATTGGAGAAAACTAAATATTTTTATAAATAACTTAGGTGTTTATATATTATTACTACATCGAAATAATGGCTTGGTATAGCGTTTGATTTTCTATATGGCTTTTTATGATTTTATGATTATTAAAATATATATATATTGTTTACTCTAAATGTGGGAGCATTTGATTTCCCTTTTAAGAGTTGTTTGGTTGTCAATAAGTGAATTTACCGTGAAAGAGAAAAATGAAAATACTATATTTCAACTTAGTTAAATTTTACTGTTTGGTTTGCTGCAACTCGAAATGCTGTATTTTCTTTTTATTTGTTTGGTTTGATATAAGTTTAAATGTACAATTACCATATAATTGGAATGATGAGACTACCTCTATTATTATTATTATTATTATTATTATTATTATTATTATTATTATTATTATTTAATAGTCTTAATGAAAAGTAATTTAAGGAAAAATAATTACTAAATTTAATAAATTATATATTATATTTAAAATATTTAATATTACTTAATTTTATTACTGGAAATAATTTATAATTAAATTTAAAAATAATAACTCTATTAATTATTTTTATAATATTGTCAATTATAAAAATATTTAATTATAAAAATATTAAATTATAAAAATATTTAATATTTATTTAATTTTATAACTTTAAAATAGTTTTATAATTAATTTTTAAAAACAATATAGTAATTTCAATTTTTAAAAATTTTTATCATAAAAATATTTAGTCATATAAATATTAATTATAACAATATTTAATATTTCTTTAATTTTATTACTTAAAAATATTTTTATATTAAATTTAAAGATAATTTACTTTATTAAATATTTTTATAATTAAATATGAGATGTACATGATAGTGAGTGGATACCACTTATTTTATTGCATTTCAATTTACAGCAAAAATTGCTGTAAATTGAAATGATGTAAAAGTGGGTGAGATGTAAGTTCACTTGCATGTAAGTGGAGCTTTTACATCAAACCAAGAAAATAGTTACATATAAAATAACTTACATTACAGCTACTAACAGCTATTTACAAATAACCAAACAGACTCTTTATCATGAAAGTGGTGTTTAAACCACCGAAGTAGGCTTGTCAATAGACCTGTCCAAGGGCCGGGCTACCCGCCCAAGCCCGAAGGCCCGCCCGAAAAATGGGAGGGCTTGGACAAGTATCTAAGGCCCGATGTCCGGGCCTTGGACAAAAAAAGAAGCCCATTTTAAAAATGGGCCGGGTTTGGTTTTCAATATTAAAAGCCCGGCCCGGCCCGGCCCGGCCCGAATTATAAAATATATTTATTAATTAGTTTTGTTTATACTTTTATATATATAATGGTGAATTTCCATTGATTATTTATTAATTAGTTTTATATATACTTATATAATATATATTTATTGTTGATTGCCATTGAGTATAATGGTTTGAATTTTAGTTGTTGTAATTATATAAATATTTGCATTTTGGTATTTTAATTTTTAAGTGTTTTGTAGAATAATATTTTGTCATATTCGCATATTAATATTATTGTTAATTTTTTTATAACTTATATATTATTTGATGAAAAATCTATTTGGGCGGGCTTGGGCGGGCCTTGGGTAGAGGTTATTAAATTTGGGCGGGCTTTGGCAAAAGTTAAGGCCCGAATTTTCGGGCCGGGCCGGGCTTGGACAAGGTTGAATTTTAGTAATTATATATAAAACCCGGCCCGAACCCGGCCCGGCCCGGCCCATGGACAGGTCTACTTGTCAATTACCCTTGGCCCCGACTAGGAACTCAATTCTCATCCTTAACGGGGCTGGGAACGGGAATAATTTTCTGAGGCCGAGGTAAGGGTCAAGTGGGGGGGTTGATTCCCCATCAGGTTTGGACCCAAGGACTGGGACGGGGAATACCCTCCTTCTCCATCCTTGATGTGGACCCCACCCAACTCTTAAAGCATGCTTAGGATGCTAATCTAGTGTTTTGCACTTAACCCCATCTCTTTGTCTCCTTGTGTTTAGCTGGGATGATGGATTCCTGGAGGAAATTTTGGCTTCATCACATCCTTGTCTTCCACTTGGCCAAGCCTTTAAACCCCATGGTCATCCTTCTTCCTTCTTCTCCATTCTTCCTTCTTCATTCTTCTTTCTCCATTTTCCCACTTCATCTTGCTCTTGGAAAGGTTGAGGAGGAGTGCGTTCCATCGCTGGAGTTCTTGACTTCCGAAGTGAGGCTAAGAGGAGCAGCTAACCGTCAGTGCTTCCACGAGGTCTAGGTAGGTCCTCTTGCTCTCTTGGTGGTGGTAGAGCTTGTTGCATGAGTAGTGTGAGAAGCTTGTTTAAATATGAAATTTAGAGCATGTTTGTATGTTAAATCCAGGATGAGTTGTGCATGTTTAGAGGCTTGTAGTTGTATGTACTTGTATACTCATGGGACCTTTTGATCCTAAGTGCATGTTAACATCTTTTTCTACTCCATGTTAATACCTGAAAACCAATGGAACTTGAAGCCTTTTTCTTGTCATTTTGATTTAGTTTGCATATTGTTTAGTTGGTTGTGAGCTTAGATGCAAAGCCTTTTTTTTAGCTATCTATGGGTTATGTATATACTCATATATGTATGCATATCTATGCTTATGTTTGCATGAAGAGTTTACCCTTTTTGAATGATTGTATGGCTGTATCTTTGTATGAAACCCAATCTTCTGCCTTATGGTTCTATATATCTCTTGGTCTCGTTGAAACATATATATATATATATATATATGAAACCATATATTTACATGCATGAAAGCGAGCCTGTAGGAACCATGCAATTATGTATAGGGCTTCATGTGCAGTATATGTGTGCATGTGTATATTAGACTATTTCTTAAATGGGCCTGCATTCCTTGTTGTGGTCATGTGAATATATATGTATATGTATTGGCATAGTTAAGCTACTACTCTAGTTAGACCTTGGTTTGTATATAGATATATATATATTTATAGCGGTTGATGACCTCCATTGTTGCTTCTTTTGAAGCTAGGAGTTTCTAAACTGTTGATAGAAAGGCCCATGGTTTGTTTATAGAATGTTGGTATTTAGGCTAGCTCATCTTTGGCCTTTGTGCATGTATCTCTCATACAACTCCTCATAATCCTTACCATTGGCTTCTTTTTATGTTTTTAGTACATTCTTAGGCTTTTGGGCTAAACTCATCTTGAGTTAATGCATGAATTCTTCCATGCTTAAGTATTTATATTTTGGTTGGTTCTTCCCTTCGGTTATAGGACCATGAGAGATAATCTTGGATTTCAATTGGGATTAGGCGCCAACGACCATTTGGTCTATTGGCACCGGGTCCCTTGCGTAGGGTGTTCGTTTCGGGGAGGATCCGAGATCGAATCCCCAAGCCCACGCAAGGTGAGGGCACGGGTGTGTTGAGGGCAGTGGCACTCCACGCACGTGCACGTCCCTGGCTGAGGCTTGTCGTCTTGTGTCAAAAAAAAAAAAAATTGGGATTAGGCGATCCACAAGTAAGTAATCCTTTGAACCCTTGTATTTATTTTTCATTTTATTTTTATAAAATTTCAAAAATTTATTCTAGGTTATTCACTAAATTATATTTTTGGGAGTTCATATATTTTTTATTTGTTCTTTTAGATAAATATTTTCTCAACTCCTTGTAATCATGGTGCTGTTACCTTACAAATATTTATATATGTTTATCTTTCCATTATCAATTAATTTTGGATACTGATGCTCATTTTCAGCCAACCATTCTTGCTTCTGTTTTAAGCACTTATTAAAATTGATTTAAGGATTATTATTATTATTATTATCTTTTCTATTTTTTTCCACCCAATCACGGGATATGTTTGTTTTGGCGGAAAGTTATTATTATTATTTCTTTAACATGGGTCTATGGCCGTTTGTGCGCGCATCGATTCGGCCAGGCAGAGTTCGAAGTGTGACACTTGGAATATATATATATATATAATATTGTTATTAAATACAAATTTCCAAATAAAATTTTAAATAAAATTAAATACAAATTTCCAAATAAAAATTTAAATAAATGCCCTATACTTATTTAAGTATCAAATTATTAATAATTAAATAAATATTACTACTGACTATATATATATAATATTGTTATTAAATACAAATTTCCAAATAAAAATTTAAATAAATGCCCTATACTTATTTAATTATCAAACTATTAATAATTAAATAAATATTACTACTGACTAGAGAAAATAATTAAATAAAACCCTAAAGTTTAAACATGTAATATATATATATATATATATGTTTTTTTGTTTTTTGAGGGGTTTTATATAAAATATGCTCCAACGCTGGGAAGGCAGTCTTTCTTCTCGATTCTATCAGCGGCGCCGCTGGTGTTGCTGCTCTCTCTCTCTCTGTCTCTCCACCTCGCCGGTTGGTGACGACGAAGAAGAAGAAGAAGAAGAGGAGGAGGTAAGAGACTCCTCATCCTCATCGTTTTCTCGAACATGTTTTCGGCCAAGCCGATGATTCGTAGGACTTAGGGTTTAGTGGATCGGTTTCTACTGCACCTTGCGCTGCTATTAGGGTTTTAAGAGTTGGATTTAGGGTTGTTTCTTTGTCATTTGATTTTTTTTGCGAATTTCGGTGCCGATTGATTCTCTTTCTTTAATTGATGCTTTGGAAACTGGAGTTTTGGGGGCATTGGGAGCATTCCGTGATGGTCATCAAGAGGTTTTTGGGGATATTGGTGGTGAACCGATTGTTTTAATTTTTGTTTGAAGCGGGGTTTCTCTTTCGTGATTTGATGCGTTTGTGATGGATATACTTGGAGCTGGTTGTGAAGGGTTAGTTTAGCACAGAGTTTTTAATAGTTATTTGTTTTTCTTTTTCTTAAATTTGATTTTTATTGTAGGATTTGAGAGATTTAGGTTGATTTGATAATGTGGATCTTTTTCGCTGATAGTGACTTCTTGTTTTTTGATTATTTTGATCTGGAAAATTTTATGCTTTTGTTGTAAATGGCTAACAATGAATCAAAATGATCGTATTATAGTTTTTGAGGTTTAAGCGAATGAGTTCTGTCAGGCTATAGAATGTAGGTTATGCACAGGGTTTAGCTACAAGGATAATAAAAATTTCTGTTTTCCAGTCTTTTTAGGATTGTTTTTGTAAATATCTTGTGCTGGTGATGGGGAAGCAGTTAGGGTGAAAGTTCTAAGCAGTGGCGGAGCGAGTTGGAAACTATGAGGTAGGGGGCGAATTAAAAAATTCAATTAATATATATTTTTTATTTTTTTAAATTTATTTATAAATTAGTTTATAGTTTAGATTATATAAATCAGTTGGTAAATAATAAATTTTTAAAAAATTCTGGTAAGAATATAATTTTATATATTATATAAATTAATTTGTAAAAATCAAAAACTAGATTTTTAAAAAAATATACCGGATAAAATTATTTATAAAATATCAATAAATTAAAAAATAAATTTTTGTAAAGATATTTATAATATTTGATTTTGGATTAATTTGTATAAATTTTTATTTTTTTTAAATAAAAATAAAAAACTTTGGAGAGATAAAAAATTATCATGGTTTAGATAATAAGGATTAATTTGTATAAAATTTGATTTTTTTTAAATAAAAATAAAAAAACTCTATAAAGAAAAAGAGAAAGATTAAAAAAAAAAAAATCTTTAGAGAGAAAAAAAAAAAAAGAGAGAGAAGGGGCCGCCCTGGCAAAAGAGGGGCGGCTCCCTCCGCCTGTATATTGTTGTTGTTGTTGTTGTTTTGTCACGTTTATTTTTTACTATTACCATGCAATTTATTTGTGTTTAATTAATACGGTTAATGTCTAATGTGATTATTTTTTTATAATTTTTAATGAATTCCGAAGATAAAATTATCAGATATTATTATTTAAGGAAAAGTTAGATGACCCCATTTCACTAGAATAAACTTTCAAATTGATTAAAAGAGTAAAAATAATTATGGAACTAACGAAGGGAATCTGAATTTATTATGTACGTGATCTTTCATTATTTATAATTATAAAATTGTAAATTGTTTAAAAATAATAATGCTGTGTCTAAGTAAAACTTTTGAAATATATATATATACACCGAAGGAAATATTGTTTTCATGAATTTTAAAACAAATTAATGTTATTCTCATGATCACACACAATTTTGGATGGAAAACAGCTTCCATTCATTGCTTATAAATAGCAAAATGAACACAGTGATTGAGTTCTTAAAAGACATGCATTTACCACAATTTTGAAATAAAAAATAGTAAAACTATGGGATATTAGAGCAAAAAATAAATAAAACATTTTATGATCATAGTGCAGGGTAAAAAAGGTATTCATCAAAAATTAATTTTGGAATAATAAAATAGTAAATTCTTTGGGGATATTAGAGAAAAAATAAATAAAACATTTTATAATCAATAAAAACCAAAGGGTAAAAAAGGAATTCATCCAAAATTAATTTTGAAATAATAAAATAGTAAAAAATTATGGGATATTAGAGAAAAAAATAAATAAAACATTTTATAATCAATAAAAAAACCAAGGTTAAAATAAAGGAATTCATTCAAAAATTTTGAGATATTAGAGAAAACCAATATGACTCTCATCCGTTGCCCTAAACCGTAAAATATGAAATAAATCATGCTCATCCACCGCCCTAGCGCTGCCTCTTCTTAGCCAGAAAATTGTCACTGGCGAAGTCCCCTCATCACCCTCCAATCCTCCCCGGAGTTCTGGAGTCCAGTCACCACCGTCCAACCCTCGACGGAGTTCTGTTTAGGGCGTCCATTAACTCCTTCCTGTCCTCACACCGAAGCCTGTAAAGTGATCCGTATGTTCTCATGCTTTTTTTTGTGCAATGGTGCTTGATTATTTGGACAAAATCATTAAGTGTTTTTTTAAGTGAACATCATATCATTGTACAATAAAAGTTTTTTTTTTTTACATTTTGTGGTTTGAAATTTCTCTGTAAATTTAGTATCTGGTATTTGGTTTAGGTTTTTGCTTATGTGCTTTGTTAGATTCACTTTTTTTTCCTATTGTTAATTTGTACTTGAGGACTTTTGTATGTGGTATTACATAATAAGGCACAGAGAAGGCCTGAAAGTTGGAGCCTTTTGGAAGGAGCCTTATTGTTGGGATATTGATGTGGAATATGAAATTTTGTTGCAGGTTGTTTTCATCTTTTTTAAGTATGATTATTCGATAAGTTGGTTGTTTATCACTGAACTTTGAATGCAGTTATTTGATTGTTGACAACTTTAGCACATTGTTAATAATAGCTTTTGTCGCAATTGAATTATATTAAAATTTATTGATGATCATTGTTGAATGAGTGCAGCATGTTGGGGTTGAGACACTTAAACAGGCATTGCTTGAGGGCGTTATCAGTACTCCAGAATAGGTACGTATTCAGCTTAAAGCCATTCTTATTATGGATCTTTATTCCTCAAAAACAGCTTGTGATGTGTATGTACTACTTATTGTTAATTCATTCTATGTTTGATATACTTCAGGGGTTCTTTGCATAGAGATGCTTCCTGGCAGATTAAAGCCAATTGTGAGATCAGATCACAAACATATGAAATGAACTTGACCTCTGCTTCATCATTTGGATTGCCTAATATTTGTAGAATGATGTCAACTACAAAAGGCAGGAGCATGCGGAGCAAGGTGGAGAAAAGAATGCGTAGAGAAACAGGGAAAACCTTAAGGGAGATAAGGCGTGCAAAGAAATTACGCAAGAAATTAATGACAGATGAGGAGAGGCTCATATATAACTTAAGAAGAGTAAGTTTTGAGATCATTCTTTTTCCTTTTTGCCATTATACCGTTTTTAGTAGAATTTGCCGTTAAAGATATCTTTCTTAGAAAATGATGTCAGCCCCACTTTAATAGTGGAACTCATTCCAAAAATCTTTGCCACTTGAATAGATTGTTGGACAAGATTTGGGTTTGGGAGGCTTTGGATTTCAGTATTGGAGGTTTCTCCTTGAGGTGTTAGAAGTTTCAAGTGCAGTTATTTGTTGCTTTTGGCATGATATGTGCATTTAGGAAAAAGAAAAGAAAAAAATTCCTCATTTGAATGTTCTATTGATAATATTTTCTGCAGAAGAAGATTTTCCCTATAAAATCTTTCCTGCAGATCAGTGGTGCCACTTTAATTTATTTATAAAAATGTAACACATTGATCATCTTAACTTATTTCATCTGTTACAATGCTGCATTGTTAGTGTTCCAAGTGTTCTTTCCTCTGTAAAATTGGACAACCAACCCACCAAAAAAAAGAAAAAAGTGTGTTCTTGCACTATGTTTCTGATTCATACTTTAGTTGTGTGTTGTGTTGAACTTGGATTCTAAAAGGCTTTTCTGTCCTATACTTGGTTGTTGCAGACCAGAAAGTAATGCAAAACTATACATATTAGTATACCTACTAATTGCGAATAGAATTCTGCAGTGTTTTTGCATTGTTGATGTCAGCTTGCCAACTTGCAGCTATAAGCATATGTGCTGCTTGGAGCTCTATTATCTTGTCTACTATTATAATAGATTAAATTACAATAATCTAGGAGACTTATTATATGTTAAATGAACGCCACATTGCAGCTTTATCAACCATTGTGTGGAGAATCATTGGATACCTTACTGTATGTTTCTTATTAGATTTTTCATACTTTTAGAGAATCAATAAGGAAAGTATTTAACTAGGGGCCCCTGAATTTGGAGGATAGAACAGAAAGAAAACCTTCTGAGTCATTTTCTTGGTATTTAACGCTGTTACTGCACCAAATATTTTTTTGTTCTCATAAGACTAGAAAAATTATGTTCACAAACAACAGTTCCTCGTTATATTGATCCATTTTCCAACTTTATGTTGAAAAGCTGGTAAAATGTTACCTTGTTAGTTAAGATTTTACCCTTCACTTATTAATCTTATGACATCACTTATAGATGGGGTCCTTTAATTGGTGAATATTGTTGGGTCACCATGACATTTTTACTGCTCTCCTGCTTCTGCAAAGATGATGCCTTATCTACATTTAAATGCTCTGCTATTGTTTCCTGTGTAGATGCTTTTTAGATTGCAGGTGGATTATATTCATCTTAAAATTATCTGGTAACTATGTGCAATTTTTTTTTCGTCTTTGTGTTTATTGACCTCTTTTGTGTGCAATTTTCTTCTGTAGGCCAAGAAAAAAGTAGCTTTACTTCTGCAGAAACTCAAGAAGTATGAGCTGCCTGAATTGCCTGCTCCTCGTCATGATCCAGAACTGCTGACACCAGAGCAGCTTCAAGCATACAAAAAGATTGGCTTTAGAAATAGAAATTATGTGCCTGTAGGAGTCCGTGGAGTATTTGGGGGTGTTGTGCAAAATATGCATCTCCATTGGAAGTTTCATGAGACGGTCCAAGTTTGTTGTGATAACTTTCCGAAGGAAAGGATCAAAGAAATGGCCACCATGATAGCAAGATTGAGTGGTGGCATTGTGGTCAACATACACAATGTGAAAACGATTATCATGTTCCGTGGGAGAAACTACAGACAACCGAAGAATCTAATTCCCATCAATACACTTACTAAAAGGAAGGTGCGCATAATGTAATATGGTCGGTTGTATTTGCTTACCCTGGTTGTGACGGATATGATTATGCATCATTGTGTTGTGAGCAGGCATTATTCAAGGCCAGATTTGAGCAAGCTCTCGAGTCTCAAAAGCTAAACATCAAGAAATTAGAGCAACAGCTCCGGCGCATGGGTGTCAACCCAGAGGATCCAGTGGCAATGGCCAGCATCCAGAGAGTGGCTTCCACATTCTTCCGAGCAATAGATGAGCAGCAGGGAACTCCATATGTCTTCCGCGAGGACAGACAACCAGTATCTGGGATTGATGATGCCGGGGAGGAATCACCTGCAGTACAATCAGAAGATAGTGACCAGGAGGAGCTTGATCGTTTCATTGCTGAAATAGAGGAGGCTGCTGATCAGGAATGGGCAGCAGAAGAAGCAGCGGAAAGAGAAGAAGCTTCGAGGATTAGATATTGGGGAAAAGAAGAAATGGGGATGAGAGGTAGAAGCTCACAATGGAGAGACTACAATGACTTTGAAGAAGATGCTGGTGGTCGCGGAAGAGGTCAGGATAGCAGAAGTGGCAATAAACCAAGGACCATGAATATTCGGAAATGGGATAGTGATGATGAGGTTTCAGAAGCATCAGAAGGAATGGAGTCGGATTTGAATAACGACGTGGATGATCAGGATAGTGAAGATGATGACTCTCCTGTATTGAGAACAAGAAATAAGGACCTAGGTGGTGGCCGAGGTAAAATAAGGCGGCAGCTCCATTCGTCGGACACCAAACTGAATGCACAATCTGAATTCGATGAGTTTGACAACTCTGAAGATGAGCTTTGGGGATCTGAATATGGTCCAAAAGCTTCTAAGGATAATGTAAATAATTATATCAGTAGCGGGGAGGAGAGTGATACTCTTGCTCGGCCGTCTGCAGTTTTGTCGAAAAAAAATATGGATGAGAGTTGGGATAGTGATTAGAAAAGAAAATTTTATGTTAAGCTTCAAATGCTTCATTTTGCATTAGAGAAAATTGAATAGAGGGTGTTGTATGATGTTTTTGAAATATTTATTGGTTGATTGCCAAAAGCTTAGCACCATTATTTGGATCTCTTGGATTGCTTTCATTTGTGATTTGTTTGCTCCTTGGAGTTATTGTTATAGTTACTATTGATTGTCCATGTCACCATTAGATATATGATTTAAGGTCTTTGTTGTTTGCAGTAGGAAGATGGAACTTGCAAACATTTGGATTTGTTCAGTTTAGGTTTAAATATGCTTTTGGTTTTCACTTTTGAGTTTATGTTCAATATAGGTTTGGTATTTAGAGGAAAAAAGATATATCCATTATTGTTTTAAAATTGATTTAGCATACAGTTTTCATATAAGGCTTTAATTTGATTGTTTCAACACATTACAGATGTGGCAAATAGTTATTGAACGAAAAAGTATGTATATTTTAAATATGAATAAATCACATTTAATCTATTTTAATCAACCTGCTTGGAAAATTCTCTCAGGAACTCCATAAAAGTGCATTTTTGGTTCTTACAAAATTCTCATGTTAAGGCTAATCACTTGGACTTGATTGAAAGACAATCAGGGTAAAATAATTCATCAATAAATTTATTTATTTATTTTTCTAATCCAATCAAACAAGAAAACAAAATCTGTCACATCTTCCATCAGAAAAAAAAATCTCACATTACTCAACCATCTATTTCCTCATGCAACACTCATCTGTTCAAAAAATATTAACTGAGAAAAATAAGCAGAATAAAATGTTTATTAAAAAAAAAAAATACTTACAAAGTACTTCAAGTATTTCAAGCATCCAATAAATGAAACTTTAAACATCCAATTAGAGAAAAGATATCATGTAAACTAAACAAAGGGAAAAAGGACCTTTTGATTTAGGTCTTGATATTACACCAAACACATTCTTAGCTTCATTCAACCCAAAAGATTAAGCAGGGGAAATCTAGCCATATACTAACTTAACTGATGTGAAACTATTAGTTAGTCATATTAATCTCTTGATGCATGTTAGTATATATCCAAACAAACCAATTAACCAAGTTATGACACCAAATTTGATATAAAGTGAACCAAATAACAAATCTAGGCTTAATTCAAACCCAAAGCTTAAACTGATATGATGATAGATCCGCGCTCATATGTCCATACTCATCTTACATAATTAGTAACTAGCTTGGCCATATAAGTTGCTTGGATGAGTAAAAGATGACCGAAGTTTATTTTTACAAAAAGGTATGTCGTGCATAATATATATTTTTTGTGATTTCATACCACAAATGCAAATCAAATAAAGTGCACAATTCTTCATAGAAGAATCTAAAAGCCACTTTGAGATGCTAAGTCTGCATGAACATCTATTAGTTAAACTAACTCCAATGGAAACATAGGATCCTAAGAGTTCTCAGATTGGAAGAATATAACAAAATTATTTTTATCGGAAAACAAATAATTTATACATTAATAACTCAATACTCACAATTTTGACAATGCAATTTGCATGTTGGAGATAACTTCCTGTCTAACATCATCCCTTTTCAATTTCCCTGTGGTGGTTAGAGGGAAAGATTTCTTCCACAAAAAAAACTTCTTTGGTATTTTGAATCTGCAATATACAAAAAACAAATCATAAAAGATATTTCTATTGACCTATGGCATAATAGAAAGAATTTTCAATTCCAAAAAAAATTAGACTATTGATGCTAATATGGCTATATGACAGGGTAACCAATATACATGATATAGACAAAGCGCATTGAAGTAAATTATGTGCAACTAAAGAGAAAAGCAAATGTAACAAAGCGCAGAGTACCTAATTAACTAAATTAGTAACATTGAGTAATTAACACCAAATGAGCTAAAATTAGAGGTAAGGCCGTGCATAAACATAAAGATTATTCGCCTGGTTAAACAGTAAAGAAAGTGGTCAAAGACTGTCAAGCACTCTAGTTCCTAGATCAAACATTTATGGGAACACATAAACAGCCTACTTGGTTCTGAAACAACAAGAAACAGTTGCATTTATGTTTTCCAGAATCAAGACATAAATAGATGAAGTGACAAGATAAAAACTTAAGATGGTAGAAAAAGAAACTATACACAAAGTTCTAAATATATTAAGTTATTCACAGCCTCCTTGGTGATCCATTGATCTACATTATTTATATTTTAAGGCAAGGGACAAAAAATGGAAAGATATTCATGCGGAATTAGGTGTCTTCACAGAAGGACAAAATTCCAACCAAAATTCATTAAAAAAAATGATGATTAATACCCTGTTAAATTCATCTGTCTGCAAAAATTCTGGAGGAGCTTGCTTGACAGTTCATTTCGACCTGGTGAATGTCCAGATATTTCATCAAGCCAGTGCCAGCTCTCCCTCGTTGTAAGACAAGCAACCACTGTTTCCGATAAGCGGATATCAGGAATCCCGACCACAGCAACATTGGATATTCCTGGGTGTTGCGCAAGAATAGCCTCAACCTAAACCTCAAAATCCCCAGTTGTACTTTTAATCAGAATTAATAGTAAATGCAGCACCTAATTTCAATTTCTAAAGGTTTAAAACAAATAAATAGGTGTCATATGCTGTCACAAAACACCCATCCTAAATGATGTTTACTGTCGAGAACATCATAGGATCTGATCAATAATTTAAAAAGGTATAAGGAGAACGATGAAAACCACATGACTAAAATATTTACCATAAAAAATGCCATCATAAAAGAATTTGCAATTTTATAGATTGATGTTCTGTAAAATCCTACCTCTTCAGGATAAACATTTTCTCCTCCACTTTTAATTAGCCCTTTCTCACGTCCGATAAGCCACAGGTTGCCATTCTCATCTAGCCAGCCTATATCACCTGTGTCAAGCCAACCATTTTCATTGGAATGTAGTAGGTTTCCAGAAGTGTCCTTCCAGTAACCAATCATTACATGCAGGCCTCTAGTAAGTATCCTTCCGATGGAAGGAGAGAAGCTGCTAGCTTGATCTTTTGTAGATATCCGTATTTCAACATGGGGAGCTGGTTTTCCCACACATACACCTCCAGGTTGTTGGTAAATATGGTCAGACTTGACATTATGATTATCAGAAGTGAGAATTCTAGATTTACAATTTGGATTGGTAAGTGTAATGAAAGTCAGCGAAGAGCAGCACTCTGTCATTCCTGGTCACAAAATTCAAAAAGTATGATGGAAAAAAGTGCAACATTCTTTCAATTATTTAAAGAGCGGAGGCGGACATGTATTTGTGCCGATAAAAAAATGACTTTAGCTGTAGAATATCTAAAGCTGATTGTACACTTTTAAGGAAGAGCTTTTTGTCTAGAGATTTATGGAAGAAATTCTTTACAATTAAAGCAACTTCCAACATGTTGTTAAAAGAGCTTTTCTCATTAGTTTCAAGTAGAACTTATGCAAAACAGACTTATCTGAAGTTTTGCAACCTACAAGATAAACAACAACTAAAGAATGCATGAGTTTTTTGTAGGCTTCAGCTACATGGCTAAACATAGTTAATAAATTAGTAGATCAAATTCATAAAAAATACTTAATGGTCTATTCACTTCAAACTGTTGGAGCTGGGCCCTATATACATGCAAAACCCAAGTCACTCCCATATAACAGATAAATTTGTTACCGTTGGATGAGCTCGTTGTATGTGCATATATATATGTATATATATATATATATAGCTTTAGGGCTCTCTACAGCTCCATTATTAGCAACCATTTTTCTGTAAACAAAACCCCAACATCTTCATCTCCATTCTTTACTGGACGGGCAAAATTGATCTTACGGCAATGCTTGGCACATTTAATCATAGGCTTAGACTTCTAACTCACTTTTAATTATTTTATTAATGTTGATGCATGCTATAATCAAATACTTATTGCCAACAAACGCTAATAAAGATAAAAGATCTGTTTTCCACAAGTTACTACCAAACACAATACTAATTACATTGAAACTGTGAAGATAGTGCTATTTCAATCTGAGAAATTAATACTGAAGAAAATTCAGATTTTATCCTTTTGATATTGCATATTGCCAAACATCAACTCAACATGAACAAGGAAAAAATAAATACATAATAGTAAATTAAGACATGCAAGATACTGTACATACCATAAGCCGAAACAATTTTTGCTTGAGGAAATACATGGATGACATTGCTCAACAGCTCAAATGAGAGGCTTCCACCACCATTCAAGATCTTGCTCACCCTTGTTCCACCTTCCCAACTACTTGACTTGCTACTGCAGAGATTTCAGGTTAAAAAATTATAAGATCTTTAAGGATAGGAGCAAAGAAGCATTATCTGGAGAAATAAAAATGCCATTGCTGTACAATAACCCATATGCAAATAGGTAAGTTATTCCTTCAGTGGAAGTGCATTGCCACCTGATATATGAAATAAGGTCAGTAATCATTGTGGGCACAGTAATTAGAGATGTCACATTGTGCTGCTCAATAGCTTGGATAGATGACTTTGGACAAAACTTAGGTAGTACCACATGGCAACCACCTGCCATTAGCATGGCCATACATGAGGATATGCCACCAATGTGACACAAGGGAGCTGTGTGGAGATAAACCTGCAAACTCAAAAGCCTCAGTTTACTCAAATTATTCAGGGAGATATCTTGTACAATTATTTTAATGGAAATTATCACTTATGGCGAGTGCCCGATCGAATTGATCAGGAAAGTATATTTTACAATGATGCTAAACTAGACCTATCATAATCAATGCTTAAAGTTTCGACCTTTTTATGGTGCATATATGCTTTCCTAAGCAATAATGTCATACCAAACAAAAGAATGAAATATTTTTCAAGCAATAATTGGAAATCTTTTCACATTCAAGAAAGGCATACATCTTCTTCAGTGTAACCAACGATTGCAAGTTTTGCAAGGGATTGAACAATCAAAGCTGTATGACTTATGGCAACTCCCTTCGGTTTTCCAGTGGTTCCTAGATACAGGAGAATCTCATGTCATGGAATAAAAATTTCCTGCATAAATATATTGGTGACATAAAACCACATGAGTGCTTTTAGTTACTTCAAACACAGATGAATGTGTATTCTATATCTGTATATACACAGGAATGATCCAAAAATTGACAAAAATAAAGTTTGGTAGATGGAAACCATTATCCATATATGCTAAACAATATCAACTGGTATGATTTACTTCAACATGTTGTTCATTCGGATTTGATATATATATTCATATTAGCTCACTGCAAATTCACCAAAGAAGTCTGTAAGCTTCTCTGTTTATGATAGATTTAGTAATTCTCTTGCAAAAAGAAATCGATCAAATCAATGGACAGGAATTTACCATAAGAATCAACTACATGGAGCATTAAAAGATTCATAACTCAAGGCATAAGTGTGTGTTAATGTGTGTGCGCATGTATACATCTCCTTTCCATTTTGCTCTAAGATTACACATGGAAGTTTAAAGAATTGTTCCCATTTTAAATTGTGTGATCAAAATTTTAACAATTCTAATGGACTAGGCATTCAGTTATGGTTGCCCCTGTAATCCTGAGATATAACATAAATGCATCCAAATTGGAGGAAAATGGGATAAGCTATTTTTTGACTCCTCAAATAAGGGTGGCTACTTGATACACCGCACTGCATATTTGCTGATTCACACCTCATTCCTTGGTTTTTGTTATGCCAAAACAATAGAAAAGATCTTGTTTCACCCTTTTCTAAGCTACTATTTATTCACCGCATGCTATGCCATTTTCCTTGGCTTCCAAATGAGGCATACAAGTATATTGCAAGAATACTAATTATCCAACAAAAACTGCATGATTTGACAAAAGGATGCATAGCATTCCGAGAAGAGGTTAAGATCAAATTCAAAGGTTGACAAATCCTAGAAAGACCATACCTCATATCTTAATAACGGATGGCTGAAATAAAGCACATGAAAATCAAATCAAGTACATCAGCCTATTGTCTTACACAAAAGTTTAAACCTTCCGTTGAACGTGAGATATTTTAAATACTAAGTCTATTATGAAAAGTCAAAATCAGACCTGATGTAAAGCATATAATAGCAATTCCTTTCGGTGCCAAAAGTGGATCCGCTGTTCGAGGACCTTGCCAAGATCTTCTAATGTAATCCATTTTTAAAACTGGAAAAGGAAATATGAGTCAGAGAAGTATATCCAAAATAAATTGCCTGTGACATTTTCTGAGAAAAGTATCTATAGGTGAATCAAGTTTCAATAGCTGTGAGGATAGCAGAATTTTAAATTTCGGGATCACGGATTAAGAGATTTCTTTTTTATGAAGACACAAGCCTGATGGCTTTATTAATATGAACACCATTAGTGGGAGAAGTTATATATTTGGTTGCATTATCACTAAAAAAAACAAAGACAGGCACCAGATTGCAAAATGTTAAAAAGTTTTCCTTTTTAAGGAGGCATTGGAAATTAGTAGTTGTTTTGAGTATCACACTGGACTGCTTATAGGAAATGATGGTAATTAGTAGGATTCGCCAGCTGGATGCCATGCAACATACACAAGATTCTTGATGTTAGCAAAATGATTTAGATAAAGTTACAGATATTTATGGCTTCACAAGATCTAGCACAAGCATAACTGGTGTTCTCATCATTGATGGTTCTTCAACTCCATTCTTTTACTTTATCTACTCAAGGGAGTTCATAGCTTTGAGAGGTTCCTAGTTAGATACCACCTTTAGTTGCATTATATGTGTGTAAGCGTGTGTGTATTGCCCCTACTATTAAAGTTTAGGATCCGCCACTGCCAAGAGTTACAATACACACACTCTCATGTGTATCTAATTACTATCTACAACAAAAGGTATCTTGTACTCTTTCAAGATCATCTGTGTCCTCATTGCAACATGGTCAATTAACCACAGCAGTTAAGTCGCATAGATGACAGTACATGCAATCTCAAGCAATTTGGCAATTTGCTCTTGCATACAAACTAATGTAGCATGTTGGTTGAATTAAATCAATATGAACTATTGAAGGCAAATAACAGAAATAAAGAAAGACAGAAATGACTGCAAATGTGATAATGATCAGCTAGAAAACCAAACAATTTCAAGATGTGAATAGCATCAACAACCATTATATGATATAGAGATTTCTTACCACTTGGATTATTTCTGAATTTTGGAGTAGCATCCCCAATGAGAACATGCAACCTAATAGACGGAATGTCACAGGATTCTTGCAGTTCAAGAGCCCATGAACCGCAGCTATCATCCACAACCAACATCACAGGACTAACAAGCTCAATGGCCAATCTTGCTTCTTCAAGACTCTATACATAAAGAAAAACTGTAATAATGCATCTTCATCTTCCAGAATGAGTTTAAATTTCTAAATTTACCATCCCTCCTAAAATCGAAGCAAGGAATTCCCAAATACAACTATCAGTTAAGAAAAAGTGAAGAACACAAGCATAGCATAAAAAATGCAAATAATTTATTTTGATTTACCCATCTATAATTGAGCGGAGCTGCAATCCCTCCAACAAATGTGATTGCCAGGAGCCATTCAATGTACCAATCACTGTTCAATTCCCAAAAGAGAAACCAAAAAAAAAAACCCAAAACCCTAACAATCAGCACTGGAATTCACTGAATAAATTAAAGAAGGAAAAATGGAGCCATTCAATGTACCAATCACTGTTCAATTCCCAAAAGAGAGAAAAAAAAACTCAAAACCCTAAGAATCAGCACTGGAATTCACTGAATAAATTAAGGAAGATGAAATGAAAACCTATTCAAAGCAGCAATGGCGATGACATCTCCAGGGCGGACACCAAGCTGGGAGAGACCAGTAGATAAAGCAAGGACGTCGTCGACGAACTGGCGCCCGGTTTTCCGGCGATCGCCGGCGATGGTTACCGGGGAATCGCGTTTGAGGGTGAGAAGACGAGGGAGACATTGACAAATGTGGCCCTGATAGTGCGCCATCTTCGTTTCTTGATTTTTGGATAAGCAAAACAAAATGTTTCATTTGAGAGATATAGGCAAGGGATAAGCTACATGCTCTAGGTTGACACGTGTCATTTCCCGCCAAATCGTTTTGATCCAGGTCGGTGGTGTTGGAGATGAGCACTGGCCAGTTAACCGGGTCGGAAATCATTCGTAAACCGACAGGCTGGGCCAAAACCCATCTGTTCATGAGCCGGCCCATTATATTCTTTTTTTAAGAAATTAAATTAAAAATTGGTTGGTCTCAAACAAGATTCAAAATAGGCTAGTTGGGAGAAAAAGCAACACTTGGCGTCAATGATTACCCTACCAGGGGTAATCATTGATTACACATTCCCTTCCCCTCGTTTGGATTCATTTTTGTACAGGTAATGATTGAAGGCATGGGGTATTGATTACCTCCCCCAAGGGCTAAACTCATTCCCCCCATATTAGGGGGAATACCCAGTAATGAAAACCAAAATTACCATTTTGCCTATCTATCCTAACCTAACCTTTCTTGTTTACTTTTCTTTTTGCTGGCTTGACAAAACCTCACCAGCGACTTGTGACCATCGCCGCCGTTGCCACCATCATCTTCACCTCCGACAAAGAGGAAGCCGCGACCTGTGACCAGTCTCGCCATCGGCGCCATCACCGCCATTGCTGACAGGTTTTTCCCTCATCCGCTACTTGGAGGTTTTTTTTTTATAGCTAAAGTACTGATCTCGCCATCGCTGCCAGTATCATCTTCATCTCTCAGCCTCTGTATATTTCCTTTGGTGTTTGAGTCCCTTCACCTACCTTTTTATTGATTGGTGCTGCCATAACTTGGTTGTATTGTGGTTTCAAGAGGAGGAACGAAAGGAGAGGATTAACCAGGTAATGTCTGATTTTTCTTGAGCATGCCTGATTACTGTTTGAATTGGATACATTAGGTGGACCTTGTTCCACAATTTTAATGGTTCACTTGATATTGTCTAGGCCTTTCATGCTGACTTATTGAATTGAGCATCATTTTTTGATGATTGTATTTTGGGATTCATTTTAATATTTTTTCAATATTCCGTTCGATATATGATAACCTACTGCTTGTCATACCAAATCTTGGTTTTTTTTTTTAATGTTTTGTTTTTGTTTATCTTATTATTGTATCTTCATCAAGTTGCTAACAAATCCTCACCATCACTCTTATAAACCTTTTTTTGTTATGGTTGCAACAATAATATGATTAACTCATAGAATGGGAAAAAGGACATACGTAGTGATATAATTCTAAAGAATTCGTGTTATATTATATTTCTGCAAGGCTAAATATCACTCTAGGTCTTCTTAGGCAGGGTATTTTGATTGGTGAAAAAACTTTGATATGCAAATATTACAAACACCATTATGCCACTTTTGCTACAATAGAAAATTTTAAATTGGTCATATTGAATATATTGCCTCATGAGAAGAAGATGATTTAGTTTTGTTCTTATATTGTTTATCATCATCAAAACAAATCTTGCCAAGATTTGAAATGGATTATTAATTCACTGCTCTCTTGATTAAGTGTCAAACTGTAATATGCAGACATCATAAACATCCACTTAACATGCATTGAAAGAAAGAATATATATACATAGATAGAGATATATATGATGTTTCGGCTTTAAGATATTTTCAATTGTCAATTTATTAACCAAACTCATATATTTTCAAGTTTAAACAAGGAAAATTATATTTTCATTATTTCAGTATTTTTCATAGCTTCCCTTGATATTTTTTTATGGTTTAAAAACTCTACTTAATTGATTTTATGATATATATTGATTTTCTTGTGTTATGAAATGTTTGTAGGAATGGACGAGGTTGATGAAGTCCAATTGTATTTTGTAATGTACATGTGTTACTTCTATGTGTTAAACATGTGGCCGCTATATGTGCAAAAAAAAAAAAACAAATGGAAAATAGAAACAAATCAATTCAATACGAGGTGGGGTCAACATCATGTAGGCGTCGTAAACAATATGAATACATGAGTCGGGTGATTTACGAAAGTGACATAAAATGTATTGAGAAGTTGCGTATGGATCAACGTTGTTTTCAATGTGGCAAGCTGAGAATGGTTTTCGAGGTGGATATCTTCTCCAATTAGAAAAAATGATACGGGAAAAAATTCCACAAACTATGTTAAAGGCTATACCAAACATCGAATCTCGCATGAAACTCTTAAGAGTAAGACGAATGCCATTGCGGATATCCTACAACTGAGTGGTTTCGATTGGAACTACCAAAATAGCACAATTGTATGTGACAAAAGTGCATACGATGAGTATGTCAAGGTAAAAATATGTAATTTATCTTATTTGATAATTTCTCAGCATATTAAACACTTTGTTCATGCTATAATGCAGGGTCATAAAGAGGCTACTGGATTATATGGCAAGTCATTTCCATTTTTCAATGATCTTGCCTCAGTCTTTACCAAGGACCGAGCAATTGGCAATTGTAGAGGCGATATCGGGGATGATGCAGCCCAGTATGAAAATGAGGACAACATTTCCATGGAGGATGTAGCAGCCTTCTCCCAAGTGCCGATTGAAGAGTTCCCTATGCCTACGTAAGAACCAACAAAGAATCCATCACTTATGGAATCTGATAATAGCACCTCAAGAACACCTAGGCAACGAAAAAGGAAACAAGCAACCCATGACCCAACAATGGACCGAATATCTACAAATTTTCAGAATTTTGTAGATCTACTAAGTCCAGAGTTCAGAGCATTAGCAGAAGCTGCAGCACGTAATGCTGAGTCAGCTGCTCGTACCGCTGAATCTGCAGCACGCAAAGCTGAATCTACAGCCCGTAATGTTGAGATTGCTACGCGCAATGTAGAAATTTCTGCATGCAATATTGACATCACTGCATGTAATGACGTGGCTCGTGCTGAAATTGAAGAGAAGAATAAACGCTTAGGTGAAGTACTTTTTGCAATTGATGAGCTTAGTGAGGATGAGGCAATGTTCATGCTACAAGTTTTGGCGAAAGATGAAAATCAACTCAAAGTCTTTTGGGAACTTCCAGTTGATAAGAACCTACGATTTTGTCGGGTTTTCCTATCAAGAATGTCATATTGTCCACGTGACATATAAATCATATTGGTAAGATTTTCATATTGTGTACATTTCTTAAAATTGTGCTTTTGATTTATCTATAGCATGTATATTGACTTTATTTATTATGGTTTCTTACTCTTTATACAAACATATATATGCTTTAGAAAAGCTTTTTTAAAACAAATTCATGTGAACAACATTTTTTTTTTGTAGGTGCATCTATTTGGTGGCCAAATGACATCATGGGGAAATGATCATGGAGAAGAACTTTTCTTTGTTGAAGACAATAGACTTTAATTTGGTGTGATGTTTTATGTTTGTTGAACTTTAATGGATTTTATGACTTTCTCACTTTGTTTTGGTTGTTGAAGACAATAGACTTGTATGGTTTATATGACTTTCCTTTGGTGGGGTGATTTATGCTTGTTATGTATTATTGGAATGCTTGTATGGTTTATATGCTTGTTGAAGACAATAGACTTGTATGGTTTATATGCTTGTTATGCCAATTGAAGAGTTCCCTATGCTTTCATTGTTATTTATGTGGGTATTTTCATTTTTATTTAATGTCGTTAGCAATGTCGTATGTTGTTATGTATTTTTTGGAATGCTTATTTGTTTGCTAATGGTTTATATGATTTTAGATATGTTGGTGGGTATTTTCATTTTTATTTAATATCGTTAGCAATGTCGTATGTTGTTATGTATTTTTTGGAATGCTTATTTGTTTGCTAATGGTTTATATGATTTTAGATATGTTGGTGGGTATTTTCATTTTTATTTAATATTATTAGCAATGTCGTATATTGGTATGTTGTTATTAGGAATGTTATGTTTTTTGCTATGTTGTTCTTGATGCATATAAATGAAAATTCCTTGTGATCTTGCATGAAAAAAGGCTCAAGGTGTGTTGAAGTTCTTGTTTAGCAATACTTGAAAATTTATTTTTTTAAAAATTTAAAACAATAATTATAATAATTAACCATATAATTGCAATGATATTTAATTATTTTAAATAATTAATTACAATAATGATACCTCGATATACATTTAAAATATACTCTAAATTTATGTAATTATTTAGTAATTATATTAAACTCCTAATTAATTTACTTAATGAAACTATAGTAAATATAAAAATGTGTTTGATTAAATGTTTAAAACAATAATTATAACAATCAACTATATAATTGAAATAATATTTAATTAATTTAAATAATTAATTACAAAAATGAAGCATAGATTGACATTTAAATATGAGAAATTATTTAATTTAACTATTAATTGTATTAAAAAATAATTAATTAACTTAATTAAATTTTAAAGAAAATATTAATAGATGAAAATTTTGTGTCATTAAACATATATACAAAACTTATTTTTTTAAAAGAAGGGTATAAAGGTAATTGTCTCACAAAACTTTCACTTACTTTTTACAATCCCAATACATAACTCTCCCCAACCAAATACAGTTTTCATTCCTATCCCCTCCCCATTTCCCTCATTCCATTCCCCTCTTCATTACCCCCCATTCCTACTCTCATTCTTATTCCGTCATCCAAACGCACCCTTACTCTATAGTCTAGTTTAAAAAATAATAATAATTAAATAAAATAAACAGAAAGCATACTACAAACAGGGTTTTTTTTTGAATAAAAAAAAGTTAATTTTTAAAAATAAAAAATTAAAATAATTTAAGTAAGCTCCAAATAATACAAAATAACTTTAAAATAATGAATAAAAAAGTTTGCATTTAATTGGTTTTTGTGTGAAATTAAATTGCTTAAATATGTTTTTGTATCTTCTTGAATATGAGAAAAATTAAACACCATGTAGTTCTTTTACATTGGATCAAAATTGTCACCCACTTATTTATTCATCACCAGCAGAGTCTATCTTAGTTTTTGCTTTAGTGTTGAACTCTCAGGAGTTATTGTTGTTGCACTCATCATGTTATTAATGAAAATGAATAAATTATTAATTTTCAAGTGTCCATCTCTACTTTTTATTATCAAATTTAAGCATGCTTCTAATCATTCGTGAATAGTTGCATTTCAATGTTTGATGGCTACAATTAGAAATATGCCATGTTTAATATGTTTTCACTTGGATTGAATGTTTGCTAATGTACTATTGAAGATAAAGACCACAATTAGAAATATGCCATGTTCAATATGTTTTCACTTGGATTGAATGTTTGCTAATGTACTATTGAAGATAAAGACCATGCAATAATTTTTTTTGAAACTAATCAAAAGAATGTGGTATGAGTTTTTATTACTCTACAAGATATTAAGATTTATATTTATGTTGATATTCTTATTGGATACGAAGATGGTGATTAAGTAAAAGCTGACAATATATATATATATAGTAAAGCTAATTGGAGCTCAAGTCCATGGGTTCGAATCCCACGAAGATATATATCCTTTTTATAAAAAGGAGTTCTTTAGAAGCCTGAATGTACTTCAAAAAGTATACTTATGTATGCATCCAACTTGCCAACCGCTACTGTGAGGACAGGTTAGCATGTCTCTCAATTGGGTCTGCTATAGTGTGGATGCGGTGTTTCGCCCCTTTTTATGTGCACAGACTCAAGCTGTGGTTTGAGCTTATTTGTTTGACTCAATAGTTGAGACAGGATCTGTTTAAGCACGTTCAAGCATTTTTGGGCTCGCCTTTGTGGCTTAGACCGAAGGTGTGATAAGGACTTTTCTTTAGTTTTGTCCTTCATTATGGATGTGTTTTGTAGTGTTTTGTTCGGTCTGGGGAGTGCACAATTGTAAAAAAAGTCATTTTGACATTTTCTATGAAATGCATGGCCAGAGAATTACATGGGCGTGTACACGGTAATGTATCTGCCTGTGTAATTCTCTAGAAATCTCAGGGAAATGCACTATAGCAAGCGTACTGTAGCAGTACCATTGTAGCAACCGTATAACACTCTAACAACTCAAAAACACTAACAAAGAATTACATGGGCGTGTACACGACCATGTAATCGTGTACGTGCCCTTGTAACTCTCTCAAAAAACTTTGGAATTGGTCAGAAAGGTATACGGGTGTGTACTTGGGCGTGTACTCACCCGTGTAACTCTCTAGAGAAGTTCTGAGAACTACACGGGCGTGTACATGGTCTTGTAACTTTGTATTTGCTCGTGTAACTCTTTGGAATTTAGATTGGTAGCACTATAGCTGTATTATTGTAATAGTACCACTGTAGCAGTGGTATTCTAGCAATTACACGGGGTGATACACGGCCATGTAGTTGAGATGCACGCCCATGTAGATGTGTACACACCCGTGTAAGGCTTTTCCAGGCCACAAAACAAGGGTATTTTCGGTCTTTCTTCAACCCTTAACCCCTTCTTCTTTCCCCTTTTGTTCACCCTTCATCCTTTCACCTTCATTCCCCTTGGATGAGAAAAAACCAAAACCTAGATCTCTCCATTTCACTTGTGTTGGAGGCTCATTCTTCATTTGATCTTCTCCGTAGTGCTTGGTAAGGTATTGTTAGTGTAAGCCCGAGCCCAATACATTGTAAGAACTCTTATTATTTGGATAATTATTATGAGACATTGTTTTATCTATTATTATTTCTGTGCATAGTTAATAAGATAAAATATCTTTGAATATTGATTCTGCACAAGTTATCAAATGCGTGATTTGGATAGTAAAACCTTGAAGCATAAACTAGAACAATATTCTAAATGTCCCTAGTCGATTATTTTCATAGGAATGAAAATAAATTAAGACTAGTATATCTTTCGTGAGATGGCCTTGTTTTACGGGTCATAGGATATGGGATATCAATCAAAGGACATAGATACATGTTAGGGAACAGTGTACCTGGATCGATCCGCTCTTGAGAACACTACATGGTTGTAAAGTCATAAGTGTTTTTCTCAAGCAATTCTTGTACTAGAATCCTTCGACCTGAAATCACTATGGATCTCGGATGAATCTTTACATGCTTTGACTTACGCCTAACGTCATTCGTAACTGAGTGGTAAGTACGGGTATGATTGGGCATGTCGCAATTCATGCTGAGAGACATGAGTGAAGTGAAGGCATTGTCCCTCTCTGTAGAGAGAGTGAATATCACCGGCCACTTGATCAGTGAGACTGAGTAGTGCGTGGCCACGCCCAAGGGAAATGATAAGAGTTATCATTTACTTGACCTAGTTAGTTCACTAAGAGATCAAGAAATTAATTAGCATTAAAGTAAGGGTGACTCGCTCCATGCCTTACGCTAATTAAGATATTCAGTGGCAAAGGATTGTATGAGCTTGCGATAGGTTCCGTTAATTCTCGAAGTTGACCTTCATTTAATATTGGGTAATCGTATTATCTTGCTAGAGAATAATTATGATTTATGAGCGTTAAAATTATTTAAGCTCATTGCCAATGTTAAATGGACCTACAGGATCGTACACTAAGAATGCCGGGATCAAGGTTCAGTATTTGTTACTTATTGGACCACCTGTTTAGGGTTTTAGTGAAAAACCTAAATTAGGTGGAACGAATAGCTTATTCGGGTTGGGCTTTATTAAGTGTTGATCTAATCTAATCGATTTGGTTAATTAAAATAGTTTAATTAATCAAGTAAGAAGAGATTCCTAATTTGATTAGGTGTGAAGGGTTTTTTCATAAATTAGGGTTTTGGGTTTACCATATAAATAGATGGTCTAACCCTAATATGAAAGAGTGAGAGATATAGAGTAATTGAGAGATTGTCTCTCAAGAAACCCTAGCCGCCACCCACTCTTCTCCCTTGGCCGCCACCGTCGGATTCCGCCGCTGCCGCGCCTACAGCCCCTTTTTCTCTTGAATCTCATTTGCTTGCTATTCGAACCAAGAAACAAGTGTTGTTTCTTGAGGTACTAGCATACCTGCTTGATTCCCAGAGGCATTCGTGTGTACGTGATTGTAGAGGGGAGTCGCGATTCGCAGTCCCTTTCGATTTCGGGTAAACAAGGGTACGTTAAGAATCGTCATCAAAAGAAATGTATAACATTTAATTATCTATTTATTTAGAATTTATTCCTAGTTTTGGCATGCATTAGGTTTTTATCATGATTACTTGCCATTAAAATTTTGTTATCCACTGCGTATTGGCATGTATTGTCACGTGATAATTCCCTTGTTAGAGTGATAAGATCCCAACATGTATGTCATCCTCCTCCTCCTTGTTCTCCATGCTTTGGTATGCATTTTAATTTCTAGACCTATGTTTTGGTGGATGAGCATTAGAACTTGATTATTGGTCTTTATTCTTGCATGTTGAGTGTTAGGAGTGGATGAAGGGTATGTATTTACTTGTTTTCCTTCGATCTTATTGAATCCTTGAATCCTCTATTCTTTGAAAATCGTGGTTAAGGTAGCACCTGTGAATCATCCCTAGAAACTCTTTGGGAACTTGAGAATCCAGTTTTGAGCCAACACTAGGCCTAGTTAAGATTGCTTTGCATGAAAGAACCTAGGGTTCATTCTTGTGTAATTTTGCTTATTCTTGTTTGTTGTTTGTGTGTGTTTGGTTGGTTAGGTGGTGAAGGTCCGTCACAAGGCAAGGAGCCAGTGGAGGAGTAACTACTTGTGGTTTTCTCAGCTAAGTTGTGAGTGAGATTTGTGATTTCACAATTCTTTTTTAATATTATTTAATTATTCATATTGTTTGACTAAAGTGATTCGTGTGTTTATCGTATTGTATCAATGGTTTGGTCTTGTCCACTTCTAGTAGAGTATGGTTCAAGTGTTTCATTATTTGATTTGAGACTTACCCATGGTTTTATAGTATTTACTAGGGCTGTCAAATGGGCCAGCCCGGCCCAGCACGGCACGGGCCCGCTGCAGCCCGCGAACTATGCATGCTCGGGCCGGCACGGCCCGAGTGATTACCGTGCCGGGCCGGCATGGCCCGCCAACCCTTAGAGGTCGGCCCAGCACGGCACACGGCCCATTTTGAGTGGGCCCGTGCCGTGCTGGCCCGTTTCTATTTTTTAAATAAAAATTTTAAATTATAAAAAAATTCTTTAAATTTTAAATTAATGAAAAAATCTTATTATAAAATAAAAAAATTAAAAACCATAACATCTGAATTTTATACTTTCTTTATTCAATCAAATTATTATAAAAAAAATTAACATAAGAAACAAGCAACATATATATGACTATGAGACTATGAGTAATGAGTCTATGACAAAGTCACAAAACATTAGCAAACCAAAGAGGCAAAGACTCTTCATATAATGGACACCAAAATACAAAAGAAAGTAGTAGTAATCTAAGTAATAATTGATGCCTGCAATTATTATACACCAAGTATTATACACCAAATACAAAAGAAATTAGTATAGCATCCATGGAGTAGCCTTGCCATTTTATCCTTCTGGAGAACAGGAGAAGCATCCATGGAATTGATGAAAGAGCTTGAAATGTTAGCATAAAGATCAAAGACCCTCAAGACTAGTACAGTAGTACTTGGTGATTTGGTGCCATTGCCTTCCATCATCCCTCCCTTGCTTTCCTGCCACTGTGTAGTCAAAACAAGTACTTGAATCAAACCAATCACTTGAAAGAAGAAAACTGGAAACAAAGAGAGAATGAACATGGCAAGTATTCAAAGATGCGAAAAATAAATGAAGCCAGAGACGATTGAACAACTGTTGGGTTCTTTCCTGCTGCTTGAATACATTTTGATAGAATTAAAGGTCAGACAAATTGGAGAACATTTTCAAACTAAATGAGACTAACTCAAACCAATACTCTAATAGAGATAAAAATGTGTACATGTAGAACACCTCTTATAGATTCTCTTTACATCTTGTAACAGATTGCTCCTTTGTGTCATCTCTCTGCAATTCACCATCAATTTAGTTTTCTCTAGATAAAGAATCCAGTCTCCAAAAAAAAAAAATTGATATCTTGAGCTGCATTGTTCGGTGATTGTCTACAAAAAAAAAAAAAAAGAATGATCAAGAGAGAAACACCAAAATAACAGCCAGATTCGGTCATCAACATGATCGTATAGAAGAAAAATCCTAGAAATTACTTGACAGAAACCGTAAAATGATTCAGAGCTCTGTGTTCTTACCTCAGCCTCAGGTGACCCTCTCTCAGATCTAGATCATCTTCCTCATGCTTCCCAGATCCTTGGTCCTTGGAGAAGGGAAAGGTCTCACAATCACAATCCTTGGTCCTTGGTCGTTAGAAACAAGAAGGAAAATCACAATCTTCAGCAAAAAATCATGATAAACTGAGTTCATTGAGAAGTAGTGCTAGTAGTAGAAGAACAGAGTTTGAGGCACCGACCTTTTTGAGCATCCTTTTGGAAGTACAAACCTTCTCGCAGACAAAGATTTCGTCGGAAATCTTCTCGCGGCCCCGAGCACTCTTGATCCGCTGCTCCTCGGCGCGCCGCCTACGGACTCTGATGGCCTGACCGGTGATCATTGCCGGAATGGCAGCTCCGAGGAGAGACCACCAGATGTCCGGCCACCATTGGTACTATCTAGGTTTACAATCGAAGCTTTAGGAGAGGGAAAGGGAGGAATGGAGAAGCTAAGCTAACTTCGACGGCGAGCGGCGAGCGGCGATCGGCGAAGAGATCGCCAGGATTGGGCCGCCAGCTAGTGGAGAGTGGGCGGAGAGAAGAGGGAGAGCGGCGTGAGCCCTAGGGCCGGAATCCGAGCGAGAGAATGAACAAAAACCCTCAAATTATTAATTATTATATATTAATAATTTTAAAAATCAGAACTTTAAAATTTTTATTAAAAAAACCCTCAAATTATTAATTATTATATATTAAAAATTTTAAAAATCAGAACTTTAAAATTTTTATTAAAAAACCCTCAAATTATTTAAATAAAATATTACATCACTTAATAATTAAAAAAACTAAAAATATATTATTAGAAACAAAAACCCTCAAATTTCTTTATCTGTATATATGCCTTCTCCACCATCATCGCCAGTGTATTTTTCCCTTTGATCTTGCAATCTATCTTCAGCATCTAACCAATCCTTTAGGCATATGCACATTTGCACCGTTTGTTGATTCATTCGGCTTCTCCTATCATCTAGTACTCTTTTTCCTGCACTAAAACAAGACTCCGATGCTACTGTAGACATCGGTGGAGTTAGTAGATCACGTGCCATGGCAGCTAGTACAGGATAGCTGTGCTCTTGCTTTTTCCACCATGACAAAATATCAAAATTATCAATTTCTTCCGAAGTAAGAAAATTATTAATATTATTATTTAAATAATGATTTATTTCATAAGAACTAGTAGTAGAAGTAGTGCTAGTGTTTGAAGAAGAAGAAGAAGAAGAAGAAGAACCACCCATGAAAAATTGTCGATTAATTAAATTAACAACACGAGTTGCGGATCTATTTTTCGTGCTTGAAGATGAATTTTCAATAGTTGTAGGTAAATTGAAAGCCCGTCTATCACCATGTTTTTCATGATATTCATTATACATATCATAAAACAAAGAACGATAATTTTCTTTGAGTAAAGAATGATCAAGCCCCATATTTTTATCATAAGAATCGATCATGCAAAAAGTGCCATCGATTTTAAAACGCGGGTCGAGAATCATAGATAAAACGGGAAGTGGTTCAATTTTTCCAAAATATTTTTTGAATTTTACCTCCATGGGAGCAACAATAGGAGCAAAATTAGGATCATGCCTATATCTTGAAAAAACCTCACTAATAAAAAATATTTGATTAATAATAATAGGTGTAGTGGGATAGTAAACACCGGAAAACATATTAGTTGAAGTATAAAAAATTTCCAAAAACTCCTTAATCAAATTACTAACTTCCCAATCATAATTAGTAACTTGATCTTCGGGAAATTTATCATTACAAAACATGGAAATAATATCTCTATCATCATAGGCACACTCCAACATTTCATAAGTCGAATTCCACCTATGATCAACATCAATGAGATATTTTTTACATTTTCTTCCCTTTTCCGAACAAAAAGTTTGAAATTCATGTCTCCGATGTGAACCATTTCTAACATATAAAATGCAATTTCTAATTTTTTCAATATGGGGCTCAATTATTTTTAAACCATCTTTAACACATAAATTCAAAACATGGCAAGCACAACGAACATGAAAAAAAACTCCGGAAAAAATAGGCACTAAATTCCTTTTTAAAATATCAACCGCGTTATTATTTGCCGATGCATTATCCAAAGAAATTGAAAATATAGAATTTAAAATACCATATTCATTAAGAGCACGAGTAATATAGCTAGCAATAATACTTGCGGTATGTCGGTGTTCTAATTCAAAAAAACTTAAAATACGTTTTTGTAAAACCCAATTACTATCTATATAATGAGCGGTAACACAAAGATAATTGGTTTAAATTGAGAAGTCCAAATATCGGAAGTAAGAGAAATTTTTAAAGAACTATTAGATAATTCGGAAATTAATTTTTGTTTATAATCATCATAAATAATAAGACAATATTTTCTCATGGTATTTCTTGAAACCGATTTAAAATTTGGATTAAACCCACGAATAAGCATTTTTATAAAAGCGGGATTTTAGGAAAGATAAAAAGGTTGCTCATTTTGAATAATAAATTTTGCAATTTCTTTTCTTGCATTTTCATTATTAAAAATAAAAGTTCCCAAAGATGAATCGGTAAAACTAATTTGTGTTTGAGTAGAATCGTGTTGCTTTGCGGCATGCTTGTCGGCATGCCTTTTTAAATGCCCCGTCCCCCCCGAAGTTTGGCAAGAAAAATCTTTTTTACATTTTTTGCAAACCGCCCGATTACCTTTGTTTGGAAATTCAACAATATCATAAAATTGCCAAACCCCGGAAGTTCGTTTTCTAGAACTTGTTGGTGGCCTATTAGTTGAGGGCCCAATATTCGGGGTCTCACTAACTTACTCAACAACATGCTCGGGAGAACTCAATGGAGTATTATCATAAAAACCAAATGGAGAATTATCGGAGGGAAAGATAGGAGGAGAACCAGCCATTATGCAAAATTAAAATTAAAGTTTAGGGTTACCTCGAGTACTTTAACGATGACTTAAGAAATTGATTAATATATCCAAGGGTGAAGCAAAACCAAATATATCTCAGTCCTGTATCCATCTTTTAAACATGTATACAGTGAAATGTACAAAAAAAACTCTCAAAGTTGTTAATATGAAAAGCATTGCTTACCTGCTCATTTTGGCGATGGTGATGAAGCAACCTCGGCATCATTTGACTATCAATTCATTTTCTTAATCTCCCTGTACCCAGTTGGCGATGTTGCATGGCTCAGGTAGTAGCAATAGCGAGAATCACAATCATTGGCTCATGTTCTGTTCTAAAATAACAACCGAAGGGACAAAAACCAATACAAGGTGGCTGCAATGGTGGCACTGTGTGCCTCCTGATTGCCTCGCCACACTTGTATAATTAACAGAAATAAAATAATGGAAACTCGATGTCTAGAACTATAAGTAAAATAATTCAGAAGTCCTGCAAAAAACATATTAGTCATACCAATTGAAACTAAAGCATAATAACCCTAATTGAATGCTACCTTGACATTGAAGCAAACAAGACGCGCAATGGCTGCAAAAAGATTGACATTAAATTGCCCCTCATTTTTTGCCCCGCCAGCGCTCTTATTTGAACTTCTTTGTCAAATTAAAGAACTGAGCCTCAGTGTAATCTCAGTGCATTGCCTTTCATCATTGCCATCCTTTCTCGACCTGAAATCAAGAACAAAAAAACAAATCAAATATAAAGGCCACGATTGTTAGTAGCAAACAAACATAACTGAAGACCATCTAGACTAACATACAGATAAGTATGTTCTCAGAGACAAACACATGTGAACAGGTCCAAAACAAGACAGGCACAGGAAAGCATGAAACATAGCAGAACAAAACACGAAATGCATGAACGGATCCAGACCACAGTCGTGATGAAGGAAATGCAGCACCATGAAATAAAAAAAAGTAGATACTAGAAGCATGACTCAGTTATGTAGGAACGAGGCATCGTTGGCGCCGAATCAATCCATCCTGCAGAGGAAGTTTTCAATCCATTCCTTTCTGAGTTCAACCTCTTTAACTATGAATCCTCTTGCCTCGATCTCACGAAACTGTAGGAAATCGAACACCTGCACAAGCTCCTTCTTATCGAATCCAGGTACCTCCATAACTTTCGCATACAAGCTTTCCGTCCAGTGGGTGGGATTCTTAATGGCAGCTGCCATTTCTCCCACCACAACAATGAGATCCCCCATCATTGAAGGGTTTTTCGAACCCTTACTTGAACGTTGTGATGTTGATCTAGGGGTAGATGATGTGGCGGGGATGCTAACAACAGGTGGGACAGAGTTCACATCGGCATCATCATCACTTGGATGTTCAACTGGCCCATCATCAAAATTTTCCATATTGTTGCCTTCATGTTCTGAGTTATCTCCCAATTCAGCGAACACAGAGGTCGCATACGCCCCCGTTGCACTATCCTCGCCACATATAACCCTCAATGCTTCATAATGTTTGATAGGTTTGTTTATGAAAGGTTTCGCTGATGGGTGGGCATATTATAAAATGCCAAACAAGACAATGTTCATATGTGAAAATGCGTACGTCGTAATATGACTGATTGCAATTTCTACGATGTTACCTCTATGTATGCCAATGCCACCATGGGATCAAGTGTGATAGTCTTTGTGGCGTCATCCCAACCAGCACCACTGAGATCGCGCACTTTCTTTATTTCGGCGTATCGTGATTTCAAAGTTCGATAATGGTTTTCAACGTTCTCAGCGCTGAACTCAGTATTGAACCTAGAGTTGACGGCAACAGCAGCGAACACGAATGCAGCACGTTTGAATGATTTATCACATTTGAGTCCTTTTCGTACTTGCTCCATAAGAAGTGGTATCAAGAACGCATCGTATTCAGCTTTCCATCGCTTATTAGGGGTACCGCGCTTGCTGCCTGATGCCCGCGACGATGATTTCTCAGCTACATGCTCAACACCCTCCATAGATGCTGTAATTCTAATGTAAAATCGCAACTATATAAGAATTTAATATCTATTGTAGCATGTCTAATTTGTGGACAATATAAAGCATGTCTAATTTGTGGACAATATAAATAAACTAGCATCATGTCAGTTATAAAGCAGCAGCAATTCAACACAGAGTATAAAATTGTAAATCAAAAAAATAACAAAAAGCAATTAAAACAGAGTTTGGAGGTATACCAGCACAGTACTATAACAATGAAAACAGAGTTTGGAAGTATACCAGGCCCAATATAGCACCAGGTCATTAATAATGCAAGAGCAATTAAAACAGAGTTTCGAAGTATACCAGCACAATACTATCTCAATGAAGTCCAAATAACACTGTCGGCAAATTAAAACATGTGATTCTAGCTAACATGAAAGAACATGAAAGACCAAGTCACTCATGGGAATTGAATACGTGCGAGTAGAAAAACAAACAGATATAGCTACCATGTCCAACAATTGCAGATTAAGTTACCAATTAATAAAGTAAACAACGCAACGAGTAATAATCAAACAAAACCACTGTAATGACTCCACATGTCGTTCGCTATCTTGTCGCGAAGTTCAATCCATTGCCGGTTTTCTTCACGTTGTTCTCGTTGAGAACGGGGCTGAGATGACATCATCTGCTCATAGTTTTCCAAGTTCCCTCCGTGCAAGATCATATCATTGGGGTCCACACCTGCTATGTAGTTATGCAATATGCAACATGCAATTACTAACTTAACCTGTGTCCTGAATGGGAAGAAAGGATGTGAGGTAAGAATCTTGAAACGATTCTTCAAGATTGCGAAAGCGCGCTCTACACGAGAACGCAACATTGAGTGTCGAAGGTTGAACAATTCTTTCGGATTGGTAGGTGGCCTTCCACTATGCTCTTTTAAGTGATACCTAACACCTCGATAAGGTGCTATGAAACCTTGCATAGTGGTATAACCGGCATCAACAAGATAATATTTACCTACAATAGTTGACACGCATTGATCTCATGAATTTGTTGTAATATTTTAATTGATAAAAAATGAGGTTTCCTACCTTCTACCATTTTTAATCCTTCGGGTTGTGGTCTTGCTAATGCATCTTTTAGGACAGTGAAATCATTCGCTGATCCCTCCCAACCCGCCAACACATACGTGAAATGCAAGTCAGGGTTCACGACTGCCAAGACATTTTGGGTTGGGCCTTTACGGCCACGAAAACGAGGTAGGTCTTGAGGGGGAACGGACGCATCAATATGCGTCCCGTCTAACAAACCTATACAATCCTACACGATAAAAATATGTGAAGGAATATGGAAACAATCGATCAATTGGAATAATTACATTTATGTTATGTCTAATTTACTTACTTTGAAAAATGGATACCAATTCGGGTTGCATTCAATTTCCGGGTGACAAGTGGCGGTGGGAGGATGTACGAAATCCTCTCGAATTGCGCAAATAGCTCTTAGTACATTGTTAAAATACCGGCTAATCGTTTCTCCAGAACGAAGATATTCAATTCTCATTGTCCTATTCTTCGTATTGTGACCAACAATATGCAAGAATATGGACAATTGTTCCTCAACCGATATATGCCTCGTGTCTTGGAGGAGGTGCTTGTCACGCATGATTGATGCTAGATGCATAAAAGGACCTACGTCCATCCTAAGGTAGCTCACGCAATAGTCACGACCACTCGTTAAAACACGTTCCATGTGTTTTTTCCTAGTTAAATCTCGAAACATGGACGGTTCCTTACTTCTTCCTTGCCTAGGGTGATGCATTTCTTCAATTAGGCAGGCAACAACTACAACAATGGTAGTGAACGCCGCAACCATGGGCAAGACACGGTCATTACCAATCCAGCTATCCATCTACATAATTAACGACAACATTATTGACTACAACATGCGAGTACTAGTTTGTCTATATGTACACAGATGGGTACATAATGTCAAAAGTAAAAACTACTAACTACATATATGATGGAATAGAAATAAAGAATCTGAACAAAACAAGTGGCAGAGTTATAGAAATAAAGAATCTGAACAAAACAAGTGGCAGAGTTAAAGAATCTGAACAAAACAAGTGGCAGAGTAAATAAAAAATAACAAACAGTATAAGATTGGCATGCCATGAGGGTGTGCATTTAAGATTGTTAAGTACACAGCAATATCTTTCAGTGTAAGCATATATGATGGAATAGAAATAAAGAATCTGAACAAAACAAGTGGCAGAGTTATAGAATGACAACCTAGTCACTAAAACACACTGCATACTTCCTAACATGCCACAAGTAAATCAGGGATAAATATAGCAGACAGCGAAGGAAACTGAACAACATTAACAGTTCTGTAGGAAACCAACAATAAAAAAATTCCAGACCATGGCATAAGCACATCAAGAAATAAGAAATAAAAAATAAAAACAGCAATGAATTGACATGGCATGAACGAGTGAATGGAAAATTATGAAGTACACATCAATGGCTTCCAGTGTAAGCATATATGATGGACTAGAAATACAGAATCTAAAGAAACAACAGGCAGAATTATAAATAAATTGAATGTATAGACAGTACAAGATGATGGAATAGAAATACGGAATCTGAACAAAACAAGTGGCAGAGTTATAGAATGACAACCTAGTCACTAAAACACACTGCATACTTCCTAACATGGCACAAGTAAATCAGGGATAAATATAGCAGACAACGAAGGAAACTGAACAACATTAACAGTTCTGTAGGAAACCAACAATAAAAAAATTACAGACCATACCTTCAGTACATCAGGGAATAGTATAACAAGAATAAGCAAGCATAACTAACATACATGATAAATGAAGATCCACATAGGGAAGAAAATATTATTATGACGTAGACTTTCAGAATGTCTACAACTAACATAAATGAAGATCCACACATGGATCAAAATAGTATAACAAGAATAATCAACCATAACTAACATACATGATAAATAAACCATAACCAACAAAGAAATTCAAACAAAAAAAAAATTGCAGGTAATCTTCTAGATCTACTTGCTAAAATAGTTTGGGGAGAAGAAACCCTGTAGAAAACATTACACACGATCGTATACTTTGACAGACCAAACAAAACCCAAAAAAAAGGAAAATAATGGAAATACTATAATTACAAAATAAACATTCATGACAAACTTATATGATAAGTAAACCAGAATCAACAACGACCTTGGAAGAAATAAACGAGTTCTTCTAGATCTACAACGATAACAAGAGGAGATGTAAAAACCCCGTACAAAACAATGCACACGATCGTCTCTTTTGGAAATCTAAGAAACCAAAAAATTTGGAAATCATGGAGATACGATTTCTTGCAGATCTACAACGTCAAGGAGAGGAGAAGAACAAACCCCATAGGAAAAACAAACAATGGAAATCAATCATAAAAAAAAATGGAAAAAACAATCATAAGAAACGGCCATGATAGGAAAAACAAACGAATTCTTGCATATGTAGAAGGACGACAAGATTAGAAGGTGAAAACAAAATATAAAACGGTAGACATGATCCTATCTCTGAAAAACCAATGGAAAAACAAAAATAGGAAAAAATGGTAAACGACGGACAAAGTACAAGAAATTAGGGCGAAAACGAAGGAAAAAATATAAGAAGCATCACAAACAACGATCGTTCACATTTTCTCGGAGGAGAGATGTCTACCGAGTCGGATCTGAACGGATGGCGAACGGGGAAAAGGAATCCCAAGATAGGGAAGATCGGACCAAGTAGGCGGTGACAGAGAGACGAAGATCTCGCCCGATGACGGCAAGGGAGAGGGAGAGGGAGAGGGAGAGGGAGAGATCTGGAGAGCAGAGGCGAAGGAAACCCTAGGGCGATAACACCGAAGAAGTGGGGGGGTGATCTGAAGCGTCTCGTGACAACACCAAAATGGTTCACGTGAGGGAAGTCAATCGGTTCAAAACCCACTTCGGAGAAATTTTTTAGGAAGTCTGGGGCTGAAGTGGAAGGTGTTTGGAACTTGTCAAATCACCACTTCGGTCTCTAACTCGGCGAACCAAACACCATGAAGTCGGGTGGAACTCACCGTTTCGGTCACTTCGGGGTCCACTTCAGCGAACCAAACACCCCCTTAGTCTTGGTGATTGAAATGTCATTAATAAGAGAATATTAACAAATACAATTGAAATAGTTTTCACTTCATTAAAAAAAAGTCCCTCCACTTTATTATATATTTATATTTTTTTAAAAGTCTTTATTATTTTTGTTGACATTTATTTTTAATATAGGTGATAGCTAGCTACCCACTAAGATTAAGTTTAAAATTTTCAAAACTAATAATAAAATTTGGGATTTTAGAATTTTAGAAGGTTTTTTTATAAAGATATTTGTGAGAGTTACAAAAAATATATATATAAAAAATAATCCCAAAGAACATTTAGTTAAAACAAAATTGGGTAGGTACTAACAAATAAACTCACCCTAAATAATGTAATAATGCATTGAATAAGAAAAAGGCCAAGAAATTAAAATAGAAAAAGCTAATCTAAAAACATCATCTCAATTATCACTGCAAGACAAAAAGAAGAAGACGACCAGTGACTTGTGATCTTCAAACATCATTCAATGGATCCTCTCATTCACATCAAGACAAGACCTTTCATGAAGTTGGCATGTGCATTGGTTCTAACAGCCCCAAACCAAACAAATCACAAACTCTTTATAAAAGAAAAAGCTTTTTTAACACTTCATTTAATATATATATATATATATATATATATATATATATATATATATATATATATATATATATATTTATATTTATATATTCACAAAAAAAAAAGTGTAGTAATAACTAATAACTAAAAATACAAGTTGGTCATGGATTGAAGATCATGTTTCCACACTTGCATTTCCAGTTCATGGGTTTGTAGTTGCTGTTATCTCTCTCTAATGAGCCTGAAATGAATACTGTTTTGAGAGATTGTGTGGTTTTTGTACTGCTCTTGTGATCTTGTGGCACTACAGGCACTTGTATAGCTTCACATTGTTTGCATGCCATGCATGTTGATGAGCTCAACTTGCCTGGTTTGAAAACTAGGCAAATCCCTAGTTCTAGCCTATCATATGATGCCACATGTCCACATGAAAAAATTAATTACAATAAAAAAAAGTAAATGGACACGTGGCAGTCTGTGATAGGCCAGAACTAGGGAGTTGCCTGGTTCTCAGACTAGGCAAGTTGAACCCGCATGTTGATGATCTCTTCTCACAACTTGGTGGCCTTGACCCTATCATTGATCTCTTCTTCATCATCACCATCATCATCTTCTCTCCTCCCTGCATGCCATCCATTATATATATAAATATATATCTGCATGTATTCATAATTAAAGAGCTATATATATATATATATATATATATATATATATATATACCTGTGGTTGTAGAAGTCTAGCTTCAGAAGAGAGGAGAAGAAGGAGGAGGGAAAGGAGAAGAGGAGACATTTAGAGTTAGAGAAGTTTAGGATGAATGAATGAATGATGTTGAGAGGTTAAAAAGAAGATGGGCATTGGCATGCATGGAAACTACCAACTACTTGAAATTTGGCATGAGTTTGAAGAAGAAGAAGAAGAAGAAGAAGAAGAAGAAGAAGAAGAGAGGAATTAATTAAAGAAAATGAGGGTGAAGAAGTGAAAGGAAAGTAAGAGATGGTGGTTTGTTTTGAGTTTCTTATGGTCTACTTATCCATGTTGCCAGCTTTATTATGATGATCAGTGAGGTCTGGAGATTATTTATGGGTGTGATGTTGTGCTTGTTCTTTGTGCTTGAGCTTGTTTGCTTGTGTTGTTGGGAGTGTGCAGAGAGATAGCCAGTGCAACACGCCAAGACCATATCACTATCTTCTGTCTCTTAAATCTATATATATATATATATATATATATATATATGTGTTATGAGAGGGAGAAGGTGGTAAGTAAATGGGGTGAGAAAATGAATATATGGTACTGAGAAAAGGATGATATGTTTGCATGAAAGGGTGAGGAGGGTGGCAGAGAGTGTATGTACTAATAGCTGGCACTGATCACATGAGCATCTTATATTTGAAAAATGGGTTGTTATTTGAGGAGATGCATGATGAAGTGTGATGCTTTTTTGTTCTTTTTTTCTTTTTTTTAGGTTGTTTTAATCGAACAATTAATTGGGAATTAAATTCCTTTAATTCTCACACAAATTTTCTCAGGTTATAATAAAAAAAACCTCCTTTTTTTTTAATATCCTGCAAGTCTTTTTGTAAAAAAAAAAAATTTGATTTTCTACATGAAAATAATTACTATTCATATAGGTTTCTAAATTACTGATGTGTCCTTTTTTTTCCTTTCACTTACAAGAAGTTGAAAAAAAAAACAAAAGTCAAAATTTTATTTTATTTTTTCTGTTATAGAAATTTGAGGGATCTTTTAAAATTAAAAAAAATTGTAAAGTGTTTTAAAAAAAATTAGGGATATATAGGTTTTTTTTAACATTTACATTCTTAATTATAAAATGACCCAATCACTTAACAAAAACTTTGGGGGTGGGGTTGTTAGATGTTGATCTAATGGTTATGGATGCCCCCGGCCTTATATATATATATATATATATATAAGTTTAAATAATACATATAAATTTAATATTCTATAGCAGCATCTTAATTTAGATGGGTTATATGTACCTTAAAGTTAATTTGTTGAGATTTAGGGACTTTAACTTATATATAAAACACAACAAATTCAATATAAAGATCAATGTTAAGGGATTGGTTTTAATTAACCTAGTAAAATTGGGCAGTAGTTTACAATACTTCTTCTTAAATTAAATTCAAATGTTGATTAAATAATACATATAAATTTAATATTCTATAGCAGCATCTTAATTTAGATGGGTTATATGTACCTTAAAGTTAATTTGTTGAGATTTAGGGACTTTAACTTATATATAAAACACAACAAATTCAATATAAAGATCAATGTTAAGGGATTGGTTTTAATTAACCTAGTAAAATTGGGCAGTAGTTTACAATACTTCTTCTTAAATTAAATTCAAATGTTGATTTTAGTTTTTGAATTATAAAATAATGTTTATTTTGTAATTTTTGTATATAGCATGCCAAATTTTCAGTATAATGAATTATTTTATTTTTTTAATTTAATTAAAATTGTATGAAATAGTTAAAACAAACATAATTGTCTAGTTCGTATGGTTATAGTATTATAGAGATCAAATTAAGTACATATATTTATATAGTTCAGGAACAAAATAAATGCATTTTGCTTTAATCAAAGTCCAATTTTATATTTTCACCTTTAAATTAACAGCTTTGCCTTGTATTATTTCCAACTTAAGTTAACATTTAACCCACTTAAACAAAGTATATTTGTTTAAGTTTCATAACCAATTTCCCTTTACTCCAAAGTATATTAGTACTCTAATATCCACTTTCTAATGGTTCAAGCCTTCTATTGCAATGCAAGACTAAGCTCAAACAAATGTGTACCCCAAACTCCAAGAAAAATTTTCTTAGTAAATAATATGCATCAAAGAAACCTCTTTTATTTTTTCCTCTGAACATTATTAAAAAACAAAGAAAATATATATAACTTTGTGTGACTTGCAATCCCAGTCATAACAAAGCTAAGAAAAGTAATCAAATGAAGGGTGGTGTGGTAGTATATATTTGGAGCATGTATCCATGCTCTCCATTCATCAATTCTCAATACTCTCTCTTCTTTGTTTACTCTTCTCACATTAAACAACATCAAAGATTAGTTTCATGGCTGACATGCAAGACAGCATTTGCAATGTTGAGGAATATTGCAAGGTGAGTAAATTAATTTAATTAGTTTCTTATATATATCTTTTCCTACTCATATGAAGGTTATTAATTTCCTAACTCAATACTATATATATATATGTTAGAGATTACCAATAGAAGTTTTAGGAGAAGCTCTTATTAATTAATTAAAGTTTTAATTTCCTCTGAATATACATTGATTATTTCTAATTAAAGTCTAAAAATTTTAAATATTGTACCGATGATGGGAGAATGGTTATTAGATTTTTATTTCTTTAATTACATTATGTAAATTATATGCACCTGCAAAACAAATTCACTATTGTTAGCTTTTTTGGTATTTTGTTTATATAAATTATCTCTATTTGATTGCAATGGCCTTCTTTTATAATAAGCATTTGAAAAAATATAAAAATAGTTAATAGTTAATCATAAACAACTGTAATAAATTAAAAAATATTTTTTAGATTTTAAACTATTTATGTTTAATTAGTATTAACTAAGTAAATTTTAGTCAAGAAATAATGTGAAAACTATTTGTTAAAACTATTCAACAAATAATTTCAATTTTTAAAAAACCTAAATTGAAATAATATAAAATTAATAAATAATAAATAATTATATATACTTATACACAAATCTCATAAGTCTTATAAAGATAATATTGTAAGCTGAAGTTAATCCCTCAACCTCTAACTTTAATGTGAAAGTGGTAAATTCTATAAAATCTGACAAAATAATGTTTTTAGTTTTAAAAATTATTTTTTCTTAAAAAAATGAAAAATTAGTGATACAGATTTATCAAACATGTTACATTTTAAAAAATAAAAATAATTAATAAACTAATTCACAATACAAAAGATGAATGAAATTAAAGCAAGCTTCATGAGATAATTAATAGCATCACTTGAATGAATGAATGAATGTTGACAAACAGGAGGAAACAAGCAACAAAAGAGGCATGAGAAGTGAAGATGAAGAAGAGAACATAATAGTAAACCCAGAGTTTGAGGATGGATTGAACAACTGGTCAGGGAGAGGGTGCAAGATCCTACTGCATGACTCAATGGGAGATGGCAAGGTGGTGCCGATGACCGGCAAGGCTTTCGCATCGGCGACGGAGAGGACGCAGAACTGGAATGGAATTCAGCAGGATGTGAGTAGTAGTGTGCAACGCAAGCGTTTGTATGAAGTCACTGCAGTTGTTAGGATCTTTGGTTCCTCTGGTCCTGCAGATGTTAGGGCAACCATTTGGGTTCAAGGTCAAAATGGACGTGAACAATACATTGGCATTGCTAAGTGAGTGTGTAATATGTTAGTTTTTAAAGTTTTCTTTCTTTTATTTATGTGTTTAAGGTTTGGAGATTTTTCATTTGACCATTATATTGATCATGATTCATGTCAATGTCACCATGAAAAGAGAGAGAGAGAGAGTTTTGGGCTTTTGATCATTTGACCATGTCATACATATGACTTTTGTGCGTGTGAGAGAGAGAGAAAGGATTGAAAGAGAGAGAGAGAGAGAGAGAGAGATTAGGGTTTAGGGTTTTTCATTTGACAATGCCAAGAAAGAGAGAGTTTAGGGTTAATTGCAAGTTAATTAATTAACTTGGTGTTTTGAACTATTTAGACTCCATAAACTTTGTGATTTGACCAAGTTCATGAATAAGACAGGTTTAGGTTTTAGGGTATGAAAATTCATTTAGAATACTATTACTTAACAATGTAAAAATGCTAAGAAATAGAGACTTTAAGGGTTTGACTTTTGGAGATTTAAAACTTGCATTAATCTTGAATTTATTGTTCTCTTTAATTCACAAAGATAAAAAGTAAAACAAAATTTAACTGTGTACTTGTTGAACACTGTCGAACAGTACACAAGCAACAGATAAAGAGTGGGTGAAATTACAAGGAAAGTTTCTGTTGAATGGTGTAGCTTCAAAATCAGTGATTTACATTGAAGGTCCACCACCTGGCACTGATATTCTTCTCAATACTCTCCTTGTCAAACATGCCCCTAAACTCCCTCCTTCTTCCCCTCCTGATTTCCAGGTCCTCCTCCATCTCCATTCCTCTCTCTTTTATCTCCAAATCATGCAAATCTTAATCTTATAACATATATATGTGTGTGTGTGTATGTTTTTATATGTTGTTGTAGGATGTGGAGTTTGAAGTGAATATACTTGAAAACAGTAAGCTCAGTGACAACCTGAATGGATGGTTTCCTCTTGGTCCATGCACTCTAAGCATTGCCAATGGCTCACCACATGAACTTCCTCCAATGGCTAGAGAGTCATTAGGCACACATGAACCCTTACATGGCCGATATATATCGGTCACTAATCGAACCCAAACATGGATGGGTCCTGCTCAAACAATCACAGACAAGTTGAAGCTTCACTTGACATACCAAGTTTCTGCTTGGGTTCGTGTTGGTTCGGCGAAGACCGGTCCGCAGAATATCAATGTTGCTCTTGGTGTTGATAGTCAGTGGGTGAATGGTGGTCAAGTTGAAGCAGTTGATGAGAGGTGGTATGAAGTTGCAGGATCATTCAGGATTGAGACTCAACCTTCTAGAGTTATTGTTTATGTTCAAGGTCCTTCTCCAGGGGTTGATTTAATGGTTGCAGGTTTGCAAATCTTTCCTGTTGATAGGAAAGCAAGATTCAAGCATTTGAAGAATTTAACCGATAAGGTATATCGATTTTTAATCTATGTTAAATCATGTATTGACATTGTTTCGGTGTTTGAGAACTATATTGATTTCTTAGGTTCGAAAGCGGGATGTTATTCTGAAGATATCAGGACTGGACACTAAGAACTTCTGCGCTGATATAGGGAATGTAGTTAAAGTGAGACAGATAAAGAATAGTTTCCCAATCGGGACGTGTATTAGCCGATCGACAATAGACAACGAAGACTTTGTCAGTTTCTTTGTGAAGAACTTCAACTGGGCGGTGTTCGGGAATGAGCTGAAATGGTACTGGACTGAATCACAGCAAGGGCAACTCAACTATGCCGACGCCGATGAATTACTAGACTTTTGCAACAAAAATGACATACAAGTCAGAGGGCATTGTATTTTCTGGGAAGTTCAATCTGTAGTTCAGTCATGGGTGCAGAATTTGAACAAAAATGATCTAATGAATGCGGTGCAAAACAGACTCAATAGTCTTCTCACAAGATACAAAGGCAAATTCAGACATTATGATGTTAACAATGAGATGCTTCATGGTTCATTCTTTCAAGATAGGCTTGGAAATGACATTAGAGCCTCAATGTTTAAAACTGCACAACAGATTGATCCTTCTCCAATCTTGTTTGTGAATGATTATCACGTGGAGGACGGAGTTGACACGAGAGCAACTCCTGAGAAGTATATAAAACAGATTCTTGATTTACAAGAACAAGGAGCACCAGTTGGAGGGATTGGAGTACAAGGACATATTGACAATCCAGTTGGTCCAATAGTTTCTGCAGCATTGGATAAACTTGGGACACTAGGACTACCTATATGGTTCACCGAAATGGATGTATCTTCATCAAATGAGTTTGTTCGAGCCGATGACTTGGAGGTCATGCTTCGTGAAGCTTATGCGAATCCCTCGGTGGAGGGAGTCATGCTTTGGGGTTTCTGGGAGCTGTTCATGAGGGACAATGGTCATTTGGTTGATGCCGAAGGTGAGGTTAATGAAGCCGGAAAGCGGTTTCTAGCTCTTAAGCATGAGTGGCTGACTCATGCTCGTGGTTCTATCGATGATCAAGGAGAGTTCAAGTTCAGAGGTTTTCCAGGAACTTATGGCATTGAAATTGATACATTGACCAAGAAGTTCACTCAGATGTTCACTGTTGACAATGGTGACACCCCTTTGGAGGTTTCCATTGAGCTATAAAAATGGCTATCAATGTATGACTATATGTATGAACGAATGATCATTACATATCTATAATAAATGCCATCATTTGATGGATTAATTCTGATGTCTGAGAAGAGAATTGTGCTAATAATAAATAAGTTAGAATTACATGAAACATATAAATAACATTTTCTAATTACACTTAGAAACAGTAGTGATGACAAAGGATAAACAGAACTAAGAATTATACGAGAATTGCGATAATGGTGCACGCAAGCATACATACATAAATACATACATTGAGATCGATCAGGGACCGAGTCGATAAGGGCCATCGCCCATGAATTGTCCTTCCATGTAGAAAGCAGCAGCATTCTGTGGATGATAACCATCCATGACGACAAATTGCATGTCTTCTGATGGCTTCCAATGCCTCTTTCTTTGGTTGATAAACCAGTTATTAATCTGTTTTTGATCAAGTCCGGTTGATTCTGCCAATGCCACCTTTTCGGTTTCCTGATCAACATCATTGTTTATATTTCCTTCTCATTAGAACAAATTGGTAAAATTCTGCATCAAATATATCGAATATATTGTTTGTATTTTCGTACCGATGGATACGGCCATTTGTAGTGTAGTTCCCACCAACTAAGAAGTTTCTGTCTGGCTTCTTTCGGTAGCTTCCCTTTCTTCTTCTTTTTCGATAGTTCTTGCCGTAGGCTGCTAAGGTAGCCGCTGTACTTCCTTAAAAGATGGTGCTTGAGTTCCTTCTCTTCAGCTCGGGGATCGATCTCGGGCGGCTCTGCTTCTCCTCCACTGCCATCTTGATCATCATCAGAGGAGCCAACTCCTTCACATTTGTCATCTACAATTAATCCTCCAAATGAATTAATCAGAAAATTCTTGTGTTCATAACACTATGATAGAAACAAATAATTATAGACCTATTTGAACTCACTCATGAAAAAAGCACAAAAACTATTTATTTTATAAAGCACTTCTTCGAAAAAAAATGAATCCAAACAAGCCATGCACACTTTGCCATGAATTATACTACAAATCAAACATGCCTTGTTGAAAGCACATAGCATTGTGAACATTATGTGAAGTCCTTCAAATTATTGCCATTGATAAGAGCTTGAGTATATAACAGATGAACTCGAATTCGCCCCCAAACGACCGAAAGCAGCATATATAATAATGTAGAGAAATGCTTTAAACTTTAGGATGAATTAATCTATAACCATTCCTTCAAAACATGTGAGACTCTTATATGAGGATCTCATATAACTTACCAAGGAGTTAATTAGGAAAAAAAGTCACACTAGGAAAAAAAAATATAAGTTATTAATCTAAATTAAACATTTTATCTCTGAACATTCATAAATATGACATGATAAACAAACTTCCTAGCCACACTCACATTTCAAGAGAAGTCGTTAAATCAAAAACAATTTCAAACATTACTTGTGAAGTACTTGATATTTCCAAATATCATTCCACAGTGAATAAGTAGAAAAGAAACATCGAAGTTACTTCAATTACATGATTTCAAAATTCAGACAACTAATTACAACCAACCAGACACCCCTTCAAAGAATGAAAAATGTGTAGTAACAATAGTACTTAGAAATAATGTGTGTAATCCATAATATTATCATAAAAAAGTAAATTAACTTATATTTAAAAATGAACAAGTCTCATCAACCACCATAGAATAAAAAAACCAAAAACATAAACCTATCCTTAAAAAACAAGCTCCAAATTAAGTTAAAATTACACTTCAACATGACAACCCAATATACACCTATGATAAGCAAATATAGTGGAAAAATATATAGGGTTAGGCTAAGATTGAACGTTGGTACAACCAAGGATGATTAAACTAGTACTATGAAGGTTAACTAAAGTAATTAATATCCATTTTCATTTGCATAATTGACTAGGACTTAACTAAGGTTTGTGAGTATGAGACATGCCATCTTCCCTACAACTAAACCCTACACCCTAAACCCTAGCTTCTACTTTAAGGGTTAGAGTAGAGAAACTAAACAGTATACACAAATATGGTTTAATTAACACTTAATGGTGAGGAATAACATGGGCTACAATGAGTGACCTAATTAGGGTTTTGTAAGAATAATAAAGGTTTTCTTCTCTAAAACTGATACCCTGATTACCACTAAACCAAATGATCTTTTAGGTGTAACATGATAACTATATATGCTTAGGATTCAAGTTTAGACTATTTCACCAACTTATGATCTTTTAGCACAATGTAAGAGGGAAACATACACCTAAAACCCTAAACCCTAGTACATAGACCTATAATGAAGCTAGCTATAGAATCTCTAGGCTTCCACAGAGTCCTTGTGTGTCACCTCAAGGATTTAATGGTTGCACTGCATGGGACATGCATGCATGGACAGTGTAGGTATAGAGTGTTGGCAAGTCAATAAATAGACAAGACATATATATATTTTTTCACATGGTTTTGCCTATACTAAAACCACTGCAATGTACACACGCATATATATATACACACACATATAACATATATATTGTTAGACAAGAACTTGTTACTTCCTTTTTCATATAGAAGAAACTCCCAACTTTGGTAAAGTCATTGAGACTAGTACCATTTTATCATGATTCTAATATGTACTAAAGAGTTTTCAATAATAAAGTCACAAACTTTGTTGAGTAATTAGCATAATAGCATTCATGCCACTACTCTTTCAACTTTAGACTCCTTTAATGACATAAGACCTAGAGTTTTCAATAATCCATGGCAAAAGAAATACCCCTAGGATTTTCTCTCATTGCCCCAAAATTTATTTTTACAAGGTAGGCCAAACACAAGGTAAGATTTCAACATATCTTATTGAAGCATTTGCATCTAGTTTCCACTCTAAAATTTGATTTTATAGTTGATTACAATGCATTATGCTATGAAAATGGGTCCAAATGTCTCATTCAAATGAGGATCATCCTTTCTTTAGATTATTGAGTTTGGTTGGTAGCTTAAAATTAGTGAATTAGTATCTCAATTCTTTCTTTTTCTTTTTCTATTATAATGTTTTTGGGCAGACTAAAAGTCCTTTTCTCGCTTTAAATTCTGTCTGATTGAATCACCACTAAACTTTAAGCAACACTTTGGCCACTCCTTAATCATACACTTAATTCAAACCTATTCTCTTTTTGATATGTTTGGCTTTAAATTATTTTTATTTACCATATAATGCTATATATATCTATATGAGATGATTCATGAATCATGGCTAGGAAAAGAAACTTGACAATCTTCTTTTCTTGATCTTCCTAAATTTATACATTTGTCATATAAAGTTTTCAATCATACATAAACCCTAATCAAGCCCTTCATCATCCTCAATTGCCAACTAATAACAGAAACATAACTTTATTGAATTGAAAAATAACAATAAATCAAATAATGCTTCTACATACAAAGAAACAAAACATTAAACGTTTTTATGCCTTTGTTAAAAATAAAAATAAAAAAAAACCTCAAAAATATTACTTACCTAAATTTCAAATTACCAAACATATAAACAGATTCTAAATGTTATAATCTCCTTCAAAACCCAAAACAAAAAGAGAGAGAGAGAGAGAGAGAAGAAAACAGGTGGAAGAAAGATGAACTCTTCCATGGAAGTACTAAAAAAGCAATAAAAACCATCTTTCTTCTCACTGCCATTGACAACATATAGTACTACAAACTAGTTGTTGAAGTGGTGGTCATATTAGATGCTTGACTAGACTAGCATCCTATGTTAGTATTAAACAAAGTATTTAATAAGAAGATTAAAAAAAACAACCATAAACTAAGCAAGGTTCCCTTAAGAAAAAAAATTAAAAAAAAAAAGAAAGAAAAAGCCAATCTTCTCATCTCCATCCAAGTGTTCAAATCTCATCACCATATAATAATAATAATAATAATAAAGTATAATAAATGGGACAAAAGAGTGGTAGCTTAAAAAGAAAAAGAGTTTATTAGTGTTTGATTGATGTGTTTCACTATTGCCTCGTGATGACTTTACTGGATGATTTAAGTAAGCTAAATAAAGAAAGAATGGCAGTTTGTTGTTCCTATAACCAGAAGAGGAAACAACCAGTACCACGTTGTATATGATCATCATCTAGCTCACACCCCTTCAAACCCTAACTATGTTTTTCATATACATATATATATGTATATATATACCATGAGAGAAGACGCAAGAAACAGTGCCATTAGTGATGGAGTTGAGTTGTGACTCTGCTCGTTTGAGGAAATCCATGGCTTCTTGTATTGGCCTTGAGATTTCATCCTTGTACTTCCCTAACATATCACAGTATGCTTCCTGCAACCAAATCATCAACAGTTTATATTCAAAGCAAAGTATTAATTCAAAGAAGACATACATATACATATATAAATGAAGATATGACCATGAACTGATCAAGCTCTGGATCAGAGATGGTAGGAGTGGAAGTATCATGGCGGCAAGAAGAAACAGTACGTAGCTTCTCCTCCATCTTAGCAACAATATCAGCAGGAGCACCAACCTGAGGAGTTTCATGATGGAAGTACAAAGTTTAGAAGAAGAAAGGTTGAAGTAAAAGGTGGTGAAAATGAAGGGATTAAAGGTACATGAGAGGGATGCCTTTTGGCAATCAAGGTAGGCAGAGAGAAGAGCTGAGTACTGAGGGTGAGAGATGATCTTCGCCTTGATTTCATTGTCTCTTGTTGTAGCATCTTGCTGTGCTGAACTTGAAGCTTCTGGTTTCAAGATGGAGTTAGGGTTAGTATTATGATGGTGGTGGTGGTGGTGGTGGTGGTGAGGATGATGAGGATGCATATTCATCAAGGGTTGAGCTGGAGTTGAAGATGATGATGGTGGGCACATGAAGCCTCCTAAGAGAGAGAACTCTTCCATGAAAGGAAAGGTGAGAAAAAAAACACAAAGGAGAAGAAGAAGAAGAAGGTAGAAGAGTAGGGTTAGGATTAGGGTTAGGTTGGGCTTAGAGAGGTGGAGCAGAAGAAGGAGGAAGCCATATAGGGCCAGGTTGAAGACCTAGAGAGAGAAGAGGAAAGGTGAAAGCCATGTCTGGTGGCTTTCTTTTCCCATGTCAAATCAAGTTAGAAGAGATGAAGTATATGTTGTGTAGTGCCGGTGGAGGTATTAACTTCTTTTTTTCTAAAAAAAAAAAAATACTTTAATGGCCGTAAATATTAATTCATTGATATTATTATTAAGAATCTACCTTTAAATTTATTGGTATCAAATAATTTATATTTAGTGGTTATATTATATAGAAAAACAAATTTAAACTTCAACTCTGGTTACTCATAAGACAAATGTGCTAAAAAAATTAACTAAATATTATCACATATCTTGACACATGGTTTATTTGTATTTTATTAAAAAAATTAATACTGTCATTCATTAATATTTCTTCTTACATGTTTAAATCCTAATAGTAAATATATAGACATATAAATTTTGTGAGTAAGATATAATTAAATGGAAGTTGATTAGTAAAAAAGAGCATTTAAACATATGAGAATTATATTGAATGTTTTGAGAATATAAATGTAAATATATATTGGTAAAATGAATAAGTTTAGGGAGAGGGATAGATGGAGGAGTGGTCGGCCGGAAACCGGCAATGGTGGCAAGGGAATAAAGAAACTTAGGTTGGTTGATAAGACATTTTGATGTTTCTTTACTGTTGTTTCTAAAGTAATAGACGAGATTTGTTTATATAGTTTTTTTATAATATATATATATATATATAATTTAGTGAAGTGATTTGGTTATAAAGAGAGATGCTCTTTGAATATATTATATGTATATAAATATTGTATGTTTATATATGGTTTTATTAAGGTTTGTTTATTGGGAATAATTTAGGAGATGGATGTGTTTTAATCATGTTTCTTAACTTCTTTTTTTTCTATTTATGCTTCTTTTGTTGTTATTTGTTTTTTGTTTTTTTTATTTAAAGCCAAATAGAATATCAATGTGAACTAAGTGGGGGAAATTCAAAATGATTTGTTTTTCTACTTGTTCATATCAGAGAATGAAGTGATGAAAAACATTTTATCTAGAAATCAATATTGTACTACTGTTCCATTTTTGTTTTTGTTGAATTGATAACTTATTTTCATGATGTCAGTGTAAGTTCTTATGTTGAACTTTTTTATTATTATTATTATTATTATTATTATTATTATTATTATTATTATTATTATTATTTTAAAGCAAAATTGATGATTGAATAGTCCCTACCTCAGTGAAATATATTTTTATGTTGGCTAGTGATTGTTTGAATAGTGGATAATATTAAATATAATTTCGTAATGCGGCTCAAAGATTATTATATAAATATATACAACCTCCTGCAAAATGTATTTATTTTACCAAGTGAACAAAAGAAATGAAAATTTTAATTTCCATTTTAATTTTTTTATTTTTTGAAGTGAAAATGATCACATGCATACTAAAATTATAATTACAGAGTTCACTATCACAATACTTTTCATCTCAAAACTAAATAAACAATTACGACAAACTAGTAAAATGTTTTTTTAAAAGTTGATATCACTCTTCATTGTTAATATTTATGTAATTAATAGAAGTCATTTCAAATTTTCTCATGAAATGAAAATTGATATATATAAATATATATCAACTAATCATATTCGAAAAACCACTTTGTTACCACATTTAACACTACCTACAAAATCTTAAATCTTAGAAAGGTCTACCAAGTATGAACTCCATTAATTAGCATAAGTTTTGGAGTGATTTGGTTGGTTAAACAAAACACATCAAGCTCACCGACATGCGCTTTTTATGAAATCTAAGTGTGTATTTAATCATCCAAAGCAGGGAACAATAATATAACATAATATATGTATATGTATTTCAATTTATATATATATATATATATATATATATATGTCTAAGAAGATGAGGGGTATACATCACAATGCTTTCATGGAACAGAAGTAGTTTGATTCTAGTGTAGATGCAAAATGGATTGCTTGTGGGACGTTGGGAATCTAATCTTTGTTATCTTAATTAATCCATGAATTTAAGTAATTAAGAACCTAGTTTAGTACTATTGCAACTTGTATGTGTGTGTGTCTCTCTCCCTCTCTATATCATAATTCCATATTAGCTAGTAAATTGTAATTTAGTTTGGTTTATCTTAATTACTCTCACAGCTTGAAGCAATTAAAGATATACTTTGTGTTAGTGCAAAGGCACTTTTATTAAGTTGCCATAATTTGACACCTAGTCAAGGTGACGTGGTGACCATGGTGACGTGACATAAATAGTGGCATGGATAACATGGTGATATGACAAGCAAACTTGCCTAGGAAGCAAATATCATTGAAGATCTTGATGAAGCTATTTTTGGCAAGTGGATCAAACAAGCAATATCTTGAAGACAAGATCTCATCAAGACCATATTTAAAAGATGTGATTGAAGACTAAATATGGATGGAGCTTAAATCAAGAAATATCTATCAATGGAAAGATAAAGATATGATTTGAAGAACCTTAATAGATTTGGATGAAGACTATTAAGGGCATGATTGAAGACATGCTTATTTTCGGCATGATTGAGCTGATTGATTGAAGATCTTTGGTAGAAGATTTGGAGACCAAACTTAGGTGAAGTGAAGATCAAGTTTGGAAAGTTTCGTGAAGACGCACAATGGCGTGCGCCTCTTGCGAGGGGACTGTGTGGTGAGGAACTGAGGAGGGAGGTTAGTTGCTGGTAGTCATGATCAGGTTATATGGCTGCATCGACTCGGACTAAGCATGACCAGGTGGTTGATAGGTCTTGAGGTCGCTTAGTAATGGAGCCGGAACTCAGTCAAGCCAGCAGTCAGGGCCATGTTGCAACATATGTTACAACTTACAACAGAAGTTGCAACAGCTAATTTCGGAAGGTTCTAAAGTTAGTAGCCGCGGAGATTCTAAAAGAGGTATGTGCTATATTTGTGACGTTGAGGCATCTATATATACTATCTTGGTCTAAGATTGGGTGCGACTCTTGAAAGAGGGAGTAGAGAGGCACCGGACAATCTAGAGACGGTAGTATTCTTGTTTGAGTGAGTGAGTGACAAAGTGTTTGTACTCTTCTTTTATTTCCTCTTTTAGTGGATTGTTTGTCTCCGGGCTTAGCCCCCCAGATGCAGACGAGTTAAAACCAAACTGGGTTACCAAATTCTTATGTTTCCTTCTTGTTTGGTTTGTGTTCTTCATTTATGAGTGTTGAGTGTTTATCTATCTACAAACTTTAACCGGCGGAACTAACACTATGTAAATGATATAATTAAATTGCATTGTTTTTCTTTCTTCAAAACCAAAATAACTACGTAAGTTAGATACATGTTGCTTACAACCAAGTTAGGTGTATAAACTTTACCCTAGTCATCTAAGTTTTTTAATTTCCTTTTGTGTTGTTTGACTTTAATTATTCCCTCTCTATATTATTTGTCCTTTTTCACTCGCTAAGAAAGACATGGACGTGCACAAAGTCTCGACGAAGTAAGTTGAGGTAAAACCCGAGCACACATGGACGTTAGGACAACTCACACACAACCACTACTCACATTTTTAGAAATATGCCTTCATCCATGATTTGAACTCTCTCCACCTGAAATAGGTTAGTGAATGCATTGACATACATCTATACCAATACAACAAGCTACCACACAACTTACTAGATATGGAGTTCACATTCATCATTTTTTATATAAAGTCATAAACCACATAAATCATATCTTTCTAAAACTCAAATTAACTAATCATATTTAAACTCAAAATAAATAATCATACTTCAACTATGAACTCATTATAGCTCAAATTAATATTAAAAAAACCAAATAAATATGTGTCTGTGTTTATTATAGTTGCTGTTAATTAAGTGAGAATTATTATTGTCAGAGAAAAATTGAGTTTGAGGCTCTTGAATATTTATACACTAACTTAATTGTTTCTTTGATTTTTACTTTTGCAAAATTATAAATACTGTTCCTGCAAACTTCAAATCAGTTTTTTTTAGTATTTACAATGATGAAAATACCTTTGATTTGTATTCCGGGAAGAAAACCCTTAACTAAAAAAATTCATTTTAAGATATTGATTCCTCAACTTGAATTCTTTAGTATGGAGAGAAAACAAGAAAAAAAAAAAAAGATACTGTGAACTTCACGGTATATGTTCACTGTAAGTCATTTTAACAAGAAACAAACATGCATTTAAAATAAGAACAAGAAAGACAAGTGGCAGTCAGAAGTGAGAACTATTGTTGTTGTGCATATATATATATATATATAGTGAATGAGATTCTGAGAAGAAGCAGCAGAAAGATAGTACAAGAGAGAGAGGGGTGTGGTTTCAAGTTTCAACGGTAAACATAAACAGTGTGTCAGTTTGATCACATGAGAAGAACTCAAGTGATAAATATAAATATTATATATATAAATAATAATATTATAATAATAATAAATTAGTGGAGCAGTAGTAAACAGTAGTAGTAGAGTACAAATATGGAAAATCACAGTGCAGTGATGAGTTCTCTCACTTGTCTTTCTTTTTGGGTCCCACTTTCTTGACTTTTACCTCCCGTGTATTGCGCGCTCTTCTCTGTTCCATTCTTTTTTTTTATTTTTTTATTTTTATTCTTCTTGAATATTCATTAGAGAAAAAAATCTGAAACAAAATATCTTCTATTCTTAAGGAAAAAAACAACCAATAAAGTTGATCACCTCACAAAAACTCAATAATTTTTTTTAAATTAAAATTATAAAATTACTCTTAAATCACATTCTCACAATTTTAATCGATGCTTATATCTCTGTCATCCTACCTGTGTTTAATAGCAAAATGATCAATTTCCTATTTTTATGTTTGCGCTAAATATTGTTTTACATCTCTTGTCGCAGTCAATACTATATATATAGTTATTTTTCATATTTTATTTAAATATTCAAAGTCAAAGTTGAGTTTAAATAAAAATTAAAAAGCATTGATTAAAAAAATTATAGGACTATATCATAGGAATGAAAACATAATTTATAAATAACATTATTGGAAAAAAAAAATCACCTTAAATAAATGAGGAAGATCTCACAATGAGTAATCATATGATATTTGTTCTCGTCATGTCTCCAAACAACCTTAAATCAATTAAAGCAAACCATTTGGCATTTTGCATTTTATATAACTCATACTGTTGGCATTTGTGCACTTAGTTCCACACACTTACATATATGTTTTTATATTTTTATGTTATAAGGATTAAGAACATGTCCTACTAATGATCCTTGACAATCTTTTGAGAGAACTTTCCTCAAAAGTCTCCAACTCTTTTGTCTCTCCTCCTCCGGACCTCCACACAACTTTTTATATTTTTCCTCCTTATTAGACAAATAAAAATCAAATCAATGCTTATGGCTGTTATTCAAAATAAAAAAGGGAATTATATCAAAATGAAGTTAACATGTTTATATCATCTTATGTTATTCATATGATATATAGAAAACAAACACAATATAATAAAAACACACAATATATTATACAAATATATTCAATAAATTTTACGGCTTAATTTTAGTTATTAAACTAATAGTTATATATGTTTTTATTGATTAGGAAGTAATGAAACGAAAGCATAAAAGATGTTCATTACTCTTTCAAAATCATGGTAATCCTAAACCTCATGATAAAATCTCATTGGGTTTTTTTTTTTTTGGGATTTTTTCTATTTCTATATTTCTGAAAATTTGACTAATTGGAATTGTATGCCTTTCAATAAAAAAAAATATCATGTATATCTTTTAAAATTGATTATTATTTTTTTGTTATATATACTCTTCTTGTTGTATATTATTAAATTTTAAATAACCAACAAAAAAAACAACACTTGTGCATAGATGCCCTAAAAAATTTTACCTGATTATTAATAATTTTGTATGTATATATACCTATAAAAAATTTTAGAGGAATTGCGCAAAAGATTCAAACAATGTTATTATTGGACCAAGAAGACCTTTAATTTTTTCAAATATCTTGGAAGTCCCTTTTTTTTCTAGAATTACTTTTAAATCCAATAGCTAGATAACCTCGGTTTTACTATTTTTACATTACATTCAATTTTTAGTTTTACTCTTTGGTTTTGCTACTTTAGATTTACTATTTTTAGATCATCTTCAGTTTTTAGTTTTGCTCTATGATTTTTGATGTATTCGCTTACTATTTAGTGAATCTATTTAATTTTGTGTGTTGTCGAACATAATTCGAATTTCCATACGTAACGAAATGAAAGTGTTTGTAAAAAAGAAGAACTGTAGAGGATAATATTTTGTTAGAAGGACTGCAAAGGATAAACAAAAATTTCTAGAGACTAATAAGTAATTTTTCCAAAATTTTATGTTAATTTTTTTTTATTATTTTAAGGAGAGGAATTGTGTCAATTTTTTAATAATTATTTAAATATTTTGAAATATGAATAAACCGTTAATCCTCAACTTTGAGTTGGGAGGAATTGAAGTTGAAGTGAGATACAGATACTACTCTTTTATAATTGAGGTGCTCATGGCAGTATTCTCACAAACAGTCAAACACCAAATTACATATATTTTTTAAAACTATTGATATCATTATATTATGTTATGTTATATTATGTTTTTATTAGTTTATTTATGTGAGTGTGATAGATATGGAAATGGTTAATGTGATTGTGATTGGGTGCAGTGCAAAGTACTGGGATGTCTTTTTCAGTATCTTGTCAGCTCTTGCTTCTTTGGTGGGTCTCCAATATCACTCAATGTCTGTTCTATCTTCTATGCTTTTTATTTTATTTTTATTTTTATTTATTTTTTAATATTTGGTGTGATTGATGAGTTTCATTTTCAATCATCATCACAACTAAGTGGTTTTTTTCCCCTACTTTTTGCTTATTATTTTACAAGATATATTTATTTATTTAATCACTCCAAAAGTGAATTTGTTGGTAAATTTGATGATAATGAGATGATCCAATCTTTAACTCTTCATATATGAAATTTATAAAAATTAACTTTATTGTGACTTTATTAATTAAAAAAAAGGTTTCAATTTGGTGTGATAGTTTGAGATTATAATTGATAAAAGCTACATCATCAACAAATGGCAAGGCCTTAATAATGATTAGCAATCTTTATATTATGATTATTAAAGTAACTAGTAGTTTAAATAAATTTAGATTTTCATATATAAAGTTTAAATGTCTCATATTAGCAATATTCATATTATTTAATCAGTAAATTGCTTAGTTCACCTAATTAGAGTAAATTTATTTATTTATTTATTTGCTTTTGAGTAGAGATGAGCATACAGGTAATTTTTAAATAAACTTTTGTGGTAATAAAAAAACATGTGAAACTTTGCAATGCATCCAATAAAATATTTTCATACAGATTTTAAAATATATATCAAAATTAAACCACATAATAATTACTTCTAATAGATATTTAAATATATTCAAACATTTTACGTTTATGGCACTTATTGTTTCAAAATATTTCTTTAGAAAAATAAATAAATCATAATGTAGAATGTATTAGAAAAGAGCGAGTATAAAAAAACATGTAATACAAATAAGTAGAACTCATTCATAACCACCAACGATAATTAGATGATCCTAAAATGGTAAGGGAGGACATGATAAAAAGTGGTATAGCTTTTAAGAAATAACTGTTAAAAAAAATCATATATCAATGATTTACCCGATCAATATTGAGTGTTAGGTTCTTCGTCAAATTTAAAATTGTATAAGAGCTTACACCAATATCACCGAATTGCATAAAAAATCAATATGGTATTTGATAATTATTTTCAAAATCTCCCAATTTAAGTCTTCAAATCCTCGATTGCATATTGTTTTGAAATGTTCTATATATAAAAGCGTGTAAAAATTTTATTATAATATTTTAATTATTATTATATATTATTATTATTTTTTGATTTTTAAATGAATATTAAATTCTCAACCATATCTTAAAAAAAAAAATTAAAATTCTTAACTTTTCGTATGGAAGACAGTAACACTACTTTCAGGGTGGTCGGTAGTATGCGCTTAACATTGCATTTAAAAAATTGCCGGTTTATATGAAAAAATAGCATCATGCTAACGCATTAACAACAAATATTTTTATTACAAATATTTGGAGAAACTTAAAATTTGAAGGACCATTGAACACTTTTGGTTGTTTTCGTACGTGTGTCCTCAGAAACACGTGCCAAAAGTATTCACACAAAGTATGGGGGGTTTTTTAAAAAAGTTTGCGCGTGATTCTCGGGGGCCTCTCTTCCCCCTCTTTCTTGTTCCCTTCTTTTTCTTTATTTGGGTTTTCCCAATATATATATATATATATATATATATATATATATTAACGAGATAATTTTTAGAAGGAAATGAAAAAAAATAAATTTTTAGAAACCATAAAATATTCAAAACTTTGAGGGGTAAAATAGAAATAATCTTAATAATGTATAAATGCTCTTATGTTTTCATGAAATAAAAGATTTTTTATTTTCATAATAAAAAGTATTAATATTGATAATTTTAATCGTGCCTTGGTTGGGCTCGGAATAAATTCGGCGAGACAAGGGCGTGAAACAAATTCACAAAACAATGAAATATTTAGAGCAACAAAAACAGTTGCTTAGTGAATTGGTATAGTAATAGTACTGTTTATTTACTATTTATTAAGTTAAATGTGTGAGAGAGGGTGAGAGTGAGAGAGAGAGAGAGAAAGCAATTTAGAGCCAAAACGAAGAAGACGAAGCTTCCTCGGCATCAATAGTTGGAGAACGGGCAGACAGAACACTTTACGGGTACCTTATGGCCGAACTTGCGACAGTAAGCACTAACTAGAGAATCTTGTGAGTATGTTTATTTCCTTAAGGAGGAGTATAAGAATCAAACAAAGGAACTTATGGGTAAGACTTACGCCTGTAAGCAAGACTGTAACGATTGTCCAGATGAGCTTATAGGAGCCACATACGGCCGTAAGGGAGTTGCAAGAGGCATCTAGAGAATATTATGTTCTAGAGCTTATATATAGTCGTAAGCTGGACTGTAACATTGAGACAAAAGACCTTACATGCTGGACTTACGACAGTAAGCCTGCCCATAAGCCACGTGACCCATCATCTCCAACTCTTTACGGCCTCATTCTTACGACGTAAGGGGCTAGGTATACAAGATTCTTGTTAATTCCGCCTGTGTGGTTTGTAGGTTAGTGAACACTCAAACACTCATGGAAATCTCGCACAAACCAAATCAAAAGGAGACACGCAAAATTGGTAACCCAATTCAGCGTCAACTCGCCTACATCTGGGGGGCCAAGCCCGTAGATAAACAATCCACTAAAAGAGATGAAAATACATGAGTACAAACACTTTGTTACTCACTCTCACAAATAAAAATCACTGCATTCTCTAGATTGTCTAGTGCCTGAACTATCTCAAGTTCTCATCAACCTACACAATCTCAAAGCAAAGTAGCTTATATAAATGTCTCAACATCCCAAATATAGCCCATACTTCTTTTAAAATCTCCGTGGCTACTAACTTTAAAACCTTTCAAAATTAGCTGTTACAACTCATGTTGTAACTTAACTTGTAACATGGCCCTGACTGCTGACTTGACTGAGTTCTGGTTTTGTTGTGAAATGACCTCAAGACCTATCAACTTCCCAGTCATGCTTAGTTTGAGTTGATGCAGCCAGATCTCCAGATCCCGACTACAGGCAACTAGCATACCTCCTAAATTCCTCACCATGCAGTCCCCTCACAAGGGAGCACAACTTTGTGCGTTTTCACAAAACTTTCCAAACTTGATCCTCAATTCACCCAACGTTGGCCTTCAAATTTCCCCCCAAAAAAATCTTCAATCAATCATGCCAATCATACCAACAATAGGCATGCCTTCAATCACACTCTTAATAGTCTTCAATTATACTTATTAAGGTTCTTAAAATCATACCTTCAATAGCCATCAATCATACCATTGATGGGTATTTCTTCAATTAAGCTCCATCCATATTTAGTCTTCAACAAAATCTCCTAAATATAGTCATCATAAAATCTTGCCTTCAAATTGTAACACAAACCAAAAATAGCTCCACTAAAATCTTCCAAAATATTTGTCTCCAATCTAAGACTCCTTGTCATGTCACCATGCTTCCAATGTCATCATCTATGCCACGTCACAATGGTTGCCACGTCACCGAGACTTGGTGTCAAATCATGCCAATTAAATTACCTTTGCACCAACAATTCTGACAAGGGTTTTAAAAATATCTTTTAACAGTCAAGCTCAAGGAAAAAGGGGATAAGCTTCTCCAAATTTCTTAGGATGATTTATTGAGGAGAGGAGACTTACCCACCTTCGAGGAATACCATTGATGCTGTCGAGGAGCACCTTAGAAGAGTTTGTGGAAGGAAAGGGGGAAGTTCATTGGCAATTTCAAGGGGCAAAATTAGAAAATGAGGTTTATGCTTTCAATCATGTCTATTGTTTCTTGTGAATTGCTTGATTGTTCTTCTTTGATAGAGAACTAATTTGTAGATATTGGGACATAGATGAACTCTAGGGTTTATGTTAATTGCTTTGGTCGTGAATCTTTTATGCTTTTACATTGATTATTAATTGCAATCATTTATTACTGAATTCAATTGTGTGTATCTATTGAGGCAAGAGCCTAGATTCATGTTGGATGTGCTTGTGTGACAAGTCGAGAGACTCACCTAGCATAGACAAGCCGCAATTGAAAGGGATTGTGAGAACGCCTAGAGATAAGGTACTTTGGAGTCAAGCCTTCTACTCCCATAATCCTTCCTAGTGAATTGATAACTAATTCCCTCCGTATTACAATCATAGGGAGTAGATTCGGAGGGAGATCTTGATCCTACTTTACATGAGATTATGGGCAATTCGTTCTAGAGAAGAATTGTCTATATTTTGAATGCTTGTTTATTCTTGTCAAAAGTTCATATAGTGCACTGCGGTCATAGGGTTATCTGTATTAACACCATACGGGACCAATTACCACTCACCTTAAGAAAGGGGGTAGTATAATTTAGGAACTCTTTCTGTTTACTTTGGATTACTAGACTTATACAGCCATTGTCCTACACCTAACAAACCCTAGAGAGAATCTATGCTCAAACACCTCTTTCTATGCTAGTTTAGTAGTATTTTCTTTAGTACTTTTGATTCTTGTTTCTTTTTAGTTTGTTCTCACATCATACTATTTGGATTATGCTAATTCTCATATTAGTATTAGTACTAGTAGTCTTTATTTTTCCTGTGGAGCGACATCCAGTTTCTCGGTACTATTTATTACTCGATTAACACGTATACTTGCATCCGAGGTGACTCACGATTTTATCCGTATCAATCACCTTGCTTGCTTATCCCTTTGACAAAGCTAGTTACCTTTGTAAAAATAAATAAATAAATAAATAAATAAATAAATAAAATAAAATAAAATAATTATAACATACGAGAATAACAATAACAATAATATAATTACAAATAAAATAAATCACTTGTTACAATATATATGTGCATATTATGTCAACTGCGGAAGTTTGTAGAACATCTGTAGTTGATGAAAAGTATATGATTAAAAGAGATTGAGAGAACCAAGTAGACGAACAATGGCGAAATAAAAGGCATATATACACACAAATAATTGAGAAACCACTAGTAGTTCAACTCACCACAAAATGCACAAAAGAATAAGGGTTCAAACCCTTGCTATCTCAGTATTTTTTTTTTTTTTTTTTTTTTTTAGGGAAGAGCTCAGAGAGCTAATTGCTATCTCAGTATTGTTTCATCAATATTACTCACGCACCCTACATTAGGAGGATTCTTGATAATCAGCATTATTTATTAGTTTTGATGTGGGTCTCCTATGGAAGAAACAATATATATTTTTTTTCTCTAGGATTGCATAACAAAAAAGATTTATCTCTAAGGGTCATTAAACTGCCATAACTATTGCGCCTCTATACTTATGTATTTCTTTGACGGTGTTTGCGATATTTATAAAAAAAACAATTTAAATAAATAAATATAAATAAATTATTAAATATCTAATCTCATCATAGAAACCACAGTACATTAATCTCAATGTGTATTTTAAAATATTTGAATATCACAGCCTAAATCCAATCTGCTTTGTTTGGTACTCCATGGATAAGATATTCACAAGCATAAGAATGATAAATTGGGATACGGTCAACCATTGGATAGCCCAATGGTATGACACCAATGTGTTAAAGGGGAGGTTATGAGTTCAAATCCTCTCCCCGACAGTACTGTTCCCTGTACTATTCATACACTGTTCACCTGGGATGTTTGTACTATTTTATACTGTTCATACAATGTACACCGGGTTCTAACACTATTCATATACCGGGGCGCTTGTCGCCTATTATTCAAAAAATAAATAAATTGGGATACGTGGTGCTGTTCTACCTACACTATAATTTTAAAATTAAATTAACATTCAAAATACTAAATATTTTTATATAAATTTTTAATGATAAAAATTATGAAACTTACCGTTTGTTTTAAATTTAAATCTAAATGAATTTTATTCAGAAGTTAATTAAAATAAAATTTAAAATTAACATTTATATGTTCATAAAACTATAAAATATAATATGAATTACATTTATTTATATATAAAACAAATACTTTTTCAAAGCGATGGATGGATGCACATCATGCATGGGCAAAAGAAGGGGTTCGTACAATGGTGAGAGTGTTATGTGGACTCCACCCTCATTGTTCCTTTGCCCACCATTGTGGGCCTTCCTTTGAGAAACAAGCATGCAAATGTATCTTTTATCGAGTTTAATATAAATTTAACCAATGTGAATTAGATTGCAATTCTTCATCTCTTGAATTCTTTTGGCTCTAATTTAAAATTTTTTGATGAAAATATTCATAATTTTTATTTGTCTTCAATCCATATCTGTCATAATTTGGTCTTTAAAAAGCTTTTCTTCTTTTGAAGAAGAAGCATGCAAATGTGTTGAGAAGCACATGAATAGGAGAACATGAAAGAAGTGATGCAAAGGCTCCACCAAACTTGGAGTTTTCCCTAGAGTTTGCAAACAGTCTGGCAAGTGAACATGAAGTTTGATAATTAAACAACATGCACTGAGACCATGCACTGTCCTCACAGTGTCCCCACCCTAACTCAAACCTTAGTTTTGTTTGAACCAACATTAACAACAGCATTGTTTGCTCCAAAAGAAAAAAAATAAAAAAATGAAGATGAAGATGAAGATGAAGATGATGAGCACAACATCATGAAGATCATGCAAGAAACCAAACCAACCATGAGATTTGCATTAGTGCACCCAACAACATGCATGTGTTTGTGCGTGTAAATATCTATATATTTAAAAAGGCATGTGAAGTGTGGGGCATGTTAGTGATAACAAAGGGTTTGGTGGCAGTCATATCATAGAGCATTATTATTCACTTGAAGTGTGTCAGTGCTGTTGTCTTTGTTGTTGGTATAGAAACATAAGAGAAGGAATAGGGTTTGGGATACATTGTGTACCCAAACAAGTTGGGCTTGGACTTAGTTTTCTGAAGGGCATATGACCTTAAGATTTCTTGGGCTAATTCATATTTTGTGTGAAACTTTAAAATGTTGTTCCTATATAGTTAAAACCTTTCTTGAGAGTATAAATTGGTAACATTATTGTTTAATATATAACTATATTATTATTATTATTATTATTATTATTATTTAATAGATGTTGAGCCCAATTTATAGTCAAGTATATGTTGGAATTACGCTATACAAAATAAAAGTTTTATTTTCTTGAAATCTAGTGTATAAAAAATTCAGTATTATGTTATTGGGATTTAATTTACTATTAGCTTGCATTTGGATTACAGAATAAGAATGGGAATGAAATGAATGAAAATAGTAATGATAATGGGAAAGAATAGTAATGAGAATAAAAAATATTTGGTTGAAATAAAATTTATTGAGAATGAGAAAAATGAAAAGAAAAAACTACGGTAAAGTTACTATTTTATCCTTAGTGTAAATAATAAAAATGAAAATATTATTTATGACAAATTTTTACTTTGTAAAATATTTTGTATATCTTATTAACTTAAATTATTAACAAATATTAATTAAATAATTCACTTTAATTATTATTAATTTTATTAGTATAATTAGGTATTATAATTAAATATTTTGATGTATTGTTTTTTTTTTGTAAATAGAGAAAAGATGAAACTACTACATTTTTGAAATAATTTAGATATTATTATTTATTTTAATGATTATAATTAAATATTTATATTAAATACTCTATATTATTATTATTATTTTTATAACATTAATGGGAAGAGGGTATATATGTCAAATCTCTTCCATTCCTCTCCATTACAATCAAATTTAGGTAGCGTTTGGTTGGATGTAATTCTAAATGCAGTGGATTTTCAGTTACAATGTAACTGAAAATACTTGGATTTTAAAATTCAGTGTAGTCAAATCTGGTGTTTGGTTGTCTGTAATTGGAAATGCTGTATATGCAAAGTTTGTGTTTGGTTGGAGGAATATGTAAACCTGAAATTTGAAAACATGTGTTTGGTTTAATGGATTAGATGGATGTGAGCATTCAAGGTGAGATTACCTCCCAAAATTTATTACAAGCTAATTTATTTTGATTTATGTTAATGGATATTATTTTAAATGATTATAACTATGTGTTAATTATTACTAATATTAACTTAATAGAGTATTTTTTAAATTAATTATAAAATTTAATATTAATTATATTATACTTCAATTTTAATTAGCTGTTAAATGTATTATTCAAAATTTGTAAAATTTTTATTTTGAATTTTTAATCTAACAGCAAGAACTCTTAAATTAACATATTATAATTCAATAGAAAAAAATTAAAAAATGTTACCAAAATCAATAATTTGTCATTCAAGAAATTTATGGTAGCAACATATTATTCAAGAAATTCAAGAACTCTTAAATTAACATATTATACTTTAATTTGACAAATGAATCCTGCACATTCACGGTAGCAACATAATATTACATATACTTCAAAAAAAATTCCAAAGGAAGCAACATAGGTAAAATAAAAACATCATCATGGTTTTTCAATAGTACAAAAACAACATTGACAAGCAACGAAACAAGTCTTGAAGCATTCTTGAAAACAAGTCAATAAATAAAGATCATCAAAACACTGAGTGCATCAAAACAAGCATGAAAACACTGAATAATAACTGAATGCTCCATATATCATCAAACCAAGTCTTGAAGCATTCTTTCTACTTTCAGTACTAACTCCACCGGATGCTCCATAAGTCACAACACCTGTGAAAAAAAAAATTACTATAAATATACTAGATCCAAAATAATAGCATAATACAAAAAAAAATAAATAAATAAAGATTCAATCATAAGTTTAAGTGATGGATCACAACCTAATTAGGCCTTCTTAAAAATTCTCCTTGACTATGAATTGATTCAAAGAAATCCTCCGCCCAATACTTCCTTAATTCTTCATCTTTTGCCAAGAAACCCATAGCTCTACTATCATCGGCCATTAACCAATCATAAGCCTTATTGATATCCCGACCAGAGTACCCATATGCTTTTAGTTTCATATATTCACCAATTAATTCCTTTGCGAAATCTAAATCCTTAGTAGACTTCTTTCCACCCAATGCCTTCTTAATGGTATTATTCATCTCTTGTATTGCTTCAACTTCGGAGACCATTTTCCGTTTTCCGTTTTCTTTTCTTGATTGGGTGGAAGACGCTCCCCTGATTTCAGTACTCTGTGATTGGTTGTGGATGGGTAGTGGTGTATACATATGGCAATCAGTATCCTCAAAAAACATGTCATCAAATCCTTCGGTTTGAGATGGACGGCGGGAATCGACATTATCATCCATATGTGTACCAATATCATCCCCAAATTGAACAGCATGGTGTCCGGTTGCTTGGTCATTACCGCAAATAATCTCGAGCAAGTCATGATCCTCAATTGGTTTGTTTATATATGGCTCGTCCTGTGGATGAGCCTAGGATATCAAAACAAGTCAGGTGATAGTTTAAATAAATAGCATTTCATTCACTATAAATAATTCAACAACATGAATAGAAATAAGTAAAAAATAAATTAATACCTGCACATAGGTCCTGAATTCTGATTCTCCCATAATAATCATCTTTAGTCTATTATCCCATCCCATTCCACTTAACTCTTTCAGTTTTTTAATTCTTGCCCATCGTTTGCGAATTAATACCTGCACATAGGTTCTTTATGGTTTGCTGGTGTTCTTGAGCCAAACTCTTTCAGATGGTATCTAACACCCCTATAGGGGGATATAAATCCCGATCTCGTTGCATATCCAGCATCAACCAAGTAATATTTTCCTAACAAAGAAATTAAAATGATGGTCAACAAGATTATAATTTTTAGATTGTTCTTGCATTCTAAACTATTTGATAATCTAAAAAAATAGATACCTTCAGGGACTGAGAGGCCGTTTGGTCTCTCGAGTGCATCACGTAAAACTAGAGCATCATGTGCTGAACCTTCCCATCCAGCAAGAACATATGTAAAACGTAAGTTAAAGTCAACAGCAGCAAGAACATTTTGTGTGGGATATGGTTTTCGCCCACGAAAATGCTGCAACTTCAGATGCCGGAACAGAAGCATGGATATGGGTTCCATCTAAAGCTCCAATACAATCCTATCATTAACAAATTATAATTAAGAATTGGTTATAGGGTAATAAATCTAATTGAGTAAAAAGTTATCTAATACCTTGAAATAAGGATATAGTGTGGATCTCGATGCTATATATGTTGGAGTTTGTGTAGTAGGTGGAAGCACATATTCATCACGCAATTGACCAATTGCGTATAGAACATGATTGAAATACCTACTAACAGTCTCACTTGATCTGAGGAAGTTATGTGCGATGACACGGTTACGTTGATTATGTCCTATGGTGTGTAGGAACATCAGTAATTGCTCTTCGATGGTGATGTGCAATGTGTCTCTCTTAGAAGATTTTTTTGCCTCATTATCAAACAAAGATTGAAGAATGATGATTTATTCATACGGACCATGTTGATACTAGTTGTGTCATTTCCATCAATTAGTCTCGATAAATATTTTTCTCTAATCTCCGATCGAGCACGAGAAGGTTCTCTACAAATCCTACGACGTTTGCTACGCAAAATAGTGTGACGGCAAAAGCTGCAGCGAGAATTGTAATGCGGGTAGCATTAAAGTTATCTTCTCTATCATGTCCATCCATCTACAAGTTGTAAAAATAAATAAAAATGTAGTTCAAGATATTGTTTGTTTTAAATAGAGATAAATACATAAAGGAAAAATAGCCAAATGTAAGGAAAAATAGCGAGATATTCTTTGTTTAATCTTGGCTTATTTAATTACCGGCCAACACTAAGGTCTGCCACATAATTAATAATAATTGTTAATTATTTAATTAACAATTAATTATCTCTACTTGTTTTAGCCGGCCATATGCCATTGAATAAACATTGATGATGGTTGATCTTCTAGATTCTATTGTTTTATAGCGGTACTAATCCATACAAATGGGTGCCAAATGTAAAGTTTCATAATTTCAGGAGTAAAAATGGCTGCAGAGGATTATCTATATGTGTGTATATATATATATATATATATATATAGCTGTAGCTTTACTCTGATTAATTATATATATATAGTTTCTAAAAATCAAAGCTAGCTAACGTGCACAATGAGATCATATTACAATTAACTTTAATAGACTCTCATTCAACAAGCACAAGGATTTCTTCATCAAAGCCTGTAAATTAAGAAGCAGCTTTAATCTCTACTTCTTCCTATCAATAATATTCAAACAATCCATAATACTAATCAAGTTGATGATCAACTAGCAAATTATATATTAATCAAGTTCTAAAACAAAGGCTGCCTTTACATTTACTGTTAGTTTTTTTTTTTTTCAATTGTTAAAGAGTTGGTAAACATGAATAAATTTTAATATTGCTTCAGTCAAAAAGATATGTATTTAATAAGATGAATGCATACCTGATGCACAAGTGAAAACCACACCTGTTGAAGAGCTTGAGCCTTGTAAGATCAGTGCTAATTGATCAGCTTGAAATTACGTATTCTTAACTGTAAAAAAATGAAGTAGAATGATGATTTAGATGATATCTTATAACATGTTGAAATCACATGATGTTTATGGAGATGCTTTGGTGCAATAACCTGATCATCAGACATTCACATGTATATATATTCATAGGATGACACATAAAAAAATCAAGAACCAATAAAAAAAAATTGCAACATGATGATTGATTCTGGCTTTACCGTGCTTTCACCACACTAATATTAAGAATGAGTCTCTGCCTATTTTAATAACTTGCATCTCTTACCAAATTGAAACAAAGGTAATCAAGAAAGAAAGAAGTACAACTTGAAAATATGTGGATATGTATTTTGCTCGGAAAGAAAAAGAAGTAGTGATTTCTTACAGTAAAATCAGATTCTTCAGGTTTCCAAGCTCCTTTGGGAGAGGCCCTGATAATGCATTAATGCCTACTCTCCTGATAGTCATGGTTACCAATAATGTTTTGTCAGAATAAAATATTAAAACATAACAAATCTATACTATATAATCATATAATGTTATATAGTTACAAATTTAATTTTTTTTTTCTCAAAAAAGCGGATAAACCATGTTGATTAATGCTGCATAAGTCACAACTAATCTTACAGGTATTGCAAAGCCGTCAAATTTCCAATAAATGCCGGCAAGGGTCCTGTAAGATAGTTTTGATCGAGCTTCCTGCCAAGAGAAAGGACATTAAATGGAAATGTGATACTTAACCACGCAAATCGTGCTTTATATTGTGACAGAAGAAAAAGGAATATTACAGCAATGACTCGCATCTACCACAAATCAATCATAATCACGCATCTTAATATTCTTGATTTTGTCTGCAAATATAGGCAGGCATCTATAACATGAACATATACATAGTTGATGTCATTTGCAGATGACAATATCAATCAGCAAATCAAAAACCTCCCACAAAGATTTGTTCTGTAAATTCTGTTTTCTCAACTCTAGTAATTTCAGGGATCATAACAACATGTAAACCACTATTTCCAATAAAAAACACTCAACAGTTTCAATAAGATCATCAAATCCAAATAAAAAGCCAAAATCCAAACTTTGTTTCATTTTCCACAATCTCCATCCATCCATTCACCAAATACCAAAACTCAAGCACAAAATTTCATTTAAATCAAAGAACACCAAGCAAGATTCCAGCTTTAAAAAAAAAGAAAAAGAAAAACCTCACCTTTCACCCCCAATCTTCACCAAAAACTAAAAAAAAACTCAACTTTGATCTCTCACTCCTCGTCGCTTCGCAATCCAACTCCAAACCAAGAATTCAAGCATTCACGATGGCCAGAGAACACCTTTCTCCTGATTCTGATCGCCAGAGAACTCGCTGTAGTCCATGACGGAGATGTGTCGGCGTCCGAGATGCGTCACCGTCGGAGATGTCTCGCCGTTAGGGCTGCATCGCCGTCAGAGATGTCTCGCTGTCGGAGATTTTGGAAACAACCACTGAAAACCTAAAGTCGGCTTCACTCACCTTCCAGGAATTTCAGAGATGAAATCGTGAATCCCTCACGTGTTAATCACGTGAGGGATTTGAACAAAAGAAAAAGTTTGGATTTTGTTTTACGGTCAGATTGACCGTAAAACAAAATCCCTTTGTTAAGGGGTTTAATAAATCCCTTGAAAAGCCAAATACCCTCAACCAAACAAAAGAATTTCAAATCCCAGGAATTTTGAGTTACATGGATTTCCAAAACCCATGAAACAAGCAGATCCTTAGAGTAATAGAAATCACACCTCAATTTCCTCTACTTAGGATTCTATTTTCATTCCTGTGCATATTCAAACGAGTGTTAACCTCAAAATTTGTGTCTATTCCTATTTTTTAGTAATTATTACCTCAATTCAAATGCACAGTTACATCATTATAATTTAGTATAAAATCCTTTTGCAATTTGATGAGTTTTTTTTAAGCCATATAGTGAAATGATATCTTGATTGTGGCAACATTTTAGTGTAGACAAGATTATCAAACCATATAAATCATTATGTTTTCATATGAAATGCATTTTTATGAACATGATTTATTTTTAAATATTATAGCTATATTATTATTGTTTAATAGACATGGGCCCCATTTATAGTCAAGTATGGTGATACTACCCTACACACAATAAAGATTTTATATTTGTAAAATCTAGATTATGCTCTTGGGATTTGATTACCATATATAGTGTAAGTTGATGAATTTTTCTAATCCATATAGGGTAGATAAAATTGTTAAACTATATAAACCTGTTTTTTCTATATGAAAAGTATGTATATGAATATGTTTTATTTTTTTGCAAATTTGATAGATATTTGTTAGTTCCGGAGGGGTAGTTGTGTGTTAATTTTTCGCTCAACTCACTAGTAATGAAAACACAAACACACAATCAAGCATGCAAGAAGGAGACACACGATATGGTTACCCAGTTCGGCACACCATTGCTTACATCTCGGGGGCAAAGATTGAAAAACAATCCACTAAAAGAGGTTAAGCATGAAAAGTACAAACATACTCTCTCATTCACACAATACAAAGAACGCCCACTTTCATCAATCCTCACCTAAGGGTCTCTCACTCGTGGTTTATCATAAATCTTCAAGCAAGGTATCTTATATAGACGCACCTACGTCCTAATAGATCCTCCTTTTTAAGATTTCTCCACGGCTTCTTAACTTGGACACCTTTCAAAGTTAGATGTTGCAACACCTAATTGCAACACTGCCCATCTTGTTGAACATGACCGAGTTTTAGCCCAGTTGCAACCGAACTTGTGACACCTTCAATCCTTCCGGTTCGTTCATTCCGCTTCATAGCAGTTGACTTGTCTTGAGCTCCTCCTGCTTGCAACCGCTTTCTTCCTCAAGTCATTTCAGTAAGCCCCTCTCTCGAGGGCCATACCCTCCAAGGCGCGAACAACCATCTCACAAAAAATGGCCACCAATGATCTCCAGATCTTCTTTCCAAACTTGACCCAAGTTTGGTATTCAATTATGATCTTCATTTGATCCATCAATATATAGATACTAAACTTGTTCTCCTCTGATCCAAGTTTAGCCTTCAATATCTTCAAAGCATGATTTCCAATCATCCATACTTGGATTTTCAAATCTTCAATCAATCTTCAACTAATCTTCAATTAATCTTCAATGATTACTCTTCTGAATAACTCCGCCCATAATTAGCCTTTTTACTATCTCAAGCTCCATGCAATCTTCATGATGATTTTGTTAATCAATTTATTATTCTTTTTAGAAATAGATTTCTCATAAAAGGAGTTTACCAAAGATATTATTCATCATCTCGGATCTTACTAAAGATAGATAAAATCATACCTAAGATAAACTTACTCTTCACGAGAGATTTTTTTTACCTTAAAGCTCCTTCCAAAAATAATTATTCCTCAATTGAACCAATGAAAGGAAAACCTCTAATCATAATGCTTCATCATAATCTTCTAGTTCTCTTGTCTTCATGCGCCATGTAACCATGCATTTACCACATCATCATCCTTCTCATTTCGCCTTTTTGCCCGGTCATCATTGTCACGTCACATTCATTTGCTATGTCATCTCTCGGCTTGTTACATAATGCCAATCCAAATCTTCAGTCCTAACAATATTACTCAACGATGATAATTTAATTTAATTTTAGACAATTAATTTTTGGATATATATATATATATATTTTTTTTGAGTACTATAATATTTAATTCATAATAATATACTTCTCTTTGATTTATACCTCACAAACTAAAAGAAGCAAACAGTATTAATGTAATCACATGCCCCATTCCTTCATAATTCATGTACTAATAAGAGTTGATTTCTTTCATATCTTCGCAGAGAAACTTGTCTTTCTTTTGAGTGCTCTCATAACAATCAAAGAGATTATTTGGTCCAAATCACCTCACTTTTATATATAATTTATATATATCTTTTTTATTTAGGGTTGCTATCTAATTACCACACTAAAGAAAAAGATAAAGACTATATAGAAGTCTCTTAAGTTATCAATGAGGAGATAGAAAGACATTGACACAAATGATAAAGACAACATTTTTAAATAATCTAAAACTATCCGTACCATTGTGTTTCTCCACCGCTTAAAGAGATGATAAACATTTACTAGAAGTCCCTCACGTCATATCAATGAGATGACAGAAAATCCTTGATACAGATATTGAAAAGAATTTTAAAATAATTTAAAATTAATTATACCCTTATATGTTTGACAAATGTGCTAAGCGTCACTAGGAACATGCACAAAAACTGAAAATTATATCATTATATTTTTTACCACTTAATTTATTTATATCTGTATCTATTTAATTTTATATATATATATATATATATATATATATATATATATATATATATATATAAAAGATTGATTAGTTTTCTTTTTAATATTTAATATTTATTTCATTTAAATTATTATTTAAAGAAATTGCTAATAGTGTTAACAAAACATATTAAAATTGGGAAAATTAGGTCATATAATCAATCAATTAAGGGAATGTAGAGAGATAGGGACACTAGAGGCTTTGAATCTTTCTGGTGTGGAGTGGCCATCGCTTTGCTTTCTTTTGAGTTTCTTCTTTGAGACATAGTTCTTTTTCAAAGTATAGTTGAAAAATGACATTGGATCCTCCACGATCCAATATTGGGAAAATTTTGCCATTGAATATAAGTTTGTAATAATTAATTAATTAATTAATTAATTTAATGTTTTCAATAATTTTTTTCAATTACGTCAACATTATTATCATTTATATACCGGTGCACTAGAAAAAAAAATTATGCTTTTATTTCTAAATATATTAGTTTAAGTGTATTTTTTCTATTCTTTAAATTGACAAATGCTAGAAAATTAACATATAAGACATAATATCACATTCATATGTCTTAGCAGCATTAAAAATTAGATTCGTCAAGTGTAGCGTATTTTTTATTCTAACCGGTCATTATTTCTTGTGGTTCTCTTTTTCTTAATTTGTTATTTTTTTTAAATAAATTTGTATAAAAAAATAAATAAGTTTGATAGAATTATATTTAGATTCACAAACATATACATAAGTGATGACTAGAATTTGAATCATATATTGTGACTTTAATAGAATAAAAAGCTTCTTCGTTTGATGTTTCCATGTGGCCAAAAATAAATGAATGTCATATAAAAGAATTCCAAATCATCTAAAGTCCATTTAAATTAAGCCCTCTTGTAAAGCCCATCATTCTATAGATTGGGAAAAAAAATATTTAAGAACATAAAAAATATTCTCCCACTTAATATATTTTATATACTTTTAAATTAATTAACCTAAAATTATTTTTTATATACTTAGAACATGCTTGATAAAATGAAACAAATAATTAAGAATAATTACTGCTTAATCTATAATTAATTAACTATAATACAATCCGCTCTTTTTTTTATTACATATTCTCTTTATATTCTCATAGTAGTGGTATTATTTTATTTAATTTTTTGAAATAATCAAGTAACACTTGTCTTAAATAATTAAGGCACAAATTGAGAATAATTCATTAGAGTAATTGAATCAAAACAAAAAATTAAAATAATTCATGAAGAGAAACAAATTAATAAGATAAATAAGAACAAATTGTGTGATGTGCAAGGGCACAAGGGGACATAAGGGTTGGCACTCTTAAAAAGAGGAACATCTAAACAAAAGAGCACTCTTTTTGTGCACTATATATCACCATATATAACTTATTAACAGCATCTTTGTTAATTCATTGCTATCTTGTCTACTTTTCATTGAGAGAACAAACATGAAATTATAATCAATGTACAAAGGTGAAGATATATATATATATATATAATTAAAAGGTATTATTGATGAGTTCTTTGTACACATGTTAATCAAAACTTATTTTGAGATTATATATGACAATACATGATCATGCATGCATGAGCTAAAGTAATATTAGCTCAGCATGTTGCAGAATAAGGGAAGTGATCAAAGAAGAATGGTTTCGAAGATTGTAAAACGGCATGATCTCCTTCATCGTTTCCGGTCATCCTTTGGCACTTTGGACACATAGATAGAGTACTTGTTGCGATCTTTGTATTCACAGATGATTGAAATTTGTATCTCTTTAGCTCTTGAAGCTCCTTTCGAAGTCTATGGTTTTCATCGTTAAGTGTCTCAAACCACTTCTTCAAAAACACTAAATCCACCTCAGTTTGCTTGAGTTTAGTCCTACAAATTAAAACACTCAATAATTTCATACATACATATATATATATATATAGAATGAAACTGAGATTAATTAAGAACACACACACACACACCCACCTTGCTCTCCTATTTTGGAACCATACTTCAACTTGTCTTGGCCTTAGATTCAAATGCTTAGCTAATGCTTGCTTTTGTTTCTAACAAAAAAAAAAAAAAAAAAAAAGCTAATCAAATTATAAATACATGCATATATATATAATTCAATACTTATAATTAATATAAATATATATATTATACCGGATTAAGAGAAGGATGCTCCTTGAAACTCTTCTCTAGTAATGAAGATTGCTCCTTTGTAAGCCTAAGCTTCTTCCTAGCGCTACCATCTTCTTCTTCATCGCTTGCTCGGCCAAAAGAAGCTTTCGCAGTGGCCGCCTCATCGGTTTGCATCTCCGTGTTCCTCTTGGCACCAAAACAATGCTTCCATTGAGACAATGAAGTTTGTTTTTCCTTGCTTTCCAATCCAAAAGCATCAACACATAGGCCTAGGGTTAAGGAAGGCTCAACAATACTCTCCATGTAATTACTTAACCCTAATCCAAGCCCTATGTCACAAACTTCTCCTCCTCCTCCTTCTTCTTCTTCTTTTTCTATGCCCTTGTCCATGCTTTGAAGGGTTTTTTTCCTCTTTGTGTTTGTATATAAAGAGAAGGGTTGACAATGAAGATGACCTAATTAAACCCCGGGGAGTGACCGAAAGGTATATAAAAATAAAGATAAGGGCCAACAAGAGAGGACTACGTAAGATATTCACATGTCAAGGCAGGTAAAGATAGTGATTGCTTCTTTCATTTTTTTTTATCTCTTAATTATTTATTCATTTACTTGTTCTTTCTTGCACATTATTATTATTATTATTATTACTACTACTTAGAATCTAATTTAGAAAAGTTAATATATAGTAGTAAATGGAATTAAAGATTATGTTTAGATTAAATAATAAAGTTAAATATCTATACCCAAAAATCTTTTTATTTTCATATAATGATGTGAATTTTCATATTAATAGAGAGTACGTACAATATATATACAGGAATGAACTTCGGCATTTACAAATATATTTTCTATTAATAATGATAATACTTTCACTAAAAATGTTCTTTCATTATTTGAAGATCAATAATTGACCTTTATTTTTATTTTACAATACAAACATTGTTTGGTCAAATAGCTTGATTTCTTTTCTACATGTAGTAAAAGTTTGTGATAAATAATACAATTCATGCGTGCTAATTTTTCAATCTTTCTTTTTCTCTCTTACCTAAGACATTTTAACTATTTTCCATAACAATTAATGAAATTTGACAATATTTAATAAAAAGTTTGATGGCATATGAAAATTATTATGAAGAGAATAATATATATATATATGAATTAGTTGGACTTCTTCAAACATATCGCAACAATGACTTGTCGAAAAAGAATAAAAGATGTAAAACATCTTTGTACATTGGATGTATTATAGGTTGTATAATAAGATTTTGTTTTGATGGTTATTAATTGTGTGATGTTAATAATTGGACAAGAAACATGTGTAGGGGTCCCCTACAATGACCACCTTGCATTAATATAGGTGTGGTTGCCCTAATGGATGTTATTGAGTACAAAGTTTCATTGTTGTTTTCATCTCCTTCTTGAGATTTTGCATGTGCACACCTTGCCAAAGTTTTAATGCACCATGGTCCATGCATTTTGTTTTGCAAGGAACATCAAGAATGGTGTGGGATCAAGCCAAGATCTAATGAATATTTGGTGGTTGTGCATGATTTGAAGAAGACGACGAAAAAGAAGTAGAATATGTACTCAATTAATTAGTGCATTAACCTTAGATTTTTAATGAATTGAAAACTTCTCTTCTTAATTAATGCATTAAAATTTTCTTAATTAAGGCCATCGTCGGATAAAACTATGCAATTCAAACATGTTTTTATTAGATTTGTTTTAGCTTTAATTAATGTGATTTGGAGATAACATTTCTTAGTAACTCAATCTCAAATCAATTCTTAATTTCTTATTTTTCGTTTTAATCATTCCTTGTCAATTAATCACCAAATTAAACATAATTTCTTCACCTAGGATTCTTCTTCATTATTAAATTATAAAATTATTAATGCCATTAAAACAATAAAACTAATCAGTTATAATACACTTAATTATTTAGCTTGTCTTAATTAGCAACTAGTCTTCTTTATCTTGATAATGACGTCTTGTTAATTACAAAATAAAAAAATAATTTTCTTCATTGAGAATTCTACTTAATTATTATATATATTATAAAAATTAAGGTTATCAAAACAATAAAACTAATTAATTAAACATACTTAATAATTGATATTATTTAAACTTTAATTAGTGTATGCTTAATAATATCTACACTAGAGAAGGTTTGTAAAACAAGATAGGTTGATTATAAGTGTTCCACAAGAAATGATTAATGGACGAATTAATGACAATCTAGAATTGTCGTTTAGGTCAATAACCATTAACTTAAGCGATACTTTACCAAAACCAAAAACAATTAACTAGTACTCTTTTGATAACCTTTATTCTAATCAAACTAGACTTGATTATTATCCATTGATGGGAAATTCTTTATTAAATCACCCCTCTCTAATTAGTTTATTATACTCATCCATATTCACATATGGATGAGATTTTTTATTATTAATTAATTTATTATTATTTGAAGTACTTATGTACCATAGAAAGATAAGTTTCATGTGTTTCCTAACATCAAGCACAAAGACTTGGACGAATGTAGTTTAGGAAGTGCCTTATTTATATCATTTACTTGACAAGATTTTAATTTATTTTTATTTTTCATTTTATGCATGTCCTATGGGTTATTTATCTTTTATTTTAAACATAAGGATCATTATTACAAAGACAATATCTTAAAAAAAAAACCTCATAATTTTAGTTGATCTTGAGAACCATGATTTATTTTAATACGTTTGAATTCTAGAGAAGTACTTGTACATGGGCAATAAATGAAAATTTTATAGTTAGCTAGTTGAAACCAATATGTTAACTACTAAAGTATTTAATATAATTTGTTAAAAATTAAATTTTTATATATTTAAATTACATTTTTCATAATTATAAATCTTAAAAAAATTTTGCTCATACTTCTTCTTTACCTATTCATGCTTCTTCATTACTTGATTAGCTAGAAACACTAGCTATTCAATATTCTCAGTCATTTTTATTAAACCAATTAGCTCATATTTATTTTTTGATTTTTCATATTCTTTCGTGGGGCTTGGTTAATTAAAGCCACTAGATGTTCTAATCCATTATTGTTAGACCCACTAACTTGTTAGATTCACCCCATTACCATTACTTCTTCTTTCTCCCCATAATCTTAACTCATGCACAACAAATTAGTATTATTAATGAAGTTGTATAACAAATATAACATAAAAAAGAAGAGGAAAATATAAGTAAGGGAAAAGAGAACATAGTTAAATATAAGAAAAAATAGACAATAATAATAAAAAAAATAGTAACATGAAAAAGAATATTTATAAAAAAATGAGAGAAAAAAAAGGAAAGAAGAGAATAATATAGAAAACACTTTTGACATTACGATAATTAAAAAATTGATTTGATATTTGTAGAATTCACAAATTTTTTTACTATCTATTGATCATTGCAAATGTTAAGAGGATATTTAAGTCAGTTTAGAAATATTCAGGGATTTTTTGGCCATTTTCTCTTAATATTATAATAACTTGACTAAAATCAACCAATAAATTAAGTGTATATATGTACAACGAATTATTTCAAGTTGATTAATTTGCAACTAATGTTTCCCATTTTAGGACATGATTTAATTGGGAAAGGAAACATTTGTATGTACATCTAGTTTTTTTTTTAAAAAAAATACAAAATGGCAAAAGGTCAAAGATGCTAACCCACTAAAGTATGTGAAAATTAAGACAACCACTTGTGTTCCATCTAAATATGCTCACAAATTTCATGCTAGTGTTTCTAGTCAATAACCAATATAAAAATCTCACCCATTAAGCCGTCTAATCATAATCACAAGGACTTCCTCAAAATTTGAAAAAATCAATTAAATTTCATTATCAATTAATTTAGAATAATCAAAGAAAAAAAAAATACCATATCATTTGGGTGCGTTGAAGGGTTAAATTGATAAATAATTTGGAACTTTTTTCAAAGTGATGACAAAAGTGAAATTCTATGAAGACATCCACTCATAAATGTCTATTCAAATGATCATCTTTTTACCCATTTTATCATTTCTTATTGTGTAAAAACAAGACTATTTCCAATTCCAAAGTCACAATTAAATCATGTTAATCAAATCAATCTAAAAAAAAATCTTTTGTGGGCCTCTTGTGTTCTAATTTTGGCTAACAAACACCATCACACATCTAGGAATATAACCATCACTTGATGTAATTGCTTGCTCATTAACTTTTTAATAAGTCAAACATAACATCTTCAAGAGCCATTACAATTAACTTGCTTGGCTTTCTTTCTTAGGGAACTAGATGCCATGGATTGAATGCATGAATCTGGAATTGGTTACCTTTCTTTTCTTCCTTTGCTTTTATTGATAATAAATGGGGGATCTTGACATAGTTGAAAAAAAATTGAAAGTGATCGTTATTTTTGTGTGAAGAATGAAGTTTATTTTAAGAAAATTATTTGCATACCTTTTTAAGAGCGGGTCATTGCTAACATGCTCCTATAAAAATCGTATTTGTTTATATAACACTGTAAATATTTTAATTTGTTTCTATATGTTTTATAATTGAAAATTAACTTACAAATTTTATGAAAAATAGTTTGATTTTTATGAAGGAAGAGAGGAGGATAATATAAGTTTTTAATTAAATTTTTAGCTGATTTTTGACTAAAGGTATAAACAAATAAGACATAAATATAATTCTTACAACAATATGCAAATAAAAAAATCTTTTATTTATGTTTATCATACTCAATTATTATTATTAATTTTTAGGGAGAAATATATGGATAAACCACATAAATTCTACATTTATTTGAGTGTAACATCATTGAGGTATTCATTTTATATTATTCAAAAAATCAAAATAATAAGAAAATTAAGTCTTTTTTTTTTCAGAATACATTGATTGTAGTATCATATCTGAATATTTTCATTTTTTTTACTATAATTAAAAATCCGATATATTATTTTTTTATTTAATTTTATTTTGTCCATCCAATATATATTTTTTTCATTTAATAAATTTAACCATTCAAATATAAGAGGAATTTGTTCAGATATATATTTAAGAAATAAGTAAATATTTATAATTTCATTATTATAGTAATCTACAAAAAAAAATTTGAATAGTAGCTTAAAGAGGAAACAAGAATGGAAAATAATTTGTAAATAAAAAAATAAAAATTTAAAAAATTTTATTCATAACAAACAGGCCTTACATTTTCCACACATGTGAAATAACTCAATTAATTATGGGCCTTATTTGGGCCGAAAGCCCATTAACAGCCTGGCCCAAAAACTCGTCTCTTTCTTATCGGAAGGTTTATATAGTTTTCTTTCCCTCTGGTTTTCGAGTTGACGCCAAAAATGGAAACCCTAGCTCCACTTCTCCTTCTCTTGCTCTTCGTCTCCGCCTCGGCGGCACCGATCGGCAGTGCTCCGAGATTTCTCGGCCCCTACGCTCGTCGGAAGTCTAGCGGGGTCGCTTCCCCGGCGTCGTACGAGTACGACGTTAGGTATTTTGGGCAGACTCTGGATCACTTCAGCTTCGCTGACCTGCCGGGATTTCAGCAGCGGTATCTCGTCGGACGGAACGATTTGTGGTCGAGGAACGGGCCGATCTTCTTCTACTGCGGTAATGAGGGTGATATTGAGTGGTTCGCGGAGAATACTGGGTTTGTTTGGGAGATCGCGCCTCGCTTTGGTGCTCTCGTCGTGTTCGCCGAGGTGGGTTTGATCTCCGCTTCTTCTAGGGCTTTTGAATCAATGTTAACATGATAATTTTGGTATAAATATCCATTTCTGGCATGCATGAACAGGAGCTTGTATTTCTAATTATTCAAATAGTATCTTTGATTATGAAGTTATTGCTTCTTGAGAATGCAATGCTTGTTGTTAAATTGACGTCCTTGATTATTGAGATGTTGAGAAAAACATAAAAGTTTCTTGTGCAATAGTGTTTTACTTTTTTTCTTTTCAATTTTTACTCTGCAAATCTTTATTGATGCTGCTTTGGAGCAATCTGTTAACATTCTGACATTGGCAGCACCGCTACTATGGAAAGTCCATGCCTTTTGGAAGCCGAGAAAGTGCTTATAAGGATGCAAAGTCATTGGCATACCTTACAGCTGAGCAAGCACTTGCTGACTTTGCCACATTGCTAACTGATTTTAAACACAACCTGTCATCTGAGGGCTCCCCTGTTGTGCTATTTGGAGGTTCTTATGGTGGAAGTAAATTTCTTAATCCTTTATTATTTGGATTGCGCGCAGTTGAGTTTTTATAGTGATATTCATTGTTTTGATTAGTCTTATTTGTTAATGAGCTTAACTTGGTTCATTTTTTTGTGGAGAAGTGCTAGCTGCATGGATGAGGCTGAAGTACCCACATGTGGCCATTGGTGCACTTGCATCCTCAGCACCCATTCTACAATTTGAAGATATTGTCCCTCCGGAAACATTTTATGATATCGTCTCTAATGACTTTAAAGTACTAATAAATATAAGTTGTAACTCATTTGTGCACCTGATGTGGTTATAATTATGTTATCTCTTTTCTTTCTTTCTTTCCTTTTTTTTAACTAATAATATTGCTTTTCTTCCAGCGGGAAAGTTTGAGCTGCTTTGAATTCATTAAAGAGTCATGGGATGCATTGGAAACCCGTGGGCAGGGGAATGATGGTCTTAGGAATTTGAGCAAGGATTTCCACCTGTGCGGGTAAATAATATTTTCATTGCCTTAGGATCGTATGGTGTGTTTGTTTGTTTTGGATGTTATGTATTATTGTCCTGCCTTTTAATTTCTGTTCTCTTTTTCTTAAATCAATGACTGGCAGAAAGTTGAATAATGTAGGAGAACTTTCAGACTGGATTAACTCTGCGTATAGCTACTTGGCAATGGTGGATTACCCACTCCCTTCAAGCTTTTTAATGCCTTTGCCTGCAAATCCGATAAAGGAGGTTAGTTTGGCTTTTATGTTCTATAATTCTTTTAAGGCAAGAAATGGGATTGTAATCTTTGGTTTGTCATCTGATGCCCTATGGATTCTATGCAATCTGCTGGCTTCTTTAAAAGTAGATGAGTTGTGGCTTATGTTGTTTATGTGACTTTATCTCCATCTTTAAAGTTGTGTCATTTCTGTGTCTTCACATATATCTTCGGTCATCTTTCTGTCATCACATGATGAAATATTTCTTGTGTGAATTAAAAATATGTTAAATTCCTTCGTCTATGTTGAGTAAGCTCATGATTTTTCCTGCTTGTATGTTACTAGGTGTGTCGAAAGATTGACAACCATCCTAATGGGACAGATATCTTGGTCCGCATATTAGCCGGGATAAACGTCTATTATAACTACACAGGAACAGTTGATTGCTTTGATTTAGAAGATGATCCTCATGGCATGAATGGCTGGGATTGGCAGGTGAGCTTTGCGCTGTTGTATGCTAAAGTTGCCACTGATATGCATGCATTTTTTTTTGACATGATATTTCTACAAATTCTTAGGCATGTACAGAGATGGTTATGCCAATGTCCAGCAGCAGAGATAAAAGCATGTTCCCAACTTATGATTTTGACTATGCTTCCTATGAAGATCAATGTGTTCAGAGCTATGGTGTGAGGCCAAGGCCTCGGTGGATCACAACTGAGTTTGGAGGTCATGTAAGAGACTAATAAGTTTTCATTCAGTATATCTATTTTTTAGTTTATTCTTTTTTCGATTTCAACATGCAACGGTTAGCTCATATTCTGTCCAGATAGAGAGATTTGCTTTTTTCAACAAAATTACCTTATTTTTGTCCTTTATTGGGTTGGATAATTTTGACTGAATGTGTCTTAGGCTCGGAGTCGGAGAAAAATCCGTTCTTTATAGTTATTAGCTAATTGGTGATACATCTAGAGTTCTTGGTAAACTTTTTTCTTTTCTTTTGTTTATACAATTTACCATGAAGGCTGTCATATCTGTTCTGGCTTTTTTTTTTTTTATGGTTGTGTTCTTTATCTTTTTAACAATTCAGAATATGGTCTAGTGGGCTAAATGAAGATTCTTTGATACCTCTGCTGTGTTATATTAGGTCTCATAAGTACTGCAATAAGCATTTATGTGCTTGGATAGATGCATTGGATCATTTGCATGACCATTGTTATTTCAAGGGAAGCTAGGCTAGTCAGGCTAACTTTTTATACCTCTTTTCACACCATCTCACAAGTAAATGGTGTTGATAATTCTGCTAGTTTACATCACTCTGTTGGTTAAATGTCTGGTTTGAGTTAATTATCTGTAATGAAGTGAATTTTTCCTAAACTGCTATAGACCTCTTGTGCTGGCAGAATGGATTTACATGGGACCTGCCCCCACTAAAATTTATGATGTCCACTATACCCATAGAGTTTATATTGTATATATAGCTAACATTTTTTTACCATTTGGCCCCACTAAAATTGAAAAATAAAAATATATATAGTAAATTTTGCCCCCACTAAATGAAAATCCTGGATCTGCCCCTGTGTGCTGGTAAAGGCATATTTCACTATCTGTTGGTTTAAGCATTGATTTCTTATTATATACTGCTGCATATATTTGAGCCCTTTATTCTCAGTTTTTGTTATGTAATACACATTTTTCTTAATCTATATCCTTCATTTTTTTATTTGAAAATTTGAACAAAGCATAATGAGGAACTTTATTGACTTCATATAACCTTTTGGGGGTGTTTTCTTGAAGGATATAAGGACTGTATTGAAGAAATTCGGTAGTAACATAATATTCTCAAATGGGCTTTTGGATCCTTGGAGTGGTGGGAGGTAAATCATTTCCCATGTGGTTGCTCTATAATTAGCTTTTGTCAGCAAATACATTATGCTTTTAATGGCACAATAATATATATTCTATTTTTCAATTTCAGTGTCCTGCACAACATTTCTGATAGCATCATTGCACTTGCCACAGAATTAGGTATTCAACCTAAACTTGGAAGTGGTATACTTTAGACAATAATGTATATTAATACTCTTTTGAATCTGTTCTCCAGGAGGGCATCACCTAGATTTGCGTCCATCAACTAATGAAGATCCTGATTGGTTAGTTGGACAGAGGAAAACGGAGATCAATCTCATAAAAAGTTGGCTGAATGATTATTATGAGGGGAGGAAGACCTCTTTCCTAACGCAGTTGTATTAATTTAAATAAATCCCTGCCGAACTGAATGTTCTTTTTCCTGACTTGCTTTCAGTATAATCTCACTGGTTGTACATAAGTGCATGAGTGATACACCTAGCCATGGCTGGCACACGCGTGCACACAATCAATATGTAAATAGGTGCTTTATTCAGACATTCATCAAGTGAATCACATCTCTCCATGATCTTATGTGTTTACTTTGTTATTGAACCACTGGGTATGGTGTTTAATTGTGCCAGGCCTTGAGAACTGTTTTGTTTTGTTTTTTTTGTTTTTAATTTAAATGTGTTAAATTATGTACTCGTCTTCACTTTGCATGAGATTTATCTATTTGCAAGGGTGGAAGCAGCGTCATTGACATGAATTCAATTGCTTAATGTAAATCTGCAAGGAGAAAGCTCTCACAGTATAAAAGCCTCACAGTGTTTTGCTGAGTGCTTTCTTCTCCGCAGGATTTTCACTGGAAGAGGTAACCAATACTTTGACTAAAACCAAAGCTTCCTGAAAGTTATTTTTCCAAAATAGCTTGTAATTTTCTGTTAACTGTTCCACAGAATCAAGTAACGTTTTGTAAGCCATATTCAATTCACAGGCTTACAATTTTAGTCCTTGATTGCTTAGTTTTTATGTAACTTGCTTTCCAGATTTACCTTGTCAGGTACACTGAAGTTGAAGGAGTCCAAAGAAAGACAATGTCATGCAGGTATGTAATCTCATTTATGTTTGTTTAGACTGCTGGCTTTGACCGGCAAAGCCTGCATTGAAGACCCTGATATGCATAAATATACATTCATACAGACAAGGAAGTTAATATTGTGTGTATATTGTTTGAGAAACAGTTTGGTTGAGATCAATTAAGCAGAATGTGCTATATTGTGAGTTGTGCAACATGTGGGAAGAGCTCCTGGGGAGGATGTGGTCGACATGTTGAGTCCGTCTACCGTCAGATTAAACAGGGAGATCATTGTCTTTGCCGAGGATGGCCTGGTGTGAAGCTTCCTGATGGAGCATCAGCAGTCGGCAGTGATGGTGATGCCGAGGTGCCAGTTACAGTTGCTGATCAGCAGTCTTCTTCTGTGTGTTCTATCCTTTGAAGCCTGGAAAAACAAACCTGCAGATTTGATCTTGTTTTAGCTGCTTTGTGTGCTTTGTTTATGTGTTTGTTTTGAATTGTTTGATCAGCTCTGTGATTTACATGCTTTAGTAATAATAATAATAATAATAATAATAATAATAATAAGTTTTGTTGTTGCTGCTGTTATTATTTTTGTATCAATGATATGCTAGAAAGGTAAATTGTTTCTGTGGGTATGGCTAGTTGATTATGGACTTGTGTGTGTGTGTATATATATATATATATGAAGCAGTTTGAGAAGAAAAATGATCTAAATATTAAGAAACATCTATAATTATTGCTGCTAAAGTTTGAAAGTGAAAATTATTATAAACTCAAATAAATACAAATATTAATAGAAGAAAGAAGAAGAATAAAAAAAAAAAAAAAAACTTCATCGATTATAGAAAAGAAAAATAAAGAAAAACACATAACAATATAGAGATGAATGTTGTAGCCTAGTTTTGTGTGGAAAAGTAAGTGGCTAAGTTTCCAAGAAAACACAGAAGCGTCACTCTTAAATGAGTTTAATGAATGGGGCCCTGATTTGTATTACTTAAAATTTTTAATATATTATTATATTATAAATTTAATAACTATTATTCATGGGAATCATGGAGACAAGAGTATCCTATTCTGTGGAATTAATCTCTTTCAACCACTACTTCTTGTCTCCATGAATTTCTATCACTAATTGAATAAAAATTATAGAAAAAAAAATTGATATATTATATGAAAACCATATATAACTTTTATCATATAATAAAATGTGTGCGAATGACTTTTTGATCTAGCACCGAACTCGTGTTCTGTTGAGGATGTGAGTTCAAACCTCAACTCGTGTAGAGAAAAAACACAAGTATGTTGAGCTAATAACTCCATACTTATGTTCATTCCTGATACATGGCTTGTCCACATTTCTTCTTCATATATATACATTCCTGATACATGGCTTGTCCACATTTCTTCTTCATATATATACATTCCTGATACATGGCTTGTCCACATTTCTTCTTCATATATATATATATATATATATATATATAGTTTTGATCCAACGATATTTTGAAATTAGAAAAAACTATAAATCAAAATCTATACAGTAATTTATCTATATTTATGGCAAATGAAGGGACTTCTCACTTTTCCTTATTTTTAACTTAGGGTTAATTTGGCATTGTTACCAAATCTTTATTTTTGTTGCTAATTTTAAATTTTAATAACAAGAAAAAAAATATTGACAAACTATTTTTGTTTCAAAAAAAATTTTGGAAGCAACACTCATATTTTCAAAAAAAAAAAAAAAAAAAAAATTGTTTTTTTAACTTTTTTGAAAATATTTCCAAAATATTAGTTCTTCACTTTTAACCCAATCCATTAAAAATTTTAACCACTATTTGTTTCTCATAAACATCAATAATTTATAGCTTGCATTGGTGCATACTCACAGATCTTTTGAGAGGTGAGATCTTGTTTTTTCTTCATAATTTGGGAATTATATTGCCCATGCATGAGCATTTTGTTTGAGATTTATATTTTGATGTATTTAAAAAAATAAATCTATATACCAATACAATATTATAAAAATTGACCTCTCATTAGTTTTATATTTTTATAAAAATATATAAAAAACTTTGTTTATTAATACAATTTAATTTTGTTTACTAATATAGAAAATTTATAAAAAAATATGAGAATATAAATTGATAAAAATAATAAACAAAATCTTACAATACTTTTTTTGGTTTTGTGTTTTGTGTTTTCTTAAATATACAACAACTTTAGTATCCAAACATATTTTTATTTTTAAAAATTTGACAACAAAATAAAAATAAACAAAAATGAAAAAAAAAAAAAAAACAACGGCAAAAGACCTTTAAATTTCCATTTCTAATTCGTATAAAATGCATCCTTAGAAAGAAAAACTTATTAAATAATTATACTCTAATTACTATTACTCAAAATTTAATTAATCCGTGACATAACATTTAGTATTTTGATACTTATGCCTCCATAATAAACAATTAATATTAATATGAGATAACTAATCTTTTGAATGATTGTGCTTGATTGGTATTAAGAAAAATAGCAAGTTTAATTAATAATTAATGTCAAAGCATGAGCTCATTTTCTTGGTAAACAGTCTACCAATTCTTTATTAGATGCAAAATGTATACACTTGATTTATTTTGGGATTTATTTTGCATCATAACATCCTTATCATACTTTCAAGGTGTTTAATTAATTAATATTTTGAATTTTGAATGATATAAAATGTAGTTTGTGATTTATTTTGAATCATTACATCCTTATCATACTTTCAATGTGTTTAATTAATTAGCATTTTGAATGATATAAAATTTTGCTTGTGACTTGAAATTGATACAACAATAATGACAATGTTATATATAAATATTGCACTGTATCTGAGGCTAAGAAAAGGTCTTTTACGTAGAAAGAAAAATATTTCAAAGTTTCAATCAAGTGCATTAGTAAATAGGACTAACAAAAGTGTATTATATGATGATTAAATCGTTTGTTCATCTTTGCTTTTAAAGCAAAATCGTTGGCGAAAGCAATAATTAAAAAATTATTATTGATTAAAAAGAAGTCTATATAATTCTTAAAATAATGTTAGTGCTAACACCCTTATTGTATTATTATGAGTTAGAATTATTAGCCAAATAATTATTTAAACAAATTTGATGTGGTGATGGGAATTGCTTAAGTAATTTGAGTCTGAATTGTCAAATTGGAGAGCTTTACTTGGACAGATCTATGTATGGAGATAACAAATGACTATGACTACATAGAAGAAAAATCTTTCAAAGTTTCAATCAAGTTGATTGAATCATTGAAGACTACTTTTGGATAGAGCAATTTCAGGCTAAGAGTTGTTTATGGAGTATACTATTTGATTGAAGAGTTATATGAGGCAAAGAATTATATTTGGAGGTGCCTATGAGGGAGATTTGATTGAAGACTATCCTTGATTGAAATTAAATGAAATGAGTGCCAAATTGAGTTGAAGATCATGTTGAAGTTTTGTTGGAGACCTTATGTGGCTGATTGAAAATTGATTGAAGTTTGTATGATGAAGATTTATTGATCATGTGAGGATTCATTGAAGCTTGTTTTTGTATGATTAAAGAATGTCAAGTTCGGGCATGTAATAGAAGACCAAGTTTGGATTCCAACTAATGGGTAAGATGGGCACAATTGGTTAGCTCATTGTTGAGGATCGATAGAAGGCTAAAAGCATTTGCCAATCTTATGAGAATGAGAGCTTATTGTTGAGGGTAATCGTTGCAAGATCTTGATGAAGGCGTATTGTTTTAACATGAGGTTGAGACCAAAAGGAGATTGGTTAAGGTACAACTTTAAGGATAAGATCTTAAATCACTAATGCTCTTTGGCGAGCATGCATGCACGTCCATTGTATGTAAGACCATTGTAATGTTTTTTGCCTCTTCTTGTGAATTAATTCTCCTAGCTTTAGCTCAGCAGACGTAGGCATTCTATGTTGATGTGCATTAACAAACTTTGAGTCTTCTTCTCTTAACCTTTGTGGTTGTGTGTGCATGCTCTCGAAAATAAAAAAAATAATAATCTATGACAACTAATAGAATTAACAAAAAGTTAAAATGTTAACCTCCATTTTCAAGTTGGAAAAGCAAAATATTTGCAAAGTTTGAAACACCAATTAGTCTGGAAAATGTAGATTTGAATATATAAACCTGGGTTTTTCATCCTATAAGATTAAGCTTTTGAGTTAAACTAGCCCCAAATAATATGTTTGGTTTACATCAAATACTGTATCAAAGCCTGATTTGATTGGTTTATTTGCATTGTGGTTAATTAAAATAAATTAGTATCTATCAAATGGAGAGTAACTGTTAATTTAGAAAATATGAATTTAAATAATATAAGCGTGGGTTTCACATCTTATTAACATAAGTTTTTCGATTCAACCTTGAATCAAGAGGTGCATCAGAGTAACTATTAATCTTATATCAGTTAATCTGGAAAAGACAAATATCAACTTAAGCTTTTTTGTTAAATCATATGTGTTAGTATTGAAAATTTCCAACCAGACATGAAGATGGTGTCACCAAAGCATGAGAACAATTGTTTTGGGCTTCATTTTACTGTATGATAAAGTATGTCATTTGGGCCCTCTGTAATGTTGGTTTAGGGCTTACTTTCACATTGATGCACAGTGTATCTAAGGGTCACTTTAAAAGGCAAAGTAAGAAGATGGTTTGCTGTAGAGAAAAATTATCTAGAACACAACAACCATCTTCGTTATCCCTTCTTTGTACCAATCTTCAAAATAGTGCACTTCTGCTGCTCCTCTGGCCTTAGTTTTTCCCATTTTGGATTTTTCACGTTAAACCTTGGTGTCTTATCTTCTATTTTGCTATTACAAACTGGTATAAGAGATAATGACATTCATGAGATACGATATTCCGCTACTGGATCGCAACACCAAGTTTACTTTATGGCAAGTCAAGATAAGGGCTGTGCTTACTCAAATGGATCTAGATGAAGCTTTGTTAGGATTTGAGAAGATGTCCTCTTCTTGGATAGAAGATGAGAAGATTAAAAAGGATCACAAAGCTATGTCTCAGATTCATCTTCATCTATCCAATGATATTTTGCAAGATGTTCTCAAGGAGAAGAGTATTGCTACATTATGGTTGAAGCTAGAGCAATTGTGTATAACGAAAAGTCTACCCAACAAATTGCATCTAAAGTGACGATTATACTCTCATTATATGGCGGAAGGTACATATGTTATTGACCATATTTTTAAGAAATTGTTTCTGATTTAGAGACTATGGAGGCCAAATACAATGAAGAGGATTTAGGACTGATTCTTTTGTGTTCATTGCCTTCTTCATACACGACTTTTAGAGACACCATTTTGTATAATCATGATTCTCTTACTTTAGAAGAGTTTTATGAAGCCCTTCGCTCTAAAGAAAGAATGAAGCAATTTGTTATCATTTCTTAAGCAGAAGTAGAAGGTCTTATTATTAGAGAAATGAGTTAAGAAAAGACCTTGTAAATCATGAACGAGGAAGATCAAATTCTCAGAATAAAAATAAGATTTGCAAGTATTGCAAGAAAAAAAGACATGTTATTTCTGATTGTTATAAATTGCAGAACAAGAACAAGAACAAGAACAACTAGTTTGCTGTGAATCAGAATAAAGGTAAACAATTAGCTGACTCTGTCCAAGTTAGTGTTGTAGAAGAAAATTACAGTGATGGAGAACTCCTTGCTTTTTTTGATGATGAGTTCAAATCTTCTAATGAATGGATCCTTGTTTATGGTTGTAGATTTCATATGTGTCCCAATCAGGATTGATTTTTAACATATGAAACTGTATCTAGAGGTGTTGTTCTAATGGACAATGATGCGTCATGTAGAATTGCCGGTGTTGGTACTATCAAAATTAGGATGTTTGATGGGGTTGTTAGAACATTAGGAGATGTGAAACATGTCTCGGATATGAAGAGAAATCTCATTTCACTAAGTACTCTTGATTCTAAAGGATACATATACACTTGTAAAGGTGGAGTCTTGAAGGTAAGCAAAGGCGCTCTTGTTGTAACGAAAGGGCAGAGAAAAACTACCAAAGTTATATGTCTTACAAGGTACTATAATTACAAGTGATGCGACAGTTATCTCTAAGGCCATGTCAGAGAGTGATGTTATGAAATTGTGGCACATGCGTCTGGGGCATATGAGTGAGAATGGCATGGATGAATTGAGCAAAAGAGGGCTTCTAGATGGTCAGAGTATTAGCAAGTTAGAGTTCTGTAAACACTGTCTTTTCAGTAAGTAGAAACTTGTTAGATTCTCCAAAGGTATTCACAACACTAAAGTCACACTAAATTTCTCGCATTATGATCTTTTGGGACCTTAAAAGTTCCTTCAAATGTAGGTGCCAGTTATATGTTGAACATTATTTCTGACTTTTCTAGAAGAGTTTGGCCATTCTTTTTGAAGCACAAGAGCGATGTTTTGGTGACATTCAATTAATGAAAAATTATGATTGAAAAATAGACAGGGAAGCAGATAAAGCGCGCGCCTTCGCATAGATAATTGTTTGTAGTTTTGTTCAAATATGAATTTGATGCCTTGTGCAAGTCAGAAGGAATTGTTAGACACCATACGATTATTGGAACTCGACAGCAAAACGGTGTTGCAGAACGGATGAACAGAACCATCATGGACAAGGTTCGATGTATACTTCTAATGCTGGTTTGAAAAACTCTTTTTGGGCAGAAGCAGCTTCTACAGCTTGTTCCTCATTAATCGATCTTCCTCGATTGCTCTCAACAAGAAGACTCCTATTGACGTATGGTCTGACACTCCCACTGTTTATTTTGATTTAAAGATCTTCGGTTGCCCTACTTACGTTCAATTCAATAATGGAAAACTTGAACCAAGATCAGTTAAATGTGTATTTCTTGGCTATAAATCTGGTGTTAAAGGATGCAAGTTGTGGTGTCCGGAGACCCATAAAACTATTGTGAGCAGGGACGTTATATTTGATGAAGCTACTATGTTAAGAGGTTTTTCCAACTAATGACTCTTGTGATACAACTCAGCAAAAGTCAGGAATGCATATGGAGCTTCAGATTCCAGAATCTGTATCTACATCTTCTTCTCAATCATGCTCAGATGAGCAAGATGATATTTACACTCTATATCAATTACAACCATCACCGCAATCAACCACACAATATACTATTGCTAGAGACAGAGACAGAATAACAATCAAGAAACCACAGAGATTTGCTGAAGCTGATCTAGTTGCCTATGCCTTGAGTGTTGCCGAAGACATTGACTCAACTAAAGAGCCTTCTAAATATGTAGAGGCAATCAGTTTTGAGGATTTTGATAGATGGATGATTGCAATGCATGAAGAGATGGAATCTCTTAATAAAAATTGCACATGGATTTTGGAGATACTTCCCAAGAACAAGAAAGCAATTCGTTGCAAATAGATATTCAAGAGAAAAACATGTATATCAGGAGCTGAAGAAGGCAGATACAAAGAAAGGCTCGTTGCAAAGGGTTATAGTCAGATTGTAGGTGTTGATTTCACATATCTGTTTTCACTAGCTGTAAAACATAGCTCTATAAGATCTTTGCTCAGCATTGTGGTGATGCATGATTTTGAGTTAGAGCAGTTGGATGTAAAAACTGCTTTTTACATGGAGAACTTGAGGAGGATATCTACATGCAACAACCCAAAGGGTTTGTGGTTCCAGGAAAAGAGGACTACGTGTGCTTACTAAAAAGGTCCCTTTATGGCATGAAACAATCTCCCAGACAATGATACAAAAGGTTTGACTCATTATGATCTCTGAAAGTTTTAAGAGATGTAGTTATGACAACTGTATCTACTTCAGAAAGTGTAAGGACGGGTCACTTGTTTATCTCCTTTTATACGTTGATGATATGCTGATTGTAGTTAAGAACAAGGAAGAAATTTAGAAAGTTAAAGTCCAGTTAAGAAGAAAGTTTGAGATGAAGGACTTAGAAGCGGCCAGGAGGATTCTTGGTATGGAGATTTTCAGAGATAGACAGGCAGGCAGGTTATACCTTAGCCAGAAGGAGTACATCAAGAAGGTTCTTCACATATTCAACATGCAGAATGCCAAATCTGTTGGTACTCCACTAGCAACCCATTTTAGACTTTCATTAGCTTTATCTCCTCAGACAAATGATGATGTTGACTATATGCCACGAGTTCCATTCTCTATTACCGTGGGATCTCTCATGTATGCTATGATTTGTTCTCGCTCAGATCTATCATTTGTAGTAAGTGCAGTAGTTAGTAGATACATGGGAAACCTAGGTAAGGAACATTGGAAAGCAGTTCAATGGATATTCAGGTATCTGCATGGCTCTTCTGATGTCTGTTTGCAATTTGGGAGAACTGAAGATGGAGTTATTGGATAATTTGATTCTGATTTTGATGGAGATCTTGATAAGAGAAGATTACTTATTGGATATGTGTTCACCGTTGGAGGCTGCGCTATCATTTAGAAAGCTACTTTGAAGACTTCAGTTGTTTTATCCAGTTCAGATGCAAAGTACATGGCTATCACAAAAGCTTGCAAGGAAGCCATTTAGCTGAAGGGCTTGTTTGGTGAGCTTAGTGATGATTTGCAGATTACTACACTCTTTTGTGATAATCAGAGTGCCATTTTTCTCACAAAAGATCAGATGTTCCATGAGAGAACAAAACACATTGTTGTTCGTTACCATTTTGATCGTGATGTGATTGCTCGTGGTAATATAGCTATTAACAAAATCAGCATTCATGATAATCCTGCTGATATGATGACTAAATCTTTTCCAAAGGCCAAGTTTGAGCATTGCTTGAACTTAGTTGGAGTTAGTTGTTGATTTCGTTTTTCCCATCGAGGCTTATGGTAGAGGATGACAGCTTTATGTTGAAGTTTGATGAATGTACTTTCATTCCTTGATATGGAATTCATGTCAAGGTGGAGATTGTTAGTGTTGGTGACTCGAATTCCTAACCAGGGCTGAAGATGGTGTGACCAAAGCATGAGAACAATTGTTCTGGGCTTCATTTTACTGTATGATCATGTATGTTATTTGAGCCTTTTGTAATGTTGGTCTAGGGCTTACTTTCACATTGATGTACAATGTATCTAAGGGTCACTTTAAAAAGCAAAGTAAGAAGACGGTTTGTTGTAGAGAAAAATTATTTGCAACACAACAACCATTTTCTTCATCCCCTCTTTGTACCAATCTTCAAAATGGTACATTTCTGCTACTCCTCTGCCAGTGGTTTTTTTTTTCCCATTTTGGGTTTTCCACGCTAAATCTTGGTGTTTTATCTTCTCTTTTGCTATTACAAACTGCATATATTATGTTTGGCTTGTATTTAATATGTAATATATCAATTTAGAACTATACATAAAATTATGTCAAAAAATAATATTGCCAGTTATAACCAAATCAAGTTTAAAATCAAACAAATCCAAAAAAAAAAAAAAGCAGGGGTTTTCCATTAAATAATAAATGCACGGGCTAAAAGATATGTAAACACCCTGCATGTGAATATATACATGACTAAAACATCGTCAATCTTCTTTTGGATGATCCTTATAAACTCATAAAACTTCATTGATCTTGAATTCCAAGTTGGTTGCCGTCCATAATAAATGCATTATTATCATTTTTTTTTTCTGGTACTTAGTTATCCTTTTTAATTTATCTTTCTTTTCTTGTTTAGGTGGAATTCTCTTCAATTATCCATTCATCTTTTCCTTACTAAGTTGATTTTTTTAATTGATATTAAAACAATTATTAAAAGTTAAAATCAAATTAGTGTTCATTACTAGTATTTTCTTTAAAATATCAATATTTGATATATTCGACACAATAATTAACTCACGCTGACTCCATCCATTTCATATATATGTATAGCATATTCCTACTTGAAACTTTCCATCTTTTAGGCCATCTCCAACCCATAAACCCAAATTTCTACCCCAAATCCCAAATTTGGTTCTGCTACAGTAAATTATACTCCAACCACAAATCCCAAATTTTACCCCAAAAAAACATATTCATTTAATATTCCTTCATCTTCTTTTTTTAATATTATTATTATTATTCAATAAAAGAATACTTGAAATTAATCATTTCTAACAATAACTTAATTAAATATTTATTACAATTTAATATTTTACTAATAAAAATAAATTAAAAAATTTACAACTAAAATTTTTTAATTTATGATTTAATTTATTTAAAAATTAGGTTATAAATTTCTTAATTATCTTGATAAATAATGGAATTATTTTTCATAAATAAAGGTTATTTTTCAATAAAATTTTAACTATTCCGGTTTCATAAATTTATCATAATTTAATTTAATTAATAATTTTATTTTTAATTAAGTAATTAATTGTATACAAATTAATATTGTAGGTATATTAATGACTAGTTATTAATTATATTAATGAATTATTAATTTTATAAATTTAATTACAATAATTATAAAAATAAAAAAAAGATTAAAATATTGGTTTTTTTGTGGGACCCCAAATTTGGGGTCGCAATATTGCAAATCCCAAATTTGGGTCCTCCATTGGAGATGGCCTTACAAAACTTAACTTTTTTCTATAATATATATTTTTCTGAAATCCTTTTTATTATTGCAAGTACCTTCTTGTTTTAATAAAATAAAAAAAAATAAAAAGGAAAAATAAAAAATAATTGTAACGGCTCATGTTAGAAGAAAATAAAACATTTTCTGTAGTTCTCTCTCTCTCTCTCTCTCTCTCTCTCTCTCTCTCTCTCTCTCTATATATATATATATATATATATATATATTCAATTTTGTAAGCTGAATCAAAACATCAAAATTTCAAATGATATAAAGAGTAACTTTAAAGAAAAAAAAAACTATCAATATTAAATAAAATATTTTCAAAATATTTTAAAACTCTTTACAATCTTGCGACAAACTTGAAGACATATTTTCATATTAATGAACTTACTTGTCCTTATTTTATTTTATTTTATTTCATTTATTTTTTAAGATATATATTGATATATAATTTGAATAAAATCTCTTATTCCTCATTAATTCCCAAAACAATCACAAGTTGAACTCCATGACCAAGTCCAATGAAGGAAACTTTTTTAGGAGCTAAAGTCCAATTGATGATGCAAGGAAGATGACCCTTCTTAATCTTATTAAACCCAATCAAATTTGGTTTCTACATCCAAGTCAAATTAGAGTTGTATATATATCAATTTAATCTATCTACTTTCGGCTATTAATTTGATATATATATATACACATATATTTATATAATTAGGGTTTGGATGTGTATGAATAAAATATGAGGCTTAGGGGGGTTTTTAATATTCATTCATCTATCTATCTAGGGAGTTCTCTACATTTCATTCTTTTTCAACAAATACTAGATTTGACCATGTTATCCAAACGTTCGATTTCAATTACATGTCACAACAATTAATCAAACTAAGGACCTATTTCTCCAAAAGTTCTTATTTTTAAATAATATATGGTTATATCTATCAAATATTGATAGTTGTATATATATCACTCTAATATATAATAAAACCCTAAGCCTGCTTAATATATATTAGATAAAAAGAAAAACATGTTGGATTAGGATTTATAATTGTTTTTTTAACTAGTATATCTCTGAAAATTCAATTAGTTGCATCTATACCTTCAACAAAATTAAATATTATGTACACATCTTAACTTCTATTTGTTCAATATATACCCCACTGCCCCAATAAACACAGTTAAATATAGCATAAATTATATAATTATTGATTTTTTAAATAATAAAAATTATTTAAAATCCTAAAATACTCTTGATAATACTAATAATTATTCGAATGTAATGAGTAAAACGAGCTTAAATTATTTGGGGTATATATACATAAGTTTTTTTTAATTATTTAACATTTAATAATACATTTTAACAGTATTCCGGGCAAGAGGGTATATATGAAAAAAAAAAACTAAATTTTAAAGGGATATTTAATTTTATTAAGAGTTATGCACGCAATTAAACAAATTTTCAAGTCAAACAATCCAAAATTAAGCCCACTATATTTTAACTCAACACATTGCATTAATATGCGTGATTTATTATTTGTTTTTTTTTTCCTAACTAATTAATTGATTTCATGTCGTACAATTGCAGCCATAAAATATCTAAGAGCCTATCAAGCCACTAAGGACTCCAAATTGAAGACAACCCATAAGTTCTTATATATATGTTGACATTTCCTCATCAACACCACCCATGCTCTTCAACTTCATCTGTTTGGTCACCTAACAAATCAACAAACACCCTCTTTGTCCTTCCACTATATATATATATATATATATATAACATGTTTATTTAGTTGTAAATAAGTATTCAAATTAATTAATTTTTAGCAATACAATTAATAACTAAGCTATCTTTTATAAAGAACTTTAATTAATACCTGGTCAGTGATTAAGCATGTCAAGGTAGTACTAACTTTTTATTGGAGGATGAATGAATTAAATTGAAGTGTTGAAAACAACAATGGTGAGATTGATGGTGTAATTAAGCATGATTAATTTGATTATAAGTTACAAGTCAAAAGAAGACTCATCTCTTTTGAACATACAAAGGTACTAATCACCTTTTACTTAACTTTAAAGATTGGTTTTTAACTTTAGATAATGTTTAAAAAGGGTGAATAAAAGGTAATATTATAGAATTACGGTCCTTGTTTAGTCTTATGGCTATGAAGATGCCACGTAAGTAATTAATGTACTTGTTGAACCTTCAAAATTATGTGCTAAAGTATAAGTCTTAATCTTCATGTTCTTCATGTGTTTGAAGACTTTATTTACACGTATCATCATAGTTTTTTTGTCTTTATTTCGGTTCATATGATATCTTAAAAAAAAAAAAAACTGTTTGTGAAAATTATATTTATATACAATTACTAAAATTTATAAAATACTTTTATTTATTTTTGTAAGAAAAAGTTAATTCGTCAACCTCTAATATTTGGATTAACATTTCTAAAGCCATCAATAACTTTGAAATAATTCATTAATTTAACATGCAACATATATAATGGTTGACAAACTATTAATCCAAAATTTAGTCCACCTAATCCTTTATATTTTCCATCACCTTTTTAGTTCTTTCCATGCACATATATAAACATATAATATATATATATACATAAATATGTGTATGTATGAAGGAAGAAAGTATGAGTGCAAAGTGGGGGCCAAAGAGGTGATGAAGGCATTATATAGATTCTAGTCTAAGAAAGACAAAGAGATGCAAACCCTGGTCTTTTGCTCACCAATTTATTAATCAAACTCCAACTTTTTTTTTTCTTATGCTAATCTTCCTCCTCTCCATGCCTTTCTTTAGTCTTAAGTACACCACCAAAGAGAAAGAGAAAACCAAAGATCAAGAGAGCCACCTTCTTACCTCCTCTTCCTAAGAACTATCATCATCACCATCACCACCACCACCACCACAGCCATGGGAAGAGCTCCTTGTTGTGACAAAGCCAATGTCAAGAAAGGTCCTTGGTCCCCTGAAGAAGATGCCAAGCTTAAGTCTTACATAGAACAAAACGGCACCGGCGGCAACTGGATCGCTCTCCCTCAAAAAATCGGTATTTGTTTTGTTACTATTTGTTCTTGTTCTATTGAGTAAGTAATTAACATTCCTATCAAGTAATTATAAAGACAAAGATTATGTTGTTTTAGGCTTGAAGAGATGTGGGAAGAGCTGCCGTCTTCGGTGGCTTAACTATCTCCGGCCTAACATAAAACACGGTGGATTCTCCGAAGAAGAAGATAACATCATATGTAGTTTGTATATCAGTATAGGCAGCAGGTGATCATTTTCATCTTCAACATGACTTTGTAAAAGATTTCAAGGTGTTTTGTAGCTTCAATGAATTCACTTTTGTTTTGTTTAGGTGGTCGATAATTGCCGCACAATTGCCAGGGAGAACTGATAATGATATCAAGAATTATTGGAACACAAGGTTGAAGAAGAAGCTTCTTGGCAAGCAGAGAAAGGACAACCAGCAAGCTCGGAGAGCTTTGAAGCAAGAAGCGAAGAGAGTTGAAGATGGAGGTCTTGGTGTTGTCAGTGATGCCTTTCGTAGTGTTTATTGGCCTGATCAGCAACAAATGACTATGTTTGATGGTGTGCATAATCCTCCAGATCTCCATCACAACAGCAACAACGACAACAACAACAACATCGATGATCATGCGTCGATAAGGAAGCTCTTGATCAAACTTGGCGGTCGATTTTCTAGTGATGAAGGAACAAGTAGAGCTAGTTCATCGGTTAGTGTCATGCCGACACAGCAAATCTATGGAGGAGATGCAATGAATCTAATGCAACCTTCATTCCATGAAGGAGTGAACTCACAGTTGATGCAAAACCCTAGCACCGGTTTCCCCACCGAGCTTGATGAGATGTTTCAATGCAACACAGTGAAGCTAGAAGGACTTGATTACTTCTATGGAACAGCAAACATGATTGAAGGGAACAACGGGAGTATTTCTTCGGCTTCGACCAGTATGAATTGGACAGAGGTAAGCCCTTTAATCTACCCTACTTTGTCTGCAAGTTATCAAGGAATGCAGCAGTGTTTGTTGGAAGAACCAGTGCATCATGGCACACAGTGATTAACTGTTGTTGTTGTTGTTGTTGTTATTGTTATTGTTGTTGTTCAAGTGCTTAATTTGTGTGTTGATGAGTAATGTATATTTTGTATCATTGATGGAGATGGTGGTGTTTATAGACCATTTTCTTTGCATAAACCTTAATAAACCCCCTTGATTAGAGTGATCATCACTTTGTTTTTGGTTTTGTGCTTAATAATGATTTCAAAATCTTGAATTCTAGTACTGTTGCTTAATTTCCTCTTCTGTTTATATGTTTGACTGGTTTGGCTTCTGATTTTTCTATTTTGTTTGTTCATATATGATCTTCATTCTTGAATTAATACAAGATCAGAAATAGATTTCATGTGGTTATAACTTGATCATATGAATTAATGTTTGAAAAAAAAAAGGCCATTAATTTTCTTTCTTGATCTATGTTGTCTTTGAATTCATATATTCATTCAGAGATCAAAGTTTGTGATGAACTATTTCTATAGGTTCTTTGTTTAATGGACTCTAGATATAACTGTTGATGAAGTTTGAATTAGTGTTGTGATTACTTAACATGCATCTAAACAATGAGAGACATATAATAAGTTAAACACACAGTTAGACATTGATAAAAGTTTCATTAATTAATTTTCTATCAAATCCCAAGCCATCCTCCAATTAAACATTATATATATACATACACAGTGTTACCATAAGACTTTTTTGAAATCATGTTAAGCTTCAAATTAATCTCCCTCCCTCTCTCTTTCTATATATATATATATATATATCAATCTTCAAGTGCTTAATTAAGAAAACCATTGTGACTTGATTATTCAAATAAACACATGGAAAAAATCAAAGTTGGAAAAACCAACAAATGTAACTTCACTATATTTGGTATATATACATAATTGTGTGACAAATTAATTGAATTAATCAGAGAGGAGGGAGAGAATCAAATTGTATAAGTTGAAAATCAGGTTAAGTCTACCAAGCTACAAGAAAATTTGTTGAGAGAATCTGCAATCTATGTGAATTATAAAATTCATCTTCTAAGTTGACTTAATCACTTACAAAAATCTTCGGTAGGTTGCTAAATCATTAGTTAGAGCATGGTGAGCACAATTTCAAACTAGCTAGCAAATGATTCCCTTTTATTTTCTTTTATTTTCTTGTTTTCATTAAGAAAGTTGTTAGAATACTACATAACCTAATCCACTCCCTAATTAGTTTCAAGCAATCATATATATATATATATAGCTAGACTCAATATATATGTCATATATGTGTGTGTTTTTTTTCTTCTCTCCTAACTACACACAACTTTTCTTTGCTTCAAGATGCCCTTCAAACTTTGGAAAACTCAAACATTGTTTCCTTAATCTTAACTGTGATTGTACTTTTACTCATCATGAGGTTTTTTTGGTTCTATCTTTTTGGTGACAAAGCTAATGATCCTTGAATAGAATGTTTTCTAATGAGTTTGTCTGTGTTTTTACATTTGTTTCTATGTATTTGTGTGTGTGTATATAGGGAGAGTTTACATTTGGTTGAAAGCTTATATATATATATATATATATATATATATATATATATATACATAAAGGTTGAATAAAAAGGGTTCTTCATCATTCATCAATAATAACAACTCAAGGTAGTAGTTGAACTGGTTGGTGACATGAAAGTCAAACTTTCTCTAATCTATAATTCAATAGGTGCATTAAGAAAATATAAGAAATTTTTTTAGCTTAAATATGAGAATATATGCAATGCATGCATTTCACATATATATAAATAGATCTTCATGCCAAGTTAGAAGGTAACAAAAAAGGTATTCTAAGTTTAAGAATGTTGATTAAGAAAAAAGAAGTTCAAATTACCATGTCATGTGTGACATCAAAAGTATTTATATATATGTGCAAAACAAAACAGATGAAATGTCAAAAAGTAAGTCATGTTCTGTATGGGAACACATTGAAGAAGAAAGATGAAAGTGGCATGTAATTTTCCTTGAGAGTTAGTGGATTAGTTAGGTCAAGATGTTGCACTAATAAGTGAATTAATTTATCAATCTCTATCTTAATTACCTTTTTTGAAAGTAATAAGATCTTCCTTTATCATCTTCAATCAAACAATGCGTGACATAATTTAGATTGTTGTTGGTGTGCCAATCTCTTGACACCATGCATGCAATGTAATTTAATTTCCATTTTTTTTACTAATTAAACAATATCAATCAACTAATTATTAAGTATTTTTTTAAAAAAAAATTATTAAGTATTGACAAAATCGATCAATTTCCACTATTAATTAATCATATGAATATAATTTTTTTATGCATTTACGTACAAATAACAAAAAGACTAACATATTATCAACAACATTATGGTTTATGTACATGTGTACGTATATATATTAATATATATGTATATATATAGATGAGCTTTTGATAAATTCATTGGTATGTGATCAAGTGTAGTTTAAACTTTAAAGAGAACAAAGGCAGACAAGGATCAACTGTGGATTAACAGTAATGGTTAATGAGCTTAAACAAAAAGCTAACAAGAAAGTTAAGGAATATTAATAATTAAGGCTGCTTAAACAAGATGATTATGACTGTAAAGTGTGTGGGAATATACTAAACAAGAAGGTTTGCATGAGATGGAGCCCCATGCAAAACGTCAAGACAACTTAGAAATCCACATGCCATGAACCTCAAAAACAATATATATATATTGATATAGATAAAAGAAGAGAGGGAAAAGGATTCATTGTGATTGATGAGGAAACAAGAGCAACGTGATTAAGGCCATATATATATATATATTTAAGCTTGATTAATTTTATTGTATTGTGTTAATTAAATAATTAAGGAAAAAAGAAGAAAACATTTGGAGAAGACAGGGAGGAAAGGACAAGGACCACCCACCCATATTTATATATATGTTTCACTGTTTCACCATCCACTGAATCTCAGACACCTTCATTCTTTATTCTTTGATAGAGACTCTCACTAACTCTTCTATAACTCTCTCTTGCTCTTTCTCTTTCTCATCTTATCATGTTGTATTATTATAAGGACATGGATTTGATTTATTGGTCATTCCCCTTTCTCTCTTTCTGTATATGTATATATATGTCAATGTTAATATTATGTATATTAAGATGTTATTTTATGTATATTTATATGCGTCATATATATCATAATACTAGGCTGTCTTTATCTTAGATATCAACTTCAGTGCATCGTTGTATATTTTGCAATACATATGGGTATATATTCTTTTTTCATATATTATCATTTTATATAATTGTGTCATAACTAACTTTTATGCATTGTGGATGTTGAGACAACATCTGATTAGTACTATATTAGGTTCTACAAATGGCATTTCTTTATACAATTTTATTATTTTTTAATTTTAAAAAAATAGAATTTTTTTTAATGTGACAAATGCATATATAGTCAAGTCTTACACATAAAAAGCAATGATGGTCCACTCATACACCCTCATCTAGTTGATATAGAAATTAGACTATAAGTCCTACACTCATAATCGAGGATTTTTTATACCACTATATTTAGCGTGGGGTGGGGTTTTCAAAACTAATACTACTAGTTAGATAAACGCTTTTTTCTGTATTTTTGAGTCATTCTTACTTGGAAGGAGTAAGCTAAGCAAGGATTTTTTTAAATAGTGACTTAGTTTTTACCACTTTTTACTTTCAACCAATTGGTATATTGCTCATCAATTCGGCCATTAATTATTACTTAATATGACATTGCTGAAGCTGTTCAAATTGTTTCTTAGTTTACGGTTTTTCCTTGAATTGTAGCACTATTCTATTGTCATTCAAGTTATTCTTCATATTTATGGCTTTTTTTTTTTTTTTTTTCTCTCAAATGGTATTTCTCCAACTCTTTATAATCCTGTTGACGTTGATTAATTAAGGGGCATTTGATTGGGAGTAATATCACATTACTCCTTGAATATAGATCATGTAATCTTATATTATTTTGTTTGGTTATATAAAACATGAATATCATATTCCCGGAATGTAATAACTTACCCAAAAGTATTGGGAATGTTATTACCAACTCAATAGGTGGTAATATCATATTTTAGGCGAAATGTAATTTTTTTTTCTTTATACCTTTTAAATTCAATAAAATCTCAAATATATCAACTTTCTAAAAATTCAAAAAATAGTAAAAATTTATATTTATTTAAAATAGATAAGTTTGGCTTAATTAATATTAATAAAAATTAACTATATTAAAATTTAAACTTATTTTTTAATAATAAAAAATATTTATTATTAAATAATTTAGATATTTACTTTATAATATTATTAATTTTGCTAAATTTAAACTTATTAGACAAAAGTATTTTAGTAAAATGACAATTTGTAATAAAAGATTCATAACTAACCAAACACTATAATGTTACATTCTGATCACATTAGTGCCTTGTCAACTAATCAAAAAATGCACATGCATATTCTTGTCAATATGACTTGGGGATTATATTCCTAGTAATGATGTTCTACCATAATATAAAAATCCGTGAATCAAATGGCCCTTAAAGATGCTACCAATTGTAAATCTATCATTAGTTTTCTCATTTTTTAATCATTAATTCTCTGTAGAAACGTAAAAAAAAATTATATCTTATTATTATTATTATTATTATTATTTTTTATTTTTTATTTTTGGCAAATGTGGCATGCATTCTCTCACCTTCACAGATTTGGAATTGAATGTCCAACCCGTACATTCTTACCCAGTGACATGGAGTTCGCGTTGAAAGTATTATTATCCTCTTGCAAACTGTCTTGATTAAAGGCATTATCCGAGCAAATATGTTTACATCTCTTAATCAAGATACATGAATAATAACTTTTGTGTGTGCTTATATATATATATATATATATATATATATATATATATATATATATATGTTTGTAAATGACAAGAAGTAAATTAAAAAAATAAATGCCGTGAGGCAAAGGTTGCAGGTTGATAGTCTAACTGTCCTCGAGAAGAAGGCAAGACTCATCTTCACCCAGAAGCACTCCATCCTATCAATTTGGAGCACTTGTAACTAAAAACTACATTGAATAATGCTAAACTAAAATTGAATTTAAAATAAACCAAGAATAGAATTTTCTTTTTTCTTTAAAAAAAAAAACAAGTTATAACAAAAATATTGAATTTTAAATAAAAAACCAACTCCACAAACCTTCATTAAAAAAAGGATAACACATACCCCATACAACCATGAACAGCCTAGAAAGCTAGATAAAGAAACATACATACTAAAGAAACTAATCACTAATTTTTATCTTTTTCTTTCCTAGAGTACCTTATATATGTCCATCTACAAAGATATAACTATATATACAAGCTTACTTTAATTTTTCCATAACCTTCATATTAATATATCTTATCATGTAGTCATATAAGATTATTATTATTATTATTTATTATAAGGAGATAGGATTAAATTTAATGAGCATAGTTCTTCCAAGAAGAAGAGGTTGGCATGAGTCTGAGTGAGTTGTGAAAGAAGAGAAGTGAGGGATAAAGATAGTTCCCAGAATAACAACTTCTTCTGAGTGTCTTTGTTCCTTTGGACTTGTTTCATTTCATCCTTTCTCTTTGTTTTTATTATCTGCCTTTTTTTTCCTTTGGCTATATATATATATATATATATATATATATTGTGTTCCTCATGTCTCATGAGTCTTTTACCTTTGTGTCAAAGGGACAACCAAGGATGGAATTATTGGATGAATGATAATGATATTAATATATTGTTTATTTGTATTATTATATTATTAAAAGGACTAGATCTTGCATCATGGGATGAGAGAAAGGACATTTGAAGGCATTTGAAGGCAAATTTGATTGTCTTTTCTTTCTAATTTCTTTCTTCTTTTTTTTTTTTTTTAAATGAGAAAAAGGATAACTATATTACTGTTTGATTGCATTGTTTTTTTGTTTCTATATCATGTTTGAACAATCTTCCTATTGTTGCACCTTTTAGTTCTAATTTAGTCTTCAACATTTATTGTTTTTATATTTATATTTTTGTTGGCTTTATATATATACTTTCTTTTTGTCCTTTGTACCACTCGAATTTTTTAGGTATATATATATATAATAATTAACTATGGGTAATTACACTAAATTATTGAGTTATTTTATAAAGAAATAATTGTAGCCCACTAAAACCTATTAAATTTGTTCTCTCAACCACCATTATTAGCTGTATAAACACAATAATTATATAGAAAAATATATTTTCAGAATATATAAATATTATAAAAAAAATTTCATTTACTTTCATCTATCTATCATTAAAAAAAAATAGATAATTTTTTGACAAGACTATGAGCACATAATAACAATCTCAATTTTTGAAAAGCATGTAAAAATAATAACATTTTTTAGGGCACATAAGTATGATTCCAGCAGGGTACATTTGTAAAAACACACTATCATTTCAATAAAATAGAGTAAAAATTAATTATATAAAAAAAAAAAAAAGCATAAATGTTAAACAATGCCTTCCCAAGGAAACATTGATAACAAATCTTCCCAAATCAAAATCTAATAAAACATGTAAAGCTCACATAGCACAATTCAGGTTAACAATAATAATAACAATACACCAAAACAAAATTTCTGCTCCTCTGCTTCTTCATTTTCTGCATATCAGAAATGTCAATGTCTGATGAACAATTTCTTAAAGACATCAGTCTCATTCTTAAGCCAATCGAAAGTTGAATACTCACGAAAACACGCCAAGGATTACGATTTAGGAATGTATTTCCCTTGATAAAACTCAAGAGTTCAAAAGAATTGTAAATGTTCGAACATGTACAATCTATATATATATAAACACACTCATATGCACAAAATGTTACTGCTTTTGCTCATCCTATGACACAATTAAGATAAATATTTGCAAACACTGATTTCTGTGAACTATGATTTAATGAATTTCACTATGGTGTAGTATATCAAACTGCGGACGCAATTCGGTTTCATCACGCAACGGGAACGATCTTTTCCAGTGGCTTATGACAATCATTGTCATCATCGGTTTGATCTTTGTCATTGTCGAGTTGGATAGTTCGTGAACCTTCGTTTTCATGTAATTCATGTGAACTAGAACACTCACCACTGCAAAAGTCGATCTCATCCGGTGGGAGCTGTTTGTATGCCATATGCAGTTGCCGATGTATTTCTTCCATTCTTCCAGACTGTTCATCCTCTTGATCCATTTCAATGAGATTCTGTAGGAAAAGAATTTTTTAAATCAAATCATAACTTTAATTCTTGAAGAATATAGCTCACAGAAAAAATAAAACATCACACTACTTGAACACATGTGGCCAGCATACTCACAAGCATATGAAATTTCATATGAATAAAATAAATAAGCTCATCCATACAATTTAACTCTAGTGACACTGATAAGATTCATTTGTATCAGGAAATTTCTGATAGATGAGTCAATATAAGTATCCAAGAGTACGTACCATCGCAGATAGACTCTTGAAAATGGGATTGAAACGTTGTCGACAATACTCGTTGAAAAGAAGGGTCAATATGACTAGTGGAATCATGAAACCTGCGGAAACAGGTGATTTTTTCAACCCAAAAACTCCGAGCGCGATGATCTGCGAGAGCACTAAGGAGAAAATTGTAGTGTTGTGCATAATTGGCCACATGCGTCCTCCGGTCTCATATTTTGAGCAGTACACATTAAGAATCTGCAAAATTGTCAAATCTGGTTAACCGCAGAAGTAATCGGACTGGAAAACACAGTAACTTTCTTAAATTTTACAAAAGGCAGATTAAAATGACAGAATATTACTTTTGAGAATAGGAAAATAGAACATATATATGAGAAAATCAATGCAGAAAATGGTAAATGAAGTAGAGATAATGTCCTCGTGATATCTATGATTTAATTTTGGTAGGTTTAGCATGGAAAACATTCATGGAACAAATGTATGGCAATTGCAGCATTAGGATACATCAGGGAAGCAACTCAACTTTAATGTGACCACTTTATCAAGGAACAGTGATAATGTGAAGTAAAAAGACAAGATCACATGCTCCATATTGTGACAGAATGAAACAAGCATGACAACAACATATTAAATTAAGTAATCATGCATAAATTATGAGATTTAGGTCTTGAAGTATCATGGTCTAAAAGAAAAAAACAGTATGCGTATCTCATCTCTACAAAAGTATTTTGGGAAAAGTGAGAGCACACAAAGCAGATTACCACTCACCTGATTGCGATATACAACATGACAAAGGAAGAAGTACACAAGCAAGAAGGGCAATATTAAAGGTGCCAATATGGCGCAGGTGAAGCCAAGAAGCCCCATGAGAAGGACTTTCGGAACTTCAGTGTGGTACGGAAATGATGGAATGGAAAGTCGGTCGCTGTTAATCTGAAATATATATCTTTTAAGAAGGTTCCAAACAAGGGGGAAAAGCTGCATTATTTCAGAAGATAAACTTGCCCAGCCTGATGTTAAAACATAAGTGGTGAAAAAGGTTGCCTGCATCAATAAACATAAGAAAGGCAAAATGAAATATCATGGCCGTCAAAAGAAAATTTCAGAGAACTGAGTAAATCTTTATTAAATTGAATACATTGCTACCATTAGCTATTTTATAATTAAAATATGGATAAATACTTCTTTAGAAACATGCTCAGATTTGATCATTATGCATTCTACGAGATGTTCAAATTAATAAATTACCTGCCTCGGTACAGCTTTTGCAAGTTGTGTTGGAATTCCTTTTGGACTAGAAATTACATTCAACTGGCTAATAACAGACCCAGACAAAACATTAACAAAGAACACATTCCAAATAGTGAAATATAAGACTTTGAATGCTGCACTCTTTTTCCGTTCGCTGTGAGATATAGGCCCCTCTAGTGTAGAAAATAGCATCATTATAGGAGGAACGCTATAGAGAAATAACTGTAAAATGACACTTGGGAGGTAGCCGGTCACTATCTGACTAACAAAGGTCCTGCAAAGTAAAGCTAGTCATTAATAAGACCAAATTTGATAATAAAATAAAGAGTTCTATTATGAAAATATCGTACACAATTTAATACAGACAAGTAACCTACCTACACAAGCAACAAATAAAGAGTGTTGAAAATTCTCGTGTGCAGACATGACAAACTATATCTGTCCTTAAGCAACAAAAAAAAATCCCTTCTACAAAATTTTGGGGGAAAAAACAGCAGGATGAACAAGGAAGCCACCCAGATGTGACTATGAAAAATTGAGATGGGTGGTCATGCATGTATTGTAATAAACACAGTCAGCAGTAAAATATACATCAGCAATGCCTATCGTTATCAGTAAAGAAGAACAAATTTTTGATAACAAAATGCAATATAGCATATAATACTGCAAGGGAATTTTATTTTCATTCCTTGGACAGAGAACAAGCTAAAGCATACTTGAAGCACAAGAAAAACATGATAAGCCACCCATGTTTGATATGTCATAAATGTGTAGCCACTATCCACTGAAATGATAGGGATTTGATAATAGTCAATAGAGTATCATTTTGAAAAAAAATTAACAACTAGAGTAACCAAACTTGATTACTTAATAAATAAAATTAGATCAACACAGTCCTTGGTGAATATTCCATGGTACCAGATATTCAGGATGCTCTTCTCCCAGATTCATGGATAGTGTCCAGACAGTGTTGGACCTAGTAGAGTGGCAGAATTTATATGTAACAATGATTTGGCATCTCATAGCCTCTGACCTTATAGGATTTACCAAACCAACCAGAACAATTTAAATAGCCATTTTTTAAGGATTAACCATAACATAGGGTACCTAACTACTAGCAAGGAGTGATCTTACATGTTTTCCTTACGAAACACAACACAATAATAAACCATAGAGAAAAATAGAAATATGAAACTTAAGCATTTTATGGAACTATTCAGTGCGCGCACACACAAAGAAAAAAGAAAAAAATAAAAAAACCCTAATTATGTCAAATTGATCCAGAATTGGAAAAAGATGGAACATACTTTTTTAATATTCCCCTCAGAAATGGAAGCCTTTGCTGCAGTTGATCAAGTTGGGATAAACCTTGCACAAATGTGACTGGAATCAAGAATAGAAACATAAAAACAATGCTAGCTAAAAGAGTTGCTATCCTGCGTATCCATAATTGCCTATATGGCAACCAAAGGTTTGACCAGTAAACGTCATGTGGCTCAGGGGCCAAGTCAGTGACCCAGACCATAGGATTTGATGACTGCAGGACATCTGAAACGACGACTGCAGCAAAACGTGTTTTAAAAAATACAAATGCTGCAGAACATTCCTGCATGGAATAGTAAGACATCATAAATTAAATTTGTACAAGTGCTGCAGATATGTAAGTAGATGGACTAGCTTAACAAGTTCAGATTTACTAGCAAGTAACATTGGCCACATATAGATTTGCCTCCCCCTGATCTCAGTCGGAGGTTCGATATATACATAGACACAAAATTGGATTTGTGTTGCATTTGAAGCATAATTTCAGCATAGTGATGTACACATGCCACACAACAAGAGGAAGTTGTTTCAAGTTATGAACTGCATCTTTTCTCTTCCTAGTAGCTTAAGCTTAAGCATGTCCTCCAAGGTGTACATAACATATCAAAATCACTCATCGAACGTAACTTAAAAAAGGGATAAATATATGAGCAGGCTGAACAAACTGAAGAAAAAGTTGGGTAAAGAACACCACTGCCATGTACAATTATGCTAATGACAACAACAACAACAACAAGCACATATCATGCAGCTGAAGTCATTGTCAAACATTTTCTGTGGCAAACATAAGCCTACCTGATCTACTCTTTCCACTAGATGCATATTTGCTAAAATAATTAAATAATTTAGGTGCAAAATAAATGAGGTAAATAAAATTAACAGGAAAACATCTAAAATCAATATTTATACACCAGCATAAGAGGAACTCTTTGTAATAACCTTTTCTATTTTACTTGAATTTGAATGATCCAGGTCAGTTTTCTTCGAATTGAGCTCGAAGTCATTACGGTGCAACTGAAAAGTATTTGATGAAGTGGCACAAAGACCACATCTATGGATGCCAGAAATACATTTCTGGTCAATAGCAATGTTCTTTAAGTGCATAAACTTCCTATAGGCCTTCTCAGCATTGGTCTGCAAAATAAGTATGATATCAAGTTGTGATTCATAGATGTCATATGTATCCCACATAGCAATGAAAGCATTTCCATCTTATAAACATGCATTGGTTTACCACACAATACCTACACAGAGTTGACAATACCATACACAAAACAGAGTACATGTCCATCAATTAATAGAAATAATTCACATATCCTGCCCTGATAGGATTTCTTGCATTGCTAGATGGCCAAAGGTGGAAACTAAGATCATTGATTCAATTTACATGACAAGCAATTTAAAAATAAAAATAAAAAAATCCTTTCATCCTCTGAAATCAAAGCATTATTGCTTATCTAAAAGGCTGCAGCAGGCTGAGAAGATATAGGTCTTTCCATTCTTGTTGATAAATAGGTCATTGGTGAAAATATCTAATCACTAGTATCAACAACATGAACAATTCATGTAGGAATATATGACTCGTTAACAAGAAATGATAAATAAATGACCCCTTCCACAAAAGAACAACAATGCCTTGTCACAAAGCTTTGAGAAATTATTGCACGAAGATGAGAAAGGAAACAATAATAATTTGGTAAATTATGAGGAAAGAAAAAGAGAATCAAATCAACCTTCACAAAGGATATAACTGTCAGATGGTAGGAATTTTGTTTAAGGAAATGAAAACAAGGGGACGGCAACAATATAAGACACATTGAAATAAGCTTGGAAACTATTGGACCTCATTGTATAAGAGCCTTGCGGTACCATCAAGTACATCCAAAGAAATTTAACACACAATTTTCTCACAATATGTAAGTGCCACAAAATATCAACTTTTAAAGTTTCATCAAGTTTTGAAGGTGAAGAAACCAAAACATCCAAGTTCAATATGATGTGCGCATGAAAATATACCGATCAGAAAGAGAAAAAAAATCAACCTTCACAAAGGATATAATTGTCAGATGGTAGGAATTTTGTTTAAGGAAATGAAAACAAGGCGACAGCAACAATGTAAGACACATTGAAATAAGCTTGGAAACTATTGGACCTCATTGTATAAGAGCCTTACGGTACCATCAAGTACATCAAAATGCAATTTAACACAATTTTCTCACAATATGTAAGTGCCAAAAAAATCAACTTTTAAAGTTTCATCAAGTTTTGAAGGTGAAGAGACCAAAACATCCAAGTTCAATATGATGACAATATACCAATCAGAGAGGAAAAAAAATCAGCATAGTCCTAAAACCGGAAATAACAAGGTTAGTTTTCTTTTCCTCATGGATGACACTGAAAAATCTAAGATAGGCTTTACGGCAAACTTTAAACACCAAAATAATTTTAAGAAATCATGGGTTTCTACAAGCACCATTAGTCCTATCTGCTATAGACAATCATTAAGAGGTAAAAAAATAAAAAAAATCCTCCTGTAAATATTGTTATCTCTTACAATCAAAATTCAACATATACTTAACCAATTCCCCCAAATTTTAGCATATGAATAGAATGAGTAACTTGTCAAATGATAATTCATTATTTTATATCTATTGAAGCATAAGATGCTACCAAAACAAAGAATTTATCTAATTAGATCACAGATAAATAGAATGTAAGCATTCAAACAAATCAAATTGTAATATAATCATGCTGATAAAGAAGCTTAAGCATACTCTCTATTCCTTAAAATTAAAGCAAGTTAATAAAAGATAAATATATTCCATACACATAAGAAATATAGTGCATGAAATGCTCACCATTATTTTCTGGACTTTCCCAGTTTTATATATCATTTGATGCGATAAATAACTTGATGCATGATACTTCTGGAAAAACTTCCTGACAGAATCACTGTATGATTCCTCGGGTGATTTTGGAATTGAACGTACAAGAACTGTAAAATGACTCGGATTCGGAGATTGGCTAATATGTACCAGCCTCATTCTGGCAATACTCTTGTATTCCTGCAGTCACAACAAAAATCAAGAACTAAAATTATATAATAATGAATTGTATGGATGAGATCATGAGCAAATTAGGGGAGCTCGATAAAGCATAGTCTTACTACATAGAGAAGAACACAAGCTGAAATAGAGATTATGTACAAGGCAAGACAATGAACCCAAAACCTGAAAAAGAAACAAGACAAAAAGCAAGTCATAATGTGATTAGCAATGACGAAATGTTAATTGATTATATTGCCATGAGACATTAAGTTATATTTTCCAACTAGCAAATAAAATGTGAGACATTTAGTTTCTTCAACATGTTATGAGCCAGAATCAACAGTGTATTCCGACCCCATAAACCATACTTCATTGGTTATGACTTTATCTATCATAATCGCATTACTTCAGCAATACAAACGATTAGTAAGGTTCATATCAGCACTATTACGACCACAAGAGTTTAGAAGCAAGGTTCGAGCATTATGGCGTTGAAGAAGCTTCAATTTCAACAATCACACTTTATGAAACTATCCACTGAAGTTAACTTTGTGCCAGACATTTTTCACAAAACAACAATAAAAACCCAGGCAGCTTCTGAGCACCAGAAAATGCAGGTGCATTCATACCATTTATCCTCCATGTTCCTATTTTAGGGATGCCAATATGCAGACCATCCTTTACTGGGAGAGATCTGTTTCCAAGATTCAATAATATTTTTTACTTTAATGAGGATTATGGTTTCATGAGGCAAAATATACAAAAGCTAAGGTTGCATATTCACATCTCACTACATCTGAAGTGTGCATCTCAATTCTCAAAGGCTGCTCAATGTAAAGAGTCCCTTAATAATTTCTAGTATGTTTCCTAGTCAGATGAGTATATCAATCATCAAAGGCCCCTCAACCTAAATTGTCTCTTAAGAAACTCTAGTACTATTCATTGGGTGGATGAGTAGACACCAAGTTAAGGTAGCCATCCGAACAACAGGTGATATACTCAAGGAGTTCATATTATAATATGTAACCTCACACTAAATTAATTATCCTATCAAGTTTGAATGCCATCTGACTTAAACAAAACTAGCAATAAGAATATGCTGATGCTTACCAACTTGATTCTTCTTGGACGTTTGATATGGTAAAAACTTCTAGTGATTCTGAAGAAAAACTCTTGTGTTTTGTTTCCTGCCCAAAATAATTCAAAGGGAGTATACCAAAGACACATGCAACGGCAGCTATACAGAAGATACGCATGCTGCAAAGTTTTCAATAAAACCAAAATAAGTGAACTCATCAGAAACAATTTACTCAACCAGTACGAGGAGCAAGGAACTCATCAAACAACAAAGAGAAAGAAATCTCAAGGCAAGCCAATTGTGATACAAAATTCAACACACACCACATAAAAAGACACCTGTGGTTGAATCTCAAAACACATAAAAAAACTATATTAAAACTTATAAATTTCACTAAAACAAGAAGTAAAGTACAAACACTGGACCCCAAACTACCAAAAATTCTGTCTCATCAAACCGGCCATAAAACAACCTACGAAATTCTAATCTTCTCCCAACTATTCAAGACACCAGCGATTAAATCTCAAAACGCACTAAAACCACCACATCAAAACATAATAACTTTCAATTAAAACAAAGAGTAAAGCAAAACACTAGCCCCCAAACTCTAGACAAATTCTGCAACATCAAACAAGCCATAAAAACCCCTACAAAATTTTTGCCCTCCCCATCCTATCAAACAAATTAAACAATTTAGCTTAATTCCAACTTCCACCGACAAAGTTCTCTCCTTTTTTTCCCAAAAGTTTCCTAATCTGATCCATCAATATTCGATACCAAACACACAAAGCGCCAAAACAGCAAACAAACAAATTGAAAAATTCAAATTTTTTTGAAAAAAAGGAAAGACCTGAAGACAATGAGTCTCAAGAAAACGACGGCATCGAGGCCAGAAACCGAGAGGATCTCCTCCTCCTTGCACTGCAGCGCCTTGACGATCCAACTGGGGGAGGGCACGAACCGCTCAAAAGTAAACGAATTGGAGCGGCGCGAAGCCTCTTCAGCGATTCTTCGGCCGAAATACACATTGACGTTCCCTGGTTGCTTTCTGAGGATGGAGTAGAGCATCAAGAAGAGGGAGCAGAGGCCAATGTTGATCCCCGCGGAGGTAAGGAGCGCTAAGAAGTTCATCTCTCAAAACCCTAGAATCCATCAAAGCATTGTGCCCAAAAAAAAGGAAGAAAAAAAAAAGAGAAAAGGAATTGCGGAGGAGTAGAGCGAGCAGTGGTTTTGGTTGGAAGGGATGATGACGTGGCGAAATCTAATTGGTTGGACGGCGCTGCCGTGTGGGCGCTCGGGTGCAACGTAAAGATGTCTGGTGGAATGGCACGTGGTAATCGCGTGACATGAGAATGATTAAGATTTTAGTGATTAATTTGTTTTTAATTAGCTGTTTATTGCTTAATTAATCTGTATTTAGATCCATTGATGATGACATGTAATTGATTGAATAGCTGGAGCACGTGGGAATCGCGTGAGACGCGGATAATTGAAAGTTGATGTTGAGATTTGCTTTTTTGTATTTTTATAAATTGAGATTAGATTAATAATTTCCTTCTGAATCTGTTTACTTGTTTTTTTTATGGGTATCTTTTCAAGGATATGCAAAAGGGAATAATTTATTAATTAAATTTGTTACTTTAAAAAGAATATTAAAATATAATCCGTATATCTTTTCGTATCTTTCAATGTTATTATACAATTAAAACAAATAATGTTGAAATTTTTTTTATTTTTACCAACAACCTCTTTGTCTGATAGTACTGGATCTGTATTTATTTTGGACAGAAATGAGATTGAATTATAAATCCCGCACAAGATAAAGAAAGAAGGGATGAGGATAAGAATGAGGATGAGAATAGGGATGTAATATTGATGATAGAAACAGAAGTAATCAGTAATGTTTAATTGAAAGGAATACAAATGTAAATAGGAAAGTTAAGAAGGAAGATGTGATTAAATGAATTTTGTATCATTTTCATATTTTATTTAAAAAATTCACTTTAATAATTTTTATATAAAAATTAATTATCAAATTAAGAACGGATAAAATTTATAAATTTATTGTAAATATTATCCATTTAAAATATTTAAGATATTTATAATTAAAATTTAATTATTTTTTATAAAATATAATTAAGAACGGATCAAATTCTTAAATTCATTGTAAATATTATCCAATTCTTGAGATATTTATAATTACAACTTGATTTTTTTAATATAAAATATAATTATCAATTTAAGACGAACAAAATTTCTAAATTCATTCCAATTGAAATATTTATTATTTGAGATATTTATAATTAAAAATTAATTATTTTTTTATAAAATATAATTATCAATTTAAGAAAGGATAAAATTCTTAAATTCATTCTAAATATTATCCAATTGAAATATTTATTACTTGAGATATTTATAATTAAAATTAAAGTATCTTTGTATAAAATATAATTATCAATTTAAGAATGGATAATATTTCTAAATTCATTCTAAATAAGTTAATCTATTTTTATATTTCTAAACATTCAAGGGCAATGGCAAATTGATCAACAATCTTTTCACTTGAAATTCTGATTTTTTTTTTTCTTAACCATTGGTATGTGCCATCTATTTATTAAAAAAAATCTATTTTTTTAAACTTTAAATATTATTTTGTGATAATAAAATTTATTTATTGAATTATGTGAAATTCTATAATAAAGGAGACCTTCCCGACTAGTGTTTTTATATACACGCATAAAAATTCAAACAATCCAAATCTCTCTAGCTTATACCAACCTTTATAAATTAGAGTAATTTTTTTTTTCAAAAACAAATAAATGAGTGTGGTACAATCTTACCAAAATTTTCCTTCTTTGGCCAATTGTCTCTCTTCACTTTTTAATTATATTTAAATAGCATATATTATATTATAAAGTCAAATTAAAAAATATAGAAGAGTTAAATCACAAAAAAAGTGCAATAAGGTAAATGTCAACAAAGCATTAATTAGCAATATGTTTCTTTCAAAGACCCCACTTTTAGCCCACCTCTTTCTTCAAATTTAAATTTTATTTTTTTATTTCATTATTAGTTTTAATTTTTAATAAACAATTTATTATCACAATAAAAAAAATACATAAATTTGAATAATAAGAAAACACTTTTAGATCTCCTAATTTTGAAAATCTGATTATTAATTGTAAAAGTTTTATTTTTTTTTAATAATAAGTTTAGTCTTACAATTTTGGAAGGCTCCCAATAATTATTTAGGATAATAAATTAAGATCTTAAATTTTGCAATTTAATACTGAATAAATGTTATGCATTGTATATCATCTCAATTAATTTTTAAAAATTTAGGATAATAAATTAAGGTATTACATTTTTTGATTTATTCGTCTTTCCTCAACTATTTTTTTAATTATAGATAAATAGTTATTTATTTATTTATAGTGTTACTCTTTCAAATACATCCATTTATCATAATGGATGATGAGTCCTATTAGCAAGGGATGAGAATGAGGTAGGGAGGGGCGGGGAGGAAGGACGGGGACCGGGAATACCATCCCCGAATCCCCACCGGGAAAACAAATCATCCCATTCCTGGGATTCCCTGTGCTAATACACCTATAAATTTTAAATTTTTTAAATATTGTTTAATACAAAAAGACATAAAAATCATTCAATATAAAATTCTATAAAATAACATATCAAAAACTTAAAAAAATAATAATAATATGGAGCTAACCATAAATATAAAACTTATAGAAGTACAACAATACAATCTAATACATCAATGAGATTTTCAAGAAATTTTTATTTAAAAAATATTTTGAGAATTATAATGGTAAAAATATAATTAATTAAAATAAATTAACTGGGCAGTCCCCGTCCCCGCCCCATTTACCCCTTGTTTGGTTAGGGGAATTTAGAGGGGTAGCAAGGAGTAGAGGGAGTCATGCTTGTTTGGATGGGGGTGCAAAGAGGGGGAGGAGGCTCCACCTTTCAAACTCTTATATCTCACTCCCTCCAAATGAGAGACTTGTGGAGGGGTGGGACTATTAAACAATTTTTATAAAACAAACTCATGTGAATAGACAATTATGCCTTTTCTGAATTTTAAAAAAAGACATCATATCCTTCATACAAAAACCCAACTTTCCTTCTCTCATAACTAGTCAGCAAGAGATCCATGGTCACAGTCCGCAGCCACCAGGAAAAGATCCAACCGCAGTCCTCATCTCGTGCTCTTGGCGTTGCCACATTGAATTTCAAGGGTTTGTTTGTTTTATTTTCAACCATATTTGCTTTTGATTTAATTTGATTTTCATCCATCTAGATTTAGGTAATAGGATTTTCCAAATCTCTGCCTTGAAAAATAAAGATATTATCTTATCGCAAGAGTTTTTGTAAGCTTGATTATTTTTTTCTTTCAATTTTAAGTCATTTTTGTGTAATTTTTTCATATTGTTATTTTATTTTTATAAAATATAATAATATTAGGATAATAATTAGGATAGTTAAGATAATAATAATATTTTTGATTAAATTACAACATTTTAAACTCATTAATCTCATTTAAAAGTTCTTATTAATTAGGATAGTTGTTCTTATTAATTAATTAATTAGAATCTTAACTCTAATTATTTAATTAATAAGAATCTCAACACTAATTATTCTCATCTAAACTCGTTAAGGAAATACAACATTGTTATTTTGCTTTTATAGTTTTCTAAACATTATAAAATACTCTATACATTAATGATTGTCTTTCCATATATTATAAATTTTGTATTCTATTCTAATTTGTCTTTCCATACAGTTTTCTAAACATTAGAAAATACTTATTTTCTCAACATTTTAATTTCCACGAGAGAAGGATTTATGTAATTGTAGAAGCATAAGTTTACAAGAATTGCAAGTGAATTTGAACCATTGACAAGTAATTACTATATTAAATTTGTTTTTATAATTTATTCTTGTTCCCTTTAAGTTTATTACACTTATCATTAACAAGCAATTATAAGTGTTGAATTTTTTACATGATTGGTTAAATAGTTATCATAATTTATATTTTTATCAAATTTAGATGGACAATGACGAAGTGATAGGCTCATGGAATATTGTTCAAACTATGGTAGTTCATGTTATTTGTCTTGTTACTCAATGACACTTCATCCAAGAACATTCTCGTAAAAAGAAAATAACTTATACAATGAGCTCAAAAAGAGAACGGAATAGAGATGAGATAATGAGTTGTATTATGAATAATCAGTCTCGTCATGATATAGTGAGAATGGGGCCTCTGCATTTTTGAGATTAGCTAAAATGTTAGAGAGTGAAGGTGGCCTCAGACCTACATGATGGGCAAGTGTGGAAGAACAACTTGCGAAGACTCTATATATACTAACACATAGTGCCAAGAATCGTGAAGTAAACTTATGGTTTCAATGTTTAGGAGAGACTATTAGCCGTCATTTGCATAATGTGATAAAAGCCATAATCCAATTAGAAGATAAATTCCTTATCCAGCCTAACGATGCAACTATCCTTCATGAGATTCTTAGCAATGAAAGATTTTTTTCCATACTTCAAGGTAAACTTTTATACATGTTAGCATATATACATCCATTTCAACGAAGGATCTAGTGAGCGAACCACTAAATCAACAAGATCCATCCCCGGCGGGTTGACAAAAACATGAATTTTAATATTTATATATTATACAATGTTCATATATAAGGATTGTGTCAATGCAATTGATGGCAGACATATACATGTAAAAGTCGCTCCTGAAGATGCTCCTGAGTACCGTGGTAAGAAAGATTTTCCTACACAAAACATCTTAGCTGTTGGAAAATATTGTAAAATTTAATAACATCATTAGAGGCATGCAGAAGCAAGAATAAATTTGCGATATGATCAAATTATTTTAATGAACACCCTAATTTAATTGAAAGATATAGAAAATTATCTATATATGTTCCAAAACCTTTCTTTTGATGTGCCAAATTTATCCTCGGATTGTCATAAATCTTCTAACGCTGAATGAAAGTCCCACGTCTCTAGATCGCATACCTGAATTGAGAAGTAGTCTGCTCTACTCCTCCAAATAGCGGCTAGAGTTAGAGACGAAGAGAGATATTGGAGATTTTCTCACTACAGAATTAATTGATCCTTTCTAGAGTTAGGGAGAAGTCATATTTATAGTGACTTCATAAAATATGATAAACATTATTCAATTATGAAATATCAAACTTTATAACATGATAAATATTATCATATGAAGTTCTATTAGAAATATGAGTCACAATGTGACTAAAATCACTTTTATCTTTAAGTTCTTATAAATTTGATTAATTATTCGACTCTATCAAATTTTATTCAAAATTTAAACTTAAGACAAAAACATTTTACCAATTTACAGTTTCACTCATCCTATGAAGTAAAATTATAAATTGACAATTTCTGCCCTACACTCAAAACGAAACTAATTCTTAATCCTTTTAAGCATGACTTGTTACGTTCATTTTGATTGGCAATGGGACAATGCCAAAGGACGTGGGTGACATCTAGCTAGCCCTGTGGCCCCAACTCATAGCCCAATTGAACACTAATAAGTAGATTATTATGAACTTTTCGATTATGATTACCATATGTGTATAAATTCTTCATTCTTGTATCCCAACTGAATGAGAACCATGGTAATTGTCAAATTCGCCGAACTCAATCATATACAAATAACCATAGTAGAGCAAGATTACCAAACTATCCTTTGTGTCCCACACAATTAGTTTGACTACTTGGCCAAGGTCTTCTAATCTCACATACTTATAATCGCATAGAATACTAATTCTTTTACTTTCGTGCGAGAGAACGATTTTTTTCTTGGTAATCACTTACAACTGCTACTTGCCCGACATAGCCGCACTTAGAGGTCGGCCCTACCAAAAAGTAAACTGAGTCTAACAATTCTAGTAACAGACCAGACATTACAAGTTCATTGTGATCATAATACCTTAGGTCTAAGGTCCACTTACATGGATCATAACCAACAATCCCAATCATTAACTGTCAAAGAGTAAAACCTATGCGATTGGATTGTTGCGATTCATGTTGGAATACATCACTCCCAGTGATGTATTTATGATATATACTCCTACTATTATATAGTATTCAACTAGCACTCTTTATCAAAGTATATGTCATGTAAATCCTTATAAACCTTTAACACTCAATTAAAGATTCTCTGATTTGTGAACTATTTAAGTGCACAAGTACCAAACCTTTTTAGTGCCCTCATCTTTATCCTACAAAAAGTAGAAGGTTTAACTTAATACACATGGGCTATGATGTTCAAAACTATTTAAAAAATGACATCACAAGATTTATATGAAAATCAAAGTAAATGCCTATTAATAATAATAAGAATGTATAATAAAAATGAAATGTCATAATACAAGTATCCTGGTTGGCATTCAAGGGCATAATCTTAACACTAACAGCATGCACATTTGACTTAAAATTTAAGTATGTGCTCACTGGACGGGAATGAACTGCATCAGATTCTAGAATTATAAAAGATGCATTGAGGAGAGATGATAATCTAAAAATTCCTACTGGTAAATCAATTGTTATTTTGGTTTTTTTTTCCTTCTTTACCTTAAATGTGTTTATTTGGTTTAAAAAAAAGCTTTATTAATATATATGTTTAAATTCAGAAAAATATTACCTCATAGATGCTGGATTCATGATATCAAAATGACTGATTACACTGTATAGGGATGTGCGATATCATTTGACAGAGTATTCATCAAGAAATCCTCCACAAGATTACTGATAGGGGACGTAAGTGTACGAGCCGATCAAGTAGTAATAGTGTGCACAAAGGCAGGGTATCAATCCACAAGGAAGATTGAGAATAGTAATACTAATTCCTATCTAGAGATTAACCTAAATGAAAGTAGTGATGTGTGTGAACAAACTCAATAACAAAAGTAAAGAAATAAAAGAAGTCAAAAAATCAGGGGGAAAAGGGATGCCTGAGCATAGTATCCCTCTAGGGTTTGTTAAGTTCAGGACAAATATTGTATAAACATGCAATCCTATTTGAATCGAGAGAAATCTTAAAATATACTAAACCCTTCTTCCAAGGGCGATTAGTAATTGATTAAGCATAGTGTTGATACGGACACCCCACAATCGCATTGCACTCTATGAAATCTCAATGCGGATTAACAAAAATTTCTAAAATAGATAATCCTTCTTGCAAAAAGATCACCTCTAATCCTATACAGAATAGAAATGAGATTTCTCCTAAAATCTATTACCTGCAATAGCAAAGAGCATGGAAATAACTTGTTAATCCACTTTGGAGGATTGATGGAGGAGAATTCTCAAATCCAAAGTATCTCATTGCTAGGCTTACTTACAATCTCCTCCAAACCTGGCATGTCTATGCTAGGTGCGTATTTCTACTCGTCACAAAGCACATCAAATATGCGAACTAGGGTTTTCGCCTCATTGCAATCAAGCTAAACAAAACACACAATTGGTTTCAAATAACATGGATTACGATTAAGAAACAATTAAATCAATAAGATCCTCAACCAATATCAAATATAATGAAACCCTAGAGTTCAATTATGCTCGGACATTTACAAAATTAGCCCTTTATTAATGAAGGACAAGCAACCAAACAACAAGGCAAGAAGAGAATAAAACTAGATATGAAAACTAACTTTCTCAATCGTGCTGGAAGATGATTGCCGAAGAATGCTTAAGGATCTTTCATGGATGCCGCCAAGCTAATCTTGATATCTACAATCCTTTTTCTCCAAGATAGATGGGTTGAATCTTCCTCTAGAGTCGTCTCCAAAGCTTTGAAGATTTGCCCCTTTTCTTTCCCTCAACCTCGACTCCAAATAGAACAAAAGATGACCTACAAACCCTCATTAGGAATATTTATATTGTGCCACTTACAGGCTGCTTATGGGTGTAAGGACATGACCGTAAGAAGCTGAGGATGATAGGTCGTGAGCCTTATGGGATCACTTATGGCCATAAGTCCCACCCATAAGGTTTTTTTCTTATGTTATGCTCCAGCTTAGGGTCGTAAATGCTGGACCATAAAGTTCTCTGTATGCCTCTTGCGACCACCGTTACGGGCATAAGGTCTGCTTGTAAGCTCATCTGGATAATCTTTACTGGTACCCTTACGGGTGTAAGTCTTGGCTGTAAGCCCTTCTGAATATCTTTATGCTTCCTTCTTTCTTAAGGGTATAAGCATGCCCATAAAGTTCTCTAGAATAGGCTTATAACTGTAAGCACGGCCATAAGGTGCCCATAAGTAAGTCTATTTGCTTTGTCCTTCTTTGATTGATGTTGAGAGAGCTCCATCTTCATCATTTTAGCTCTAAAACACTTATTTTGCCTTTCTCTCTCTCTCTCTCTGTCTCTCTCATTTTAAGTACTATCCAAAGCCTGAGAATGTAGAACACATCATGTTTAACATCATATTCCAAAATATAACTCTAAAATATGCCAGTGAGTGTACAAAATGATATACAATAATGAACAATTGTACACTCATCAATTATCGTGAATTATTTAATCTCCGTCATGTATCTGTAATGCCATTGAACGAGCTTTTGGAGCTTTGAGGAAATGGTTCATTATAATTTCAAATGCTTCTAATGCCCTCTATGGAGTGAAAACTTAGAATTTAATAATTTTAACTTGTATTTTACATAATTATTTGATGTCTATGGGTCCCGATAATGATCTTATAGCATAGGTATGTTGATGCAGAACTAGCAAGTGAAGAAGTAACTTATGAAGAATATTGTAGTTGTACAATTAATAGTAAAGATTCTGTGAAAGGAGGGCGTTTAAGAGATGAATTGTCTGCTGCAATATGGAGAGAGTACACATCACAATAATTTATAGACTTAATTAACTTTGTCTCTATGTTAATTTTCCTTTTGCTTCTTTGTTGTGCTTGATTTCTTATTGCTTGTTATGTTTAATCTCCTTTGAACTAAGGATGTTGTAGGTTTTTATGTAGAACTTATTGAGATTTGGTATTCTAATTAATTTATTACTATGAAAATAATGCTTCTCTTTATTTTAATTTTTTATAAATGTGCATTATTTTGTCTTGAACAGCATGCCACCCAAAAAGAATGACATGGGGGAACGAAGCACATAAAAAATGCTAGAATGAACACCTACAATGGATGCAGCGATAGTTGATGAATTTCTAAACCAATATAACATGGGGTTAAAGGTGAATGTCACTTTCATTTCCAAGGCTTATGATAATATTGTTGATGAACTTGCAAAGAATTTCAATGTCAAGATTGAAAATAATCAAGTGAAGAGTCTATGGAAGATCTTAAAAAAAAAAAAAAAAAACACACACACACACACACACACACTTCTCTGATGCTTATGATATCTTCAAGAATGGCATGAGTGGATTCACCATAGATCCAATAACACAAATATGGATGGTTGAACCAGAAGTATGGAATGATCTCATCAAGGTCCTCAAGCTAAGATTTATATATGCAAATTACTGTTCCACACTATGATAAAATGGTCATTTTGTATGAGAAGGACAGAGCGACAGGAAATCATTCTGTAACTACTTCAGGGCTACGAAAGTGTCCAAGTTTCATTGTTATGAAGGATTCACTAATTTCACTTATGACGTTGATCCTACTATGTCTCAATTTTCAATTTAAAATGCACAATATTTTGTAGATGATGATGTGGACATGATGCCACCTTCACCTTCTAAGCATGTCTCTCTTTCTTCCCATGGTGCTAGTGGTGGCAACAAGAAGTCCTAAAAATCTGTTGATAAAGACAAAGAAGTTGGTGGAGGGATGAAAATGCAATAGAGAAAGTGGCAGATGCAATTAAAACTTTTGGTCAGCTTCTTGTAGAGAATATTAAGTTTTCTAGTGAGATCATTGCAAAGAAAGCTCCAATATCTCCAACAATGACATATCAAATCATACTGGACTTAGGATTTCAGCCACCAATGCTTCATAATATTTATACCAAACATGTGATGAATGTGGACTTGTTAAATGCAGCACTTGGTTGTCTAGTGGAACATCGTAAGGAGTCTGTTTTAAGTGGGATGCTCGGCGATCTTAACCATTTCACTATGTAATTGTTAAGGTTAAGATCTGGTTGAAGAATTAGTATTATTATCAATATCCAAAACATATTTTACTTGTGATGTTACTAATAGTAAAATGCTACTATGGGTGGACTATGCTTTGTATTCAATCATGAGTGACATATTTTGCCTTGTGTAATTTGAACTTAAAAGTGACATGTGAAGAGCCATTTGTCTTTAATTTATATTGTTTACTTGTTGCTAGCATTTGCTTCATGGAGATTGTTTTAATGTATTGAAAATGGTTTATTCTTGGATTTGTTATTGTGTTAAAAAAAATAAATTAAATGTGAAGTATCATAGTGTTGCAATCATGGTGTAAAAGCATTACTTACACCACACTATAGGTTTTCTATATTCTGCAGATGAAACGTTCTGCCTATATTATCTATATTGCGCTAATAAATGGTTCATCTATTCATTATATTTTTTTAAAAAAACATGTAAAGGATCATAATGTTATGAGTACTTTCCATAAAAGTTATTTTAATGAACTCTTAATTTTTATAATGTGTGTTTTTCATACAATTAAAAATAAAAAAAATCATCATTGATAACATGCAATTTAATGTGGACAGGAGTATGAAGTTTATATAAAAATTTTTTATCCCCACAAATATATTATTTTCATTCACTCTCAATTTTTTTAATATTGGTTTAAATTTATAATAAAAAATTTATGTAAAAAAAAATATAAAAAATATGAAACAGTTAAACAAATGTGTTATGTAGTTATTGGTTTAAAAATAATAATAATAATATAAAAATAAAAATATTGTAAAAAAAACTTATATTTTATATAAAAGGGCAAATTGGCCAAATGCACATTATACTCCTCTCCACTACTCATTCCTCCCCCAACTAAACAAAAAATAGATTACACCCTTCCCCTTGGGAAATCCCCATCCCGATCAGGTCGGGTCCCCGTGGGGCTCAAGGATCCCCGCCCCCACCACCACCCCTGCTATTAGCTTGTAAAAAAGTTAAGAAATATGTGTCACACCCCTCATTTTTCTTCACCGACATTAGAGGCCAAGAATGACATTTGTATATACTTGACATGATATGGTGGGAGCTAGAGAGGATTATTGATGGTTGGTGGGTAGCATTATTGTTGGTAGGTGGCACCAACTCCCTTAATGTGAGCTCTTGAATTAAATTGATTCTAGCCATTCATTTGGTAGGTAAGGGCCTATATAAACCCTTCATGACACCCTGTAAAAAAGACAGAAGAAGAGCTTTGTTACAAACTTTGATAATAGAAGAAGAGTTTCTTCTCATTACTAGTTTATTTACTTGTGTTCTTGTATACTTTAATTCTTACTTTATTATGTTCGCCAAGTTTTTCATTTCATACTTGCAAGTTGTATTTCTAAGTAACCAAAAGGAGAAGGCTGCCATGATCAGATAGAACTTTGAACTTTGAACAAATATCGACCAAGGAACGTACGGAACCTTGAACGGAAGAACAAACCCATAACATATGTTATATTTAGATTTTTATTTATACAAATTTAAATAACTTTTTTATTGAATAAATTATAGTCGAATTTTAACATTTAGGTTTAAGTTTTTAATTGTGTTAGCTTGCGGCCATTTTTTTTTTTAAAGTGTGACTTCCATAAAACAGTGATTCATGGTTTTTTGAGTTTAAATAATGAAAATAATTAAGTTTTGAGAGGGTAATGGTATTTTATTTCTCTTCCGACTAAAATATGAAATATTATCATCTTACCCGTAACTTATCTGCATTAAAACAAAATGACATGGTGTTGGCCCTTGATTAATACAAATGTATTTGTTATTATTCATAATTCTCATATTTTATTCTAATCTTTTTCATATCTCACTTTAATTTTGAAATATTTTAATTTTACTATGCAAAATCAAGACAAGCTTTGTACATATTTAATTAGAAATTAAGTTCAAACCTAACAATTAGTTATATTAATCAGTTGAGAAAATAATTATAATGAATTTAAAAATTATTGATTTTTGGAATGAGGATAATAATGTATAATTACAAAGAAAATAGGGTTATGAATGGATGCGTTATTTATTATCTGATATATATTTGATGGGTTTTGATAAACAACTACATTTTTACTTTTTAAATAATAATTACCACAATGAAAGCATGAGTTAACAAAAGATTAAATCAGTAGTTTTTGAAAAATACTAATATTTCTGGTTTTATTAATGGATACTCGATTAAAAATTTGATTCTAATATTGGACTTAAAATAAAATTTTTATACTTCAAAACTTTAAAATGGGTGGTCTTATATTAAAAAAAAGATAAATTTATATGGAAAATATAAAAACATAATAAAAAAATTAAAAAATATATTTCATATTTTTATAGTAATATATTTTTATAACAACATAAAATAAAAATATCAAGACTAAGTGAGGAGCTTTGGATATTCATACCTCGAACTTTTGATTTGATCAATTAAACACCATAATTAATGATTTTAGATTTATAAATATTCAATTTCCTCCCATATTTCAATAAATCAATTAAAATTTAAACCAGAGATGAAAAACAAGAAGAAAAACAACACAATGGAAAAGGAAAAAAGTAGCATTTTTGTTTAACTTGTTATTTCTTTTGTTTTTAAATATTTATAAACCAAAAGCTATGAATTGGTGCATGCAACTGTCGTGGGATTTGTATTTATATATTTTTTTGGAAATGGTAATGTTTAAATGAGTTATTGCATTTATTTTACTAAACAATGATTTTAAAATAGATCAAATGAATTGAAAGCAACCATGAAATCACATATAGAACTTTCAATGACGTTTGCTTGGGGCTAATATATATTAGATTACCCCCTAGTTCAAGTGATATAAATGTTACCTTGTTTGGTTGTTTACAATAGGAATATTACATTCCTAGAATATGATAATTTGAGCAGCATTACTGATAATATGATTACCAACTCAATAAGTGATAGTCTTGTAATTGACGTAATATGTAATTTTTTTTTCTCATTATATCCTTTAAATCCAATAAAATAAAAAACATATCAATTTTTAAAAAATTCAAAAATAAAAATTCATTTTTTTTCTTTCCACACATATCTTTTTACATGAAAATATATTTATCTATAATATTCGCTTGGAGTTAAGATTAAACATTTGAGATTAATTTTTGTTGTATTACTACTAAAAACCATAAATAAAAAGAAAACTCAAATCAAGCTTTTTTTATAAAAAGTAATTAAATAATTTTAACTAATTTTTATAAATCAAACAAATTTGTGACAACTCAAAATAATTCAAAATAACTTAAACAAAAAATGAAAGGCTTACACTTAATTTGTTTACCTATCGAATTAGGTAACCTATATATTATCTTGTGTAAGAGAAAAATTAAAGTTCACATAGTTTTTTTAACTTTAGATCAAAATTGTCACTCAATTATTTATTCATCACCATTGATGGTCTGCCTAGGCCTTAGCTTCACTCTCGAATTCTCAGGAGTTATTTTTATACTCATCATGTTATTAATGGATAAGTCACTAGCTTCAGAGCTTCTTATTTCTTAGTCTATTAGCATCAAGGTCCCATTTCATATCTTTACCAATGAGACTGGTTCGAATCTCATGCAAGATAATGGTGTAAGAATGTTGAAGTATTAACTCCTTGCGACACCTCTCACACGCCTTATCCATTTTGTATTAAAAAAATTATGTGTATACATTTCATGTTTACTTATGTTGTTGTCTTTATTATTTGATGGATATTTAGCGAAATATATATATTTTTTTCTATGTATATATATATACCCCTATTTTTTTTTATTAATTATTGGTTAATATAGTAAATTAATTAATTAATTCACTTAAAAAAACATTCAGCCCCTAGTGGAAATTTCTATCATCCCAATCATTTTTAGCAAAGAGATAAACATAATTATATATGGTGTTTTTATAAATTATAACTTTAAGATGTCAAATAACTTAAAATAGACATTGTATTGGATAAATATAATGTTTTAAATGTGAATTTATCTTATTTATTGCTGCCAATCAAACTAGAAAAAATAAATTCAAAGATTCGAATTTAGCTTGCATAAGCCAGCCATGTTTCAAATTTTTGAAAATAATTATTAACAATGTAATGAAAAAACATTGGCTTTTTTTGCTTATTAAAAAATTAGCTTATATATCCCTATAGATGATTTTTATTTGCTTATATTTCTCACATCGGAATTTATGTTAAAATTTTCATTGAGAAACTATATACTATATATTTTTAAGTTCTTTATCTTCTCTCATTTAGAAAATAAAATAAAATAATAACAATTTATATTTTGATAAAATTTATAAGCTAATTTCCAACCACGAACATATATAACAAAATAATAATACTTAAAAAAAGAAAAAGATGCATAAGAAAATATGATTTTCATTAAATTATATTAACAATTCGTCACTTTTACTGGGCACACAAGCAAATAAGAAATCATCCCTTTCTTATAAATTAACAATTTAAAAAATAATATATATAATAAGTTATAAATTGAGGTATAAAATACAGTTATTGTATTTAAAACATAAAAAATAAGTGTTCTTTTGCCTAATAAGTCCATTGATATAAAAGATTAATAATGACATAATCTACATTTTTTAACATTAACTTAAAGTAATGTATATAAAAAGTATATACTTACATATTATTAAAAAATAATAATTACCTATTTACCTTTTTCTTCATTTCATTTTAATGATATGTGATAGGAAATAAATTATTAATTAAATATGTTACTTAAAAAAAACAGAACAAGATTTTAAGCTTCCATTTTTCCATTCGTGTGAATCAAAACCTGAATGAAATTCCTTGATGACAACCTCTAGGTGCATGTTTGGATGGCAGTAATGATTTCCTCAAAGGGGAACCATTACTTACACATTTCCATGTCTTTAGTTTGGAATTTTTTCTTTTGTGAAGGTTATCATTACCTTGTGAGGGTCACCATTAACCCCCATAGGGTAATGAAGCATTCCATATGGAGGAATGAAGATTGGAGGGGGAATGGGTACAAATTACCCAATTTACCCCTCACAATATATTAATATATTAAATAAATATAAATATATTAATATTAAAGTAATTAATATTTAATTATAACAATCAAATAATAATTATATTAAAATAAATATTTATATTTAATATAAATGTATTAATATTTAAATAATTAATATTTATTTATAATAATCATATAATAATTATGTTAAATAAATATTTATATTTAATATAAATTTATTAATGTTAAAATAATTAATATTTAATTATAAAAATCATATAATAATTATATTAAATAAATATTTATATTTAATATAAATATATTAATATTAAAATAATTAATATTTAATTATAATAATAATATAATAATTATATTAAATAAATATTATTTCAAATCTAAGTGAAAAATTAATTAATAATTAATAAGTAATTTAAATAATTAATTATAATAATTAAAATTTATTTAAAATATTCTATAAACAACAACAATTATTTCTTTACATTAAGGGCATAAAAGTAATTTTACATCATATCTTTTCATTACTTTTCAATTCCCAATAAATTACTCTCCTATTTTTTTCATTTCCAATGAATTACTTATTCAATCAAACAATTTTTTCATTACCATCCATTTACACATTTCATTTCCTCTCCTTCATTACCTCATTGCTCTTCATTCCATTACGTTAATCCAAAGGTATCAAGAAAAGGCATTGAGATTGCGTTGAGATTTTTGTTTTTTTTGTTGAATAATACTACTAAAAAAATAATTTAGTGGACTTGTTTCGTGGTAACTTTCACGGAACCAAAACATGGTTCATTTTTAGTCATGTGTTTATAAATTTTATTTTTATTTATTATATGATATAAAGATAGGTTAATAATTACTTTAACAGATTGCTACCTTTTGTTCTAAAAGTTATTAAATTAAAGCAATCCAAACAATGGTGGGAATAAGCGATTGATTTCGTCTTAACTACCACGAAACCGAGTCTGTGATATCATCTCTCGTAATATTATGGCAGCGATAGTAATAATTGGTAGTCCAATCTAAATTAGTTTTTTCTCTAATATGTATATGATTATTATTATTAACCATCTTCAATTTCCTCTAATATTTCAATAAATTAATTTAATTTATGATTTAATATATATACATCCAAAATTTAAGCGAGAAAGAAAAACAAGAAGAAAAAAAGATAGAAGAACAAATACATTGAAAAGAGGAAGAAACATTCGTTTTTAACTTCATATTTTCTTTTTTTACTTTATTATTTATAAACCAAAACCTATCAATTGGTGCATGCAATTGTCATGAGATTTTATTAGATGTAATGTTTAAATGAGTTCTTATATTTAGTTTATTAAAAATGATTGAAAAGAATCAAATAAATAGAAAGCAATAATTAAATCACATTTATACCTTTCATGCTTACTTATTTTGTTATTTTTATTATTTAATAGGTAGTAAGCGAAATATTGTTATGTTCTTTATACATATAATATTTTTTTTTGTTAATTATTGGTTCATATACAAATAAATGAATTAACTCATTATTTTAAAAAAATTTTGAGCCATTCATGGCATTTTCTGTTCTCCCAAACTTTTTTAATATAGACATAAAGATAATTAATATGTGTTTATTTTGTTATAAATTATAATTTTATTCTATCAAATAACGTAAAATCTCAACCTAAATTCCATTGATTGGGCTGACAAAATATGAATCCAAACCAATGAGACTTTTTTTTTTTAATTAAAGTGGATAAATCAAACCAATAAGACTTAGCTCATAAAACAAAATCAAGTTTCAAATTTTTAAAAATAAATATTAACAGTTTAATAATAAGTCTGAAAGTAGCTTTCAAAATCAATTCTTTCTTGTGCTTGCCCATGAAATAGTTGCTTGGTGGTAATGAACGTTTGTATTTTATTAATAATTTTTAAATACTTTGGTTAAATTTGTTTTGATTTGTTAACCATTTAAACTGAAGCAGAGCAAAGTTTGGGTTTTTTTATATATACCTGGACAAAAACTGAAATTAAAAAAAAAATTATTAAGAAACAAAACTATTCTTTGTTGTCTTCCTCTCATTGATTTTGGGGAAAAAAAATAATAAAAAAATCAATTTATATTTTGACAAGATACATCAGCTGATTTTCATATATATATATCACAAAGGACACCGATCACAATTAGTTTTTTGTATTGGGCAATTTTGTAAAGCAAATGGCTCAGTAAAATTGTAGAAGGTATTTTATCTGCAGTGTCTTTGTAAATCTGCAGTTTTTTTGCAAGGAGCTGATTGGCATTTTATAAAGATGCACATTTTCCCCATGTAACTGATTTTCATTTTGTAGATATGCATTTTAATCAAAAGTGTTATGCAGAATTAAATCCTTTTGAATGAATACCATTGGTTTTTTTTTGGACAAAGGCGACAAGCGCCGCCCCACAATGGGCTATCAAGAGATAGACAGGTACGAAAAGTGCATCAGTTATGGTGGCTTAACGACCCCCTAAAGATTTATTAATTTAATAAAACGTCACATGGGGCAATTGAATTTCTACCATGTGCACACCTAGAATATATTTCAGGAATTAAACCAAATTAATAAATCCCTGCTGTTCTACAACCCCCGAGGGGAAGGAAATGATATCCTCTCACAGAGAACCCATAAACAATGAATGAATAATATCATTATAGTATTTATATAGTATCTACAATATATGTACAGTACTATAACATTATTGCAGACCCAGAGATTTGACCTTGGGTTAACCCATTCACTATCCAAGTAACGTACTACTACACTAATTAGTGGGTGTTAATGAATACCATTGTAATTGAATCTTTCTGCAGAATTAACAAATGAATACTGTTGTTAATTGAATCCTTGAATGAATACCATTATTAATATGAATGCCACTATTAATTCCATTGTTTATGCAGAATTATTAATTGAATCTTTCTTGATTAGTTATGCAAATTCAACTTGAATGTCTCACTAAAACATTTCTTACACAAACTGAATTCAGCTTGAATGTTTCACTTACAGAATGAAAATTCAGTCAATAGCTTAATAAAGCTAAATTGTTCATCAAAAAGCAATCACAAATGAAAATTCAATTGATAACTCAATAAAGAAAAAATGGATAATATCTTACTGACAAAATAACCATTCAGTTTATACAAATTCCCAAGACAAACATATGATATCTCAAACCAAACTAATCATAATATACTCATTAAAAAAACAAAACTAGGGCATTCTCGATGGTGACAAGTGACAACTGCTTCCTTCTCCCTCGCTATTGGTCCATCTCTCTCTCTCTCTCTCTCTCTCTCTCTACAAAGTGAAGCCAAACTTGATACAAACCCCTTTAAACTAGGGCTAGAAGAAGTCCGCGGTGATCAGTTAAGAGAACAAGAATAGATAGATGTTTTAAACGTGGTGAAGGCCAATGTGGAGTCTCCTAGGTGACATGGCCAACTTAGGTGATATGGCACTAAAAGTTAGATTTGACAGCGTGGCTTCCATGCGTTGACATAAAAATTCCGGTGTCCACATCAACATAAATTGATCGGAATGTCTTAGGTAACCACTCGTGAAACAAAATAGAAGTTGAGTAATTATTTTGGTTCAAATTGAAGTTTAGAGCCTAAAATAAAAAAAAAAGATACAGTTTGGTATCCTCTCAATTTTTTTTTGAGAAAGACGACAAGCGTCGGACCTTAAGGACGGACACGTGGGGAAGCCGCGCTCACCACCGAACCGTGCCCTCACTTTGCGCGTGATAGGTTACGAACCCGAGCAGAGTGTCCAACTCGACACCCGAGGCGAAGACCCTACACAAGGGATCCGGTGCCAATAGACCAAATGGTCATTGGCTTATCCTCTCAAAAAATTTATAGGAAAGGAAGCATAGGAAAATATAATTTTCATTAAGCTATATATAAATAAGTTTCTCAATCTTAATAATTTGCATTTAAAAAATATAAATAATAAATAATGATGGGGGAATGGAGAATAAGGATCTTCTTATTACATTCATATAGACATGGCACAGGCCAATCGAGAACTTTAAACACCTCTCAAATACTTTAACCAACTACCCTACAATTTTTTTTCTTTTTTATTACGGCTTAAAAAAATAAATAAAAAGAACTCAAATTAAGGTTTTTTTAAAATAATTTGAAAATAAAAAATTAAAAATAATTTTAATAAATCAAACAAATTTGAGAAAACTTAAAATAATTCAAAATAAGTAAAAAAAAACACAGAAAAAAAAGAAGAAAAGAGTTACACTTAATTTGTTTACCTATCAAATTAAGTTGCCTATATATTCTCTTAAGTGAGAAAAATCAGAGCTCACATAGTTCTACTCATTTTTTTGTTCATCACCATTGATATCTGCCTAGGTCTTAGCTTCACTCTCGAACTCTCAGAAGTTGTTATTTTTATGTTCATCATATTGTCAATGAAAAAGAATCACTAAAACTTCCTATCTTAGTCTAGTGGCATCAAAGTCACCTTTCATGTCTTTATCGATGAGATGGGTTTGAATCTCACGTAGGATGAGGAAGCAACTATGTTGAAATATTACTGTGACACCTTTCACGTGGCTTATCAACTTTATGTTAAAAAAATTTATATGTATACATTTTATGTTTACTTATTTTGGTGTCTTTATTATTTGATAGATATTTAGCAAAATATATATTTTTTCTTTATATATACACGCCAATTTTTTTATTAATTATTGGTTAATATAGTATATTAATTAATTAATTCACTTAAAAAAAATTCTGGCCCTCGTGGACAATTATATATGTTTTTTTTATAAATTATATTTTTATTATGTCAAATAACTTAAAATAGGCATTGTATTGGATAAATATAATGTTTTAAATGTAAATATATCTTATTTATTGCTGCAAATCAAACTAAAAAAAAAAAAATTCAAAGATTCAAATTTAGCTTGCAAAAGCCAACCATGTTTCAAATTTTTGAAAATAATTATTAACAATGTAATGAAAAAACATTGGCTTTTTTTGCTTATAAAAAAATTTAGCTTATATATCCCTATAAAATATTTTTATTTGCTTATATATTCCTCGCATTGAAATCTATATTAAAAATTTCATTGAGAAACTATATAATATATATTTTTAATTTCTTTCTCTTCTCTCATTTTAAAAAATGAAAATAAAATAAAGAAAATAATAACAATTTATATTTTGATAAAATTTATAAGCTAATTTCTAACCCCGAACATATATAACCAAATAACAATACTTCAAAAAAAAGTTGCATAAGAAAATATGATTTTCATAAAATTATATCAACAATTCGTCACTTATATACGGGGTACACAAGCAAATAAGCAATCTTCCCATTCTTATAAATTAAAATTTTAGAAAATCATATAAATAATAAGTTATAAATTGCAGCTTAAAATAAAGTTATTATATTTAAAACATAAAAAAAAAAGTGTTCTTTTGAATAATAAGTCCAGTGATATAAAAGATTAATAATGACATAATCTTAAAGGGCACCCAATATACCTCCATGTTATGTTCAAACTATATTCAAAATTTTTTAACATTAACTTAAAGTAATGTATATAAAAAATATAAAATAAAAAGCAGAACATATCATTTATTTATAATAAAATAAAATACAAAGAATTATGACAAATAAATTAAAAGAATCAAGTTTTATTGGTTAATATATGAGATACCATAAAGCATACAAATAACTATTGTTCACCGTCCCCACCAAATATCTTAAAATAAAAATTAGTGTAATTGAGGCATTTAAGGTGAAACCGGTCAATGCCCATACCGGTCAATGCCCATTCAATCAAACACCATAATTAATGATTTTAGATTTTTTAATCTTCAATTTCCTCCCATATCAGAATAAATAAAATAAAATGTGTTGTTGGTTTTTAATTTGATTTCTAATTCAATATGTATAAGATCATAAAGTTTTATTTTTATCAAAATTAATATATATTCAATAATGGAACAAATACAATGAAAACGGGTGAAAAAATGGCATTCTTGTTTAACTTTCCTTTTTTAAAAAAAAATATTTATAAACCAAAAACTATGAATGGGTGCATGGAAATATCATAATATTTTTTTTATTTTATTATAAAATGAGTTCTTCTGAAGTGTATAAAACACATTAGGCTTTTTTTTTCCTCATATTTCCTATAAAAAAAATTGGTAAATTACTTACATATTATTAAAAAATAATAATTGCCTATTTACCTTTTTCTTCATTTCATTTTAATATATGTGATAGGAAATAAATTATTAATTAAAGATGTTACTTAAAAAACCAAAACAAAACAAGATTATAAACCAATTGAATACGGAATAAAACCAAAACATAATTAATCATTTACTCAAAAAAATAAAATAAAATTATAAGCCAATTGAATATGGAATGAAACCACAACATAATCCATCATTTACTCAAAAAAATAAAATAAAACAAAATTATAAGACAGTTGACTACGGAATGAATTATGAAACCAAAACATAATCCATCATTTATTAAAAAAAATAAAACAAAACCAACAAAGATCTTCCAAGATCAAACATGAATTTTATCCTTTTGATTTAATACTCTATAGGGTTGACAAACTCCTTGAAGGACTACAAGCTTTTTCGTGTGCGTCAAAACTTGCACGAAATTCTTTGATGGCAGCCTCTAGGTGTCAAACAAGATGCTATGGTTGCATTCAGATATTTGTTTTGGTAGAATAATACTATGACAGTGATAGTAATAGTTGGTAGTCCAATCTAAATTAGTTTTTATGATTATTATTATTAACTATCTTCAATTTCCTCTAATATTTCAGTAAACTAATTTAATTTATGATTTAATATGTATATTATTATTATTGGACAAAAGTAATACATCCAAAATTTAAGTGAGAAGGAAAACCAGGGAAAAAAAGAAAGAAGAACAAACACATTGAAAAGAAGGAAGAAACATTCTTTTTTAACTTCATATATATTTTTTTATTTTAGTATTTATAAACCAAAAACTATGAATTGGTGCATGCAATTATCATGAGATTTTGTTAGATGTAATGTTTAAATGAGTTCTTATATTTAGTTTATTAAAAATGAGTGAAAAGAATCAAATAAATAGAAAGCAATAATTAAATCACATTTATACCTTTCATGCTTACTTATTTTGGTGTCTTTATTATTTAATAGACATGAAGCGAAATATTTATGTTCTTTATACATATAACTTTTTTTTTTTGTTAATTATTGGTTCATATACAAATAAATGAATTAACTCATTATTTAAAAAAAAAATTGTGAGCCATTCATGGAATTTTCTGTTCTCCCAAACTTTTTAATAGAGAGATAAAGATAATTTGTGTTTCTTCCTAATCTTCATCCTCTTCTTAATTCTAATCAAAGTATGAAAGCTAAGTCCTCTTCTTCCCTCTTGAACGGAGCCCTGGATAATACAACTACCACTGCTACAGCTCCTTCTCTGTCGCTCTAGTTTGCCACCTCTCTTTCTCTCTCTCTTTATGTTCGCCATGTTTGAATCAAAAGATTCCATCTGTAACCTAACGAACTCCCTCTCTCAAGTGTCTTTCCGTCATTGCTCCTCCTTCTCTCCTCTCTATCTTCCTCTCATTCACTCTCTCAGTCACCTTATTCTTTTATCACCTATTAGAACTGGCGGATTTAACCTGTTCCGAGTTAAATCGACTGGGTCAATTGAAGCTCGTCCTGGTTTTTTGGTCAGACCGATTGGGCGGGTCTGACAACCTTGGCAATATGAATATCACAAGCATTATTACACTAAAATGTTTCACTTAAAGAATGAAAATTCAATCGATAATATGATTGCCACTATTAATTCCATTGTTTATGCAGAATTATTAATTGAATCTTTCTTGATTAGTTATGCAAGTTCAACTTGAATGTTTCACTAAAACATTTCTTACACAAACTGGATTCAACTTAAATGTTTCACTTACAGAATGAAAATTCAGTCGGTAGCTCAATAAAACTAAATTGTTTATCAAAAGGCAACCACAAATGAAAATTCAGTTGATAACTCAATAAAGAAAAAATGGATAATATCTCATTGACAAAATAACCATTCAGCTTATACAAATTCCCAAGACAAGCATATGATATCTCAAACAAAACTCAGGGAATTCCAACAATCTAATCATAATATACTCATTAAAAAAAAAAAAAACTAGGGCATTCTCGATGGTGTCAACGGCTTCCTCCTCCCTCGCTAGTAGTCCATCTCTCTCTCGCTACAAAGCGAAGCCAAACTTGATACAAACCCCTTCAAACCAGGGGAAAAAGAAGTCAGAGGGGATTGGTTGAGAGAAAAAAAACAAGTAATAATTTTGATCTAAAGTAAAAGAACTACTTGAGCTCTGATTTTTCTCTTACATAAGAGAATATATAGGCCACCTAATTTGATAGCTAAACGAATTATTTTAAGTTATTTTGAATTATTTTAAGTTTTCACAAATTTGTTTGATTTATTAAAATTATTTTTTATTTTTTTATTTCAAATTATTTAAATAAATATTGATTTGAGTTTTTTTTTATTTATATTTTTTAAAACAGTAATACAAAAAAAAAATTGTAAGGTGGTTGGTTAAAGTGCTTGAGGGGTGTTTAAAGTTCTCGATTGACCCGTGCCATGTCTATATGAATGTAATAAGAATATTTCTATTCTCCATTCCCCGATCATTATTTATTATTTATGTTTTTTATTAAGATTGAGAAAATTATTTATATATAGCTTAATGAAAATTATATTTTTCTCTGTTTTCTTTCCTGTAAATTTTTGAGAGAGTATGAAACTATACAATTTTTTTTTTTATTTTAGGGTCTAAATTTCAATTTGAATCAAAATGGTCACTCAACTTATATTTTATTTCACCAAGTGGGTATCCCCTGGGGAAAAAATCAGAGAATCTCCATCCCCATCTGGTCAGGTCCTCGAAGGGCTCAGGGATTACCAGCCCTATGACCATCCCTCCCATTAGTTTGTGAAAATGTTAAGAGATATGTTATATTTAGGTTTTTATATATACAAATTTAAATAACTTTTTTATTGAATAAATTAGAGTCCCATTTTAAGATTTATTAGGCTTAAGTCTTTAATTGCGTTAACTTGCGGCCCATTTTTATAAAAGAGTGACTCCCATAAAACAGTGATTCATGTTTTTCGGAGTTTAAATAATGAAAAAAAAATTAAGTTCTCAGAGTGTAATGGTATTTTATTTCTTTTCCAACTAAATATGAAATATTACCATCCTACCCTTAACTTGTCTGCATTAAAAAAATGACATGGTATTGGCCCTTGATTCATACAAATGTATTTGTTATTATTCATAATTCTCATTTTTTATTTTTATCTTTTTCATATCTCACTTTAATTTTGAAATATTTTAATTTTACTAAGCAAAATCAAGACAAGCTTTGTACATAATTAATTAGAAATGAGTTATTGTTTTTATTTTACTAAAAAAATTATTTTTAAAAAAAATCAAATGAATTGAAAGCAATGATGAAATCACATAAAGAAATTTTAGTGGCCTTTGCTTTGGGCTAAGAAATATTAGATTTGCTCATGAATCAAGTGATGAAATGGCCCGTTTGGTTCATAATAATGACATATTACCACATAACAAAATTATCATGGTAATATGAATGTAAATGCTATATGATTGGGAATATTGTGGTAATTTGATATAACTATATTTGGTTGGGAACTTTTATTACTGGAAATATTTCATTATCATGTTATGAGATTATCATGTATTTGGTAATTTAAGATAGACATCAAATTTGGTAGTAATAAGATTATCAACTTCTTAGTAATATTCACATGTTAATAATGTAATATTATTATTCAAATTACCACCAGTGCAATGCCAAACATGGTAATATTTTCATATTAGTATGTAACATGTGATAATTTTTTTATATTATAACCAAACGGCCCCTAAATGTTATTTTGTTTCGTTGTTTATGATGTGAATATTACACTCTCAGAATCTGATAATTTGAGTAACATTACTGATAATATGATTACCAACTCAACAAGCGATGGTAATGTAAGTGACGAAATATGAAGGTTTTTTTTTTCATTATACCCTTTAAATCCTATAAAATCATAAAAACATCAATTTTTTTAAAAATTCAAAAATAAAAATTTCATTTTTTCTTTTCACACATGAAAATATATTTATCAGAATATTTGGTTAGAATTAAGGTTAAGCATTTGAGATTAAATTTTTTTCCAAATATTAAGTTTTTAAAAAATTGAATTTATTTAAAATAATTAATTTTGACTTAATTAATATTAATAAAAATTAAATATTTTTAAATTATATATATATATATATATATATTATTTTTAAGGATAACATATATTTATTATTAAATAAATTTAATATTTATATCAAAAATCTTATGAATTTAGATATGTTCTACAAGTAAGGTTATTTTAATTAAAAAAACAATTGATAATATAAAATTTTCAGCTAACCAAATATGATGATCTTACGTTCTAGTCATATTACTTGTCAATCAAATAAAAATTACATATATTTCTCCTCAATATAATTTAGCATTTCTAGTCATATTATTTGTCAATCAAATAAAAATTGCATATATTCCTCCCCAATATAACTTAGCATTTCCACTATTTCTACAGTAGACCGTTCAGCTTTATTTATTTTTTTTTTCTTTTATGTTCTTTATATATATATAAACACCATTTTTTTTCTTAATCATAATTTGTTAATATATTAAAATAATTTATTAACTCATTAAAGCCCCGCATTGAAATTTCTAATCTTCCAAACAATTATAATGGGGAGATAAAGATAATACAGTATGTTTTTAATTAAGTTATAATTTTTTCCTGCCAAATAACTAAAAATAAATAGTATATTATATGAATAACTATAAGTTTGTAAGTATGAATCTATCTTGTTAATCACTATAAATTATTATAAAACAAATCAAACATATACGATTCCAGTTCAACATACAAAAGCGAACCCTGTTTCAAACTTTTGGAAATAATTATTAACAATATAATGAAAAAAAATTAGTTTTTTTTTTTTGCATATATAAAAATTATATTTACATACATATTCTTATAGAATCATTCTTTTTTTCTTATATTTCCCTCACACTAAAATCTATGTAAACAAATTTATTAAACAAACTTAATAAATTTTTTCACTCATTTAAAAAAAATAAAAAGATAAAATTTACAAGCTAATTTTGAACCAAAAATGTATATAACCAAATAACAATGCTTTAGAAGACCATATAACAAATATGATTTTTATGATGACATATTAGCAACTAGTCGTTTTTAATGATATACAAACAACTTTCTCAATCTTATTAATTAGCATTTATCCGAAAGAAAAAATATATAAATAATAAATAATAAATTGGGGTTTAAAATAAAATTTTGTATATTTAAATTTAAAAACAAGTGCTCTTCTATATGATAAGCCTAATGGCATAAGACTAATGACATAATATATGGGCCAAGGCCTATGCCTAGGACCTAAGATTTCCAGAGGGCCATAATTCATATATATATTTTTTTATTTAGTATTATTCTATTCATATAATTACCATACTTAAGATTTTAATTTTTTTCAACCAAAAAATGGGTAACAAATTTTGCCTGGACCGTAATTTTTCAACACATCACAATTAATTTTTTTTAAATTATATTTAAAATTTAATTTACTATCATCTTATAATCCTATTTATATAATTATCTTAAAATTTTAAATATTTTTTAAACTATAACATTTAATTTATTATAATATCAATGCAAAACAAATTTCGCTTATCCCACCATTTTTCACTGTCTCAGTTTTCTTCCTTACAAATTTATATTTAAATTTTATTTATTATTCATCTTGAAATTTTAAATTATTTTTAAACTATAACATTTATAATAGGGCACCGCAAGGGTCTCACAATTCATGTTTTTATTAAATATATATATATATATATATATATTTAAGATCCTTCAATTATATTTACTCTAAGACCGGCTCTACTCACCCTTATATATATACATATATATATATATATCACGTCAAACCAGGATTGTTGTTCTATTCTAACTATATTCAAATTTTTAGTATTAATTTTGACTAAGAAAATATAAAAAATAATTTCCAAATTAAATTAAAACATATAATTTATAATAAAATAAAATAAAATTAATAACAGTGACTTTGAAAAGAAACTTAGAAAATCAGTTTTTTTTTTTTTTTTGGTTAATACATGACATAGTGATAGAAACTTTTTTTACGACCACCTCATATGTTAAAAAGAATTCTAGAAAACATGCCTTTTTCAGTTAAGATTAATAGCACCCATGGTCTCGGGTTGGATATCCATGCATGTAAGCTCTGATTTGATCAATTAAATGCTGTAATTAAAGATTTTAGATTTCTTAATTTTCAATTCCCTCCAATAGTTCAATAAATTAATTAAAATTTATTATTGGATTTGAATTTAATTTCTGATTCAATATGTCTGAGATTCATAGTGATTTGGTTTACCCCCTAAACTAATATATGCAAAATTTAAGCGAGAGATTAAAAGAAAAACAAGAAAAAATAAAAAGAAGAACAAATTACAGTAAAAAGAAAGAAAAAAGTGCCATTCTTGTTTAAGTTTCTATTTCCTTTTTTTTTAATAATATTCACAAGTCAAAAACTATAAATTGGTGCATGCAATTGTTATGAGATTTTGTTAGATGTATTGTTTAAATGAGTTCTTATATTTAATTTACTTAAAAAATTAAAAAAAAATCAAATAAATGGAAAGCAACAATGAAATCACATGCATATCTTTCATGTTTAGTTATTTTGTTATCTTTATTAGTTAAAAGATATCTAGTGAAATATCTTTTATGCTCATTATGTGTGTGTACATCTCTCTTGTTTAAATCATTAGTTAATGTAGTAAATTAATTAACCAATTCATTATAAAATAACTTTTAGGCACTTATGAAATTTCTATTCTCCCAAACATTTTTTTTTTTGATAGAGATAAACATAAATTATACTAGACTGTAAATATTCTCCTCATACTTTATATGAGGAGAATACTTAGAAAAATGTTACTTTAAATTTATTACTTAAAAATAAAATAAAATATTATTAAAATATCTTTTTGTATCTTTTAATATTATTTTAAAATTGAAACAAATAATGTTACTTTGGCATGATGGTAACTATTCGGTGTTCATTTTGGGAGGATATGAGATTGAATTCCAAAACTTATTATATGTATTTCTGACTTTTCTTCAATTGGGGGTGTTTACCACATATGTAAAAAAATATATTTATTTAAACTTTAAATATTATTTTATAAAAATAAAACTTTTTTATTACATTATTCTGAGTCCTATATAATAAAGTAAACATTCCCGAACTAATATTTTTTTGTATGCATGCACAAAATTCAAATTATCCAAACCTTTCTTGCTTGTACTAACCTTTCTTAATTAGAGTGGTTTTTTTAAAAAGAAATAAATAAGTGTGGTGCAATCTTATCTAAAATTTCCTCCCTTTGGCCAATCGTTTCTCTTTAGTTTTAAATTATATTTAAATAATATATATTATATTATAAAGTGAAATTAAAAAACATGGAAGAGTTAAATCACTAAAAAAGTGAAATAAGGTAAATGTCAACAAGGCAAATAATTAGCAATATTTTCATTCAAAGAGCAAATAATTGACTGAGGGATCCATTAAACATTATCTAAGATTCCCACTTTTAGGCCATCTCTTTCTTCAATTTTAATTTTAAATTTTGTATTTCATTATTAGTTTTAATTTTTAATAAATAATTCATTATCACAATAAAAAAAACATCCATAAATTTGAATAAAAAACCTAGCAATGGCCAAAGATTGAAATCAAATAAACTAGAAACTAGGCATGACTATCAAGCAACATAGGCAACTAAAACAAACGCTTTTAGGTCTCCTAATTTTGAAAGTTTGATTATTAATTTTAACATTTATGTTTTTTTAATAATAATTTTAAAGTCCTAAACTTTTGGAAGGTTCCCAATAACAAGATCTAAAATGTTTTTAATATAATACTCAATCAATGTTACATATTATATAATCTCAATTAATTTTTTAAAATTTAGAATAATAAATTAAGATATGAAATAGTTTGATTTAACATATCTTTTGTAAACTAATTTTTTTAATTAGAGAGAACTAGTTATTTATTTATTTATTTATATTGTTACTCTTTTAAAATTCATCCATTTATTATAATGGACGACGATTCCTGTTACTGCTAGCTTGTAAAAAGTAAACAAATATCTTATATATCTGTTTATTTATACTGATTTAAATAATTTTTTTATTGCATAAATTAGAGTCCCATTTTAAAACTTAGGTTTATCTCTTTAAATGCATTAAATGGCCACCAACTTTTATACAGTGTGCTTGACATAAACATTGGTTCATAGTTTTTGGAATTCAAATAATGAAAAAAAGTTAAGTTGTTAAAGATTTATTTGAAAAAAAGTTAAGTATGTCATTAATCTTGGGTTACTAGCCTTATTATACAAAAGGAACACTTATTTTTATAGTTTTAAATATACAAAATTTTATTTTAAGTCCTGATTTATTATTTATTATTTATATGCTTTTTTTTAAATGCTAATTAATAAGTTTTAGAAAATTGTTTGTATAGCTGTCAAATTGACGAAGTGCTAGTATACCTTCATTAAAATAACAATTATATTTGTTTAGGCACCCTTGCAAAGTTTTGTTATTTGGTTATATATTGTTGAAAATTAAATAATAAACTTTAACAAAATATAAATTATTATTTATATTTATATTTTTTTATTTTCTAAAATAAATGAAGAGAAAAAAATAAATTTAAAAAATTTATATTTTCTTACAATATAACGTTTAGAGTCTACATAGAATAAAATTATAATTTATAAAAACTAAACACATATTATTATCTTTCTCTCTCAATTACAAAAGATTTGGAAAATAGAATCTTCCATTTAAGGGAAGTAAAGGATGTGCACTGCCATAGAGTTAATATCTCAACACATTTTTACGATTGTGCTCCTATCTTATATAAGCTTTGGGTTTTTTGTGAAATTAACATCATAAGTAATGGATCAGTATAGAGTTAATATCTCAACACATTTGTACAATTATGCTCTTACCTTATGTGAGCTTTGGGTCTTTTGTGAAATTAACATCCTACGCAATGGACCGGATGCCAATAGGCTAGCGTTATTTGGTTCGCGGCAATGATAAATTACCACGTAATGAGATTACCGTGGTAATAATACCATGAATGTTATATGCCTGGTAATTTATGATAACCATGTTTGGTTGAAAACTTATATTACATAGTAATCAACTTGGTAATATTCTAAATTTTCTAAAACAACCTTGTGTCTACCATTTTGTGCAAATTTAAATTTAAAGTAAAATAAAAATTTGGATAAAAAAAATTAAATTTTCAAAGTTGAACATATTCCCAAAATAATGTTATTCAAATTTAATTTTTTTATCTAACGAATAAAGTATGAAAATTATTATTTTTAAATAAAAGGCCATATTTGTACAAAAAAATACTTTAGATTACCACCCATTTGGTAATCCAACATAGCTACATATTTTGGTGGTAATGGGATTATCAAGTTTCTTGGTAATCTTTCAAAGTTGGTAATCAAAGATTACCATTAGGGGCCGTTTGGTTCGCGTTAATGATATATTACCACGTAATGAGATTACCGTGGTAATAAGAACGGGAATGTTATATGCCTAGGAATGTTGTGGTAATTTATGATAACCATGTTTGGTTGGAAACTCATATTAAATGGTAATCAACTTGGTAATGTTCTAAATTTCCCAAAATACCCTTATGTCTACCGTTTTATGCAAATTTAAATTTATTAAAGTAAAATAAAATTTTTGATAAAAAATTAAAATTTCAAAACTAAACATATTCCCAAATTAATGTTTTTTAAATTTAATTTATTTATCCAACAAATAAAATATGAAAATTAATATTTTTAAACAAAGGGTATATTTGTCCAAAAAATATTTAAGATTACCACCCACTTGGTAATCCAACATAGCCACCTATTTTGGTGGTAATGGGATTACCAAGTTTCTTGGTAATCTTTCAAAGTTGGTAATCACACATTACCATCAATATTACCACCATCATCCATCCAAACGTGATAATCTGAAAATATTACCACGTAACAGGCGGTAATGTTTTCACATTACTGCGAACCAAACGCCTTAATATTACCACCGCCACCAATCCAAACGTGATAATATTTTTATATTACTATGTAACAAGCGGTAATGATTTCACATTACCGTGAACCAAACACCCCCTTAGAGGTTATTTGTTGATCAATTAATATGTATACTAACTATTAATTAACCAAAAGAATATATATATATATATATATATATATATATATATATATATATATATATATAAAAGAGAAAGTGTAACCTAGGGATGTCCATAGAATGTCTCCAGATTATTTAAAGTAAGAGAGAGAGAGAGAGAGAGAGAGAGAGAGAGTTGAGAGACGAGAGATAGGAACAAGTGCCAACCATGGTATTTGTTCTAAATGAGTTGGTGAGGTGTTCTGTGTCTTTAGTTTAAGTTTTGGTGATCTCACATGTAGGTCTCAAATTGATTAAACGGTTGAGAAGAAAATATTTTGTACTCCACTTTTATCTATGGATGTTGATCTGAACCATTGGATTTCAATCCAACGGTTTGTTGATTATATATTAATGTACTTATAAACAGTGCATAGCAAAAAGTGGGATGCATAGTAGTTGGACATATACAGACGTCCGGCAAAAACCCTTTTCAAATATATATATATATATATATATATATATATATATATAAAGAATATAGGAGATATTTGGCTAAATATCAATCAAATAATTAAAATAACAAAATAAGTAAACATGGAAACATATACATGGGATTTCATTGTTGCTTTCTATTTATGTGATTTTTTATTTTATTAGTAAATAAACACAAGAACTCATTTAAACATTGCATCTGACAAAATCTCTTGGCAATTGCATGCACCAACTCATAGTTTCGGTTTTATAAATATTAAAAAAATTGAAATAGAAAGATTAAAAAACTATCGTCACTTTCTTCCTTCTTTTCAATGTATTTGTTCCCCTATCTTTTTTTTTCTTGTTTTTTCATCTCTCACCTAACTTTTGGATATATTAATTTTCATTAAAAAAGAAAAAATTATGATATTAAACGTATTACATTAGAAACCAAATTAAAAACCAACCACACCATAAATTTTAATAAATTTATTTATTAAAATATTGAAGAAAATTGAAGATTGAGATATTAAAACTAAATTTATCACATTTTATTATGATATGGGATAACTAAATTTGCTTTTTATTTTATTATAAACAAATGATATGTTATTATTATTATTTTAAAAAATAAATTTTATTTATTTATTTATTTATTTATTTATGTTTTTCATATACATTTGCCTAAATATAATACTAAAAATTTGAATATAGTTTGAACAAAACATAGAAATCGTTGTTTTTTTGTGTTTTGTTGGATTAAGCACTATAATTAATTATTTTCAATTTATTAATCTTCAATTTCTTCCAATATTTCAGTAAATTGATTAAAAAAATTTTTGTTGGATTTAAATTTAATTTCTGATTTAATATGCATGAGATTATAATAATTTCTTTTAGTCAAAATTAAAATATTTAATTTAGAAGTTAAGAGAGAGATGAAAAATAAGAAGAAAAAGATAAAAGAAGAACAAATACAATAAAAAGGTAGAAGAAAAAAAAATTATAAACTCAAAACTATGATTGGTGCATGCAAGTCTCATGAGATTTTACTTATTTTAGTTAAAGAATGAGTTGATGTATTTATTTTTAGAAAAAATTACCTAAAAGTCCCTAGATAGCTTCAAACTTCCACTGCAGTCCCTCTGATATTTTTATTTCCCTTTTGATCCATCTTTTTTTAAACACAATTCAATTTCATCCCTGGCGTTAACTCCGTCATTTGGAGAGGAAATGTCTGAAATGCCCATGTGCCATGTGAGTGTTAAAAAGTCAAAAGTTGAGTTTTTTTCTCTCCGTGTCACATCTCATTTAATGTAAAGTAAATTATAAACCTTCTTTTGTCAGAAAGGATTACTCCTTCTCATTCTTGCTGGCATTCTTCATCTTGGTTGCCTTGTCGAAAGTTGAAGTGAAGATATCTCTACCCGTAAGAAGTTGTTGTGTTGTTGTTGTTGTTGTTGTTGTTGTTCTTTTTGTTGTTGACATCGTTCTTGATTTTTTTGTTTTGTTCTTTTTCTTCTTCTTCTCATTTACTTTGTACTTATAGTTGTGGCGTGATTCAACGAGATACAAAAGAGAATGCCGTGTGCTACAATTCATCGTATTAAGTTTATGGGAGTCCGTTATGGATGAGATATGTGCCCGTTGGTCCCTAGATGTTTCTCAAGTAAGAGTGAAGTTCATAACACTTGACTCATACAAAACGCTTTGCCCAATTGAGTTTGACGTGGATTTTCAAAGCATGTGTCATATATATCATAGATTCAATAAATTAGTCGTGGACACCATCGTCGAGGAAGTGCGTGTTTCTCCATATGGAAATTCGGCCCCCTTGATCCCATCGTAATAAAAAAATGACTTCTATTACTTGTTACTTGTGTTATATGTGTACTTGTTTTCCATATTTCTGTCCTTTGAATGTTAATAATTTCGTGTACTACTTTCTGTGTATTATTATTATATTTGGTTCATGTGCATAATATTTGTTTACTGTGTATAATATTTGTTTTCTGTGTATGTTTGGTTTTTTCAAAGCAGGGGTCCTTGTTAGACAGCATAAGCCCCACTTAAGTAAATAAAACCATTAAAAAAATAAATACTTTTTATTTTCTCTTTATTCATTTTAGAAAATAAAAATAAAAAATAAAAAATTAATTTATATTTTGATAAAATTTATAAGCTAATTTTCAATTACCAACTTATATAACAAAATAAGTTAAATAACAATGCTTTGTAAGGGTGCATAACTAAATGTAATTTTCATTCTGGTATATGCAAACAAGTTTCTCAATCTTATTAATTTGCATTTTTTTTAAATATATAAATAATAAATAATGAATTGGGGTTTAAAATAAAGAGAAATGATCCCACGGAATCGGTGATAGTTACTATAGAACCGAGATGTGGCTAAACCTTATCTCATTTTGATTTGATAACTTTTAAAGTAAAGGGTATGCATCTTTTAAGATAATTACCAATTTATCCATAGATTATATAATAAAAAACAATAAAAGAATGAGCCACGTCTTGATTCCGTGATAGTTACCACGGAACCGAGTCTACTGGATCAAAATTCTAAAAAATAAAGAATATATATATCAAGGAGCTGTTATTTTCAAACTACATTCATATCCTTAGCATTAACTTATATAAATGTATGAAAATTTAAATAATAATAATAATTAACAGTAATTTCCAAGAAAACATATTCCTTATTTATAATAAAATAAAATAAAATAAAAATGTTAAAAGGATAACTTACAAAAATCACGTTCACTTTTTTCGATTAACCTTTGACCAAAAAAACATAGATAGATAATTTACGGATCATATTAAAAAAAAATTCCTGAAAACTGAGTTTTTATGGGTGAAGTTGGGTGTGTCATCATGATTAATGTTTTTAAATTGGCCAATTTTCAATTTTCTCTAATATATCAAGAAATGAATTTAATTTTTAATTCAATATGTATAAGATCATAATAATTTTATTTTTAACCAACATTAATGTATCCAAAATTTAAGTGAGATGAAAAAAACAAAGAAGGATAGATACTGTGAAAAGAGGAAGAAAGTGACATTCTTGTTTACTTTGTTTTTTTTTTAATTATTATTTATAAACTATAAATTGTGAATTGGTGCATGTAATTGTCATGAAATCTTTTAGATGTAATGTTTAAATAGATTCTTGTATTTATTCACTAAAAAAAATGAAAAAACAATCAAATAAATAGAAAGCAACAATTAAATCACATTTATATATTTTATGTTTATGTACGGTAAGATCTTGATAAATGAATATTCAATAAATTAATATCTTCAATTAAATAATTTTTTTCTCAGTCTCAATTTAGGCTTGCTAAATTGATAATTTTACTAAATGCATAAAATAATAATTTTTATAAAATCTTTTAGAACTCAACAAAAATATAAATTAATAATTTATCCAATACATGAAAAGTACTATATAAAATTTATGGCCTTGGAGTTGGAGTTGGCAAATGCATGGGTAGCCCCTTCCATATACAATTTCATTAAGACAAGTTTGTTAGATGCATCATAACCAGTTTCACCTGTCATGCACACTTGAGGTATTGTTGCAAGCATCTATTAACCATTCAAGGAAGACACTAATCCCATTTTTTTGGTCTTTCTTCTCCGTACATCTATTTTAAGGATGATAAACTGCAGATTTTACCCTTTGAAATTTAAAAAATAAAACATAAATTCATATTTTTATAATTATATATATTTATAATAAAATTAAAACAGAAAAAAATATTAAAACTAACCAATGAGCTTTGAATGTCCATGATTGAGGATTTTATATTTATAAATCTTCAATTTACTTCAATATCTCAATAAATCAATTAAAATTTATTGTTGGATTTGAGTTTAATTTCTAGTTCAATATGTATAATATGACCATAATAATTTTGTTTTAAATTAAGATAAGGAAAGGATATATACAATGGAAAGAAGAGAAAAAGTAGTGCTTTTTGTTTAACTTCTTTTTTTCCTTTTATAATATTTATAAACCAAAAACTATCATGAATTGATACATGCAATTGTCACTTGTGCAAGTTTTAAATGAGTTCTTGTATTTATTTAAAAAAAAAACAAATGAATAGAAAACAACAATGAAACCACAACTAATAACATAATACACAACGCTCCCTGTAACTCGCATGAAGAGAAAAAGTCAGGCTCAATTAATAGAAAGAGTAAAATGTTTTTAAATAAAATATAAATCAATCAAATTTAAATGGAAAATACCAAAATTTGCAAAAATATCCCTAAGTTATTTTCTAATTAAATTGAGTTAAGAAACTTATGAAAAAAATACCACGAGATATTTGCTAATTGAACTAAGATAAAAGACATGAAAATATAACCTGGAAATATTTGTTAAATAAGGCCAGGCAAGAGGCACAGATAATATAATGTTTGTAAAAATTTTATAAAAATAAAACTAAAATATTACATTTATTAATTTTTTTAATAAAAAATTCAAAACTTCAAAAAAAAAAAAAAAAAAAAGACGTGGAGATGTGGGTGTTTGGTTTTGGATGGGGAGAGAACATGTGAAGAAAACAAAAAAGGAGAAGAGGAAAAAATTACAAAGGAAAGATTTGAGGAAAAATGGCAAATCAAGGAGAAAGTGCCAAAAAAAAAAAAAAAAAAAGGAAAAAGAAGATGAACGCTTGAGAGAGAAGCTGAAGGAAAAGAATAGAAACTAGGAAGGAAAGATTTACGGGTAAATTTTTTGATAGGGTACCAAACTATGGCTCGTTTTCATTTTGGGGTCCAAACTTCAATTTGAATCAAAATGATCACTCAATTTTAATTTTGTTTCATTGGATGATCACCCAAGAGATTTTAGCATATTTTTAATGATTTGATGTTAAAAATTTCTATCAATATCTGAAATGAAATTACCAATTGGGCGGCCAGTGTGCCATGCATATGCCATGCATATGTTGACAGAAATTTTCGGCATTTATATCATTAAAAAAATAGATCAGAATCTCTCGGGTAGCCTACTCTATAAAACAAAATTGAAGTTGGGTGATCATTTTGATTCAAATTGAAGTTTGGACACCATAATGAAAAATACCATAGTTTGATACCCTGCCAAAAAATTAACCCAAAGGTTTACTGTCAACCTGAATGAAAATTTGGAGCTTCTTTCTTATGGCTAGTTGTTGATTCTAATACTAATTTCTCTTTGTATTTGCATTTTTTATTGTCATATTTAGCTTTTAATCTAAATTTTAGAAACCCTCACTGGTTTTTGTAAAACCCTTGTGAGTGTGGTGATATTCCTAGGGCTTATGAATTGTGAAATAGCTTATACAATAATTGCCCTAAGTGATCGAACCGATTCTTTTTCTTATCTATAAAAATCTTTGTTGATGGCCAGTGAAATTGAGAAACCTTTTGACAATTTTTAGTTGGTAAACCATTTTTGAAGATGTGATTACTACAGTTTGGTCTCCATATTGTTATATTATCCTACCACTGTGCCTTATTTCTTCATTGCCCTGACCTATGTAATGTACAGTGTTTTGGTTTTTAATTGCCATGCATTTCTAGGTCATAGTTTTACTTGGTTAACCTCGTTATTAAGGATTGCTAGTTGATAGTTTTACTTGTGTTTTTTTTTTAATTAATTTAAGCATTCCTTTTCATTATTATTGTTTTATAATGGAAGATTGTTATAATTTTGATAGTTGTTTGATTAGCACTCTCAATTGTTAAATTTTGTCGTAAATTAATTAATTTTTGTTATAAGTATCATTATGTTTATTATTATTTTTTTGGTGCATATATATATTGAACCTTACTTTTATTAATTTTCTCTTCCTATAAATTAATATTTATTATTTTAAAAATATTTATTTCAGGTTATAATGAGACAAGCTCTGCATAAAAAAAACACTATAAACGCCATCGACACAAGAGTTGCTTCCAGGATAGTTATCTATTTTGATATGATTTACTTAAAAATCCTAAGATTTTAATGCTATTGGAACATTTTAGGAAATTGAAATTTGTTAATCCATAGGGTTAGCTTATGACTGTAAATTATGATAATTATGTTATATTTTTAATAAAAATATTATTTAATTTTATTTAAGATATATTATCAAAAATTTGATTTTTGATAATTTATATAATTTATTAAAATATATTCACTAAAATATGTCACAAATAACAAATACATCAGAAAAAACATGATTGTTTGCGACACTCTAGAAGTATCACAAATGATATAATATTCAATTAATTGTGACATTAAAAAAAAATTAATTATGGCATATTTTTAACAACTATAAATATCACAAACTATTTATTTTCTTGTGACATCTATATTTTTGCAACCTTGATTGAATGATCAATGTATTTAATGACGAAAAAGTTTTTCATTAGTGACGCATTTTCACGCTATTTTGTTAAAAAAGGTAACAAATATTTTTTTATTTATTATTTGAATATCAAAGAAATGTCACAAATGATAAAATTTTACCTCAAATTTAATGATAATTCATAACATTTTATTGCAGATTGGCACAACATTTTGTGATAAAAATATGTCATTAATAATTATAAAATATGTAACTTATAACAATTTTGTTATATAAAAGATATCATTACGTGACAAACATGTAAATCGTCATATTAATCTTTTAACGACAGAGCAAAAGCTACAAAATATGGTAACGGTAAAAAAAAATATTGCAAAATATTTCTAGTGATGGAAATATATTATTTTATGACAATATTACATAATTCAATAATTGACAAATTTGTTGTATTGTAAATGGAGTCATTTCTTCTTTTTGAAGTGCTCTTTCTTTTTTCCCTTGTTCTTTGTTCTTGTTCTTTGGTTCTTCCCCTGCATATCAAAATGCTTTGATGAACGGTAGTGCTTCATGTAGATGTAGAGGGGGGCACGAGCCGATTTTTGGCCCGGCCCGGCCCGTGACCGGCCCGGAACCAGCCCTCCGGTTCAATGACCCGTAACCGGCCCGTACTGTAGACGGGCCGATTACGAGTTGGGCAAAACCCAACCCGTGACCTGGCGGGTTGACCTGCCGGGTCAAAACCCGGTTTGGAACCGGGTTTCAAGTTTTATTTTATTTTTTTAATGCTTATATTCAAAAGGAAAGTTGGATAGGATGGTTAGAAGGTGAAAGTCTTTGTGAGGGACCAAGGTTTGAATACCATCAACAACTTTAAATTTTTTATTTTAATTTAATAATTAAAAATAAAATAAATAAATAAAAGAAAGCCGGCCCGACGGGTTTGAAATCTTACCGGGCCGGGTCCAGGTTGCTTTCGGCCGACCCGTGACCCGCCGGGTAAGGCCCGGTTAACCGGCCCTGTGTCCCTCTCTATGTAGATGCTGATGATGAGTTTGATTCCAAGCCCTACAAAAGAATTATCATTCACATATAATTTCATGTTTTTCATTTTAACTATTGATAAGTAAAAAAAAACTTAAAAAAGTTTTATAAAAGAAGTGATTTTTTTAAAAAAAAAAATTGTAAAACATATAATCTATTAATAATAAAATTAAAAAAACAACGTTAAGACTAATAACTAATTCCTTACATGGTTATTTCATGTTAATGTGGTAGCTTTATTTTGATTAATTAAGAACTAGAGTTGATGATATTAAATTTATTAATTTTCAATTTCTTCCAATATTTCATTAAATTAAGTAAAATTTATTGTTGGATTTAAATTTAATTTCTTGTTTAATATGCATAAGATTATTTTAATTTTGGTTTTAGTCAAAATTAAAATATTTTATTTAAAAGTTAAGAGAAATGAAAAATAAGAGGAAAAAGATAAAACAAAAAAAGTGCAAATAAAAAGGTAGAAGCAAAAAATATTTATAAGCCCAAAACTTGAATAGAGACGCATGCAAGTGTCATGAGATTTTATTTATTTTATTAAAAGAATGAGATCTTGCATTTATTTTTATTAAAAATGATTAAATTAAAAATATGGAATAAATAGAAAGCAACCAGAAATCCATGCATACCTTTCATGTTTACTTATTTTGTTGTCTTTATTAATTAATATGCATGCAGAGAAATATCTTTCATGTTCTATATATGTATATACATACTGTTTTTTTAATTATTAGTTAATTTACTGGATTAATTTGTCTACTAAAAAAAAGAAAAGGACCCTATCTACTCCTGATAAAAAATTTTATTCTCCCAAACATTGTTAATAGGTCAATAAAGATAATCTTATTTTTTTTAAGACTATAATTTTGTTCTATTATGTTAAATAACTAAGGATGTCAATGGGGCAGAGATTCACTAGGGATGTATTCTCCGGCTCCGATTTTAACTTGCCAAACTTATGCCTGACAGAGAACTCGGGTATGGGGAAAAAATTTCCCCCTCTGTTGTCACCGGGATTACCTGGGTTCAATTCGGGGATTATCCATTACCGATTTTTTTTAAATCTATTTATTCTCTTTTATTATATAAATACATCAAATATGTTATCTTTTAATAATTTATACTTTTATTTGATATAAAAAAATTTAAATATCATATATAATATTTAAATTATATATTCAGGAATAGAATGGGGAAGAAAATCCGCATCTTGAGCCTGACCCCGAAGAGAATAAATTAAGCTCAATTAATTAAAAGAGACCAATAAAACATAAAGCAATAGAACCAAATAAAAAAAAATACCAAAAATTGCAAACTTATTTCTAACATAATTGCTAATTAGAGTGAGATAAGAGATGCATGTGAACCCCAAGATATTTGTTAATTAAGATGAGATGGGTTAATTAAGATGAGGTGACAAACGCATATAACATTATATATTTCTTGAGTGTAGATCAATTAGTCAACTCTATCGCATGGGCTTGGGTTGGATATATATAGATCTAAGCTATCATTTGATCATCCAAATATTTTTCTCAAATCTTCAATTTTCAATAAATTAATTAAAATTTATTGCTAGATTTGCAATTTTTTTTTTAAATTCAATATGTATAAGATCATAGTAAATTTTTTTTTACTAATATTAATATATCCAAAGTTTAAGTAATAGATGGAAAACAAGAAAAAGAAAACGAGAAAAGAACAAACATAATGGAAACAAGGAAGAGAGTGGCATTCTTGTTTAGCTTCATTTCTTTTTCTTTTTCATTTTTAAATATTTATAAACCAAAAACTATGAGTTTGTGCATGCAACTCTCATGAGATTTTTTTTAGATGTAATGTTTAAATGAGTTTTGTATTTATTTTACTAAAAAGTTAAAAAAAAATCAATTAAGACAGGAAACAACCATGAAATCAAATTTATACCATTCATGTTTCCTTATTTTGTTATTTCTATTATTTAATGGATATTTAGTAAAATATCCTTTATGTTCCTTATATATATATATGCAGCATTTTTTAATTAATTATTGGTTAATATAGTAAATTAATTAACCTACTTGTTAAAAATGAACTTTCTACCTCTCATGGAAATTTCTATTCACCCAAACAATTTTAATAATGAGACAAAAATAATAATGTGATTTTTTTTATAAATTATAATTTTATTTTGTTAATGAGCTTAAAACGGACATTATATGTTATGGATAAATATAATTTATAAATCATGAACTTATCTTTTTAATTGCTATAAATCATAATTAAAAAAATTCATCCATTTGACTAAGGTGAGACCTTAGGATTTAGGATGTTATCCATATTGTCAAAAAAAAACTTACAAAACTGAACCATGTTTCAAATTTTAAAAATAAATATTAACAATTTAATGAAAAATCTTTGGGCCCTTTCAAATGATAAAAGATCTTTTAATGAATATTGTAATTCCTATACTTTTAAAATTTTTTTTATCATAATCATTTTTTAATATATTTTGAGTAATTTATTTATTTTTAATAAAAAAATCGAATCATACCAACTAGAGCGGATTATTATAAACTTGCAAACCGATTGCATGATGCCCCTATCCCTAGTCATAATTTATTTTTTTCCATAACAGTTTTTTCCAACTATTTCCATAATATCACAAAATTTTCAATTAAATAGCGCATTTTTCAAATATTAGCACAAAATCTATCTAAAGCAAGAGTCCACCTCTACCAAATTAGAAAAAATCTAACCACATATATATATATATATATATATATATATATATATATATATATATAGACCACAAAAACACAAACAATCAAACACCTTCAAATAAGAGAAGTTAAACAAGAAACCAAGCATGGTGAAATTATGCTCGGTGATCCTTAAAACCCTAGCTTCCATCCTCATAATGCTATTTAGCCTGACGTCAGCGAGCCCAAGCCTTATGAATTATGGAGGTATATTACCGAGGGGTGTCCCTATCCCTCCATCAGGGCCGTCACCGCGTATCTCTCCAGACATCCGGCCGTCAGAGTCAAGGACGGAGTTTCAAAAGGGTCATCTTGGGAAGCTACCCAAAGGGCCTGTTCCTCCATCTGAGCCTTCCAAGCCTAGTCCTCCACCTGACTTTTCTAGGTACTAATTTGGGAAGGGGATTTAATTAACTATCTAGTGTTTGGGAATATATTCCACTTATCTATCTTCTATCTTTATCTTCACTAGGCAAATTCCCTTGCTCTGTGTTAGCTTTTGTGTTTTTAGTTTTGCAAATAAAAAATACCCAACACGAGAACCATTATATATATATTAGAAAATAAATGAAACTGTAAAGTAAAATTAATTACACAATAATACATGTCACAACCTCGTGTACAATGCATTAAAAACTAATCAAAATAAAAATGAATGACATTAGCATTATAAACACATTTTTTAAAAATACATTCAATTTTTAAAGTTTTAGTATCTTTTCTTTTTCATTTTCTATATTTTAATGTCTTCAATTTCTTCTAATTTGCTTACATATAAACCAAAGTAAAAGCCTCTTTTCAATTATTACTTGCAAATTAGTCTAAAAAAATCATGTGTAAATAACTCCTTATAATGTAGACGGTTGGCATATATTTTCAATAAAACAAATATTTTTCAATCATTATAATTGGCTTTGAAACGTTTAATAGAATATTTAATACAAAATTAATGAATTCAATTAAACCTTTATATTACCAATGCCATAATTAATGCAAACAAATATTTAAGTGCAATAATACTTATAACATGATTTTAATTGTTTTTTAAAATATTTTTAAGGTAGATTATACATCTATTTTAAATATATGTATAGATTCTTTGATGTTATTGTAATGCTAAAGTGAAGGCTATTCAAGATTTCAACAAGATTGGAAACAAAACAAAAAATATTACTTCCTCAACAGTGTTCACATCGTACAAGAAAACATTGCTACGAATTGTTACATGCAAGTGTCATGATATTTTATTTACTTTATTAAAAAAAATGAGATTTTCTGAAGTGTATCAAACACATTAGACTTTTTTTCTTAATATTACCCATAAAAAGGAGAAATTACTTATATACTATTAAAAAATGATAATTTCCTTTTGAATCTATTTACCTTTTTCTTCATTTCATTTTAATGATATGTGAAAGGAAAAAAATTATTAATTAAACATGTTACTTAAAAAATATAAAAATATAATCCAAAAATTTTTCATATCTTTCCATGTTATTAAAGATAATGTAAAAGGTATTATGGATACAGGAGCAAGTAAATGTTATATTTTCCCAGATTTAATCCTTTCAAAATATACACAGCAGAAGTTAAAGATGCTTTTGGCAAAATAACTATGTTAGAAAAGAAAATGGTAGATTGTATAGTAATATTTGATGATGTTAATACCATTAACCATTTGTTTGGGTAAAATTAGCATTACTTAAAAAAGTAGTTATCCTTCTAATAAAAATAAATTTTATAAAACATTGAAATGGTCTACTCATAGTCCAAGTAGAAAAAATTATTATATGTAAACATATGGATAATATCTTGACATCACCTATAATTAATAATGCAGAAATCTTATTGAGGAAATAATTCTAAAAGAAGTAGAAATTATGAAAAGAGCAATCTTGCAATAGAAAATGATTTGGTAAAAATAAAATTATAACCACTAATTGAAAATTTGAAAAAAGATGGAACTATAGGAGAAAACACTTTCAAAAACATTAACAAAGTAAATATTATTTGTAAACTAAAAATCTTCAACCATGACTAAAATTAACATGCTCAGTAATGAAAGCAACCCCTTATAAACAAAATGAATTTCAAAAACATATAAAAGAGTTTAAAGAGTTAAAACTAATTACTAAAACTCAAAGTCTACATAAAACTAGAGCATTTATAATTAATAAACATAGTTAAATAACTAGAGAAAAAAGTAGAATGGTGTTTAATTATAAGAGATTAAATGATAATATTGAAGATGATAAATATCCACTTCTAATAAAGAAGCTTTAATTAATAAAATTAAAAACACTTATATATATATATATATATATATATATATATATATATATATATATATATATATATATGATCTTGGACTGCCTTTATTACTCATAATGGACATTATCAATGGACTGTTGTGCCTTTTCGTTTAAAAAATGCTCTACAAGTATTCCAAATAAAAATGAATGATATATTTAGAAAATATGCAGATTTTATTATAACCTACATAGATGATATCTTAGTTTTAGCAGGTTTATAAAAGAACATGTCCAACATTTAATTGTATTCTTTAAATAATGCCAAAAAAATGACTTTGTATTATTTGAAAAGAAAATCAAAATGGGAAGTAGAAAATTGAGTTTCTTGGTGTAATAATAGGACAAAGAGAAATATATCTCCAAAAACAGATAAAAGAGTTAGAAGAGTTAAAACTAATTACTAAAACTCAAAGTCCACATGCAAATCTCATGAGAATTTTTTAGATGTAATGTTTACAGGATTTTTGTATTTATTATACTAAAAAAAATAAAATAAAACAGAAAGTAACAATGTTATGTGGTGAGGTATTGGGTGGTGGTGAAGAAGAGGATGTTCTGTGAGGGTGTTCTTCATGTGCATGGGTTGACAATTTTGGAGGAGTTAATTGAAGAAGTCTCTGAAGTGGAAGAGTAGCTGATGAGTTGCTGGTGCTATGTTCTTATGAAGGCTCAATAGTAGTAGAGTTCGTTAGGATATGAAGGGCAATTTGTGAAGGGGTATGATCCAATCAATGCATGACACAGTGGATTAAGTTGTACACACGGTTGTTGTCTATAAAGGGTTGGGATTGGTTCATTGTAGATATGATAATTTGGACAGTAGGATGAGCTTTAAGTTTGGACCCCATTTGATAATTCTAATCTGAACCGTTGAATGTTCATATATAATGGTTTGTATTAGTGCTGGAGGTGGGTTATATGAATTATGATTAGTAAACTTATAAAAAAAATATTAAAAACCAATTACTCCTTAGTACATTTAGAATTAATGGTATTTAGCATAACAGGATTACATAGATTGGGATTAGAAACTAAATTAGCATTATAACTAGTAGATAGTAGACAAATAGATATTATGGCTAAAGCTTAGATAGCAATAGCTGTAATAGATATAAAAAATAATTTTAAAATAACTTATATGATCCAGGATATCTAATAACAATGGGTACATTATATGAAAATATCCTCTTCAATGGCCAATGGAGGCAAGAACAAGATTTGCATAACTTGGTGAGCCTCATCAAGGAGATTGATGAGAGGCAATCTAAAGCAAAGCAATTGAAAAAGTTCGAGAACAACAATCAAAAGCTTTGGATGAAATCAAATCATTGATTTCCGGGATGGCAAGACATGGAAATCTTGGCAGTTCTGTATGCCTTGATATTTGCACCCTTGCGCCTATGCATGAGAGAGCATAATCATGGAAACAATGTTGAATGCTAACGAATAGAGGTATATATAAAGTGGGTGAAATTCTTTTAAATAGGTAATGTGGTATTAAATAATATAGGAATGTTTTGAAAATTAAGATGGACCCAAAATACATGGGCCTCCAACAATTAAACAAGAAGGTTCTTTACAACAATATCTTGATGAGTTTGATGAGCTACTCACTAAAACTGATTTTAACAAAGCTCAAGCTTTGAGTCAGTTCTTGGGGGGCTTGAAGGAAGAACTAGAGTTATCTATCATGTTATTCAAGCCTGCTTCATTAAAATCAGCATATGATATTACTAAGGTGCAGGAGGTATTGTGGTCTAAGAGAGAATTTACCATCCAGAAGAATAGATCTTACAGCAGTGGTAATTCTTCTTATTTTGCAAATAATGTGGTAAGAACTACTGTGAATTCTAATGGGAATCAGAGTGTTATTAGTTTAGACAATCATTCTTATTTGCTTGTATATCTATTCATGCTCTTGCAGGAATTAATAGCTTTCAAACTATGTCTCTGGGGTGACTTTTATTATAAATAATAATAATAAATTAAAAAATAAAATGAAATTAAAGTCTTATAAAACCGAACCATGTTTTAAATTTTTGAAAATAAATATTAACAATTTAATGAAGAAACATTTGATTTTTATTTATATAACAAATTATATTTACTTATATACTTCTATAAATCATTCTTATTTGCTTGTATATCCTTCTAACCAAAATTTAGGTAAAAACAATTTATTATAAAAATAAATTGTTTTTATTTTTATTTTTCTATTCATTTATTTTACAAAAATAAAATAAAAAATTAACAAAAGTATTGATAAAAGTTATAAGCTAATTTTCAATCACATAAGTATTTAAGCAAATAAATAAAACAACAATGCTTTGAAGGATGCCTAAGAAAATATAATTTTTTTTTATTGATAACTCTAACCTTTGATTTGAGTAATGATTTTAGATTTATCCATCTTCAATTTCTTCCAATATTTCAATAAATTAATTTAATTTTTTATTCAATATGTATATAATTATTATTTTTAGCCAAAATTTATATATTCAAAATTTAAGTGAGAGATGAAAAAAAAGAAAAAGAAATAGAAGAACAAATACATTGAAAAGAATGAAGAAAGTGACATTCTTTTTTAATTCATATTTTTTATTTTAATATTTATAAAACAAAAACTATGAATTATTGCATGCAATTGTCATGAGATTTTGTTAAATGTAAAGTTTAAATGAGTTCTTATATTTAGTTTAAAAAATAATAAAATAAATTAAAAACACCAATTAAATCATATTTATACCTTTCATGCTTACTTATTTTGTTGACTTTATTATTTAATGGATATTTAGCAAAATACCTTCTATGTTCTTTATGCATATAACATTTTTTTTTTGTTAATTATTGGTTGAACTAACTCATTATTTAAAAAAAAAAAAACACTTTGAGCCCCTCATGGAATTTATATTCTCCCAAACATTTTTAATAGAGAAATAAAGATAATAATATGTGTTTATTTTTTTATAAATTATAGTTTTATTCTATCAAATAACTTAAAATCTCAATCTCAATTGTATTGATTGGCCTAACAAAACGTGAACCCAAACCAACCAAACTTAGCTCATAAAACAAAATCAATTTTAAATTTTTGAATATAAATAATAACAGTTTAATAGAAAATAAGTTTGAAAGTAGCTTTCAAAATCAATTCCTTCCTGTGCTTGCCCATGAAATAGTTGCTTTGTGGTAATGGACATTTGTATTTTATTAATAATTTTTAAATACTTTGATTCAATTTATTTTGAGTTTTTAACCATTTAAACTGAAGCAGAACTAAGTTTGACTTTATATATATATGGACAAAAACTGAAATTAAATTTTTTTTTTTAAGAAACTAAACTATTCTTTGCTTTCTTCCTCTCATTTATTTTGAGAAATAAAAATAAATAAAAAATATATTTTTTGATAAGATACATGAGCTGATTTTCAAATATATATATATATATAATACTTTGCAAAAGCACATACCCAAATATGATTTTTACAAAAGTATATTATCTGGGGTGTATTTCCGATTAATCACTTTTATAAGGGTATACAAACAATTTTCTCAACTTCTTTCACAAAATTATACTCTACTAAAATTGTGTGTATATATATATATATATTCTACATAGATGTAGAAATAAAAATACTAGATTTTTTGGATCTTTTGGCCACCAGTGCCCTAGAACCCTAAACTATTCTAGGGCGAAATTACTAAAAGCCTATTACATGGAATTTTTTTTTTTTTTTATTCATAAGGATTGAAACTCGAATCACTTGCTTAAGTGGCCCTAAGCATCTAAATCACTGGACCAACTCCGGTTGCAATAAAAAAGAAAAAAATCATCAAAACTTTCACCACATCTGTTCAACATAAATCCATACAAAATGCATGCTAACTAATTGTTGAACAGATGTATTATACTAAATGGCATCCAGGAACTGATTAAACAATTTGTAGATTTACACAGGGTTCAAAATACATATAACTCTGCCTGCAAACTTGCACTTGAGCGCACAAAACAGAAGTACATCAACATAACTCTATTCAGCATATATAGGAAGAAAGTTAATAGTAATTTAATTCTTTTGAACAAAAACAAAATTTTTGAACTTGAATACAAGGACAAAATTACTGATCAAATGAAAGCAATGCAAGATTGATACCTGTCTTCTTGAACTTCCAACTCACCACCTTCTCATGAACACAGAGATGCATGCCAGGCCTACCCTGATTCTGCATCTATCAATGTGTTCACATTCATTAGCTTTTAGGGCATATTTGGTGAACATGATTGGATATGGACAGATATGATATGAGGACTTGATAGGAATAGGAAAGGATATGAGCATGATAAGCTCATATCCTATTATTATGGGCATATTTGGTGGACATAATAAGAACGATAAGATATAATAGACTATCATATCTTGCTACTATCTTTTGTTTGATGTGCCAATGGGGTATGATAGTTTTATCCTATTGACCCACTTTATCCTGACGCCCATATGATAATGAATCCTATGAGAGAGTTATGATAGAAACATGTAGGATATGATAAAATAAATAAATAATTTTTTTTTTGCCCTATTATTTGATTTCTCCCTTATTTAGGGTTTCACTATATCTCTTATTTTGATCTTTTAAACACAATACTTGGGACATGAAGCTTGTCAACAACTAGATATAACACTAATTTCACTATTTAAAGTAAGATTTTACACATTTAGAATGGTTAAAGGGGTTCTCCATCAAACTCGTACTTGAGCAAATTACTTTTCATCTAAATATCTTTTTTTAATCATGTCTTATTTTGTAGTTAATAATATTACAATCTATATATTTTTGGACATTATTTATAGGTTATTTATTTTTTAAAAATTTAAAATATACCGATAAGTAAACCATTAAGGAAAAAATAAAATAAAAAAGTCTATTTAAATATATATATATATATATATATATATATATATATATATATATATATATATATATATATATATATATATATATATTGTAAAGGGTAATTTTGTCTATTTACATATCATTAATATAATATCATGTCATTATCTTGTCCACTTTAAACAAAATAGGATAACAAAATGCTATTTAATGGTTTATCCGGTGTGCATTAAACATATGATAATACATGAGCTTATCATGCCCATAACCTTTCTTAATCTTATACAGTCCTCATATCATATCCGTTCATATTCTATCATGTACACCAAACTGGTCATGCGCATCGTATAAGCCATTAGATAGTATTTTGTTATCCTATTTTACATTTGAAGTAGACAGGATAATGATAGAATATAATATGAATGGTATGAAATAGACAAAATTACCCTTTTATGATATAGACATATATTCTTTTTTAAAATACACTCTATTTTTTTTGGATTTGTTTCCTTAATGAGTAACTTATGGTTAGATTGATTAGTTTCTATTAAAGTTTTGAAAAATAAATAACCTATAAATAATATCCACAAATATATTTATTTCAATATCACCAACTTACAAAAATTAAAGGTTATACCTATTTCTTTGGAGAAAATCATACACAAAGGCATCAGTTATCTGACTAAATAAACTAAAAATAATACATGATAAAAAAAGAGATTTAGATGAAAAATAATCTGTTTAAGCACAAGATCAATATAGAAACCCTTCAACCACTCCGAATGCAAAAAAACCATACTTAAAATAGTGAAATTAGTATTCTATATAATTGTTGACAAGCTTCTTGCATGAAGCATTGGGTTTAAAAGATCAAACTAAGGGATACAATGAAACCCTAGGTAGGGAAAAGAAAAAGAAATGATAAGGCAAAAAAGTAAATTTAACTTTTTATCATATCCTACATGTTTCTATTCTGACTCCTCCCATAAGATTAATTATAATGTGACCGATAGGATAAAGTGGGCCAGTAGGATAAGACTATCATATCATATTGGCACACCAAACAAAGGATTGTAGCAGGATATGATAGTTTATTATATACTATCGTTTTATCATATCCACCAAACCGGCCTTTAAAGGTAAACCATATATATGTTTTTTATAAATTAAAAAATAATCAAAATCATATATTAAAATTTAATTTTAAAACTAAAAAAAATAAAATTAAAAAAAATCCCAATCTCCAAGAACGGAGGAGGGGATGATGATAAAAAATATATATATATAAAGAGAGAAAGGATAAAAAAATCATAGATATTGATATGAAATTTAAAAAAAAAAAAATCAGATTTGAATCGTGAGGTTTGCAAAAAAAAAAAAAAAAAAAAAAAAAACCAACAAATAAAAAAAAGGTAGAAAAGAAAAAAAAAATGGAAAAAACAAGAGAACACAAAAAAAAAAAAAAAAAAAAAACAGCATCTCTAAGATCACTATGATTTTTTTTATATTTATTCCAACCATGGCCTCTTCCATGAACACGGCCACGATCATGTCCACAGGTTCAACACAGTTTTCATATGTGGAGCAAAGCCAGTGGGACAATATTTATGATTTTTCATTAGTAGCTTATTATTTTGTTCAGCCACAAACAAACATGAAATTAATTTAGAATATTTTGTGAACCCTTTCTCTCGATATTGTTGTTGCAGTAGCATATTCAAGGCATGAAAAGTAGATAATAGTTTCTCTAGCATATCAAAATCAATAATCCTCTCTCCACATAATATCAGTTGAGAACTAATTCGAAATATGGATGAATTATATTCACTTACTGTTTTAAAATCTTGTAATCATAAATGCATCCCATTATAACGAGGTTTCGATAAATTACCATCTTCTGGTTATTATACATTTCCTCCAATTTTTTTCCACAATTCAAGTGGATCTTTTACAGTTAAATATTCAATTTTTAAATCCTCTTGCAAATGATGTCGGAAGAAAATCATTGATTTTGCATGGTTTTGTAAGGATTCTTGATTTCCATCCTTGATGGTTTCTCCAAGTCCATCAGCATTCAGATGTATTTCAGCATCAAGCACCCATAATAAATAATTTTTTCCGAAATGTCAAGGGCAACAAAATCAAGTTTTGCAAGATTTGACATGAAAAAAAATGTATGTGCAATTAAGTGAAAAATATCTCCAACACAAAGATTTGCCGAGAAATTGGATTAGCTTGGTTAAAACTATAGCAAAACAAAAATAAAGCGAAAGAAAGTAGAGGAAGTTTTCCTTCTTTTTATTCTCTATTTCGTACATCATATATAGGGCTTAAATTAGAAACCCAAAAAAAAAAAAACTTTTGGCAAATAAAATGCCAAAAGTCAAGAGGAGTTGAGAGAAACTCAATGGGCATTCACTTTAAATGTTTTATAACATATTTAGATTTATTATAATAGTTTTAGCGGGAAAACTTTTTATTGTTGCTTAACATGTGGTAGGCATGTTTCTTACTTTAATATGTATGTAAATATTTCCTCCGTTTCATATTAACTTTCACATTTGAGTGTTACACAAATATTGACACTGTCATTAAAACTCTTTAAATCTAATAATAAGTTGGTATAGGACACTTTTCTTTGTTAGAGTTATTTATATCAATTCATGTACGCACTTTTTTTTAAAGTAAGAGAAAGATAAAACTGCCAAAAAAAAATATTTAATGCTTATAGAACTTTTAAAAGTAATAAATAATTCAAAAAAAAAAAAAAAAATACAAATGTGACTATTAATATAAAATGGAAATAGTATAGATATAGATTTGACTTCCTTAAAAAAATGATAAATAAAAAATCTATTTTATATTTAAAAACCAAGAAAACAATCCATTCATATTTGAAAAAACAATAAAATAAAATAACTTAATTTTGAAATTTTATTTTAAAAGTATTAATCAGAATAATTAATTGATTAATAAAAATTTTAACTTCTTATTAACAAAAACAAAATAGGATAAAATAGAATATTTATAATTATTAATTTAATGATCAATAAATAATATTACAATTTGTTAACTAAAAGCTTTGATTGAATAAGTTACACGCAATAATTAATGATTTAGATTTATTAATCTTCAATTTTATCCGATATTTCAATAAATTAATTTAATTTCTGATTCAATATGCAAGATCATAATAATTTTGTTTTTTAGTCAAAATTAACATATTAAAAGTTAAAACAAGAGATGAAAACAATAGAAAGGTGGAGGTAAAAAAAATATTTATAAACCCAAAACTATGAATGAGTGCATGCAAGTGTCATGAAATCTTATTTAATTTATTAAAAAAAACTTTTTGTATTTATTTTTATTAAAATTGATTAAAATTAAAAAAATCTAATAAATAGAAAGTAACAATCAAATCACACTTTCATATTTACTTATATTGTTGTTTTATTAATTAATAAATACTCAGTGAAATATCTTTTATGTTGAAATTTATATATACAAACCTTTTTTTTAAGTATTGATTAATATACTAAATTAATTAACCAACTCATTAAAGAAGGATTTTGAAATTTCTATTCTCCCAAATATTTTAATTTCAAAGATAAAGATAATAATATGTATTATATTATAAATTATAATTTTATTTGTCAAATTACTTGTAATAGACATTATATTTTGTGGATAAATATAATTTTAAAAAGATGAACTTATCTTATTAATGGCTATAAATCATAGTGGAAAATAATCAAACAGATGCTATTCAACTTTAGCTTAAAAAAAGCAAACCATGTTTCAAATTTTTGAAATAGTTATCGATAATTTAATTAAAACGCTTGTTTTTTTTGCTCTTATAAAAATTATACTTACTTATATACCCTTAAACCACTAGAAAAAAAAATCATTAAAAAATAAAATTATATTTACATTTTCTCTTCATTCATTTTAGACAATAAAAAATATTAATAGTGGGAACTTTGGCTTTAGATTGAGCACTATTGTTCACTTTGATTTTGAAATGGGTCATGGGTGGGAGCGATTTAAAAGATTATTTTTAGCATTTGAACCATCGATCATTGAATTAAATTCTTGTCATCCTATTTTTCAGTAGATGGGATATTTTAAAAATAATATTTTAATAATAATAATAATAATAATAATAATAATAATAATAATAATAATAATTTAAAATAATTTTCTACTTTAATTATTCTTGTGTTAAGAATAATAATTCTAATTTTAAATATTATTTTCTATTTTAATAATAATTTTAAAAAAATTGAGAAAAAAAAACCACAAATAAATTATTTAAATAATTATACAAAAATTAAGGGTTAAAATACAAAAACTAATTATTTTGGACCCGATTACCACATGGGTGTTAATTTAATACTTATGTGATGAATCTAAGGCCATTTTGACAAATAAAATAGTCTGAGAACAATTTAGACAATAAAAAAATTTTGTTGAGTGAAACATAGATTTTGTACATATGTTCATAGCTCTAACCTTCAATTTGATTAATGATTATAGATTTATCCATGATCAATTCCCTCCAATATTTCAATAAATTAATTTAGTTTTTGATTCAATAGGTATATGATTATTATTTTTGGCCAAAATTAATACATCCAAAATTTAAGTGAGATGAAAAACAAGAAAAAAATAAAGAACAAATACATTAAAAAGAAGGACCAAAGTAACAGTCTTTTGTAACTTCATATTTTCTTTATTATTTTAATATTTATAAATCAAAAACTATGAATTAGTGCATGCAATTGTCATGAAATTTTGTTAGATGTAATGTTTAAATGAGTTCTTATATTTAGTTTACTAAAAAAATAATTAAAAAATAAATAAATAGGAAGCAACAATTAAATCACATTTATACTTTTCATGCTTACTTATTTATTGTCTTTGATTATTGGCTCATATACAAATAAATGAACTAATTATTAAAAAAAAAGCTTTGAGCAACTCACTATTCTTCCTACCATTTTTTTATAGAGTGATAGAGAGAAAAGATAATAATATGAGTTTATTTTTCTTATAAATTATAATTTTATTCTGTCAAATAACTTAAAATCTCAACTTAAATTGAATTGATTGGGCCAACAAAATGTGAACACAAACCAACCAGATTTAGCTCATAAAACAAAATCAAGTTTCGAATTTTTGAAAATAAATATTAACAGTTTAATAGAAATTAAGTTTGGAAGTAGCTTTCAAACTTAATTTCTTCTTGTGCTTGCTCATGAAATAGTTACTTTGAGGTAATGAACGTTCGTATTTTATTAATAATTTTTAAATACTTTGTTCAATTTGTTTTGATTTGTTAAGCATTTAAACTGAAGCAGAATAAAGTATGGGTATTTCACATACATACCTTAGACTAAAACAGAAATAAAAAAACAAATATCAAGAAACTAAACTATTCTTTGCTTTCTTCCTCTCATTGAATATGTATACATAGATTTCTTTTCTTTTTTTTTTAATCCTTTCGCCACCAATGTGCCACCAATGTCCTACTAACTTAAATTATTCCACAACCAAATTACTAGAGCATGTTTGGCTGCAAAATAAAAAAAAAATATAACATAATTTTATTATGTAAGAAGTGCAAGTGATTATTACAAAAATTATAACATATTTTATTTTTATAGAATTTTAGTGTTTAGTTAACAAAATAAAAAAAATTACGAAGACCAGTCGGTCACCAGAGGCCGGCCGGACTACCGGTGGACTGCCGATGTGTCACCGGAGGCCAACCTGTAGATGACCAAACCATCGATGGACTGGTGGTCGGTCGCCGGAGACTGGCAAGATCACCAATAAACCGGTGGACTAGTGGCCGGTCGCCGGAGGCCAACCGGACCGCTTGTGAACCAGTGGCTGGATCAAAAGAGAGATTTTTTACAATAAGAAAGCATTCGCCTCTTAGTGGAATATTTTTTGTATGTTATAATATTTATACTATGCCATAATTTTATACTCTATAATAAATACCCAAATAGTCAATATGGCATAATTCTTAGAAAATATTAAATTATGGCATATTGTACAAATTATTTCATAATTTTGACTTATCTAAACAGGCCCTAAAAATCCATTGAAAGGAGGTTTTTTATATTCATAAAGATTGAAACTCGAATCACTCCGATTGCAAAAAAAAAAAAAAAAAAAAAAAAAAAAAAAAATTCATCAAAAGTTCAACATAAATCTATACATAATCCATGCTAACTAATTGTTGAACAGATGTATTATATACTAAATGGCAACCAGGAACTGATTAAACCATTTGCAGATTCACACAGGGTTGCAAAAGACATACCTGCCTCCGAACTTGCACATGAGCTCCCAAAGAGAAGCACATCAACATAACTCTATTCAGGACAGAGGAAAAAAGTTCATAGTAATTTGATTCTTTCAATCAAAACCAAAATTCTGAAACTTGAATACAAGGACAAAATTACTGAACAAATGAAAGCAATGTGAGATTGATACCTGTCTTCTTGAACTTCAACTCACCACCTTCTCATGAACACACAGATGCATGCCAGGCCTGCCCTGATCCTGCACCTATCAGTGTGTTTCCATTCATTAGTTTTTAAAGGTAAACCATATATACAAGAAGAACATCAACATCGATTCCTCTTGAAGGTAAACCATACATAAGAAAGAAACATCAGCCAACTTGGTAGTCACACCATGGAATAAATTTCCTCTGAATTCATATGTTACATTGTTAACATAATTTTCACAGGGTTCAAGAAGGAAGAAAGTAAAGCAAAGTAAAATAAAATAAATCAAGCTTTCTGGCAACCTATCTAGGTTAGTGACTCAATTGCAAGGCCACTGATTTCATCATAACTTGAGCTGAAAGCAAAATGATGCTTGTACACATTCGAGAAATTCCATGCCTTCGTCAACATATCCAAGGTGATTTTCTTTCCTGAATCACCACAAGAACGGAATTTAATAGGTTTCTTCATCTAATAACAACAGTTTTCAATTTTCTCTGATCAAGTATAGTTTGTCAGCAATCAGCATCCTCAAGTGACTAATAAACAAAATCAAACAAGACATTATGAGCACATTGAATAGAGAAAAAACAACTGTAACAAGCAAACAGAAGTAAATGATCAGGCAGGAGGCCACCTTCTAATGGCATGTGCAGAATCAGCCAAGTATCAATCTATATTGGAGTAATAATGCCAAAGAACCGCAATAAGAGCAACAAATATGACTTTGAATAACCACTTGGGCCTTGGTTTAGATGATGCACTGGAGCCTGACGAGGATTGGTGTGATTCTAGAGTCCGTCCTTTCAACTTAGACAATAATCTGGGTATAAGTCCGACCCGCTTGGAGTCTGTAACAAGCATTAAGATAATAAGAATCACAAACAACATAATACGACTATTTACAAAAAGAAGAAATTGAATATTCAAGATGAAACCATTGCTTCTTGCCAATGTCAACTGTATGGCACAAATTGGAAATCATAGCATTTCCACCAGCAAACAAAAAAAGTATTAGGAACAAGGTTATCATTATGGTACTAAGATCCAATTGTCAACAAACTGAACCAAGGTAACGAGAGCAGCTCTTGGCAACAACAAATTAATCCCACAAAAATCTCAATAAATAGTGTTCATGACTGCCTTGAAAGGAATGCCATCATAATGAAATAAAGTAGGCCATATATTTTTTTTTTTCTTCAATTGGTATATATTGATTAGCAAGCTTAGTCACAGTTTACATTACCAATAGATCATATGCATTTATCAACAAATTACACCTTTCTAGGAATCAACTTGGCAATTGAAAGCACTTTATGCCTGCCTACCTAGTGTCATATAATATATACACCTTATATTAGAAATACCAATCCATTTTATATTTACTCAAGAATGCAAACCATTGAAGCACTAAATTAGCCGCCTGTGTAATATTAAGTACTAAAACTCACCATGTGCTCATGTATCCATATCCATAACATCAATTAGCACAAAGTTGTGTGTTTTACTTTGCCAAGTCAAACATCACTCTAATTGAAATATATTCCGATTTTCATTTATGATATTTACGGCTTACATAAAAGTGTATTAAGCACCTCAAACAAATAGAGGTAGCAACAAGAGCACCATAGAGACTAAGTAAATCGACCCAATCAGTTGTCTCTCACATTATAATCATTTTTTAAATTTCCTTAGCATCCAGCCCAAAAATAATTACAATGGTTTTAATGCAGTGTTTATGTCTTAAAGCTTTACAGTTTTACTAGTTTGGCAAGGTATTTAAATGATATCACAAGTCATCAATACAGCATCATTGTTATGAAGAACCATCTTTCACTTTTGAAGATGAAGCTTACACATTGCAAATATTGTGAGTTTTATTCTGACTCCAAATGGTGAAAAATTAACTCTCAACTTTCTGATTAGACAAGGTGTCAAGTAAAGAACCAAAACTTTAAACCAAAAGTTTTCAGCTATGATCTTTTCTCTTGAATTCATTACATAAGACATACGTCTCATTTGAAGGAGGCCTCAGGATTCATTTTCACAAATGTGCATGGTACTAATAAGGGATGTTGATCAACAAAAGAGCACAAAATCCACTAAATTATCAGGATGCAGAATTACCTTTGCTTTTTAGCAATTGCTCTTCCTCACCGATCCTTCTCCGCAAGGCATTGAGCAATGATCCAAAATATAATGCCAATACAGTGCATGTGAAGGTGATCACATTATAAGGCATGCTAAAATCAGGAGTGGTCAAAGGCACAAGCAGAACTTCAGTGTAGGACTGTAAGGCAGTTCTCTTCTGCAGATAAATAAGAAATCAAAATTATAAAGAATTGACATTAACGGAGTATGAAATTAATAAAAATTATTAGTCTTATGCAGGCTCTGAAAAAGATAGCAAAATCAATATTTTCTTTTCTCTTGAGCAGCAGAAATGTCAGTGAGATACCTGAAGTTTAAGCAGCAGCGGGGACTGTTTTAAGCAGTTGTCTTCAAGATAGCTTCTGCTTGAATAGAAATCAGGAAAACTAACTACAGCTGATGGAATGTCAAATCCCTGATTAGCATCTGGTGGATACTCATCAATGTGTAAGAATCCCTGTGACAACAGCCAGTTCAGAAAAGTCACATTATCAATCTTGCATTACAAATATAAGAGGCTGTGACACTCAAGCCTCAACAAAACGTAAAAAACTGAAATGAGTGCAAATCACTAGAGGATTAGCCAAACAATGACCATTTATTCAATGTGTTTGTGGGCATGAAAGGGATGGGACATACAATATAATCAAATAATCATACCTTGTCAAAATCCATGGCCAATGCAGCTGAGTTCATATCACAAGGGAATCTAAGCATCATTTGCAATGACCCAGGAGAAACCTTGTCTTCAGAAGGGGAAACACTTATCTTCTCAACCACATCCGCAACGGGCACAGACCTCCCATCTATAAAAATTTGAAGTGTATGATAGTAAACTTTAACATACCAGGGGGCAACCTGAAAAATAACAGCGCGAACTGTGCATTTGTGTGAATCGCTTAAGAACTGGTCACAAGATTGAGTTGGCTGCAATGAGATAGCAATGGAGCCCCTCTCATTTCCACTTCCCATTAGAAACCTCCTTGCATGGAATGGTGCCTCAGGGCATGACCAGAGTAAAGGAAGCTTCCACTTAATCCCCACATCAAGAGGTTCATACTTGCTGTATTTCACAACTTTGAACTCATACAGTATTGAACTGCTTTTACCTTCCACAGAATTGTGCTCTTTAATCACCCTGTCTGGTGCAACAGACAGGTCAAAAGCTAAATTATTCCATGATTCTCCAGCTCCCAGTTTCTCAAGTTCAGTAGCCAAACCATCTTCTAGTTCAATGAATATTGAACTAGCTCTAGCAAGCGCACATTGTCCAGTAACCTTCTTTTTAAACATTGACATAATAGACCAATTTGGTTGAAGGAATCTATCATAAGAATTAGGCATACCATTCCTTTGCACATTGGGTTGGAGAACTACAGTGAGTGTTTGATCAAGAATTATACCACTTGCAGCAGATGAAAATAACTGCAATCTTTGAGAGTGGTAATAACCTTTATAAATAGAAGGCCTGTCTAACAAAGAAGCTAAACCAGCTTTGTCACGACAAGGAAGTAGTTTTAACCAAGGAGTCAAATTCTCTGTACAAACTGCTTCACGGGGCAGGGCCCCATACCGCATGGAACTTGAATTTGTACGCAGCCCCCAATGTGGTGCAGAATATGCTGTTGAAGACTCGAGAAAATTGAGAGAAGAGCAGAAGATGCCTGATAGAGCATGGGTAAGACCTTTCCAGCTCTCATCAATATCATTTACTGGAAGATCAAAGACAGCCCACATCTCAACTCCAGGGGGCTTGGCATTGATGTTTGACATTGGATCAGATCCACCCCAACTTTCATAGTTCCAACGACCCTGGGTGAAAGACAACTCAAGTTCTCTGATATGGAACTTCTTTACCTGTTTCAGCATCAAATATGTAGCATATCAAACATTGTTTTGAAACAGATAAGGGGTAAACAGAAGCACATGCATGAGTACCAAACAATAAACTTTACTGTAAAAGCTATGAACTACTGATTATCATCAGCATCATCACCAAAAAAAAAAGTCTCAGATGCCAGAAAGTATGGACGCAGATTTCAATATCCAGAATAACATACACCAAAAAAAGATAGCATATGCACTCAATCCATATATCACTAGGGAATTGTTAATCAAAGCATGTCAAAGTGCACTCTATTAGATTAGGATAAGCACACCAACAACTTTCTGTGCCTATTCTTTTTTATGATTTCCCATAAATAATTTGTACACATCTCCACATATACAAACTATGCATGCCTCAATCTATTTTCAAGAATTCTCAAATTGGTAAATATTTTTTCCAAGTAGTTCAGACTTTAAATAAGGGCATCAATACTTGCACCATAGTGACCCTAAGAACTTGAAACATAGTATGTATTCATTTATTTTGGTTTAAGGTACCAACCATGAGGAATTATTGGTTGTCAAAGTGAATGTTTTGCAAGTGAAATTTTGTATGCATAAAAATCCTCTAATGAAGTTCAGTTTGCTCATCCAACACTAAAAGGATTGCTTAATCATATTCAGGTGGCAAAAAAATTTTAACTCATAATGGTGTGCCATTTTTGTGCAACTACAGTAGAGATTATTGAAACAATGACTACCATCTAAACTGACATTCAATAACCAAGAGAACAGACTTGCAAATCTATGCAGTTTTACATGAAATGCTCCTCTGGGAATTTGTTAAGCTGAGCAGCAACAAGTATGTGCAGACTCTAATCAATTAAAAAGAACAAATTTACACAAAAGAAAGAGAGAAGAGAGTATCTACTAAAATTTCAAGGTAAGCACAAATTAATTCCTCTCAAATTCTAAAAAAGAAAATAAACCATCAATGGAAGTCCACACCAAGAAATCAGAACAAAAGCCATAGAACTAACCATCAAGAATCTGAAACTCAACCTCAAATTAGTACTAATTTCTAACCAAAAGATCAACATAAATCCAATAAAACCACAGAAAATTGGATCAATTAAACACTAGAAGAAAATTTAGGAAAAGAAAAGGAGGTACCAGCTGTGCGATGGCCTTAGGGAAGAGATGATGGTGGTGGCCAATGGAATCAGATGGGGGGACTGTGCTCTGGAAGTGGAAATGGGCCAGGATCTTCTTGTCCGGCAATGGCTTCAGCAACAGCTCCTCAGTGAACTCTTCTTCCCTTGCCTCTCCGGAAGAGGCTATGATCCGGTCGAAGAGATCGCAGGACAAGAGGATTACAAGGAGGAGAAGGAAAGAGGTGTGGATCGTCGCGGGCGCCCTAGCGGCCACCGTCGACGCCATTGTTGGCCGAGCTCGAGGTCTCGAGCTCGGCCGTAATATTATATTAAAATTTTAATTTTTTTTATTTTTCATTTAATTTTATTAATTTAAAAGTACTTCAAGTTGTATTTATTTATTTTTATTTTATAGTATTTTAGTTTTTCAAAAAATATCAAATTGCAGTGACAACACTTAAAAAATATTAACTCAATCTTTAAGCCGGCGCCAACAACCATTTAGTCTATAGATATTAAGTCCTCTGTCCTGAGAAGTGATTGGTTTAAATCTGAATTTCGTCAAGTGGAGAGTATAAGTGTTACAAAGTTCAACTCTTCGAGTGTGCTGGTCCTTATCACGCGGCGTATTTAAATTTATCCTAAAAAAATTCAATGAACCCTTGTGTTAAATAAAAATAAATTAAAAAAAAATATACATATATTAAATAAATATTAATACTTTTAAATAAAAAAATATAGATTTTTTTTAACTCATGATGAATGAATTGTGAATTATTTTGAACTAATTTTACTCCTAATCTTATTGTTATGGCATTGTAGAAAAGAAAAATAATGATTTGAAAGAAGAACATATCAAAAGCATAAAAATTGGAAAAGAGAGAAGCAAGTTTCAATAAAAAGTAAACAAATAAACCAGAAATTCTAGCGCTTAGGCGCTAGCATGTAGTGCGTAGGTGCTACAACATTAAGAGGTGTAAAGCAAAAGGTATAATGCCAGGCACTACACTCTTGGCGCCTAAGCGTTACCCCAATATTTAACTTATAAAAAGAATTAGGGTTTGAGATGAACAAAAAAGGAGAATTTCGAAGAATAGAAGGTCGAGAGTTAAGATTCGGCGAAGATTCATTGCCAAGCTTTAGTTCTATTCTATGTTTATTTGATTATAAACCTTGTTAATATGTCGAGCTTTGCATTTATCATGTTCTAAATACCTTTTTCTATGACCACTATGTAGCCAGACTATAAAAAAACTAAATTCGTCTTGGTTTAATGTAATTGATGCTTGTTTCAAAGTTATGTTGGATATTTTGATCTATACTTAACGCTTGTGATTGCTTGATCAACAATTGCATGATTGACAATTCGATTTGAAACCAAGAGGTGATACTTGAATTAGGTCTTGATTGAAACATCAAATAATCATCATAAGTTAGAGATATTTATGAGATTATATGCATCATTATAATTTTTTAGAGTTTAAAGAGTTCTTTAAATTCATAGTTATCTCAGAGATGATGTTAACTTATCTAATTGAATATGTTGTTGATGCTTGAGAAAGACCAATAGATAACTTAAAGAAATTTGATGACAACATAGAAAAAATAAACATCAAATCGACTGATTGAACTAGACGATCTAAGTGGAATTAGTTTAGATGAACTTGACAACCCTAGAATCTCTATGTATTGGTTTCTCCTCCTCTAACTATCTCTCTATTTCTCGAATTAGAATTTTCTAAATTAAATCTTTTTAGTTTCATTTATCATGTAGAATTAGGGCTAGAGTAATTTTAGTAGTATATAACTCAATCATCATGGGCGATACTCTTTTATTATTATATTACTTTTTTAGGATAGTAGCGTATATTTGCGTTTAAAAAAAAATCCACTACACTTGCTAAAGTTTAAAATGATAGTGATGGATTTTTTATAATTAAATTTAAATTGAGGTGTTTTAATACGTAAATATTTATTTTAAAAAATAGATTTCAACATACAATATCCACCAATTATTAAAAGTAGGTTTCTTTTATAAGTTTATACCATTAAAAAGAGCTTTTACAAGTAAATGGAATAATTCACCCATTATTTTTCTTTTGATCTAATATAATTGGGAAAAAAATTAAATGATTTCTAAGTCATGTGCTTATTTTTTAGGAATTTTATAATTATATAATTATATATTAATATTACAGGAAATTACCAAAGAAACCCCCAAAGTTTGCAATATTCATAAAAAAAAACCCCACGAATTTTGATATCCCTAAAAAACCCCTCCTTTTCTATAGAATAAATTTCAAACCCCCCAGGGCTATAACGGAGTTTGACGGAGTTAAATTTGAATTTATTGGATGAAATTGCCCTTACGTGGGAAGTTGTGAAATCGCGACTTTGTTTGACGGTAAAGCCCTTACGTGGAATGATGTTACCGCTTATAGAGGAAGCGGTTTATTTTTCTTTGTTTATTACCGAAAGAACACCATTTCCGCCGCCGGTTAACTGCGATCATCGCCTCTTCACCTTTCCGTTTCCGAAGTTGTCATTGGCTGGGCATCTTGCTACCATCGCCTCTTCACGTTTTCCATTTCCGAAGTTGTCATTGGCTGGGCATCACGCTATCATCGCCTCTTCACCATTGTCTGGGAGGAGAACTCCCGCTCAAGTCTTCGGAATTTCATCAGTTTTCACACCAAGGTAAGGAGGCCGTTGATGAATCTGATGGTTGAGTTTTCTGTGTGATAAATCTGATTTTCGTGTTTTATAATGTTGTCTCCGTTTAACAATGCATGTCTCCATTTAAGTATTGAGTTCACTGTTTGACTATTTTGGTTTCTGTTTAACTATACGAGTCTAAACAGATGTATTGTTCTTCTTGTAGGGTTTTGGTCATGGCGGTTAACCTAGTTAACGGCCGATGCTACTTGACACCTGTTGTCCAGACTCTGAGTGAATTGAAAGCTCACATGAGTGGACGTCACTGGGAGATCATCAGAAGGACACCGTTCGCGGCTTTGACTGAGATTGAAGCCGTCCTCCAAGAGAGAACCCTTCTTGATTCTCTGCTGCAAAGGTTTGATGACCCCAGCAACAAATTCAGGATCGGGGCCAGCCTGGTCAGTTTTAGGCCTCAAGATGTGGCTCTCATCCTGGGGCTACGGTGTGTTGGAGAGGCCGTGGTGTTCCAAAAGAAGAAACCATGCTCGGCATTCGAATCGAGGTTTCTATCAAAATCGTACGAGAGAAATAAAGACTCCATCAAGAAAACACTTGAGCAGCTAGTTCGGCAGAGGGGGGAAGAGGAGAATTTTGTAAAACTCCTCATGGTGTACCTCATGGGTATTATCCTCTTCCCGAACACCTCCTGCTCTGTTCCAATCTGGATCGTTGACTACGTCGACGACCTAGCGGGCATGGGATGATATGCATGGGCGCAAGCAACCCACAAGTGGATGATGGAGGACGTTCCATAAGCGGCCGCTCGAGTGCAAGCGAGGTGCGCCGGGAACAAGACCAACACGGGGTACGTCAAAGGTTGCTCGGTTGCGCTAACGACTTGGTTCTATGAACTCACCGGCACCGGTAAGAAGATTCGCTTTGGCAAGTCCCCAAGGATCCTGTGCTACAGTGAGAATAGCTACTGGAAGCAAGTGTCCACAGGAACATTATTTTCATCTTTTGAAGGAAAAGAGGTAATAAATCGATTTAAGTACCGTATTTGTCATTTAACAAAATATATTAGTGTTTAAACATATGATTTAACGTTTAACTATATTGGGTATTGTTTACCTTACGTGTTTTTGTTACAAACATAGTATTTAGTGTTTAACAGTATTGTTATTTACAATTGTCAGTTTCCCGAATTGGTCGCCGCGAACCAGGACGAAGAAATATTTGTTGGGGCCAGCCGTCGGGTTGATACAACTACACAAGGAGGTGATATTCCCGCTCCCGTTCCGTTGGCGTCAAGGAGAGATGATCGGCCAACATTCTCGAAGCGCGTCCGACGCGAAACACCTTCCCGGAGCCCACCCTGAGCACGGACTGCTCGGCGACGGCCAAGCCCCCCTCCACCCCCCCGATAGTAACATCCGACGACCTGACCGCACGTCTATTTCATGCGTGCGAGATATTCACTGTAGAGTTCCCCAGGCTTGTTGCTCGCGTGGCGGCTCTGGAGGCACGTTCGCAGGCCGATGTTGACGCAAGAGCCCCCCTTCATCCGCCGAGCGACTGTGCTACCATCTCCGACGACAACGTCATTGCGAAAATAGTCCCGTGAGGCCGGCGTCAGAAGAGGCTTGCGTGGAAGGAACCAACAATGTCGCTGCCTTCGCCGGCGGACGTCGTCGCAACGGAAGCACCAATTGATGTTGAACCAACAATGGCTGAGCCTCAGCCAACTTTAACTCCGAGCGCGCCATTGGAAAAGGGGCAAGTACTAGACGCGCGGGCTCCACTGGCTGTGGGCTCGCCCGTCAATGCCACTGGCTATGTCGACATGATAATAGAATCTCTTGCCAATGAAGTTCCTTCGTTGGAGGCACCGGCACCGGCAACGAAGGAGAACACCATCCAGGCGGTGATTTGCGTGGAAACGGAGAAAGACGCTGGCTTGTTACCGGTAGCGGCACCGGCAACGAAGGATGACATAATCCAAGTGACGGTATTCCTGGAATCGAACAAAGACGCTGCTGCGTTACCGGCACCAGCACTGGCACCAAAGAAAGACTCTGTGGCAGTACCGGATTCTAATAAAGACGTTGCCGCAGCTACCGGAAATAAAGAGGCTGCCACCGAAGGTCAAGGAGTCGTCAACGAGCAAAGAACACTAACTCAAGCTGAGAGGACACTCCTTGCAAATCAACAGTTCAATGACGTGCACAAGAACTTTCTTCCGAAGAAGAAAAAATATGCCGGGTTACCGCGTCTCGCGCAATTCGAACAGGAAATCATATCAATATTCTTGAACTGCTATATGGACTCGTAAGTTTCGTTTAACTATATATGTTATCAATTAAGTATTTTACTTTTCTATTTAACTATCCGACTTATTCTTTAATTATATCATTTCTCGGTTTAAGTATGTTAGTTAGCATTTAAATAGTTTTATTTTTCGTTTAAATATCAGGACTGTCGTATGGAGGAATGACTATGTTTACACAACACGAGCCAACGTGTTCACGTTATTGGACGGGAAGGAAATGGTGACAGACGACGTCGTCGACGTTCTCGTCTGCATCATCCAGAAGGATCTGAAGAGATCGCGGTCTCCTTATAAGAAACGGGCTGCCATCACCTGGCCACTGGCACTATGCCCGTCCAAACAAGAGGACACGGCGGAAATCGCTATCGGCATGATCGACGATGCTGCGCAGAACGTCCATGATCTTGACATCGTAATAATGCCAATAATTTTAAATGGCCATTTCCACGTCGTCGTTGTGGACAACGACAAATGAGAGTACAGGCATTACTCTTCTAGCAAGAGTAAGGAATACGACAGAGATGCGATCGATATGGTAAGTTACAGGTAACATGCATCGGGCTTCGTATTTCTCCATATTAACTTTAAAGTTTATTTCTTTACAGCGAAAACTATTCGAAAATTGCGTCGAGATGGAATTGGGCGTGTCGGCGATGGCCTCGTACCCCATGATTCACGATAGAAAAACCCCACGACAAAAAAAGGAAGTGTCGACTGCGCAGTGTACGTGATGCGGTTTATTGAGCAAATTCTAAATGGTGAAAAGCTATGCCTACCGCAAGTGGATGTCCCTTACCTACGACTGAAGTATGTCGCACGCATACTTATCGATGGGAGTCCAGCCGGTGTAAGCGACAAAGGCGAGAAGAGCACCGCATCCAATGCACAAGTATAACTTAGTTTGTTAATTACAATGCAATCTTCCTAATGTAACAAACAACGGTTATCCGTATCGTAGGTAGTTTTTTCCAAAAACATATGTAAATTTTTTGTATTAGTGTTTAACTATAGAAACATACGTTTGAATATCAGTGTCCATGTTTAAATAAAACGGTCTCATTTTAAATATCAATGTCTTCGTTTAAGTGAGCAGGCTTCTGTTTCATAACATACGTTTAATCATAACGGATAACCATGTCAGTCAGTATTTATTCATAACGGAAAAGTTTTTGCTTTGAACTCTGCATGGGAAATCGTGGGCGTGCGACGTGGTTTAATCATAACGGCCACTGCAATAATTTCTCCGTCTTGGGAGGAGGTCAGGTATTTTGAAATACATTCTGTAACAGCTTCTGTACGACCGGAATTAACCTTCCGATCATTGTCTCGACGGAGGGCTTATGGCGGTAACCCTAGTTAATGACCGATGCTCCATGACAGCGGTGGCGGACACGATGGCGGAATTGAAGGTTTACATGAATGAACAGCACTGGGAACTTATACGATTGACACCGTTCGAATCATTTACTGCGGTGGGAGCGATATTCCAAGATAGGGCCCTTCTTGATTTCCTGTTGCAAAGGTACGATGACCGCACTAGTAAATTCAGGATCGGGGCAAGCATGCTAAGTTTCAGGCCTGAAGATGTCGCCCTCGTTCTTGGTCTGCGCTGCGATGGACAGGAAGTCGTCTTTCAGAAGAAGAAATCACGCTCATCTTTCCAAGATAGGTATTTCTCGAAAAGCTACGAGAGGCACAGCGACTCTATTAAGAGCACTCTTCAGCAACTTGTTCGACAGAGTGGAGAAGAGGAAAATTTTGTCAAACTCCTGATGGTGTACCTCATGGGTACAGTCATTTTCCCAAATACGTCATGCTCGGTGCCAAATTGGGTCGTTGATTACGTCGATGATCTACCGGCCATGGGCAGTTACGCTTGGGCGCAGGCGACTCACAAGTGGCTTATGGATGACGTCCGACTAGCTACCGCGAGAGTTCGAGCAAGATGCGCCGGGGAGAAGATCCAGACGGGGTTCCTGAAGGGTTGGTCGCTCGCATTGAACATATGGTTTTACGAGGTAACCGGTTACGGAAACAAAGTGAACTTTAGCAATAAACCGAGGATGCTGTGCTACGATAACCAAGGGTCGATACAAACCATTTTGCCATCCCTCGAAGGGAAGGAGGTACATATATCGAAGTCTCTGTTTAACTATAGGGATTACTATTTGACTTTTACGTTTAACATTTACATTTGTACTTCTTTGTTTAAAAAGACATGGTCACCAAAACCTTATCTTACGTATGTTAGTTTTGTGAGCTGGTTACCGCGAATGCGAATGAATATATAATTGTTGGGGCCGCCCGCCAGACAATGCAAGATGAAACGCCAATCTCTTCCGAGCTAGGAAGCCGGCAGACGGGAACACCCCCCTTGATGTCGACTGCCCCACCGACTTCGGCAGTCACCCCGACGGCACAAAGCGACGATGTCACTACACGTCTGCTGCAGGCGTGCCAGTTACTGACAACTGAGTTCCCTCAGCTTGTTGCTCGGGTTGCAGCAATGGAAGGGCAGCCACAATTGAATGCGCCGTCCATACAAACAAATGAAGTTCCCGGTTCGAAGGACAGTCACAGCTCGGAATTTGACTCGGACGAGGTCATTGGGGTCGCCATTCGAAGACGGTCACGTTTGAAGAGATGTGCAAAAAAAACAAGAAAAACAACGCATCTCTCTCCGCAAGCTGTCGAGGAGACTATGGAAGCAACGCAGGCAAACAGAAATCCGGTGAACGATGTCGTCGTCGCCGCATCGCATACAGAGAGTAGCAACGATGAACCATACGAACAGGTACGGCATGACTTCATTCCGGTGCATTTGAAATACCCCGGGTACTCGCGACTCGACATACTTGAGCAAGAGTTAATAACGATCTTCGCCAACTGCATAATTGACGAGTATGTTTGTTGTTTTTACATGGGATGTTTAAATATTAATTACATCCTTTAGACATTAACATTACCCTTTGCAATTATACTTTAATGTTTAACTAAGTCTTTCAACATTTAATTATTTGTTTCTTTGTCTGACTATATATGTTACTGTTTAACCTCAGCACTGTCGTCTGGACTAATGCCTTTGTCAGCACTACATGAAGACAACTTTTCACTCTGCTTGAAGGGAAGGAAATGGTGGCCGACGAGTTGATGGACGCGTTCGTATGCATAATTCAAACGTCCATGAAGAGGGTACCATACCCTTATAAGAAGCACGCCTCCATCACACGTCCACTGGCACTGTTTATGTCCAAACAACCTGACGCGTGCGAGTCGTCGCTCGCTATGATCGGAGACGCCATGCGAAACCTGCATGAAGTTGACATTGTTATCTTCCCAATAATCATGAACGGACGCTTCCATGAGATGAGTACACCACAGACGCGTCTGAAATGGTAAGTTCCTCAGTCATTCACCGTTTAATGAACAGTATTTTAATAACATCAGGTTGTATATCTCAACAGAAGAAACTATTTGACTATTGTGTGGATATGGAGTTCTACGAGGCGGTGACTATGATGTACTCGCTAATTCACGACGGTCACACCCCGGGACACAGACGAAGAAGTGTCGACTGCGCCATTTATGTGATGCAATTTATCGAGCAAATACTCAAAGGTGAGAAGCTACGCCTTCCTTGAAAGGATGTACCATATTTTTGATTAAAGTATGTTGCCCGCATACTTATTCAAGGTCGAATAACCGGAAACATAGAAAGAGGCGAGTCTTCGACTGGGGAGGGGAAACCGACTTGAGTTATTGTTTTGAAATATTCAGTTTAACTATATATGTTAATGTTTAACGAACCCTATTTCTTTATAACTATAAGTATTTACATTTAATTTTAACTGGTTCGATTTAAACTTCAACCTGGCCATCGGACTATCTGCATTTCAATCCTTTAACAATATTATGTGAAATGAAATATGTTTATTGCAATGAAATATGTTTATTGCAATTACGAGAATAAATATTAATCGTAGAGGCAGTTTTACACTTGAAATGAAATATGTTTATTGTAATTACGAGAATAAATGATTACATAACAAGTGTACATTTACACAATGAACTTGAAATGAAACCGACGACGATGAACCTTCCAGCTTGAAATGATTCCAATCGAAGATGAACCTTCAGGGAATTTGAGCAGCTCTTTTATTGGAATCATTTCAAGCTGGAAAGTTCATCTTCGCCTGCAAAATCTTCGTCTGCAAACATCATCCAACTGCATCCAAAACCTGTGATATCTAGAAACCTTTATAAAGTGTTAAAACAATTGATGGGATATCTGATCGAACAGGGGATGTCCTGGATGCATCTCAGCAATGTAATCGTTGGCATCTTGCAAATCAGAGGCTTCCCATGGGGTTGTTCAAATTGCTAACCAAATACATTTTTTACAATTTGAACAACAACCTGTGGATTCTCTGATCTCGAAGGATACTCCGATTACATTGCCAGGATGTGTCCAGGCGATCCCCTGATCGAGCAGATGTCGTATCAATTGTTTTTGTAACTTTATAATCTAATCACTCCACGCGAAGGCAATTTATAGAGTAGACGGGAAATGGAAGGGTCGTTCAACTTGGCTACTTGAATTCAGGAGATACATTGATTGTCTTTGAATGCGAATTCCAAGGGTCGATCAATTTTGACCGGACAACTACGCTTTGGTATTATACGTATTACATTTCTATGTTATCACTTAAACATAAAGTTCGCCATTTAAATAAGACTTAAACCATTGAAATATTGAAATCTACATTTAACAAATATTGTTACTCATTAAAATAATATATTTATGTTTAAACTGACTGTGTAAATATCAAACACGTAGACATAAATATGCTTATTATGAGTTAATTTACGATGCCTAGTCGGCGACAGGTTCATTACAAGATCTACGATTGTGGCCGGACACGTGGCATCGGCTGCACCATAACTCGCGGACCTCAGACGCTTGCGACTCGATCTTCTTCCGTCTGGGTCGCCCAGGTGGCCTTCTCATAACAGGCGGACGCAGATGGAGTTCTCGATTGTCGTCTGTAGGCTTGTCATCGTCTGGTATAGGGAAAATAGCTTCCCTATACGCAAGTTTGTATGTCTCCACGGTGAAGTAGGCGCTAATAAATTGATGAACGTTAGTGTCTGTCTGCATTATTGCAGCGCAAGCGTGTGTGCACGGGATACCATAAATTTGCCACCTGCGACATGAGCATGTTCTACTCGATAGATCGACGGAGTTGCTACAATGGTCGAGGACTTCATAACGATCATCAACACAACGACCAACATAAAGATTTCGGCTTTCCGCAACCAGTTCGTCTACCGTCTTATGTATATCAAGGTATAAGTAGGTGGCCCATTTGTTCACTTGCTCACGACGGGTGCATAACATTCGCATTAATTTGAACCTATACCATAACAAATTATAATTGATTGTTAAGGTAAGCCAAGAATAGTTAAACATAAAAGTAGATAGTTAAACGAAAACAATTATAATTAAACACGAACAAACATAATTAAAGAATGACGAAGATTTTTAATCAGATTGAAAATCAAACATTCAAATACCGTATGGAGTCGACCATTCTCATCATGGGTAAATGGCGAGCTTCTTTTATCCACGCATTGAAGGACTCTGCGACATTTGAATACATATTACCCTAACGTTGACCTTTGAACAAATAATTACACCAATGTGACAAATCTGACTTCTGAAGCAACCAGCGATGCGCTTCTGGTGATGTGACCCGTAATTCATTCACCGTATCATCAAATTCTTTAGCCGTTGATGCCCACGCAATACGAAAGCATATGGACCAGCACTCGTCCTTCAATGCCTTCCCAAGTTCGCCATTGGCTTTCATAAAATTGGCCTACAAGTGTCGAAGGCAATAGGCATGTGGGGAAGAGGGAAAGACCCTTGCAATGGCGTTCACAAGCCCCTTAGACCTGTTCAACACAAATGTAATAATCTCTTCATAATCGCCGTCATCGTATAACGCATCACCTAACTTGGAAATGAACCATGTCCAATTCGCATCTGTCTCGTTGTTGACGATACCGAAGGCCAAGTGGAAAAACCTATTGTTTCCATCTTTGCCTGTAGCGCCCAGCAACGTACCACGATATTTTCCAAGAAGATGGGTACCGTCGACAAACAGCAGCGGCCTGCAACCTCGCTTGAATCCCATGATACAAGCACAGAACGAGAAGAATGCACGTTTAAAACGCTCGCCATCTCTTTCTACAACCGCAATGCTGCCGGGATTTGTCTCAGCCACCTTATCCACGTACCAGAGCAGCAGATCATAGCTGGAGACGTCGCTGCCGTCGAGGATCACCCGGGCACGCTCTTTACCCAACCAAGCTTTCTTGTATGGAATGTGGACACCGTGTTCCCGTAACATGTCCTTCTGAATATCGATAGGCCTGTATAATGGCTAGCTTTTAAGCTTATCAATCACTCGTGCGCTTACCCATTTTTTTCGAAGCTTTCGGATGTGACACCGAGCCAATTCCACCACCACAAGTGTGTGACGGGTGCATTGTCTTTATTCTGAACGTATTTTTATTGTATTCCTTTGATGCATGAAGGCGCCAGCCACAACCAACGGCAGCGCATTCTCCAGTCACCCTGCGTTTCTCATTCTTTATGAATTTGAAGTCGAAATTCCTCTTGATTGCAAAATTCTGAAGCGGGTCTCTGAAATGTTGAACGTCTACGAAACGTTGTCCGATATCCAACGACAACACTTCGGATGATCCGAGGACGACGGAAGGCATGCTGAACCGTCCGGGTCGCCATAAGATGGAACAGGTGCGCTGGCAGAATCAGAATTCCTGCCAACACTTCAGTTAAGCGGAAAACATCAGTAAGTTAATCGGAAACAAAATAAGTTCACTTGAAACATGTATATTTAAACTAAAAAATAGTAAGTTAAACGCAGACACAATTAGTTAAACGATAAAATATATGTTTAAACGGGAACTGGGATGAGACCGGTTAACAAAGCATAACTTATTGGTTTAAAAGGGGAACTTATTGTTTTAAACGGAAAATGGAATACTTAACATAAAAATATATTAATTAAATGGTAACTATAATAATTACGCGAACACATATGACTTTAAGAGTAAAGATAAAGGATAAGAACTTTACAATGACAAGAATTCGTTTTGACTATGATGCGACAATGGCACATCATCTGTCTCAACAACGAGATCGACTGCAGCGCATTTGAAGAGTGAGTATACATGACACATGCGCTGGAAGTCAACCTCATTTTCTATTGGACAAATCGTTTTATGTCCATCAGGTGTGATAAACTTCACCCTAACATGGGAAACATCATGACCCCATCGGTCACATATTTCTGCTAAGATTGAATCCCAACAAGTCTGTGTCGTGAACACTAGCGTTCGTCCCTCACCGTTGTATCTTGCAATTGCACAAAAACTCTCCATTAAAAACCTGCATATAAATAAACCTCCATTAAAGGATGATCAAAGTGATGGAAAGAAAGACATTCTCACCTTATCGGCCAACCGGCGGAGCTCAAAAGAATGCAAACGATGAGTCTTCAAAAGAATGCAAAAGAATGAAAAAGATTAACAAAAGCCAAATAAAAAATGTTTAACATGATGTGACTGGGCGGTTTTTTCCCACCATTTCCAAGGGTACACACGGAATTTCACAGCATAACCCTTGTACAAATGAACGCCAGGGGGGGAAAAGGAATTCAAACAATAACGGAAGGGCTTTCTGGGGTATTACAAACTTGCAGGGGCTGTCTGGGAAGTTTTGCAATTCGCGGGGGATGAATAGTAATTTTTCCTTAATATTATTGCAGAAAAATATGAGGATATTTATGAGCTTAGTTTTGTTGGTCTTTGCTTCACTTGGTGCAATAATAATTTGACAAATCTTGGTTTTATTGGTCCTTGCTTCACTTGATGCAATAATCAAGAGGGTCTTGCCCGTAGATGGCAAGACTCAATTGTTTCCTTGCAAACACTAGCTGGATTTTAAAGTACAACTTTTACTCAAATCTTCATCTTGCCTGTACCATTTCCGATCATTCTCCCTTGTTTTTAAAAGCTTATAACTCTAGCAGCTCTTTTGGAATAATTTTCCATTTTGAAAATTTTTGGCTTGACTATGAGGGTTGTTATAATAGTGTTTTGTCTGCTTGGAATATTAACCCTCATGCCAATCCCATGCATTCTTTTGCTTTTTCTGTTTCTCATTCCAAGCATAATGTTCTCATGTGGAGACAGTTGGGCATCTCCCAGATTAATGACGAGTTGAACAACATTGAGAAAGAAATCCTCTCCATTGATGATACTTACATTGCTCAAGACGGTTTATGGAGAAATATTTGGCTCCCTGCTCTCAGAAACTGCCACATGGCCCTCTCAAGACAGAAAAACATCTACTAGAGACAATGATCTAAAAATCAATAGCTTCAAGGGGTTGATCAAAATACTAGCTATTTTCACATGTCGGTTAAAATCCGTCGCCACAAAAACAAAATTAAAGCCATCAAGGACTCCTCGGGTAATATCTTTATTGATCACTTTGACATTGAAAATTGTTTTATTCATTTTTATAAAAACCTTTGGTCTTCTTCTTCCATCTTCAACCTTGAATCCATGTTTAACGCCATGCCGGATGATTTCCTTGTTCTTTGCAATGAGGATAAAGAGCTTTTTATCAGGCCTATCTCCAAACGAGAAGTCTATCATACTCTTTCCTCAATGCCTAAGGGGAAAAGTTCTGATCCTGATGGCCTTAGTGTGGAGTTCTACATTTTTTACTGGAATATTATTGGCGACCATTTTTTTAAAGTTGTTTCCTTTTTCTTTGAGAATGCTTCCCGGGGCAAAACTTTTGTTGCTTTGATTCCTAAAAAAGAAAACCCAACTTTGGTTACTGATTTTTGTCCAATCTCTCTTTATAATGTTTGTTATAAAGTTATTGCAAAACTTATGATCAATCTTTTAAAGTCTGTGATTCATTCTCTTGTGGGTCCTGAACAAAATGGGTTTCTCCCGGGGCGTGGCGCTTATGATAATATAATCGCAGCCCAGGAGATCACCCATAGTTTAGAAACTAACACCTCTGCCCATCCTAGGATGATTATTAAAATAGATATTGACAAAGCCTTTGACATTGTTGAGTGATTGGCTATTCTTGCAACCCTCCAGAGAATGGGCTTTCCTAAGAGATGAATAAATTGGATCCATGCTTGCCTCTCTTCTACCTCTTTCTCTTTTATTCTAAATGACCTTCATTCTCCTTGGATCTCCACTAGCAAGGGGGGTTAGACAAGGTGACCCCCTCTCCCCTCTTCTTTCCTCCTCACTTCTCAAACTTTCTCAACCATCCTCAACATAGCCTTATCTCTCAATCTTGTGTCGGGTTTCAATGATAACCTTCCTAAAAAATTTTAACCATCTCATGTTTGTTGCTAACCTCATCCTAATCTTTAAAGCCTCTAGGCCTACTGCCAAAAATTGTCTTCTTTGCTTTAATATTTATCAAAGCATCACGGGTCAAAAATCAAATCTCCAAAAGTCTGCAATTTTCCTTCCTTCTTGGTGCAACTCCAAGGTAGCTAAAGCAATTTCCAGGATTCTTGCAATCAAGATTGGGAGCTTGCCTTTTGTCTACCTTGATAAGCCTATTTCACCTAAAAACTCCCTGATTAGGCATTTGCATTTCTTTACTGATCGCGTTAAGGCTGTTGTTTCCTTTTTTAACCATTCTCCCATTACCACTGTTGACCATGTTGTTCTTATTAATAGCACAATTTTCGCTATTCCAAATTACCTTCTCTTTGAATCTGCCAAACTCTATCCTTGACTCCGTCACTAAGATTGCTCGAAATTTTCTCTAGGATAGGAATGGCAATTATAGTGGTTTACACTCAGTGGAACTTCCCTTTCGAAATCTGAGGATGGGCTAGGAGTCAGAAATCTTAGACTTGTCAAACATGTGCTCATGGCCAAAAATATTTTTGCTATTTTAAACTCTGAAAACAAATTTTGGATTGATATTTTCAAAGAAAAATACAGGGATTGGCACCCTTGGAATGTTGGTTCCTCTTATCCTTCCTCTTAGTTTTTCAAATCTATTTTCCTCTTTGCTGATTTTTTCAAAGCTAATTTCAGACTTCTCTCTGTCAATCCTTCTTGTCTTAATTTAGTCAAGGATCCTATCTTCCTGGATCTTACCATTTTCTTCAAACCTACCTTTTTAAACATGGATATCACACTGAATGATGCTCAGTTTAATGATTTCTTTGATGGCAATACCCCAAATTATGCTTCCCCGGATCTCCTTTTTGGAAATAATTGTAACGATGATTGGTTGCCCAATATTAAGATCGATCCTTCTTCGGCCAATCTTTGGGTATGGGCTCCTTCCAATCATAAAATGACTATCCCTGGTTTTGTTTATATCCACTTAAATTCTTCTAGAATACTATATTCATTGGAACGGTTGGGATGCTATTTGGAAACTCTGTGCTATGCCTCGCGTCAAAACCTTCATCTGGAAATTTGCTCATAGAAGGTTATCAACTGGAGCTTTCCTTTATGATTTGAACATTGGTCTCTTTTACTCTTTGTCACTTTTGTGGCCTGTTTGAAGAGACAGATAATCACATTATTTAGAATTGCTCTAAAGTCAGACAGTATTGGATCTCCACTCTTAACTCTATCAACCTTTTCCCTACTGACACTACTTTGCTTTCCTCTAGTCTATGGTTAACTTCCACCTTAATCTCAAAAGAATCTTGGGCTAAAGCTCTAATTGCAACGGTGGCATGGCTCATCTGGAAAGAGAGATGCAATCTTATATTAAAAAATTCTACTCTCAGATTGGATTCAATTGCTTCCAGGGTTGAAAGTATTTGTTCAGATTTTTTCAAAGCCTCTAGAATTAACAACGGGGAGTACTCTACTCAACTTAATCTAATTCTATCTCAGTCTTCATAGATGCTTCCTGGCTCCCATGATCTGGTGAAACTGGGATAGGATTTGTTATTGTTTCTAATCATGTTTCGATTCTCCTTGCAAGATCGATTGGAGCCAAACACTAGTCTCTTGTGAACCCAAAAATTGCAGCCATAAATCAAGTTATCCTCATATGAAAAGACTATGGTTGGTGCCCAGATAAGATCTATACTGATTGTCTAGGTGTGGTCCCGCTGATTCTTCATCATCATCCAAGTATTGCATGGCGGTTTAACCCTAAATTTCAAGACCTGAAGTTACTTCTGACTGAATTCTCCAACAGCTCCATTGTTACCATCCCTCGTGAAGACAATCTTATTGTTGATGCCTTAGCCTCACACGGAAAGCAAAATCCAGAGCTTTCTCTTTTTTTTTTTTCCAAGGAATGGATCACCCCTTTTGGCTTAAAGACATTCGACTCCATCTTAATCTTCTCTTTTGACTCTCTATCGTAGTTTCTTTCTTTCTTTATGTTCTTTTCTTTTCCCTTTGTTAGCCTTTTGTTTTGTTTCTCACAAAAAAAATGAGCTTAGTTGATAATGGATGGATTTTTTTTTATAATTTAATCCAAATTTAAAGGATTTTAATAAATAATCTTAGTAACACGTCTTTTATTTAAAAAAAAAAAGAACTTATAATATTCAACCATTATTTAAGGTAGTGTTTTTTTTTTAAATCAAACCATAAATATATCATTATAAAATCGAATATAATATTTGCTTTTTTAACAAATATAATTAGAAAAAATAATAGAGACAATAACTCTAAAAAACACTTTTGAAAAAAGTGCTTCTACAAACTAAAAAAAACATTTTCCTTATAAGCTAACCCAAACAAAGCCTTACAGTGTTTTTTATTTAAAACATCTAAATCTGAAGCTATAATATTCACCTTAAAGTAAGTTTTTTTATAAGCTTATAACATAAACATATTATTATATAATTTAATATAAAATTTAACGGGTTTAAAGTAAAAGATTAATTTTGAGTCTCCAATGGTTTATATTTAAAAATTAATAAATGTATCATAAATTATAGAAAAAATTACTTATAAGTCTCTGAAAAGTTTCATTCTTCCTAAACAGTCTCTATGTCATTGAAAAATTCCATATAGTCCATGTTTTATTACGCTATATACTTTTCAGTCCCAGGCGTTACCTCCATCAGTCTATTTACTATGCATTTCCACAATTGCCCTTGTCAGATGACATGAAAACTTTTTGTTTTCAAATTTCCACCAAGAAAAGTTTTTAAATTCCCACCCAGACACATCACCTTTCAGTGAGATGTACAACCAAATTTAAAGAGGATTTTTGGCAGTTTTTTTACCATATTCTTTTTTGTTTCTTGTGCAAGTCCTTCATCTTCTTCTTGTTCTTCTTCTTATTCTTGTTCTTCTTGTTATTCTTCTTCATTCTTCTTCTTCTTCTTCTTCTTCTTTTTTCTTCTTTTTCTTCTTCTTATTATTCTTCTTTTGGAGGCCTGGGAAGCCCTTTCTTGGGTTTTCCTTTATCTCAATCTTCTGCAATTGAATTCCAATGTAAAGATGGTACTAACAGTCGAGAACGTATAGCTATGAAAGTGCTCATTCATGTCACCCTTCTTGTTTATTTATCACTTCTTATGTGTTTTTTCCAAATGTGACGTAGGTGTTGATCATCAATGGAAACTTTTTATGTTGTGGCATGTTACAAAGGAGCACGTGTGCTTTACTTCACTGTGTTGAGCTCTAAGAGACCGTCATGAGTGAAATATGTGAGCGTTGGACCTTGTACGTTTGTCAGCTACAAATAAAGTTCGTGGCACTGGGCTCGTATAGAATGATTTGCCCAATTGAATTGGAAGTGGACTTTCAATACAAGTGCCACATATAGATGAGTGTGAGTGGGGTAGTGGATGAAAACTCAGGTACCTTATTCCCATTGTAATACACCAATGAATGCTGGTGCTAGTTACTTTTGTGTTTTCCTGTGTATTACTTTGATAATTTTGTGTATTATTTTAACGTCCTGAGTATTATTGATAGTTTCTATGTATTATAATTAGTTTGTGTTTAAAATACGTGATTCATGTGTATTATGAAATGTTTTCACTTAGTTTTTTACGTTTTCTTTGAAGTGTACGTTATTTGTAACTTGTTATTCTAGATGTGCTTTGCATTCCCATGCAGGGAGTCATTCTCAAAAAGCATGACTGACAACTAAGAGATTTTCATGTCACAACATCCTCCCGTTGGGCTCTGAGTATTGTTGGTTGTTCCCAACTATATGAGGGATACACATTAAAATTAGGGCAATGTTTTCAGTTCAAAGATGCCCTCAGCAACATCACCATAAGACAAAATTTTGGCTTTATCTTTATAAAAAATAATAAACTCTAGGTAACTGTCAAGTGCATTGCTTTGGATTGCTAGTGGCGTGTGCATGCATCGAAAAAGGGCAACCTAAACATGTTTTGGGTAAAAACAATATATATACATATATATATACGGCAAAAGAGTTTGATGATGTAGTCAGTAAACTTGTGTCTACATCGATAGATGTGCACCATTAGTTTCTCCACAAGTCCGACATTGTAACCACTAGTTGAACTATTTATTTAAAGATGTGCACTGGTGTGATATGTACTCCAACGTTACTGACTCTTTCAATGCTTAGATCAAAGAAGCATGTCCACTGCCGATGGCGAGCTTGGTTGATTACATAAGGTTAACCTATATATGTATTTGCAAAGCATTAGTGTGTACTACAGATAGTTTGTGTGTATTATTAAACGTTTGTGTATATAATAGTCAGTTACTATGTATTATATCCCATTGATGTTTATTAGACTACGTTTAACTTTATAGCTTTCATTTTCAGTGTATTATATAGTTAATGTGTAATTGATATGTTAATCTGCAGGTTTAAACTTATGAATATGCTGGTAGTCAGAAGCAAACTATCAAACAAGTGGAAAAACATACCTTTGTCCTAAGATACACAAGAAGATGGAACAAATTATAGAAGACAGTCACAATCTGAGGGTGGGTCAATCCAAAGTTGACAACTAAAAAGCCATGTATGAGAATAACAACACGGTCAACTTTTGGATATGGAAGTGCTCCTACAGAAGATGAAGAAGTGCATGGTCTAACGTGTAAGCATGCATGTGCGGCATTCACGCAAACAGACCCGAATGTACATTGTTACTTTGATGATTATTTCAATGTCAACTGGTATCGTCGTGTATATACAAAACTATTAATTTGGTACCTTGAATTTTCTAGAAAATTCTAGATAGCTTGAAAACAAAGGATTCAATATTGGGCTTTGGATTATCTTAATTAATAAGCATCATTGCTAGCCTTCAGATTAAACTTGGTAATCAAGACTAAATCTTAGCCATTGATTGTTTCTTTTGGAGCAAGCGTATGGAGGCTACATAAAAGAGCGTCCACCATTAGGTTTCATGAGATCACACATATCACAAGCATCACAATCATTTTGAGTGCTTAGGCATATATTTCATACATAGTTCTCTTAGTATAGAAGAGTGTAATTGTGTGTATTCAGATTAGAGTTGTAAGGTCATTTTCAAGTGCATCTGTGTAATTCTCATTTTTCTTGTTAATAGTGAAAGTTCTTTGCTCGCTTCCGCTCATGGAAGTAGGCTATACACCGAACCACGTTAATTTTCCATGTGTTATTTCTTTGTTCTCATTTACTTTTGGTTTTACTGATTGATTTTTGCATACTCGTGGTCGAATCTGATTACTATTTTCACATTTAAATCCTTACAAAAACCTATATGATAAAGATTGAGATCTGTATGGTTGTGGAAGCATAAAGTGGAAATAGAAAGATGGAGTTCAAGGAAGCCCCAAGCTATTGAACTCTATGATTTGGGAAAAGTGGAGGCTTAGAGTATTCTGGAGGCACATGGCACAGGATTTCTGGGAATGGGCTCTAAGTTGATTACTCTAAACATTTCACAAAAGGCGCTAGAAATGAATTTAGAATAAACAGAGCACAAAGCTATATATCATCCAAACAAAAGGTTCCTCCACATGATATAAGGGCCCAAATATATAGGCCTAACAAGTCCCAGAAGTTTGAGGATTAACGATGTGGTACTAAAAAAAAAGTAAAAGCATCCCGTGAAAGAAACTAAATATATTAGATAGTCTGTTACTTCCTCGCGACGTTAATGGCGTCAATAATAGATGCTTCCGCATCACTATATACCGAATCCCTGATCATAACAAGCCAAGTGACGACTTACATGAACTACATATGAGGCTGCCAATAACAAAAAAAGACCCCACCATCCGTGAAGGAAGAGAATCGAATTACAAGTGTTCGATGTCCACGATTTACACTACAGTCATTGCCATGAAGTTGGTCATAATCACCATTCATGTAATGCAGTCATAACTGACTGAACGCATTATGGATAATATTGGGGATTTTTTTTTTTGCACACATCATTCCTATTTATTACACATTTTTTTTAGTATTATGCTAATGTCCTATGTATTACTAGCGTTTTCTATGTATTATACTCTTTTCCTATTTATTAACTACATGTCAGTAATACTTTTTATTTCAATGTATTATTATGTCTCTCCTGTGTAAAATTTGTATATTAGTTAGACAAGCAATGGACATGTCTTCATATAAAAGCACAAATGTACAATTCGCCACATGTTGCTTCCCTATGCATCAATTGAAGAGAGGGTTTTTGGATCCCAATGCGCCAGGGTGCCAACTGTCCATATGTCACTTCCCAATGCCTGGTTGCGGGGATATTTTGGTCATTTCGCCACTTGTGAGAATATTATAAGGGGTGGGGGTAGTCTGATAATTTTCATTGGCACTTAACTATGTTTTCTAAACCATTAGTGGAATCTATACTAAAAAGTAACAAAACAAAAAAAGGTGGGATTTATTAAAGATAAGCAAACTTGAATGGATGTTTTTAGGAATAACCAAACTATAGGGGACTATATGTTACTTCCCTATAAATTATATCTCAAAATATTTAGCAAAAGAATAAATAATTTTAAATCTTCACTTGCCTATATTTAAAAAGTTGAGTCCCTACCACAATTCTCTCAAGTCTCTTAGCAGCAAAAGGGGCCTTTTTTTCAAAAGTTGTACAACTGTCACCAAATTGGTCCTCCCATTAATAGTGTTGCCGCTACTACAAATGATGCAGAAGACAGGAGCATAAGACAGGAGCATAAGCAACAATTGATGTAGAAGACCATAAGCATAAAAAGTGCAAATGTGTTTATGGAAAATTTTGAAGATGTGATTATATCCATCACCATATTTCATATTATCAATAAAACTAGGATTGTTTGCATCAAATGTTTCTTCTTTTATCAAATAATGTGAATGCTGTTAGGAATAATTAGAGTATGACATATGACATTTAAGCATGTCAATATCATATTATAAAATAAGAGTAAGATATCTAATATGTCATTGTAATTAAGCAATTAATAAATAGTAAAAATATGATCACTTACCTCTAGCTATAGCAAATTAGACAGGACAAACAAAAAGAATAAAATCAGCTCTCGAAGAAACTAAAGGCTCTGTTAACCTATCATGTTCTCTCCCATGGGATATTTTTAAAAACGTTAGATAAGAGACTCTAGTTTCTATATAATCCTTTTCATCAAAGAATTAACTTCACATTAAAATTTAAAGTAGATCATTGTTAAAAATATGATCAATATAGAATTTAAATGGTAATATTGTGTGCTACTATAGTATAGTTATTTAAATTTGTTTAATTTTAAATTATCATGAAGACAATTTAAATCAGAATTAAATTTAAACTAACGAATATTAGCAACTTGAATCAATTGTTAAATCCATGTTTGTTTGTTTACAAGAACATGTTGTATCTTTTGTCATATTTTAAATTGTATCCATTGTGAATGCCACAAACTTAAATCAATTGTTAAATGCAAGTGTGCCAAATAAACTCGATACAAAACAGTGAAAAATAGAATTCATGTGAAATTTCCCACTACTTAAACATGAGACACATGTACACATCCTCATTCACAATACTATCAACAGAGTGTATAGTTAACAGAAAAGTATTACCATCTACAAAATAACATCAAATAAAAAAACATTAGTCATTCTTTATTTATCATTTATTATTGAAAGCCTTAATGCTTATGCTCTAAGTTAGATGTCATTCTTTGTTTATCATCTATTCACAGTTCAAAAGCCTTGAAAGAGTGGGGTGAATTGCAGCCTCTACTAATGCTCTCGGTCTTCTACATCAATTACAGAAGCAACAGTCTTCAATATATATCAATTACAACAGCAATACTGAATGCCGAACACCAGCTCCATGAAAGTTGTACAAATGTTGAAAAAGGTCTCTTATTGCTGGCAAGGGACTCAAATGACTCCAAAACAATATAAGGGCCTACAGCACTTCACTAGCGTCGAGGTATAGAAGATATTGGGGGAACTGAAGAGAGAAAATCCAGTGGTTATTGATTTCAAGCTTTGGAATTGCATCCAGATTATTGGATTCATTTATAGCAAATGCTTCAAATATTTATTTAGCTTTTTTAAGCTTAACTCAATGATCAATTTAGAGCTAGAGAATTTGATTTGTATAACCTTCAATTTCCTCCACTAGCCCAGTGAATTTTTTTTCTATGAATTATTAATTTGTTTGTGTTGAATTCAATTCTCGTAATAATTTTGTTTTCGTCAACATTTAAAATATTTAAAATTAAATACAATTGAAAGACACTCAAAACATTTTAAACCAAAAAAACCCATGTAGTTGTTCATGTAATACTTATTTTTGTTCATTTTCCTCACACTTTATATCATGAGATTTTTGTTGGATCTACTGTTTATTAAAATTATAGGATTAATATACTTTCACACACAAAAAAAAAAAAAAAACTAGATTTGAACCAATAATATTCACCAATTAAGTTTATTTTATAAATTTATATTATATAAGGAATCATGAGTTAGCCCTGGTAACTACTTAGGATACTTATCCGTCCTTCATTTTGTCGCTTCTCGACTTTCTAAAAAAAATTTAATTTATATAAACTTTTAAGTAAACATAATATTTACCACTTATTTTTGTTTTTAATCTAATATAATTGGCAAAAGATTAAATAATTTTGGGTCTTGTGCCTTTTTTTAATAAGGAATTCTAAATTTATATACATATATTAAACCGATAGTAATATTATTAAATAAAAATATGAGCATAATTATTATATTTCTTGGTAAGCTTAGAAGGATAATGGATGGATTTTTTTTTTCTAATTTCATTTAAATTTTAAGGGTTTTAATAAATAAACTCAATAACATGTGCTTTTAAAAAAAATCTAGATTTGAGCATGTAATATTCACCAATTGTTTTTACCAGATTTTATGATAAATATATCATTATAAAATTAAATATAATATTTATTTTTTAATCAAATATAATTAGCAAAAAATTTACAATGTAATTTATTTGAAGGGTATTAATAAATAAAGACAATAACAGTGTTTTTATTAAAAAAAATTCTATATCTGAACATTTAATATTCTCCGACTGTTTAAAATAAGATTTTATATAACCTTATACTACAAAAATATTATTATAAAATTGAACGTATTTAAGGTAAAAGATTAAATCATTTTGAACCTCCATTTTTTTATATTTAAAAATTAGTAAATGTATCATATCTCAAAATATTTAGCAAAAGATTAAATTATTTTGCATCTCTTTCTTATATTTAAAAATAAATAATGTATCATAAATTACATGTCAAAATTCAAATGCTTGAAGTGCCCATATAGCTTTTTTTTTTTAAAAAAAAAGCTTAATTTTGTTGGAAACAATCTTGCCTGGGATATAAATAATAAAATATATAAATAAAATAAAACTTTATATAAGAAGTGAGAAGACCCATTTAAGATGGAACTGAGGCCTGTAAATCACACAATTTTCTTAAAGCAGATTTGTCGCTCTTAGGTGCTTGGGTTCAAAGTAACATCTGCTTCTTATAATACAACGGTCTCTAGTTGCAAAGCAGCAAGCACCATTTTACAACTTCGACGAATTAAATTTTATGAGCTCTGTTACACTAAACCTAGAACTTAGGCTTTTAAAAGAGAGGTGGGAGAAAAGAAAAAAAAAATCTCTTATCCTAAAATTAAAGAATTAATGTTTTTATAAAAATATAAGAAAAGTAGCCAGTGAATGATTGAAATTTCAAAATTAAATTCTAGAGTTTCTATAGTTATATACACTTCAAAATTCAAATTAAACTTAAATTTTCAAAGGTTTGAAACCTTTTTGTTCTTTTAAAGTTGTAAAAAAATTCTAATGGTGGAAGGAGTTTCAAATCCTATAATAATTATTTAATTTTTTAAATTTCAACTCTTTAATTTACATTCACTATTAAATTTTCTAACAAATTTTATGATAAATTTAGATAAATTTAGGATGAGAGATTTTGATTTCTATAACCTTCAATTTCCTCCATTATGTCAATGTATTATGTTTGGGTTGAATTCAATTTTAATAATAATTTTGCTTTATTTAACATTTAAAATATATAAACTTTTAGTGATAGTTAAAAGACAAGAAGAACAAAAAAAAAGGGAAAAAAACAAACAAAAAGAACAAATACAATGAAAAGAAGCACTCAAATATTTAAAAACCAAAAAAACATGTATTGGATGTATTGGTTCATGCAATATGTATTACTTTTCATGCCTTAAACATTATGCCATGAGATTTTTGTTGGATGTGCTATTCATTAAAATTATAAATTTAATATATATAATTAAAAAGAAATTATAACTAATTATATTGAATAAGTTTTTAATGGATTGGTAAGTATCAGAGTTTTTGTTGGGCAGGTCTTCTCATGCCTTACATTCCCCTCTTTTCTTTTTTTATGTTTTCACATTAAAATGGATTTTAAATTAAATTTATTTTAATAATATGTAAAAACTCAACTATATTATAAAAACCATAACAATAGAAATGAAACCCTTTCATTATAAATTTAATGTGTATATATTTAAGATATAATTAAAAATAAATTATAACTAATTATATTTATCTTATGATAATGTATTGAATAACTTTTTAAAGGATTGGTACAAGTATCAGAATTTTTGTTGGCTTGAGAAAGAGGTCTTCTTCTCATGCCTCATACCCCTTAAGAATAATACATTGTAAGGTCGCCTTCATTTTGGGGGAAGTCAAGTGAGAATTATATTAATGTATTGGATAAGTTTTAAATGGATTGGTAGAAGTATCAAAGCTTTTGTTGCCTTGAGAAGGAGATTTGAGTTATTCCCACATGTGATGATTTTTTTTTTTTTTAATTTTGAATTGAACACTTTAGTAATTTTCTAACTTGTATGAGGACCCTATAAAAACTCACTCCTTTTAATAAAATTCCATCTAATATTCTTACTTTTGGCTCCATTCTTACAACTCACTCCCTTCTCATAGAATTTCACCTAACGCTCGAACTCTCTAACTCAATTCTTATTTTTTAACAAATGAACATCATAAATATTGGGAGTAATATCGATTCTTCTATTTCAGAAAAATGGCACTTACCTCACTTTCTATATATGGGAGTTGATATTTGTCTAGTATCAGAAGATCAAAAAAATTGGTAAGTTAATGACAAGATAGCCGAGATCACCTCCCCTGAAATGAACATCCCTTAAATATAAAGTTGAGAAAAAATAAATAAGTATCTTTAAATTATAAATTGTGTGAAAAAGAATTTAAATTTTAAAAAAAATAACAAAAAACACCAACCATCTCTTAGTTTATTAATATTGGGTCTTTTAAATAATTTATTTATACATTTGTTAAAAAATTTAGGTTTGAAGTTCAAACCTAATTTCAGTTCACACGGATCAAAAGTATCGGCTTGATTGGATCAGCTTATAGCTGATCCAAAAGCACTTATTTTATAAGTTAAGTGCTTATGAGGTTAAAGTTGGTGTTTGGATGGGCTTATTGGGATAAGTTGAAGCTGGAAAATAAGCTGAAAAATAGCTTATTTTATAAGCTGCAAAAGACCAGCTTATGAAAATAAGCTGTTTTTGATAAGCTGGGTGGGTAAGTGGAATGACTAAAATGCTCCCACTCAAACCCAAAAATTACTTGCTTTTTATATTATATCTCCTCCTCACATAACCCAAATCATCTCATCCCCTCCTCCCATCTTCTGTCCGACCTGCAGATCCATCATCGCCGGTTGCCGCTGCCGTTTGCCGTCACCGGTTGCCGCTGCCACCGCCTTTGATTGCTGGTAATCTGCAGATCCATCCCTAATATTGCTGGTAATCTGCAGATCCATTTTTTTTTTCTAAATTTCCGTGGCATCTTGTGTCCCAACGTCCCTCTTCATTTTTCCTGCATTTGATGAACTTTGTCCTTCACTCTTTTGGATCTTTTTCTAATGTGTTAGTATGATCTATTCTTATCGTTGTTTTTTCCCTGTAATTACAAATCTGAATCTATATCCAACTCGTCAATCTTCCTCTTTGTGAACAGTAGATGAACTTTGTCACTGTTTATGATGGTTTGCTCTCTATGGCATTTTAAGAAGGCATGTTATTCGATTAGAAACTTCCTTTTTTGATGTTCAAGTTTGCATTTTCGGGAAAGGTGTGATCTTTTGATGTCGCCAAGGGAACGTTTTCTTGTAATTTGGCTGTTGATTTTGGTTGATTTTTCCTTGATATGCAGTTTTATTATTCCTATTTCTGATGAATTCCCTTTTCGAATGCAGCCTTTGGCCAGTCCTCAAGTAGCCCATTCGGATCCTCTGTGTTTGGGCAAAAAAGCAGTCCTAACAATAATCCCTTTGCTCCTAAGCCCTTTGGAAGCCCAAATCCTTTTGGTTCTCAGACAGGGAGCTCATTATTCAGTGGTACATCCACTGGTGTCTTTGGGCAGCCTTCAACTCCAGCATTTGGTGCTTCATCCTCACCAGCTTTTGGAAGCTCCACACCTGCATTTGGAGCATCATCAACTCCTGCGTTTGGTAGTTCTTCATCCTCTTTTGGTGGTAAGAATCAATGATCATTGATGTCAATAAGAGGCATGCTATTGCCATTTGGTTGAATATTATTTATATTTATGAATTCATTTCAATTAAGTCTCATGATTTTGTGAACTTCAGTCCTTGTTTCTTGCCGCAATAATCCTCACCTTGAAACCCTTTGGTCAATGAAATATATTTTTTTGGAAATGCTATTCAGTGCTTACATTTGCAGGCTTTAAAATTTTTCTTTTTTTCTTTTTTTTTAAATTCTGTAAATTAAATATTTATTCAAGTAGAACAAGCTTGATGGACCAAAACTAGATTTGTAAACAAAAATCTGAGTCTTGAACATTATCCTCAATGCTTGTGCTACTTAGTCGCACACTCTATTGGTTGTTTGCAAAAAAAAAACTGGAAGGGGAATTATCAACCAATATTTTAGTCTTGAACACATGTGGCAATTCATGCCCCCGCTGACAAACAAATCCCATTCATGAATAGAAAAGGGTACACATCAACCAATATTTTAGCTGCGTGTGACTTCAATATGTGTTTCACGTATGCACTTATTGGTTGGGAGGGATCGGCGCACGACACGCGTATTCTTCTTGATGTTTTATGAAATCCATCTATGAAGTTTCCTCAACCACCAGAAGGTTTGTGCTTGCCCAAAATTAATTTTAATTTCTACTTCTAGTTTCTTTTTTTTTAATTATATTTTTTTGTAGGGAAATATTACCTTGTGGATTCTGGATATCCTACCATGAAAGGGTTTCTAGGGCCATATAAGAGTGCAAGGTACCACATTCCACAATTTAAGATGTCTCGTGCTTTTAGGTCTCCTAATGAAGTATTCAACTATCATCACTCTAGTTTGAGGAGTATTATTGAAAGAACATTTGGGGTTTGCAAGGCAAGATGGAGAATTCTACAAAATATGACTACTTACACGACGAAGGTACAATTTCAAATTATATGGGCGTGTTTTGCTCTACATAATTATATTCGAAGAATGGGAAACAATGATATAGATGCTCTTGAGGGTCTTGAAGACATTAACCAATTCCAAGAAAGAGAATGGGATTTGAGGATGATGGTGAAAGTTCATGGCAACAACCGACTAATGAAGACACCGAACAAATGAGCATAGTTAGAAATACTATTCAGAATCAACTCTCCAATCAATGTATGAGTTGATTTTGTAATGTTTGTAAACATATTGTTATGGCTATTGTGTGTGTTTGAAAACCATTTGTATCTTGTTAGTAATTGTTGTATTGATTGTTGTTGTTATGGATAATTGTTGTATTGCTTGTTGTTGTTATGGTAAAATATGCAAGATGTTAATGTCATTTTTATTGTACTCGTAATTAACAATATTGTTCTTCCATTGTAGAAATTATAAGTTCTTGAATATTTATTATTATAATGTAGTCAAAATAATAATAATAATAATAATAATAATAATAATATCGTCAACAGGAACAATAACGATAATAATAAAAATAAAAATCCTTCAACAACAATAATAATAAAAACATAATAACATATTTAATAATAATAATAATAATAATAACATATTTAATAATATAATAATAACAATAATTCATATTTAATTATAATAATAATAATAATAATAACAATAATAACATATTTAAATATAATAATAATAATAATAACAACAACAACAAGGAAAAAAATAACAAAATTTAATAATAATATAATAATAATAATAACAATAATAATAACATATTTAATAATAATCATAATAACATATTTAATAATAATAATAATAATAACAATAACAATAAATTCATATTTAATTATAATAATAATTATTATTATTATAATAATAATAATAACAACAACAACAAGGAAAAAAATAACAAAATTTAATAATAATAATAATAACATATTTAATAATAATAATAATAATAATAATAAGGGAAAATTATTTTTACCCCTCGGGAAATTCAAAACTTCCCAATCAGCCCTGCAAGTTTCGAATACCCTAGACAGCCCTTTCTTTATTGTTTTATTTTTTTCCCCCCTTGTATGTTGTGAAATTCCTTCTTTGCCCTTGAACATGGTGGGAAAAAATCCACCATAGATTCTCTTTCCTCTACTTTCATCAGCCCTCTTTCCGGTTTTTTCTTCGGCCTTCCACCACCATTGCCTCGTCTCATCATCTCTGTTGTCAAGACCGTAGAGAAAACCAAAACCAACCTCAAACTCAGACCCACCTCTCCTCCTGTCCTCCGTCGACCCCCGCAGCGTCTTCTCCGACAACTTCGCCCCCGTCTCCGAGCTCCCCCCGACCCCATGCCCCATCATTCACGGTCGTATACCACCTTGCCTCGCCGGTGGCGCCTACATCCGCAACGGCCCCAACCCTCATACATCCACAACGGCCCCAACTCTCAATATCTCCCTCGCGGTCCTCACCATATTTTCGACGCCAATGACATGCTCCACTCCCTCCCCCTCCCCTCCCCCTCCTACTCCTCTTCACCCCCTCTTCTCTCCTCTCGCTTTATCAAGTTTCCGTTTAAACTATTATGTTTCCACTTGAATATTCTAGTTTCCGTTTAACTTTTACATTTTCGGTTTAAACTGTTATGTTTCCGTTTAAATATTTTTTCTCTTTCTAAAGTTATGATATTCTAGCAAGTATTCAGATTCTCCGAGCGCATCCGTTCGACCTCAGGGCTACCAAAACGTTGTGGCATGCCTTCCTTCCTCGTCAAACCTTTTCCATACCCCTTAGCATTCGTTTTGCATTCTTTTTTTGCTTTTCCTTAAACAAATCATGCCATTTTCTGCTTAAAAGTATATGTCTTCTCTTAATTATTATAGTTTCCACTAAAAACATAAGCTTCCGCTTAAAACAAAGGAAGAATATAAGTTTTGCTTTACTATCCTTGTCCCATCCAAGTTTCCGCTTGACTTTATCAAGTTTCCGTTTAAACTATTATGTTTCCACTTGAATATTCTAGTTTCCGTTTAACTTTTCCATTTTCGGTTTAAACTGTTATGTTTCCTTTTAAATTTTTCTTCTCTTTGTAAAGTTATGATATTCTAGCAAGTATTCGGATTCTCCGAGCGTATCCGCTCGACCTCAGGGCTACCAAGACGTTGTGGCATGCCTTCCTTCCTCGTCAAACCTTTTCCATACCCCTTAGCATTCGTTCTGCATTTTTTTTTTTTTTGCTTTTCCTTAAACAAATCATGCCATTTTCTGCTTAAAAGGATATGTCTTCTCTTAATTATTATAGTTTCCACTAAAAACATAAGCTTCCGCTTAAAACAAAGGAAGAATATAAGTTTGATTTACTATCCTTGTCTCATCCAAGTTTCCGCTTGAATTTATCAAGTTTCCGTTTAAACTATTATGTTTCCGCATGAATATTCTAGTTTCCATTTAACTTTTCTATTTTCGGTTTAAACTGTTATGTTTCCTTTTAAATTTTTCTTCTCTTTGTAAAGTTATGATATTCTAGCAAGTATTCGGATTCTCCGAGCGTATCCGTTCGACCTTAGGGCTACCCAGACGTTGTGGCATGCCTTCCTTCCTCGTCAAACCTTTTCCATACCCCTTAGCATTCATTTTGCATTTTTTTTTTGCTTTTCCTTAAACAAATCATGCCATTTTCGGCTTAAAAGTATATGTCTTCTCCTAATTATTATAGTTTCCACTAAAAACATATGTATCCGATTAAAACAAAAGAAGAACATAAGTTTTGATTTACTGTCCTTATCCCATCGAAGTTTCCGCTTGAATTTATCCAAGTTTCCGTTAAACAATTATGTTTCCTTTTAAATTTTTCTTCTCTTTGTAAAGTTATGATATTCTAGCAAGTATTCGGATTCTCCGAGCGTATCCGTTCGACCTCAAGACTACCCAGACGTTGTGGCATGCCTTCCTTCCTCGTTAAACCTTTTCCATACCCCTTAGCATTCGTTTTGCATTTTTTTTTCCTTAAACAAATCATGCCATTTTCGGCTTAAAAGTCTATGTCTTCTCTTAATTATTATAGTTTCCACTAAAAACATAAGCTTCCGCTTAAAACAAAGGAAGAATATAAGTTTTGCTTTACTATCCTTGTCCCATCCAAGTTTCCGCTTGACTTTATCAACTTTCTGTTTAAACTATTATGTTTCCGCTTCAATATTCTAGTTTCCGTTTAACTTTTCCATTTTCGGTTTAAACTATTATGTTTCCTTTTAAATTTTTCTTCTCTTTGTAAAGTTATGATATTCTAACAAGTATTCGGATTCTCCGAGCGTATCCGCTCGACCTCAGGGCTACCCAGACGTTGTGGCATGCCTTCCTTCCTCGTCAAACCTTTTCCATACCCCTTAGCATTCGTTCTGCATTTTTTTTTTGCTTTTCCTTAAACAAGTCATGCCATTTTCTGCTTAAAAAGATATGTCTTCTCTTAATTATTATAGTTTCCACTAAAAACATAAACTTCCGCTTAAAACAAAGGAAGAAGATAAGTTTTTCTTTACTATCGTTGTCCCATCCAAGTTTCCGCTTGAATTTATCAAATTTTCGTTTAAACTATTATGTTTCCGATTGAATATTCTAGTTTCCGTTTAACTTTTCCATTTTCGGTTTAAACTGTTATGTTTCCTTTTAAATTTTTCTTCTCTTTGTAAAGTTATGATATTTTAGCAAATATTCGGATTCTCCGAGCGTATCCGTTCGACCTCAGGGCTACCCAGACGTTGTGGCATGCCTTCCTTACTCGTCAAACCTTTTCCATACCCCTTAGCATTCGTTTTGCATTCTTTTTTTCCTTTTCCTTAAACAAATCATGCCATTTTGGGCTTAAAAGTATATGTATTCTCTTAATTATTATAGTTTCCACTAAAAACATAAGTTTCCGATTAAAACAAAGGAAGAAAATAAGTTTTGATTTACTGTCCTTATCCCATCCAAGTTTCCGCTTGAATTTATCAAGTTTACGTGAAACTATTATGTTTCCGCTTGAATATTCTAGTTTCCGTTTAACTTTTCCATTTTCGGTTTAAACTGTTATGTTTTCTTTTAAATTTTTTTTTCTCTTTGTAAAATTATGATATTCTAGCAAGTATTCGGATTCTCCGAGCGTATCCGTTCGACCTCAGGGCTACCCAGACGTTGTGGCATGCCTTCCTTCCTCGTCAAACCTTTTCCATACCCCTTAGCATTCGTTTTGCATTCTTTTTTTGCTTTTCCTTAAACAAATCATGTCATTTTCGGCTTAAAAGTATATGTCTTCTCTTAATTATTATAGTTTCCAGTAAAAACATAAGTTTCCGATTAAAACAAAGGAAGAACATAAGTTTTGATTTACTGTCCTTATCCCATCGAATTTCCGCTTGAATTTATCAAGTTTCCGTTAAACAATTATGTTTCCTTTTAAATTTTTCTTCTCGTTGTAAAGTTATGATATTCTAGCAAGTATTCGGATTCTCCGAGCGTATCCGTTCGACCTCAGGACTACCCAGACGTTGTGGCATGCCTTCCTTCCTCGTCAAACCTTTTCCATACCACTTAGCATTCGTTTTGCATTTTTTTTTTTTCCTTGAAAAAATCATGCCATTTTCGGCTTAAAAGTCTATGTCTTCTCTTAATTATTATAGTTTCCACTAAAAACATAAACTTCCGCTTAAAACAAAGGAAGAAGATAAGTTTTGCTTTACTATCCTTGTCCCATCCAAGTTTCCGCTTGAATTTATCAAGTTTCCGTTTAAACTATTATGTTTCCGCTTGAATATTCTAGTTTCCGTTTAACTTTTCCATTTTCGGTTTAAACTGTTATGTTTCCTTTTAAATTTTTCTTCTTTTTGTAAAGTTATGATATTCTAGCAAGTATTCGGATTCTCCGAGCGTATCCGTTCGACCTCAGGGCTACCCAGACGTTGTGGCATGCCTTCCTTCCTCGTCAAACCTTTTCCGTACCCCTTAGCATTCGTTTTGCATTTTTTTTTCCTTAAACAAATCATGCCATTTTCGGCTTAAAAGTCTATGTCTTCTCTTAATTATTATAGTTTCCACAAAAAAATAAGCTTCCGCTTAAAACAAAGGAAGAAGATAAGTTTTGCTTTACTATCCTTGTCCCATCCAAGTTTCCGCTTGAATTTATCAAGTTTCCGTTTAAACTATTATGTTTCCGATTGAATATTCTAGTTTCCGTTTAACTTTTCCATTTTCGGTTTAAACTGTTATGTTTCATTTTAAATTTTTCTTCTCTTTGTAATGTTATGATATTCTAGCAAGTATTCGGATTCTCCGAGCGTATCCGTTCGACCTCAGGGCTACCCAGACGTTGTGGCATGCCTTCCTTACTCGTCAAAACTTTTCCATACCCCTTAGCATTCGTTGTGCATTTTTTTTTTTTTTTTTGCTTTTCCTTAAATAAATCATGCCATTTTCGGCTTAAAAGTGTATGTCTTCTCTTAATTATTATAGTTTCCACTAAAAATATAAGTTTTCGTTTAAAACAAAGGAAGAACATAAGTTTTGCTTTACTATCCTTGTCACATCCAAGTTTCCGCTTGAATTTATCAAGTTTCCGTTAAACTATTATGTTTCTGCTTGAATATTTTAGTTTCCGTTTAACTTTTCTATTTTCGGTTTAAACTGTTATGTTTCCTTTTAAATTTTTCTTCTCTTTGTAAAGTTATGATATTCTAGCAAGTAATCGGATTCTCCGAGCGTATCCATTCGACCTCAGGGCTACCCAGACGTTGTGGCATGCCTTCCTTCCTCGTCAAACCTTTTCCATACCCTTAGCATTCGTTTTGCATTTTTTTTTTTTTTTGCTTTTCCTTAAATAAATCATGCCATTTTCGGCATAAAAATGTATGTCTTCTCTTAATTATTATGGTTTCCACTAAAAACATAATTTTCCGTTTAAAACAAAGGAAGAACATAAGTTTTGCTTTACTATCCTTGTCCCATCCAAGTTTCCGCTTGAATTTATCAAGTTTCTGTTAAACTATTATGTTTCCGCTTGAATATTTTAGTTTCCGTTTAATTTTTCCATTTTCGGTTTAAACTGTTATGTTTCCTTTTAAATTTTTCTTCTCTTTGTAAAATTATGATATTCTAGCAAGTATTCAGATTCTCCGAGCGTATCCGTTCGACCTCAGGGCTAACAAGACGTTGTGGCATACCTTCCTACCTCGTCAAACCTTTTCCATACCTCTTAGAATTCGTTTTGCATTTTTTTTTTTTTTCGCTTTTCCTTAAATAAATCATGCCATTTTCGGCTTAAAAGTGTATGTCTTCTCTTAATTATTATAGTTTCCACTAAAAACATAAGTTTTCGTTTAAAACAAAGGAAGAACATAAGTTTTACTTTACTATCCTTGTCCCATCCAAGTTTCCGCTTGAATTTATCAAGTTTCCGTTAAACTATTATGTTTCTGTTTGAATATATTAGTTTCCGTTTAACTTTTCCATTTTCGGTTTAAACTGTTATGTTTCCTTTTAAATTTTTCTTCTCTTTGTAAAGTTATGATATTCTAGCAAGTATTCGGATTCTCCGAGCGTATCCGTTCGACCTCAGGGCTACCCAGACGTTGTGGCATGCCTTCCTTCCTTGTCAAACCTTTTCCATACACCTTAGCATTCGTTTTGCATTTTTTTTTTTTTTTTTGCTTTTCCTTAAATAAATCATACCATTTTCGGCTTAAAAGTGTATGTCTTCTCTTAATTATTATGGTTTCCACTAAAAACATAAGTTTCCGTTTAAAACAAAAGAAGAACATAAATTTTGCTTTACTATCCTTGTCCCATCCAAGTTTCCGCTTGAATTTATCAAGTTTCCGTTAAACTATTATGTTTCCGCTTGAATATTTTAGTTTCCGTTTAACTTTTCCATTTTCGGTTTAAACTGTTATGTTTCATTTTAAATTTTTCTTCTCTTTGTAAAGTTATGATATTCTAACAAGTATTCAGATTCTCCGAGCGTATCCGCTCGACCTAAGGGCTACCCAGACGTTGTGGCATACCTTCCTTCCTCGTCAAACCTTTTCCATACCCCTTAGCATTCGTTTTGCATTTTTTTTTTTTTTTTGCTTTTCCTTAAATAAATCATGCCATTTTCGGCTTAAAAGTGTATGTCTTCTCTTAATTATTATAGTTTCCACTAAAAACTTAAGTTTTCGTTTAAAACAAAGGAAGAACATAAGTTTTGCTTTACTATCCTTGTCCCATCCAAGTTTCCGCTTGAATTTATCAAGTTTCCGTTAAACTATTATGTTTCTGTTTGAATATTTTAGTTTCCGTTTAACTTTTCTATTTTCGGTTTAAACTGTTATGTTTCCTTTTAAATTTTTCTTGTCTTTGCAAAGTTATGATATTCTAGCAAGTATTCGGATTCTCCGAGCGTATCCGTTCGACCTCAGGGCTACCCAGACGTTGTGGCATGCCTTACTTCCTCGTCAAACCTTTTCCATACCCCTTAGCATTCGTTTTGTATTCTTTTTTTGCTTTTCTTTAAACAAATCATGTCATTTTCGGCTTAAAAGTATATGTCTTCTCTTAATTATTATAGTTTCCACTAAAAACATAAGTTTCCGTTTAAAACAAAGGAAGAACATAAATTTTGCTTTACTATCCTTGTCCCATCCAAGTTTCCGTTTAAATTATTATGTTTCCGCTTGAATATTGTAGTTTCCGTTTAACTTTTCCATTTTCGGTTTAAACTGTTATGTTTCCTTTTAAATTTTTCTTCTCTTTGTAAAGTTATGATATTCTAGCAAGTATTCGGATTCTCCGAGCGTATCCGTTCGACCTCAGGACTACCCAAACGTTGTGGCATGGCTTCTTTACTCGTCAAACTTTTTTCTATACCTTTTTGCATTCGTTTATGAAGACAATAATATTTATATGAAAAATTTAACAAGTTTGTGGAAACCTTTTTCCAAACGAGCAAAAATAATACACAAAATGTAAAAACAAAAGAAAACTGCTGGCAATTTCCTGTAATAATAATAATAATAACATATTTAATAATAATAATAATAATAACGATAAATTCATATTTAATTATTATTATTATTATAACAATAACAATAATAACATATTTAATTATTATAATAATATTAATAACAATACATTTAATTATATTTATAACAATAGCGACAAATATTATTTATTTCTTAAGTAAAACATGTGAGAAATGTGTAAATAATGAAGTTATTATCGTAATTCAGTACAGGAGTATTTCAGTCATTTTCTCATTATAAAAGCACTTTTGAAATAAACATCCCAAACATTTCCACAACTGCAAAAATACTTTTGAATATAATACATCCAAACAAAAAAAATATTTACAAGCACTTAACTTACTCTAAAAGTGTTTTTCCCAAAAGTGCTTCTACAAAAGCCAAAAAAAAAACACTTTTTTTATAAGCTGATCTAAACAAGCCCTATATATGTATTGATATAGTAATTTTATGTCTGTGCTCGTTCCTAAAATTACATCTGATTGGTACATATTTCATTAAAAAAATAAAAAAACTCAAAATACATAAATAAGCAAAGGTGTCCACACGTGGTTTTGTACACATTTGATAAAATAAAAATAAGAGAAAAACAAAAAACAAAACCTCTGAAACAAATAAACAAAACAAACGTTGGAGGAGGCTTTGGAGCACATGCAGCTGAAAAAAAGAAACAGCTGGCCACGCAACCCTTTTGCTGGCACTACGTACGATTGACACGTGGTAACCGTCATATCTGATCTCGAGGACCCACCATCATGTGTGATCAAAGAATCACAACCGTTTATAAAATCACACCACACTCCACGCATCAATCTCTATCCAAATCCCCTCTCTGGGCCCCACCTCAAGACGTTTCCAGAGTCCCACGTCTTCATTATAATAAACTCCTCTCCCTGTCCCACACCACTCACAACCCGCCACGCGTGCAAAACGACAAAGAGAACATTTTCGTAATTTCAATCTCTAGTCCCATATAAAAACCCCAAACTCCACCATCCACCGCCGTCTCACTGCCAGCCTCTACTGCAGCTCGCCGGAAAGAATGGCGACGACGACGAGCTCCGCCGTGACTTCCTATTTCCATCTATCCCCCTCTCGCCTTCTTCGCATTGAGAGGAGAGGAAAAGGTTGCTTATAGAGGAAGCAATCGCCGAGAGAGAGAAAGAGTGAGAGTTTTGTTGGTGTTTTGCGATGGCGGTGGAGTATCGCTGTTGTGAAGCTAAGTTTTTCCTGAACATCGGAGTGATCGTCCTGCTGGTGATATTCGCCGGGCTGATGTCTGGGCTCACGCTTGGTCTCATGTCTCTTAGTCTTGTTGATCTAGAGGTCCTTGCCAAGTCCGGCACTCCTCAGGACCGGAAGCATGCTGGTAAATCTAATTCATCAGTTAAATCCTTTGCTTTTCTTGTTTTCAAAGCTCGCATTCTTAGAAAGATTGGGTTTTTGGAACTACGGGTTGATTGATCCTAGATTTTTCAGTGGATTATATAGTTTGAGTTTGCTTTTAATGTTTGTGCTATTCTTGGGACTTCTCAGTGTTCTAATGTGTGTGTGAGAGAGAGAGAGAGATCTGTGAATGTTGAAGCTGATCATGCACATATGACTTCTCTATGTAGAATGGTATATATTTTTTAGGTTGCTAATGTTGTTCCTTCTATTCTTTGGGCTGTTGTGTGTTTTGATGTTGGAGGAGATGATACGGATGATCGTTTTAAAAATTTGTCATTTCCTTGAGTTTGTTTTTTTTTATTAGAACTTAGTTTCTTCCCTTATTTAGTGGTTTTCTGTCATTTGTTTCTCTGTGTTTTTGCCTGCCTTGTGTGTCTGTAAATGGAAAGTAAGTTTGGTTTCAGTAAGTGACCAACTGACCACAAAATTATTTCGCTATGGTAAATTTGAATGGTAGTTTTCCTTCTTAATTGTTAAAATATGAAGTTAATATGTATCTGTACATGAAGGGGAAAAGGTCAATTCTTCGCTTTTCTTGTTTTTTAGCTCCCTGTTTTGATTAGACTTGTATTGGAATGGTCACTGGTCATCCATGTCTCCTAATATAAGTATTTTTCTTTGTTCTCGCAGCCAAGATACTGCCGGTGGTGAAGAAACAGCATTTGTTATTGTGCACGCTTCTTATCTGCAATGCTGCAGCCATGGAGGTATCCTTCTTCGAACATATTGTTGATGTGTAGCTTGAAACAGTTGTCTGGTTATAACTTCATGTGGAATTTTGTTTTTTGTTACAGGCCCTCCCAATTTTTCTTGACAGTTTGGTAACAGCGTGGGGTGCAATTTTGATTTCGGTTACATTGATACTTTTGTTTGGAGAGGTTGATTGTGATGCTTCTGAGTAGTGCAAACGTCTTACTTTCTATTGGCATAAAAACATTTGAAGATGTACACAATCTGTAGCCATTTTCAAATTCCATGCATGGACTAATAATACTTTCTTACTTCTGTCGCTAGCAGATAATTCCACAATCAGTATGTTCTCGTTATGGTTTAGCAATTGGTGCAGCTGTTGCGCCATTTGTCCAGATACTTGTATGGTTCTGCTTTCCTGTCGCTTATCCAATAAGCAAGGTAATATGTTGTATGACTACTTGGTTATTTTGGAATTATTGGAAGTTGAACTGATAGAACTGTCCTTGTGGGGCTTTAAAATTTCAGTTATTGGACTGTTTGCTGGGAGAAGGCCATGTAGCTCTTTTCCGCAGAGCTGAGTTAAAAACACTCGTTAATTTGCATGGTAATGAGGTAAGTCATTCCAGTATCCAATTCGCTGATCCTTCGGTCTCTTACAATGTCTTACACTAATCTAACAAGCATTAAGCAGGCTGGGAAAGGTGGAGAATTAACACATGATGAAACAACTATCATTGCGGGAGCACTTGAACTCACTGAGAAAAAAGCCAAAGATGCCATGACTCCTCTGTCTGAAACCTTTGCAATTGATATAAATGCAAAACTTGACAGGTTCATTATCTTTCATAGTTCTTACTTAAACATAAGAGTGGTAGAAATTTTATCCCAAATGTACCATCAAATATCAATTTTGTTTACTTGATAGGACGCTAATGCAGTCAATCTTAGACAAAGGGCATAGCAGAGTACCGGTTTACTATGACCATCCAACAAATATAATCGGCCTAATCTTGGTATCGTTGTACATTGATTTATACTTCTATTTCCTGATTTTGCGCATTAATTATGAACTTTTCTAAGTTTTCGTGACACTTATTTTTTTATTTTTTTGTACTTTGTCTATGTTCCAAACTCTTAATATGCCCCTAAATTGTAGGTGAAGAATTTATTAACCATACACCCTTCCGACGAGGTGCCTGTTAAGAATGTCACAATTCGCAAAATGCCAAGGTATGCACACTACCAGAGTCAGACCTGACTCGTGAGAACCTGCTTGTGATGCATGCATTAGTAAAATTTTTCTTTATTTGACGAAAAGTTACATTTACATCAGTTTCTGTTAGTTGAAAATTATTAGAAAATATTAGGAAATATTGGGAAATAGAATTCCTTCCGTTGTACCAAATATTTATTTTACAATAAGAATCTGAGATTTGTAATGTAGATTAGATAGTAAAAGTGCATGTTTCTGTAACTGGATACGTGATATTGACATGGCATTTACTGCAAAACAAGATTGTAGTTGATATGTGATATTGATGAAAGTGTTCGTAGTAGCCTACTTCAGTTGCTCAGGAAGAACTGTAAATTTTCTTACATTATAAGATCTTTAAAATAGCAGATATGCATTACGAAGTGATATATCTGTTTTAGATGTATCAAGTTTCTTAATTGGGTCATTTTGGTTGACAGAGTTCCAGAAGACATGCCTCTTTATGATATTTTGAATGAGTTTCAAGAAGGCCATAGCCATATGGCAGTTGTTGTGAAACAAAGAACACCAAACGAACAGCCAAGCGGGGACAAACAGGGTGGTTAGTTCCTGCCTCTTAGCATTTCATGCTTGATTAATTACTGATATGAAATTGATCATAACAACTGCTTTCGGTTTTTATTGCCATGGAACACAAATAGAGAACTTGAAGTTGGACATTGCTATCGAAAAGCCTACTGAAAAAAGTGTGAAGGGCAGCAAACCTATACAAAGATGGAAAAGTTTTCCAGCAAATTCACAGGGATCAAGCAGGGGCACCCTGAAAAGCAAGAAATGGGCAAGAGATTCTGCTGATGTTTTACAAATCAACGACAAGCCTCTGCCGAAGCTGAACGAGGATGAAGAAGCTATCGGAATAATAACCATGGAAGATCTGATCGAAGAGCTCTTACAGGTACAGACTTGTTCAAACTGATCCAAATTCTTTATACTTTGGCAACTGGTTCAAATCATTTCGTAATGCATGCAGGAGGAAATCTTTGATGAGACTGATTACCATGAGGATCAAAGCTAATGTCCTACATCAACCATCAAGAAATCTTGTAGTTTTAAGTACATGTATCTTTGTTTTTGGACATAAATTTGCTACTCTTTTCATATTGCCAGACTATCATATTTTACGGATTAGGGTTTGAAGTCTGAAGAGCATATATAATCAAGTTGTAAAAGAAGTTCAATTTACAAATATGATCTTCATTTATATAAGGATGAGAGAAGATACACTGAGAAACAGCTGGGAAAAGCTCAACTAATATATTACAAATGAAGAGATTGATCTAAAGAAAACTATAAAGATCTCAAAGTTCTATTCTCTGGACAATCTCTGCTTTGCATGTTCTCTTGTAATGTCCAGTTTGGTTGCATCGGCTGCAATGCACAGTATGTTTTTCTCGGTTCGACTCCTCGAGGCAGTTTCTTTTCTTTTCAGGCCGTCCTGGTGGTCGACGAAACTTTGGTGGGCGGACAATCCTGGTCTCATCTTCGGTGGCACCTTCATTCATCTTGTTCCATTCGCTTTTATCTGGGATCGGGTGCAGCACATGAGAATACGCCTCACGGTAGTTGGTGACGGTGAAATGCTTTTCTGTGTATTCATATACATTTTTTCGACATGATAACAGGGCCGCAATAGCATGAGAGCATGGTATGCCATGTAACTGCCAGTTTCGACATGAACATGACCAGGTGCCAATGTTCACTATGTTAGAATGGTCAACAGATAAAACCTCGAATTCAACATCATCAGAACGAAGAACTTGGTAGACACCAGCACATTGCGCAGCTTCAGAGAACAGCTTATCTGCGGATGGAGCAAGTATCGTTGTCCATGCCATACTCTTTTCTCGACGTTCATCAAACTCGGCCATCAGTTTATTGTGAATGCGCTCAATGACTTGAATTATTGGAAGCTCCCAAGCATCAAGGATCCATCTGTTAAATTCATCAATGTTTGAAGAAAGATGACCGAACCGTGAACCTTCAAAATACACTAAAGCCCACTGTGATGGTGGAAATTGTTCGATCCATCTTGCCGCATCCACACATACATCTTCGATCTCTGTCATTCGTTCTCTGAAGCCACCAGTGGTAATAGAATAAGCTGCCTTCCAGAGAAGATGGGTGAGCCTCGTGTTCTTGAACTCTTTGCCAATGCTTTCAGCTAAATGGCGCACACATACCCCATGGTGCGCGGTAGAGAACCTTCTCTTCACTGCATCTGCAATGTTCTTTCGCCCATCGGTTAAAATTGTAAGTTGAGGCATTCTCTCAGTGCTACCTTCAAGTAGTTTATGGAACTCCGATAAAAACCACGTCCAATTTTCATCTGATTCCACATCAACGATACCAAAAGCAACTGGAAACAACCCACCATCAGCATCGAATGATGTCACAGACAATAAAGTACCAAGATACTTGCTCTTTAGTTCAAACCCACCAATGCTGATAATTGGTAAACATCCATTCAGAAAACCATGTATCGACGCATTGAAAGAAACAAAAAGCCGCTGGAAACGATGATCCAAACCAGTAGTAAATACTTGAGCAACACTTCCCGGGTTGCTTTGCTTTATCTGTTCACAATACGCAGGAAGCAGACCATAACCTTCCTCTGAAGATCCATATATAGCGGCAAGCCCCCGTTCTTTCGCTCTCCAAGCTTGTTTGTATGGTATAGTGATACCATATTGTTTTTGAATGTCTTGCAGGATGTCTTTTGGTTTGTAATTCACATTGTCCCTTAATCTCTCCTCTATCAAGTTAACTATCCAATCAACCGATGCCTGGTGATGACCAAGCTGTGCATCTTTCCCACAAGTATGCGTCCCCTCGATGCTCCTTATAGTGAAGGTAGGAGAATCCGGAAGCTTTACAGCACGTATGCGCCATGGACAATCTTCTTTAGCACACCTAGCAAAGTAACGAATCAAGTCACTCTTTATAATTTTAAGCTCAAAGTGTTGTGCAATAGCAGCCTCTTTTATTGTCCTTCGGAAAGTCTTGACGTCAGGGAACTGTTGTCCAACAGCAAAATTAAAATCCTCATTCTGAGAACCAGCAACAGGGACCACTGATTTCTCCATGTTCTCTGAAATTTTCATCCTTTAAGAATAATATCCTCTGCTGAATTCTGTGCACCAATCATCCAACACTTAAACACATTGAATGACCTGGTGAACCTAAAAAAGAATGAGACATGCACACAAAATTAATCCAGTATGATCACAGTGCTACAATTGAACCAATATCAGTTATTTTTTCTTCTACAGCAAGGCATGTATATCCCAAATTAACAAATAAGCAACAAAATATTTGTATTTGTGGAAGATATGCCATACAAAAATAGTGAGAATTATCAAACGCTAAGGGATGAAATCGCTAAGTTTTTTCACATTCAACCACAAAAAGTAACTGTCAATAGATGATATGCAAATGAAAGTAATTCAAGGAACAAATGCTTAAGATGCATACAACTATACAAGCACAACAAATCCAATTATTTTTATTAGTAACAAATTAGTTCTTTTTCTCTCATACAACATGCAAGTATATCATAATTAACACACAAAATACTCACAACAAGAAACAAGTCCTCCTAAGTCACTTAAATCTCCAAACAAAACTAAGAAAACACTTGAATTAAGAAGAGGTTACAAATCAAATTACTTCTCAAAATTCATCTAATTACCAAAAGGAAAAACAAAGTAAATAAGAAACAAAGCAGGTTACAATAGAACATACACAAAGCAAACAACACCAAAAATTATTAAAACAAAAAAGTAGATAACAGTACGAAAAAGACAAAGAAAGTATCAAACTTAAGCTATTCATCAAAAAATAAAAAATAAAAAATATATATCTTTCCCCTTATGATCAAAGAAATAACCCATCGAAACACTGAATTCTCAAGCACAACAAACTAATTAAAAAAAAAAAGGCAGAAGTAAGCATTTTTCACATATAACAGAATTCATAGATCATAATAATGGAATTCTCAATTCAGGAATAAGAGGTTACCGAATCGGATGGGCGTGGATGGGAGAAGAGGCTCCGGATCAGCACTGGAGCTTCAAATCTCTCCAAGACTCCTTTTTGAAGCGAGATTACAAGCAGACTCGAGTAGAGAGATGACACAAAAGAGAGAAATTGAAAGATTAGAAGCAGAGGTTTATGGAATCAAGGTCTAGGGTTTCGCCTTTTCGATGGAGTTCGCGGAGAAGAAACCTCGGTTTGGGATTCTGACGAAAGATTGGGGACGATTAGACCTTCTACGTTTGCACTGAGGGTATTTTAGACATTTTGTAAATTATTTTATTTTAATATTTAAATTTAAATCTTCATTTTAAAAAAATTATTATGAAGCATTTTTTAGCCAAAATGAATATATATATATATATATATATTTTTTTTTTTTTTTCTTATTTTAAAGAAATGAAAATTAAATGAGAAATATATTTTTCGTTTTATATTTATATTTATTTATATATTTAATTTTTTAATCATTGGATATTTTTTCTATTTTATATTAATCTTGGTCCATAGATTATAATTTTTAATTTTTAAATTTTTAAGATAAATAAATTTTAAACTCTGTTGATAACAATTTCACATCATCAAGTACCAAAAAATTTGAAGGATAAAAGAATTAAAATCAGGAATAAATCCAATATATTTTGTTTATCTTAAAATAAATTATCAAATAACTTAATGTGAATAAAAACATAATAAATTATTCCCACTTTATTCTCACGGGATTAATTACATTATTTGAGTTTATTTTTTAAAACTACAAATAATAAATGTTATACAATTCACTGTTGTACATTAATTTATTTGGGCAAATTATGAAACAACAAAATTGAGATAAATATATAATTAGTTTTTTTATCCATGGACAAACAACCAAACAACAAAATAAAGATAATTTTATCATAAAATAAAATCTTGAACTTAAATCTAAAAATTCAATTAGTCAAATCTGTGAACTAAAAATTCTAGAAAAACATGCCTCGTTCATTCATCCATGAACATTGCATGTTTGAGTTGTTTCAGTTCATTTCAACAACCAACATATATATATATACTTTTTATATTAAAAAAAAGGCAGTAAAAGAGTAGCTAATTTGCTCAAAGACATAATCCTTTTATTATATGGAACAAGCATTACAAAACACAAAAAGGAAGTGCACATTACTGCTAAGCAATTTTGGCACACCAAACGTCTACAATCAGCAAAGAATTCAATCTAACACAGTACAAGCCTCAGTATATCTTATACTATTGTCGAAATTGTTTCTGATAAGCCCCACCGGCAATGACAAGGCTGATCGGTTCCTTTTTCAAGCTTTCAATCACTCGGTGGAGCTCTGTAATATGCGGGTATGGTTGCCGGAAAGAACATCTGCCGGAAACCTTCAGCTCTCATTATCGGGAAGATGATGCCGGATGCACTCTACAGACATAATTAAGGAAATAAACATGTTTTTGTCAAAAAAATAATTTCATCATCCAACTGCAGAAATTTATTTTTATCGTCGAATTCTCGGTGAAAGCAAGCAGGAAACTAAAGATTTGATGGTTATCAATGGCATAGCTGCGAAAATAATACCAGCAAAATAAGCAACATAAAGAGAAACAAGTGCATGCCAACTTACTGAAATCAGCCTAGCACCAATCCACAGACGCTTGGGAGAAGGAAATGGAACTAGTAATCGACCAACACCATAGATAGCAACAGCAAAGAAATGAGCAACCAAGCTGAGAGGCCGAGGGTTAAGACCAGAGAGTAATGCGACAGGCCCAGTCGAACAAACTCCTCCAAGGCTCAGATAGTCAAAGCAGGCTTGCCGCATTTCATTTCTGGCTTGATCAGGTGAAGCACAGAAGACCTTGTACAATGCACCAGCCAATGTGTTTATTGTAGAAGCAACTGGCTGTAAATTCATCAAAATGTACCAACGAGATCATCAGTATTGAGAGGTAACCAAGTGTATGAAACAGCAATAGATTCTTAGCACTTTAGCTTAGGTTGCTCTTTCGACAATAGCTTAGAATACAAAAGAAAGCTGACCTTGCGCAAGGTGTAGAAGGCTTCCAAATATTTGCAAAGAGCAGATGCGTCGTGTAAATTGCGCAAAGGCTTGAAAAGATTGCGAAGGACGACAATATCAGCCAATGCCACAGTCATTCCTCCACCAGTTAAAGGATGGCGCATATTGAATGCATCTCCCATTAAAAGAGCTCCAGGAGTGGGATGAGGATTAGCTGGCATGCTCTTGTTTGGCATAGTTCTCATGCTTCCCTTGTCAATCGCTGCTATAAAAGAATCATACAATTCTTTTGGGATCTAAAATAAAACAAGAAAAATGAATAGAGATCAGTTATCTTCCACCATACACGTAATGCCTTCCAAGTAAATCAGCAAAATATTATATAAAGTAAGGCAAACTAGCATTATAATTAGATGGCAAGTGAATGCATATGCTACGTGTTGTACCTGAGGTGCCACCACAGTTTTCAGATAGTCAGCCATTTCCCCATTAGCTATAGAAGGCACCTTCTGACCAGGCACATCAACCAAACAGCGAACCTCTGTGCTACTTATAGGATAGAACAGGATTGGTGAAGGGTCTGCCAACACAACATGCCCGTGATTTGGGAAAGGTAGCTCGCAGTTTTCAAGAACCAATCCAACAAAGCATGATGGTACATCCACCTGATGCAATGAAATAGTCATAAATTGAAATCATCCTGTTAAAGAGCATAAAGATTTATGCCATAAATGAAAAGATTCAAAACCTAAATTAGAATATCAAGCAATGTTTGACACTTTTTGAGGAGACTTTCAGATCAACTATATAAATGGAGCAATGAATTAGTTTGGTGGCTATAAGCAGGCATTCATGCATTAATTAGAGAATAACAAACTTTGCAATTTCAGTCATTCGCATTACCTTGGGAGAACAGAGACTGCGGCGCAAGTTCGAAAAGCATCCATCACATACTATTGTCAAGGGTGCATAAGCTTTCAGTTCTTCACCTGCTCGGGTCTTGTATGCTACCCCCTTTACAGTCCCATTTTCTTCGAGCAATGCGTTCACAGTTCCTTGCTCCAACCGAACACTAAAGACAATCATGTTGCAGTTAGGAGTCCAAGTTTATATAAATGCATAAACAGTACGAACTCAGAAGGAAAGTATTTAAGAAGGGTATGATGATTTAGAGCATATACAACATAGATAAAGACCACATTCATTCACCACGAAGATTGGAAGTTCAAATGGAAATATAAACATCTGCAATCATCCAGAACTCCTCACACTCAACAAATCAACCCAATGTGAAAATTTTCTGCCGAGTAGCAACAGATTAAAAATTTAGCTTACACCAGTTCATTCTACTGGAACATTATGGCATATACACATTATAGCATCTTCATAATAACAATTTTTTTTTAATTAGTGGCATAAATATAAGTGATTAAATCTAGCAATGTATTTCACCGCCAATAAACTTCAGAGCACCACATGCCAAGTAAAAGTGTAAAATAACAGAGATTTACAATACAGCAGAAAGCTACAGATGCGACAGCACATTTTAAATTAATAATGAAAATGACAACATTTGGTTTTATCCCTGCAAACCCTAGGATGATAATTATAAACCTTCACAAAGTATATATGTCCAAGATGCAAAGAATATGCTGTAACAAGAAGTTAAGTTGCTGAAGAATGAAACACACTCAAATCTTAAATCTGTTTATATGAATAGAGTATATGTTCCATAGATGGAAAAGACTCACAGAACTCACAGAATTTGTTCTACTTCGTTTTCTCATGTTTCACTGTATTAGATGCTTTAAATTTGTTTCCAGTGTGAAAAAACTAGGTTTCTTAAAATGAAATGTTATTTACCAGTTCAGAAAACAAGACATACAAATGTAAACCTATTTTCTAGTTCCCCTGAATAAGGTTAAATAAAATCAAAAGACCACCAATTATGAAAGTAATAAACAAGAATCTCATAATAGATGAGAGTACTTGGGCAAAGTTGCAGCCTTTTCTCTCATCCTTTGGATAAACCGGCCATTGTGAAAGCTCCTTCCAGCAACATCAGAATGGTACTTCTCCAGTGGATAAGAGAGCTTGGTATTCTTGCCATCTTTAAAAAGAGCATAGCCAAGGACTCGTTGAGCATCAATTTCCTCCACACAATCTTTAAAAAAAAAAAAAAGAAAGAAAATACCAATAAATCACAATAGTTTCACCATCCCAAGTACTAATAAAAAGAGTCCAAACCCAGCTATCAATCAATTTCTTTAACAAGAGATATGAAGCAATATCTGAACTTTTCTACGTATGAAAAAAGTCTAAAAGGAAACAAATCTTTCAACATTCTTTGCTAGATAGAAAATGACAACTTTCGCATCTTACCATCAAGGCCTAGCTCAATCAGTTTGAGGTAACCGCCAGGTTGTAAAAGCTCCCCCACAATTCTATCCGGCTCACTCAAATCTCTCTCAATGACATGCACACGACGCCCATCCTGCACCCATGAACATAGAAAAAAAAGTCCACAATTAGGTCACGCAACGCTGGAAACAAACCTAAAAGAAACCACTGAACAAATCAAGATGCAAATGGAGGAAAAAAAAAGCAAACTTTTTGCTCATAAACAATCAATCAAACAAAAACAGATACCCTAGTTCTCAAAGTCCATCAAAAGATCCCACCGAAATTAGGGCTCTCAAAATCTCACCTTTCCAAGGGTGTAAGCCAGAGCAGAGCCAGCAACACCAGCACCAACGATTATCACATCCGTTCCCCGATCAACAGAAGCATCAAGGACATCAGGAATCTCAGCCAAAGATCCCGCATTCCGCTGCTTGCTCTTCTTGCTGAGGAGAAACCATAGCAAAACGGCGACGATTCCTCCGAAGAGACACTCGGCAAGCATCGTCTTCTTGGGATTCGAAGCCTTCCTTCTCACTATGGATCTCTCGATCTCTCGACAACGAGGGTTTGGTTCTCTTTGGTTCTCGAAAGTTCCGGTTTTTGGGAAGTGAACTTTCAGAAGGAAGTGGTTTTCCGTGTTTATCTCCGAGTTCCGGTTTCTTCGCAGAAGACGAAATAAAATGAATGGGAGAGCTATTTTGCCGGGTTTTTGCATTTCAGTCCTTTTAAAAATTATTAATGATTTTTTCAAATAGACACCTGTATCATTTGTTTATTTATTTTGCAGATAAGACCTGCAAAACTATTTAATACATGAAAATTTAAAGTATAATAGAGCATAACTTTTTTTTTTATTATCAACTTATTTTGCAAATAAAATGAAAGTCTAATAAAAAAATGATCAAGTGCAACTAAACTTCATAAATTTTTTATACCCAAAAACTAAAATAGAAAAAAAAAAATTGACACGTAGATGACAAACGCCTCCCATTTAAGGGTAGTCAGGGATGGGCACGTGCGTGGAGTGCTTACCTGCAAGCTCGATGCAGCACATGCCCTCATCTTACACGGACAAAAGTTTGATCCCGAGTCCTCCCCAAAACAAGACATGATAAAAAAAAGTATTTAAATATTAAAAAAAGTTTTTAATTAGTAAAATACATAACATATTTTGTATTAAAAAAAGAATTTACTTAAGCTTATTTCTAGTGGATAAATTTATATAAAACATTTATATCTATGCTAATTATAATTAAAAAATTTATAACTTATAATTGTAGAATAATAATTTCATGGTAGTTACTATAGAACCAAGACATGATTCATCCATAACCACATGTTTATTAGTTCTAGTATTTGTTTTAATTTATTATATAGAGATAATTTGGTCATTGGGTGAAAAATTGCTACTGTTTTACTCCATAAGCTGCAAAATTACAGAGAGATGATCCTATAGTTCCATGGTATTTATTATGAAACCAATATGCGGTTCTACTTAATTGTCTCAATTTAATAACTTCTAGACAACAATACTTTAAAGTAATTACCAACCTATCACTATATTATATAATAAATAAACACTAAAACTTATAAAACATGGCTAAAAAATGAGCCATGTCTTGATTCTGTGATCTAGATTATTATAATAATTTTCAAATGGTTAAATAAAGGGGGATAATGCATATCTTTATTTTATGGTAGTTATGGTGGAACTGTGTCAGTGAAATATTCCACTCATAATCTATACATACTATTAAAGTAAATGTATAAGCTCCTTTGAAAATGATCAAAGAATAATTTTAAATATTTTTATTATATTTAAATTTTTATTTATATTAAATATGATAAATGTATAAACTGCTACCAGAGCGATCTAAGGAATAATTTTAAATATTTTTATTTATACTAAATATGATATTAATAATTAAAAAAATTAATTGCTTAATAAAGTGGACCTTTCAAATATAAAGTATAGCAACAATTTTCATTTAATGGGTTATTTAATTATAACATTATAGTTTTTATTTTTATATAATATTGTTTTAAAATCCAAAAACTGGAACAACCTAATGCGGAACAAATGAATTTATCTAGTTATAGAAAAGTCTCTAGATTTTTTATATTTTTGAGTAAACTTGCCTTTTTCGGAAATTTAATGCTTTAGTACTTTTCATAATTAGTGTTGTTGGTGGAGTGTAGCAGATCTATATTTATTTCATGTGATTATGACTTTGTGGGGGCAGTTCACCATCACAGTGTCATCCCATCCATGCAATCCAAAATATTATTATGAATTACTCTCACCGTTCTTTTTTATTTGTCATAAATCCATATTTTTTTTATTATTTTTTAATATAAAAAATTATTTATTATTATTTTTTAAATTAATCTTAACACTCTATTCAACTATTATGTTGAAATTAAATATGAAAAAAAATATCAAGATATATATTAGAGGTAATTTTAGAAATATAACTAATTTTTTATAAAATTTTGTGAAATAACTAAATTTCTTGGTATGTGAGACTCGGTTAATCATGACAAATAAAAAGAAACGAAGGGAGTATTTATTTGTTTATTTCAAATTATTATATGGTAAAATTGTTGATAAATTTGATTGTTAAAAATAAAATTTTTTGAGGTTATTTTAAAAATAAAATCTTTAAAGTATTTAAAAAATTTTGAAATTTATTTGATGTGGATCAAACCGTTCCATGCACTGAGATACCTTCCAAAATGTAAACATCAAACATAATATGTATATATATATATATATATATATATATATATATATATATATATATATATATATATATAATAAAAATTAATTTGTTCATAATACATATTAATGTATTATAATGAATTAAAATTGAGAAAAAAAAATAACGAACAATAATAATAAATTAAAAATATACATGAATTAACGTGGAAAATTTTAAAAATAATTTCACTATATTAAAAATTATGTATATTGGTAGCGGTTTAGTTTACCAAAATTATTAAATCATTATAAAATTATCATATATGTTTAACTAAAGGGAAAATTACTGTTTACCCTTCGGGAATTTCAAAACTTCCCAATTAGCCCCTACAAGTTTCAAATACCCTAGACAGTCATTCCGTTTTTGTTTTACTTCTTTTTTGCCCCCTGTAGATCACTCAGACTGGGTCCATGTTGTGAAATTCCTTCTTTGCCCTTAAAAATGGTGGGAAAAAAACCAGCCCAATCACATCATATCAAACCTTTTTGCATACATTTTTACATTCCTTTTTGTTTTTTCTTAAACAAAGTTTGGAAGACTCATATCATCTTGGATTGTTGGAGTTTTTCAAATCCTCCCCATTTGGTGTGTTTGATTGAAGTTCTGTCGGTTGCTCGATAAAATGACAATCTCTTCCTCACAAGTAAAGTTCCACATAAAAAAGTTTGTCCAATAAAAAACAAGATTGACTTCTAACGCATGTGTCTTGTGTATGTCCTCTTTGTAAAGTTATGATATTCTAGCAAGTATTTAGATTCTTCGATCATATTCGTTCGACCTCAAGGCTACCTAGACGTTGTGGCATGCCTTCCTTCCTCGTCAAACCTTTTTCCATACCTTTTTGCATTCAGTTGTGCATTCTTTTTTGCTTTTCCTTAAACAAATTATGTCATTTTCCGCTTAAAAGTATATGTTTTCTCTTAATTATTATAGTTTCCGCTAAAAACATAAATTTCCGCTTAAAACAAAGCAAGAACATAAGATTTGCTTTACTATCCTTGTCCCATCCAAGTTTCCGCTTAAATTTATTAAGTTTCCGTTTAAACTATTATGTTTTCGCTTAAATTCTCTAGTTTCCGTTTAAAATATTATGTTTCCGTTTAACTTTTCCATTTTCTGTTTAAAATGTTATGTTTCCACTTAAATTTTTCTTCTCTTTGTAAAGTTATGATATTCTAGCAAGTATTCGGATTCTCCGAGCGTATCCGTTCGATCTCAAGGCTATCCAGACGTTGTGGCATGCCTTCCTTCCTCATCAAACCTTTTTCCATACCTTTTAACATTCGTTTTGCATTCTTTTTTGCTTTTCCTTAAACAAATTATGCCATTTCGGCTTAAAAGTATATGTTTTCTCTTAATTATTATAGTTTCCGCTTAAAACATAAGTTTTCGCTTAAAACAAAGCAAGAACATAAGTTTTGCTTTACTATCCTTGTCCCATCCAAGTTTCCGCTTAAATTTATAAAGTTTCCGTTTAAACCATTATGTTCCGCTTAAATTCTCTAGTTTCCGTTTAAAATATTACGTTTCCGTTTAACTTTTCCATTTTCCGTTTAAACTGTTATGTTTCCACTTAAATTTTTCTTCTCTTTGTAAAGTTGTGATATTCTAGCAAGTATTCGGATTCTCCGAGCGTATCCGTTCGACCTCAGGGCTACCCAGACGTTGTGGCATGCCTTCCTTGCTCGTTAAACCTTTTTCCATACCTTTCAACATTCGTTTTGCATTCTTTTTTGCTTTTCCTTAAACAAATCATGTCATTTTCCGCTTAAAAGTATATGTTTTTTTTCTCTTAATTATTATAGTTTCCACTAAAAACATAAGTTTCTGCTTAAAACAAAGCAAGAACATAAGTTTTGCTTTACTATCCTTGTCCCATCCAAGTTTACGCTTGAATTTATCAAGTTTCCGTTTAAACTATTATGTTTCCGCTTAAATTCTCTAGTTTCCGTTTAAAATATTATGGTTCCGTTTAACTTTTCCATTTTCCGTTTAAAATGTTATGTTTCCGCTTAATTTTTTCTTCTCTTTGTAAAGTTATGATATTCAAGCAAGTATTCAGATTCTCCGAGCGTATTCGTTCGACCTCAAGGCTACCCAGACGTTGTGGCATACCTTCCTTCCTCGTCAAACCTTTTTCCATACATTTTTGCATTCGTTTATGAAAACAACGATATTTATATGAAAATTTTAACAAGTTTGTGGAAAACCTTTTTCCAAACGAGCAAAAATAATACACAAAATGTAAAAACAAAAAAAAACTGCACAACTTCTTCAACGACGTTCACTTCTCCTTAATACCTTAGAAAGCAAATTGATGAAATGCCGAAGAATTGAGCGGGAGTTCTCCTTCAAGACAATAGTGGAACAAAATTTCAGTTCTTCACAAGATGTCCAGGCAATGACAACTTTGGAAAGGGAAAAGTTGAAGAGGATGAGAGCAAATAACCGGCTCCTTTAATGGTGTTCTCTCGGGATTACACGCACTTACCACAATTTCCCATGCAAGGGACAATTTCGTCCAAAAAATTCAAAATTAACTCTGTCAATTGGGGTTTAAAAATCAGTGTATTAAAAAAGAAGGGGTTTTTATGGATATTCAAATTTATGGGGAGAATCTGTGCATATTGCAAACTTTTGGGGTGTTTTTGGCAATTTTTCAGTTAACTAAATTACAAGTCAACCTCTAATTATGTTGCTCATTAGAGGGTCTAATCCACGCAATCTTTCAGTTTTCATAACACATCCTTAAAAAAAAATTAATAATTTAAAAAAATAACATAAATTGTACAGGTGATTTTTTATGACAAATCAAAGAGTGTCTAGGTCACAAACATTAATAAATTGATCAACAATAAAGAATTAAGCTGTAAATAAATTTGATTTGTTAACCATCAGAGATTGAATGAATTTTCATGTGAGATTTTGACACTTAGTTAGGGTTGAAGGCAATGGCAATAATAATAATCTAATGGATTAAGTTTCAATCGAGATGTGACTTATTTTATTATATAAGATAGAGATTGATTTGTCATTACTTAAAAAACTTGATGCCCTTCATTTTAGAAGTCACTAAATTAAGATAATCAAACAAATGATAATGGACCACATCTTACCACAAAACTATATATCTATGAAATCATTTTACTAAAAGCAAAAAATCACATGATGTGAGGTGCCTTAGAGCATCTCCAGGGCAAATGCAAATATAGAGATTCTTAGCAGATTTGGCGCAGGGTTTCTCCAATCTGGCGCCAAACCCTGCGCCAAATCAGAATTTCGCGTGCAAAATCTTGCATTTTTTTTTAATCTTTTGTTTAAATTCTGTTTTGATTTTTTAGATTTTTTTTTTATCTTTAGTTTAAATTCTATTTTTATTTTTTAAAATTTATATTTTTTAAAATTTTCGTTTATCTGTTTTTTATTTTCTTTTTTTTTAATTATTTTTTATTATTTTTATTTTTTTAATTCTGTTTTTTAATTTTTAATTTATATTTATATTTTATATTTTAATTAAATTAATAACTTATAAGCTAGGTTTATATTTTTCAATGAAAATAATTTGTGAAATATAAATTTATTAAAATTAACGAAAATTACATGAACGATAAAATAAAAACCATAGAAAATAATCCTAAAACATACATTATTATCGATACTGAAAAGAAAAAAAAAAGATAACACCCAAAATACATATGAAGTCTACATAGATGGGCTAATAGTATGGCATGTTATCGCCACTTCCACCAATATAGCCAAATATGTCATTAAACATATTAGATTCAAAAGGGGTGGTTGTTGAAAATGGCTTCAGTCCGATTGGCGAGCGACCAACACCATCGTCTAAGTTAAGAGAAAATTGAGAAATTTTTTTAATAGTATCATATTTAAATTTAATGGTTAAAAGTGAAAAAAATTTAAAGATGATTAAATTTATTGATAGAGATGGTGGTTGGAGAAGAATATTCTTAAAATATTTTATTTTAGAGTTAAAAATAGAGATGGTGATTGGAGAAGTTTTCACTGTAGAAGCTGTATTTTTAAGTATTGAAGCATCAAATATCGAGTTTTGGATTAGAGATGGCCTTATATCTTAGTCTTTGTAATCAACTTTCTCAAACATGCATCTCTAAATTTTCACAACAATTAATTAGTCATATTTATTATTTAGTTTTAAAAATGATTAATATTAATAAAATTAAAGTGACTGTAATGACAACTTCAAATAAAAACAATACCTTGGTAATATCCACGAAATTAAAACATTTGACTCATGCATGAAATAAAAAATTTGACTCCCTCTCAATACATTATTAAGATATAAATAGAGTGTGTGTAGTGGCTTATTTCATTAGTTTTTCTTAAAATAAAAACACCTTAAATATATATAACATACAATAATAAAATAAAGGGCAAATTAAAAAAAAATTGCGGTTTCATTTAAAAAAAGTTTTAAAAAAACCATTGTTAATACTTAATTTTTCTAAATTTGGCAGGAGCAAAATTATCAATTCATTTAAAATTTTGTCCGACCCATTTGACATAATATATATATATATATATATATATATATATATATATATTCTTAATTAATCCCTCCCAAAATTTCATAAAAAAAAACTCAAATTCAAAACAAACAAAATTATATTGAAAATCATGTTTTCCATGTTATATGGCAAAATTTTAAATTTAGTCGATTTTTAAATAAATTAATGATTTTGGCCCTATGAAAAAGAAAAAATTACCACTGTTAACTATTTTTTTATTTTGTTAACTGAAGAAATCACGTATCTTTAAAATAAAAAAAATCTGAAAAATCACGTATTTTTAAAATAATAAAAAAAATTCTGTTCACAAATACATGAAATCACAACATTTTCGTTTTAATTATTTTCTAAAATAAATTAAACCACACCCATATCTGATATTTTAATTTTGGTCAAGCCCACAGATTCAGTGGGGCATAAATACAGGAGGCCACAAAGTTTAAGCACGTCATTTTCAATCATTAAAATTAAAAAAAAAAATTAAAGAGTGTGTCCTTCACATTTATATTTTATACATTTAATCGGAAGCTAGTGGGCAGCAACTTGTATAAATGAAATGGACTCAATTCTAAATATTCTCAAAACAAAGGGCTAATCAGCAAAATTTCGTGAAATATTTGCAGAAAAACCCAACTCTTTTCTAGAAATTTCTTGGAATGGGAATCAGCCAGCTCGTCTCTCACACAGAGCGGTAAGATGTTCCTCCCGAGCAACTTAAGGTTAGGAAGTTACTTTCTCTAGATCAGCGCCTAAGTTCCGAGATGGCAATCGGACCAGACTCAATAGATACCGTAAAATTTTTTTTTTTTATATGATAAGGTAAATACCTGCTTGATAGGTTTGGTTTAGCCGTTTAAGTATGGGTAAATACCAATAAAATTGTATAGGTATGGATACTATAATACTTTTACTCATATTCATTTACCCACAAATTTTATATATATGACAATACATTTTCTATGGACGTCCAATATTATTGACCGTTGGATCCCGATCTACATTAACAAACAGTAATTACTATTTTAAATTATTGTTCATTAATGTTGGTCATTAGATCGAGATCTAACGATTATATATATATATTGTTTATTTGTTTGTTTATTTATTTAAACTTGGAATGGTTTGAATTATTTATAAGGACTCTTTGGTTAAATATTATGTTGTTTATTTATTCAATTAAATTTGTTATTTATTTCTTTTAATTTGATAGTCTAATTCTTAAGTTTATTATTACATTATAGTTTTTATTAATGTTATTGGATCAAAATAATATTTTAACATGAATGATTAACGATTGTAAAATTTTGGAGACTTCAATTGAGATGATGGGGTAAAAATAACTTATGATATTTGTTAATTTAACTTTATAGTTAATTATGGTTATTGTATTATTATTATTATTATTTTTTGGCAGACCATAGAAGTGGTAGCATAGGACTTGCAACTCAATAAATTAGTTATGGTAGAAATTTGTTTTAATATTTTACTATTTTATGCAAATAAAATATAATATTTTAAATTAATATTTTATTTTATTTTGTTTGACTGTTGCAATTTAATTAAATATTCCTTATTATAATTTTGAATCTTGTTGGATATATTTTTAATGAATAGTAGTTATATTTTATTAGTTTGAAAGAAAAAAGTACTAGATAAAATCATATTTCTATTCATTAAAGTGTAGGTAATAGGGACGACGGGTACGAGGATAAGGGTACCCAGTGAGTATGGGCGGCCTAGACAAAATCATAATAAATATTTTTTTTAATTATTTTTTTATCAAATAATAAATTATATAATAAAAAAAATTATCATAAAATCAATTAAATAAATTAAATTAGATAAATTTTAGAGTTTAAAAAATAATTAAAAATTTTAAATATTCTAATTATATGGATAGGATCATGTGATTGTAAATAACAGTTTAAATATAATTTAAAAAAAACATGAATTGTGAGACCCTAATTTTAGTGGTCTATTACAATTATTATAGTTTAAAAAAATTAAAAATTTCAAGATAATTATATTTATAGGATCATAGGATGATAATAAATAAAATATTTAAATATAATTTAAAAAAGATGAATTGTGAGATAGTGGAAAATTGGCAGGCCATATTATAAGCCAAATTCGTTGCTCATAATAAATTAATAAGTGTTATTGTTTTAAAAAATAAAAATTTCAAGTTAATTATATGAATAGGATTATAGAATGATAGTAAATAAAAATTTTGAATGTAATTTAAAAAAATAAATTGTGAGACTCTAGAAAATTGCAGAATCTTATTATAAGGCCAAATTTTTTACATATTTTATAGTTGAAAAAAAGTATTAAAATCTTTATATTAATAGAATAATAGTAAATAAAAAATAGTAAATATATTTTTTTTAAAAAGAAATATGAATTAAAAAAAAAAGAATTGTGACACTCTGGAAAATTACAAAACCCTATTACATGGCCAAATGTTTTACACATTTTATAGTTGAAAAAAAGAAGTTAAAATCTTTATATAAATAGAATAATAGTAAATAAAAATATTAAATATATTTTTTTAAAAAAGAAATATGAATTAAAAAAAATGAATTATGAGGCTTGGAAAATAGCAAAACCCTATTATAAAGCCAATTTTTTTTTTACATATTTTATAGTTTTTTTTTAATAATAGACGATAAGCGCCTCGGATATATAAATAGTGTTAGAGCCGGTGTACAGTAAATAAACAGTATATAATAGTACAAACATCCCGGGTAAATAGTGTATGAACAGTATGAAGAACAGTACTGTCGGAGATGATTTGAACTCATGATTTCCTCTTTTAACACATTGGTGTCATACTATTGGTCTATTCAATAGTTGACATATATATTTTATAGTTAAAAAAAAACAGTTAAAATTTTTATATAAATAAAATAATAGTAAATAAAAATATTAAATATATATTTTTAAAAAAAATATGAATTATGAGGCCCTAGCAAATTATACGGCTTTAGGCATAGGCTTTGATCTTTTATGGCTAGGGGGCCAGTCTAATTATAGGTATCTAAATTAAAATTTTTACACAAAAAGTATAAGAACGAGTATGAATAATTTTTAGGCATTATAGTACCATATTCAAATCCTAATCCCTACCGCATTAGAAAATATTAGGTGGAGGCATGTGCATGAAGTGAATCTTAGCCATTCATCGAGATATGGGCAAGAGATTTCCACGTGGCACTGATTGCTTGCGCAGAGTGATGATCTTGTGGTTGAGGAGCGTAAGGACATCATTTAAAAACAAAATAATTATTTATTTATTTATTAAATTATTAAAAACTTGTACACTGGACCACCAATAAGTGTTCTGATTAATCCAATTATTAAAAATACAAAGTATTAATAAATATTAGTAACAAGGGATGGCAGTAACTGGTGTTTGCTGTGAAGTGCTACTCTAGATTAAATTTAATAAATTTTAATTATAATATTGAAATCCCATGTGGAGCTCTCCTCAAAAACAAGGGCGAAACCCAAAAAAAAAATTTTAGAAACCCGAAAAAAATTTATTTGAGGATAAATAAACATAATGAAGGCAAACAATACACTTTTACAAATATTTTTTAAAATATTTTTTAATATTATATATATACTAATTTATAAAAAACCAAAAAAAACCAAGTAATAAATTTTTTAAAAAAACCATGTAACTCAATTTATAACGTCAAAGTTAAAAAATAAAATGTTGTAAATATTTTTTTTCTAAAACTTAATTTTTTTTGTATAGTATATAAACTAATTTACAAAAAAAAAAAAAAAAAAAACTAAGTAGCTAAACAATAGATTTAAGAAAATACTATATAAATTAATTTGTAAAATTAAAAAAAAACAAACAATATATTTCACAAATGTTTTTTTTTTCAAAAGTATAATTTTTGTAGATTATTTGTATCAATTTGTAAAAAAATAATATTTCAAAAAAATATATATATTTTTTACATATATATATATATATATATATATATATATATATATATATATATAATATTGAAAAAGAAAAAGAATATTGGACATTCTAAAGTCCAACAAACCATAAGCATGACACCAAAATTGAGGCCCAAAACATGGACTTCTTATTAAATGAAACCGAAAAACAAAAAGGGCTTCTCTCTTAAAGCGGAGGCCCAAGGGCTATTTCACAACCATTTTATATGTGCCACGTGGTGATGGACTTGAAGGTGAATAATTTAGATGTATTTTTATTGCGATGTAAAGTGTATTTTAAGATAAATAGTTTACACATATTTTTATTGCAATATGGTGATTATCCAACAGTTTTTATGTAATACACCACCGTAAGCGTTCTTTTATAACTACTTGTGATTTTAAACTTTTTCTAATTTCAGTTTTAATTGTTATAACTACATACATCATCATTTCATATTAATTTTACTATTGATATTAATTATTTGAACTTCTATGTTTTATAGAGCTTTTAACAATTAAAGAAAACAGATGGATCACATTTGAAGAAATAGGGCACAAACAAAATGAGCTCTTTTTATGTGGAGGCCCAAAGACTACTTCATAATATCTCAGTATTGAATATGAGCTTTTCTTTTTTAGCTCCTTGTGTAAAAAATAGAAATATTCATTTTAGATTTTGAACCAAACAGACATGTATTAATTATTTTAACTACTCTAGTTAATTCAAACTCATAATAATGTAACATATGTTTAACACATCAAACTCTCTGTTGGTTTATGTGATAAGAATGAATAAATTTCTTAAGTTTGAAAATATTACTTAAAATGAATAATTATCGTCCTTTATAGGAAATTCTTATACTAACTTGTGTGTTGTGCAACAACCATTGAATATGTGCTATGTGATGATCTAGTTTAATGTAAATGATTTGAACATATTTTTATTACCGCATGATAATGTATTTTAAAATAAATGATTTAGATGCATCTTTATTATCACATGCTGTTTATTTAACTATTTTGTAGGTAATGCACCATTGTTTCATTGCTTGTTATTGTTTTAATTTTTTTTTTTTTTACTTTTAGTTTTAATTTTTATGACAAAATAAAATATGATTTTATATTAATTTTACTATGGCTATTGGTTATATATTTCTATGTTGTTTGTAGCTTTGACTGTTAAACATTACATATGAATCACAGTTAAAACTCATAAAAATTTTAAACAAAAGACAACCTTGCATGTTGATGGGAATGAACCCCAAGTTTTATTTTGAAAAAAAAAGAAAACATGTACATCTAGTAATTTTTATTTGATAAAATTTCAAGATACATCATTTTGATATAAAAAAGGGCAACTATTTGTGTAAAAAATGTCATAAATCAACAAAATCAGTAATAATATTTTCAAAATCATATTATGTTATGACTTATGAGTTGTGGAATAGTGTAGCATTTTTATTTTATTATATCTGGCCCATGTGTAGGAACGCAAGTGGAGCAGAGATTTAAGGGACGCGGGGCTTGCCCAAGTATAAGGATGTAAGTGGAATAGAGATTTACAGGACCCTTTTCGAGGGGTGCGGGGCTTGCTCAAGTGCAGGGATGCAAGTGGAGCAAAGATTTATGAGAACCCCTTTCAAGGGGTCGGGCAGGGAATCCCTTGCACCTTGTCATATATTTTAATTTTATTTAATAATTTAGTTTCAAACTTTATATTATTTGTATTAATTTCTTCCCACATAATATTATGGTTTCTTATGAGAAATGTTTTATAAATTTTTTTTATTTCATATATGATTTGTATATTATAGGAAAAAAATCAGGTGGGGAAGGGATTCTGTACGAATCCCTGCGGGGGAGTGGGTGGGGAGAATTTTTACTGGCGGGGAATTTTAGTGTGGGAATCCCTTCCCGGTGGAAAACAGGGACGGGGATGGGGATCCCATTCCCTGGGTTGTGTTGCGTGTAAGGAGGCTCGAAACTAGTGTGGCAATTCGTCGAACACTTGATGTGTAATATCACAATATCTAGTAATAACACAATGAATGGGCAATGCAAGGATAACATGCAACCAATCTCACAAGAATAAAATAAAAGACACCAATTTAACGTGGTTCGGCTAAGAACAAGCCTACATCCACAGGAGAACAATGCTTCACTTATATCATGGGGAATAACAAAAATACAAGAGTACAAGAAATATGCATAAAGCCACAAGAAGGTTACCAAGCTCTAAGAATTATTTTTACCTCAAAAACAAGGGTTTTACCTTGCTTTAATGAGATCAAGCAAGAACAAGAGCTCTATTCTACACATTCACTCTTTCAACTCTCCAAATACAAGAGAATTCACACACACACTCTCTTTTTTTCCGTTCTACAACATCCAAAAAACACAACCCTATATAAACAATAGAGCAATCTAGATCGTTGGATTAAAAGAGATTAAGATTTAGCTTCATTCCAAGGATATCAAGCCAATATTTAACAATCTCCCACTTTAAGACAAATCTTCAATCAAGCATCAATGAAGCATTAAGCACTCCCAACATTCGGTTTACATCTCCACTAACCCGGAAAACCTTCTACAAAGAGATATCTTCTCCGTAGGCACAACCTATGTCAACAAATCCGCAAGGTTGTCATTTGTATGGATCTTCTTAATATGTAAATATCCACGCTCCAAAGCAAGCCGAATAAAGTGGTATCACACATAAATGTGCTTTGTTTTAGAATGAAAAGCCGCATTCTTAGCAAAATGTATCACACTTTGACTATCATAATGCAACACATATTTTTTCTTTTACCACTTCAGATTGTTTAAGCATATGCTTCAACCAAATCATTTCCTTTGCTTCTTCGGTCAAGGCAATATATTCTGTTTCTGTAGTAGACAAGGCAACAATGTCTTGAATTTTAGACATCCAACTCACCGTACCACCACCAAATGTGAAAACATAACTCATAGTGGATTTCCTTGTCTCTCTCCAACCGGCATAATCAGAATCAACATAACCATTAACCACTAATAAAGAACCTCCATAGCACAAACATAAATTTTGTATACCCTTCAAGTTACGAAGAATCCATTTGACGGCTTGCCAATGCTCCCAACTGGCACAAGACATATACCTTGAAACAACCCCGACTGCATAAGCAATATTCTACCTTGCCCATATCATAGCATACGTACATCAAACTACCAACTGCAGAGGTATAAGGAACATTTTCAAATTTATCATTCTTTGGAGAACTTTTCTTGGATAAATTAAAATGTGCCGCTAGAGGTGTAGAAACTGGTTTGCAATAAACCATTCCAAGCCCTTCAAGAACTTTGCCAATGTATTCAGATTGAGTCAACCACACCCATGCTCTCTATCTCAGTGAATGCGTATGCCTAGAATCTTTTTTATGATGCCAAGATCTTTACTAGCAAACTTCCTTGACATATGGAGCTTCAAGGACTTGATCTCCTTCCAATCATTGCTATCTATCAACATATCATCTCATAAAGTAACAAGCAATTAAACATGCCACATGTGGAACCTTTGAAATAAATACAATGATCAAAATCAAATCTAGAATAACCCTCATCTTGCATAAAAGTGTCAAACTTTTTGTACCATTATTGAGAAGCTTGTTTCAAACCTTACAACCCCTTATTCAACTTGTACACCAAGTTAGGATTAGACTTGTTAGCAAAGTCTTTCAGTTGAGACATATAAATTTCCTCTTCAAGGCACCATGCAAGAAAGCTGCCTTAATGTCAAGTTGTTCAAGCTCCAAATCAAGATTAGCCACTAAAAATAGAATAACTCTTGTGGAGCTATGCTTCACCACTAGAGCAAATATTTCATTGAAATCAATACCATGCTTTTGACCATAGCCCTTCACCACTAGTCTTGTCTTATACCTTCTTAATCCATCGGCTTCATGTTTTATCACATACACCCATCTATTTTTTAATGCTTTCTTTCCACTTGGAAGCTTCACCAAGTCCCAAGTTTGGTTCCGATGCAAAGAGTCCATCTCTTCATCCATGGCCTTTTACCACCTAGCTTTCTCAAGACAATTTTGTGCTTCTTGAAAAAACTCGGGCTCACCCACATAAGTAAATAAAGCATAATACAATGATGGAGAATACCTTTGGATAGGTTTAGGAGTCCTTGTAGATCTCCTCAAAATTTGTGGAGACTCAAATTCTTGTTCTTTCTCATCAACATGAGCATCTTGCTCAATCAGCTCCATGCTATCATCATGGCCATCTCTCCATCATCATGGTCTTGAGAATGAATTTTTGTACTTGCATAGGAACAAGTTTCTCATCCTTTTTCTCTTCTTGATTGCTTTTTTCAAACATCACATTTTCATGAAATATGACCTTACAACTTCTACTTATCTTCCTATCAATTGGATCCCACAACCTATAGCCTCTATCATCATCACCATAACCAAGGAAAGCACATCTCCTTGATTTCAAATCAAACTTACTTCTCTTTTTGGAAGACACATGCACATAAGCTTCACAACCAAAAACTCTTAAATGATTATAAGAGATTTTCTTATCACTCCATAGAATCTTCGGAACATCACCATCCAGTGGAGCACTTGGTGATCTATTGATGAGGTACAACGCTGTATTTACCGCTTCCGTCCAAAAGAACTTAGGAAGACCATAGTGAGACAACATACTTCTTATCCTTTAGACAATGGTTAGATTCATTTTTTCAATGATACCATTTTGTTGTGCGGTGTAACATACCGTCTTCATTCTTTTAATGCCATTCTCCTCACAAAAAATCATCAAAAGCCTAGAGCAAAATTCTCCACCATTATTGGTTTGCAAGCATTTTATAAACCTTTCACTTTCTTTCTCAACAAGGGCCTTGAACTTCTTGAAAGTTTCAAAAACTTGATCCTTGGATGCTAATGGATAAAGCTAACACTTTTTAGAATAATCATCCATGAAAGTGACAATAAGAAGCACTACCAAGAGACTTGACATTCATAGGGCTACAAACATCGGAATAAACCAACTCCAATGCCTTCAACTTTCCATGAGATTCATGCCTCTTAAAATTTAGTTTATGTTGCTTGCCCATGATGCAATACACACATAATTCAAGAGATGATTTCTCAAATAAAGGAATAAGCTTTTTATCTTGCAATACCTTCATTTCATGCTCACTAAAATGACTAAGCTGACTATGCCAAACATGCACATCATCATGTCCACTTGTCGACATGCATCTTTGAGGTGAACCAAAAAAAGTATATAAACTTCCATCCTTTTGCCCCTTCAATACCGTCATACAACCCTTGGAGATTTTTCATGATCTATTGCCAAAAGTAACCGCATAACAAGCCTCATCAAGTTGTCTCGCCGAAATAAGATTTTTTTGTTATCTCGGGAACATGCCTCACGTTAGTCAATTTATGTTTCTTCCCATTAGCTTGCTTAATAACCATATCACCAATGCCCAAAATTTTACAAGCACAATCATTGCCGAGGTAGACATTACCACAATCAACCTTTTTATAGGTGGAGAAAAATGATCAATCCGGACATATGTGAAATGAAGCACCGGAGTCCAAGTATCTATGGAAGAAGATACCATACAAGCAATGCTTAATGTGACATCATCATCACTTTAAGATGCTATGCTTGCTTCACCATCAACTTGCTTCCCCTTTCGTTTGCTCTTCAAGAGATTACAAGTACATGACCTTGTTTCTTGCAATACCAACAAGTAAAAACCCGGCCATGTGACTTTGATCTTCCCTTTTCTTGTGACTTGCCCTTACTAGTTGAAACATCATCCCTTTATTGAGACCTTCCTCTTTCACCGGTCACTAATGCTTGACTTGAGTCACTAGACATTTGTGAAGAAGCCCTTGTAGTCTCCTCACTACTTAATGAAAAAACAACATCATTCAACTTGTTCTTGTTCTCCATTGTATTTGCTACGGTAGTAACAATAGCATCCTGAATTGGAGGCAAAGAGCTCAAAAGTAACAAGTATAAGACCTTTTCATCAAGATTTACCTTTAAAGCTTTTAATTGTGCCACAATAGAGTTAAATTCATTCACATGCTTTCGCACCATGACACCATCCTTCATTTTTCAAGAGAAATAACATCTTCATGGCATGTATCTTATTCATACTCGATGGCTACTCAAAAGATTGCTCCAAAGTACTTCAAAGTTCATGAGCGGTCTTATATTGATAAACATCAAACAAGATAAATAGTGAATTACATGGCCTTATCATTGACAAGCATTTTCGATCAAGAACATTCCATTGTTCATCACTCATAGATGAGGGTTTAATAGCTTTCTCTAATAGTGGTTGATCCAACTCCTTATAGATGATCCTCCATCATAATCTTCCATATTGGCCAATTGTTCTCCTTGAGCTTTTCAAACTTTATTAGCTTATCCATTGCTATGAAATCAAATCACCACCAATACAAGCTCCAATTCTTTCAATTGCAAGCTCAGGCAATCTCCGCAATCCTAGAAAGAATCTTTGATACCAATTGTTGCGTGTGAGAAAGCACAAAACTAGTGTGGTAATTTTGTCGAACACTTGGTGTGCAATATCACAATACCTAGCAAAAACATAATGAATGGGTAATGCAAAGATAACATACAATCAATCTCACAAGAATAAAATAAAAGACACCAATTTAACGTAGTTCGGTTAATAACAAGGCTACATTATCATGGGGAATAACAAAAGTACAAGAGTACAAAAAATAGGCATAAAGCCACAAGAGGGTTATTAAGCTCTAAGAACTACCTTTACCTAAAAAACAAAGGTCTTACTTTACTTTAATGAGATCAAGAAAGAAAAAGAGCTCTCCTCTACACCTTCACTTTTTTCACTCTCTAAATACAAGAGAACTCACACACATACTCTTTTTTTTTTTCTTCTCATTCTACAACTTCCAACAAACATAACCCTATATAAGCAATAGAGCAATTTAGACCGTTGGATTAAAAGATATCAAGATTTGGCTTCATCCTAAGGATATCAAGGCAATATTTAACAGGTTGTCCCACTTGCATTTCTATCCATATGTGAATGTGTGCGTGTATATATATATATATGCCCTAAATAAATTACAAGTGTATTTATATTATTGAAAAAATAAATAAATAAAAAAAGTTTCTGACTATTTATGATTTCTTGTGATATTATAGACTCTAACTCAGTGAAGAAGAAAGATGTCTACATCATGGTCCAATCTTCACGGCGTAGGATCAAAGTAGAAGGATAACTAGCTGTGAGAAGCGGGGGGTGGATGCGATCCGTGCATTGGGGGAGAGACGATCCGAAGCTACAAGTACTGTGATCCACTGTTCGAACAATCGTAGAACCACAAAGTGAAAATTAATCCACACAAAATGGCCGAAAGCATAGAGCACGAATTAGGGGAAAGTTGGAACTTTTCTTTCACAAATTCGTGAGCACTCACAAGAACAATGGTGGCAAGACAACTCTTATTCTTTGAATAATAATCAAAGTTGGATGTTCCTAAGAGAGAATGTACAAGGCTATTTATAATTGAATTAAACTTGCAATACAAGAAAACTATCTTATTAAAATTTACTATTAAATCAATTTAAACATAGGAAATTAAAATTTGCTAGAACATTAATCTAAACATAGGAATAGTAACATGTGGTACTATAGCATGTGAATGACAATTGTTATGGTAGGTGCAATCTCTTCAACCTTAACTTGGAATACTTCAATTACTTGATTTCTTGACTAATTGAGATTTGATTTTTTTTTTTAATTACTTTCCTGATTTCTTGGCTAATTGAGATTGATTTTATCTATTTCCATAAATTGGATTGGTGTAGATAAGGAATATCTTGGGCTGGTTTGACATAAAAAAAAAAAACCACATCTCCCTCTATTTTGCTTGTGTCTAGCAAAGATAAGCGCAGTTTTCTTCTTGGGCGCACACGTGAGTGTGAGACCCACATGTGGCGTAGCTCCAAATGCTCCTCTTTTGCTATCCTTTTGTTTGGCTAAATTTGAAATTGTGTCCTTGCTTCTAGTACACCTATAGAAGAAATTGAAAGCACCACCATATCAATATAATATGAGAATAAGCTTAAGTTAATATTCACCTAGTATTGGATTTGTTTAGCACGACCTCGTATAATTAGTCTTTGATATGTTTTCTCTTCCATACCAGATGAAGTAGTACTATTGTGTAGATGGTGGTGTAGTAGCTATGAGTGATGTCCTCATGAGAAGCGGGGATGGGGATGAGTATCCTATTCCTCTCTGGCCACTTGCATCTCTACCCACATGTGACATATATATATATATATAGTGTATTTATATTATTGGAAAAAAAAAATAAATGGAAAACATTCCCGACTATTTATGATTTCTTATGATATATATACATACATATGAGCATGGCAACCTCCCATTTAATTAATTATTATTAAACAAAATGATGGCGGAATCTAAATGGGCTTTTCCTTACTTGGAAGCCCAATAACGAAAATGGGCATCTTATCAAGCGGAGGGCCAAGGCCTATTTCATAATTTCAAGTATTTCTTTGGAAGCTATCTTGAGCATTCAAGATAATATTTCCATTTTTTCCGGCTTTTAATTTGACACTTGTGTCCACTAATGATTTTGCACTTTTTTTTACTCATTGTTTTAATCTTTGCAATTAAAAATAAGAATTAAATTTATTATAATTATTAATAACATTATTATATTATAGAGATTTAATTAATAAATTTTAATTAATAGATTTTAATGCAATGGACTAATGGTGGCCAAAAGGTCATTAATTGTGAGAGCAGGTTTGCAACTCATTTTCTATACCAGCCAAGTGACAAAACATACTTTTGATTGGACATGTGCTTGTCACATTTCATTGATACATATATTTAGAAAATATTATTTCTAAACAACATCAAATACATCTTATTGTGTAATAGTGTATTATTTTGATTTTGTTCCCTCCTTTAATTAATATATTCCTAGTGTATTTATTTTATTGAATAAAAACAATTGGAAAAGTTTCCAACAACTATTTATGATCTCTTAGGATCTTCATTAACATCATCTTTTTATATAAAAAAATAAATAATGTATCACAGAGAATTGCCACCTCCCATAATAATTAATAATAATTAATCAATTAATTAAAAATGCCAATTAAGCACATGAATTGCTACATTTGGCACTCCCATCAATCATTGAATCCTTTCTCCAATGGCAACAACAAACACTGCTAACCCAACCCATAGTTTTAATATCCCATGATCTAGTCAAAACCTTATTATTATTTATACGTTTGTTTTTATCATAAATGTTTAATAAACTAATCCCAATATACTATATTTAAATATATTTATTATTGAGGCCGAGGTTGTTGAATTTTGTTTTTCAAAGTTTGAAGGGTTGTTAGAGAACTAATCTCCTACGTTACTTGTCCATGCAACTCATTTGGTCCCTGGTCATAATTAAATCAAATATATATTTTTTTAAAATATCATCAAATAAAGAGGAAAAATACAAAAATCTCTCATAAAAAAACTTTTCATTTAATTTTTCTAATTTTCATTAAAATAATATGGTTAAATTAGTTGATTTTTTTTTTATCATAATTCATTAACTTATCAGAAGACAAAGGGTTCATAGGCTAGTAAAACTTAATTTTACGTGAAAATTATAAATAAAATATTTAAAAATCTCAAATTTAAAACTCATTAAAAATATTCGTTTTAAAGAGTTATTAGTTGTGGCCTCCTCATGGTGAACAGACAGGCTGAATTATCAATTCTCAGTCTATGCCATGTCTGTGTTCGTTGCTTTCATAAAAAAAAAAATTTTATTAACTTTAAATTATCAAAATTAAAAATCAATGATTTAATTATTTAAATAAAAAAATTTCAAATTTATAAACCTAATTATTATTTCTTATTAGCTTTTGTTTTTTTGCTTGTTATAAAAGACACAATATCCTAGAAATAATTTAAATAATACTTTAATTATACCCAAAAAATAAAAAATAAAAATAAAAAAGCAGTCAAAACTCAAAAGAAAGTAAAAAAAGGTTGCATTGGTGGGCCCGACAACACTCAAACATCTGAAGACACTTGCCCGCAAACTAGACACGTGCCACACTATCCGCCGTTCTTGTTTATAACCACGTGTTTTTCACGTGCGCACCGTCGGCGACAGCTATGCGGGTCGGGTTCCTAGAAACCCGCATCCGAAAACCACACTTATTATTATTAAAAGTATAAAAATATTATTATTATTAGTGGTTGCATGTGGACCCGATAACCCGGTAACCCGAGCTTATGAAGGTTCTCGGATGCGCGTTTGATGACGTCACACTTGATCCAGTCACGTGCCTCTCGTGTGAGTCTTACGCTGAAGGGATAAGGTTGTCGGTGGTTCTTCCCCAGACTTGGTACCAAATGTCTATTTTACCCCTATATCTGGGGCAGCAGTGGGTATTGTTCTGAGGGTAAAAAAGTCTTTTTAATTTTTTGTTATGGATCCAGGTCATGCCAGGCTAGGCAGGTTCTTGGAGCCGTCAGATTCGAAATGGACGGCTGAGATAAACAAAATTACTTGATTGCCCCGGACAGCTGGCACCTTTTGTCGTTTTCTGTTCTTTAAAACCACGACCGTTTCCCGTTTCCAACGTGCCCGCTTATCGGGTTCGGGTCGGATCCCAGAATGGCGAATTCTCACACAAGGGCGGATTCGGGTTCGGGTCCAGATCCGATAAGGGTGAGTTAGCCGTTTCCCGTTTTTATATGAGAAGAAAGTTCAACTGACTCGGTCTTAACTAGCTAACAGAATTGGCCAAGGCTGCGGCTTTCGATTCCCATTTGCTACAAATAAAATATAAATAAATAAATAAATATATATATAAATGTTATAAAATCTTTAATCTTAATTTTTTAACACAATAATCTCAAATCTTAAACACGTGTACGCTGTACAGCCATCGTCTTCCCTTTCTTTCTCTTCTCCGTACTAACAAATAAAATAAAATAAAATAAAATAAAATAAAAATTATATATCTATAATAAAAATTATAGAAATTATTGAAATTATGGAAAATAAGAAAAAAATTTCCCTCTGTTTCCGTTTTCATTGAATCCCAGCCGCGTAACTCTCATTAATATGGAGATTAATAACGTAATTAATGCGTGATTAGTAATAGTATTAACACGTCTCCTTCTTCTTCTTCTTCTTCTTCTTCTTCTCTTCAATAAAACTCTTGTCTTTTGTTTCTTCGCCGCATCGGCTGAGCGAGAAGAGAAGAGAGAAGGAGAAGATCAGGCGAGAATGGCGAGCTGAGAGTTTAGAACGGAAGCCCTAGCGGAATCCTTGAAAAAAGCTTGGACCTTGATCCATGGTTGAAGAAAAGCTCGCATTTTGATCCATTTGCAGAGCTATCTCGCATTTTCGACAATGGCGCCGCCGTTCGGTTGGTGGGCGAACGAGAAGCACCGGGGGACGCCGGTGGTGGTGAAGATGGAAAACCCTAACTGGTCCATGGTGGAGATCTCGTCGCCGGATGACGCTGACGTCGATCCCTTCTCCGGCGCCGGCGTATCCAAAGGGGGGAAGAACAAAAACGCTAAGCAAATCACTTGGGTTCTCCTTCTCAAAGCTCACCGTGCCGCCGGTTGCCTGACTTCCCTTGCCTCCGCCTTCTTCGCCCTCGTCGCTGCCGTTCGTCGCCGCGTTGCCGCCGGCCATACCGACGCCTCCGACACCGCTCCTCCTTCCGAGAACCCTCTAATCCGAACTCGCTTTTATACCTTCATCAAAGCTTTCCTCTTTCTCTCCATCCTTCTCCTCTCCGTGGAAATCGTCGCCTTCTTCAATGGCTACCATCTCGCCGACGCCGCCGATCTCCGCCGCCTCTCATTCTCCTCATCCGCGGTCATGGCGTCCTTCGCCCACTCCTTATACTCTCACTGGCTCCAATTCCGCGTGGATTTCCTTGCTCCGCCGCTCCAGTTCCTCGCCAACGTCTGTGTCATTCTCTTCATCATTCAAAGCGCCGACCGCTTGATCCTCTGCCTCGGTTGCTTCTGGATAAAATTCAAACGCATCAAGCCGACGCCGCAGCCAACCAACGCCGGCCGTGATCCCGAAGCCGGCCGTGAGGTCTTCCCCATGGTCCTCGTCCAAATTCCAATGTGCAATGAGAGAGAAGTAAGCAAACCATTTTCACTATTCTTTTTAACTTGAATGCATTGCCATTGTTCTGTTCTTCATACCAATCCAAGACCTTATAACTACTAAATTTAACTTTGAATTCATTGCCATTGTTGTCATTGACATTGTTGTGCTTTTCATCTGCAATTGTAGCAATATGAAGCTTTGAACAACTCAATTTAACTTGAATGTGGTGGCAACTTGAATTCACTTGTATTGCTGTTTTCTTGTTCTGCAGGTGTACCAGCAATCCATTGCTGCTGTTTGTAACCTTGACTGGCCGAAATCGAACATGTTAGTGCAGGTTCTTGATGACTCTGATGACCCGACGACGCAGTCCTTGATCAAGGATGAAGTCGCGAAATGGCATCAGAACGGAGCTCGTATTGTCTACCGGCATAGAGTTATTAGAGATGGATACAAAGCCGGCAACCTCAAGTCTGCCATGAATTGTAGCTACGTTAAGGATTATGAATTTGTTGTCATCTTTGATGCTGATTTCCAGCCGACGCCGGACTTTCTCAAACGCACTGTGCCGCATTTTGAGGTCTTGTTTGGTTCTTGTTTTGAATGTTTGTTTTGAGAGAGATTGGAAGTTCATTGAATTTGGATCGTTGCAGGGCAACGAGGATGTTGGGCTGGTGCAGGCTCGGTGGTCTTTTGTGAACAAAGATGAGAATTTGCTCACAAGATTGCAGTACATTAATCTCTGCTTTCACTTTGAGGTGGAGCAGCAGGTGAATGGATTGTTCCTCAATTTCTTCGGGTTTAATGGCACTGCCGGTGTTTGGAGGATCAAGGCGTTGGAGGATGCTGGAGGATGGCTTGAGAGGACCACGGTTGAAGACATGGACATTGCTGTCAGAGCTCATCTCAAGGGCTGGAAGTTTGTCTTCCTCAATGATGTCGAGGTAGTACCTGAATGAATGATTATGAATTCAGTTTTAATTTGTGTTTTACTGATCTTTTTACCTTTTCTTTTATTGACAGTGTCAATGTGAATTGCCGGAGTCTTACGAAGCTTATCGGAAGCAGCAACATCGGTGGCACTCCGGACCAATGCAATTGTTCCGATTATGCTTGCCAGACATTATTAGAGCAAAGGTATATCATATAGTTGTTCACTCTCGACTTGATTATCCCATTTGGAATGTTAATTTAATGGAATGCTTCAACTTGCGACACAGATTGGATTCTGGAAGAAATTCAATTTGATCTTTCTGTTTTTCCTACTCCGAAAGCTCATATTGCCCTTCTATTCGTTCACTCTGTTTTGTGTCATCCTACCGATGACAATGTTTGTACCTGAAGCAGAGCTTCCGGCATGGGTTGTTTGCTACATTCCAGCAACAATGTCATTCCTCAACATCCTTCCCGTGCTGAGATCATTTCCGTTCATAGTTCCATATCTTCTATTCGAGAACACAATGTCAGTGACCAAATTCAATGCTATGATCTCCGGCCTATTCCAGCTCGGTTCGGCTTATGAATGGGTGGTCACAAAGAAGTCTGGCCGCTCTTCAGAGGGTGACCTTCTATCTCTTATTGAAAAAGAGCCGAAGAAGGAGCGCTCTGGTTCTGCACCAAACCTTGAGGCACTTGTAAAGCAAGAACCAAAGCCGAAGAAAGAATTGAAGAAGAAACACAATAGGATTTATCGAAAGGAATTGGCCCTCGCCTTCCTTCTTTTAACTGCATCCGCCCGGAGTTTGCTCTCAGCTCAAGGGATACATTTCTACTTCCTACTCTTTCAGGGCATCTCATTCTTGTTGGTTGGGCTCGACTTGATCGGCGAGCAGATTGAGTGATTAAAACGATGCAGTAGAAAAATGTCTGAAGAATTATCTATAGCGATATCGAAGGGAGGGATGTATCAAATGGTGTAGATAAGTTTTATTGTCAACCTGTTAGATGATGATGGTTCATTCTTTCAGGTCTCAAATTCTTTTGTAAGAAAATTTTGAGATCAAATGTGCCCTTTTTCTTTTAATCTTTCAATTCAATAGGGTTCTTGTTTTTTCTGCACAATATTCTGATTGCAATGTGATTCATGACAACAAAACTCTGCACAATATTCTGGTAGCTATGTGATTTCATGCAGCAAAATACCAAATAGCTGGTTAAATCAGAATGCCTCCAATTGGAATTATATTGATAAGAAGATACCGAACAAATTAAGTCAAATATGGACTTGTATTTCATATGATAACTCCAACAGAACCAATACAAACACAATAATACGAAAAAAAAATTACTGAAACCAAATGGCTACAATCCCACACTATACATGGTCTGCTTGCATCTTGTCATCTAAAAATTGAGGACAATCGGTTAGACCTGTGGACTATACAATGAATAATAATTCACTCCATTGGCAAGGAAATGTTTCTTTTCTGCATATGCTTCATTTGCAGCAGAATAAATTCAGTTAGGAGTTCAAATGCACCTTCAAAGCTCTGCCTTCATGCTACCTAAAATATGAAAACAAAGAGTCAAGGAATTGAAGGATCGGTGATGAGCAAATAGTCATTAACGGGTGTTTTTACCATTCATTTCTTTACTTTCAATAGGAGGGTTACCGATGAAACCCATTGGAACGAGATTCTGAAGATCCTGATCCCATACATTTGTTGGTATCTGCATAAGAATTAATCAAAGTCGAACAATCAGATGACTTCATAAAAGCAGATCACATTTCAGAGAAAATGAAAGAAAAGTATTAAGTTACTTGAGCCATTTGCGAAATTTCCGGGTTGTTGAGTCTAAGCATTCCTCCGGAGCTGGGCATATTACATATCCCCATTTCAGTTTGCATGAGTCCATGGAATTGCTGGTGAGGAATGGTCATTGCTTGACCAAATCCAAGAGCAGCTGAGTTTCCTCCATCTTGTGATTGAAGAATCTAAAAGTTCAAGACAAAGATAAGTACACCTTTAACTTTAGATACAAAGAATCAACCATAAAGACGATGCTGTCTTACGTCTTTTGAAAGGATTTGTTCAACATCAAAGTTCACTTCCGGGTTAACGGCGGCAAGCTTCATTGACAAGAACTGCAGAAACCAAATTGTAATGAACTTCCTAACTGTTATGTTTGTGAACTTCCCAACAATTTGATTTTCATACCTCAACCTGCCTTTGAAGTGACTGAACATAATTAATTATCTCATCGAGCATCATTGCTTTGCCGGTAAGCTGACAGTGAAAAAATAAACCCGAAATCATCGACAGAATTGGTTAGAACAGTATCAAGCAAGGTTTATTACCTTGTTGCATCCAGGAACAAGGTCTTGAAGTAACCTCATTCTTTCGCTTATCTTTTCCCGTCTCACCTATATAAACAAATGAAGCTGAATCGAGTAAAAACAATGAGGGAAATTAAAAAGAAGCCGAATAATAATCAACAAGAGCTCACGCACTCGTTCTGCGAGACTGTGACTATTAGTTGCCTGTCCTCGCTTAGCCCTGACATGAATGTAATCTTCTTTCTTAGCATCAGCATTGTCATTCTTTGGTTTCTTCTCATCAATCTTCTGCTGCTCAGCCTCGGCTTTCTATCATAAACACCGATGGGAAATTGTACGAAAAATTAAATAGCAAGCACATGTCAATTGTTACCTGAGACTTGGTCACCGGAGAACGGGAATGCGATGCACCAAAGTCAGTGATCCCCTTCCTTTTCTTCCCCTTGACATTGTCAGCAACCGAAGGAAACTCCGGGGAGTCAACCAAACCAAAGCATGACAAACTTGGAACTTGATCATTCCGGCCATCATCATTAGAACTATTAACAACTCCGGCAATGAACGGAGGAAAACCCGAAGAACCGATAAAATTCATGTTGTGATCCATTGCAAGGAGGGGATCCCAATCAGAGGAAACTTCTCTCCGAATTGACGACGACATTCAGTAAAAAACTTGTTTAGCAAAAGAAATACTACTAATAGAGTTTGACCGGTAAATTCCTCGCAAGACTCAACAAGGAAACAACTAATTTTGGCAGCTTTAATCTACAGAGATTGAAAGCAAAAGTGGTTGTTATCAGATGACAGAAGCAGAATCAAAGACAGAACAATGAAATCAAGTTCAAAGATTGAAGCATATCAACTCAGCAATGAAGCCAACCAGCTGTATAACTTTAATAAACCCTAGAAATCACATCCATTCTCTACTACAAAGTGCCACACAGACATGCAAGAAAAGTGGACCTTTCACCAGAGCATAAAGGAGACAAAGATGAAAAGAATCTAATCAGTAACCAGCTAGACATGCATCAGCAGTAAAAAAACAGAGAACAAAAAAAAATATAGAGAGATTGATTCCTTGTCTGTCTGAAATTTAACCACAATCTTCCAAGAAGATGAACTCCTACCAGACAAACAAAATTCATTATGAAAAGGGTCTTATCATAGTTTGGGAATGAAGACAACACTGAAGATAAATTTAGGGTTTCAGATTGGACCACTTAGAACCCTAAATCATGAACCCTAACCCATTCAATTCTGCTCAAATAATTCAACAAGAAAATGAAGAGATTGTGCGTGTCTCTGTGTGTATGTGTGTTACCTGAAGGAGATGGACAAGGGAAGGGAAGCAGCATTAACCACTACCAACAACTCCCTGTGCTCTGTGAAATACAAAGACCAAAGGAAAAAGGATTAAATTAAGATTAAGGGAAGCACTTTAGGTTAATAAAGTAAAGAAAAGTGGATTAAAGAAATGATTTTTATTGTTGTTTTTAATGATATTTTGGATTCAATGATAGAGAAGAGAGGGTGCAGTGGTACTTCTTTTTACTGACACTGCCAACCATTTCCATGTCTCTCCACTCATTCTGGCCATTGCCAGCCAACTCACAGCTCTTCACTGCTTTTGCAATGAAATTTCTCACATCTTCTCAATCAAAGCTTTAATCTTTCTTATGCTCTGAGTCTTAAACATGAGGAATCTGATCATCTTTTTTTTTTCCTCTCTTTTTTTTTCCCCTCATTTTTAATCTTCTTGTCTTGTACTATCTGGTTGCTTGTGACTGTAAAACAAAACTTGGTCAAAAGAAAAGTGACAAAACAACAGAGTGAGTCAAAATCACTTCTTTTTTACTTAATTATGCAACTCAAAGCTCCCAAAATAAACTTTGCTTGCAAGCAATGAAAGAATGAGGAATAGGACAGAATCATTTTGCTGTTCAATGATTCCAAAGAATACATTGTACTCCATGAACACTTGTGAGGATTTGCTTGCTCATGGATCCACAAACAAATACACACTCAGAGAAAGAGAGAGAGAGAGAGAGAGAGAGAGAAACAGTGATCTCAATCTCAAAGAACTCAAAAAGAGTGAAGAACTTTGAAGTAGAAAAACAATGATGAAACAAGAACCAGCTGGAAAGTTTCTCAGAAACACCAGCTCAGGTTGATGTCTCTTCTCTGCTTTGGCTGCTTGTCTGCATTGACAAAACCAAACTAGCAAATCATCAACACACACTACTGATTCTTGCTGATTCACCATTCCATTAATTTCCTCTTCTTTTTTCTTCATCACTACTAGAACTAATACTACTACTACCACATTTGATGATTATCATTAACAAAATGAGAGTTTTTGACATGAATCAAACTCTAGATTCTCCAAATGTTTAATATTTGTTACAATTAACAGTGATCAATATGAGAATAAAGTTGAGGCTGTGCCTTTCTTGGACTTCTCAATTCCTCTCTCTGCTCTTTTTGAAAAGGATTCTCTTACTCTATTATTTATTTATTTATTTTAATTTATATTTATGGAATATTTTTATTCAACCCGAACCAATTAGCAAAATATAAATCTCGAACCGGACCGGGTAACCAAGCCAATAGACCAAGAAAACCGGTAAAGCCGCCGACGATGATTTCACGTGGTGGCCGAGGCCGTAACACTTTGCTAGCAACCACCTTGGCCACCTCCGCTGCATTTGCTGCCCGGCCACCTTGGGACGCCTTAGCTCTTTCTTGAATCACCTCCTCGAACTCTTTATAAAGCTTCCAATCTCTTGAATTGAGCCGGTCTGAACTAGACCGGCCAAAATTGGACCGAACCATTCCTGGCATAACTTTGATGACATGGACTCCAAAAGGTTTAAGCTCCATTCTTAACACATCTGACATGGCATGGGCCCAAGCCTTCGAAGCACAGTAAGGCCCGGCCCATGGTGTAGGGACTAGACCTACTATGCTCCCGACATTAGCGATCCGACCGAATTTGGACTTGATCATGTGAGGTGTCACGGCTTGAACAAGCCGAAGCTGACCTAAACTATTCACTTCCCAAGTTCGCCGCACTTCCTCAAGAGGTAACTCCGAAATCGGTCCTATGCACCCGATACCGGCATTGTTTATCAACACATCAACACGCCCAAACTCTGATATTATTTTTGTCACGGTAGTCATTACACTATCGTTTGACAATACATCGAGCGGTAAGACTTGAATACCGTCTAATTCAAGGTCGGAGAGTTCATTGAGCCTGCTGGGGATGTCGGTGCCGATGACTTGGCAACCAAGGCCGGCAAAAGCCTTGCAATACTCATAGCCAATGCCACCTTTGGCACAACCGGTGATTAGTACCACCTTCTTGTTAGCCATATCACTAATCACAATAATAACTAACTAATTTATTAGTTAATTAAGCTTGATATGTGTAGCCATTCTTATAGGCCTTGTAAACCTTGTTGATGGTGAGAATATGCTTATCTATTAATGGATATACTTACTGAATTGCTTTAAAGTTTTCACTTGATTAGTTGATACATTGTTGTTTTCTTTGACTTCAAGTGGTTGTCATGCATGTATAAACTTTATTCATTTAATGTATTTTTATGCTCTTCATCTTCATTTTGTGCCAAGTTTAGTAGGACAAACTTGGTGTGGATTGTGTCTTTGGATGGAGGCAAAAATAGAGGAAAATAAAACAATGCAAACTTATACAAATAAACTATTACATCTCTCTAGCTTGTGAGCATTTCAAAATAAATATTCGCTAATAATACTTCTTTATATATAATTCAGAAGTTAATTAAGTTAATCATACCTAATCATGATATAAATATATACACAAACATATAGTTAGTTAGTTAGTTAGTTAGTGGTTATCCATTATATTTCATGTATCTTATAAGAAAATGACTTAAGATTATTTTGACTAAATTGGCAACCTAATGAAACATATGTTTTTATTATTATTTTCTTCTATGTTTTCTCCCCCTAATTAGTTCATGATTCCATGGCCAAAGACATATGTACTCTTCAAATTAGTTGTGCTTATTAGTCTTCAACTTATGCACATATTTTTTGCATGCAAATTATGTTTCTCCCAATCATTGGTTCAAAATAATTTTAGAAATGTAAAAATTAAAATAAAATAAACTTCGTTTTGATTGAGTACAAGTCTCTCCTTCTTAGTGTGTGTGTATATATATATATATATTCATTTGTCTTCTAATAATTATATTTCAACCTATAATCTTGGCCGACTTCAACATCTCCACAAATATAACAAGATAAATTAGCATTCAAAGTTAAGGAATTCCTTAGCTTTTAATTCCTAATTAAACTCCATCCTTTTCACCAATGACTTTGATTAAGTGCTAATGAAGTCATCCTCATTAACTTATATACATTCTTTGTTTAATACACCAAGTATTTGTTTAGCTCTTTAAATGTAGTCATCTTTTTAGAATAATTCTCAATCAACTCACAAGTGTCACTAATATATATATATGCTCTTATTTAAAATGTTAAGACAATGATTACTTGGCATATAGCTACTTGATCAAGAGTATAAAAATAGTTCATTACCCATCCATGACTTGCAAATCATTTGTAATTAATTGATGATTAATTCAATTTGTCAAAGAAGCTTAATAGGCTTCAAAGTTTGCATTCATAAATGTGCTAAAGGTTTTATACATTTTATTTATTTTTGTTTTTAATTTTTTTCCTTAAAAAAAAAAAAACAAATTGAGTCAAGGTCTTCAAAGGTAAATAGAGACTAAAATTTTCATAATATTAAGTGGACCTTGACCATATAATCTAATCTTTGAAAGAAATAAATTTGCCAACACATGGTTTGATTATGATATTTAAAAAAAAATCAAGATGGTTAATTAATTAACTAGTAACTAATCACCAAACAAGAGTATTAATTACCCATCTCTTTCTCTAGTCCACACAAAGATTTCCAATATAAAAAAAGAAAGAAAGAAAGAGTTAAAAGAAAAGTCTCTCAACAACATCACATAAAATGATAAAAACCAAAATGCAAGACAAAAAACACTAAACACATGACCCCATATACCACTCAAATATGAACACTTGCTCACCTACTCCTCCTTTCTAAAAATACATCAAAATCAAATCAATATTCAAAACAAACCTATCAAACTATCAACAATATATATAGAGAGTCCTAATTCTACTCCATCTCTTCTCATAAATTCCAAACAATTTATTTTTCCTTGCACTCTACCTTTTATTATCAAACCTCAATAGAAAGTATTGATTGCACATGCATGATCAAAGCTTGTAAGAACAAGCATGAGCCAGCACCAAAGGTTTAATTCCTTAGGGACAATTCCCTTCTCATGGGAGAACCAACCAGGAGTATCGAAGGCGATACAAGAGAACGATAACAAGCCGAAAACAGCTCCTAAGATCAAGCTAAGACCTCCTCCATGTCCACTTGATAGCCCGAAGGCGACGAAACCTACTATATATATTCCACTTCCACCATGTCCCTTTCAACCTACTCCGATGAGGTACAGTGAGCTACGACGAGAAGATGATCCTTTTCTTGCTGCTTATATGAAGTGCACGAAGAGCGTGAAGCCGGAGAAGGAGAGGAAGAGAAGTGGTGGTTTGTGGAAGGATGGTTTAGGGTTAGGGTTAGGGTTTTCATGCATGCATGGTTGTGGTGTTAGGGATGATAGCATGGTGAAGGTTTCACAAGTTCCTTCTTGTCTTGGTAGGAAGAGTAGTTACCTTTCAGTGAAAGAGTTGAAAGAATGGTATAAACCCTAGGTTTAGTTCATTCACTCTTTGAATTTTTTTTTAAGGTTTATACTTGAAGAATAATTGTCTAATTTTTATCTTATGGATGAAGAAGCTCAATAATTTTCTTTTTTTTTCATTTAAGTGAATGGGAAAAAAAATTTGTCAAGTGTTTGCAATGTTTATTATTATTATTATTTTATTTTTCATGATATTTTTTATTCTCAATTTTATATTTTTTTGGTGAAAAAGAAGAATACAGAATTTAGAAAGTAGAGAAGAAAGATTAGAAATCTTTATAGTTTCATTTAAGGAGTTTAAAATAAAAAAACTCATCAAAAACTCCAATTTTTTTTTCATTTAAGTGAATGAAAAAGAAAGAAAATTTTCAAGTATTTTCAATGTATAGGGTTTAGGGTTTAGTTGAAGGACTAAAATAAAATAAATAAAATACTTCCTAAATGACTTCAAGAAAATGAGACAAGAAGCAACACACAAGAGGATTTCTTTTAAGTTTTGTCATTCATGAGGGTTTTTTTTAGGGTTTTCTTAGATTGATTTGATTCCTTGGTGCAACTCCCAACTCACTAAAATACAAAACTTGTGAACTAATTTAGAAAATGATGGCTCATATACCAATTTTATTTAACTATACATATTTAGGCAGAGAAAGAGAGGACAGAGAAAATCAAATTTTTTTTTCCTCTTAAAATTTTCAAAATTATTAGTCTTTTGAAATATTTTTAGAACCAGTAAATTGATAAATAACAGTCATAAATAGTGGATGATAAGGTTAATCATAGAAATGAGATGAATAGAAATCAGTTATCAAATTCATGCACAACCTATTTTGAGTTGTTCACAAGATTATTAGAACCTTTTAAATTACAATAAATAAATAAATAAAATATGCAAGACCCAAAATTATTAGAACCTTTTAAATTACAATAAATAAATAAATAAATAAAACATGCAAGGCCCAAAATGATTATGTACTGGGAATTATATTTTTATATATGTAAATTTTTTAGTGGTAGGTTATCAAAAGACCATAGTTCACTATGGTTACAATAAATGAATGGCAGCGCCTTTAATTTCAACATAAATGATGGTTAATTAGATTTTTTTCAAAACCTGATGACTTGTCCACAACCCCATTAAAAAAACTCAAAATTTTAAATATAATTTTTTTATATGAAAAACTAGTAACTATAATTGGAGAGTCAACCAAAAAATATCCTATTAATTAAAATGTAGATTTCTTGTTTCATTGAAAATGATTAGTGTCTTGTTTGAATATCTTATCCTTTTATAAAAAAACAATAATAATAAATATAGCAAGACAATATTTAATAAATAAATAAATAATAAAGGATAAATCTCAAGATAATTAGGATGTTTCTTCCAAAATCTTGATAATGGAATTCTTTTGCCCTAAGTTGGTGAAGTTTGACCACCCCATTAATATCACCAAGTCACTAAAGAAGTTTCCAAGAGATGGTCCGTTTGACCTAAACTCTACTTTCCAACCCTAATTTAGAATTTAATGATATATATACATATATGCAATTGGATATTTTTTTTTAAAAAAAAAAACCTAAGATTGTTTCTTAGGATATATATACATATATGCAAATATGAATTTTTACAGGGGTATACATGCAAACTTCACAAGAAAACAAAGCTATTCACGGTGTATATTTATTCATATGGTGTACAATAGATATGATACCAAAAAATCAATGTGACATTTAACATGAAGGAAAAAAACATTATATGAGAACAAAAATAAATAATGAATGTTTATTACCTTATAATTTTGAAGACATTTAACATTAGTGAAACAACTCAAGCATTTGGAGAACTATTTCTGCTAGCATTTCATCAAAGATTGCAGCTCCAATCTCAATCACAATCTTATCAATAATAAGCTCTCTGTTCTTCTCCAATTCGATCTTGTTTTCGTTATACGCCGATTTGTGAATTGATGATAATAAACTCTTATCTTTGACTGATCAACATCACAATGCAGCACAAAAAAAAAAAACAACATTTAAAATCAATTATAAGTTTCTATGTTCATGCAAATGTATTGTTTCAGAAACACTTACTCTGATTGTCAACTGGTGAGCACTCAATCACATAAACAATGTCTGGTTTTGTTCCCGAAGAACACGATTTTCGGATGAACTTTCCATGAAAAAGTTTTGTGAGCAAACATTTGATGGTGCTAATTCTAAAAAGTCTCCTGCATTTGTAACAAGGAAAGCACAATGTCAAAGAATGAGAATGGAAGATCTTATCTGAGTGACCATTTTCGGAGAGAAATTGCTCCTGTTGTTCTTCTAGTAGCTCGAAAAGCCGTCTTTCTCTTGGAAAAGCCATGGAACAACAAACCTGCGGATAATCACAGCATTTCATCAGGAAAAGAACCCAACAAACATTGAGTGGATCCAAGTGAGTTATAGATGTCTGGCCTGTCAAGGAAAAAAGATAAGCATACTTGTAATGGTCCCCTATAGTTCTTGTCTCCTACTGAGCCGAGAGAACACAAAGCATGAACAACATGAAAGCATAGAGTGAAATTGATTTAAAAATTTGAATGTTTGCATCAGTGATGACCACAACATTGCTGATTAATTCAGTAGTGTTCTTGAACAGCTGATTAAACAACATACAGGTGGGAAAGCCTTCCGGTGAATAATAACTATAGCTTCAACACTCTAAAATCTCAGGTATAGGAGCTCTACAGCTTTTGAGGTTTTCCACCATGGCTTTTGATTTGCTGTAGAGGGAGGTGAGTAGGCCTTCCCTTTGTGCGAATGCGAGGCTGAATTGCCGAATTTCATCTTTGAGGTCCTTCAGCTTCTGCTTTTCAATGTTTAGATTCTTCAGCAACTCTTCCTTTTCAGCAGTGAGAAGTTCGACATTTTCTTTGGACATGGAGAGAGTTTGCACTAGAGAAGCATTTTGCTCTCTCAGAAGTTTGCATTCATTTTCCAGTTTGGCACATTGTTCCTTTGAAGCTTCAAGCGATTGTTTATGAAGGCAGCAGTCAGTTTCTTGACTACTTGTTTCTTCGATACTGGCTTCCTCTAAAGTATGCTCCTTCAAACAAAGCATAATCAAAACATAAATATTATAAAAGTGTAAAGCATTAGTATAACATCTCATTCTTACATCGTAGAAGGGAACAAAAAGATAAGAAAAAAAGGAACTTTGGTCAAGTTAAAAGTTCAAACACAATTGCTGTCAAATGGGATTCTACACTGACCGATTTCTGCAAAAAAGCTGACTAGCAAAAAGAACAAACACAAAGAATGGCAATGATGATGCAAACCTAGAACATCATATATATATATATATATGCTGAATTAATGATAACATATTAAGTTACAGTAGATATAAAAAGGACATTTCAGTTCCAACTTTGCAACATCAGAATTTGACAGTTTTAAACTTACACAAATAGCAAATATTTTGATAGGTGCCGAGCATCTAAAAATTCAATTATTCAACCGCATTGAAATGTTAATTGTGGTATATATCACAGTCTTCAAGTCTGAAAACACAAATAAATGGATGCAGACAAGTAAAACTCCAGTCTAACATAATTTTTGTTCATGGATGTAACCTCAAACATTTCCTTGATATAAAAGGATATTGAGTTGGACCAAATGTTGTGCCTTGGCCTATTTATGCAGGAAGCTAAGCTCAGAATGGTCGTTGAAGAGCATAAAACCTTCAATGGACAACCTCAAAGGGGACATCAGAGAATAAAATATATATTAAGGTGCACTTTGTTCACCACCGAATTGTTTAAGTACAAAGGAGCCAGAAAATGATGTTCAAACAAAAAACCCAAATTCAACATGTTCCCTGTGCAGCTCCCTTATAAAAACAAACATGGCACAGTACGGTCCGTACCTTATGATTTGAATGGTAACTGTTCATACTTCAGAAAACTGCATGCTTTTTTCTAAGTTTGTCATTTGTTTGGTGAAGCATGCTAAGTTAATCTTTAAAAATATAATAACACCACCAGGAAATTCCTTGTCTACATTAATTAAGCAGAAAAAACTAGGTTTCACATTCTATACATTTTAACGAATTTGGGCTTGGACTTGCCTATAACTACTGGTAAGAGCAACTAAATTCCTGTGGCTACAAAAGATCTGCAAATCTACACAACACAACTGTGCATGACTGCAGATCATAGAATTGTAAGAAATAAGAATAATACCTTTTGGATTTCCATGCAATGGTATGAGTAATTTCATTCTACGGAATTCTTCGGAGAGAACATAAAAGATTTAAAAAATGATGTGTGCCAGAAGGTAAAAGAACAAAGGAACCAAATAATTGGAAACCATTATAAATGGCATAAGCAGTTCTTAGTAATAAATTAGCAGACAGAATGGAACTTACAAGAGATGCATCTTGCGACAAGAACTGATTATTTCTGAATGGGGTCATATCAAGTGTGTCAAGGTCAGTAGTTAAACCCTTGTTTAAGCGCAGCCACATATCTTCATCAGCAATGCTGTCAAAACTATCTGGGATAGGGCTTGACTCAATGGCACTTGAATAGACTGAACGTTTCATGACAAAATTATTGGGCATAGATTTGAAATTTGGAGTTTTGAAGACATCAAGGTGCACGCCATTGTTTTCATTGAAAACATGCTTGGAGATCTCCCCTAAATCAACCTTTTCCAGTGAATAACCAGAGTTAACACATTATACGAGTTGATCAATAGCAAATAGCATCTCGCAAATAACAAACACAATCTTTTATCTTTTGTAGACAAAGGAAATGCATTACTCATAATGTGCAGTGAATTACCTGACACAAATTTTGAGTTTGACCTGAGGAGAATGAAAGATCATTCAGATTCTCGATCTTCTTTTGTTGCTCCTTTATATGATTTTCTAGTGTTTCACGAGCTTTTCTTTCTTCTTCAAGTTGCGTAGCCAGTTTGTCACGCTCCATTTCCGACTGACATTCATAAAGATTTATGGAATGTGTGAGAATACATAATGAGAGAGAAGGTTCAAAATATGGCTAATTTTGAACTGCCATTGTTACCTTGAGCATGTCATTACGCTGTTTCAAGATCACTTGTTCAAGTACCTCAGAGTGAGATCCCTAGACAGGAGGGACAGAGCATAAATTAGTAACTTAAAAAAGAATCTTCCGGATCAAAACTTATTAAGCAGTGCATTGTATAAAAGGATTGATCACCTGAAGTTTTTTGCGAAGCTCTTCAATTTCAAGCTTTTGCCTTCTCAACAGGGCAGCATCAGTTAATACCTGTCACACAGTCATTGATGACAGACATTATTACCCATATTCTTTAAAACATTTTAAGTAATAAGTATAGATCCTGAAAAGATGTGATAAGGAAGTAAATCAGAGTTCTGTGTTTTGATTGTGTATCAGAAGAATAAGTGGACAACCATGAAGAAACACCAACAACATAACAAAAAAAAAACTATGAATAAATAGACATATATTTGGCGCACGCACACACACAAGACAATAAAAGTATAAAACTCAAGAACCATTGAAAAACCACTTGCATAACCAAAGGCTATGATCGCCCTTTCAGTTACAAGTTCATATATTGTCAGCGTCCTTATTTTGTATATAACTTTAAACAGGTTGTCCACATTGCTTTAAGTCAAAGGCAAAGCAAAACGGACCTCATTCACTTGAGCGCAGTTTGTAATTCTTTTGGCTCTGCTAGCAAATTGCAGTGTTCCTTTAGTTTCCTCAACGTGAACCTGTCATTGTAAATGGAGTATCAGAACTCTATCTGACCTACAAAAGAAACATAGAACAACACCTACATACTTCCTCTGGAGCAACAGTACAAATTATCGAGGTTTTAGCATTGCCACCAAGAGCAGGTTGAAGTATCCGAGTCAGCTTACTATCTCGATATGGAATGTGCGCCCTGCATAAGCTATTCTCATTTATTAATGAAGCCACTAAGGCATCTACTGTGAATAAGGTAGAATTATCTACAAACGTTTGTATTCATGTGAAAATAGAAATAGATAACAGGTAACAAATAAGGGATCAACATAACAAGCAGGCCAAGAATCTTTTGTGTTTGCTTAAGTTTCACTCAAGGCATTTCAGAAGTCAGAGTGAAACTTAAGCAAACACAAAAGATTCTTGGCATTAGTGAACTTAGAGACAACATGATATTAGCTGACCAATGAACAATGAAATAGATAAATACCGAACTAGAAAATAATGCACTCTCTCAAGAAACACAAACAGATTAAAAACAATAAAAACATATGAACAATACAACACAATTATTGTAGCAGAAAGCAGCTGAAGATAAAAAAAAATTGCATGAATTGTCAAAATAGAACTGGTTGCGTGTGACCTTTGCTTTCCTTCGCTTAACTTATTTATCACATTACCAAGAACCATCAAGCTCTTGTTAATGTGCTTTCCTTCCTTCAATCGAACTCCTCCAGCCCCTGTCTTGGCAATACGCTCTGACCCAGCTAAATCCACCAGGTTCTGAACAATAAAAGATAACATTCATTAATCAGTGATTATCTACATGCAATACAAAGCTCAATGCTCAGAACTGGTATAAAAGAGTAGCACAAACCAAGACAGAGACACGGATAGCATCTGTATCTGAGACATCACTGGAGGATGTGGTATTCTTGACACTGCTTTCAATGACCTAGATTGAGATGGCCAATAAAAGGACGTTTTGATGCCAAGAGTAGAACTGAAATTCATCAATAAGAAATGGAAATCAAAGCAAAGCCATACCATCCTAAATATTGTATGTGACCGGCTACTACGTGCATTCATGTTTGTTTCACCAAAATGTCGATTTGCTGCGACAAACCAGTATGTTACCTCCACTACCATAGCTTTCACTAGTAGAGGAAATAAGGGATAAAAGTTCTGAGACAATCTTACTTTCCCCAAGCTTGATTAACTCCAGCACTTGGTCAGTGTTGTTCACAATTTCCTCTCGGAGACCTGCCACATAAACTCCACGCTACAAATTCCCCCAAAAAGAAGATCATAAGACTGTGAAAACAAGAACAATATTTAATTAAAAAAAAAACATCTTTCGCATAGTATCAACTCACCTCCAAGCTCTCATGGATGGGGAGCTTCTGGTTACCCAAAACCAGCAAATCGTTGATCTCTTCATTATAAATCTCCATGTACGAAACCCTAATCAAGAACTCTCGCTCTGTAACCTACCAAACCAACATCAAAACACCAAGAATCCATCATCTAAAACCACAGAACATTACAAAATTCAACAAAATCTCAACTTTCACTCATTATACCATCTGGATCATCTCAAAAACATCCCTAACCGCAAGCTGAATGATCCCCGGATCACTGCCAGACCCATTCATGGTATATGTTTTACCGCTGCTCGTCTGCCCGTAAGCAAACACCGTCCCTGCAAATCAAATCAAATCAAATCAAATCAAAGCAAGACAACCCAATTAATCCATACTCAGGCGAACAGATCCCTAATTCCTACCATTGAAGCCGTCGACGGCGGCGAGGATGATGGGGCTAGTGAGGACTTGGTGAACGGAGGAATTAGTAGTGGAATGGTCGAAGACGTGGTCGAAAGAGAAGGATGGGGCGGAGGAGGTGGGATTCGGGGTGCCAAGGGGGCGGTGGAGGGAGATGCGGTTGTCATCTAGATGCCATTGCCGATCAGAGGGCAAGAGATCAGAGGTGGATGGCCGGAAGCGAACGGCGACGGAGATCTTCTCCATTGGAGATCGAGGAGGTACCTTTCTTCCTCTCTTCTTCTCGAGCGGGTTTAGAGAATTTGAATTTGGGATAGAGGTGACTTTGAGATTCGTGCCTTTTTTATTTGATTGATTGATTGATTGATTTTTTTTTTTTTTTTTTTCTCACCTTAGATTTTTAAAACATACTTTGTTTTGTGGCATAGATAAAGTTAAAGAAGGTTCTTGTTTAATGGTAATGAGGAATAGGGTTATATATAATATTATAAAAATATTTTTTGAGAATCTCAAATCAAAATAAAGAATTTTTTCATAAATGAATCTTTAAAGATTAAAGACAGTATGTTGTTAATGACTTACGGCTTGTGACGGTAAATCATCGATGACAGAACACTATTAGCGGATAAATCACGAGTGATAGATGGAGGTAGGGCTGTAAATGAGCCGAGCCGAGTCGAGCTTTGCCTTGTTCAAGCTTGGTTCGTTACTATTTCATCGAGCTTGAGCTCGAGCCGAGCTTTCTTCGAGCTTCATTTTTCAGGTTCAAGCTTGGCTCATTACTATTTTAACCGAGCTCGAGCTCTAAACTAGCTTATTTCGAGCTTCATGCTCGAACTCAATTTGTTACGAAAATTTGAAGCTTAAACTTGTCTCGTTAGCTTGATTAAGGCTTGATTATTTTTTTATTTTTCATTTAACTTAATAAACTAGCTAACACGAGCTTTTAACGAGCTCAGCCTTTAAATAGTAATTTACAACTCTATATGTGTGACTCGAGTTAACAACAACAACATAGTCACATATAGTTTTGTTCGTGAACCGTGTTCACGAGCCAAAACGATCCGAGCTTTCAGTTGCTCAAGCTTGGCTCGTTTATTAATCGAGCTTGAAAATGAAGCTCAAGCTTGGCTCGTTTACAATATGAGCTGAACACGAACGAGCTCTTATCGAGCCGAACACCGAGCCGCTCATGAACAGCTCGGCTCAAATACACCCCTAGATGGAGGTGGGTATCATAAGTTGGTGGTCAATGACGATGGATGATGGGTCAAAATAGTAAATATAACAAACTTATAAAGGTATTTTGATCCATAAGTTTAAAAAACAACGGTTAAATGGAAATTTTGAAACCTCTATTTCAACACCTTAATCCTTATCTTGTACTTAATCATGGATCCAAGCATAATTTAGCTCAAAACATTATCTTATAAAACCTACAAAAAAATTTTCCGGACTCCCACCAAAGCAGTACTTACTAATGACAATATTGTACAATTTAAAAAACATATATTTTTATTTTCCATAAATGGAAATGATTGGTTTAATTGCACATCATGTGAGAGACCGAAAGATCAATTGGTGAGAGGCGCTCACTTTAAGTGAGACAAAAGGCTTAGATCGCGGGTTCGACTCCGAGGGAGTGCGAATTATTGTGCGACTAAGCAAAACAATACCTGGCTTGTGATGAGTTCTGTTCCGGGTCTCACTGAGGTGGGTCGGTCTCTCACAAAAAAGGCGCAGATCAATTGGTGAGAGGCGCTCACTTTAAGTGAGACAAAAGGCTTAGGTCGCGGGTTCGACTCCGAGGGAGTGCGAATTATTGTGCGACTAAGCAAAACAATACCTGGCTTGTGATGAGTTCTGTACCGGGTCTCACTGAAGTGGGTCGGTCTCTCACACATCAAATAAAAAATAGGGAAACTATTTTTTTTATTTTGATGAGTGGGGTTAATTATTAACTTGACTGGAGCATTATAATCTATTATTTTCTAAGAAATTAGTCCAATGAAATGATCAAAATCAAAAGTTGCTTTGAACATCTTATCATTGACTGCCGTCAATCACACGTTGATGAATTTGTTTAGTCAGACAATTCCAAAGACAAATTGAAAAAGTGAAAAATAATAATAATAATAATAAATAAAAACAAAATCTTACACAGGTTTAGATGGTTAGCCACGCTAATTCTAGTCTTTTAGAAGGAAAAACTTGAGGAAAATTTAAATCCTGCATAAAAAAAATTTAAAAAATAGAGATAAATCTAGTTAGCCATATAATAATAATAATAATAATAATAACTCACTCGTGTTAATGGTTAGTATCAATTAATTTTGACCTTTTAAGCCATAATTGGGGGTCACTATTCTTGATTTTAAAACCATCATTGTGTGTAATTAGAATCACCCATATAAGGTTTTTATCTAAATTCTTTACTTATTAAAAAAGAGATTTTTAGATGCTGCAGTGTGTAAGTTCATAAAAGTTGTTATAAACTAGTAAGAGAAACATCAAGAGGGAATAAGTGATAATTTTTTAATAAAATTATTATTATTTTTATTTTTAGTATTTTTGAAAGCGTGACACTTTAAGAGAGTGCGAGATGTAATTTTGTACTCTTGAACAATTGTTCATAGTAGATACTGTAATGATAATAGAAAACATGACGGTAACCCATTTAATAGTGAATTGTATAAATTATGGTGTGTTTTTTTTTTATTTATTACTTTTATTTTATTTAATATTGTGTTTGCAAGAATTTAGATCTTATACAACCCCAATAATCTAAGATGAGGCTGTGAAATATAAATTTGAATTTTTTTTTTCATTTCTATATTTACTTTGGTCATTATTTCATTAATGATCTCTTCTTATATCCTTAAAACATCTTTGTTTTTTTATTTTTTATTTTTAAATCCAAAAGAACATGAAATTGACACATGACCCTTTTAAGGAGTGGTCGCTCAACTCTGTGCCCTTTTTATGTTCATAATTTATTAAATAATAATTTGATATATTATTTAGCAAAAAAAGTGATTTTATATATTAAAAATATATCATTTACATCAACATTATTATTATTATTATTTAAATATATTTAAATTGCTCATCACTATTCAAGTAATTTGTTTTATATAATTTTAAATTAAAGATTAAAAAACCAAACCAAGCATATTTTAAACTTCATTTAGCAAAACCATTAATTTATTTTATTTTATTCTATTTTTTAAAATGAATAAGTTATTTTCTTTCTTTTAGCAAGCTGCTGCAGGTTGCTTGACATCATTCAGAGAAAAAATTGGTGATTCAGAGAAAAAAGCCAACCTCCTTCTCGTTAATTGATTGTCGTTTGTTGAATGTTACTCGAATGGTCACCGCTCGATCGAAGACCTTCTCCACAGCCGCCCTTTCTCTCCACAACCACCAGGATGACCTAGAGAGAAACAAGAGAAAGGAGAGAAATATTAAATACAAGGGCATTATGGTCATTTCACATACCAGTAATAAAAAATCCCCTCATTTTTCTGGTCATTGTGAATACCCCATCACAACCCCTTCACTCCTTCCTCGATACTCTCCCACTCCCATTACTCCACATCCAAACAAATACTTATCCAATGTATAGACTAAAGAGTCATTCCCATTCCATTACTCCAAACCAAACACCCCCTTACTTCAACCAATCCTTTCAAAAGAGAGTTTTTTAATCACGTTTGTATTTGCCAAGAGAAAGAGACAACTATCCTCTAATGTGAAGATGGTTCATGTTTGTTTTTTCATAAACATTTTTTTTTAAAAAGGACAACAATTTTGATAAGTTTTTTTATAACCTAGGGATTTGGTGGCCCTACAAAAAAAATTTCTAAGGGCACAAGTTGCAAAAGCCCTTCTCATATGCATACATATATACTTAACCTTAATTCTATCCCCTAAAAAACCTATTCATCAAGAGTTTCTCTGAGAAGGACATTTGGCCAAATCTGATTAGCCATCACAATCAACGGCCAGTCTTTCTCCCTTTGAAATTAACGGTGGATCTTTCAGTTATTTTGTTTTTGAAACCCTAGCTAAGTTGGTTCTCTCAATATTGGAGCCGCCGCGCCTCCCTCATCGCCTTCCCCGGCCTCCACCCCCCCTTCCACCCCCGATCACCACCACCTTCCCTTTCACTACCGCCATCCTCGCAAACACCGGCACCGCACCCACCGCTCATCAAGCCCAGATCTACGAGCTCCTGGATAGCTGCATCAAGCCCCGAGCGATCCGCCTTCTTAGCAAGAAACTTCATCTCCTGAATAACATGGATCCCCCACCCAACCCTCAGATCCGGCAAATACAAGTGCCAAATCGCCGCATCCACCACCCTCTTCCGCACCCCATCATCCCTCCGATAATCCTCAAGGAATCTCCCCACCGTCCTCTGCCTCAACTTCCTTGCCCCCACCTTTCCACCCATCGCCGACCTCGCCGCCGTAAACAAGCAGTTCCCATCCGCCTCCACGTCCCCGCCGTCTTTGTTTCTTCCCAGAAAGATTGAGTCTTTTTGGTGTTTATTAATTTTTGTCTTCTTCTTGCTAATGTTTTCAGGTTGGAGATAATTTGCATCTTAATTACTGGACGAGCTGGTGATTGCGAACCATAAAAGCTTTGGTTTTGTGAGGACGAAGCAGAAGAAAGTGATGGTATGAAGATGAAAATCAAGAGTTTTATAGACATGAAACTAAAGACTCTTCCTTTCCTTTCCTTTCCTTTTCTTTATTGATGTTTTTAATTCAGATGATTAATTAATCTTCTCCATGTTTGATTTGTTAGGTTGGTCCAATGATCAGAATGGGAAATGAGGAATTAGAACCTCCATGGTTGAGACCATTACTGAAAACAAGCTTCTTCAAACCCTGTGAAATCCATGCTGAATCCACCAAGAATGAGTGTAATATGTATTGCTTGGATTGCATGGGCACTGCTCTTTGTTCTTACTGTCTCTCTAATCACAAAGACCATCATTACGTTCAGGTATATATACATATAGATATATATATTCTTAACTATATATAGTTTTAATTAATTAATTTTGTGTATATATATATATATATATATATATATATATATATATTGGATTCATTGGAATGTTTGGTTTGTTTGTTTTGATAGATTAGGAGATCATCATATCTCAGAGGCATATTGCTGACAATCGTGCTCGCATGGTTAGGAGCAGCGAAGTCCTAAGATTCTCAATTCTCTCCATTGGCGAAGCAAGAGCTCGAGAAGGAAAAGGAGAATTTCCCCCAACCTCTCCTATGGCGATTTTTATCAGGTCCTCCATTGATCAGAATTCAGATATATAATATAGATTGAAAATTTTGATAAAATCTTATCAATTTGTTGTTTTTATTCTGGTATTATATTATGAAAGTCAGTTGGCTGGGATCGTAGCAGTGGAAGTCATTGGTGGTCCTGATGTCTCATTCCACCCTGGGAGAGAGGTATTCCTTGGTTTCAGTTTTTTTTTAATTATTATTTCATTTTTGTCCGCCTTCAGAGACCTTGACGGTGTCATCTTGAATGAACACCCTCCCGGTGTTTGAGGGGAAAAAGGAAAATTTGTAAATTGGTTTTGATACGAGGGTGGGACATGGATTTTTGTTTTGTTAGGACTTTAGTGGACTGATATGGTTGAATGGATGATGTATGGTTTGTTCTTGAAGGTTGTTTTTTTAATTTTTTAATTTTATTGAAGTTTTGTGATGTTGGTTTTGTTTGGTTTCCCAGCGATGGGTGATGAGGAAAAAGGAAAATTTGTGAATTGGTTTTGATATGAGGGTGGGACATGGATTTTTATTTTGCTAGGACTTTAGTGGGCTGGTATGGTTGAATGGATGATGTATGGTTTGTTCTTGAAGGTTTTTTTTTAAAATATTTTTAGTTGAATGGATGATGTATAGTTTGTTCTTGAAGGTTTTTTTTTTAATTTGATTTGATTTATTTTATTGTTTGTTAAATAGTTGATGTGATGTTGTCATATTGCATAGCATGCTTGAGACTAATGTCAAACTGATATAGTACTGACATGTGAGGGAAAAAATGTTTGTTAAATAATTGATGTGATGTTATTATGTTTATTAGCATGCTTGACACTAAATTGTTGAAATGATCAGACTGATATAGTACTTAGATAATTATAAATTAGGTGTTGATATCACTGGTTTTTTGACTTTTGACATGCTGATACAGTATATGCAATAAATAAATAAATAAATAAATAAATAATACCTATGTTATTTTTTCATTCTATGAATTAAACGCTTTTCTTTTATATATATATATATTTATATCGTAAGGTCATAAGACTCATAACTCTCTCTGTCTATCTGTCTATGTTTTTCGCTTTAATTAATAATGTTATTATTACATTATTAGCCATAAACATGCATCAACCTGTTTAGGTTTCAACCATCATGCATGTGAATCAAATCCATTAATTAATTAATTGCTTGGACATTATGATATATCAAAAAAGGAATGATAAGGCCAAATTCTCCATTGTTCTTCATATGATTTGATTGGGTTAGTATTTACTCAAGTGTTTAGAACATCAACTTTGCACAAAAAAAATTAAATTTTATGTCAAGTGTTTAATTCTTTTTAAATTTTTATGTATTATTTTAATAAATCTATGCACTTTGATATATATATATATATATATATATATATATATATAATATGGTTAAATCAGTGAATACATGAATTAAATAGTGAAACACATCTTATTCGAACACTCAGCCTAATGAGAGGAGTGTGTCTAATTTTTGTTTTTTTAAATAAATAAATTGTAACCTCCCCTATAAAAGTGCCACAATGGGTTCCCCCACATATGTCTACATCAATCTTAATGGCGATGACATATGAATCTTAATGGCAATGACATATGAATCTTAACACTATATGGTTCATCTCATGTCCTCATATATAGTTCCTTATTAGAAAACCCTTCTCATTTTCTTCTGATTGTGAACATCTTCAAATCACTTTTAGTAAATAGTGTATCATCAGTAATAATATAATTTTAAAAAAATGTAACAACTATTATTAACTCATTGTCCACGTTTACTCAGTCTTTCTTTCCTTGACAACAAAACCAAAATCCTTCTCTTACGCTTTTAATTGATAAGATATGTCCGGTAATTTTTAAAATAAATAAATCATTTAAAATCAATGGGCTATGTTTAGCTTGATTAATAAAAAATAAAATTATAATTTCAATTATATTTTTTAAAGTTAATTATAAATATTTAAATTATAAGATTTTTATCTTTAAATCTATAAATGAATTTATACTTTATTTTATTATTCTTGGCATGTTATATATACCTGCTGAACCAAGTTAAAAATAACATTATATATATATATATAGTTGTAATACAATATATGTTTTAGTAATTCTTATATATGTGACTTTATTACTTCATTAATTACACTACATCTTAATATTACCACTGATTATTATGTTTTTTATTTTTATTTTTTTAATGGAAGCTTTTACCTGTTCTTAATACATCACAATAGGTGAAAAAATGGAAGTCGACGTACAGATTGTTGTTGATGTACAATTTAAAGTATTACTTAAGGAGATTATGGAAAAATTAAGATTACCACCTGCAGTTTATACATGTGAACAACGTAGTCCAGATCACAACCCATATTTTTTATGCAAAATCATATATGAAGACAGCTGTGGAATTCATGAACAAGTTGTATCAGTTACAAATACAAAAAAGGAGGCTAAAAATTATATTGTGTTACGTGCCATAAAGCATCTGAAAAATATTTATGATGTTGTTATTAAAGATGTGAACGAGAAAGAACTACGTGACATTAAAAATGAAATAGAAGAGCTAAAGAGCAGTAACGATATATTATCAAACAACCTTAAGACGATGACTACTGAATTAAAAGAGTTGAAGAATAGGATAAAACTAATTGAAGCAGAACGGTCTGAAAACTAATTAGAAGAGCTAAAGAATAGTAACGATACATTAACAATTCTTTTTTAAAAATTTATACTATCTTTGCGAATTTTCTTTTAGATATAATTAACCCGCAACGTTAGCGCGGGTACATAAATCTAGTCAATTATTTAAAGGTAGATCTAGAGTGATCCTAAAAATTATAATCTTTTTAACTATTTAAAATTTCTTCAAAAACAATAAAAAGTTAATAAAGTAGATACAAGATAGTTGATATTTTCATTCAGCTCTCAATTCAATATATTGAGGGTTTGAATCATACTATATATATATATATATATATATATATATATATTTTATTCTTGAAATATTTTAAGATAATCATTAAAAATAAGTACAAAGTTTAATCCATATATATTAAAAGTAATTTTCTTTTTAATGTCATGGAAAAAAAAAAAAAAGCTAATTGCTCTTAGGGCTGGTAACGGGGCGGGGCGGGGACGGGGAGAGGAATCCCCATCCCCATCCCCGCCAAAGTCGGGGACGGGGATTCCCCGTCCCCGATTCCCCGACGGGGGGATTTATCTCCCCGTCCCCATCTCCACGGGGATTCATCCCCGCGGGGATCCCCACGGGGATCCCCATATACCTATAAGCTTTTGATTGTTATTTTAAAAAAATTAATACTAATACACATTAACACACATGAAAAACATAAAAATCATTCAAAACAAAAACTCAACAAACCAACATATAAAAAATTACGAAAACAAAATACTCCAAATGTTTATCAGTATAGAGAAAAACATGGAATTTAGAATTCATATAAGTACAATACTACAACTTAATAAAAGTCCAATACTCCAAATGTTGAATATAAAGCCTCCTTGTTTTAGGATTTCATAATAGCTTCCTTTGTGTAGATCAAAGAGCCAATCAAGTCCATTAACACTAAGAGAAATTATATATATGTGTAAAAAGACAAACAAACATCACCCACATATGGAATGGGACAAAGCCAATACCTCTGGCGATTATTTTGCACTTGTGGTGTAGAGTTGAATAGAGAGGGAGCCGGTGGTTTGGGTTCCCGGCGGCGAGGAAAGGTCCGAAAGGAGAAGGGCTCGTGAGAAGGGATAGGGTTCTTGGCGGCGAGGCTTAGAGCAACGGAGCAAAAAAGGAGTGGTTGAATGAGGGATAGTGTTAGGGATTTCTCAGAATCTCAAATCTCAATTCTTATCTAAATTAAGATTATATACAATGGCAAAACTGTAAATAAATCAAATTAAAATTTATATTTGTAATTTTTAACCGGGGACGGGGATCCCCGCGGGGCGGGGATAGCATTCCCCGTCCCCGCCCCGTTTACTAAACGGGGACGGGTTGGCCCCCGTCCCCGCCCCCACGGGGAAAAAAACCGGGGAATCCCCATCCCCGTCGGGTCGGGTCCCCACGGGGATCGGGGATTCCCCGCCCCGTTACCAGCCCTAAATTTGCTCTTTTACTCTAAAAGCTTACCCTCAGCTATATTTCTATACGGGCTCTTATTGGCCTTGTTTGGATTGACTTATAAAAAAAAATGTTTTTTAGTTTAGTAGAAGTGCTTCTGGAAAAAAGTATTTTTCCAGAGTAAGTAAAGCACTTTTTTGTAATCTGTGTTTGTATTGGCTTTTCTGTAGAAGTAGAAGCTGTAAAATAAGCTGAAAAACAGTTTTTTTTTTACAACTTCTGCTTTTACATAAAAGCCAATACAAACAATTTTTTTTTTTAACTCAGAAGTGCTTAACTTATAAAAAAACACTTTTGAGTTTTCCAAAAGCTAATCCAAACAAGCCCATTATATGCTTATATACTTTTATCACATAACAAGTTCATTAAAATTTAAAAAATATATCTTTTTAAACTTTATAATTTAGCTTGGTTCCCATTAGCTAATGGAGTTATGATTTTGTCTAGTGAATTATAATCTTGTAGATTTGTTACGTTTTAAATTAACTCTTTAATTATTTTTCATCAAACCACAATTAGTTGATGACTTCTATGATTTTTTTAAAATCTTTTTATTTAATTAAATCCTCAAATAAACTTTTTTTTAATAAAATCATAGACAAATCTGATGATGATTATTATTATTATTATTATTATTATTATTATTGTTATTATCTACAACTATTTTTTCTCATAAAAAATAATAATATATTACCGCATCCACCATCTCAATTCACATCCATAAATATTTTTTTTTTTGTTTTTTTGTTTTTACCAAAAGGAGCTAGTCCAAGTAATATCTCTTCAAGAGAATAGATGAGGTAATTAATATCAGAATCCAATATAGCTCTAACTTTCTATTCACTTGTCGAGTCTCCACAGACTAGGGACCATCACAGTTGTAATATTTAAGTGACTGATTTTAAATTCGAATCTTGTTGAATAATCTAAAATCAATCACACAAGCACAAGAGATTTAACGAGGTTCGGCAGAGTATGCCTACGTCCTCGGGAACGGAACGTCTGTCGATTCTCTTATTAGAATTAATTAGAGTTACATATTACATGAATATTTATATATATATAAACCCTACTCAGTATAATTTACCAAAATACCCCTGCATCGTACCGCAGGGCGTTGCCCCCGCACCCCCAACCCATCTTGTCATCTCCCCCTGCCCGTTCACCGTGTATATGAGCAATATACAACAAATCTATATACATAAAAACAAAAAAATAATCACACTACTAGAAATCTACTCATTTATAGGTTTATAGCTCCTTAGAGTGCTATTTTTTTAGAACATGTGACTCTCATTACACCACAAAAAAAAAAAAAAAAAATTCACAAACACCCCTTAATATTTATTAAAATATTTATAAATACAATATTTTAATTTATTAATTTCCATATAATAAAACAAAAAAAAACCTCATATTCTAACACGTGATATATCAAAAATCAACATCCCCCCAAAACAAACATTATTTTTTTTTCTTCCAAATAAATAAATAAATAAAAATATTTCATATAATAATACATACAAAATTTCTTAAAAAAAAAAAAAAAGAATATTTAATATTTAAGTACCAAGCAATCAGAAGCCGCCCCCTCGTCTTCACCCAAAAAGAGATACAAAACTCGATGGTATCGTCTTGTCTTGTCTTCCGTTCCCTCCTTAGTCCTCACCATTCTCCTCCTCCTCCTTCCTAGGGTTTCCCCCCTCCTCCATGCTCCTCCCTTCTCCGCCGCCATCGCCGCCATCGCCGCCGCACGGGCGTTCACAGATATCATGAGTCTACACTAAGTTTTCCGGCGATCTGACATCAAGGATGAAACGATCGCTGCGGGTTCCCTTCAGCCTCCTCCTCCTCATCGCCCTTGCGACGGTCGTCACTCTACTTGGTGCTGCTCGGCGTAGCATCCCCTCTCAACCCTCTGGTAGCCCCTTTCTCTCCCCTTTGTCTGCTGTGCCGAATGTCACCCTTGTCCGTCTCGCATCTGCGGATGTTGGAGTGGAGGAGCTGAGGAAGGAGGTGGATGTGCTTATTGATCGCGAGTTACCATTGCCTGGCCGTGGACGGCAACGGTCGATCTCGCTTTACCGGAGTGGGAACCATCTTCAGGCTCGGCCTCGGTCTATGGTCCGGCTTCGCACGCCGAAGGAATTTCGGGTGCTTCCGGAGTTCAGACGGTTGCTCCATGACTGGATCCGCCGCTTGAGGTTCCAGCCTGAGGTTATGGTGGAACTTGCTGATTTGGTGAAGGGTTCGATTGATCGCCATCTTGGCCGGGTTGAGGGGGAGCGGCGGAGGTATGGCTCCTGCGCGGTTGTGGGGAATAGCGGGATCTTGTTGAAGAGTGATCATGGGACGCTGATTGATAGCCATGACCTGGTTATCCGGCTCAATAATGCTCGCATAGAAGGGTACCAACGCAACGTCGGCTCGAAGACCGGCCTCTCCTTTGTCAATAGTAACATCCTTCACCTCTGTGCTCGCAGGTTGGTTCTCTTGTTTAATTTTAGAACTCTTCATGGTTACTTCATTTGCAGATTAATGAAATCTTGTTATGCTAATGAGAATTATCGTTCTATCAATGCTAGCTTTGCACAATCTTGCTGAAAAAAAATTGTTTTTTTTTTAAGAAATTTCTTGTCATATATTCATTTTGTAGTTAATATTTTTGAAACTCGATTAGTAGTTATTGGCAAGTCGTTCATTGCTTTTAGTTCATGATTACTTCAATCGCGTGTTTCAATGTTTAGTCCAAGTAAACCATCATGGTGTTATTATCTGATGAGAATTATGCATCGTAACAAGGTATACCTTTGCACAATCTTGCTGAAACTATTTTAAGAAAATTCTTTCCACATATGCATTTTGTAGTTAAATTTTTGGACAATATTGGCTGAATACTCATGAGGAATATTAGCAAATGGGTGTTTTCATTAATATCAGTAAGTGGCTCATTTCTCGCAGGGTAGGCTGTTTCTGCCACCCTTATGGTGATACGGTCCCAATTATCATGTATGTTTGCCAGCCAGTACATATGCTCGACTACACAGTCTGCAACTCTTCTCACAAGGCTCCTTTGCTTATCACCGATCCCCGGTTTGATTTACTATGTGGCAGGATTGTGAAGTATTATTCATTGAAACTATTTGTAGAGGAGACACGAAAGGCACCAGAAGAATGGGCAAAAACACATGATCAGAAATTATTTCATTATTCATCGGGGATGCAAGCGATAATGCTTGCTGTGGGGATCTGCGACCAGGTTAGTGTTTTTGGATTTGGGAAGGCAACAGATGCGAAGCATCATTACCATACCAATCAGAAAGCAGAACTGGATTTGCATGATTACAAAGCTGAGTATGTGTTGTATCAGGATCTTGTTGAGAGGCCGCAGGTAATACCGTTCCTTAAAGACTCTGGTTTTAAGGTTCCACCGGTTGTCTTCTACCATTGAGGTCTCTCCATGCCATATTGTAACTGTAATTTTTCTCTAAGAGGATGACTAGGAGCGCCACTATAGATGGAAGTCAAAATTGTTCTCAATATCATTTTCCATGTGAAGCTTTGGAAGCAATTGCCATTGTAAAATTGGATTAGAGAGACATGTTTTTGGTTTTTTGTTCACATTCTTTGATGAATTAGATAGATTAAAAGTAGTGTTTTGTTATTTTAGTTCTTTCTTTCTTTCTTTCGTTTTTTTGTTGTTGTTTGGTTTGTTGTCATGATATTGACAGCACCACCTTGTAGTTTGAGTGCCAGTATTCAACTCATTGTTGTAATAGCCATTAGTTCGGAAAACCACTGTGTATCTACACTTAACAGATTGAAACACCTTCTGGAATCGATTTGTTTCTTCCAATCAGCAAATACCACTTTGTTGGAAGGTTTCTGAACTTGCATGGGCTTCTGTAAGCAAACTAAACAATAACTCATGGTTGTATTATTATGGAATGCCTGTGTTATTTTCTAGTTGTTTTTTCTTGTGCCATAGCATATGGAGTGTTTATGGTGACTCTTCTGCTAAGAATTATAAATATCTGATTTCCCTTCTGTAGAAGATACTAAAATGCTATTGCAGAAAACTATATTATGACTACTTGTAGAAGATCCATATGAGTGTATCTGCCATTATTAAGGTTTTCATTGGTTAATTGATATTGATTGACTATCTTTGTGCATTCTGATAAGTGTTATGAGTGCTACTGCTCATCAGTGCTGATGTTTCTGTTGCATAGGCAATACATCATTGTCTTCATTATCAAATGGATTGCTACTTGTTTTAGTACTACAAAAGCTTATGTTTCTTGCTTTTCTCATTTGATTTATGTCTTCAATTTACTGGAATAGAACTGTTTGTATTTTTCTTATTTTGCAGCAAAAGCACCTTCTTCTTTTCTCTGCAGCATTTACTTCTCTGGAAGCACTGAAAGAGCTCCAGTACTGTTCTGGATATAATGCACATGAAGACAAGTTATTAATGTATCCTTTTACTTATTTATTAACCTACTTAATACTGCAGCTTCTTTTAGTTTTGCTATTAATTCTGACAGTCCATTTTTTTTAATTTATATTCAATAATTGATTATTTCAGTGGTTTGGGTGCATGCAAATTACTGAATCATGGAGTTGGTGATACTGTCAAACTTTTCTAGATTAATTCTTTTCAGTTCTTTGATTCTGATTTCAATACAAGAAAATACCAGATTAGAATTACTAATTTGTTGAATTCTTTATTAGTAGCTTGAAATTAATATTTGGGACTTGGAATTAATGGAAAAGTATTCTCTCTTTTAAGGTTGAAGAATCTCAAGAAGAAACAAGAGGCTGAAGTCAGAACAGGTACCACATGTTTTTTTTATTTCATCCTGGAGCATAATTTATGATGGCATTTAGAAAATTTCTTAAAAATTTTCTATTGAGAGTGTTATTACAATTTTTTTTGGAATAAATAATTTTATTAAAACAAAGCCATTAATGTAGAATTAAGTTTTTATTGATATTTGTTTAAATATTTAACAAATTAAAATATTTTATTGAATCATTGATGAAGTAATAGTTAATTTATTACTAAACCTGAAGTATATTTTTATGAATTGTACACTCTAATATTATATAATACTTTTTTTTTCATTTAGGGTATATTGAAATATTGATATTATATATATATATATATATATTTGTCTTGAGCAATGATTAGTCACTGGACTTTTCATTTTATTGAAAAAATTATTATTTAAAACACTTTAAACAGTGCAACATTACTATTATGGCAACCCTTCAAAATTTTAAATTTGATTAAATGCAAATAACCCTACGTTGAGACTCATTTAAAGTGTGTTTGGATTGAGGATTTATTTATAATTATATAATAAAAATATATCTATATAAATTATATTTTATTTATTATTTACAAGCTTTCTTACGCTAGTTTAAAAATTAAGATGCCAAACTTTGTTTATGTATTTTAAACTAATTTTTTTTAAATAATAATTTAAATAATAAGATATGTTTTTATATATATATAACATTATTTTTATTTTTATATAATATAACCAAGTTCACTGTGAAATTGAGGGTCGCATGCACCCATTCATGGAATTTGAGTTGTAAAACTTTTGTTTTGTTTTGTTTTGTTTTATTTTGAAAAATTCAAAAACTATTTAGTAGGATCACATGGCATTTTTATTTGTTCTATCTTCATTTTTTTTCTTTGGTTTTTATTAAGCAAAATTATGATAATATATATATATATATATATATATATATATATATATATATATATATATATTAAAAAGTAATAAAAATAATAATAATAATATTTTATATATAAAAATGGACAAATCATCCCACTTCAACTAATTGTGCGAGAGGGAGTTACTGTTCAACCTTTCACTTAGAAAGAAAAAGAATTCTCATTTATAATATAAAGGTAGTAAATCTGAAAATAATTTTTAATAAATTTTTGAAACATTGGAGGAAATTGAATGTCGTTTGGCATCGTTTCTGTTTTCTTGTTTTTTGTTTTTGTTTCGCTTTTGTTTTGTTTTTATTTTATTTTCGTTTTATTTTCAATTTTTTGAAAACAAAAACATGTTTGGTTAGTATAAAATTATTATAACGTTTTTTATCTTTTTTTTTTCAAATCCATATTTTTAATTTTTTTATAAAACTTTATTTTTCATATTAGTTTCCTTGATTATATTATTAAATAAAATTAGTAACATAAATTATTATTATATTATATTATATCACAGTTTATCAAGGGTCAAACAATTATTTTCACAAATAATTTTTAAAAATATAATTTTTTATATTATATAAACTAATTTGTAAAATATCAAGCCAAAATAATAAATTTTTATAAATATATATATAAAATTATTATTATTAATTTGTAAAAAAATATATATTTTTACAAAAATAAAAATTAAAAATTAAAATAAGAGAGAGAAAGGAGTAGAAGAGTAAGGGTTTCATTGTGAAAGGAAGAGTTTGAAAACGTTTCCAAAACAGTTGAAAACATAAAATTGTTGTTTTCTGTTTTTTTGGAAACATGAGGATTGTTGCCAAAATTTTTGAAAACAAAAACGAGCTGCCAAACATGTTTTCTCAGTTTTGTTTCCAAAACATGAAATTGAAAACAAAAAACAGGAATTGGCAACAATGCCAAACGAGCCAACTTAGAAAATATCCAGGCATTGCATGGTCTCCAAGGCTCTTGGAGATTTGTTTTACATAAGTGGGCTATATATTATGTTGGTCAAAGTGAAATCAAACTAATTTTTTACAAAATTTTTATATAATGAAACTTTTCTTATTTGTTATTCACAAATTTACCATTTATAGTGTAAAATTTATATCTTTTGTTTATGCACATAAATTATTTTAAATAAATCTTAAGTAGATTTTTTAAACAATGATTATTTAAATAATAAGATATAACTATTTTTTATGTATAACTATATTTTTATATCTAAATGCAAACAATTCCATCAGGAGGCTTTTCTTGCAAAATAAAATTACAATATTTGTTATGTCTAATGAAAATTAGTGTTAGAATACATGTAAAGTTAAATAAACCATCTTGAATGAACACACTTTTTTACACAGTTATTTTAATTCTCAAATTTACTATTGATGCAAGTTATTAAATTATGTCTTTTGGCTCATGTTGTAACACATGGATATTTGTGAAAAAAAAATTCAAATAACCATCTAATTACTCCAATAAAAAAGCACACATTGAAATGCAATATCACAATCAAATTAAACAAAATCGAAGGCACCAAAAAGGCAATCTCAAAAAGAAATCCAATAAGCTCTAGGATTTACCAATGGGAGTTAGTTAGTTGATTGATAAAAAAAATCTCTAATCAAAATCTATTCCTCAAGGAAAAACAAAAATAACAAATTTGGGTTAAGTTTTCAGAAAGGAAGAAAAGAAAAATAGAGGATTTTATTTATTTATTTATAAAAAGCGTCAATATGAAAATATTTTTGTATCTTCTACCCTTTCATAGCCTAGCCTGTAATTCTTTTCACACATACCCTATGAATCATATTCCATATTTAAAGGTGAAGTGATTACAATAGATCACCCACTTTACATAGTTCATTCATGAACTAAACATGTAAAGTTTTTTTTTTTTTTTTTTAATAAACTAAACATGTAAAGTGTTTCATGGTATTTATTTTGAATGCAAAGTGTTAACTTTCCTACTTATCAAATGTGCTGTTGTAGTAAAATGAGAATGACATTCACTAATTCATGCTCTATGCATTATAAAATAATTTTTTTTTTAAAACGAAGTGATACTTAAATAAGATAACATGACATTTAATTTTAGACAATTTAATTTTATTTTAGTAAAGCTATGATAGTTTGTATATGTTGAGCTTGAAATTGAATTTGAACCTAACAATATTTTATAATAAAATTTTAAATTATTGGAGAAAATTGAGCATTAAAAATAATTAGTCCTTAAAAAATTTAATTCCTCCATAAATATATTTGTTAAAAATAAATTTAAGGAAACAATTCTTACATTTTTGTTGTTTAAATTTTTGTAAAGTAAAAAATTAAAACATAATTTTTAATAATTTGAAGTGAATCTTTCTATTGAATTCAAATTGCTAGCTTGTCGGATACATTTTTAAGTTCAAATTAGACAAGAACAAAATATAAATAAAAATTAAGACTTATTAGCTAATTTTTTAACAAATTAAAAATTTCATTGAATTATTTATTTATTTTTTGACAAATTGACGATAGAGGTTTCGAACTCAAAACCGCTCAAACACATGCAAAGTTGAAAACCAAGTTAAACCTTAATTCCTAATTTCATTGAATTATTGTATAAACATACTATTCATACATACTACTAATATATATCTTCAAAGTAAAATCAATATAGGTTTAACTTTGTAATAATAGTTTAGTTTAGAAACTTAAATTCATATATATTTTATTTTATTTTTGTTGATTTCACATTAAATTGGCAAATTGGAGGGACATAAAAACTAAAATTTGAATTTTATAGACATGCCAATGATCACAATTTTTTGAAAACCGAGAAATAATTAGGAATGATTTTAGAAGTATACTCATAAATTTAAGATGCAAAATATTCAAAATGAGCTTTCTAAAAAAAAAATTTAAATTGATTTATTTGTCAAACGAACTTTTGACTTTAAATTAGAACTATCTTCCTTTTTTTTCTTTTCTTTTTTTAATTTATTTTTTTAACTATCTAAATTTCCACCAATTTTTTATACATAAAAAAAGTTTTAATTTATTATTTACAAATTTACTCATGCCTGTTATTTGTTTAGGTACTTAAAATAATTTTTAATATAAACTATGTGATATGGATTTTACTTTTATCAATAATTACGTGAATAATATGACATGTTGATATATATAACATTATTTTTATTCCATTTAACCATCTCATGTATGATGCACACACTGCATGTCATGACATAAAAATGAGGGTTGCATGCACTAGTTCATAAGTTTGTTTTTGTTGTCAAATAAAAAAAAAACATAAAAAAATTAAATTAAATCACATGACATTATTAAAGAGCTTCATTCCACTGTATTCTATTTTCTTTTTTTATTTTTTTCTCACTTTAGTTTTATATATTTTGGTTCTAACTAAGAAAAATTATGATGGTTCATACATATCCAATTAGGAATTGAATTCAAATATAGCAAAGGTTTACAATGATTTAATGAAAGATTGGAGGAAATTGAAGGTTTGGAAAAATTAAAATTTTAAAACATACCTACCTACTTACATTACTTCCTCCTAATATATAAAAAATCATTATGACACTGTTCACTCTTTTTTATTTTTTTTCTTTTCTTTTCTTTTCTTACCCTTTATGTCTCTCTCTTACTTTTTTTTAAAATTATTATTTAAAACACTTTAAACAATGTAATGTACATAACTATTATAGCAACTCTTCAAAATTTTAAATTTGATTAAATGAAACTAATGTTACATAAAATATATCTATCTAAATTATTATTTTATTTGTTATTTACAAACTTTCCTATGCTAGTTTAAAAATTAAAATACCAAACTTTATTTATGTATTTTAAACTAGTGTTATGCTCGAGCTCTATACAAAGAGGTAAACATATGTTAAAAATAATTTTTGCACCCGACATAATTATCATAATTTTGATAATAATGTTTGAAACTTAATAATGTATATTGTTACTCAAATTTTTAACAACAATACATTTAACCTAAATTTTAAAAATTATTTATAGATTCTCTCATTATCATGAATGACTCTCTAACTTTGTTTTTAATCAAATGAAATTAAATTGATAAAAGTTTTTATCTTTTGTAAATTAATAAAAAACACCATAATAAAATCATATACAAAAAAAATAAATTCCTACTACATATTATTTATAATTTTCTCTCTTCAATAAATCATAATTAATCTAGAATTAAATTGGAAATACCTTCATGGTTTAGCAAGGTAGTCCCTCTAATAATTTGTAATTAATTTAAAACTAAATTACAAATATGTTTATACTGTTGCAATACTACTCTTCTAATAATCTACAATTAATTGAAGTTTATATTTCAATGATATTTTTATATCAAAGTTTCATCAATTTTTGAAATTATCAATATTATTTTGAATTATAAATATTTTTAAATTATAATATGGTTTTAAAATTTTGGTAAAAATTAAAGATAGTTATAAATATTTTAATATTATTATAATATTATATGTTTTTGAAGGGAAAACTTTTAATGAGAGTCTGACCTGCGGCATGAGACATTTCTACTTGAATATATATATATATATATATAATTTTAAATGTAAAATATAATAAGACAAATTAATTTTTTTATCAATAATAATTTAAATGATAAGAAATGTTTATTTTTTTTATATAACATTATTCTTATCTTTATATAATTTAACCAAATTTCCCTGTAAAAATGAGGATCGCATGCACCAATTCATGGAATTTGAGTTGTAATTAAGAATGAGGATCGCATGCACCAATTCAAAAACTATTTAGTTTGTATTTGTTCTATCTTCATTCTTTGGTTATAATTAAGAAAAAATATGATATATAATAATAATAATAATAATTATAATAATAATAATAATAATTATTATTATTATTATATAAAAATCAACGATTCATCCACTTCAACTAATGGTGTGAGAGGGAGTTATTGCACATCCTTTCACTTAGAAAGAATAAAGAGTTATCACATTATGTATCTTTATAATATGAAGGTGGTATATCTGAAAATATTTTTTAATAAACTTTTGAAATATTGGAGAAAATTGAATGTTGTAAAAGTTAACGGTTAAACTTAGAAAATATCCCAACATTGCATAGTCTCCAAGGTTCTTCAAGATTTATTTTACATTGGTGGGCTAGAATAAACCTTGGAAAAAAATTTTCTTCCTTTCAATCTTTGGATTTTCCATAACATTAAAAAAAAAATGATTTTTATTTTTATTTTCTGAATTCTTCTATTTTATTCAACCAAAGCATAAATTATAAAACAAATTTTAATGTTTATATTTATCATATGTTTGAAATAAATAATAATAATTTTTATAAGATTTTTTAAATAATAAGGGAGGCTTCGCTATGTGAGTTTTATTGCCCTAATCAAAACATGTTTATATATATATATATATATATATATATATGTATTTACATAATAATGCAAAAAACGCATAAATAACACAATGAGCATGGGCATGGATTGAGAATTTGATCACCATACGCTTACTAGTGGCACAAAATTTGGCTATAGATCTGTACCCATAATTAGGATATCGCTACCACCACCTACTATAAGTCTAGTAATATTCAAAATTAGGACACTTAAATTTTTATACTTATATCTTTTGTAGTAGAGCCAATATCACTGGGCTATAAATTTGTTGGCGAAACTTTTTTTTATTAACTAATTTTTTTATCAATTAAAAACTTTATTGCATTATTGTTAAAACATACGATTAATTTTTTTTATTATGAATAATACACATTAAGATTACAGAATTTATTTAATTATTGACTTAGAAAACCTTTTGAGCACTGGTTGAAAATATCAACCATGAAATCAAGTGACATTTCATTTTTGAAATTTTAAATTGTGAAACATATATTCATTTAAATAAATAGTTACTATACTGAAAGAGAAAATCTGAATAAATAAGTTTTTCTAAAATGTTTTCTTTTGGAATTTTTACTATATCACTAGGCAGATTCTCTCACTTAGTATATTATTATAATTTAATTGGAAACTCAAATACTATAATTAAATAATTCTACACAGTAGAAACTATTAGCATATTTTGATTTTAAAAGGTTTGATAGACATGTATTGAGTATACAAATAAGTGCAATTAAAAATTTTTAATTATTAATATTATATTTAAAATAGACAAAAAGTTAAATATAATAAAAATATTTCAATTTGTTTCTTGAAACATTTTTGAGGAAATTATACATCTATTTTAATAATATGTATTGATTCTTATCAAGTTTAAAAATAAATACGTTCAAGCTTTTAATAATAGTTTATGCAAGTTATAATATTTTTGTGGGTGGATATTTTATTTTGCCCGTGTTTCATTTTGAACACTTTATTTCAATTTGTATCAAAATGAGTATTTGACTTTGATTTCCTTTTAGCAGGAGGGCATTGGAACTATTCCGATGGTGAGCTGCTGACGTGGTTTCTGAAATTTTCATCAACTAAAGCACATGGCCGTTCTCTTGTGTCATGCGAGAAGCCACTTCAGACTAGTTTTTATATTATTTAAGTACTAGTTTGACACGAATATATATATATATATATATATATATATATATATATATATATATATATAATTTTTAAATTGGAAAACAAACAAAATATTAGTTTTTTTTAAATGCATTTTTTATGAAAATTGATTTTTTTTTATACATAAATCTGCAAACCATAATCTATATAAAATTAGCTCATGATCATGCTTAATTTCTAACATACTACTATTCATAGAGAAAACTTTAAAAAGTAAAATTAAAAATTAGCAATTAATCACATTAATCAACAGCTTATAACAACAAAGGTAAGAAAAAAAAAAACTTATAATACTCACATTAATAAATGCATAAAAAGCATCAACACTTATCCTCCATGGTTCATACATAGTGATTCTATACTCATTTGAGTTTATAGGTTTAAATTTTTAATAATAGTTTAGCTTAGAAACTTAAATTCATATATATATATATATTCTTATTTTACTTATTTTTTTTGTTGATTTCACATTAAATTAGCAAATTTGAGGGACATAAAACCTAGAAACAAAATTTTGAATTTGTATAGACATGTCAATGATCATAATTTTTTGAAAACCGTGAAATACGTTAAGAGTGATTTTAGAAGTATACGCATAAATTTAAGATGCAAAATATTCAAAATTGCGGTTTTTAAACAAATTAAATTGATTTAATTTTCATACGAATGTTTGATTTTAAATTAGAACTATCTTTCTTCCTTTCCTTTTTTTAATTCCTTTTTTTTAACTATCAAAATTTTTACCAATTTTTTATATATAGAAAAGGTTTTTACTTATTATTTACAAATTTACATATGCCAGTTTAAAATAAGTTTTAGGAACTTAAAATTATCTTTAATATAAAATTATCTTTATTTATACATATAACATTATTTTTATTCCATTTAACTATCTCATGAATGATGTACACACAAAATGTGATGACATAAAAATGAGGGTTGCATGCACTAATTCATAAGTTTAAGAGTAAAGATATTCCTGCCGAACAACTCACACGAAATGTTATGACGGTGGCGAGATGGAGATGAATCCTAGAATTCGATCTTCGAAGCGATGATGGTAGCAAGATGGGGATTACGGCAGGGAGATGACAGCTGCGAGATGGGGATGATGACGATGGTGAGAGGAGAGAAGACGGGGAGATGGTATCCATGGGCTATTACTTTTGTTTTAAAGTTAGCTTTTAAGTTTTTTTTATAATAGCTGATAGGATGTGAATGATGTGAATGCCACATGTGTAACTGTGTAAGGATTTTGCGTGAGTTGTTCGGCAGGAATATTTTTACTCTTACAATGATTTAACGGAAGATCGGAGAAAATTGAAGGTTTGAAAAAATTAAAATTTTAAAAAACAATTTAAAAACTTATTATAAATACTATTTGTAAAGTGTTATAATAGTATTAGTAACATGAATTTAGGATAAACAGTGATTGTATAGTGATACATTTATAACTATTGAATCAACATTTAAACAGTACTTATGCAATCTTGATTAACTATTTTATGTAAGAACATATAACATTCTTTATGAATAATTTTTTGTGAAATTATAAACAAACAATACCCCACCCAACCCATTTCAGTATTAAAAAAAAAATTATAAACAAACAACACCCCACTTAACCCATTCTGGCACTAGTATTATGGGAGGATAACAAATTTTTCTTTCTTTTATATATATCTCTTTTCTATTCTCTCTCTTATAGTTGATGTTTTGATTGTGTGTGTATATATATATTTGAAGTAAAATCAATATAGAATTTAAAATTTTAATAATAGTTTAGGAACTTAATTATATATTATATTATATTATTTTATTTAGTTTTGCTCATTTCACATTAAATTGGCTAATTGGAGGGACATAAAAAAAAAAAAACTAAAAACTAAATTTTAAATTTTTATAGACATGTCAATGATCATAATTTTTTGAATGAGTTTTTACAGGTGTACCCCTGAATAATTTTAAAATTGCATATTTACCCCTGAAAAAAACATAATTGCATACATACCCCTGAATAATACATATAATTGTATATATACCCTTGGAGTTCAAATTGGCTGAAAAACCATTTGTTAACGAATATTAGATATATAAAATGACCATTATGCCCTTTGCATATATACCCTTGAAAAATTATTTTTATTGTAAAATGATAATTTACAAAGGTTATTTTGGACTTTTTGTATATTTTAATCCAAGTTATAACTATAGTTAATAAAAATAGGTGCATATCCACAATTACCTATATTTTTCAGGGGTATATATACAATTATGTTTTTTGTGAGGGTAAATATGCAATTATAGAACTTTTGAAGGGTTTATAAGCAATTATCCCTTTTTTGAAAAACGCGGAAATAATTAAGAGTGTTTTTAAAAGTAAACAACAAATTTAAGAGGCAGAATATTTAAAATGGTTTTTTTAAAGTTTAAATTGATTTAATTTTCATAAAAACGTTTGAATTTAAATTAGAACTTTATTCATTTCCTTTTTTTTAATTTCTTTTTTTAACAACCATCTAAATTTTTATCAATTTTTTATATATAGAAAGTTTTTATTTATTATTTACAAATTTTCTCATGCCACTTTAAAATATCTTTGTTTAGGTACTTAAAATTATTTTTAATATAAATTATGTGATACGGATTTTATTTTTAATAAATTACTTGAATAATATGATATGCTTATTTTTATTGCATTTATTTATCATAATGTACACACAAAATCTCATGACATAAAAATGAGGGTTGCATGCACTAATTTATTGTAAAATAAAAATTAAAAATAACATACGAAATTAAATTAAATCACACCACTCAATCTAAGAGCTTCATTCCATTGTTTTCTTTTCTGTGTTAGTTTTATATATTTTTGTTCTATCTAAGAAAAATTATGATGGTTCATACATATCCAATTAGGAATTAAATTCTAACATAGCAATTATTTATCATGATTTAATGAAAAATTGGAGGAAATTGAAGGTTTACAAAAATTATAATTTTAAAAGATACATACTTACATTGAGTTCGCCCTAATTTATAAAAACTTGTTGCATTGAACATTTTAAAAAAATGCTGAAAGAGTTGACGAAGATCCTCATTGTTTTAGTAATGAATATATATAAGCATATGAATAAATTAGTTACTTTAATAAAAGAGAAAATAATGGTAAATCTATTTATCTTAAAAAATAACCTTATATTAGAATATATAGTAATAAACGTTCAGAGAAATATATCTTTACGAATTCAAATCCAAAAGTTAACTGGTAATTACCAAAGAAACCCCCAAAGTTTACAATATTCACAAAAAAACCCCACGAATTTTGATATCCCTAAAAAACCCCTCCTTTTCTATAGAATGAATTTCAAACCCCCCAGGGCTGTAACGGAGATTGACGGAGTTAAATTTGAATTTATTTGACGAAATTACCCTTACTTGGGAAGTTGTGAAATCTCGAGTTGGTTTGACGGTAATGCCCTTACGTGGAATGATGTTACCGCTTATAGAGGAAGCCGGTTATTTTTCTTTGTTTATTACCGAGAGGGCACCATTTACGCCGCCGGTTAACTGCGATCATCGCATCTTCATCTTTTCCGTTTCCGAAGTTGTCGTTGTTGGCTGGGTTATTTGCGATCATCTCCTCTTCACCTTTTCCGTTTCCGAAGTTGTCATTGGCTGGGTTATTTGTGATCATCGCCTCTTCACCCTTGTCTGGAAGGAGAACTCCCGCTCAAGGCTTCGGAATTTCATCAGTTTTCACACCAAGGTAAGGAGGCCGTTGATGAATCTGATGGTTGACTTTTTCTGTGTGATAAATCTGATTTTGTGTTTTATAATGTTGTCTCCGTTTAACAATTTATGTCTCCGTTTAAGTATTGAGTTTACTGTTTAACTATTTTGCTTTCTGGTTAACTATGCGACTCTAAACAGATGTATTGTTCTTCTTGTAGGGTTTTGGTCATGGCAGTCAACCTAGTTAACGGTCGATGCTACTTGACACCTGTTGTCGAGACTCTGAGTGAATTGAAAGCTCACATGAGTGGACGTCACTGGGAGATCATTAGAAGGACACCGTTCGCGGCTTTGACCGAGATTGAAGCCGTCCTCCAAAAGAGAACCCTTCTTGATTCTCTGCTGCAGAGGTTTGATGACCGCAGCAACAAATTCAGGATCGGGGCAAGCCTGGTCAGTTTCAGGCCTCAAGATGTGGCTCTCATCTTGGGGCTACGGTGTGTTGGAGACGCTGTCGTGTTCCACAAGAAGAAACCACGCTCGGCATTCGAGTCGAGGTTCCTATCAAAAGCGTACGAGAGAAATAAAGACTCCATCAAGAAAACACTTGAGCAGGTAGTTCGGCAGAGGGGGGAAGAGGAGAATTTTGTAAAACTCCTCATGGTGTACCTCATGGGTACTATCCTCTTCCCGAACACCTCCTGCTCTGTTCCAATCTGGATCGTAGACTATGTCGACGACCTAGCGGGAATGGGACGATATGCATGGGCGCAAGCGACCCACAAGTGGATGATGGAGGACGTTCCACAAGCGGCCGCTCGAGTGCAAGCGAGGTGCGCCGGGAACAAGACTAACACGGGGTATGTCAAAGGTTGCTCGGTTGCGCTAACGACTTGGTGAGAACAGCAAGAAGATTCGTTTTGGCAAGACCCCGAGGATCCTGTGCTACGGTGAGAACAGCTACCGGAAGCAAGTGTCCACGGGAAACTTATTTTCATCTTTTGAAGGAAAAGAGGTACTAAATCGATTTAAGTATTGTATTTGTCGTTTAACAAACTATATTAATTTTTAAACATATAAGTTAACCGTTAACTATATTGGTTATTGTTTAACTGAATTGTTTTTGTTACAAACATAGTATTTAGTGTTTAACAGTATTGTTGATTACAATTGTCAGTTTCCGGAATTGGTCGCCGCGAACCAGGACGAAGAAATATTTCTTGGGGCGAGGCGTGTCGGTGATACAACTACACACGAAGGTGATATTCCTGCTCCCGTTCCGTTGGCGTCAAGGAGAGATGATCGGCCAACATCCTCGAAGCGCGTCCGACGCCGACCACCATCTCGGAGCCCACCCCGCGCACGGACTGATCGGCGACGGGCAAGCCCCCCTCCACCCCCCCGATAGCAACATCCGATGACCTGACCGCACGTCTATTGCAGGCGTGCGAGATATTGACTGTAGAGTTCCCCAGGCTTGTTGCTCGCGTGGCGGCTCTGGAGGCACGTTCGCAGGCCGATGTTGACGCAAGAGCCCCCCTCCATCCACCGGTTGACTGTGCTACCATCTCCGATGATGACGTCATTGCGAAAGCAGTCCCGCGAGGCCGACGTCGCTTCCTTCGCCGGAAGAGGCTTGCGTGGAAGGAACCGACAATGTCGCTGCCTTCGCCGGCAGACGTCGTCGCAACGGAAGCACCAATTGATGTTGAACCAACAATGGCTGAGGCTCAGCCAACTTTAACTCCGAGCGCGCCATTGGAAAAGCCGCAAGCACTGTATGCGCCGGCTGCACTGGCTGTGGCCCTGCTTGTCGATCCCGCTGGCGATGTCGACAGGATAATAGAATCTCTTGCCAGTGAAGTCCCTTCGTTGGAGGCACTGGCACCGGCAACGAAGGAGAACACCATCTAGGCGGTGATTTCCGTAGAAACGGAGAAAGACCTTGGCTTGTTACCGGTAGCGGCACCGGCAACGAAGGAGGACACAGTCCAGGTGACAGTATCCCTGGAATCGAACAAAGACGCTGTCGTGTTATCGGCACCGGCACCGGCACCGGATAAAGACTCTGTGGCAGTACCGGAGTCTAATAAAGTTGCTGCAGCAGGTACGGGAAATAAACAGGCTGCCACCGAAGGGCAAGGAGCTGTCAACGAGCAAAGAACGCTCACTCAAGCTGAGAGGACACTCCTTGCAAATCAACAATTCGATGACGTGCCGAAGAACTTTCTTCCGAAGAAGAAGAAATATGCCGGGTTACCGCGTCTTTCGAAATTCGAACAGGAAATCATATCGGTATTCTTAAACTGTTATATGGACTCGTAAGTTCCGTTTAACTATCTATGTTATCATTTAAGTAGTTTACTTTTATATTTAACTATCCGATTTATTAATCAACTAGGTTATATATCTGTTTAAGTATGTTACTTACAATGTAATTTGTTTAATTTTTCGTTTAAATGTCAGGACTGTCGTATGGAGGAATGATTATGTTTTCACTACACGAGCCAACGTGTTCACGTTGTTGGACGGGAAGGAAATGGTGACAGACGACGTCGTCGACGTTCTGGTCTGCATCATCCAGAAAGCGCTGAAGAGATCGCGGTTTCCTTACAAGAAACGCGCTGCCATCACTCGGCCACTGGCCCTGTGCCTGTCCAAACAAGAGGACACGGCGGAAGACGCTCTCAGCATGATCGACGATGCTGCGCGGAACGTCCATGATGTCGACATCGTGATCATGCCAATAATTTTAAATGGCCATTTCCACGTCATCGTGCTGGACAACGTCAAACGAGAGTACAGGCATTACTCATCTTGCGAGAGTGAGGAATACGACAGAGACGCGATCGATATGGTGTACCTTATGGGTACAGTCCTCTTCCCAAATACATTATGCTCGGTGCCAAATTGGGTCGTTGATTACGTCGATGATCTACCTGGCATGGGCCGATACGCTTGGGCGTAAGCGACGCACAAGTGGCTTATGGATGGCGTCCCACTAGTTGCCGCAAGAGTGCGAGCAAGATACGCCGGGGAGAAGATCCAGACGGGGTTCGTGAAGGGTTGTTCGCTCGCATTGAACATATGGTTTTACGAGCTAACCGGCTGTGGAAACAAAGTGAATACTAGCAAGACACCAACGATGCTGTGTTACGACAAGCAAGGGTCTATATAAACCATTTTGCCATCTCTGGAAGGAAAGGAGGTACATATACCGAAGTCTCTATTTAACTATATGGATTAACCTTTAACTAAATCATTTACCGTTTAGATTTATACTTCTTTGTTTAACACAACATGGTCTCCATAACTTTGTCGGATGTATCTTAGTTTCGTGAGCTGGTTAACGCGAATGCGAATGCGAATGAAGATATAATTGTTGGGGCCACCCGCCAGACAATGCAAGATGAAACTCCAAGCTCTTCCGAGCGCGTAAGCCCCCATTCTCGTAATACGGCAGCCACCCCGACGGCACGAAGCGACGATGTCACCGCACGTCTGCTGCAGGCGTGTCAGTTATTGACAACAGAGTTCCCTCAGCTTGTTGCTCGGGTTGACGTAATGGAAGGGCGGGCACAATCGACTGCGCCGTCCATACAAACAAATGACCTTCCCGGTTTGGATGCCCCGGAGGTAGTCCCGGCGAATGCGGGTGCCTTCATTGAGATGAGCTCGGAAATTGACTCCGATGAGGTTATTGGGGCCTCCATTCGCAGACGGTCACACTCGAGGAGACGTACGAAAAAAACAAAAACAACGAAGCGAATCTACCCGCAGGCTGCCGACGAGACAATGCCAGCATCACAGACAGACAGAGATCCGGGGTACGACGTCGTAGTGGCCGTATCGCAGACAGACAATAGCAACAATGAACCATACGACCAGGTACGGCACGTCTTCATTCCAGTGAAAAAAAAATACCCCGGGTACTCGCGTCTCGACATATTCGAGCAAGAGTTGATAACGATCTTCGCCAACTGCTATATTTACGAGTATGTATGTAGTTCGTACATGTGAGGTTAAATATTAACATTACGCCTTAGAAATCGACATTATCCTTTTGCACTATATTTTTACGTTTAACTTAAGCTTTCAACATATAAATATGTCTGTCTGTGTTTAACTATACCTGTTACCATTTAACCGCAGCACCATCGTCTGGAGTAATGCCGTTGGCAGCGCCACACGAGGACAACTATTCACTATGCTAGAAGGGAAGGAAATGGTGCCCGACGAGTTGATGGACGCGTTCGTATGCATAATGCAAAAGTCCATGAAGAGGGTACCATACCCTTATAAGAAGCGCGCCTCCATTACACGTCCACTGGCGCTGTTTATGTCCAAGGTTCCTGACGCGTGCGAGTTGTCGCTCGATATGATCGGAGACGCCGCGCGAAACCTGCATGAAGTTGACATTGTTATATTTCCAATAATCATTAACGGCCGCGTCCATGTGGTGGTGCTGGACAATGAGAAGCAGGAATACAGGCATTATTCCTCATGCCTTTGCGATGATTACATTAGAGACGCGTTTGAAATGGTACGTTCCTTAGACATAGTCACAGGTTCATGAATAGTAATTTAATAGCATCAGGTTGTATATCTCAACAGCGGCAACTATTTGACTACTGTGTCGATATGGAGTTCAGCAACGCGGTGACTATGCTGTACCCGCTAATTCACGACGGTGACACCCCACCACAGAGACGAGGAAGTGTCGACTGCGCTGTTTATTTGATGCGATTTATCGAGCAAATGCTCGAAGGTGAGGAGCTACGCGTTGCTCGAAAGGATGTACCATATTTCCGATTAAAGTATGTTGCCCGCATACTTCTCGAAGGTCGAAGAACCGGGATCTTAGAAAGAGGCGAGTCTTCGACTATGGAGGGGAAACCGACTTGAGTTATTGTTTTAAATTATTCTGTTTAACTAAATATGTTATTTTTGAAACCCACTCGTTTCTGTATAACTATTTCCGTCTTTGTTTAAATAATGCGGCTCTGTTTAATAGCCAGATTTGTAATCTTGAATTTAACATGTTTACGGAGAAAAGGATAATAACTTTATTGTGAAAACGAGAATAACTGGTTACATATCATCATCGTCTAAAAATGGACACGTCTTGCGCAAGTTCATCATCATCGTCTTCGTCTTCAAGCGTGAATTTGAACAGGTTTTTGTAACTCTATAATCTAGTCACTCCACTCGAAGGCAAATTTGATTTATGTATAACTATAAGTGTATATATTTAATTTTAAAACTTTCTATTTAAACATCAGCATGGCCATTGTACTACCGGAATTTTAGTCCTATAACAATAATATTTTTATGCTGAAAAGCAACCGTTTGTGTTTAAATATTAAACATAGAGACAGTTTTACACATGAAATGAAATATGTTTATTGCAAATACGAGAATAACTGATTACATAACAAACAAGGCCACGTTTATTGCAAATACGAGAATAAATATTAAACAAAGACACGTTTTAAAACAATTGATGAGATATCTGATCCACCAGGACATGAGCAAGATGCAACTCGGCGATGTAATTGTTGGAATCTTGCACATCAGAGGGTTCGCAGGCAGTTGTTCAAATTGCAAGTTCAACAACCACCTGGGAAGCCTCTGATCTCGAAGAATACTCCGATTACATCACCAAGATGTGTCCCGCCGATCCCCTGGTCGAGCAGATGTCACATCAATTGTTTTTTTGTAACTTTATCCCTGGCCATTGTACTATATTCGCCTGCAAAATCTGATGGTGTCTAGAAACCTTCATAAAGTTTTAAAACAATTGATGGGATATCTGATCGCACAGGGGATGTCCAGGATGCATATCATCAATGTCATCGCCGGAGTCTTGTAAATCAGAGGCATCGCAGGGAGTTGTTCAAATTGCAAGTTGAACAACCACCTGCAGATTCTCTGATTTTCAAGGATACTCCGATTTCATTGACGATATGTGTCCCGGCGATCCCCTGGTCGAGCAGATGTCGCATCAATTATTTTTGTAACTTTATAATCTAATCACTCCACTCGAAGGCAATTTATACAGTAGATACATTATATGTGCACGGGAAATGGAAGGGTCGTTCAACTTGGCTACTTCAATTCAGGAGATACATTAAATGTCTTTCAATGAGAATTCCAAGGGTCGATCAATTTTGACCGGACAACTACGCTTCGGTATTATATGTGTTACATGTCTATGTTATCCCTTAAACAAAACGTTCTCCATTTAATTTTAACTTAACCCATTTAAATATTAATGTCTCCCTTTAACAACAATTGTTACTCATTAAAATAATATATTTATGTTTAAACTTACTGTGTAAATATCAAACATATAGACATAAATATGCTAATTATGAGTTAAAATAGGTGTTTGTTTACAATGGCTAGTCGGCGACAGGTTCATTACAAGATCTACGATTATGGCCGGACGCGTGGCAGCGGCTGCACCGTAACTCGCGGACCGCGGACGCTTGCGACTCGAGCCGCTTCCGTCTGGGTCGCCCAGGTTGCCTTCTCGTCGTAGGCGGACGCAGATGGAGTTCTCGATTGTCGTCCGTAGGCTTGTCATCGTCTGGTATAGGGAAAATAGCGTCCGTATACGCAAGTTTGTATGTCTCCACGGTGAAGTACCGGCTAATAAATTGATGAACGTTGGTGTCTGTCTGCATTATTGCAGCGCAAGCGTGTGTGCACGGGATACCATAAATTTGCCACCTGCGACATGAGCATGTTCTACCCGATAGATCGACGGAGTTGCTGCAATGGTCAACGACTTCGTAACGATCATCGACACAACGACCAACATAAAGATTTCGGCTTTCCGCAACCAGTTCGTCTACCTTCCTATGTATATCGGGGCACAAGTACGTGTCCCATTTGTTCGCTTGCTCACGACGTGTGCATAACATCCGCATTAATTTGAACCTGTATCATAACAAATTATAATTGATTGTTAACGTAAGCAAAGAATACGTAAACATAAACGTGGATAGTTAAACGAAAACAATTATAGTTAAATAGTAACAAACGTAGTTAAACACAGACCATTATAGACACATGTAAAGTAAACGAAGTTAAAGACTGACGAAGATGTTTAAACAGATCGAAGGAATCAAACATTCAAATACCGTATGGAGTCGACCATTCTCGTAACGGGTAAATGGCGAGCTTCTTTTATCCACGCATTGAAGGACTCTGCGACATTTGAATACATATTGCCCCAACGTTGTCCTTTGAACAAAAAATTACACCAATGTGACAAATCTGACTTTTGAAGCAGCCAGCGATGTGCTTCTGGTGATATGCCCCGCAATTCATTCACCGTATCATCAAATTCTTTACTCGTTGATGCCCACGCAATACGAAAGCATATGGACCAGCACTCGTCCTTCAATGCCCTACCAAGTCCGCCATTGGCTTTCATAAAATTGGCCTCCAAGTGTCAAAGGCAATAGGCATGTGGGGAAGAGGGGAAGACCCTAGCAATGGCGTTCACAAGCCCCTTAGACCTGTCCGACACAAACGTAATAATCTCTTCGTAATCGCCTTCATCGTATAACGCATCACCTAACTTGGAAATGAACCACGTCCAATTTGCATCAGTCTCGTTGTCGACGATACCGAAGGCCAAGTGGAAAAACCCATTGTTTCCATCTTTGCCTGTGGCGCCCAGCAACGTGCCATGATATTTCCCAAGAAGATGGGTACCGTCGACAAACAGCAGCGGCCTGCAACCCCGATTGAATCCCATGATACACGCACGGAATGAGAAGAATGCACGTTTAAAACGGTCACCGTCTCTTTCTACAATCGCAATGCTGCCGGGATTTGTCTCAGCCACCTTATCGACGTACCAGAGCAGCAGATCATAGCTGGAGACGTCGCTGCCGTCGAGGATCACCCGGGCACGCTCTTTACCAACCAGGCTTGCTTGTATGGAATGTGGACACCGTGTTCCCGTAACATGTCCTTCTGAATGTCGATTGGCCTGTACAATGGCTGGCCTTTAAGCTTATCAATAACTCGAGCGCTTACCCATTTTTTCGACGCTTTAGGATGTGACACCGAGCCAATTCCACCACCGCAAGTGTGTGACGGGTGCATTGTCTTTATTCTGAACGTATTTTTATTGTATTCCTTTGATGCATGAAGGCGCCAGCGACAACCAACGGCAGCGCATTCTACAGTCACCCTGTGTTTCTCATTCTTTACGAATTTGAAGTCAAAATTCCTCTTGATTGCAAAATTCCGAAGCGCGTCTCTGAAATGTTCAACGTCTACGAAACGTTGTCCGATATCCAACGACAACACTTCGGAATGATCCGAGGAGGACGGAAGGCATGCTGCCGCGTCCGGGTCGCCATCAGATGGAACAGGTGCGCTGGCAGAATCAGAATTCCTGCCAACACTTCAGACAAACGGAAAACATCAGTAACTTAATCGGAAACAAAATAAGTTCACTTCAAACAAGTATATTTAAACTAAAACATAATAAGTTAAACACAGACACAAATTTTTAAACGGTAAAATATATGTTTAAACGGGAACGGGGATGAGACCGGTTAACAAGCATAACTTATTGGTTTACCACGGGAACTTATTTTTTTAAAAGGAAACTTGAATACTTAAACGGTAACTATAATAATTAAACGGTAAATATAATAATTAGGCGAACACATATGACTTTAAGAGTAAAGATGAAGGATAAGAACTTTACAATGACAAGAATTCGTTTTGACTATGATGCGACAATGGCACATCATCTGTCTCAACAACGAGATCGACTGCAGCGCATTTGAAGAGTGAGTATACATGACACATGCGCTGGAAGTCAACCTCATTTTCTATTGGGCAAATCGTTTTATGTCCATCGGGTGTGATAAACTTCACCCTAACATGGGAAACATCAAGACCCCATCGGTCACATATCTCCGCTACGATTGAATCCCAACAAGTCTGTGCCGTGAACACTAGCACTCGTCCCTCCCCGTTGTATCTTGCAATTGCACAAAAACTCTCCATTGAAAACCTGCATGTAAATAAATATAAATTGGTACTCTCTCTTAAAGGATAATCAAACAGAGACAAAAAGGAAGACATTCTCACCTTATCTCCCCTTATCGGACAACCGGCGGAGTTCAAACGAATGCGAACGATGACACTTCCAAACTTTGTTTCAGAAAATTCAATACAAGAAGGAATGAAAAAGATTGACAAAAGCCAAATAAAAAATGTTTAACATGATGTGACTGGGCGGTTGTTTTCCCACCATTTACAAGGGTACACACGGAATTTCACAGCATAAACCTTGTACAAATGAACGACAGGGGGTAAAAATGAAATAAAACACTAACGGAAGGGCTTTCTGGGGTATTGCAAATTTGCAGGGGCTGTCTGGGAAAGTTTGCAATTCCCGAGGGGTGAATAGTAATTTTCCCTAAAGTTAAACTTTATTGTTCTTTACGAATTCAAATCCAAAAGTTAAACTTTATTGTTCTAATTTTTATAAATGCATAATTCTACACCCGAATTAAGGTTTGTGTCTTCAAGTCATGGTTATGAACTTATGATGAGGGGAGGACAAGTAACACAGTAAAAGTTATCATTAATAGCAAATATGTTACTATAAAAATTTTATGAAATCCAGTTAACTTCAGTGAAGTTTTTCTATTGAACATCAATATTGTACCATACTTGGACTTGGGGTGCGCACTGGTGATTGAATCGTTTGGAGTAAAAACACATAGATTTAAGGTGTGCATCGGTGATTGAGAAATATCTTCATAATCTTCTATACCCAATGGCGGAGCCAGACAATTTATTAAGTGGTGTCAATATATAAGTATAATATCATTATGTATAATATAAAAGAAACGTGTATATGCACATATATATATAAAATAGTTATGTTAAAACAATACAAACTTATAAATAATAAAAAACCAAAAAATTTTGTTTAAAAAATTATATTAAAAAATTAATTTAAATGCCTAAAAATTAAAACTCATATCAGAACTTAATCAAACTATTTAATGTAGTTTGGACGGTGGGAACTATCATGATTAATAGTTTAATTTTAAAATTAGAAAAATCAAGCAAAATGATAGGAGAGCAATTGGAAAATATTAATAATGATAAAGACAAAAAAATGGTTTTATTTTTATATTTTCTAAAGTTGTTAAAAAAAATGTATGGTTTTTATAACTTAATTTTTATATAATAACCCATAAGTTTTTCATAATTTTTTTTTGCACATTGACCTTAATTTTCTTATCTTATGGGATCAATTTACAAATTTTCCAAAAAAAATTGATAAATATATAATATTTTAAATAATTCTAAAATTTTTGCGGGGTCATTTGACCCAACAAAACCCAATGTAGCTCTGGCCTTGTCATACCACAAAATCGTTTACCTTCAGGATCTCTTTGCATAACAAATATATAATATGTTAGTAAAATAAAACTTTATAAAAATAAAATATTTGCTTACTCTCATAAACCTCTTGTAATGCCGTTAAATATGGAAACGGTTTAGTATGCCACTTCCTTGCATCTTTATTCCTCTGTTTGATTTACTCCAAATTAAGTGGTTGTAATTAATGAAATCATTCATTATTTATGTACATACCTCTAGTAGTGGTGCCCAAACATCATCAGGAGCCGATACAATGTGTCTTTTATAGTTCCATCCAAAGCCACTTAATTCAGAAAATCCTTTTAGAAGCTTGCAAGTTTTTTTTTTCTACTCTTGTTCTAATGCTTTGATTTGGCTTATGGCGATGTTTGGATTGGAAAACTTGGTTATCATGTTGCGTACCATCTAATTCCATGCTTCTTTGGTCCATCCATTTTGTGAATGGTAGGCAGGAGTATCATACTCACCCAATAACTTTACTAGGTGAGCTTTGTGAATTTCATTCCACTTTGTCCTGCTTTCATGTCTACATTCACTTGCCATACCTTCACTTGCCATAATAGATCAAACACTATAAAATGAATAAAGCTTAATACAAAAATACTCCCACCAATGATTTATTGTATTACCCTCAAAGAAAGCCAACTCCATTTATTCACAACTTAATTATGAGTTTTAATAACATAAACATAATGGTGGCCCTTTTCTTGTTTAATGGCTAATGTGCCCTATTAGTAGGTAACAAGCATTTAGGATATTAAACTAGTCTTTAATGATGTTAATATTATTAAACTAGGATAATAGTATTGTAGAAAAAGCATGCCACTAATCTTAAGCTTCCAACGCATTTCATCTAATCTATTGTTCATCAAAATCAACCAAACACATCATGTTCTCACCTTCAAGCAAAAATTTGTGCATTATAGTGTCATACAGCCTCGCCATTATGACAAATTCTAGCATGAACATGAGAAAACCATATAACTAGAAAATTTGTTACAAACTTACTGCCAGCAAAATTGATAGAGCAATCATAAAATTCCAACTTTTGCCTAACAAACAATATTCCCCAAGTATGGATAAGAACAGAAGTTTTTCCAACACTGAACGTCTAGAATGCAACTGAAATCATAAACTACAAAATCTCAATACAACCTCATAATCATAAACTAGAAAATCTCAATACAGTCCATATGTGCTTCCTTTGAACCAGCACCACAACCACATAATCATAAGCTACAAAATCTCAATACAATCAATTGGATTAAAGCAACAAAAACAACAACATCATCAAAAGCCGTCAATAGCCATTCAAGAGAGCAATTGTTAAAAGAAGCCAAACAAGAACACTAAACACAGTGAATTTTTCATAAAAATCCCAACTTTAAGGCAGAAAAAGAAAGTACACCATGAATTAGAGAAAGAACAATATAAGGTTTCTCTCAATTACGATCTTGCTGCTGCGATTGAAGTGGAATCCCATATAATTCTTGGTTTCATTCATCTAAACATCTAAACATTGTTATTCATCTAAGCTTTATATAATCAGAACCATAAACAAGAACAATGAAAGAGCAAAAACTTCTTTAATTAAAAAAAAAAAAAAATTCACCACCGTTCATGAATTCTAAGAAAAAAAAAACCAATCTTTTGGGGGACAATCTTTTGGGGGACAAAGCGCTTGCTCCGAGAGCTCAATTAGTTGGTGGCCTGTGGGTTCTTGTCGTCGCCTAATGAATTCGTGGAGGAGGTGACTGATAATGAGTGGTTTTTTTTTTTTGTTTCTATGACGAAGTCGTGGGGGCCCGTCATCGCCTGATGAAGTCGTAGAGGAGGAGATGAATCTGGGTTCTCTTTAGCTTCAACGCCGTGGAGATGGAGATGAATCTATTGGCTTCCTTCTTCCAGTGGGCGCAGCTGGCAGTGACCCGGCGGCGTACTGGATCTCGGACCCTAGCTCTGGATCCCGATGGCATCTTTAAGAAAGAGAGAGCAAATGAGAGAAACCCAAAAATGAGAGACCCACGATCAGCATAAAAAAAATATTCTAGTTATACTGGAATATTTTTTTATGCCATAATTTTCCCATATTATGGTATAATTTTGTAGTGTAAAATAGATGTCCAAACGGCCATTATGCTATAAGTCTTTGAAAATATTATATTATACCATAATATACGGATTATGACATATTTCTTGGTTATCCAAACATGCCCTTATATATAATTAAATAATATACATTAATTGTCACTCTAAACTAGTCACTTTAATTTTATATATATATATATATATATATATATATATATATATATATATATATATATATATAATATTATAATAATATCATATTTATAATATATACATATTAAAGTAGGAAAATCCGTCCAACCCTCATAAAAAGTTTTCCCGCCAAAACATAAATAAAATATTATAATAATATTAAATATAGATAATTATAATACACTATATTACACTGCATTTATCTCAATGTTTAATTTTTAAAAATAAATATAATAATTAAAATACTATTTATCAAATTATAAAATTAATAGTGATAAATATCATATCTTACTTATTAAATTAATATTTTCACATATCACATATATATCTTTAAGTGGGAAAGCCCATGTAATGTCTCAGGCTATGATATTATCTACTATATTAATCATATATCATATATTTTCTCTTTTTGTAATAACTTTTCAAAATACAGATAAATTACACACACACAAGTAAAAGAATTGTGGGAAAATTTTTTCTCGCCAAAGCTTATTTAATGTAAAATATTTAGGGAAAATTACCTAAAAGTCCCTGAAAAGTTTCAAACTTCTACTACAGTCCTTCTGACATTTTCGTATTCCTTTAGGTCCCTCTTTTTTAAAAGCAAATTCAAAAACATCCCCGGTGTTACTTCTGTCAGTTAATAGGGGAGAAAATTACACAAATGCCCATGTACCAAAAAAACAAAAAGTAGCTTTTTCCCTCCATGTCAAATCCAATTTAATGCAAGTAAGGCATGAAATATATTTTATTAGAAATGAGGGGATATTTCACTCATTCTTCTCATTTTTGCTGCCATTTTTTTGTTGGGTTTGCCGTTCTTCATCTTGGTCCGTTGCCAAAGCTTAAAGTGAAATCCTGTCGCGCAAGAAGTTGTTGTTGTTGTTGTTCTTCTTCTTCTTCTTCTTCTTCATATTTTTCTTGTTCTTCTTCTTTTCGTTCTTAAACTTATTCTTTTTGTGTTTGTTGTTGTTGTTGTTGTTCTTCTTCTTGTAACTGTTGTTATTATTTTTGTTCTTGGCCGGCCTTCTTCATCTTTTTCTTTTTTTTTTTGTTGTTGTTGTTCTTCTTCAGGTTTTTTCTATTGACCTTGTTGTTTTTTTTATTGTTGTTGTAGTTGTGCCGTGATTCAACAATGGAAATTTACTCTGCCGTGGCGACATTCAAAGGAAAAGGCCGTGTGCTACAATTTACCATATTAAGTTCATGGGAGTCCGTCATGGGTGAGATATGTGCCCGTTGGTCCCTTGATACTTCTCAAGTGAAAGTGAAGTTCGTAAGGACTGACTCATACAAAAAGCTTTGCCCTATTGAGTCTGACATGGATTTTCAACGCATGTGTCATATATACCATAGCTTCAACAAGTTTGTCGTGGACATCATTATCGAAGAAATGCGTGTTTCTGTAGATGGAAACTCGGCTGCCTTGATCCCATCGTAATAAAACAAGGACCTCTATTAGTTGTTAATTGTGTTATATGTGTTATATGTGTTGTTGTTTTTCCAGATTTTTGCCCTTTTGAATGTTAATAATTTCGTGTGTAATATTGGTTTCCTGTCTATAATATTGGTTTTATGTGTATATTATTAATTTCCTATGTATAATATTTGCTTCCTGTGTATAATATTTTGTTTCCTTTGTATGTTTGGGTTTTTTCAAAGCATGGAGTCCTTGTCGGACAGCATAAACACCACTGACAATACTTTCCACAGGGGCATCAGGAGTTTCTTTGGCAGGGATAGGTATTTCAACATTTGCCGCGGTCCGATTAGCTTCGGGGACTTGTGTTACAACTGATGGCTGAGTTCTTTCAGTGCCTGTCGGTAGAAAATTAACATCCGCGCAACCAGCGTCATCAGGCTATGCGGGAAATTCCTCATCGGCGGTAGACTCAGCATCGAACTTACCAGGACGGCCTCTAAATCTTCGTGCTGACCTTTTGAACCTAAGGCCAGGAGTAGGGGACATGGCCGCCGAATGTGAACGGCTGATGTCTGTTGCCGGCGTAGGGGGACGGGGCCGTCGAATGTGACTCAAACTTCTTCCGGTCTGCATCTTGACGGTCACTCTCGTCTATACGAGCTCGCAGATCGCGGAACTCCATTAAAACTTGTTGCAGTAAATGGCGCATGTCATCATCCCCTCGGGGAATCTCGTCCGCCATCTCTGCCGACGACTGTCGTCGGCCAATATTTTCAGCGGTGGTGGGGGAGGATTGATCCCGGCCACTCTTCTTTGCGGGGTCAACTTTTGATTTTTTCCTAGCAGAGGAGCCTAGTTGGTGGGCGAGACTTCTTCTTAGACTTGCCAGGTTCCGAGGAACTGGTGGGGGCTTGTCTATGGGTTCGCTTAAACCATACTTTGCGACATTAGTATATAAACACAATATTATACACAGGAAACATGAAAATATACACAGGAACATAATTCTATACACAGGAACGTAATAATATACACAGGATCATGATATTATACACATTAAAGCAATATTATACACATGAACGTAATAATATACACAGTATCATGATATTATACACATTAAAGCAATATTATACACATGAAAGCAATTTTACACAAAGGAAAGCAATATTATACACAAGAACATAATTTTATACACATAAACATCATTTTATACACAGGAACTTCATCTTATACACAGAAAACCATTTTCATCCACAGAAATAACTCATTCGTCCAAATTTTCACACATTTTAAACATCAATATAAATAACTTACTTCTTTTCCTTTCATTGATTTCTATAGCGGCTCGATGGACGATTGGCATAAGTATTGTTAAATGGAAATTGTTAGTTACTACTTTCGAGAGAATATGTTCATAGTTCTATAATGTATTTCCGTCACTTACCATGTTGACAACGTTTGAATCATAAGTGTCTGATTGGAGTGACGATTAGTGCATGTACTGCTTCTTTTGATTGTCCAAAACAAGCAGATGGTAATGACCATTGAGGACGATTGGCATAAGTATTAGCTCCTCCGTCTTGTGCCCATATATGACATCTTTCATCAGGTACAATGCTTGTTCAGCTGCAAATTGTAATTTCTACATTACAAGCACCAAGGGCCGTGTCAGAACTGCACGTTTCTTGAACTCCAATGGATTTCTTATCAATTTATCACGGAGCATAAGTACTAAGGCATCCAACACATCATCGGGTACATTTTGTTTTCCTTCGAGAAGGACAAACAGTTGGTTACGAGTGGTAAACCCGTTAGCATCAGCGTCCCTCCAAATGACAGAAGTATATAGAGAAGTATACATGAGACCATAAAATTATACACAGAAAACAAAAAATATACATAAGAAACAAACTAATATACACAAGAAACTAACAAATATACACAGGAAACTAAGTAATATACACAAGGAACTATAAATATACATAGGATAATAAAAACAATACACAGGAAAGTAATTATATACACAGGAAACGAAAATGATACACATTAAACATATTTTATACACACAACATTATAAATAATCACAGGATTCAACATGATAAAGATATGAAACATATATCATACGAAACAAAAACAATGCCTATCGATACGTGTGTTCAGGTAAATGGTGATGTCTCCTCGTTCGAGTATGTTAAGCTTTGCAAAACCTGGGTAGGTCTTCCTCTATGGAAGGAAACCTGAGTCAGGCTTCTTCTGATCCTCCTAGTAGACCTACCCTTTTGCTTTAGTCTGGTATGGAACCAACGCAAGCGGATCCTTTGCCGGTTTATAGTTCCGCAACCCGGTCACGGAATCAAGTAGTGTGTCGACAGCTTGTAATACTTCATCATCTGCTCCGGAGACGCCACTCGAGGTAGAAGCCTTTTCAGAAGGCTTGTTCTTCTTTGGTGGTAGAGCCTTCTTCTTAGGAGCTCTCTTTGCCCACATGCACTATTAAAATATATTATAAGTTATATGAATATTATTATTTTTATAATAATAAAAATAGAATTTTATTTAAAATTTTAAACTACTTTAGCGGTTTTAATTTTATTTTGGTATAATTAATAAAATGAACTTTAAAAATTCTTTAGGAATATAAATGCAATGATATAGAATTTATGATTGATGATATTTTTTTAGAATTTAGATATAATGAATAAAATAAGTTTAATTTTTAGAAATATATATAAAAATATTAATTTGATTACTATTAAAGATTTTGAAGGATATATATGCATATGTTTAGGGGTATGTAAATAAATTAAATTTTAAGGAGGAATATATGACATTTATTTATTTTACGATGTACACGTGATTATTTGAATTTTTATAGGTATACGGAGCAGAAAAAAAATAAATTTATTAAATAAATACGCATCCATTTTTCAAACTAGCACTTAACCATTTTATTAATCAAAATATAATTCCAATGAAGACAAAAACTTGACTTTATTTATTTATTTATTGCACAAAAAAAAAGTTGGCAGCTGTTCCCAAGGAAAAAGCCAAAAAAGGAAGGGTAAACTGGACATTTCACAGGGCTGAAATGATGGCAACTTGTCAGCGGGGGTATTGATGTAATTTCACCTCCTTTTAAATGAATCCGTCAACTCTGTTAACGCGTTTTGGACTGAAAAGTAATAAATTAATAAAGGAGGGATCTATGAGAAAGTTGCATACTTTGAGGGACTATATGGGAAAAGGCAAAGTTTTCAGGGATTTTCTGGTACTTCCCCGAAATATTTATAATAAAATATATTATCGTAAATTATCTTATTTAAAATAAAATTTTTAAATATGGACATAAGTTATCTTATTTTATAATTTATTAAAGTTAATATATGATAATCTATAAATGATGTATATATATATAAGTAACAAAGTTGTGTGAGATGAGTAAAGCAAAAAATCGCGTAATTTTTTATAAGTACGATTAATAATTGACCTAACACTAATCGCTTATATAAAAGTAACTCTTAATTTATAATTTTATAAAAGATACATCTATCTAAATTATTATTTTATTATTATTTACAAAGTTTTCTATGCTAGTTTAAAATACCAAACTTTATTTATGTATTTTAAATTATTTTTGTTAGTGCAAATGCACTTTAATGATTGGAATAATTTGACACCTAGTCAAGGTGACGTGGCAAAGATGGTGACATGGCAAGGATATTTGGCTAGGTGGAATATATCATGGGAGATCTTGGAGAAGTTATTTTTGGCAAGAAGTTGCAATTCTCATGAAGATTAAATGAAGATCTTGTTGAAGTTATTTTAGGCAAGAAGATCAAGCAAGCAACAAGATGATATCAAGATCTCATCAAGACCATATTTAGAAGATGTGATTGAAGACTAAATATGGGTGAAGCTTAAATGAAGAAACAACCTATCAATGGTATGATTTTGAAGACTATTGAAGGCAAGATTTGAAGAACCCTAATAGAGATGATATGATATCTATTAAGGGTATGTTTGAAGATGCGCCTATTGTTGGCAAGATTCAGCTGATTGAATGAAGATCTTTGTTGAAGATTTGAAGACCAAACTTGGGTGAAGTGAAGACTAAGTTTGGCAAGTTTCATGAAGACGCACATAGGAGGTGCGCCCCTTGAGAGTGGGCTGTGTGGTGAGGAGCTGAAGAGAGAGGTTAGTTGCTGGTAGTTCGGATCAGGTGATCGGGCTGCATCGACTCGGACGAAGGGTCTTGAGGTCGCTTTGCAAGAGAGGCAGAATTCAGCCAAGCCAACAGTCAGGGTCATGTTGCAACATATGTTACAACATAAGTTGCGACATTTAATTTCGGAAGGTTACAAAGTTAGAAGCCGCGGAGATTCTAAAAAGGGTATGCGCTATACTTCCTTGGTCTAGGATTGGGTACAACTCTTGAAAGAGGGAGTAGGGAGGTACCGGATAATCTAGAGAGGGTAGTATTCTTGTATTGTGAGAGAGTGACTAGTGTGTTTTGTACTCTTCTATCTTTTACCTCTTTTTAGTGGATTGTTGATCTTCGGGCATGGCCCCCCAGATGTAGGCAAGTGGATGCCGAACTGGGTTACCAATATCTTGTGTCTCTTCTTGCGTGGTTTGTGTTTGCTTTTCTTGAGTGCTTAAGTGAGTGAGTGTTCCTCTAAGTTCACAAACCCTAACCGGCGGAACTAACAATTTTAATTATAAAAAATGTTACATTTTTTTTCTCATTTTATCCATGACACACAATCTCATGACGTGAAAAAAAACGAGGATCGCATGCACCAAAAAATGGAATTTGTGTCTTAATTTTTTTTTAAAAAAAAGACAGTTAAGGAAGATCACATAACAATTGTATTTATTTTTTCTACAATTTTTTTTTCTCATATTAATTATAAATAATTTAGTTTTAACTAAACAGAATTAAAACAATTTATATAATATTAAATTTAAAATGAATAAAAATCTATCAAAGCTTTATATTGAGTTTTTGAAACATTGGAGGAAATTGAATTTTAATTCATTGGTCTCATAGCTGAAAGATTTAAAATATAAATAATAAAAAGTAAACAATTATTAATGTTACCAACAAGTTTAAAATTAGAAGTAAAATCAAACAATTAGTTAGAAGTCTTTCTCAACAAATGGAGAAAAAATCATAATACTATCGTATGTAAATTCACATTAATTAATAAAAAAATTACTCCAATATATATATATATATATATATATATATATATATAGACACACATGTTTAGTTTAAGAAATTTATAAAAACATTTCTCCATTTTTTTTAAATAGAATTAGTTTTATTTATTTTATGTTAAGTTGGCTAAAGCTGAGAATGAGAGAATTTTATACTGATTTTTTAGATTTATGTTGACTCTCCAAATATTTAAATTATTTTTTTTAAGTGGACAAACCACTAATCTCAACGAAAATTATGAGATGGTATTAATTTCTTGACCTCTCAATTGGCAAGAAAAAAAGTTACCATTTTTTTTACTGAAAAGATGTTTAATATAGCTATTTAAAATTTTATTTTATTTTCTTATAAAATTTGGATAAACCGTTTGAATTAAACTTATTTTTATGTATGACATTATTTTTATCTTTATATAATTTAAGAAGGTCCTTGTGAAAATGAGGATCATATGACATTTGTATTTGTTCTATCTACATTTTTTTATTCTCTATTTAATAATAAACACTTTTGTTTTAATTAAGCATAATTAGATAATTTGTACATTTTAAAATAAAAATGAATTAAAACCTAAAAATATTTTTCTTTATATATAAAAGTGGATACACAACTCAACCAATATTGTACAAGGAGGTTAAACTGTTAGACCTTACACTTGGAAAAAACAAAATCTTTCAAAAATGATCAATTTAAAAACACTTTTTAAATACATTTTTGAAACATTGGAGGAAATTGACAGATGTGAAGATTAATTATTAAATTTAAGCTATTCCATCACACTTGAGGTTCTTGGAGGTTTGCTTTACCATAGGTGTGCCAGAATAAACCAGGTAAAAAATGGATGTTTTTACTGTTTTGATTTTTATAACATTAAAATTTGAAAAAAAATGGCTTTTATTTTTTTTATTGAAATGTTCTATTCAATTCAATACAGAACTGAAATATAAAAATAATAAAAATTTTACTTTTTTATTTATAATTTGTTTAAAATAAAAAATAAATAAAAGTTAACATTATTTTCACTAATATTGATAATAAGGGAAGTTTGTTTGTGAGAATTTTATTGCACTACATGATTTTTTTTTTAAAAGAATAATATAACAATTCTTAGGAATAAATAAAAATCATATATACATCTGACTGCCAAAACAAAATTTTTCATTATCTAATTCTTTGACTAATTAAAAACATTATTGAATTATTGTTAAACCATACAAGTAATGTTTTTCTTTATTATTATATATATATATATATATATGAAGTTAAATCAACGCAGCTTGAAGTTTTAATAATAGTTTATGAAATTCTTAAATTTTTCGTTCTCATTTTTATAATAAAATCTTATAATTTAATATTTCATTTTTTATATTAAGTTGGTCAGAGTGAGGATAATTTAAAATTTTACCAAATTTTTAGGATATAATTATTTTTGTATATAAGTTTATTTTTATCTCTATAAGCAAACAATTCCATTATATTAAAATGAGAATTGCATGCACTAATTCATGCTACATGTATTGTATAATAAAAATATTTTTTCTTAAAAAAAATGGCGGGACACTTAAATAAGATGGGAAAGACATTTAATTTTGGATAATATTATTTAAAGTTATGAAAACTATGATAGTTTATACCGATTCAATTTGAAACTATATTTGAACCCAACCATACTTTATAATGAATTTTTGAAAAATTGGAGGAAATTGAATATTGAAAATAATCCGTCACTCTGTGGCTCAAGAATTTAGTTACTCTCTAAATATATTCATTAAAAATAAAATATAGGTAAAAAATACTGATTTTTTTGTTTATATTTTCGTAAAGTTAAAATTTAAGACAAATTATTTTTAATATTTTTCACTGAATTTTTCTATTGAGTTCAAGCCCCTCTCCATTAGTGCACAATTATAATTTTACAAAAAGAATATATAAATAAAAATTAATATTTGTTATTTTATTATCTTTTTAGTTTAATCGAAATAAAAAAATTGTAATTTAAGAAACTTTTTTTGCAAGAATTTTATGATGGAGAAATTTTTTAATTTTCGAACTAGTTAACAACTTTTATAATAAATTTATAAATATGATTGTAATGAAATTTGATCACCAAATTTTAAGGAGTTGTATTTGGGACTTGGAATTAATAGAAAATAATCTCTCTTGTAGGTTGAAGAATCTTAAAAGCAATGTTATTAAACCGGACCAGCCCGATAGTTCGACCAGTCAATCCGGTGGCCCGGTGACTAAACCGGTCCGGGTCTTTAATTAGACCGGACATGCAATCAACCCGGTGTGACCTAGTGTGACCCGGTGTGACCCGGCCAAACTGGGTGACCCGGCCGGGTTTCAATGACTTGGCCGGGTCAATGCTTGTTTATAAAATGACATTTTCATCTTTTAGTTTTTTTATTTTTTTAAATGTTGGAGGGTAAAGATGTAACTTTTGTTATGTATCGGTCCTATTGGATTGATTTGGTTTGATTAAATTTGAAATTTCACTATGGATTCGTATGATATTGTGTTGAGTTTTGTTATGTATTGAATATTTGAATGAGTTTGATATTAGATTGAGGTTGAAGTTTTGTTATTTATTTGATTGAGTTGGTTTGATGTTAAGTTTAAACATGTATTGTGGATTGGTTTGATGTGTAGTTTGAATTTTAAAATTTTGTTATATATTGGATTAAGTTTGGTTTGGTGTTAAATTTAAACTTGTGTTGTGGAATAGTCATAGCTTAAATTTTGAAATTTTGTTATGTATTGGTTTTATGCTGGTCATGTACTTTTACAATTTATTTTTTTCCCTTCAAGTTATTTATTTGATAACTAATAATAAATGAATATTATATATTATTATAGAATTAAAAACTAATTTATAATTTTAAAAATAATATTTAAAAATAATTCTTGTTAGTTCCGACGGTTAGGGTTTGTGAACTTAGAGGAACACTCACTCACTTAAGCACTCAAGAAAAGCAAACACAAACCACACAAGAAGAGACACAAGACGTTGGTAACCCAGTTCGGCGTCCACTCGCCTACATCTGGGGGGCCATGCCCGGAGATCAACAATCCACTAAAAAAGGGTAAAAGATAGAAGAGTACAAAACACACTTGTCACTCTCACATACAAAAAATACTACCCTCTCTAGATTGTCCGGTACCTCCCTACTCCCTCTTTCAAGAGTCATACCCAATCCTAGACCAAGGTAGTATATATAGACGCCTCAACGTCCCAAATATAGCGCATATCCTTTTTAGAATCTCCCCGGCTTTTAACTTTAGAACCTTTCGAAATTAGATGTCGCAACTTATGTTGTAACATATGTTGCAACATGACCCTGACTGTTGGCTTGGCTGATTTTTGGCTCCATTGCTAAGCGACCTCAAGACCCTCCGTCAGAGTCGATGCAGCCCGATCACCTGATCCGAACCACCAGCAACTAACCTCCCTCTTCAGCTCCTCACCACACAGCCCCCTCGCAAGGGGCGCATGTCTTATGTGCGTCTTCATGAAACTTGCCAAACTTAGTCTTCACTTCACCCAAGTTTGGTCTTCAAATCTTCAACAAAGATCTTCATTCAATCAGCTGAATCTTGCCAACAATAGGCGCATCTTCAAACATACATTTAATAGACTTCATATCATCTCTATTAGGGTTGTTCAAATCTTGCCTTCAATAGTCTTCAAAATCATACCATTGATAGGTTGTTTCTTCATTTAAGCTTCACCCATATTTAGTCTTCAATCACATCTTCTAAATATGGTCTTGATGAGATCTTGATATCATCTTGTTGCTTACTTGATCTTCTTACCTAAAATAGTTTCAACAAGATCTTCATTTAATCTTCATGAGAGTTGCAACTTTTTGCCAAAAATAACTTTTCCAAGATCTCTCATGATATATTCCACCTAGCCAAGTCTTCTTGCCATTTCATCCTTCTTTCCAAGGACGGAACCAAAGGGGGACTAGCAGGGGCTGAAGCATTTTAGTCCCTTTAATTTATTTTGTGCATTTTAAATCCCCCTACTTTGTGATTTGAGCCAATGTAGTCCCTCAAGCATAAATTTGGGGACTAAAATTGGCTACATTTTGATAAATACAGGGACTAAAATTGGCTACATTGGCTCAAATCACAAAGTAGGGGGATTTAAAAGGCACAAATTAAACTAGAGGGACTAAAAGGGCATATTTTGATAAGTACAAGGACTAAAATGAGAATTTTACCTAACAAATATATTATAATGTATATACACATATATTATAATTTACCATATATACTAGGGTGAAAGAACAAAAGTTTTTATAAACAATAGTTTGATTGTTTGTATTGAGAGGGATCAATTTTATCATATTTTAAAAAACATACAAATTTGAGATATAAACATACAAATTCTCACAAACAAACTTCCCTTATTATCAATATTAGTGAAAATAATGTTAACTTTTATTTATTTTTTATTTTAAACAAATTATAAATAAAAAAGTAAAATTTTTATTATTTTTATATTTCAGTTCTGTATTGAATTGAATAGAACATTTCAATAAAAAAAATAAAAGCCATTTTTTTTCAAATTTTAATGTTATAAAAATCAAAACAGTAAAAACATCCATTTTTTACCTGGTTTATTCTGGCACACCTATGGTAAAGCAAACCTCCAAGAACCTCAAGTGTGATGGAATAGCTTAAATTTAATAATTAATCTTCACATCTGTCAATTTCCTCCAATGTTTCAAAAATGTATTTAAAAAGTGTTTTTAAATTGATCATTTTTGAAAGATTTTGTTTTTTCCAAGTGTAAGGTCTAACAGTTTAACCTCCTTGTACAATATTGGTTGAGTTGTGTATCCACTTTTATATATAAAGAAAAATATTTTTAGGTTTTAATTCATTTTTATTTTAAAATGTACAAATTATCTAATTATGCTTAATTAAAACAAAAGTGTTTATTATTAAATAGAGAATAAAAAAATGTAGATAGAACAAATACAAATGTCATATGATCCTCATTTTCACAAGGACCTTCTTAAATTATATAAAGATAAAAATAATGTCATACATAAAAATAAGTTTAATTCAAACGGTTTATCCAAATTTTATAAGAAAATAAAATAAAATTTTAAATAGCTATATTAAACATCTTTTCAGTAAAAAAAATGGTAACTTTTTTTCTTGCCAATTGAGAGGTCAAGAAATTAATACCATCTCATAATTTTCGTTGAGATTAGTGGTTTGTCCACTTAAAAAAAATAATTTAAATATTTGGAGAGTCAACATAAATCTAAAAAATCAGTATAAAATTCTCTCATTCTCAGCTTTAGCCAACTTAACATAAAATAAATAAAACTAATTCTATTTAAAAAAAATGGAGAAATGTTTTTATAAATTTCTTAAACTAAACATGTGTGTCTATATATATATATATATATATATATATATATATATTGGAGTAATTTTTTTATTAATTAATGTGAATTTACATACGATAGTATTATGATTTTTTCTCCATTTGTTGAGAAAGACTTCTAACTAATTGTTTGATTTTACTTCTAATTTTAAACTTGTTGGTAACATTAATAATTGTTTACTTTTTATTATTTATATTTTAAATCTTTCAGCTATGAGACCAATGAATTAAAATTCAATTTCCTCCAATGTTTCAAAAACTCAATATAAAGCTTTGATAGATTTTTATTCATTTTAAATTTAATATTATATAAATTGTTTTAATTCTGTTTAGTTAAAACTAAATTATTTATAATTAATATGAGAAAAAAAAATTGTAGAAAAAATAAATACAATTGTTATGTGATCTTCCTTAACTGTCTTTTTTTTAAAAAAAAATTAAGACACAAATTCCATTTTTTGGTGCATGCGATCCTCGTTTTTTTTCACGTCATGAGATTGTGTGTCATGGATAAAATGAGAAAAAAAATGTAACATTTTTTATAATTAAAATTGTTAGTTCCGCCGGTTAGGGTTTGTGAACTTAGAGGAACACTCACTCACTTAAGCACTCAAGAAAAGCAAACACAAACCACGCAAGAAGAGACACAAGATATTGGTAACCCAGTTCGGCATCCACTTGCCTACATCTGGGGGGCCATGCCCGAAGATCAACAATCCACTAAAAAGAGGTAAAAGATAGAAGAGTACAAAACACACTAGTCACTCTCTCACAATACAAGAATACTACCCTCTCTAGATTATCCGGTACCTCCCTACTCCCTCTTTCAAGAGTTGTACCCAATCCTAGACCAAGGAAGTATAGCGCATATCCTTTTTAGAATCTCCCCGGCTTTTAACTTTAGAACCTTTCGAAATTAGATGTCGCAACTTATGTTGTAACATATGTTGCAACATGACCCTGACTGTTGGCTTGGCTGATTTTTGGCTCCATTGCTAAGCGACCTCAAGACCCTCCGTCAGAGTCGATGCAGCCCGATCACCTGATCCGAACCACCAGCAACTAACCTCCCTCTTCAGCTCCTCACCACACAGCCCCCTCGCAAGGGGCGCATGTCTTATGTGCGTCTTCATGAAACTTGCCAAACTTAGTCTTCACTTCACCCAAGTTTGGTCTTCAAATCTTCAACAAAGATCTTCATTCAATCAGCTGAATCTTGCCAACAATAGGCGCATCTTCAAACATACATTTAATAGACTTCATATCATCTCTATTAGGGTTGTTCAAATCTTGCCTTCAATAGTCTTCAAAATCATACCATTGATAGGTTGTTTCTTCATTTAAGCTTCACCCATATTTAGTCTTCAATCACATCTTCTAAATATGGTCTTGATGAGATCTTGATATCATCTTGTTGCTTACTTGATCTTCTTACCTAAAATAGTTTCAACAAGATCTTCATTTAATCTTCATGAGAGTTGCAACTTTTTGCCAAAAATAACTTTTCCAAGATCTCTCATGATATATTCCACCTAGCCAAGTCTTCTTGCCATTTCATCCTTCTTTCCAAGGACGGAACCAAAGGGGGACTAGCAGGGGCTGAAGCATTTTAGTCCCTTTAATTTATTTTGTGCATTTTAAATCCCCCTACTTTGTGATTTGAGCCAATGTAGTCCCTCAAGCATAAATTTGGGGACTAAAATTGGCTACATTTTGATAAATACAGGGACTAAAATTGGCTACATTGGCTCAAATCACAAAGTAGGGGGATTTAAAAGGCACAAATTAAACTAGAGGGACTAAAAGGGCATATTTTGATAAGTACAAGGACTAAAATGAGAATTTTACCTAACAAATATATTATAATGTATATACACATATATTATAATTTACCATATATACTAGGGTGAAAGAACAAAAGTTTTTATAAACAATAGTTTGATTGTTTGTATTGAGAGGGATCAATTTTATCATATTTTAAAAAACATACAAATTTGAGATATATTCTTATTAGTTGAATTATTGAAAATCTCATATATTTGCTATCGGTAATAACAAAAATTTAAATTATACTTTATATTTTTTTTAATGTGTTCAAAATTTTGTTATATTAGCACATTATTCTTCATTTAAAATAATTATTTTGTTGGATTATATATATATATATTTTGCCTTTAGGCTTCAGCCCCCCTATCATTGTGTCCTGGTTCCGTCCCTGCTTCTTTCCACGTCATTATCCATGCCATGTTATCATGCTTGGCATGTCACCTTGACTATGTGTCAAATTATGCCAATCATTAAAGTGCATTTGCACTAACACTAACATTGACCCGGCGGTTGAACCAATTGACCCGAGACCTGGAGCCTAGACCAGGTTGATGCCCGGGGCGGGTCTGATAACACTGCTTCAAAGAAACAAAAAGATGAAGTGTGGACAGGTAACACATATTTTTGTTATTTTACCAATGTTTCTCCCTTTCTATATAATTTTTTTTAATTTTTAATTTTCATTTATTTTCTCACATACCAAATGCATCTTCTTTGTTTAATTTATTTTTATTTTTTTAAAAATTAAATAAAATAAACAAGGGGTTTTTATAATTTAGTCATAATATTTTTTATATTTACCGTAATAACTTAAAGTCATTTTATTCAACCGAATGTTTTCGGAAAATTTTGTTAAAGAGCTTTTAATTTAATTAGTCTCGTAACATTGGCTGAGGTGAGTGGATTCTCCATCTTTTTTTTTTATAAAAAAAATTATTTTAAAAATATTTTTGAAACATTTGTTTAAACATATTGAATTTTTTTAAATTGTTTTTTTAATTGATATTATTTTTAAAATGACAAGCGTTCTTGCTAGCCTCCTTATATTTTAATTGTTTAAATCATGTTTGTTAAAAATAAATAGCAATTTTAAAAACCTTATTGAACCATTGTTAAAGTAAAAGCTCCCATGAGTTTTAAATTATTACCACATTAGGGATATATTTTTTTTATGAATTTTACACTCTGACATCATATATATATATATATATATATATATATATATGTATATATATATATATATACATTGTGGGAATTTTGTAATTAATTTATTATTAATATATGTGTTTTTTTTTTATAAATAAACGATTAGTGCCCTCTACAAAAATTTTAAAAGTGTATCAATTATCATAGATCCTTTATAAATTTACTCGGAAGGCTGGGCTGACATGTTGACCGACGACCTCGTAGGGGTTTCATCATTTTTTTCACTCTAATTATTTTACTAGAAAAATTATTTAAACCATTTTAAACACTATAACATTAGTGCTCTAATGGCAGCTGTTAAAAGTTTAATAATAAGTTTGGTTCATAAAATAGGAATTAAAATTAGAATGATTGAAAGGAAATGACAATGAAAACAATGTAGAGAAAACGTGGCAAAATTATTGTTCACTTTAATTGTTATAATTAAATATCTTAATTAAATAATCTATACTAATTATTATTTACTTTAATTATTGAATAATTTTCAAATTTCAATTCAAAACCACCCTATTATAAATAATTTTTCAGGTTCATTTTATAAGCATAATGTTAGTGCAAATGCACTTTAAGATTGATATAATTTGACACCTAGTCAAGGTGACATGGCAAGCATGATGACGTGGCATGGATAATGACGTAGAAAGAAGGATGACATGGCAAATAAACTTGGCTAGGAGGAATATATCATAAGAGATTTTAGAGAAGTTATTTTTGGCAAGAAGTTGCAACTCTCGTGAAGATTAAATGAAGATCTTGTTGAAGCTATTTTAGGCAAGAAGATCAAGTAAGCAATATCTTGAAGACAAGATCTCATCAAGACCATATTTAGAAGATGTGACTGAAGACTAAATATGGGTGGAGCTAAATGAAGAAACAACATATCAATGGTATGATTTTGAAGACTATTGAAAGCAAGATTTGAAGAACTCTAATAGAGATGATATGAAGTCTATTAAGGGTATGTTTGAAGATGCGCCTATTATTGGCAAGATATGGATGATTGATTGAAGATCTTTGTTGAAGATTTGAAGACCAAACTTGGGTGAAGTGAAGACTAAGTTTGGCAAGGTTCATGAAAGACGCACATAGGACGTGCGCCCCTTGCGAGGGGGCTGTGTGGTGAGGAGCTGACTAGCTAGCTAGTTGCTGGTAGGTTCGGATCAGGTGATCGGACTGCATCGACTCGGACTAAGCATGGGTCTTGAGGTCGCTTAGCAATGGAGCCAGAAATCAGCCAAGGCAGCAGTCAGGGCTATGTTGCAACATATGTTACAACATAAGTTGCGACATCTAATTTCGGAAGGTTCTAAAGTTAGAAGCCGCGGAGATTCTAAAAGAGGTATGCAGTATATTTGGGACATTAAGGCGTCTATATATACTTCCTTGGTCTAGGATTGGGTACGACTCTTGAAAGAGGGAGTAGGGAGGTACAGGACAATCTAGGGAGGATAGTATTCTATGTATATGAGAGAGAGTGACAAGTGTGTTTGTACTCTTCTATTTTTACCACTTTTAGTGGATTGTTAATCTCCGGGCTTGGCCCCCCAAACGTAGGTGAGTGGACGCCGAACTGGGTTACCAACGTCTTGTGTCTTCTCTTGTGTGGTTTGTGTGTGCTATTCTTGAGTGCTTAAGTGAGAGATTGTTCCTTTAAATTCATATACCCTAACCGGCGGAACTAACACATAAGATGATGTGTTTTTCATTAAAAAAACATGTTTTAAAATTAAAAAAAAAAACATCATTATATAATTAGTCACAAAAGATTTTATCATAACATTACATGATATATATTTATAAATAACTTTTAACATAAATAAGACATTGAAAAGCTATTGAATTATTATAAAGCTTTTCAATGTATATATTTATAAAGCTTTTAACATAAATAAGATGATATATATTTTATCATAACATAAATAACTTTATAATGAAAAATTTGAAATATCAGGGAAAATTAAATATTGAAAATAATTAGTAGTTCACAAATTTAGTTACTCCTAAATATATTCGTTGGAAATAAACTTAGGTAAAATATTAGGATATTTTTTTTTGTTATTTAATTTTTGTAAAGTAAAAAATTAAAACACGTTATTTTTAATATTTTTCATTGAATCTTTCTATTGAATTCAAACCCATGGCTTAGTGTAAAATTTATGTTCAAGTTAGACAAGACAAGAACAAAATATAAATAAAAATTAAAATTTATTAACAACAAAGAAACGAAACTCATAATAACATCACATTAAAAAATGAATAAAAACATCAACACTAATCCTTCTTAAAAACATCAGCAATTTTATAATTGTTTTTATATTTAGTCAATCTAAACAATGTGATTCTATACGCAATTGAGTTCATTATTTTTATACAAAATTAATAAAAATATTTAAATTACTGAAACCCCCGCCTCTCTCTCTCTCTCTCTCTCTCTCTCTCTCTCTCTATATATATATATATATATATATATATATATTTCTTTTTCAAAGTAAAATCAATATAGGTTTACATTTTTAATAATAGTTTAGGAACTTAAATTCATATATTTTGTTTTTTCTCATTTCTAATTGGAGTGACATAAAAACTAAACACAAAATTCTGAATTTTTAGAGGCATATCAATGAACACAATATTTTGAAAGTTGAGTAAATAAAATAAATAATTAAGAGTATTTTTAAAAGTATATCGATAAATTTAAGACACTTGAATATTTAAAAGGGAAAAATGTTTAAATTGATTTAGAATTCATACAAATGTCAGACTTTAAATTAGAACTCTCTACTCATAATAATTTTATAAAAAGCACAACTATCTAAATATTTATTTTTTATATAAAAGAAAATTTTTATTTATTATTTACATATTTACCCATGCCAGTTTTAAAATACCTTTGTTTATATACTTAAATTATTTTTGATATAAAATAAGTTATATAGATTTATGGGAAAATTACTATTCACCCCTCGCGAATTGCAAAACTTCCCAGACAGCCCCTGCAAGTTTGTAATACCCCAGAAAGCCCTTCCGTTAGTGTTTGAATTCCTTTTTCCCCCCTGTCGTTCATTTGTACAAGGTTTGTGCTGTGAAATTCCGTGTGTACCCTTGTAAATGGTGGGAAAAAAACCGCCCAGTCACATTATGTTAAACATTTTTTATTTGGGTTTTGTCAATCTTTTTTATTCCATCTTGCCTTGATTTTTCTGAAACAAAGTTTGGAAGACTCATCGTTTGCATTCGTTTGAACTCCGCCGGTTGCCCGATAAGCTGAGATAAGGTGAGAATGTCTTCCTTTCCATCACTTTGATCATCCTTTAAAGGGGAGTACCAATTTATATTTATTTATATGCAGGTTTTTAATGGAGAATTTTTGTGCAATTGCAAGATACAACGGTGAGGGACGAGTGCTAGTGTTCACGGCACAGACTTGTTGGGATTCAATCTTAGCGGAGATATGTGACCGATGGTGTCTTGATGTTTCCCATGTTAGGGTGAAGTTTATCACACCCGATGAACATAAAACGATTTGTCTAATAGAAAATGAGGTTGACTTCCAGCGCATGTGTCATGTATACTCACTCTTCAAATGCGCTGCAGTCGATCTCGTTGTTGAGACAGATGATGCGCCATTGTCGCATCATAGTCAAAACGAATTCTTGTCATTGTAAAGTTCTTTTCCTTTATCTTTACTCTTAAATTAATATGTGTTCGCCTAATTATTATAGTTACCGTTTAATTATTGTATTTTTTCTTTAACTATTCCATTTTACGTTTAAAAACATAAGTTTCAGTTTAAACATATATCGTATCGTCTAAACAATTGTGTCTGTGTTTAACTTATTATGTTCTTGTTTAAATATACATGTTTGAAGGTAAATTATTTCTTTTCGACTAAGTTACTGATGTTTCCCGCTTAACTGAAGTGCTGGCAGGAATTCTGATTCTGCCAGCGCACCTGTTCCATCTCATGGCGACCCGGATGGTGCAGCATGCCTTCCGTCCTCCTCGGATCATCCCGAAGTGCTGTCATTTGATATCGGCCAACGTTTCGTAGACGTTGACCATTTTAGAGACGCGCTTCGGAATTTTGCAATCAAGAGGAATTTCGACTTCAAATTCATAAAGAATGAGAAACACAGGGTGACTGTAGAATGCGCTGCCGTTGGTTGTGGATGGCGCCTTCATGCATCGAAGGAATACAATAAAAATACGTTCAAAATAAAGAATTTGATGATACGGTGAATGAATTGTGGGCCACATCAACAGAAGCGCATCGCTGGTTGCTTCAAAAGTCAGATTTGTCACATTGGTGTAATTATTTGTTCAAAGGTCAACGTTGGGGCAATATGTATTCAAATGTGGCAGAGTCCTTCAATGCGTGGATAAAAGAAGCTCGCCATTTACCAGTGACGAGAATGGTCGACTCCATACGGTATTTGAATGTTTGATTTTCAATCTGTTTAAACATCTTCGTCACTCTTTAACTATGATTGTTCGTGTTTAACTAATAGTCCTTCGTGTACTTTACGTTTGCCTATATTGGTTTCTGTTTAACTATGATTGTTCGTGTTTAATTATAATTATTTTAGTTTAACTATGTACGTTTATGTTTAACTATTCTTGGCTTACCTTAACAATCAATTATAATTTGTTATGCTACAGGTTCAAATTAATGCGGCTGATATGCACCCGTCGTGAGCAAGCGAACAAATGGGACACCTACTTATGCCCCGATATACATAAGAAGGTAGACGAACTGGTTGCGGAAAGCCGAAATCTTTATGTTGGTCGTTGTGTCGATGATCGCTATGAAGTCCTTGACCATTGCAGCAACTCTGTCGATCTATCGGGTAGAACATGCTCATGTCGCAGGTGGCAAATTTATGGTATCCCGTGCACACACGCTTGCGCTGCAATAATGCAGACAGACACCAACGTTCATCAATTTATTAGCACCTACTTCACCGTGGATACATACAAACTGGCGTATAGGGAAGCTATTTTCCCAATACCAGACGATGACAAGCCTACAGACGACAATCGAGAACTCCATCTGCGTCCGCCTGTTTCGAGAAGGCAACTTGGGCGACCCAGACAGAAGAGGATCGAGTCGCAAGGGTCCGCGGTCCGCGAGTTACGTTGCAGCCGCTGCCACGCGTTCGGCCATAATCGTAGATCTTGTAATGAACCTATCGCCGACTAGCCATTGTAAATAAACACCTATTTTAACTCATAATAAGCATATTTATGTCTATATGTTTGATATTTACACAGTAAGTTTAAACATAAATATATTATTTTAATGAGTAACAATTTTGGTTAAAGGGAGACATTAATATTCAAATGGGTTAAGTTAAAATTAAATGGAGAACGTTTTGTTTAAGGGATAACATAGACATGTAATACATATAATACCAAAGCGTAGTTGTCCGGTCAAAATTGATCGACCCTTGGAATTCTCATTCAAAGACATCTTCAGGCCTGAAACTTAACATGCTTGTCCCGATCCTGAATTTGTTAGTGCGGTCATCGTAACTTTGCAATAGAAAATCAAGAAGGGCCCTGTCTTGGAATACCGCTCCCACCTCAGTAAATGCTTCGAACGGTGTCATTCGTATAAGTTCCCAGTGCTGTCCATTCATGTAGACCTTCAATTCGGCCATCGTGTCCGCTACCGCTGCCAAGGAGCATCGCCCATTAACTAGGGTTGTCACCATAAGTCCTCCGTTGAGACAATGTTCGAAAGGTTAATTCCGGTCGCACAGTGGCGAAAAGAGAAGATATTCAAAATCCCTAACCTCCTCCTAACACGGAGAAGTTATTGCAGTACCCGTTACGATCCTCCCACGACTTCCCATGTATTGTTAAAAAAAAACTTTTCGTTCTCTCAATCAGTGGTAGTCACACGGAAGCCCGATTACTTAAACGAAGGATCTGATATTTAACCATAGAATCTGATAGTCACACAGAGCCGAACTTTATTGTATGGGAGCGATCATATTGACATCAACAAATTTTAGAAGTTATTGCAAAATAATGTATGCTACAAAGTTTACATTAAAATTGACAAATAACTTTATACAGCATTAACTCTCGAACTCATCTCCCCTTTATCACCGACGCCGGCTGCCCTCCCATCCAAAAGTATGCGTGCGGCGTACTTCAGACGTAAGTACGGGACGTCCGTTTGCGGTACCCGAAGCTTTTCGTCAGCAAGAAGTTGTTCAATGAACCGCATCACATACACCGAGCAGTCGACACTTCCTCGTTTTTGTCTTGGAGTGCTCCTGTCGTGAATGAGGGCGTACGAGGACGTCGCCACCTCGCCAAGTTCCATCTCGATGCAATTATCGAATAGTTTCCGCTGTAAACAAATAAATTTTGAAGTCGAGATGGAAAAATAGGAAGTAAGTTATTTTCGCTATAGTTAACACGGGAGCTTACCATATCGGCGGCGTCTTTGTCGTATTCCTCGCTCTGGCAGGAAGAGTAATGCCTGTACTCTTGCGCTATGTTGTCGAGAATGACGACATGGAAATGTTCATGCAAAATTATAGGCATTATTACGATGTCGACTTCATGGATGTTCCGCGCAGCATCGTCTATCATGTGGAGAGCGTCTTCCGCCGTGTCCTCCATTTGGGAGAGGAATAGTGCAAGTGGACGGGTAATGGAAGCGCGCTTCTTATAAGGATACGGTTGAAGCTTCAGCGACTTCTAGATGATGCAGACGAAGACATCGACGACATCGTCTGCCACATTCTCCTTACCCTCCACCAACGTGAACACGGCCTCGCGTGTAGTCTGAACTGCGCCAGTCCTCCATACGATAGTCCTGATGTTAAACGGTAACAAACTTAATTAAACAATAACGTTTATAGTTAAGTGGAAAATGATATAGTTAAATGATAACTTAAATAGTTAAATAGACTTTACAACAAATTAAATATTAAAATAAATATTTAAACTCTAAGTATATTTATTTAACTGTTAACATAAATATACTTACGAGTCCATGACACAGTTGAGGAAGATTCTTATTATCTTCTCTTCGAATTGGTCGAGACGCGACATTCCGGCATAATTTTTCTTCTTCGGAACGAATTTTTTCTGCGCCTCGTTGACGTCTCGTTGCCCTTCCTTGGCAGCCTCTTTAGTCGACTCCGGTACTGCCACAGAGTCTTTAATCTGTGACGGTGCCGGTAAGGCCACAGCGTCGCCCACAGCGTCTTTATTCGATTCAGCTGCTAACGTGGGCTGACTCGACAAAGGTAATGCCACGGAGTCCTTATTCACTTCTGGTGCCACTGTCGCCAGGATTGTGTCTGCCTTCGTCGCGCAGCAATCGTACGCCGGTGCCGGTGCCTCCAACACAGGGAGGTCACTGACAACGGATTCAATTAACTTGTCGACGGCGGCAGTCGCATCATCGGGCAGAGACACATCCATTGCAGCCGGCGGCACCACTGCCTGTCCTTTTTCCAATGGCGCGCAAGGACCTGAAGTTGGCTGAGCCTCCGCCATTGTTGGTTCGACAGCAGTTGGTACTTCTGTTGCCTCGACGTCGGCCGGCGGAGGGAGAGACATCGTTGCTTTCCTCCACGTAAGCCTCTTCCTGCGCGGGACTCTCGCGAATGCTCTCGCGAGAACGTCGTCTTTGCCGATCGCCGGGGCTGTGTCCGTTGCATTGGGGCTGCCGGAGATCGTAACATAGTCATCCGGTGTCGTCCTGGCCTGCGAACGCGCCTCCAGAGCATCCACGCGAGCAACAAGACGTGGGATCTCTTGCAACATTAACTCGCACGTCTGCAATAGACGTCTGGTCAGCTCGTCGCCTGTTGGTGTCGGGGAGGGGGGTGGAAGGGGGCTTGCCCGTCGGCGAGCAGTCCGTGCGCGGTGAGGGCTCCGAGAAGAAGATCGGCGTCAGACGCGCTTTGACGGAGCGGGAGTCTTGCTCGCCAGTGGAACGGGATCGGAAGCGGGAGGAATAACACCTCCGTGGCCGGTGGCAGCTCCTCGGGTGGCCCCAACAAATATTTGTTCGTCCGGGTTGGCGGCGACCAGTTCGGGAAACTAACAATTGTAAAAATCCAATACTTTTAAACAATAAAGATATGAGTTAAATGTTAACAAAATAAGTTCAATAGTAAACATATTTGTTAAATACGAATTATTAAACTTAAACACTAACACAGATTGTCAAACACAGAAACCTATATTTAAACGAAGATCAATTAAATAGATTCATTACCTCTTTTCCTTCAAGTGATGAAAATAAAGTCCCTGTCGACACTTGCTTCCGGTAGCTGTTTTCACCGTAGCACAGGATCCTTGGGTTCTTGCCGAAATGTAACTTCTTCCCGGTCCCGGTGAGCTCATAGAACCAGGTGGTCAACGCAACCGAGCAACCTTTGACGTACCCCGTGTTGGTCTTGTTCCCGGCGCATCTCGCTTGTACTCGAGCGGCCGCTTGTGGAACGTCCTCCATTAGCCACTTGTGGGTCGCTTGAGCCCATGCAAATCGTCCCATGGCCGGTAGGTCGTCGACGTAGTCAACGATCCAAATAGGAACAGAGCAGGAAGTGTTAGGGAAGAGGATAGTACCCATGAGGTACACCATGAGGAGCTTTACAAAATTCTCCTCTTCCCCCCTCTCGCGAACTATCCGCTCAAGTGTGTTCTTGATGGAGTCTTTATTTCTCTCGTAAGATCTTGAAAAATACCTCAGCTCGAACGGCGAGTGTGTCTTCTTCTTCTGGAATACGACTGCGTTCCCATCACAGCGTAGACCAAGGATGAGACCCACATCTTGAGGTCTGAAACTCATGAGGCTGGCCCCGATCCTGAATTTGCTGCTGCGGCCATCGAACCTCTGCAGCAGAGAATCAAGGAGGGCTCTCTCATGGAGGACGGCTTCAATCTCGGTCAAAGCCGCGAACGGTGTCCTTCTGATGATCTCCCAGTATCGTCCAGTCATGTGAACTTTCAATTCATTCAAAGTTTGGACAACCGGTGTCAAGTAGCATCGGCCGTTAACTAGGTTGACCGCCATGACCAATACCCTACAAGAAGAACAATACATTTGTTTATAGTGATTTATTAAGCAATAACCCTATTCATTAAACAGAAACCTCCTTTGTTAAACGGAAAATTCATTTGTTAGACGGAGAGGAAGCTTGTTAAACGGAAACGACATGTATTCAACATAAAATCCAACCATTACAATGATACTTTTAAACACAACTCATACCCATATCAAATTAAAGGGGAAACACACATTATAATCATTTGAAAACAAAATGAGTTTGCATAACCATCGAAAAATCTCCTTCACCACAACACTCTCGCTCTCGATACTGTGCACAGACAAACAAAACCCTAGACACAAAATCTCACTGCAAACTACAATATCATCCAATAATGAAACCATGAAAACGTATGGCCAAGAAACAATAGAGACGATACTTTACAAACGAAATGGCGAAAAACAAAGAAAAACCGCACAGCTTCATCGCCTCATTACCTTGGTTGGAAAACCGACTAAATGACGAAGACTAGAGCGGGAGTTCTCCTTCGAAACACTGCTGAACAGGCGATGATAACAAGATGCCCAGGCGATGAAGAGACGATCATAGGAAATAACCGGCGCCAGTAATGGTGTTCTCCAGTGATTAAACAAATAAAAATAAACCGCTTCCTCAAGCGGAAACATCATTGCACACAAGGGCATTATAGTCAATCCACGTCGCAAATGACACACCATCCCACGTAAGGGCAATTTCGTCATATATATTCAAACTTAACACCGTCAATCACCGTTACAGCTTTGGGGGGTTTAAAATTCTATCAAATCAAAAGGAGGGTGTTTTTAGGGATATGAAAACGTGTGGGGTTTTTTTGTGCATATTGCAAACTTTGGGGGTTTTTTGGGTAATTTCCTGTAAATTTATTTATATCAATAATTACTTGAATAGTATGATATGTATGTTTTTATATATAACATTATTCTTAATTCATCTAACTATCTCATCTCATATATATGTACACAAAATCTCATGACATAAAAATGGAGGTTGCATGCACTAATTCATGGTTTTTTTTTTCTGTAAAATTAAAAATTAAAAATAACATAAAAAAATAAATTAAATCACATGACATTATCTAAGAGCTTCATCCATTATATGTTTTTATTTCTCACCTTAATTTTATATATTTTGGTTTTAAGTAAGAAAAATCATGATGGTTTATACCTATCTAATTAAGAATTGAAAGATAACAACTATTTTTTTGATGATTTAATGAAAAATTGGAGGAAATTGAAGGTTTGAAAAAAAAAATTAAATTTAAAAACATAAACAATTACATTAAATTTCCCTTAACTTTTACAAATTTAATGAATTCAACATGGTTAGATATAACAAACTCAAAAGCTAAACCATTTCATTTAACCTCTTGTTTGGTTCAAAGGGGGAGTTAGGAGGGGAGAAGGATTGAGGGTTTGTAAAAATATTATGTTATGTTCATTGGAGGGGTGAGGAGGGGAGTGAGGGGAGTATAATGTATATCGGCCAATTTTCCATTTTTAAAAATATTTTTTATAATTAAATTTAAATAAGAAATATCTTCTATTTCACGAAATTAAATTGCAAATTACCGTAATTAAGATAAAATTATTTTGAAATATAAATATAATCAACTGCATACAAAATTAAAAATAATAAAAATAGTAAAAAAAAATAAAGTGGGGGTTAATAACCCTGAGGCCCGGTTACACAAGGGTAATTGTTATAATTTATAATTAATTAATATAATAGGATCATGGATAATCGCACTAATCTATTCAATTGGTTAATATTAATATATCAAATATAGTATTTTCAAATAGTATATATATATATATTTTAATAAAAATTAGTTTTTAATTTTAAAAAAATACTATTGAGGATGAATAGTTGGGCAGAAATTGGGACTGAATAATAACTCCGAAGCCGAGCTAAGCATCTCTTTAAAAAGAATGAACCATTTATTATAGAGCTTTTTCACTTTTTAAACCAACTATCAATGTATTATATTAAGTTTTCACATAATATAACATGTTTCTACTTATTATTTTTTTTTTATAGTAAATCATTTATTATAGAATTTTTTTCACATACTAAATCAGTTATCCACGTATTATATTAAGTTTTTGTTTAATATAATATGTTTCTACTTATTTTTTAAATTATGTACATTTTTTATATTCTTAATTTTAACATTATTGTATACAAAATTTATTAATATTATGATTATGATTATGATTAGTTTTTTTTATTATTACTCTGATTCATTTATTAGTTACTTTATTGTTATATATATTTTTTTAATTTTCTTTTACGATCATTATTATATTTATGAGTCAGTTCATCATTAACCATCTAAATTTGAAAAAAAAATATAAATCATGCGTATATATATATATATATATAGATAGTTGGTGATTAGATTAATGTACATTATAGGATATATGTGTAATATATTCAAAAGAAAGAGGTATTTTAGTCCAAAAAATAATATTTATGAGTCAGTTCATCATTAACCATCTAAATTTGAAAAAAAAATATAAATCATGCATAATATATATATATATATATATATATATATATATATATATATATATAGTTGGTGATTAGATTAATGTACATTATAGGATATATGTGTAATATTTTCAAAAGAAAGAGGTATTTTAGTCCAAAAAATAATAAAAAAAACCCACTCCTCCAAAAGACCCACTCCTCCAAAAGACCTTGATTTGGAGTAAGAAGCAACATCTGAATCATGCGTTCTTTCATCCGTCTTTTCAAAAGAAAGACTGCTGAACATCTGAATCATGCGTTCTTTCATCCGTCTTTTCAAAAGAAAGACTGCTGTTTTCATATGGGGGGGGGGGGGGGGGGGGGCTTAGGAGAGTGCATTGTCCCTAAAAACTTCTCGTCCTTGAAAATTAGGGATGGCAAAAATCGAACCGACCCGAGGTTACCGATCCGATCAGCCCCGCACCGACACGGCTTTGGGCGGGGCGAGTTTGGTTTTTCTATGCCCCGCCCCGCCCCGCAATTAATTTAACTTAATTTAAATATTATATAGTGTAGGGGTAAATAAATTTTTTTTTTAATTTCAATAAATTTTTTATAAGCATGTTTTTATAAATATATGTTTTATAAAAAAAATCTATTTTAAAAATGTTTTTAGGAATTTTAGTTACTTATTTATAATTATGAGCGGGATAGTATGGGGTGGGGGAGTGGTTTATGGAAAAAAAAAAAAAAAAGGGGATGGGCGGGGCGAGGATGGTAAAGGCTTGCCCCGCCCCTGCCCCCGCCCCGTTCCATTGCCATCCCTATTCAAAATCCTTCGACCAAATAACCACTACTCCTCTAAACTGTCTCTTAACTCTCCAAACTCCCTCAACCAAATAAGGAATAATTTGTTGAAAATACACTACGTGATTTTATTGCGAAGTGCTTCCGTTGGTATTTCTAAATGATAGTTGTGATAGGCAAAAGTTTGTCCTACCATAGAATGCCATTAATAGAAAATATTGTTAAGTTAAAAATTTTATGAGACCCGATAAATGTTTGTGAAATTTTTATATTGAACATCAATGCTATAAATTATTTCAAAAAATTAATATATAAATTTATGGTTCATAATCAAGCCCAATCTCTAACACATTACTATTGGTATTGAAAACTTTAAAACAAAAATAAATAAATAAGCAATTAATCACATCATACACAATTTGTTAGAAAAAAATCATGGCACTCTTATATATATTTATTAATTCACATTAATAAATTCATTAAAAACATAAAAAAATTATTATAATTGTTTATATATTTAGACAATCTCAAAATCATTATTCTATACTCAATTTAGTTTATTGTTTTAATACAAAATTAACAAAATTATTTAATTACTGAAAACATCAATATATATATACTCAAAGTGAAATCAATATATAGGTCAGAAATTTAAAATTTAAAATTTTCTCAATTTAATAATAAAATCATTTCTGTTAATTTTATATTAAATTGATTAAATGGTGGCTAAAAAAAAACTTAAATTGATTTAATATTCATACAAATGTTTTACTTCTAGAGGCCCTCTACATTAAATTAGAATTCTAAACTTATAATTCTACATATATAAACGACTATCTAAATTTTTACCTTGATATTTATTAATTTATTCATGCCAATTTAAAATACCTACATTTGGCGTTTATGTACTTTAATTATTTTAATATAAAATTTGCTACATAGATTTTTTTTTCACCAGTAATTATTTGAATAATATGATATGTTTATTTTTGTATATGACATTATTTATATTTCATTTAGCTTTCTCACATGTATGTATGCACAAGTTTTGATGACATTAAAATGAGGGTTTCATGCACTAATTCATAGGCTTTTTTTTTTTTTTTTTTTTGCAAAATAAAAAAATAAAAAAAGATAGCATTAAAAAATGTAAATAAAATCATGTGACATTGGCTATATATTCTCTTGCTTGAGTGCTTCGTTAATTCTATTGTATGTTTGTCTTTCTTTACTTTAATTTTACATATTTTTCTTTTACTAAGAAAAATTATGACAATTTATACCTATTCAATTAAGAATTGAACTAAGAAAATAGCAATTATTTATAATAATTTAATGAAACATTGGAGGAAATTGAAGGTTCGGAAAAAAATTATATTTTAAACATAAATAATTATATTAAATTCCTCTTAATTTATAAAAATTTACACTAGGTAACATTAGTAGATACATTGAATTTCTAAATCGAATCTGGTGTTTTCATTTATTATAAATTGAAAATTTTGATACACACGTAGAACTAATGCAAGTGGTTGCAGAGAATTGTGATATCCATTAATTCTACCAATCATGTCTAAAGCTCATAATATATATGTTTATTATATATTATACCATAACTGTGATGATAAATACAAACATAAATATAAGTTTTTGGTCTAATGGTATTAAACTCATAGTCAAAAGTGTTTTATGGGATTTTTTAAGATGCAAATTTGAAATATGTCGAAGTGGTGCTAAAAAAATCATTTGAAATATGATTTATCTATTTTATATAAAAATAAAAATAATAAATAAGTAAACAATACAAGGGTGAAATTTTGTTGGATGACGAGTACCATTTACATAAGATATTATTAATAAGAAAAAGTTTTATAATGCCCAAGAATTTTTTGTATAGTTTTTTTATTGAATATAACATTAAAAATTTTCCTGATAAACAAAAATATAATAATCAACCTTGTGATGCTCTTTCTTTTTGGCTTGAACTTATGAACCAAGTTGTAATAAGTATCCGAATAATTTGAGTAAGTATTGAATTTATTTCATAAAATAGGGGAAGAAAATGTTGAGTTGACAAGGGAAGTCTATTGTAATTGACTATGATTTTAGAAGTGGAAAATATATAACAGAAAAAAAAAATCAAGTTTTTATTTTATTTCTTGTCTAATGAATTATACATCTTTTCCACAACAACAACAAAAATAATAATTATGTATATATTAAATCCATTGGAAAAATATTTGGACAAGACTAATCTATACAAACACATGTCATATACTTATTTCCTTGTTTTTTTTAATTTGTATTGTATTATAAATTGTACAAACAATGAAAAAACACATTTTGATATTTAATTGCATATGTATTTCAGGGATGTATATTCCTAAAATAATCTCATCATAAAATTATATTATCTCTGTATTTATTATAAATAACATAATCTCTATCATTATTTAAAAAAAAATATAATTAATATGTTTTTAGTCATTAACCCATCAGTTAGTGATGTTGGATCCAAACTACTACCACATGAACGAATTTTTCATAATTAAATATTTTTAATATATAGAGCAGTGGTATTTTTTTTATTTATAAATTATGCATAAAATTAAATTTCAACATTATCTATTTTTTTTTTTAAATTTGATGGATTCTAAAAAAAGTAAAAATCAGAATTTTTTTTAAAGAAATATAAATATATTGGCATAATTGATGAATAAACTTGATATTTACACCCCCAATATTTCTATTATAAACCACATTAGGCTACAAAAGGCTTGCTTGGGAGAGGTGAAGGAGGGGTTCATAATGGAAGATAGGGTAGGGTAAAGTAAGGGAAATGGAGGTTTTAAGTTATATCTTGTTTGGGAGAAATGTAAGGTAATGCAAGTTACCAAACCTTGTAATGTTTGGATTGAAAGCAATAGAAGGTAAAGTTTTATGGTAATATTACTAAAATACTCTTATAAGAAAAAAAAAAAAAAAAAAAGACAAATAAGACATATAATTATGTAAAACTATTTACTAATTATGGCAAATATATTAATTTGACACCACATTAATTATGACACCATAAATACACAAATATTTGACAAACACCACCTCCTTAAATTAATTATGTCGCGACAATTACATCATATAACAATGAATTCAATAGTGTTTGGATGAATGGGAGAAATTTCATGAGAATATTCAAAATAAAATTTAGTTTAAACCTTCCTAGAGGAAATAATCATCATTTAGTCAATTTTTAATAAAATATTTACATAAACACTTAAATTATAACTGACACTATAAATTTTTTTATAAAATTAAAAATTCTAAAAACATAGAGACAGAACAACTCAATGAATGGACATCAATGTGAGAAATTCAAATCTTAGTTTTCCTCCTCCATTAATAAAAAAACCTATGAAATGGACTTCCTCAACATCAATAGAATAATATTCATAATAAAAATATGGAACCTCAAAACATGTAAATGAAAATCAAATTCAAATTCAAAGCATGCAGTGACAACTAATGTAATGAAATGTAAATCAATACTAGTAGAATAAAATGAAGTCTTCCAAACATTATTATTAGAAATTCAAACCTGCAGAAATGTAAATCAAAATAAAATTGAATGGATCTACTTCACTTTGTTTATTGAATGGATTTAAATATCATTGGGATATGAACTAGTGCTGGTATTGTATCTACTTTACCTGAAACTACAAAACTCTCCTCTTACTCAATTCTAATCACCTTATTAATTTGCTAACACCTCTTATTAGTTGACAAATTTAATGAGTTATTTTATTTATATATATATGCATAAAATTGACGGTTACTTGGCTCTTGTTGTTAATCAGTATTCAAGCCCTTTTGAATGCTCCAAACCCGGATGATCCTCTATCAGACAACATTGCAAAGCATTGGAAGGCAAATGAAGCCGAAGCAGTAGAAACAGGTAACATTATTGATTTTAATGCTACTGCAGACATACTAATGTGCTCTTATATAATGGTTACTGCAGTAAGGGAAACAAGAATGGAAATTGTTTTCATTTTCTTCCAATCCAAGCAGCCCTGTTAAATGATTAGTTTGTGATATGGTCTCTGTTGTTGTGTACTTGTGTTTAATCTAATTGGAGTTGATATCGATTACTGCAGCTAAAAATTGGACGCGTCTGTATGCTAGCAGAGCATGATAACCTCGCTGCCGTCTGTGTAACCATAGTAGTGGTTATGTGCGGGTGATTTTAGCATCCACGTGTATGCAGACCCTGGCTCCACTTGCTCCGCCAAGACTTCTGCACGTCTCTGCTTTTCTCATCTTGGCAAAAATGGTTTCTGATTTGAATCTCTCCTTAATCCAGGAATCGACCCCGTCGATCATGTATCATTAGTAGTCGGGAGTTTACTGTTCTCTTCGGGTTTTCAACTGTATCAAGGATCAAACTAAATAATATATTTTGGCAGTAATGCCTTCATATCAAATACAAACTGATTTGTTACCCTGAAACTTTGGATTGCCAAGACAAGCTATTAAGGTGCGTTGTATCCTCAAGAGCTTATTATTCTTGGGATATTTGTGAGTCTTAATATACAACTTATTACTAGATTAACAAGAGAAATGTTTTGCAGGTACATATAAACATTTTTCACCCTCCAAGCAGTAAAAAATGGTAAAATTTTTCACAAGTATTGCAGATTCAGCAATATAATTATGGGAAAAATTTTCTCATACATTAGAATAAACATTAATAATAGGCATTCGGCAATCTTTCTAAATAAAATGAATTTATGATGAGACATATATTGACAAGAATTTCAGAAACATCCAACTGTAAGAACAATACAATAACAAAGTAACAAACAAATGTTATGTGGATAGTAATACACCACCAAGATTGATGTTAGAAAGTCTTCTAGTCTTAACTTGGAAGCATTCATCAGCAGGAAGAACAATTGACAGAAATACATTGTAGACTGTATGTTTACTTCTAAAATTTTTAACAAAACAGACATACATTCAACTATTTCAGAAATAAAACCACCAAGATAGATGTTATGGAGAAGTCTTCAAGTCTCAAAATTGATAACAAGAGCACTCAATTAACAAGATAAACAATTTCAGAAATATATTGCCACTGTTATACTGTCAAGAATTTCATAAATTTAATATCAAGAATGATTAAAGGCAAGTCTTCAAATATTCTCAATCTGATAGCATTAAACTAAAAACAATCAAAGTTAGGAAAAAAAAAACTTGGCTTGAATTCTGAAAGTACACACAAACTTGGCATCATGAATGGTGAACTTTGCATGAATCAGTGCTGCCGTGATAAGTGGGCATTTGGTCTTACAGGTGTTTTGGAGGCAATAACCCTGAACAGATCAGAAGGATGTAAATTCATTGTTGTTTCATTTGATATGGTCAAAAATAGAAGGAAATAACAGTTTAATACCTGATTGGAAAAACTCCAAGATAGAAGCCAGTATACCGCAGAGCAGCGATAGCGCTATCATCCTGACAAGAATGTATAAATCATTATTTCTGTCTCGCTTTTGTGTAAAAGTGAACCTTAATATTGCATCTAAATAAATAACAGAAAAGTCTTATACATAATGCTTCCATCAAATTCAACTTTTACTAAGAAATCAATTGAAAAAGAAAATTTTCTATTAATTCAGTTGAAGTTTTCTAGTGATGAATCAATTGATGGGGAATAAACAAAGGACAGATTAATTGATAATTTTGCCAGACATTGAGTCAATATATGTTTACCCGAGCAAATTCAATAAAGGCTATGCGAGTCTGGTGACGTCTATCCCCAAGAAGCCTCAAACGAGAAATCTGGAAAAAGCCAGAAAATGAATGAGAGCTCCCCAATGAGGCCAAAAATTTGATAGATTTGAAAATTTCTGCTCTTAGCACAGTATGCTCACCGGGCCACAATTTGACTCGAAGAAACGTCTTATCTCATTTTCACTGACCTGAGAAAGAAACAGTGAAACACCAAGGATATCACTGGGAAAATAATGCCTCTCATCACTCTAGAAAACTTCTAAGGAAGAATGAAATCATTTTACCAGTTTATCTACTATAACGGTTCAACACAATGAAGTCATATACCATTTCAAGGAGTGATTCTTTTGAAGATCAATAGAAAAGCAAGAATAAATCATTTACCATCTTATCAATGTTATTGCAATAAACAGTCCTTCTAGCTATGTCCTTCTCATGCTCGCTCTGCTCAAATCTTAAAAATCAGGATAAATGTTTGTAGCCATAACAATCAGGTACTTAAATAGGAGCATCAAATTAACTTATTCATACCTGAGGAAGATACAAAGGGTTAACAGGAAATATATCAGATTTTGAGGGCGCAATGCAGATGGGAATAGTGTGCAGTCGAGTCCCGCAAAGACTAAGTGCCGCTCTTGCAGAATCTACGAACAAAGCTCACGGTTAGATAATTGATAAGTGGATTGCATATGGACAAAGATATTGAGTCAGAATTAGATGGGATATACTTACTCTCAGAACCGAATTCAAGAAAAGCAAAGCGACTAACTGAGCTGGGTTCTCCAGAAATACGGCAATCATTTATCTGCAGTATGAACATATCATAAAAAATAAGTTGTTAATATGCTCGAAGTTCAAAAAAGATTTCTATAATTGACAAGGTATCTTTTTATGATCCTCAAAGTTAAAAGTTTAAAACAACCATCCTTCTCTAGAATTGCTTGATCGAGTTCCTTGATTACAGAAGCACATGGGAACAATAAGGTTAGCCGGTTGATATCAAAAAAGATCTTTGGTGATGAACAGACAAGAAAAATAGTTGCAAATGCGTGTTACAGGGCCTGATATTAAGGTGCACAGAGAATCACTGATAACATCATACTTTAACTAATTTTATAACGCTCCTGTTACGTATTTGGTGACAATGCATTTTCACTATTTTCCTTATCAAGCCCTGTTGTCACTTGTACACTTAATACATTTAGACAATTAAAAACACAATAATGAATCATTCCTCAACCTTTCTAATTCAAATTTTACCAACATTGCAAAATTTGTATGTTCATATCTATGAATTGGAGGATACAGCTACGTATATGAGCCATGCCCAAACGTAGGTCCACCAAAACCTGTGCCCATACAGATGAACAGAACCTATTATGGCTATGGATGACATTCAGATATTAAAGAAGGGTCATCCAATTCTCAAGATATTATCACTAATAGAAAGTAATTTTGTTGTTTTCAACAGATAACATGCTACAAGGCATTTTTAAGACGTACTAACAAGAACATTGATGAAGTATCCAAAAAAAATACTAATGTCTAGCCATAAGTTGACGTTCTCTGTTGAAAAAGAAAGACGACAATATCCACATACGACAAATCATAGATTTAGTATAAAAGTTTCTCGCCCTTCCATTTCCCGTTGATGTTCAATGCTGCAATGCGGAGCATAGAAAAGTTGGCCATGCATCCACATAGCTTGCCGTTCTTGCTTATCATGTTCCTTTTATTTATTTCAATTCACTACTAACCCAATGAACACCAACATCTCAAACTAGCATCTTACAGATGATATGCTGGTTTTGCTTTCAACATTGAAAAACAAGTAGCTTTTGCAATTGAAGAAACGTACCTGTCCGCAACAACTAAATAGCCCAGCAAGTTCTTCCTCGGTTACCTAATCAATATTTATTGAACATAATCAGATAAGGCTGAAACCAATAGATGCTCAATTATGAAAAAGATGCCACAAAGCAAATCAACATTTCACAAACAAGAACACAGTTCATCAGAAAATTAAAAACAAGCACTATAACTAAACCAAATTCCAATTAACAAACGGCTCACATGTTGCTCAATATTCCAAACATAAACGGTCCGGCGAATGCAATCTTCAATTGCAGCTGGTGAAATCCAGTCATTGCTCATCCATCTCTCCAAATCCTGTTTGTCCTTCCTCTGCAAGAAAAAAAAAAAAATACATACACAAATGGAATCAATCAACATAGCAAATCAATTCCAACAACTTCGCTAGCTAAAACACATAAAGCACAACCAAAAATGAACTATTTACAAACCTAAGACACCACTTTCAACAAATAAAAAAAGGTCACGTTTTTCTTAAACCGGGAATTTAAAAATTGTAAATCTCCACATGCCCAATCTAACTAAACAACTTCATAAAAAAAAAAAAACGTAGAAAGAAAAGTAAAAGGAACCATACCCTGCTATCTTGCTGATTTCCAAATGATCTGATGCTTCTCATATTTCCTTCAGTCTGATTCAAACTAGCGTTAGATCGATTGGAATCACCACAAAGATTCAACGGGGTTTCAGAAGCACCCACCGACTCTGGTGCATCAACATGTGAGGCTGGCACAAACGCCTTGGCGCAGGGATTTAGCTTGAAGAAGCTCTTTGTTAGCACCCCCTCATCCTTCTGGGTAGCTTCCACTACCTCTGACGCTGCCCATGGTGAGGACTGACTTCCAGAGCTCTTCTCCACAGAAACCATCCCAAATTGTATGTAAAAATCACAGCTTTATGAAAGAAACAAAGAAGAAGAAGAAGAAGAAGAAGAAAATGATCTGAAATTGATGGATTGAAAGGAGGGTTATACAGCCCCAAATGAAGAATAAGGATGGAAAGGAGCAATCTTTTAGTAAAACAAATCATTAGAACAAGGAGTAAATGCAGAAGAAGGGGGTCTGCACCGGTGTTGGCCGGGAGGGATGAACGATGAGAAGAGATAGGCATGTAATTACCACTATACTGGCCAATAATAGAAAGAATTAGAAACCGAGCACTAATGGAAGGTCTGGAGTTCATCGTCTGCAGTGAGTGCGTGTGCATATGTATATATGCACACTCACTATATATATATATATATATATATATATATATATATATGCAATGGCACAACCGTTTGGAGCATCCTTCCGTTAAAAATTTTTAAGAAAATGTTGTCTTCCTTTAATATTCCTTTTTCTCAGTCTGCTTTTCAAAACTTCTCTTGTTCTTTTTGTAATATTTATAAAAGTCACGAGCTTTCCTTTGCTTCGTTTAGCTCATTTTGATGTTATTTATTCTGATGTTTTTTTTTTTTTGCCAAGATGAGCGGCTAGGCCGTTAAGACAGGGGCGTGCACAAGCCTCGGCGGAGTAAGTGAGAGCGGGGCCGCGCACACATGGGCGCAATGACCACCCGCACACAATCACTACTCACACTCCCAGAAATGTGCCCTCACCCAAGATTCGAACTCTCACCACTTGTGAAGGGTTTTATTGGGGACCCGGCTACCAATAGACCACTTGGTCGTTGGTTATTTATTCTGATGTTTGAACTTCACCTATTCTTTCTGTTGATAGCTATAAATACTATGTTGTTTTTGTGGATCACTTTGTCAAATATATTTGGTTTTATCCCCTCCAAAACAAATATGATGTTTCCTCTGTTTTTATTACCTTTAAAGCTCTTGTTGAAATTTATTTTTCTTCCACCATCAAAATCTTGTTTACAGACAATGGAGGAGAATATGTTACTCTTCGGTCACTCCTTTCCACTAGTGGCGTTATTCATCTCGCTACTCCATCCCATACACCTGAACATAATGGCTACTCTGGATGTCAAAACCGACACATTGTTGACACTGGCCTTGTACTACTACATCGTCCCTCTCTCCCAACAACATTTTGGTCCTATGCCTTTGCCACCGATGTGTATCTCATTAATTGAATGGCCAAGGAGAAGCTCTCTTTTTTGTCCCCTTTCCAAAAGCTCTTCAACAAACAGATGTTTTCCACCAAATTTCGAGTTTTTGGTTGTCTTTGTTTTCCATGGTCACATCCTTATAGTTCTCACAAACTATCTCCTCAGTTTCATCCGTGTCTCTTTCTTTGCTATTCTCTTACTCAGAGTGCTTTTCTATGCTTTGATCTTTCTGATCATTGTGTTTTTGTTTCTAGACATGTTCAGTTTATTGAACATGAGTTCCCATATCCATCTTACCAATCCTCGTCCTGCTCCACCCCGGACCCCCTACTCAATGCTACCTCATGGCTTCTCGTACTACAATTGTCTTCGTTTGACTGTTTGGTACCAAGTGATCTGACACTTCATTCTCCAGTCACATCATAGTGGCATCGGTCCTAGGTATTGAGTGTGTCTTATTTGATGCTTCATCAGGCACCATCACTTCTCCTCTGGCTTCTCCTACTCTTGACACCTCTAACTTGGGGCCCAAAGTGTCTTCTTGTGGGAATTCTCATCTTATGATCACCAAACTCAAGAATTCCAGCGTGAAGCCTAATCCCAAATATGATCTTTTTACTGTAGTTTCTGGTGACACTGAGCTTTTCACTGTCTCACAAGCAATGCATAATCCACTATGGGCACAGACCATGCATGATGAGTATCACACTTTTCTTCGAAATCACAAGTGGGACCTTGTTTCTCCAGATCTAAAACAAAATCTTGTTCGTGATCTTGTTCAGTCTTCAACACTTCGCATTGTTCATGTCTCTTCCGTGATCAACTCACAAACACTCTCACCAAGCCTCCTCCATGGCCTAAACTAACTATGTGTTGTCACAAGATTGGTGTTACAGTAAGTACTCCATCTTGAGGGGGCATATTAAGGTTATGTCTTGAGCATGTCTTAGTGATATTTCTCCTATACCCACACATTGTAATATATAACCATTGATCATCATTATACAATTAACTCTGATAAGTGCTCGTGTTATACTAATACGAAGTATTATTATCTTACATTGAGCATTACTTTTATCAGATTTTATCATTAATTTGTGTGCATTTGTGTGCTTTTGTGCATTGTAGGGTTGTGGAGCCAATTTGGAGAAGAAAGAAGCAAGAATAGGTTCTGTTCGCCATTGTTGGGGAGTTCTCAGACCAAGCAAGGAACAAGGCACGAGTCTAGACTTGTGGGTGTGTGCCAACATCCATTGGAGGGGCACAAGGGCAGTCAGTCATATTCACAAAAGTCTAACTCGTGTAGCATTGGAGAACTTTGCCAATAAAGAGAAATGAAGTAATCGACATAATCTAACGTTGATTGTGTGCCCAATTCAACGGCCTCGATGAAGAACGATTAATTCAGGAGCATTTCGGCGAAGTACTGTAGCAGGTTAATGTTCGCGGTCTACCGAAAATTAGCAAAACAGAATTTCCACACGGGCATGTGGAAATTCCACACGGCCGTGTGGAAATTCCGTAGGCCCGTGTGGAAAATCCACAGGGGCGTGTAGAACTCCGATTTCAGCCCGATTTCAACCTATAAATAGCCCGTTTTCAGATCTATTTGGAGACCCCCCCTTTTATCTCTTGCCTATTTTTTGGGGGGCTTTCAACTAGGGTTTGGAGAGGTTCTTGGAGGTCTTTGGAGGCGATTATACGGCATCGGCATCGGCATCGACATCCTTTGGAAGAAAGCTATTAGGGGAGCTTTCGTCGGCATCGATTCGGCGAGGTGTGCCCTAGGCTTGATAAGGGATTCATGGAGAAGATTAAACGGCTCCACAAGACCATCGATACGATCTACAAGGGGGTTTTCTTTATGGTTTTTATGCATATGTTCTTAAACTCGTTATTGATTTTGTATTGCTCCATGGAGAGCTAAACCCTAGTGGGTATTCGGACTTGTGAACCCTAGTATGCTTGTGTTTCTATAACTTTTATTATGCTTTATTAATTTGATGTTTTCTTATTGAGTTCCAATCTTGCATGCCGATTGTATGAGATTTTCCTTTAGCCGTGACACTAGGGTTGAGAATCTATTAGGTTATCCTTTGAGGGTGTGACAATCTTTATAGGATTAGACTACACAAGGTTGGAGAGGGTTGAGAGGGTAAGTCGAGAGGTAGCGGAACGTCCCCTTTCCCCTCCGGTGTGAATTTCCCTACCTCCGTATCCCAAGAGTTAATCGCGATCGAAGTAGAGTGAAGTAGTAGGAGATGAACTCCCTTGCAAAGGGTTGAGTGAATCCTAGGACTGGGGCTTAACTTAGATTAGGGTTCTTCCACCTGGACCAAAGGGGAACTATAATTAGGGATAGAGTCTTTCACTTGGAATCCCTAAAACTCCATGCAATTTCACACGGTGCTAGGCATTAGTATGAGGTACTCCCCTGGGGCTTAGGTGACAGGTCATCGAGAGTCAAGGGTCGTAGAGAAGTCTAGAGCCAGGTATATATAGTGTGAGATTAGTCACGGTTGACCTTAGGTTTGGGACCATGTGCTTAAGGATTTCCACGACTCATTAGACATCAATTAGAGGGTATAATACTAGTCTTGCACTAGAAGCATTAGTCCTAGGGGGAGCTTTGTCCGGGTACCCCATCTTATATCGATCTCCTACCTTTATTGCCCTTCTTGGTCTCTTTTACTTTTTTTTTATATATATATACATATTGATTTCTTTTACCATCGATTCCATTTATAGCTAAAATAGTGATAACGCTTGTTTCTGAATACTATTCCCTGTGGATACGACTACCCACTCACCAGGGTATTTTATTACTTCGACAACCCGTGCACTTGCGGGGTACACATGCAAGGGGTCGTGTCAAACTCCTTCCTCTACAATCAAGACCACTAGACAAGTAGCTTATGATCAGCATGTATTGAAAACTGTTTTACATATGCAAGCAAGCAAAGCACAAAAGGAACTTCTAAACAAACATGAAACTGCCTTAATTCGCTCCATTTAGCTCAACCCCTTAACAGCAGTTTCCTAAATAAACAACTCTATGAACACATAATCAAGAGAATCCTACAAGCTAAGACAAGCAAAGATAATACTGAATAAATCTTAATAGTCTGTCTTAAAAACATCATCGCCCTCCCAACTTTTATGTACACAAGATCTCTGAATTCATATGATTCTCAAAAAGCAACATGTACAATCTCATGACAATAAAAATATCATTAAGAAAAGAAATTAAAATGAACACAGACATTCGAAACTAGCTTCTTATAGATGCTTTACTAGTTCTGCTTTCAACATTGAAAAACAAGTAGCTTTTGCAATTGGTGAAACTTACATGTCCGTAACAACGTCTAAAAAACTCAGCAAGTTCTTCCTCAGTTAACTAATCAATATTTATCAAACATAATTAGATAATTGCATGTGAAACCTGACGCATCATAGTAGCTAATGATTTTAGAATTTTAAATTTAAATATTCAAAGTAATTTTTATTTAGTATTTTGTAATTATCTTAGATTTATTAGTTAGTTTTATTTACTATTTTGTCCTTAGTTTAGATCTCTATAAATATTGTTTTAGGGTTTTGTGGAAGGGATGAATTGAAATTAATTTTCTTTTGTTTTCTCTATTTTGAGTGAGTTCTTGGATTAGAATTGTGTATCCGCTATGCTAGGTGGTGAGTGAGTTCTTGGATTATAATTGTGTATTCACTACGTCAGGTGGTATTAGAGAGAGGATGTCAACTAGTGGAGACAGTGATGGTCTTCGTGATAGTGATCAGGAGACTAGAGCCCCTCGGGGGGACGAAGCGTTGTAACGATTGGAGCGACGGTTGGAGCAACGGATGGATCTCAGATTCTGACGTTTTGATGAGCGCTTTGAAGAAATTATAAATCGTTTGTATGCTCTAAAAATTGATGCACATAGGATACGACATGATAATAGAAGACTAGAGGTGGAGTTGGCTCGTGGTGTTCCTATTGACAGGCGTCGTCCTGTCCCTATTCAATTTTGAACCAAATTGGTTCGGACGTCATTAACCAAATGAAGGCCAAAAGGTGAGAAATAATTATGGGTGTGTTGAAAGGGATGGTGGAGATTTTCGGTTAAGGGTGGATATCCCGTCTTTCAATAAAAGCTTGGCCATAGAAGACTTTTTTGGATTGGATTGCAGAAATTGATAGATTCTTTGACTACATGGAGACCCCTTTAGAAAAACGAGTTCGAATGGTAGCATCCCGTTTGAAAAGGAAGCATCTGCATGATGGGTGATAAGTGTCTAAATGTACATATTTTAGTACATGTATTTTATACACTTAGCATGCATTTTACAGGAATTGATGCCCGTTTTATGCTTAATCGAGTATTATTTGCTTTGTAGGGCATGGAGAAGCCATGGAGAACACGAGGATACAATTAACTGAATTAAGGCGAAAAGAGAAGAAAACTAGGTCTCGCAGCACTGTAGCAGATGTATTGTAGTAGCACTGTAGCACTTAGAGAATTTTTGGGACAGAAAGTTGGTCTAAGTCATACGGCCTCAATGCCACATGGTATTGACCCCGGTATGGAACCCGAAATTGACGTCGGTATGCCTTGAATCTTGAAGGTTTTGGGCTCTATGTGACATCTATACGACATCCATACGACCTGTATACCTTGAGGGTATAAAAGCACATTTCTAGGGCAAGAATGGGGGACCATCAACCACCACTTGTAGAGAAGAAGAGGAAGAATGAAGAAATCTTTTATAGGCGACATTTCGAGGCTAGAGAAGGTGGCAAGAGCATTATCATCAAAGGGAGAGATCTATCACCAAGGAAGGAAGGATTAAGGACCAAGAAGCGGCCTTCGGCTAGGGAAAGCGTCATTCGGCATTTCTTGGATAGGGGAAGAGTCATTCGGCCAGATCTCCATCTCCTCCTTCATCATTTTGACTAGGGAGTGTCATCTATGAACTCATTCTATATTTTTCTTGATTTTGTTGCTATTGTTTGTATGGTGACACATTAGACTCTCAAGGCCACCGGGTGTTGGTGAACCTTGGGGGGGTTTCCATCATGCATTTTGGATGTTTTTTACTTAATTGAAATGCTTGGGTTGATTTACGATTTAGTTCCGTTTTTTTCATGCCAAGAACTACTCAATGGAGAGATCTATAGTTCTTTATTAAGTTATACACGTAGACGTGACCTACTCACGTATATTAGATCATTAATGAACTAAAAGGGGTTTGCTTGTATTGGCATGCAGAGAAATTGGATGTCGATAGCCCTCCGATCTATAAGGGTAAACTTAGGGCAAGTTTACCCTTATCGTGGCATCTCCTTGTACTTAATGGTATCGTAGGGATGTTTGTTAGGGAGAAATTCCAATCAACATTCGTAGGGGATTAGGGTTCAATCGCCGAGAAATCGGGATTGATCTAATCTTGAGTTCCCTTAGTCCAAATCACCCTTGCTATCTTTTATTGTTCATCCATGTATCATGATAATGTCACACCCACCCCTTCTACCAAGGTAAATGTGGCACCCATCAGTTAAAATTTTTTTTAACAGAAAAACTGACACCCCTGAAAAACCAAATTAGACTTACAGAACACGTTTAACAATTTTTTTTAAAACAAACTACAGGTTAAAATACACGAATATAACAAATACAATCACTCCAACATTCGGGTACAACCGCTACAAATCACAACACCAACAATAGAAAGAAAGGGTCACACTGTAACCCTGGACTCAACCTTGACTGGCTCTATACTCGCACAGACAATCTAGTAAAATTCTGCTCCTGCAACTGTAGCACATTTCAGTTGGTCGATAATGGCTCAATAATTTCAAATAATTAAGTATAGCGTATGTAAAATATATAAACATCAATTTTCTCAAATAATTTTCCAACTCTCCAAAATACTAGAATTTTGGCAAACTACAACTTTAAAGAGCTTTTAAAGCATGAGTTCATCATAAATCATCATTAAATCAATTTTCCAAGAAAATATAAACTTTTTGTGAGAGACTGCCCTCCTAAGAGCGACAGCTGGGCTTCACCCCCTCATCACAATCCAAAACAACCTCTCAAAAACAACATATTCAACCCACAACATACACCCAGCATGAAATAATCTAGAAACCTCTTTAACCTTCGCCGTGGCCATGGCTAGGTTCAGAGTCGTCAAGGTACTCATGCCCTTGACGTTGACCCATCGGTTCACCGGTTGGTGACTCTGGTCACCCGATGAATATCCAGTCAGGGCTCTACACTCCCACCTAAACCTACCCCTCGTAGATAATAATCAGTCTAGCATGCCACCTCAAAAGGCTGGCCGTGGAGACCACCTACTGCAGTAGTATACCACCATAAAATCTGTACAAGCTTTACAGTACAGTACACGTATAACACCAGTAAAGTCCAAATCCACAATACCATTCCTATACCAGGAATGAAAACCAATTCCACAAACATTACCGGTAAAATCATTTTAAATACGCATACATTGTTTCACATATCATCTCAAAATCATGGTACACATAACCATTAAAATAAATACATGAAATAAATAATTAAATCATATGCACATGTATTTCCACTGTTTGAAAATATGTATAATTATATGAATAGATGTATCAATATGATGCCATGCATCAATATAAGTATCCTTTACCATTATACATAATTAAACATAATAAAATGAAATAATTAAACAATTATTTCCAAATTACTAGCTATTAAATAATTACTTCAAAATAATAATAATAATAATAATTAACCAATTATTTAAAATAATAGCCACTATCAACTCACATGGTCTACCCTTGGGTTTGTTGCTAAACCTGGAACTCTCTCCCAAGCCTGAACCCCACCTAATAAAAATAACGGGATAAAATAAATAAATAAGACAACTTAAAAATATAACTCAATCCAAAATAAAATACAATAAACGAATAACTGACTCTAAGTTATTTAATTAGTAAGCTATTTAATTTTAATCCGGAATTTTATTTTTTGAAATCAAATATATATATATATATATATATTGAAATTTTGATAAAAATATAAATAATTAAATTTATAGGGGGTTTTTAATAAGTTATTTTATTTTTCTAGAGTATTTAATTTTTGAAATAAAAATATTTACAAAACCTTAACCCCTTGACCATATAAATTGATGTGCATTTAGCAAATAAATTAAAATTTGCAATCTATCGTTTGGCAGTATATTGCATTGGTACAAACAGGTCTATATAAAAGAGAAATGAATCAGACAGCAGGAATTCAAAAAATTCAATAATGATGCATTTGACAAAGATGACAATTTGAAGAAGAACAAAATGAACAGCTTTGAATAGCTGGTTGTGTGCTTTAGCAGTTCACAAAGATCAATTGAGCTGTTGACGACTTTGAACTTACCAGACATCACATCTATCTTCAATGATTTTGGTCGCATAACAAGTTGCTCTCGTTTGCATGATTTTCTGATTATAAATCAAGGATAGCCAGAAATATATTGGAATAAATATTAGTACAATTAAACAAAAAAATAGGAAAGAAATCGATAGTACTTAAACAAAGACCTCACCAATTCATGTGTCTCCTTTGGTTGGTTTTTGGTGTGTTTGTGTTCATGCTTTTATGAAAGTATGAGTGATTACGAACCCATGTACAACCGTCAGAACTAACAATTATTTTTTAAAGATGGCATTATTCATATCAATCACGTTAGGCTTTTTCAGATCTTTAGTGAGATAATGAAAATAGCTCCATAATTAAGAATTGTTTCATTTCATCAAGCAATACAAATACATAGATAGACCAGCTAGATAATTACGTCTCACCCACTAAAAAAACCCACATAAGCCAAACACAAGCATGCAACTCAAGAGCAGTCACCATCTTGATCATTTTCTCATCAGCAACTAAAGAAGAAGAAGAAGAAGAACCATTATAAAATGAAGTCTTACAACCATAAATCACAATTTCACAACTATACCTAAGATGACAAACACAAAGCTCCTCCTTTCAATCAACCATACCAGCTTCATAGAGTATAAACATTTGCATCATTAACATACTTGTAAAGAAGAAGCTCACTATATTAATTAAAATTAATTTCATTTCAGAACAATAACTTTTTTATAATTGTACATGATTAACAACCACTAGTTGGTCTAGTGGAATATTATGAGAATGGTGAATGAGCGGAGCGAAACCCTGGGTCTACGATACTGTGTATACAATGTTGACTATTTTTTAAATACTGTAGTAGTATTGTTCATTTCTTGTTTACTGGTCCTGAAATATCTTTTGAGTGTGCACATGGTAGGACTCTAATCGCCACATGTGATGTTTGCAAATGGCTTCGATCACTATTTCATATCTATCTCTATTAACATAATTCACACGTGATTTTTTTGCATTCATGCAATCTATGTTAAGTTTTTATATTTTTTTTTTATAATTCAAAATATATGTGGTCTTCCAATAAAGATTTTGAAAAAGACGAAAAAAATGGTCCTTGTATCGCGTGAGGTTTTTTTATGGCAGACAAAACAAATAACCGGAAAAAAACTTTATTTCTCATTATATTTCATTTATATTTCACATGGACTAAATGTAACCATTTTAGCTCACTGCATATATATATATATATATATATATATATATATATATATATAGATATAGATATAATTTTTCGATTTATGAATAAGAGTTTGGAATATTTTTGTGATGGAGAACATTTTATACTCAATATGGTGACTACTGCTTGAGTTGTTTCATGTTCATGCAAAACATGTACGATGTTGGCTTAAGTGTCTTTTTTTTTATTTATTGAAAAATTTAGAAAAAATTAAACATTTAGTTGGTTTTACATATATATTAATTTGTATTGTTTGAATAAATGAATCAGTTTTTGAGAAGTTATTTTCATTATCTCGCTTATATAAAAGCTCAAAAAATTTAATGTATGTGTTTTATATGAGTAATATTATCTTTAAAAATTAAGTTTACATGAAAGATTTCAGAATTCATTAGTCATCAGATTCATAATTAATAGAATATCAACATGAACATACCAAGGTAATAGTACGCCTATTTAATTAGGACCATTAAAACATAAAATGAAATAAATGAGTTTTTGTTTGTGTAAAAGAATCTATAAAATTGAAATAAACATAAGGGAGATGCTGTTGAATGAATGTTCATTCAAGACATTGTGATATGCGTTAGTTTTCAAAATAATTTCTTATTATATATATATATATATATATATATATATATATATATATATATATATATATATATATATATATATATATGAAAAAACATCATCTAGGTAAGTCCATAGATTTGAACTCTAGGGACGTTTTAAATATAAGTCATTGGATCATCATCCAATGGTTGTTTGTTTACATAAACACTGTATGCTTTTTACTGTTCATGGTTACTGTAGAACGCGGTTTCTACTGTTTATAATGATAATAGCCATCGATTACCATCCGATGGCTACTGACATCCCTAGATTTCAAATCTAAAGACGTCCCTAGATGATGGGTCATATATATATGGTCACATGCATTCAGTTTCAATCTAAGTTAAGTTCAAACAACAAAAAATATAATTAATTCTTATTAATTAATATAACAATAAGATTATCCTAATTGGAATTAAAATATATGCAAATGATAAATGATATATGTGTGGATTTTCATAATTCTCTCCTCTCTTGATTTTTTAAAAATTTCAGTACATTCTCATTTAAAAATACCACTTAAAAAAAAGTCATGTTGTAATAGCGAGATATATAAAGATTCAATCTGAGTTGAATTCCAACTTCCAACACGTACAAAAATATCTAATTAATTTTATTAATTAATATAATGATAAGATTATCTTTGTTGGAATTATATAATAACTGCAAATAATATATCATCTATGCGTGCATATTCTTCACTCATTTATCCCACAATATTAAACCCTTAACCCACCTTTAATTTCTTTATAAACACCTTCCTTTCCAATTAATGACACTTTTATAGAAACTCTACTTAAAAACATTAATTATCATCTTTAATTTAAAAAAAATTCATCTGCCACATTTATTTAATATTAATAACAAAATTAAGAAAAAAACAAAAAATCCAAAAGCAAAGATAAGAGAGAAAAAGCAAAGAAACAAATATAAAACCACAGTCCATTTGTCTCATTGAACTTTTATTTCTCACTTTAAATATAAACCATTTTTAAACTACCACAAAATGGTGCACCACAAAGCTACTTTATCAAGCGGCTGGAAACCCAAATGGCAGTGGCCGAACGGTGGCAGACTCATTCCCATCAACTTTTTCATACTTAAATCCATAGTTTCTGAGGACCTGATCATCAGCAAAGTTAAGGGCTCTGAGCATCCCTTCCCAACAATTCTTCCCAGAATACATCTTGTTATGGTCTCCACTGCATGGTTGGCACCCTGTGAAATGAGTTATGAAAGGCCTTCTCCAACCCTCCTTCCCAAACCTCATCTTCATCTCTCTTAGATACATCTCCCTTACAGCAGCATTGGCATCTGACGCCACCTTCTCTGCCTTCCTCTTCCTTAGCTCTGGTGACCTTTTCTCAATCTCCAAATACTTATCCTCAATCTTGTTCAACTTGCCAATGATCTCTAGCCAGTAACCCTGAAAGTAAAACTCATTCTCCAAGTAAATCTTATCAACCCACTTGTGTTTCTCATGTAAGAGAAGGTAAACAAGGGCAGACTGATCATCGGAGTCATTGAAGAGCTTGTCGGAGAACTCGGCTTTGAGGGTTTTGCCCCATGATTCATAGTTTGGGGTTTGAGGACCCATGGAAGCCCAAATGTCCATGAAGTCAAGAGACCACTGGCAGTTGCGGATGAGGAAAACACCAGCGTTGAGGCTTACCCAGCTACGGTTCTCATAGACGAGATGAGGCCAGCCATGAACGATGAGGTTGTGGTTTTGGTACTTGTGGAGAGGGAGAGAGAAGTCCATGTCAGTGATGGCGGCATCAGAGTCGACCCACCAGAACCACTCGGCTTCGGGGTGGGCGATCATGGCAGCACGAATGAGGGGGATCTTGGCCCAATAAGTGAACATGAGAGGGTGAAGGAGGATGGTATTGTAGAAGAGATCAATGTTGTGGAGACGACAGTAGTCAGCTTTGTTTTTGTAGAATTTGAGGAGGAGGTGGTCACCAACGGGGTTCTGACAAGGGGAGGATTGGGAGCCGGTGAGCATGAAGAGGGGTTTGGAGAGGGTAGGGTTAGAGAGGAGCCATGCTTTCCGGTGAGCGTCCCAGTTTGTGATTTTGGCAGTGGTGGTGTAGGAGATTGTTGGGTTGTCATAAAATGAAGGTCCAATGGTTGTTAAAGCGCTTGCAGAGTTGTTCTTGATGGTGGTGGTGGAGATAGGGAAGGTGTTAGGGTTAGGGTTGGGGTTGGGGATGAGGAAGCAGTAGATGGTCCAGAAGAGGATGAATGAAAGGAGAATGCTGCTTGTGAAGAAGAAGGGGTCATTCCACCTTAAGCGTAGGTTTTTAGTAGAGGAGGAGGAGGCCATGGAGGTTTGGAATGGGCAGGAGGATGAGGAAGAAGGGGTTGTAGGGATGAGCATAATGCTTGTGAAGAGAGGATAAGGGTTTTTGTGCTTTTGGGGAGCGCTTGGGGAAGTGACACTTGGGGAGAGCTTTGGACTTTATAGATTGATGATGTGTTAGGGTGTGGTTTTGGGAATGAGGGGTGAGTTTAAAGGAGTGATCACCACTAAATTTTATTATTTTGTAAAAAAATAAAATTGATGGTGTTTTAGTGTTTGAAAATCAAAATGATTAATTTTTGTATGAATAAGTTTTAGAGTGTTTATTGGATTAATTGCGTTGGCCCTAGTAAAAATAGCAAGTGGAGTTATATCAAATTGATAAAAATTTATTACTTCGATAAGTTTATCTAATCCAAAAAATTAACTAAATTTTATTATTTAGAAATATTGAAATAAATAATTTTGTATCTATGAGATTAAGAGCGTGTTTCACTCGATTGAATTTATAGAATTTAATTATTTTATATATAAAAAAAATGTTTTGTTTATATGCCAATGAATTTAGGGGTACACTCACAGACTAAATTTTATTATTTTTAAAATATGAAAGCGATAGGTGTTATATGAGCAACTTTTAAATAGTGCTTATCGCCTATCGGCCCATTAAACTTACTAAATTTATTATTTTCAAGATGTAGAACTAGCACGTGTTCTGCTAGCCAGCATAGAATAATGGTTTTCACTTTATCAAACAGACTAAAATTGTTTTTTTTTTCTAGAATACAAAAATAACAGGTGTTTTGTCAGTGAGTTCTTGGGGAATCGAACTGACTTAATTTTTTTATTTAGAAATATCAAACTATTTGATTATACTTTTATGAGATTAGGAGAGTATTCGATCAAAATCCAGTGAATTTAATTATCTTAATAACATTAAAAATAATGTGCTTTCTGTTACCCTATTTTATTATTTTTTTAATTATTTTTATAAATGTAAAAGTGACAGGTGATTTTGTTTGTAATAATTACTTTATATATATATATATATATATTGACAAATAAACAACAAGTGCTCCCATTTAAAGAAAGTCAGGGATATACATAAACATGGAGTTAATATCTCGATCAACACACCTATACAATTAGACCAAATGAAATTTATTCTTTTAAAAATATATATATCACAACACCTAGTTTTGACTTTGTTAATTTAGATGAGATTTTCACCTTATTGAACTTACTTCAATTAATTATTTTTAAAAAATTAAAAATAACCTGCTTTGTATCAACAAGTTTTTAATGTTACCATTTTATATTAGAAGGATAGTAACTTTTTCTTTTACTAAATGAGAGTAAAGGATTAGCTCCCTTTTACATTATTAATTAAGATGAATGGTTTGGTTTACTCACTTTATATATATATATATATATATATATATATATATATATATATATATATATATATATATATATATATATATATATAAAAAGAAAGATACTTTTAAATTATAAACATGCATAAATAATAACTTGTTTTTAATCTCAACAAATTTAGACTTGATGTTTTTTAGATAAATATGGATAACCATAGGTAGGATTCAAACCCTCAATCCTTGAGCTAGGAAGAAAAATTAAGTAAATAACTATCATTTGAAGGGGTGGTTTAAATTTAATTTTCCTTTACATTATTGGTGTAAATCATTTCCATATAAGCTAATAAAAAAAATGGAAATTCCTTGTTAATTCTAAATTACTTTTTGACACTTTTCCATAAAAATATTACAAAGAGAATGATTGATGGGAAGATGATTCTTTACGGTTAAAATCCTCATGAAGTAAGATTATAATGTTTGGTGTGTAAACAAAATTGTTGATTAAACTCCATAGAGAGGTACATTCTAGTATTTCTAAGTAAACACTTTATTGGAAATATTTTATTAATTTTTTTAATTTACCCTTCAACTAGTTAATTAGTTAATATTTAATCATGCTATATGAAGTGATATTTAGCTCCCTCTCAATTTCCAAAAGTGAAACATCTATTTATCATATTTTGTATTTCTCATTAACTTTTGATTTTAAAGATTTGATATTGTGTTGTGTTGCATTAGTTTTAATTCTTATGGAGTAGCTAGTCAAACGTGTATAATGTGGATTTGATTGCATGTCCTAATAACTGAAAGTACTCAATTAGAATTCTAAACAATCAAGTAAATTTAATATCTAAAATTATTAAGTGATGTTTGATTTATTTAAATAATAGGATTAAAAAAATTAGCGGTGGCTTACATCTTGTGTTCAATTAAGAATGGAATAATGATGCCCCCAAATGAGACTACCAATAGCGAGTGGCCACACTTGGCTATCAACAAAGTTTCTTAAAAAAACAAAAAATGAGATAGATGTAGAAGAAAAAAAATGCTAATATTTTAAACAAAATCTATTTTACACTTTTTCCTTTTACGTAAAGTAGATTCCTTGCCCTATATTATGGTAAGTGATTCCTGTATTAAGAAAAATAATCCCATGGAATCCTACTTTCTTTGCTAAGAAAAACGTCCTGGCTAGATAGTGGATAATAATTCCATCTAATTAAATTTCATAGAAAGGTCTCCATTTCCATATATCATACTTATTATTATTATTATTATTATTATTATTGATAAGGTAAGCAGATTGGCCGTCAAAAAAAAAGGTTGGGGCATGCTAAATCTCGGATTCTCGGCAATTGGTCCATCTAACTTAATTGTAGTGTATTTATTTTTTTTGTTTTACAACTATTTATTTATTTATCTATTTATTTATTTATTTATGTATATTTTGCAATTAACACTTACACTATCATCAATCTCAGTGGAATTTATTATCAGATGATGACTTTTTGATGAAGGTAATACGCTGGAATTACATAAGTCATCTGACGTGGCATACTAGAATTTATATTGTTTTGGTTTGGGCTGTGAGCCACTGTGTTCAATTCTCAATTTATTTGGTCAAATATTTATTTAGTTATTTAAAATAAGACATAGCTAAAAGCATGTTATTTATTTAAAACAAAATAATAAAAAATTACGTAAATACATATGGGTACATGGTTTGCAGAATTGCACGTTTGTTAGTGAAGAAGAGGTCATATATATAATAATATAGTGAAGGACAATGGGGTTCTTTGTTGTGTGGAAGCTATATATACTAGTTCACTTGATTTGTTTTCTAGTGATAAAAAATGTATAACTTATGTGAAGGATATACACGGATGGATTGACATAAAGAGTAAGGGGTAGGAAATTCCTGAGCTTGCATGTCACAGTTCCCTTTGAAGGGTAAATTTATAAATAGCATATTTTTATGATAAAAATTATAATATTTTAGTGTTATTTTGAATAAAGCGGACTAACCGCTCATTAAAATTATTGTGAGATAGAATTGGTCTCTTGATATCTTAAATGGTAAGAAAAGAAGTTATAATCATTCCATTGCGAAGGTGATTAATATTTTTTTTGAGTATTTATTATTTTCATTTTTAGTTTTACTAATGTTTGAATATGTCTAAATATAATTATCGATCTATGATTGTTTTTAAATGCACTAGTGTTGTTATTATCATTCTAGATTTTTTAAATGGATGAATTTCTACTGACAGACATTTTATATTTCAGTACCATTTTTGTATCGGTGAATGTATGCGTAAGTTCACTTGGTGGTCTTTTATGGATAATTTATGAATAATTCGATTTTATTGTGGTATAATATTAACTATGCATATATAAAATTTTGCCAAGTATTCACCTAATTTTCTATTAATAACACCGATCTGACCAAACTTGGTTATTAGTATATGGATATTTTTATTGTATGATAGTGTTACTATTAGCTATTTATGACCTTTTAGATAATTTGGATGGAAGAACATATTTTTAAATATATTTTTTTCTTTATAAGATTTCAAAAATATTTAACAATTTGGTTATTGAGACAAAAATTCCCATTAACTAATCCGCACATTAACATTATGGAATCATTGTCAAATATATTGTTAATATGTTTTATTGGATTTTGATTCTTTATTTATATTAATAATACACATCAAAAAATAATCACATTAATCAAACAATTTATAACAAAAAAAAAAACTTAAACAAATTCATACATTAAAAAAAATAAAATAAAATAAAATAAAATCTAAATTTGGTTCATATAAATCTCATATCTTTGACTGAATCTTATGATTTTTTTATTATAAAAATCAAATCAAATGGTTCTATTTCTCAATTTTTTAATTGCTCCTATGAACTAAGGTTGAAAAGATTAAAAAAGTCGGTCATTTACAATAATTAATGAAGGATTGTTTGAAAAGTTAAGGATTAGTAATCCTTTTTAATAATCTAATAGATTTAGTATTACACAAAGATCAGAAAAAAAAAAATTATCATTTTCACATTAGAAGGATAATAATTTTTTTTATTTGCGAAGTGATAAATTAAGAAATCAACTCTGCTCGTGACTGGTTTGTCCATCTTATGATATAAATAAAAAAACAAAAAATAAAAGAACAAAAACCTTCAAAAATAACCACTATTCATCTTCCGCTTTCCTCTCCTCCTTAATTAAGGGATCTTTCAACTTTAGCGGGCAAACAACCGAGCATTTTTGTCATCATTAAAAAAAAAAATTACTTATAAACCCTTCAAAAGTTCTACAATTGCATATTTACCGTCATAAAAAAATATAATTGTATATATACCCCTGAAAAATATAGGTAATTGCGAATATGCCCTTACTGCTAGATTTAATATATACAAAAAATTCAAAATAACCCTTGTAAATGATCATTTTATAATATTTTTTTTTTCAAAAGTATATATGCAAAGGGTATAATGGTTGCTATTTATTAACAGATGTTTTTTTAGCCAATTTGAACTCGAGGGGTATATACGTAATTATATATATTATTCAGGGGTATGTATGTAATTATCTTTTATTCAAGAGCAAAAATGTAATTTCAAAATTATTCAGGGTACACCTGCAAAAACCCCAAAAAAAATTAAAAAAAAATCCTTGGCCTCAACGTAATAGTCATTGCTCCCGCGGGCCATTTTTGGAAAATGTGGAGTATTTTTTCCCCTTAATAATTACAAGGGCAGGCAATTAAAGTCCAAAATATATGTGTTCTTTCCATGATTGCTCATGGGACTATGCTTATTTACTCACATTTTTTTTATAAATATTTAATAATAGTATATATTCAAAGTGAAATCAGTGTAGTTTTAAGTTTTTTTTTTTTTGATAAATAGACGACAAGCGCCCCATCTAAGGATAGTCAGGGACATACACGTGGGGAGCTACGTTCGACACGTATGCGTGCACTCACCTTGCGTGAGTCGGGATTCGAAACGGGGAGCCACGCACAATTTCTGAGACGAAGACCCTACGCAAGGGACCCGATGTCAATTGACCCAAGGGCCGTTGGCTAGTTTTAAGTTTTTAATAATAGTTTATAAAAATTATAATTATTTTTCATTTTTATAATAAAATATAATTATTTTTATGTTTTATATTAAGCTTGTCAAAGCGAAATCAATCTAAATTGTTACCAAAATTTTATATAATAAAATTTGTTTATTTTTTATTTACATATTTACCATTTCTAGTTTAAAATGTATGTCTTTTGTTTACGTGTTTAAATTATTTTAAATATATGTTATGTAGAGTTTTTAATCAATGATTATTTAAATTGTAAGGTATAATTATTTCCGTATATAACTTTATTTTTATCTTTGTATGCAAACAATTCCATTATATTAAAAATTAAAAATGAGAATTGCATTCACTAGTTCATGCTATATGTATTATAAAATAAAAATAATTTTTTTTTTAAAAAAAGAAGGAACACTCAAATAAGACAGCATGCCATTCCAACTTTACATTTGGAAAACTATGGTGGTTTCTACCCTGAAATTAACTTCTAACCAACCAACCAACATTTTATAATAAATTTTTGAAATATTGGAGAAAATTGAATATTGAAAATAATTTGTAGTTTAAAATTTTAGTTATTCTGTAAATCTATTCATTAAAAATAAATGTAAGTAAATAATACAAACATTTTTATTGTTTAAATTTTTATAGATAAACAAACTTAGAGAGATTTTTTAAGAATAACCAAACTATAAGGAGGCTATATGTTACTTACCTCTCTCTCTCTCTACCTATATATATATATATATATATATATATATATATATATATATATATATATATATATATATATATATATATATATATATATATATATAGATTGTTGAAAATGTTTTCTATTAAAATTAATTTTTTTTTCTTTGTCCTTTTTTTATACATGAATTTGTAACCCATAATTTATGTATAATTATAACTCATAATCAAGCTTAATCTCTAACATACTACCATTAATATCAAAAACTTTATAACAAAAAAAAATAAACAAATTAATGATGAGTAAAAAATTAGCCATCAATCACAATAATCAACAACTTATAACAACCTAGCCAAAAAATAAATAAAAAATAAAAAAATCCTCATAATACTCACATTAATATATATATATATATATATATAGATTGTTGAAAATGTTTTCTATTAAAATTATTTTTTTTTTCTTTGTCCTTTTTTTATACATGAATTTGTAACCCATAATTTATGTATAATTATAACTCATAATCAAGCTTAATCTCTAACATACTACCATTAATATCAAAAACTTTATAACAAAAAAAATAAACAAATTAATGATGAGTAAAAAATTAGCCATCAATCACAATAATCAACAACTTATAACAACCTAGCCAAAAAATAAATAAAAAATAAAAAAATCCTCATAATACTCACATTAATAACACATTAAAAAAAAAAACCAACACTTACGCTTCATAAAAACATCAACAATATTATTAATATTTTATATTTACTCAATCTAAAAAAATTGTGATTCTTACTTCTAAAAAGAAAAAAATTGTGATTCTATAGTCAATTTAGTTTATACTCAATATTCTAATTATATAGTTTACATTTTTAATAATAGTTTAGAAACTTAAAGTCAATTTTTTTTCTCACTTTAATTATAAAATGTAATTATTTAATAAAAACCTCAAACATCTAAATCTTTATCAATATTTTTTTACAAAGGAAAATTTATATTTATTATTTACAAACTTTCCGATGGGAGGTTAAAATGCCTTTATTAATGTACTTATTTTTTTTTAATAAAAAGTATGTTATATAGATTTACTTTTTAACAAATAATTATTTGAATAATATGATATGTTTATTTTTTATATATAACATTATTTTTATTTCATTTAACTATGTTATATATATGTACAAACAAAATCTCATGACATAAAATTAAATGAGGATCGCATGCACGAATTCATGGTTTTTTTTTTTGTAAAATAAAAAAAAATTAAAACTAACAAAAAAAAACTTAAATTAAATCACATGACATTTTCTAAGAGCTTCATTTCATTGCATGTTTTTTTTTCTCACTTTAATTTTTTACATTTTGACTCTAACTTAGAAAAAATTATGATGCTCTTCCTTGTTCAAGTAGGAATTGAATTCAAACATGGCATTTATTTATATTGATTTAATGAAACATTGGAGGAAATCGAGGGTACTAAAAAATTTAAATTTTAAAACATAAATAATTACATAAAAATTTTGCTAATTTATATAAATTTACGTCATCTAACCTCCATGAATATAACAAATTCCAAGCCCAATCTTATTGGTATGATTCAAGTAATCAAAGAATGGTTGTAATACGGTGACAGAATACATGGGCGAGAGTTTGTCATATCATGAAAAAGTTTATGATACTCATAAATTTTTGTGAATTTCTTTTATTAAACATAATACTTCATTTATTTTTAGTAATAAATAAAAATATATATAATAAATTTAATTATTAAAACAAAATTTACCTTTAACTAATCCACAAATTAAAAGTTTTACTGAGTCCTCCTTAAACTTACAACTAATTTTTTTGATTAGTGTACTATTAATAAATTCCATAGTTTTGTTGTTTTGATTTTTCATAACATTTTACTTTGGAGAAGTATATATTATTATTATTTTTATTTAATTCAATACAGGACCAAAATATAAATAATAAAACAATTATTTTTATATTTATAATTAATTTGAAATATAAAATAAATTTTTAATTGGATTTTTCCTAATAACGTTAGGTTTGGTTGTAAGAATTTTATTGTACTCTAAAAAATTTCTTTATACAGTAATATAAAAAATCATATATAAATCCTACTGTCAAAACAAAAACTTTTATTAATTAATTCTTTCATGAATTAAAAACTTTATTGAATTATCATTAAAATCCATAATTAATATTTTCTTATCATAGATAATATATAATGAAATTATACCAGAACAATAAATATAATATTTTATTTATTTAATTATTAACATAAAATCTTTGTGACTCATTCTTGAAAGCCAATCATGCCATTCATAAAACAAGGTTCCAACTATCCTCTATTGTATTGGTAGGACGTAGGGGTGTAAATAAGTCGAGCTACTCTTGAGCTACTCAAGATCGGCTCGATCCATGTTCGAATTCAATTTGATTTTTCACAAGACAAGCCGAGCTCGAGCTACTTGTTTACTTTAACGAGCCAAGATCAAGCACAAAATTACTCAGCTTGTGAAACTTGTGAGCCTAAACGAGCTTCTATATATATAATATTAAATTAGTTATATTTAAATTACAAAAATACCTAAGTATATAAACAATAATATTCTAATTTTTAACCACAAATAACCCTAATCTATTACAACTCACAACAGCCAATCCATCCCAACTTTGTTGTGACCATCCACCATCGTATGGTTTGTGTTTAATTGATTTATGCTTACTTGTATGGTTTTTTCTTTGTACAGTTCAAAGATTACATACATGGTTTCCTCTTTGTAATGGTTTCCTCTTTTTGCATATTGCACTGAATGTTTTCTTTGAATGTAGATTGGTCTATTCAGACTCTTAACTTTTGCTGCACCAGAAGCTATTCCAATTTGACAAGTTAATCGAGTTTAAACAAGTTTGAGCTTAAATGAGCTCAAGTATAACTAATTTTGAGTTTTACTAGCCAAGCTAGAGCTTTTCGGAGAGTTGAGCTCGAGCTTTTCGGAGAGTTGAGCTTGAGCACAAAAAACATGGCTTGAATGAGCTCAAGCCTTTGAATAATATTCACGAGCCAAGCTCGAGCCTACTGACATTTGGCTCGACTCAACTCATTTACACCCCTATGTTCTATACTAAAAAGAGATGATCCCACGAACATTGTTTCATGGTAGTTGCAACGGAACAAAGATGTGGCTCATCTTCACCCATTGGATTGTCTTAATTTAGTAACTTTTAGAATAAATGGCAACAATCTTTTCAGATAATTATCAACCTATCACTATATTATACAATAAATAAATAACAAAAATTTATAAACATGGCTAATAATGAGTCATGTCTCGGTTTTTTTATAGTTAAAAAATAATCCAGTGGACTCGGTTCTATTATAACTACCATGGAACCAAGACATGGCTCATTCTTAGCCATGAGTTTATAAATTTTATTTTTTATTTATTATATAATATAGGAATAGGTTGTCAATTACATTAAAAAATTGTTACCTTTTGTTTTAAAAGTCACTAAATTAAGACAATCCACATGTTGGTTCCGTCGTAACTGCAATGAAATCATTCCCATGGGATTATTTTTTCTTGATAGTTACCACAAAATTGAGTCCACTAGATTATTTTTCTTATAGTAACTACTATAAAGATGAAATTTTGTTAGATCATGAAGATTTTAAATAGAAAATATTGTTAATATAAAACTTTTATGAGACCCAATAAATTTGTTTTAATATAACATTTAAAATTTTAGTAAGAAATGAATATATTTCATAATTTAATTAATGAGACAAATTTCCATTAGCTAGTTCATGTATTAAAAATTTTGAATCATTGTTAAAACTTAAAACTATTATTTTATTAGTATATTATTTATAAATTTTATTCGATATCGATAAGTGATTTCTCTAAATTTTAACATTTTATTTTTAGAAACAAATATGTATACATACAAATAAATTCCTTTTAAAAAAAAACTACTTTAACAAGAGCTCGATAGACTTTTCCTTTATTTTGGTTTTTTAAAAATAAATAAATTCACATATAACTTAGTATTTATATGGAATTATAACTCATAATCAGGTTTATCACTAGCATATTACAAGCAATCATTATCAATGTACGAAAAACTTAAATTTAAAATAAAAATAAAATAAAATTAAAGCACTTAAGCTCAGTTTTTTTCCCTCAACAACATGACAAGGTAATCACATTAATTAAAGAACTTATTAAATAACCAGAAATTCACACAAAATTCATACACAAATAAAATAATATAATATAATATAAAAATCTAAACTTAGCCTCGATAAATAAAAGAAACCTTAAAAAATAACCACCATTCATCTGCCCTTTTCCTCTCCTCTTCCTCAAGCCACGTTCAACTCGGGTGAGCAGCCGCTAGTTCAAATTATCTGTCATTACTAATAACCTCTTGGTCTATTAACATCGGGTCTCTGGACAAAGTATTTATGTTCTTGGTAATAAAACAAATTTGAACCTCAACTTATACAAAGTGAGGGCACACGAGTATATAATTTTAATTTCAAGTTAAGATAACATAATATAAATAAAAATTAAGATTTTTTATTTTATATTATATTAATATTTTATTTGAAATAAGACAATAGTATTTTTAACAGATTTTTGAAAATAAATTTATGATAGTTTGAGAAGCTTTACTATTTTTTTTTTCGAAAAATTTAACAACCTCCTACACTAAATAAAATCTTTTGTATAAATCTGATTGTTAAAAAAAAATTATTATTACGTAATTATTTTAAAGAATTAAAAATTTTAAATTATTATATAAACATATTATTTATTTTTTAATAATAATACACATTGATATTGTGCAATAGTAATATAATTACTAGATAACCCGTCATTTGGGAGTTTCTCCAAATTTTGGACATCTCGCAAGGGCCATCCAACCGCCCCCGTGTCCCGCCTTCTCTCCCATTGATTTTCTCCATTGTACTGATTTTTATACATAAACTTGTAACTTTAATATATAAAATTATTTTTTTAAAAAAATCATATAAATTTATGGCTCATAATCAAGCCCAATCTCTAACACATTACTGTTGGGATAGAAAACTTTAAAACAAAAATAAATAAATAAGCAATTAATCACATCATAAACAACCTATAACAAGAAAAAATATCATAGTACTCTCATAAATAAATTCACAGTAATAAATGGATTAAAAACATAAAAAAAAATATTATAATTATTTTCATATTTAGACAATCTCAAAATCATTATTTTATACTCAATATATATATATATATATATATATATATATATATATATATATATATATATATATATATATATGACAAAAGGTCCCACATATATGGCAAAAGATCATTTGGGCCGTTGGTAGCAATGTTCCAAATATTAAAAAGTAGAGAGATGATTAAGAAGAGAGAGATATGAACTAATTAACTCATAAATAATATCATCAGCAGTGCCTAAACATTGTAACCAATCGGACTAGGTTGATAAATTGTTCTTTGGTTATAGTTTAGTATGTGCTGCAGCTTTAGTAGAAATGGAATTGGACAATTAGGATTGATTTAGTTTCTGTTATGATTACGATCTACGGTTTAGACTAAATACTGTGCATTTCATTTTTCCCTATACTACGGTTTAGACTAAGCACAGTAAAACTCAAATGAAAATTGTTGAGACCGTTAACCTAGACAGATGATCTAGGAACTTACACTCTCTCTCTCTCTCTCTCTCTCTCTCTATATATATATATATATATATATATATACCTCTCCTTTGGTGGAAGTGGTGTGCATCGCTTTCTCCTCCGGTCGTCTTCTCTGATAATGTCGTTTCTCTTCCATCATTGGGAACTGCCCACCATTGCTTCTCGCCATCCTGATCGAGTCCCTACGCCGCTAGCAATGGCAGAGCTAAGGGTGGACAAAGGGGGCCATGGACCCCTTTGGTTTTTGTTTTTTTGTTTTTTTTTAATTATATATATATATAAAATTCTTTAATATTTTACAAATTGATTAATATAAATTTTTTTTGGTAAGAGTCTATTGTTTGATGAGTTATTATTATTATTTTTTTACAAATTAGTATATACAAGCTAAAAATATTATAGTTTTAAAAAAAATTATAAACTTTTATAGTTTAACCTTTTGACATTTAATAAATTGTAGTAATAATTTTTTAAAAAAAATTTTATTGTTTGACAACTTGATTTTTTAAAACTCAGTATATATATTCTATTTAAAAAATATAGTTTTAGAAAAATATTTATAAAAATCTAATATTTGCCTCCACTTTTTACTTGTCCTCTGAAAAAAAAAATTTAGCTTCATTTAAAGTTTTTTCCCTTTTAAAAAAAAATTTCTGGCTCCACCTCTGGCCGCGGGCAGAAAGACATCTGTAGGCTATCTAGACTTTCTCAATCTCTTCATTGATCTTTTGTTCATGGTTTTTGTTTAAATTTATGGATGAATTCTGTGTTTCTTGTTGATTATCTCTGTTTGGGATCTGCTGAACCTTTCTCCACATGCTTAATTCTTCGTTGGATGTCTGAGGTCTTGTTAATCCATTTCTAGTTTTCAACAAAAATTTTTTTTCAGAGCTTTCTTTGATTTAATTACAATTTTTTTTTTTTTTTTGTGATCTTTGATCGGTGATGGGCGCCTATGATGATAAACGTAAGGCTTGTTTCTCCAAATTATAAAAAAACTTTTGAATAATAATTATGAATTTGTAAAATTATTAAGATATTAATGAATTGGTAAAAATTTTAAGATAATTAAGCTATTTTTTAATTGTTTGTTCACTTCTCTCATTTTAGTAGAAACAAAGTCAGACCACTTTATACTAAGTGAACATTATAAATGGGAAACCAAGCATTTCATGAAAATGACATTTAAAAAAAAAAAATGAATATCTAATCACTTCCTCCACTTCAAGAAATCGGCACTCCTCTTACTTACTCACTTCCCCCGTTTTCCCCCAATTACGTCAAACTATACGTCCCTAAATTTCGATTCTCAACTTATAGTTCTATATCTATAAACAACTATTTAAATTTTTACCGTGTTATTTATTATTTTACCCATTTTTAAAATACCTCCATTTATGTACTTTAATTGCTTTAATACACAGTTTCCTCCATGGATTTACTTTTTATAAATAATTATTTGAATAAAATGATATGTTTATTTTTATATATGACATTATATTTATGTACACACAAATTTTCATGGCATAAAAATGAGGGTTGCATGCACTGATTAAAAGTTTTTTTATTATAAAATTATAAAAAAGATAACATTAAAAAATGTAAATAAAATCACCTGACATTGGCTATTCTCTTGCTTGAGTGCTTCATTAATTCTATTGTATGTTTGTTCTTCAGACTTTAATTTTATACATTTAACTTTTAACTAAAAACAAGTTATGATGGTTTATACAATTCAGTCGGGAATTGAATTAAAAAATAGCAAGTATTTATAATGATTTAATGAAATATTGGAGGATATTGAAGGTTTAAAAAAATTTATGTTTTAAACATAAATAGTTATATTAAATTCTTCTTAATCTATAAAAATTTACTTTAGGTAATATTAGTGGATACAATAAATTCCTAAAGCAAATCTTGTTTTTCCATATATTATAAATTCATAATTTAGATACACAACTTAAAACTAACGCAAGGGTGGAAGGTGCGAATTGTGATGTTGATAAATTCCGAAAATCATGTTTAAAGCTCATAATATATATATGATTATTATATTTTATAATGTTGAAAGTGTGTGCCTTTTGAGTATAAAGAGTGATGTTTGTGTTAGTTGTTGTGTTTGTTTTTTTCATAATAATTAAAAAACAAAATTTTATGGCTGGTATGGATTCTTTCCATAATTGTTTAAGTTTATTTACTCACCATTTTTTTATTATAAGTATTTAATAATAGTATATACTCAAAGTGAAATCAGTGTAGTTTTAATTTTTAACAATAGTTTATGAAAGTTATATTGTTTTTTCCATTTATAATAATATATAATTATTTTTATTTTTTATATTAAGGTGGTCAAAGTGAAATCAATCTAAATTGTTACCAAGTTTTTATATAATGGGACTTTTTTATTAATGATTTACATATTTACCCTTTCTAGTTTAAAATGTATGTCTTTTGTTTAGATGTTTAAATTATTTTAAATATATGTTATGTAGAGTTTTTAATTATTGATTGGTTAAATAATAAGATATAATTATTTCTGTATATAAATTTATTTTTTATCTCTATATGCAAACAATTCTATTACATGAAAATATAAAATGAGAATCTCCTTCACTAATTCATGCTATGTGTATTATAAAATAAAAATGTTTTTCAAAGAACAGGTGACACTTAAGTAAGATGGCATGACATTCAATTTTAGTTTAGGAAAACTACTGTAGTTTATAAAAACTGAACTTGAATTCGAATTTTAACCTAACAATATTTTATAATACATTTTTGAAATATTATAGAAAATTGAATATTCAAAATAATTAATAGTTCATAAATTTAATTACTTTAATATATTTATTGAAAATTAATGTAGGTAAACAATATGTCATTTTTGTTATTTAAATTTTTATAAAGTAAAAAAATTAAGACAGATGATTCTTAATATTTTCAATAAATGTTTCTATTGAATTCGAACAGCTAACTGGTAGTGCACCATTATAAAGGGTTCATTCTCCTCAGGGTTATAAATGTTTGTAATTTATAATGCTGTGGACAAAAAATTTTTTTTGTAACACAAAAGTCACTTAGCTTTTCTCTGATTGCCGTATGACCATAATGGCATGTTTTAAGGTGATTTTCGGAGCTATGTCAGCGCCACATTAGCAAACTCGTCAGAAACCGCCTTAAAACAGGCTATTATGGCCACAGATGCAATTGGAGAAAATTTAAGTGATTTTTGTATTATAAAAACAGTTTTATGGGCACAGTGTTATAAATTACAAACATTTGTGACAACGAGGGCAATGAACCCCAATTGTAAATTCAAGTTAACAAAAATGAAAAGAAAATTTAAGATTTATTATTTTTATTAAAGTTATTATTTTATATTAAAGTTATTATATACTTATTCTTTATACTTATATTCATTTATTTAATTGCCAGTTTAACTTTAAAATTTATATTATCTTTAAATTGGGAACAAACATGATATATATTTTTTATTGAAAATATTTTTTATTAAAATTATTTTTTTCTTTGTCTTTTTACACATAAATTTGTAACCCAAAATTTGTATAAAATTATAGCTCATAATCAAACTTAATTTTAACATATTACATTAATATAAAAAAAACTTAAAAAAATTAGCAAAACATTAATTAACAACTTATAACAACAACAACAACAAATCATACTACTCACATTAATAAATGCATAAAAAAATCAACACTTATCCTTCATAAAAACATTAAAAAAAAAAAACTTATAGTTGTTTTCATATTTGGTCAATCTAAAACATACCATTCTATACCCTCTTTTTTTTTTTTTTTTTTTTTTTTTTTTTTTTAACACTAGTTGAAGGTTTTTGGTCCGGGACATGCTTACTCAAATAAAAATATTTAAAATATTGAAAACCCCTACGTGTGCTTTCATGGTAAAATTAATATAGGTTCACATTTTTAATAATAATTTAGGAACTTAAATTCATTTTTTTCTCATTTTAATAATAAAATGTAATGCCAACGACCATTTGGTCTATTGACACCGGGTCCCTTGCGTAGGGTTTTCGTCTCGATAGTCGAGCATTGCTCTCTGTTTCGAAACCTATCACGCGCAAGATGAGGGCACGGTTCGGCTGGTGAGCGTTGCTCCTCCACATGTCCGTCCCTGAGGTTCCGGCACTTGTTGCCTTTCTCAAAAAAATAAAATAAAATAATAATAATAAAATGTAATTATTTTTGTTAATTTTATAATAAATTGGCTAATTGCGAAGGGACATAGAAACTAGAAATAAAATTTTGAATTTTTAGAGACATATCAATGATCACCATATTTTAAAAGTCGAACATAATTAAGGGTGTTTTCAAAAGTATATGAACAAATTTAAGATGTAGAATATTTAAAATGGTTTCCAAAAAAATCTTAAAATTGGTTAAATTTCATACAAACTAGCAGGGCTGCCCGCGCTTACATGGATATATGTAAATATATAAATAATTGGTTTTTAATTTTACCTACAAATAAATTCAATAGTTATAATATTATAAACAATTATAAATGAAAAAAAAATCTAATAATAATAAAGTAAAAAATAATTTCTTTATCTAGGTTTTTAACATAAAAAATAAAGAAAATATACTTATTTTGAAACTATTTGTTTTTTTTTTAAAATAAAGAATATTCTTAAAAAAATCCAAATATAAAACCAGATTTTATAAAAATTTTTTTTTTAACTTACTAACTAACTATATATATGTGTGTGTTGGGCAAAAGGTCAAAAGTTAGTTCGTTTACCAATTTTTTTAAATATAACCTTATAAAATTTTATAATTGCTTTTAAAAAAAAAAAGTAAAAGATAATATTCAATTCACCTCAATAAGGTTTGTACAACAAGGACCACCATGCAAATTATGCGGTTTTATAAGAATATATAATGGAATAGTTTTTCAAAGAAATTAGACTTAAAAACATTGATAAGGATAAGGATAAGCATCAATGCAAATTTTCAAACTAAATAAGAATAAATTTATACATGTCTTAATATTGGTTTTAAGTTCGTTGCAAAGTGTTGCAAAGTGATGAATGGCTTGATTATATATACAGTGGCGGAACCAGGGGAGCGAGCAGGGGCTTCAGCCCCCCCTTGGCTCCGGAAAAACTATTGATAGGTTGGAGCTTCAGCCCTCCCCACATTGCCCTCAATCTCAAGAAGATATATTTCAGCCCCCCTTGTTGCCTTGCATGGACCATGGTTGATGAATGAATGAATGATGGCTGTGAACTTCATAGTGTGAACCAATGAATCCGATGGGCGACGAGCGACAGCGATGGCGAGCGGCGGGACGCCGGACGCCGATGAGCAAAGTGGCAAAGGACTCACCATTCACCAACCAGTCAACCACCAGTCCATTGTATATTTGTATTTGTCTAATGTCCATTACCATTGATGCACTGTGCATTGTAAATGTTTGTAGAAATGCCTCATAGAGTCATAGAGTAATGGATGACTTTGTTAAGAATAATTATGTGGTGGTTATGTAATGAGATAGTAATTAAGATGTAAATTTGTAATTAGTAAAGCATGGTTGCTGGTTGTGAGCTGTGTATGGGTTGGCATTACACATGTTTGTAGAAATGCCTCATAGAGTAATAGGAGCTATTACACTTTGTTGTCTTCTTATGTATGTAATCATCCATGATTCTATTACAAAATACAATGAATGATTGAAAGATTGAAAAGCACTAAGGCACTGACACTGTAAGGTATCAAGAAATTATTTTATAATATTCTCTGACTCTTCCCCTCTTCTTCTTCTCCTTCTTCCTCCATTTGGACCATTCTTTTCTCTTGCAGGCTGTGAGGCTGTTGATGAACACAGAGGTAGACCTAATTTTGTTGATGATTGTTATTTTTTTTTAAGCTTAGTGATATGACTTCTGACTTCGGGACACATCTCCATTTTATCAGGTTGTGAGGTTGGCATACTTTTTCCCCAAGGTGTTGCCATTAATTTATTATTGCTGATTGATTATCTGGGCGAAATTAGTTCATTGGTAAGTTATATTAGTTTTGATATGCTCATTGTACTAAATGGATTTCAACTTCACAATGCAGTGAATGCACCATTCTTTCTGCTATGTGCTCAAGTATGCTAAATTGCTAATAGATTTGTAATGTATCTCTTTATCCAAGAGTTTTTATAATGATGATTTGATTTATATTTAGGAATTATAGTTTTAAATTTTGAATATGTATTGCCACTAATATTTCAATCTATGTATTCCAAGAATATTTGGATCTATGTTAATCTAAAGTATTGTCAGTATATTGATTAAGATGATTTTTCCCAAAGGTTTATTAGTTTTATTAATTATTAATACTGATTAATAGATAGTATCCTTAATTAATATATTCTTTCAATTAATTAAATGTTATAAAAGGGCTATCACAATTTCAAATTATTCCTATGATAATGGTGGAAAGCTTAGGATAACTTGGCATGAGGGGTTCTCTTGTAAGATCGTATAAGAACAATAGATCTCATTTAATTCTCTCTATTTTATTTCATCTAGTCATATGGTTTTACTTATAGACATATATTAAGAGGGGACACCAAAGGTCCAAAGCTGACAATAAATCTCATTTAATTCTCTCCATACTTCATTCCATCAAGGCATATGCTTTTATATAATATATATATATACATATATTTAAGCTTAGGGTCAACATAATCTTAGATTGTTATCTGTACTGAAATAGGGAGTAAGGTGAGGCATAGTGACACAAGGAAACATGACTAGTGGCAATAATCCTTTATTTTGAGAAAATCCTTAATTGTGAGGGCATGCCATTAATTGTGAGGACATGCCATTAATCCTCTATTTGTTGAAATATAAACTATGTAACTAATGACATGCCATTCATTTATATATTAGGAAAAAAATGTTTTAATTAAATTAGCAATAATTTTTAGCTTTGAATGTCTAGCTATTATTTTATTATCAATTTTTTTTATACATTTTTGTTTTGTCTTTGGATAGCATTATACAATTTCATAGCCATTTGGAGATGGATAAATTTTTAATTAAACGACCACGAGGTGAAGAGTCATCCAATTCTCCAAAAATACCACTAGGCTCCGAACCAAGTGAAAAAAAGACCGATGTGAATTTCAATTCCAATGACATTGTTAGTGACCCGGGACTACGAAAGCCAATTGAAGACTTTGATGTTGCGGTTAGAGATCAAGTTAGAAGAGAATATTTAACTAGAGGTCCTTGTCAACCAGTCGGGCACAATTTCCCACAAAAAGAGTACGGCAAACAAAGGAGGAGTTTTCAAAATGCTTGGTTTAAACAGCATCCATGGTTGGAGTACAGTGTGACTAAAGATGCGGCATTTTGTTTTTGGTGTTATCTTTTCACACCAAGCAGAGGAAATCGAACAAAAGAAGATGCTTTCACTAAAATAGGGTTTAATAATTGGAAAAAAGCTCTAGAAAAATTTGTAGAGCATGTTGGTGCTGTGAACAGTGTGCATAATGATGCAAGAATACAGTTTCAGAGTTTTCAAAATCAAAGGCAGAGCGTGTCACACCAATTGGCTGCACATTCACATGAGATGGAGGTTGAATACCGTACTCGTTTAACGGCCATTTTGGATGTGTCACGTTTTCTCTTAAAGCAAGGATTGGCTTTTCGTGGACATGATGAGTCCTCAAGCTCATTAAACAAAGGTAATTTCCTTGAGTTACTAGAGTGGTATAGTCTGCGGAATGATAAAGTTTTTAGTGCTGTTAATCAAAATGCTCCTGGAAACAATCAAATGACTTCACCAAAAATTCAAAAGGAGTTAGCAAATGCTTGTGCAGCAGAAATTACATGTGCTATTGTTGATGATATTGGAGACAAGTATTTTTCTCTTATGATTGATGAAGCTCGGGATGTGTCAGTGAAGGAGCAAATGGGAGTTGTTCTGCGATATGTGAATAATTAAGAATGGGTATGTGATAGAGCGGTTCCTTGCTATGGTTCATGTGCCAGATACATCAGCTATTTCATTGAAAAATGCCATTGATTGTCTATTTGCCAAACATGGGTTATCTCTTTCAAGACTGAGGGGACAAGGATATGATGGGGCTTCAAATATGCGAGGAGAATTCAATGGTTTGAAGGCACTTGTCCTAAAAGAAAATCCATACGCAAGGTATATCCATTGTTTTGCTCATCAGCTCCAATTAGTGATTGTTGCTGTTGCTAAAGATAATCGAATTGTGAGTGATTTTTTCCAATATGTTGCTATGATTGTTAACGCGGCGGGAGCATCATGCAAAAGGAAAGATCAACTTAGGCAACATCACCATGATAGGTTGGTTGAGCAATTGGAAAAGGCAGAGATAGTCAGTGGCAGAGGCAAAAATCAAGAATCTAGCTTAGCAAGACCAGGTGATACTCGTTGGGGGTCGCATTACACTACTATTCTCCGACTAATCTCAATGTGGACTTCAGTGTTAGATGTCCTCCAAAATGTGCATGATGATGGTGCTTCAAATGATAATAGAGGCATAGCAGCAAGTTTGATTGAAAAAATGGAGAATTATCAATTTGTATTTGTGATGTATTTGATGAGGCGTTTGTTGGGAATAACAAATGAGTTATCACTTGCCTTACAACAAAAGGATCAAATATTGTTCAAGCAATGCATTTGATTGAAGCTGTAAAGGCTCGTCTTCAGGACTTGAGAGAGATAGGATGGGAGGCATTTTTAGAAGAAGTTGGCTCTTTTTGTGAAAGAAACTCAATTCCAGTGCCTAATATGGGGGATAATATGCGAATCCGTGGTCGTTCTAGACGGGAAGGGCAAGTTATTACTCATTTTCACCATTACCGCGTTGAAATTTTTTGCGAGGTTAGTATTCTTTACATTTACTATGTTTTTGTAAATCTCATTAATTTAGTTTCTTAGAAATATTTGTAATTTTATCATTGTTACAATGCTAGGTCATTGATTTGATTTCGCAAGAAATGCAAAACCGCTTCCCAGAAACTAGTACAGAATTACTTCTTCTTCTGTCATGTCCTTGATCCAAGGGACTCATTTTCCAAATTCAACGTCCACAAGCTACTTCGTCTTGCAGAACTTTATCCCGAAGATTTCACAATGACTGAGCTGCATGATGCTTGAGGATCAACTTAGCAACTTTTATTTATGATGTGCGGCATGATGCAGATTTTATAAATGTTGGGGATTTGGGAGGTTTTGCTAGGAAGATGGTTGAGACAGGCAAACATATTATTTTTCCACTCATTTATCGCCTTATCGAGTTGGCATTGGTTTTACCAGTTGCGACAGCTAGTGTTGAGAGGGTGTTTTCGGCGATGAATATTGTGAAAACTGACTTACGCAATAAAATGGGCGACGAGTGGATGAATGATAGCCTGGTTGTCTATATTGAGCGTGAGGTTTTCGCAACTATAGGCAATGAAGCTATTCTACAACGTTTTCAGAAAATGCAAACTCGGCGGATGCAATTACCTCCTCTTAGTCTTAGCCAAATGCCTCACATTTCTAGCACTAATGCTGGCATCGGTTCTAGTTCAAGCATGCATAAATAGCTATTGTATGTTTTATTTTCCTAATCATGTATTCAAAGTGTGGCTATTTTGAACAAAAAAATTATCATCTCACTATTTACATCTTGGACAAATGCTTTTTTAGAAGTATTTATATATATATATATATATTTTGAATTAGCCCCCCCTGCTACTTAATCCTGGTTCCGCCACTGTATATATATACATATATTCAGAAATTTTTTAATTACTATTTTTAAAAATAATACTACTGTTAATTTATGGGTGTACATTTATGTTAAAATATTAAAAAAATAGTTATAATAACTGTTACTTTTGACACATCTTGGACCATGCTTTGCATGGGAATAAAGCCATCCTATTTTAATAGCTGTTGACTCCATTACATATATCTATATTAATAAAGCCATCCTGTTTTAATTAGGGATGGCAATAATACCCAAACCCGATCTTATCTGATCCAACCCGATCCAAGTTTGATGGGTAAAATCCAGTTTGACCGGGTTTCGGGTCGGGTTCGGATAAAACCCGATTAATGTAAAGCGGGTGCGGTATGGGAATCCTGATACCCCACCCGAACCTGAATTCGAACCCGACTCGAAATTAATTAACAAATATACCCAATTAATTATATATATTCAAATTTTTTGTTAGGGTTTTTAAATTCCTATTCTATGATGTTGAATTTGTCTATTTTGTGTTGCTTTAAATACATATTTTCAATTTCTACTCTATGGTGTTCATTCAAACAAAAAAACAATGATTTTTTATTGATATTTTTAATTTTTACTTGGTATTTTAATTTTATTTTAAATATTTTTAAATAAGATCAAGGCGGGGCGGGTATCCCGACGGGTACCCGAATACCCGTCAGGTGCGGGTGTGGGTTGGGTTTTTTGAAAACCCGTTGGGTTCAGGTTCGGGTTCGGGTATGGGAGCGGGTTAGTGGGTACGGGTACAGGTATGGTAAAATCCGCACTCGACCCGACCCGACCCGTTGCCATCCCTAGTTTTAATAGATGCTGACTCCATTAAATATACCTACATTAATAAAGCCATCATATTTTAATAGTTGCGGATTCCATTAAATATAATTATATTAATAAAGCCATTCTAACCCATATTAATTAGCCTCTATAATTACTTTGGCATGAATGCATCCATGGATATGTATAAATTGGATTATGTTTTGAGATTGATACTTTATATATAATAATAAGTCTACATTTCTACATGCATTTTTGGGCTTATTCAGTGTTAGTTCCGGCCGTTAAGGTTTGTGGGATAGACGATCACTCAAACATTCAAAGAAAAATACACACAAATTAAATAAGAAAAGACACAAGAAATTGGTAACCCAGTTCGGCGTCCACTCGCTTACGTTTGGGGGCCAAGCCCGGAGATAAACAATCCACTAAAAGAGGTGATAAAAGATGAGTACAAACACTTTGTCACTCTTTCTCACAAACAAAGAATACTACCCTCTCTAGATTGTCTAGTGCCTCCCAACTCCCTCTTTCAAAAGTCTCACCCAATCTCAGACCAAGGTAGTATATATAGACGCCTCAATGTCCCAAATATAGTCCATACCTCTTTTAAAATCTCCGCGGCTACTAACTTTAGAACCTTCCGAAATTAACTGTTGCAACTCCTGTTGTAACACGACTTGCAACATGACCCTGACTGCTGACTTAACTGAGTTCTGGTTATGTTGCAAAGCGACATCAAGACCCATCAACCTCCCGGTCATGCTTAGTCCGAATCGATCCAGCCAGATCTCCCGATCCCGACTACCGGCAATTAGCTTACCTCCTCAACTCCTCATCACGCAGTCCCCTCGCAAGGGGCGCACGCCTTTGTGCGTCTTCATGAAACTTACCAAACTTGATCTTCAATTCACCCAAGTTTGGTCTTCAAATCTTCCCATGATAGATCTTCAATCAGTCAGCCGAATCATGCCAACAATAGGCATGTCTTCAAATCTTACCCTTAATAGTCTTCAATCGTATCTATTAAGGTTCTTCAAATCATATCTTCAATAACCTTCAAATCATACCATAGATAGATATTTCTTTATTAAAGCTCCATCCATATTTAGTTTTCAATTAAATCTCCTAAATATGGTCTTGATAAGATCTTGTCTTCAAGTTGTAGCACATATCAAAAATTGTTTTATCAAGATCTTCAAAGATATTTGCCACCTTGCCATGTCACCATGTTCTACATGTCATCATCTATGCCACGTCACCTTGTCTAGGTGTCAAATCATACCAACTTAAAGTGATCTCGCACTAACATTTTGAACCAAACTTTGACATGTTAGTGCCACACTCCATTATATATATATATATATATAGACACACACACATGCACACAATTCATTTTGGCATGAATGCATCTGTGGGCATGCATAGATTGGACCATGTTTTAACATTGATACATTATATATAATAATAAGTCTACAGTTTTAGTTTTGAATGCATCATTTGACTTAGTTTGGACCAAACTTTGAAATGTGAATGGCACACTCTCTTATATATATAATACACAGCTGTTAACTTTAAATTGTAATCTATATTAAGTAAAGCTAATCTAATTAATATAGTCTATGTTAAGTAAAGTGGGTAAATTTTTTGAGAGGTACCTAAACTTTGCCCTATTATCAGTTTGGGGTCCAAACTTCAATTCGTATCAAAGTGGTACCCCAAGTTCAATTAGGTTTCACCGGTTGGTCACCTGATGATTTCTGGCTAAGAAATGCTTAGCTGGCGACCGGAATTGATGAAGTCAGTAGAAATTCAAGCCATGAAGTACTCATATTTTAATTTAATAATAAACCCACGGTGGTGAGATGTTGCTGACTTCATCAATTCCGGTCGCCAGCTAAGCATTTTTTAACCGAAAATCATCAGGTGACCAGCCGGTGAAACCTAATTGAACTTGGGATACCACTTTGATACGAATTGAAGTTTGGACCCCAAACTGATAATAGGGCAAAGTTAGGGTACCTCTCAAAAAAATTATAGTCTATGTTAAGTAAAGTGATTCTAACTAAAATTAAGTAAACACCATAACATGGACTTATAGTATACAATTTTTTTCTTTCTATCTTGAACATGAAAATCATGTCACTGCTACATTCCATTATATATATATAGGAAAAATTATTTTTAGGCCCCTTAAAGTTTCAAAACTTCCTAGACAACCCCTCTAACATTTGAATTTCCTAGACAACTCCTCCTTTTTCAGTACACTTTATTTTTCGTTACTACAATTCACTCCATCAGTTTGTTCTATTTTACAACATTTATTTCCCGCTTAATAATTATAGTTTGTGTTTAACATTGCGTGTTTACGTGTAACCACATAAGTTTTCACTTAATATATTTTCTTTTCATTTAATATTTGTTTTTTATTTAATATTTGACCTTCCCGTTTAATATTATGTGATTCCGCTTAAAAAAACTAATGGTCATTCCTATCAATAACAGCTACTTTTATATCAGAGGTACTGAAAATTTAGCTTTCAGAAAAAGAAAGGTTTTTTTGGGACTACCCAAATTTGAGAGGACCAAGTGTACATAAAGGAAACTTCCAAGGGGTGGTAGACAAGTACCATATATATATAATAAAAAACTACAATTTTCTAGAATCAATCTAAGAAAACACATGAAAGCTTGTCTATGCAAGAAGGCTACATTGTGTAGATAATTAGGACCAATTCATGGAGCCATTTCATGTCATTTCTTTTAAAGAAAAATGTATCAAGTTAGCTGTTGATGTGCTACATGTCTTATTTATGAAACTAATTATATTTTTTCCTTAATCTTATACCGATGAAATAAATCTTCTATGGTGAATTAAAACACCAAATCAGTTATATTTGGATGAACCACCAAAAATAAGAAAATATGTATATTATTATTAAGCTCTTAGATTTTCAACAATAACAGGAACTATTTTAATCTTCAAAAACAAGAAATTGTTGGGAGATTTTTATAACGCAAGTATAGGCTATTGCAAATAAGTAATATAATGATAATAGAGTATTATCCCACGAGGATTGAGATTATTAATCACCAAAATTACTAACCCTAATTCTACTTGATTAATGAGGTTGAAGAGATTTAATTTAGAAAATCTAATTCAAGAACTAGAGAAAAATAGTTAGAAGAGAAGAAATCAATGTCAAGAGATTCTAGGGTTTCCGAGTTCACCTAAACTAATTCCACCTAGATCATCTGGTTCAATCAATTAATGTTTGTTTCTTATGTTGTCATCAAATTTCCCAAAATTACATATTGATCTTTCTCAAGCATCAATAGCATATTCCATTAGATAAGTTAACATCATCTCTAAGATAACTATGAACCTATGAAACTCATTAAGCTCTAAAAATTTATAATGATGCATCCAATCTCATAAATATCTCTATCTTATGATGATTGTATGATATTTCAACGAAGAACTAATTCAATTATCACCTTTTGGTCTCAAATCAAATTACTAATCATGCAATTGGTGATCAAGCAATCACAAGTATTAAACATAGATTAAAATATCCAACATAGTCTTGAAATAAGCATCAATTAAATTAAACAAAAATAAATCTAGGTTTTCATAGTTTGGCTACATCATAGCTCTAGAAAAATGTATTTAGAACACAATAATTGCAAAGCTTGACATATTAACAAGGTTCATAATCAAATAAACAAAGAAAAACTAAAGCTTGATGAATCCCCGCCGAATCTTCACTCCCGGCCTTTTGATCTCCGAAATTCTCCTTTCTCTTCGTCTCAAACCCTAGCCTCTTTTATAACTTGAAATTCGGGTAGCGCCTAGGCACTACACTTTCTGTTTTGCACCTCTTAATGTTGTAGCACCTAAGCACTGCATGCTAGCGCTTAGGTGCTAGATTTTATGTTTTGCTTGTTCCTTCTTTGCTCAAACTTTGCTTTTTTTTTCTCTAATTTTGTGCTTTTTATATGTTCTTACTTCAAATCATTCTCTTTCTTTCCTACAATTAGGGGTGAGCAAAAAAAATCCGGATCCGATGATCCGATCCGGTTGTATATTCCTATAAATATATATATATATATATATATATATATATATATATATATATATATATATATATATATATATATATATATATATATATATATATATATATATATATATATATATATATATAAATAATTGCTTATATAGTTATATTTATATATGTTCATATTAATAAATTTAAACTCTTCTAGGGTTAAAAGTAAAAAGAAAAAAATTTAAATCCTTCCCTCCTAATCCTCAACGTCCATCACCCAGTCTCTTCTCTCTGGCCTCCATCCCTGTCTAAGATTGATGCTTCAGAAGATATTTGTTTTTTTTTTTTTTAATATCTAAGATTGATAAAGTTCTTTATTATTTTTTATGACTTTTTTTGCGGGGTGAATAATATAAGGTTTTAATTCTCTTTATAAGTTATAAGTTTTTTTATATTTGTTTGTTTTTATGAATGTTGATGTTGTTATATAAAACAAATTCATGGAGTAGATGAAACTTAAATTCGGATCCGGATATCCGATATCCGATCCAGTTTAAACTGGGTACCCGTTTTTAATACTCAGTTTAAACCGGGTCGGATACTGGTCGAGTTTTTGCCGATCCCAAAAATCGGGTACCCGATCTGGTTTTGAAAACTGGATCGGGTACCCGGTTTTGCTCACCCCTACCTGTAATGGAATAACATAAGATTAGGAGTAAATTTAATTTAAAATAATTCACATTTCATGCACCATGAGTTAAAGAAAGTCTACATAATTTAGTCGAATTATATTCATCAGAAATAAAAAAAAAAATACTGACTCTGTAATAAACAATAATCAAGGATCTCTTTGCAAAACCCAAAGCTTAAAAAGAAGCACATAATTTATATTTAATCATCAAAGTCCCTCTTATATATAAAATTAACAAAACCCAACTCACAAAATATATTTACATAAAAGCCCCTCCACCATTAACAAGGCTTCTCAAAGCTCCCACACCCCTTCCCTCGATCGCCGATGTCATTGCCTACTATGATGCCTCTCTTTCTCCTCATCTCCGGTGCACCAGATGTCGTGCGGGCCTCCTCCGAGACCACCTGTCCACAATCTACGTCTTTTGTGATGCAGAACAGCGGCGGGATGGTACCTCTTTTACCATTTCCTTCAATTCCACTATTGCTTGCTGGAATCTTCTCAATTCCGATGGCCTTAATGGTTCCGTGTCTCTCTCCTCTTCAAATTTCTTCCAATTTGATGTTTTTTTTAATAATTTGAGAGATCAAATTATAATTTTTTGCATACACGAAAACTTAGATCTAACTGTCAAAAATCCCTAAAACACATCCAAACCCCTAGCTCCAAACATCTGTTGTGGCTATTCACGGTGGAGATCCAGCCGTCTGTTTCACATCAGACGACTCACATTAGATCCATCACCAACATTGATCCCTTTTCCACCGAATATAACCATGGAATAAAGAGAAGCTATTATGGCGAAGCCTATTAGGAAAGGGTGGTGTAGGTGGTGTGAATGCGCAAAAACTCATTGGCGGGCTTCGTCGGGTCGAAAAGGGTGGTGTAGGCTGCGTGGATACGCAAGAACTGGTCGGCGGAGAAGCCCTTCATGGCATCGGGATGGCAGAGAGAAGATCTAGAATTCTCAGTGTGTATACAATGGCAAAGGTCTTATCTTATTGACAGGCCATTAATTCAACATAAACAAATTAAGAAAGAGAAAGGATTAAAGATCTAGAATTCAATGTGTGCATAGCAGAAGAAGAGGTACTAATGTAGACGGAGAAATGGGCCATCATGTTTTTATTTTTATTTTTTTATATTTGAAAAATATTTGGAAGGGTTTAAGAATTCTTCTCTGTTGACCATTAAACCATTAACTGAATATTCACAACATGTTAGTGTTTTTTAAATCATTAGGGGATGAAACTAACATTATGTATAGATGTTTGATTTTAAATTAGAATACGCAACTCATAATAATTTCACAAACAACATAACTATAAAGGAAAATTTTACCCCTTTTTTTATAATGGAAATTATTTATTTTGTTATTTACAAATTTACCCATGCAATTTAAAATGCCTTTGTTTATGTACTTGCATTGTTTTTAATATAAAGTATGTAATGTAGATATATTTTTTAATAAATAATTACTTGAATAATATGATATGTTTATTTTTATTTCATTTAACTATCTCATATATATATATATATATATATATATATATATATATAAACACACACACACACACACACACACACACAATCTCATGATATGAAAATGGGGGTTGCATGCACTAATTCATGGTTTTTTTGTTGTAAAATAAAAATAATAAAACTAACATAAAAAAAAAATTAAATTAAATCACATGAATCTACGAGCTGTCCATTGTATGTTTTGCTTTCTAGCTTTAATTTTATATATTTTGGTTCTAACTAAGAAAAATTATGAAGGTTTTATATATCCAAATAGGAATTGAATTCAAACATAGCAACTATTTACAATGATTTAATGAAAAATTGGAGGAAATTGAAGGTTTGAAAAAATTTAAATTTTAAACGTAAATAATTATATTAACTTTCTCCTAATTTACATAAATTTACATTACCTAAAATTTCTTCATTATTAATTGGAAACGGATTAGAAACGGAATTAAAATATTTTTAAATGAAAAATGGAATTTAATTTTGTTGCTAAATTTAAAACAGAATTATAAATATATAATAACGATTTTATGAATATTTATAATATTAGCATTAGATAAATTTTCTAAATGTATAAATTATTATAATTCCTTTTTAATTATGTTTCATATTTGATAATCAGAAGCCAATTTGGTTTCTATATATATATATATATATATATATATATTATAAAAATGACTAAATAGTTATTTGTAAAACTAATTAGAAACACCGTTTCCAATTTATTTTTTTATCTATTTACATTTATAAACCATAATTAATAAATATATATACACAAATTTGTTTATTTTTATAAAATTTTTTTATATATATAAACATTCCAGTCTCCACTCTTCTCCTCACCTTCTTTCAAATCCTTGTCTAGTGTTTGCCGAAGGATGACTACTGCGGCTAATTCGCAATGGTAAAAAGTGAAATCCTCGTCTTCTAGATTTTGGTAAGAATTAGGATTTAACATTTTTGGTGTTTCAATCTTTGAAAAAAGATTGGGATTTGATTATTTTAGTTGTGTATTGATGCACTATTGAAATCAGATTGAAGAGAAGAGAGTAGAAGATGAATGAAGATCAAAGGAGGTTATGAGAAGTTGTGAATTATTCTGATAATGTTGAAGTGTTTTGTGAATAGAGTGTAAAAATGTAACTTCAAGTGTTTGAAAGTCGGTTAAGTTCATTGCTAATCTAACAGAAGAATGAATGAACGGTGGAGATGAGGATCATATGTAAGTGTGGATCAAGTTTGAGGCAAGGTTAAATAAAGGAGAATAATGGATGGTGGAGATTGATTTGAGGATTAGCTGATTTAGTATAAGTTCGAGGCAAGTTTGGATTAAGTGGTTCAAGATGCCAAAGGTTGACGCGTTTGGGTGTGGCTCATCGGGTTGTGTTTATATACTGTTTTATTTCACTATTTTTTGGTAATTAAGTTAGAATGAAAGCATTTAGTATTTTTCTCCAACTTTTGTAATTTTTTCTTCTAATAAATGAGGTTTCAGAGTGTGATTTCTTCTACAAAGTTGTTTGTTGATTGGTTAGGTTCCAACAATGGTATCAGAGCTTCTAGGTGAGGTTTAGTGATGTGTTGAAAATCAATGATTTTGTTGTTGACTATTATTTTGTGAATTTGTTGTTGTGGATCAATAAATTGAAGTTGTGAAGAAATTGTTAGAGGTCAATGAGGTATAATTAAGGTTTGGAGGTGTTTCGAATTGAAGACTTATAGTACTTGAGTGGTCTAAATAAGTGTTTTTGAAGTGAAACATCAAATTGGTGATAGATGGCCTCTAGTTCTTCATCAACGCCTGAAATTTCTTAGTCATCATTGCCTGTATTTCAAAGGGGAAGGATATGAGCACTGGAGTTAAAGGATGAAGACCTTCCTTAGGTCTCAGAATTTGTGGAAAATTATTGAAATAGGTGCTTCTAAAGAAAAAGAAGGGGAATCAAGGTGGTGAGTGAAAAAGATGATGCATAAGCATTATTTTTAATTCAACAAATTGTTAATGAAACAATGTTTCCCCAAATTGTAGGTTTCAACACAACTAAAGAAGCATGGGAACATATTAAAAATGAGTGCCATGGCCCAACAAAAATGATTTCTGTGAGGAGACAAACACTGAGGCAGAAGTTTGAGTTATTGCAAATGAAAGAAGAAGAGACAATTCAACAGTACATTACAAGGGTGCTTGCAATATGTAATCAAATTAAAGGTATAGGGTATGATCTTAAAGATGAGGAAGTTGTGTCAAAGGTAATCAAAAGTCTATCTTCAAAATTTTGTGCATGTTGTTACTTAAATTGAAAAAGCAAGAGATATTTCTAAATTATCTCTAGATGAGCTGAGTGGATCCTTGCAAGCACATGAAGCAAGGGTTAATCAATTTACTGAAAAGTATAAAGATAAGGTATTTATTATGAGAGGATCACCTAGTGGTGGCAGAAGTTTCGTGAATGGAAGAGGAAGGAATGTTAAAGGAAGAGAAAGAGGTTTTCCATGTCAAAAAGGTGGTGGTTGTACTAATTCAAGGCAGAATGAACAAAGGCAGGAATATGATACTGGAATTAATTCTTGGCGGTTAGGCAAAGGTGTTCAAGGGAATTTGGTAGACAAATGGGTAATCAGAAACAGTTTGGTGGACAAAGACATGGAAAATGTGATTTATGGATTGTTCAATGCTTTAAATGCAAGAAATTTGGGCATTACTAGTCTCATTGTTGGTCTCAAGGCAAAAATATTAATGAGGGGTTCAGTTCTTCTAGTAATCAGAATTCAAATGAATATGCTAGTTTGTTTATGGTACACAGTGGAGAGGTTAGTGAACATATTGAAAATTGTTCAATCTGGTTGCTAGACAATGGTACTCCAAATCACATGACAGGGAAAAAGGAGTTATTTTATCAATTAAATGAGAACGTGAGACATAAAGTAAGGTTAGGTGATGATAAATAGGTGGATGTGCTTGGCAAAGGATATGTATTAATTAATGTTTATGGAGAAATGAAATCAATTCATGGAGTTCAGTTTGTTCCATCTTTGTCACATAATTTGCTCAGTTTAGGCAATTAATTGAGAGTGGGTATGATGTGAATTTCAGCAAATCTGGGTCTAAAATAGAGAATGCAGAAAGTGGTGTTGTGCTGATGAAAATTCAAAAAAGAAATAATCTGTTTTCAATGGAATTTGCTAGACTTGTCAGACAAATATAATTGTAAAGGGTGAAGATATGACAACCTTGCGGCATAAAAGATATGCACATTTGAATTTTCAGGGTTTGCAAATCTTTCATGGGCAAAACATGGTGACTAGTCTTCCAAATGTGAAGAAAGTACATCATTGTGAAGAGTGTGTTTTTGGGAAGCTAACAAGATTATCTTTCAAAACTAGTAGGTCTTGGAGAGCAAAACAAAAATTACATTTTGTGCATGCAAATGTGTGTGACCCTATACAAACTAAGTCTAATGGAGGCAGCAGGCATTTTGTACTGTTTGTAGATGATTTTTCAAGGATGAGTTGGGTTTATATTTGGAAATTCAAGCATGAGGTATTTACATGCTTTTAGAATTTTCTAGCATTGGTAGAAAGACAATCAAGGAAGAAATTAAAAATCCTAAGGATAGATAATGGTGGAGAATTTTCTGTTTAGGGAATTTAATATGTTTTGTGATCAAATGGGAATTAAACATGAATTATCAGCTCCATACACTCCTCAGCAAAATGGAGTTGCTGAGACGAAAAACAAAACCTTTGTAGAGAAGGCAAGGAGTATGTTATATGCTAGTAGATTACCAAATAAATCCTGGGTTGATGCAATTTTAACAACCACGTATGTATCAAATTTATCTGCAATTTATGTTGTTTATAGAAAGACACCACATGAGTCATGGTTTGGAGTGAAACCAAGTGTATCGCATTTGAAAGTTTTTGGGTGTGTGGCATTTGCTCATCAACCAGCTCAAAATGTGTAGAAATGGGACAGTAGAACTGTGAAAGGTATCTTTGTGAGCTATTGCGCATGCAAAGAAACTAAAGCTTACAGAATTTTTATACCTGGTTTTGGAAAAGTAATAGTGAGAAGGGACGTTAAATTTGTTGAAAATGAAGTTTGGCAGTGGTCTAGTAATAAAGCCACAGTTCAAAAATTGTTTTACAAGAAATAAGAGCAAATAATTCAGATACTACTAGAAATTCAGAAGATGTGCAATCTGGCAGTGCAGGAAATGAGGCTGATAGAAATGAGAGTAGTTCCTCAAATAATTCTCCAACTAGGCATGCTGAGCAAGGAAGTGATTCTGGTGTGGATGAATCTCCAACACAAAAGGTGAGGAGTACTTTGAGAGAAATTATGAGAGTTGTAGTTTTTCTTTGGCAATGTTAGATCCCAGAAGTTTTGAAGAAGCAGAAAAACTAGCACATTGGAAGAAAGCTATGGCAGAAGAAATTCAATCAATTCAAAAAAATGAAACTTGGGAATTATGTAGATTACCACCAGAGAAAAAGGTTATTAGTGTGAAGTGGGTGTATAAAACCAAATATAAATCAAATGGAGAAGTGGAGAAGTACAAAGCCAAGCTTGTTGCAAAAGTGTACAATCAAGAGCTTGGCATTGATTATGAAGAAGTTTTTTTTTCTCCAGTTGCCAGAATTGATACAGTGAAGATATTTTTATCCACAGCAGCACATAAGAGTTGGCTAGTGTTCCAATTAGATGTAAAATCTGTTTTTTTAAATGGCAAGATTGAAGAAGAGATGTATGTAGCACAACCAAGAGGTTTTGAAGTGCTAGGATAGGAAGAAATGGTGTACATGCTAACGAAAGCATTATGTGGACTTAAACAAGCTCCAAGAGCTTGGTATGGGAGATTAGATATATGGTTCTCAATACAAGGCTTTAAGAGGAGTATTACTGAATATACATTGTATAAGAAGCTTGAGAAGAATGAAGACATCTTATTGGCTTGTGTTTATGTGGATGATCAATTTTATATGGGATCATCATTGTAGGTAGTAAATAAATTCAAAGAAGATATGAAACATGAGTTTGAAATGAATGATTTGGGGCTTATGTCCTATTTCTTGGGTTTTGAAATAAAGCAAAGTGAATTAGGGATTCACTTGGCACAGAAAAAATATGTAGAAGATGTTTTGAAGCAGTTTAACAAGTAGGGAAGTAAATCAGTGTCAGTTTCTATGAGTCAAGGCATCAGATTACAAGTAAATGAGATTTCTAAAGCCACAAATGCAACAGTTTACATATGTCTAATTGGAAAGTTGTTGTATGTAACCCACACCAGGCCAGTGTTTGTGGTTAATTTTCTTTCAAGGTTTTATGCCTAACCTTATAGTGTGTAGGATCGAAAATACGCGTCTGGCATCTTGAAGTAAACACCAGATGATATATCGAAGCACAAATATCATATTTGTTTCATGGGTTCTTTCATTCCTAATAGAGGCAAGCCTCTATTATTAATTACCCCAGACAATGTCTTGGGAACCTCCGATTAAGGGCAAAAGTACAAATAAAAAGGCGATGAAAAATAATTTATATATATGAATATTGCCACATATATATATATAGGCATACATATTTTATTTATTTATTTATTATTAATAATTTTTTTAGTTTTTTATAACGCCGTCGTCCGCCATGCTTCATTGCCGCTTTGAGATTAACTATCTCAAGTATCTCATTGCCGCTCCGAAATTCATGCCACTTTTAAAATTCGTATTCTTTATTTGCTGTCTCAAGATGCCTTTTCTTATTGCTGTTTCAAACTTGTATATGTCCTTAAAATTCATGTCCCCTCAAGATTAGGTTTCATCAAGCGCTTTTATTGCTTCGGAATAAGGGAACGCAGGTTATCGAGTGTTGACATAAAGCTACACCACCTGGTCTTTGCTTAGGCCCTTTTTACTGCTCCATACCCCATAGCCACCACGGTCATTGCCATTAAGTCTTGTCATATTAAGCGCCAATGTGAAATTTGGGCTTGGGCTTAAAAGAAAATTACCAGCCAGTCAAAGGACCAGCCTATCTTGATCTTCAAGGAATTTTTTATTTATTTTTTTTAGCTTAAAGCCTCATGTTGTCATTTCTTTTATTTTTATTTATTTGTTTTTTTTTATGAGGCTCACGTGGGTGAGCATGCATGCTATTCATTAATTAATTAATTATTTTTATTTTGCCATGCACGTATGCATACCCTTCTATTTTTTATTTTATAATATTGCATGCTTTCCTCATCCTTTTTCTCATCATTTTTTTAATAACATTGAATGCTTCTCTCATCTTTTATTTATTTTCATTTTTTTTTTTAAATCATGCACGTTTGCGTATGCATGGAAGACATATGTTTTGTTTTTTTTTTTTTTTTTTTCATTCTTTCTCTCATATCCATTTTTTCCATTTTTTATTTTCATTAATTTTTTAATTCATGCACGTTATACATGCATAGCATTGAATGCTTTTCTATTTTTTTTAAATTATTTTTTATATATTTTTTTTATGCTCATGGGCATGTTTTATATTTTTTATTTTCCTTTATCATGCATGCTTTTCTTATTTATTTATTATTATTATTATTTTTGCATGCATTTCTGATTTTTTTTTATTAAATCATGCACATATGCATGCTTATCACTCATTTATTTTTTTATCTTTTATTTATTTATTTATTTATTTTTTTGGTGGTGTACCCCTTTCCTTGAAATTGCTTTCATTAAAATCATATATTTATGATTACAGAAGATCAACTTTTTAATGAAGCTTTTAATCGGCAACCAAGTGTCATAGTAGTACCATCCATTTTTTACTCTTAAAGGCTTTTCAAATGTTTGATAGGGTACGTGCATGCATGTGAAGAGAGTTTTCTTTTCCTTTTTAAAACAGAGAAGCTATATTAACCAAGATCTCAGTCATTAATCATAAGAAGCATAACATTTCCAATGGCAACCTATCAAGCTTTAAACCCATACTCATAGCTACATCACGCTTTCCTCCATTAATAAGAGCTTCTTTTAAATTCCCATACCAACAACTGCATTATATACTAGAGGTTCATTCAATCTCTCATCAGATCCTGAATTCATCTCTGACAAATCCATGTCCTTCCCCCAAGCTTCCAAAAGAATGGTATAAGTCTTAAGATCAGGAATGAAACTTTTCCTCCTCCTCATGTCATCAAAAATCTCCTGAGCTTCAGCAACATGCTTTGATTCGCTAATAGTATCAATCAGATAATTCAAGACTAAGACCATATTTCCCCAACCACTTAAAATCATCAATAGTTTCTTTAATCTTCCGAGTTCTAGCATAAATCGGTCTTTCGCAAAACACTCATAGAATCCACCAAACTTGGAGCTTGGAGCTTGGTTGGTTTGACAGAAAAAAAAAAAAAAAACACAAATCTTTTTAGCATCTTCCGAGACTCTCCGACTATCAGTTTCATTCACTGTGGCGGGTCCAACTTAAAACTCAGTGTTTGCCACACCATGTATTGACTTTTTTTACAAGCTTTCCTATATCTATTTGCTTCATAAGCATTTCATCGAACAATTGATGGGCATGGTGATCCGAGAATGGGACCAGACCTCGGACACTCGCATGTCTGAGCAAATCGGACGTGAGGCTGCGGAGGATATTGAGAGGGGTTACGACGTCGACTGTGCAGATATGGTGGTCAAGAAGAACAGCTACCATGTCTGAGCAAACTATCTCTGCAGCGATGTGAAGTGGTGTTTTATCGACGGGGCCTACGGGGCAGTTGACATTAGCTGCGCCAAGCTCCAGCAAAGCCTTGACGACCTCGCGGCTGCAATTCTCAACAGCGTAGTGGAAGGCGAAGGCAGCATCGAGGTTGAGCTCCTCGTCCTTGACCATGAGTTTGATGAGCTTGACGTCAGAAGAGTCGAGGGCGTGACGCGTGCGCCGGATCTTGTAGGGTGATCCTCGAGTTCAGCAAAGGCCTGATGACAACGTCCATGAAGGAGGTGGGACGGCGGGAGAAGGATGACTTGATCCGGAGCTCTTCGATCTTGACGACAACGTCGATGGGGAGATGTTTGGCAAGAACTTCAGGTGGGAGACCAAATTTGGAGTCGAGATGGGAGCAAGTAGTCCAGAGTTGGTGCATGTGTTGCTTGCCAGATGCCGTCAGAACCTTCATCACGTCCTTAATGGAAGTCTTTTTCCACCATGCTCATCTGGGTGAGAAAAAGCGAGTTGTTCAACGCCGAAGATGCGGGCAGCGGATGGTGCCAAGAGCTAGGTCTTCGGCAGCGGTGCGACAGACAGTAACAGTGACAGCGACAGCAGCGGTAACAGCGGCATCGGGACATTGGCAGAGACAGCAATGATAGCAGCAACAACATTGGGTAACATCGGCAACAACAGCAACAATGGTTGCAGGCGGCAAGCAGCAGCAACGGGGTTAGCATCAGACGACGATAGCAGCAGCATCAACTTCAGGCAGCAGTGGTGACAACGGCGATATTTTTTTCTTCTTCTTTTTTTAGACATACATGTAAATATGATAGAAGAGACGAAAAAACCTTTCTTTTTCTCCAAATGCTTTTTGTCCTTTTCTTCTTTTCTTCAAAATCCTTTTTGTCTTTTCTCTCTTATTTTTTTTTAACAAAATCTCTCAGAATTCTCTCCCCAAAAATCCCTCTTCTCTCTTCTTTTACTTTTTTTTCCAAAAATTTCTCTCTAAAAATTCCTCTCTCCCCTTACTTCTTCTCCTTCTCCTTTTAAAGACCTATCCCTTCTTATCCTATAAAATCCAAATCGTTCTCCATCCCCCCGAAAAATCACAACACCAATCAAATCGTTCGCGATCCTCCGGAAAATCAAAACACCAGATAGGACGTAATTCAAATTCGAATTTTTTTTTTTTTTTAAAATATGATTTTTTATATTTTCATTATTTTATTTTATATTCATTTTATTATTTTATTATTTTCCAAATATTATTATTCTCTTTTTTTTTTAATAAATCGAGGATAAGATCAATTTAATTTTAATTTATTTTTTTTAAAATTTAATTAAACCAATCTTCCTCGGGATATGTGTTCGAGTGCCTCGTGGTTTGCACTCTCTCAGGTTGCCTCAAGATGTGTATTCAGGCTATTTAGGATCGCCTTGGGATGTGTATTCGGGCTATCTTGAGATTTGAGATTGCCTTGAGATATGTGTCCTCAAGGGCAATCCTGTAATTTGCATTTCGCCTCGGGATATGTTCTCAGGGGCAATTTTATAATTTCATTTTGCCTCGAGATATGTTCTCAAGGGCAATTTTGTAATTTGCATTTTTGCCTCGAGATATGTTCTCGGGGGCAATTTTGTAATTTGTTATTTTGCCTCGAGATACGTTCTCGGGGACAATTTTATAATTTAAATATTTAGATCGCCTCGAGATATGTGTTCTCGGCTGATCTTGGGAATTGAATATTTGAGATCGCATCGAGATCTGTGCTCTCGGCTGATCTTGAGATTTAAATATTTTAGATCGCCTCGAGATCTGTGCTCTTAGCTGATCGTGAGATTTGAACATTTTAGATTGTCTCGAGATTTGTGCTCTCGGAGACAATTTTATAATTTGCCATCATGCCTCGAGATATACTCTCAGGGGCAATTTCGTAATTTGACATCTTGCCTCGAGATATGCTCTCAGGGGCAATTTTGTAATCTGATTTTTTTTTCGAAATTTGTATTTTAGTCCAAAACAACCAAATGATTTATTTTAAAATGGAAAATCCAAAATCAATTAAGATTAGGACATTTAAATTTTAAATTCTAAATATATCCATATGTTTGAATTTTAATTAAATTAGAATTTAAGTTTTATTAAGACATATGTTATATAATTTATATATAAACATAGTGCCATTATCAACTACTGAAGCTGAATATGGTGCCTTGTGTACAGCTTGCTGTCATAGAGTTTGGATGAGGAAAATTTTGGTTGATTATGGTTTGAATTATGAAGAGCCAATTCAAATGTGGTGTGATAATAAACCATGCATAGCAATAGCTAAGAATCCAACTCTCCATGGCAGAACCAAACATTTGGACGTTAAGTTGCATTATATCTGGGATTTGGTGGCAAGTAGTCATTATGAATTACTGTAGTACAGATAAACAAGTAGCTGTTGTTTTCACTAAGTGTTCAGAAAGATTTGCAATTCAGAGAATGCTTGGGATTTTGTAATTTTAAAATAAGGGGGAGATTGTTGGTTTATGATTGAAGAGAAGAGAGTAGAAGCTGAATGAATGGTTGAGGTAATGATCATCTATAAGTGTGGATCAAGTTCGAGGCAAGGCTATATGAAGGAGAATAATGGATGATGGAGATTAGAAGATTAGCTGATTTAGTGTAAGTTCAAGGCAAGTTTGGATTAGGCGATTCAAGGCGCCAAAGATTGACACGTTTGGGTGTGACTCATTGGTTGCGTTTATATATTGTTTTATTTCACTGTTTTTTGGTAATTAAGTTAGAATGAAAGCATTTTGTGTTTTTCTCCAACTTTTATAATTTTTTCTTCTAATACATGGGTTTTAAAGTGAGATTTCTTCTGCAAAGTTGTTTGTTGATTGATCAGGGTTCCAACAAATATTTGAAATTGAATTCTTGCAATTGAGAGACCTTTGATTGGAATTGCATGATTGTATGATGATGGTTTTTGAAAATTAAGTGTTTTGATGAATTAATTGCTTTCACATGTCATGTCTATTAAGGGTTTTCCTTATGCTTAAAATGATGAGCAAGTTATTTAAATTGTAGATTTCTGATTCAAGTGAGAAGTCTCTGTGATTGTGTTCTTTTAGTTTGATGAGTAAACTCTTGTAACTATCTTGTATGTCTTTTCTCAATGAATTCATGAGAAGTGAGAACCATTCAGCATGAATTATTTAATCCGAGTTTGTAATTTTTTTTTAAATTTTACACAGGGCACTATGTTTTGTTCAGCTTTGTTTCATCCATCAAATCAAGCGCTCTAAGTCGGATTATATGGCATTACGTTTGTGTTTTATCACTGTAAGTGAATTCTTTGACCTGGTTTGTTTCTTCTTGTCATTGATATCTATGGCAACATTTGTTTTACACTTTTTTTTTCCTTCATTCAGTACCACTTATTTGCATATTTGGACTTATTAATATTATGTTATTGTTCGTGAAAGGTTTGTTTGGATGAAGTACTAAAGGTGATTGGATTAAAATACCAAAAGACCTTAAACCTTTCCTTTACTCCTTGTTGATGTTTTAGATGGGAAAAAAGAAGAAGAAAAAAGGAATTGTGTGCTTGTAGAAGGCTTTTAGATCTGAAATGCCAATGTCACTCTATTGCAAGGGGACCCAATGATGTATTTGATGATTATAGTGGCGGAAATAAACTTATTTGAATCTTAGTTTCTGAAGTTTGACAATCAGTAAAATGTTTTAATATGAATAATAATTTTCAGCATTGATATTGGTTCTGATGAGAAAGAGCTGGATGAAACCCAAGTGAAAAGGATGGCCAGAATCTTTGCAAATGGAGTGTCTTCAGCAGCATCACTTGTGGCAAGGACTGGAGCATATTATGTTGTCAGAGCCATAGCTTGGAAGAGCATGAATGAGTTTGGTAGTCCTCTGGCCATCATTCTGAAACTTAACCGTACATGTTATGTTGCTTTTTGGATGTTTTCCTTCATGTAGGTCTGTTGATCAAACTCCAATGTTCATTATTGTTTCAAAGACACGTCTGTGTTTAGTAATTTAGGTGGTTAGTCTTCACAAACTGTAGTAGCCGTTTTTGTTTATTTGTGAAATAGCTGTTATTTATAATATGGGTTAATAAAATAAAAGCATTGCCATATTTTCTTTTATTTTATTTTGTGCTAAGGGTTTAAAATTAGATTAAGAACAAATTAATTTATATAAAATTATAATTTATTTTTATTTTTCAAAAATGGTTTTATTTGGTTTTTAATTTGTTTTTTATTTTCTAAATGGATATTTTTAAAATTTGAAACATATTTAAATTTATTTCAGACTTTTCAAAATTTAAAAAAGATTTAATTCTATTGTTAATTCATTTTGAAATTTAAAAATGAATCAGTATTTTTCTTGTCAATTAAATTAACAATTAATTCCACCGAGTACATTTTTCATAAAAAAAAAAAAAAAAATTGAAAGAGAGGGATAATTTGATAAAAACGTCGTGGCATTTTCATTAAAAAAAAAAAAAAATTCCACTTATGAAAGGATTGTAGGGGTCCACAGCTCTCTAAGCTCCACTTCTAACTCCCAAGCCAAATACATTTCACCTCTTCTAATTTCTCATCCCTCCAAAAACCCTCAACCAAACAAGATGGTGGTTTTAAATAATTTAATTTTACTTTAGGAAAACTATGATAATTTATAACGTATTCCTTCATAAATATATTTGTTAAAATTAAACTTAATTTATAGATTTTTTACAGCATGAGCTACACAGTAGTTAGGACTACAGGATTCAAAATAATAAATAATAAAAAAAAAAGCAAGACTAATTTCAATTGATATCTCCGTTAGTCGATCATCTGGACAAGTCTAGGCCAGCTTCAATTATAATTTGCGGGTTGGCCAAAAAAAAAACCTAATAGGATTAGTAAAGTGAATAAAGAAATTTTCTAGTTTTGTTTACTGACATGACTCAAGCAAAAGTGTGTACTTTTACGTTTATAACCCTCTTTATTTTTATAAAATTTAAGATACTTGATGACATGATTAATCAAAGTATTAGGTCGAGCCTAAGTGAAATAACTAATTCTTTACTATACAAACTATTAGAAAACTAGTAGATTTAATGGTAGATAAATAAGCCTTTAGACTATTTCCAACCCAAAACTCTATAATTGAAACTTCAATATACAAAAATAGAGTTTCTACAGTGAAATTTTCTCCAACCATTAACTCTATTTTTAACTCTAAAACAAAATATTCTAAGAATATTCTTTCTTACTTCACAGTTTATATATTCCTACCATCAACAAATTTAATCAACTTTAATTCTTCGTTATTTGCATACGCAACAAATAAATATTCATATAATTTTTATTAATTTTAATAAATTTATATTTCTTGTGTTATTTTTTTAATTTATTATTTCTTATTAATTAAAAAGTAAAAACTTAAATTATAAAATTTATTAATTTGAATAAAGTATAAAATTATAAATAAAAAATAATAAAAACAAAACAAAAATAAAAATAGAAAACAAAAAAAATGAAAACAGAAAACCAAAAAAACAGAAAATAAAAATGAACAAAAAAAATACTGCTAGCTATAGTGGCGCGTTATTAGTTGCATGCTACTGTAGCGCTGTGGTGATTTGGCGCAAAAATTGGCGCTTGATTGGAGCCCATTCTACGCGAAATCAGAGTATTTACTCCGATTATAAAGCATGGTTGGAGATGCTCCTACAATGCAAATTATATGCATACACATTCAATGTAAATAAAAACTTAAATACAATAAATAAATAAATATATATTTAAGCTTATGAAAGCAAATGGCTAATAGTATACTTCATAAATTTTCTTGCTCTACATTAGAATTTTACAATTTTGGAAATTTTACAGGAATATTATATATACGCACATACAATACAGTGAAAATTTTAAGAGGAAATTGAATTTTGTAAAAATTAGTAGTTAAAAAGACTAGCTAGTCCTCACATAGATGAAGATTGGATTCTTGAGATATTTGCTTTATAAGATGTGCTTTTTAAAATAACCTAGGTAAAAAATTTCCATATTTTTACAGTTTACATTTTTATCACCTTTAAATTGGAAGAAATATGTTTTTTTTTTCAAATTTCTTTTACAGAATTATTCTATTAAAGTCACAATAAGGATAATATATAAATAACAAAAATAAATTTTAATTTTTATGTGTTATTTGTTTGAAATAATATAACAATTTTTACCAAATTTTTATATAATAAATTTTTTTTTATTGCTTATGTACAAATTTACCCTGTCTAGCTTAAAATTTCTACCTTTTATTTTTTGTATTTAAGTTATTTTAAATATAAAATATGTTATGTGGATTTTTAATCAATAATTATTTAAATAATAAGATATAATTATTCTTATCTCTATTTGCAAGAAATTCCATAATATTAAAATTAGAATTGCATGCACTAATTCATGCTCTATGTATTATAAAATAAAAATATATTTTTCAAAAAGATGGGGCAGTTAAGACTGAGTGATATTTAATTTTAGATATTTTAATTTAAGTTTTGAAAACCTATGATAATATATACATATTGAACTTGAAAATGAATTTGAATCTAATAATAATTTTTTGAAACATTGGAGGAAATTGAATATTGAATATAATTAGTAGATCAAGAATTTAGTTACCTGGCAAATATATCGGCTGAAAATAAACTTTGGGAAAAACTTTCAATAGTTTTATTATTTGAATTTTTATAAAATCCAAAAATGGTGGAAAAAGATTTTAAAAATTGTTGACTTAATTTTTCGATTAAATTCAAATTGCTAGATGGAAGTGTATAATTGTAATTTTAAGTTAGACTATGAAAAAAAATATAAATAAAAATTAATATTATTATTTTTATTATATTTTTAATGTTTTATTTGAAATAAGAAAATCTTATTTTTAAAAACTTTATGGAAAGAAATTTTTCACAGTTTGAGAAACTTCATTTTTTCTTTTAGAAAAATTTAACAACCCTTTATAAATCTGATTGTTAGAACAAATTTTTTTACCACATAATTATTTTAAGGAGTCAAAAATTTTAAATTATTGTATAAATCATTTTTTATAATAGTACACATTGATATTGTACAAACTAATATAATTACTACCTGTTTGATTTCAAAAAGTTTTTACATTTGTGCCATATAATTTTTTTATTTTTCAAATGAGGAAGGTCCATTTGAAAAAAAAAATATTTTTTTATTGACGAGGTTTTATATTATTTATTTATTTATTTATTTACGTTGCCCTTCTTTTTTATATATAAATTTGTAACTCTAAATTATATAAAATTAATTTTATTTTTAAAATGAGAAATTTTAAATTTAAACTCCTAAACTATATATTGATTTCACTTTAAATATATATATATATTTTGATGTTTTCAGTAGTTAAATATTTTTATTAATTTTCTATTAAAATAATAAACTCCATTGTTTAAATAATAAACAATTATAATATTTTTTATGTTTTGATGAAGGGTAAGAGTAGATTTTTTTTATACATTTATTAATGTGAATTTATATATGAGAGTATTATGTTTTATTGGTTAAAAGTTATTTATTGATGTGATTAATTGCTTATTTATTATTTATTTGTTTGTTTTTATTTTAAAGTTTTCCATACCAACAGTCGTGTGTTAGAGTTTGAGCTTGATTATGAACCATAATTTTTTTTAGTGAAAATTATTTTATTAATTTTATATTTAATTGACTAAAAAGCTTAAATTAATTTAATATTCATACAAATGCTTTACTACGAGAGACGTTCTACATTAAATTAGAATTCTAAACTTACAATTATATATATATATATAAACAACCATTTAATTTTTATCTTTTTATATACTAATTTATCAATGCCAGTTTAAAATACCTCCATTTATATACTTCAATTATTTTAATATAAAGTTTGCTACATAGATTTCTTTTATATTAATAATAAGTTGAATAATATGATATTATTATTATTATTATTATTATTATTATTATTATTATTATTATTATTATTATTATTATTATTATTATTATTATTATTATTATTTCGTTTCATTTACTCATATATGCAAACAAACAAAATTTCATGAAATAAAAATAAGAATTGCATGCACTAATTCATAGTTTCTTTTTTCGTTGTAAAAAAAACCAGAACATTAAAAAAACACATAAAATCAAATGGCATTGGCTATTCTCTATGTTTTTCTTCTCACTTTAATTTTATATGTTTTGGTTAAGAAAAATTAGGTTGGTTTATACAAATCCAATTAGCAACTATTTATAACAATTTAATGAAATATCGAAGGAAATGGAAGGTTAAAAAAATTTATAATTTAAATATAAATAATTAAATCAAATTATTTTAATTTTAAAAAAATTACCGCAGGTATTATTAGTCAATTTAACACATTCCTGAAATAGATTTTGTTTTTTCATTTGTTATAAATTCATAATTTAACCAATGAAGTTAGTAATAATGCAAGCGGTTTTGAATAAGAGAATTGTGATGCATATAAATTCTACAAAACATGTCAGAAGCTCGTAAATATATACTTTTATAATATATGGTACTATTCTCATTGTTATGATTGACAGATAATATAAAGTAAAAATTTTGTTAGATCACAAAGATAATTAATAGAAGATTTTGTTAATATGAATGTTTTATGGGGCCCAATAAATTTTTGTATATTTTTTTATATTGAAAACAATATTAAAATTTTTCATAATAATTAATAATTTAATTATCCTAACAAACTTCGAGTTAATTAATACACAAATTTAAAATATTATTGAATCATTGTTAAAACTTACAACTATTTTTTATTGGTATATTATTATTAAATTCTATTAGATTTATATATATATAAAGCTCAAAACTTTTTTTTATATTAATCAAGTAATGTTTTAATTTTTAAAATTTATTTTTAGAAGCAAATATATATTCATACATAAAAAACAACCTTAACAAGCCCTTGATGGACTTTTATTTTTTTTTTTATTTTTTTTACCTTTTTTTAATATATAAATTCAAATAAAATAATTTATGTTAAATTATAGCTCATAATCAATTTTAATCACTAACACATTACTAATTCGCTATCAATATAAATATACCAAAAATTAAATTAAAAAAAATAAAATTTAACAAAAATTAATCACTTAATTCTATTTTTGTCCAACAACATCACAAAATAATCACATTAATCAAACAATTTATAACAAAAAAACTCATATAAATTCATTCATTAAAAAAGCAAATTAAAAAAAAAAAATTGAGTTTGGTTGAATTGGATTCTAGTGTTTAAATAAAGCTTATCCTTTTGAGCAAGTAAATAATTTTTTTTTCTATTATAGAAATTAGATATGATAGTTCTATTTCTCAATCTATCTAAGTTGCTACTATGCATCCAAGGTCGAAAAAAAAAAGTCAATCATTAACAACACTTATGAAGAATCCTCAACAATTAAATCTTTTTTTTGAAGATTGAGTAGATCCGGTCTAATTAGTATAAAAAATTTATTATCTTAATATTAGAAGGATTGTAACACTTTTTATTGCCAAGTGAGAGGTTGAAGCATCAACTCTCTCACGTGATATTAATTGAGATGAGTGACTTGTCGATTTTATTACAAAAATAAAATAATAACCATAATAAATGAATAAATAAAATGCATAAATAAAATAAAATGTCTAAGCAAATCCTTAATAAATAAACTTGCAAAAATAGCCACCACTCATTTTACCTTTCCTCTCCTCCTGAAGCTACCTTTTGACTCTGGAGAGTTGTTGAGCATTTATGTTGTCATATATCAAAATAAAATCGTTAGTCTCATCAAAATCATTACTGTTTGAAATAAACACTTTTAAAATCAAATATATGAAATTCACTTATATTACTCTGCATAGAATTACAAGCCAACAAAGATAGCCACCAATGTTACATACAAGAAAATTATTAATTTAAGAAACTCTATACAATATTCACTTATATATTTAAGAGATAAAATAAATTATAAATATTCTTTAATATTCATTTTTATAGTTAAAAATACGGAAGATGTCATAATATTTTTTAATAGACACATAAAAACATCTTTCCAAAGAAGTGAAAAAGGTGATATATAACCACGTCATTCCTAATTCAAGAGATCACTCAGTCAAGACCATAATTGGTCACCAGTGAGGTGGATGTGCCACCATGCACACTGTGGTTCTTCTGAGAGCCACTTTTGAATTTAAAATTGTAGTTCATCACAATTTCAAATATGAGTTCAAATGTTATCAACATGTTAAATTTCTTCATTAAACATGAGTTATAATCCAATTAACAGATCAAGGAAAAAATTTATCACCGAATTAAAGTAAGACTGCAATCATGCCAAAATAAAAACAACAAGTAAACATAAATTCAAATTCATATAACTATAATAACAAACCAAAATAAAAGCAATAAAACCTGAAGTAGCACATCATGACAAAATGATTCCTATGTCTTTGAAATATAGGAGGTAGACATAATTAGTTATTGGACAAAACAACCTAAAATGTCTCCAATACTCACGTCAGACAAGATGAATAATTACTTTGATCAACATAGAAAAAAGTTTCTATGAGTGAGTAAACAAACAGAAACAACACGAAATGAAACCATTAATAAAATAGAATCCCTACATTCATAAAACCCCCACTAAGAAATTATTACAGGTGAGTAAGTAAATTACAACACGATCTTGTGAAATGGAACAATTTTCAAGACCCAATGCCATCAAATTTCCAACAAAAAAATGTAATAGATTTCACTAACCATTAAGTTTGAAAATAAAAAATAGAAAATCATTCACTCACTCATTATATAACAGCTTTCCAACAACAAATGTAATAGCTTTAATCACATTAAAATAGAACGTCACTGAAAAAAAAAAAATCATTCACTCACTCACTCAATATGTACTACCTTAATGGTTGAGATTTCATTCAATCACTCAATATGCTTAAATCACAATATATTACCTACAAGAGATACAATGCTAGAGAGTTTATGCTACCTGCAAGAAAGAAATATATATTACATGAGAAAAACAATTCCTCAAAGAAATCAATACCATTTTCAATGGGGTTTCCTTACCTATAACAATGCTAGGCACTTTCGGAAAGTCAAGGTGGTGGAGATTGACTGACGGGAAGCAACAGTAGGGTGCAGGGTGGTGGGGCAAGCTCGGTGCTTGGGAGGGGAAACGGGGGTTTTCTGCCAAGGCTAGGGATTTGGGCAAGAATGCTTAGAACAAGTGAAGACTCACAGATGACTCAGCCTGCTGATTTGGATTAGTCTTTAAGTCTTTTTGAGTTGGACTGCCACGTCATCTCATTAATGATATTATATTACACCGTGGCCTCCGCGTCAGCCAAAGTCACCTGAAATGGCCTCCAAACATGCCTTTTTGGCCACCGGTGCTCTCAGAGAAAACTTTTGTAACCATCCGATTAAAAAAAAAAATTGTGGCCACAGGAATATAAGTTACAAACTCTTTGTAGCCACCAATGAAATGAAGCTCCCTTTCCCATGTATATAAAATATATACATAAACCCCCTTCTGCCATTGTGCATGATTAATGAATTAATAATTGGAATGAGGCGATGACAAATAATACTAGGCCGTTTGTCGTGGAAGACCATTAGTAGACAATATTTTTAATTTAAAAATTTTATTAGACCCAATCAATTTTTGTGCAAGTTTTTCTATTGAACATCAATATTATACCATACTAATTATATGTCTTTATTTGTTTATTTAATTATTGTTTTGATCTCAAACTTTTTGTTTTATATTAATTACCAAGTTATCTCTTTATTTTTTTTAAATTATGTTTAGAAACTAATATATATATATATATATATACACAAATAAATTACTTGTTTTGGAATACCAAGCCCTTATAGACTTTTTTTTATCTTTGTTTTACTTTATATATATATATATATATATAGAAATTCACATATAACTTAGTGTTTAAATATAGCTCATAATCAAGTTTATAATTACTAACACATTACTAATTAGCAATTACTTATAACAATATACCGAAAACTTAAATTAAATAAAAAATTAAGCACTTGATCCTTTTTTTTTTTTTCTTAACATCATACATAGTAACCACAATAATCAAACAACTTATAACAAAAAAAAAAAAAACGCACACACACACACACACACACACAACTCAACACAAATTCATACATAAAACAAAAGAAAATAATGAAAAAAAAATCTAAACTTATCCTTAATGTAAAAACCCTCAAAAATAGTCACCATTCATCTTGCCCTTCCCTCTCCTCCTCCTCCTCAAGCCACCTTCAACTCCGGCGAGCGACCGAGCATTTCCATCATCATATATCAGAGGAAAATCCTTAGCCTCATCAAAATCATCATTGGTTGAAATAGTCACACAAGAACATCTTTCCAAAGAAGCAAAAAAGGCAGCTGCCACACCGTTTCCAACCCAAGAAGCCACTCGATCAAGGCCACAGCCGGTCGCCGGTGAGCTGCTCCTCCGTGCACGGTGGTGCTCCGGCGAGCCACCTTTGATGTTGAAGAATGAGAAGCACTTTGAAGGCATAGGAATAATAGTAGGCATGAATGTAACATGGAATGTTGGAATGTGTGTGTTATGGGAGTATAAAAGAGTGATGTTTGTTTTTGTTATTTTTTTAATTAAAAATAAATGATTATGGCGGGACAGGTAGTTACAGTTAAAAATATATGGCTTATTTCCATAATTGCCCATGGGAGTTATATTTATTTACTCACATATTTTAAGTGGGGTAGAGATGAATTAGTTATAGGTATTTGACATAATTCAAAATGTATAAAAAAAATTATGTGAAAATAAGTTGTATATAAAATATTATTAAATGTTTAAAAATATACGTCAAAGGTACAAGAATAATATTTCACTTATTTTTTATAATAGTAGAATGAAAAAAATATGTTTATAAAATCTTGATTTTTCAATCGCATGCATGAAAGAGAACTTTATTAAAATAATGCCTATATTATGAATTTTTATCTATAAAAAATAAAACCCTAATACTTTAAGTATTAAAAAATAAAATTCAATTTATATATTTTCTTTTTTCTTTTAAACCTTTATCATATGTTTCCATGATTACTCATTAAATTTATGAATTTTTTATAGAATTAAAAATAAAAAAGTATACAAATTTAATCATATCCATGGACTTTGATTTATACCTTGAATTTAATGAGATCTATATAAGGGGCTTTTTGGTAATTTTATTTCAGAGCGATTGCTTTTGACCATCTCATCAACACCCATGAAGATGATAACGAGACGCCCCATCTTTATGTGCACTAAACTCTACCTCGAAATGGTTCATAGGAAAAATAATAAAAGGGGATGATATTATTGGATATTATTGGAAAATGGAGTGAAGTTATCAAATATATGATAAACATGATAATATTATTTTTTATTGATGAAATAATGGCATTTTTGACACCTAATGTTGTGAAATAGAGTAAAGAAATGACATAAAGGACGATGATGAGACCCAAAGTGGGAAGGTGGCCTCCATGATGTTCTTGGCCAAATGCCATCTCACTTTGTTCTTTGATTGTTCCCTCCTCTTGATTTAACTTTTTCTATTTTTTGTTTTATTTATTTATTAAAGATCGGTAGATTGTCCTTTCCCTAGTCAAGTGTGTTGATTTGTTTTTGAGTGTTTTGTAATAAAATTTAATTATGAATATTTATATTTATGCTTATCTTGTCATTAGGTCGAAAATTATAATTTATGATTGATTGATATTTCTAATTAAATAAGTCATTTGTTTTCATATCATAGCATTAAATTCTTCTTCTTCTTCTTCTTTTTTTTTTTTTTTTTTTTCTAGTCATATTTTGTATATACCTTATCCCAAATTAAGGTTTGTTGGAAGACTTGGTGAGTGTTTATTGATAAACATTTTGTGGTTTATGAAATGTTATATTATTTTCCGGTTATCATATAGAATTATAGAGGTTCGGCTATTGTTGTATGTTATATATAAAGCATTCTAATCTATTTTCTGGTCAAATAAACAACATAATATTTTGATATCTAGTAGTGAGGCAAAATAAAGAACCATGGTTAATGCAATAATAGAAATTTTACAGCTATAATACTTGTTATGAAATATGTTAGTTCCGCCGGTTAGGGTTTGTGAAATAAGAGGAACACTCACTCACTTAAGCACTCAAGAAAAATAAACACAAACCACAAAGAGGAGACACAAGACGTTGGTAACCCAGTTCGGCATCCACTTGCCTACATCTGGGGGGCCATGCCCGGAGATCAACAATCCACTAAAAGAGGTAAAGATAGAAGAGTACAAACACACTTGTCACTCTCTCACTCAATACAAAGAATACCACCCTCTCTAGATTGTCCGGTACCTCCCTACTCCCTCTTTCAAGAGTCGTACCCAATCCTAGACCAAGGTGGTATATATAGACGCCTCAACGTCCCAAATATAGCGCATACCCTTTTTAGAATCTCCGCGGCTTCTAACTTTGGAACCTTCCGAAATTAGATGTCGTAACTTATGTTGTAACATTTGTTGCGACATTGGCCCTGGCTGTTGGCTTGGCTGAATTCTGGCTCCATTGCTAAACGACCTCAAGACACCCTATCTGAGTCGATGTAGCTCGATCACCTGATCCGAACCTACCAGCAACTAACCTCCCTCTTCAGCTCCTCACCACACAGCCCCCTCGCAAGGGGCGCACGTCCTATGTGCGTCTTCATGAAAACTTGCCAAACTTAGTCTTCACTTCACCCAAGTTTGGTCTTCAAGGATCTTCAATCCATCATTCAAATCTTGCCATCAATAGGCGCATCTTCAAACATACCCTTAATAGACTTCATATCATCTCTATTAAGGTTCTTCAAATCTTGTCTTCAATAAGCTTCAAAATCATACCATTGATAGGTTATGTCTTCATTTAGCTTCACCCATATTTAGTCTTCAATCAATCTTCTAAATATGGTCTTGATTGGGATCTTGTCTTCAACTTGATGCTTGCTTGATCATCTTGCCTAAAATAGTTTTTCACAAGATCTTCATACAATCTTCATGAGAGTTGTAATTTCTTGCCAAAAATAGCTTCTTCAAGATCTCCCATGATATATTCCACCTAGTCAAGATTGTTTGCCATGTCATCCTTCATTCCACATCATTCTCCATGCCATGTCATCATGCTTGCCATGTCATCTTGACTAGGTGTCAAATTATGCCAATTATAAAAGTGCATTTACACATTTGCACTAACAATCTCCCCCTTTGGCATAATTTGACACAACTTCTTCTGCTCCCAGACTGACGACTGTTACAACACTCTGTTACAACATTTGACCGGGACACAGACTTTTACAGACTGACATATCAACTAGTTGCTAACAAGATACTACAACTAGTGATTTACAAATTCAGCATAAATGTAAAAAAAAATACAAAAGTAAGACAACTGGACAATTCAGTCTGGAGCTCTTCAACTCTTCAATTTCTCCCCCTTTGTGTCATAATGTGCCAAAGTCTTCACTGGTTGTTGCAAGATATGTTATAACTTTTTCTGCAACTCCGCCTATCTTCAGGATTCTTGATCATCAGCTCCCCCTATCTTCAGAACTTCTTCTTGCTGCTGCAAACGACATTGATAAACTGTAGCAGATGCAGGTCGTTTGCAGTCCCCAATAGGGATTAAAGTTGGCAAAGACCAATCTCACCCCTCAACTTTTCATATCTTGTAGCATCAAGGGGTTTGGTGAAGATATCCGCCAATTGTTTTTCTGTTGCAACATAATCCATAACAACTGTTTTGTTTTCAACCAAATCTCGTATAAAATGGTGTCGAAGATCAATATGTTTGGTACGAGAATGTTGGACAGGATTCTTGGAGATATCAATTGCACTTTTGTTGTCACAAAATATAGTCAACAATCCTTGTTGTAAGCCATAATCTTCAAGCATTTGCTTCATCCATAGCAATTGTGTGCAACAACTTCCTGCCGCTATGTATTCAGCCTCTGCTGTGGAGAGTGAGATAGAGCTTTGCTTCTTGCTGTACCATGTAACCAAGTTGTTACCAAGATAGAAACATCCTCCTGAGGTGCTCTTTCTATCATCAATGTTTCCTGCCCAATCTGCATCACTATACCCGGCAAGATGTGAGTTGGAGTCTTTCGAATACCAAATTCCATATTCAGCAGTGCCATTGACATATCGAATAATGCGTTTAACAGCCTTCAAATGAGATTCCTTTGGTGTTGCTTGATATCTAGCACAAACTCCAACACTGAAAGAGATATCTGGCCTACTAGCTGTGAGATAAAGCAAGCTTCCAATCATGCTTCTATAGAGACTTGGATCCACATCTTTTCCATGCTCATCTTTCATCAACTTCTCATTTACACTCATAGGTGTCCTCATGTGTCTGGCATTCTCCAAACCAAACCTTTTTACCAAGTTCTTTGCATATTTGGTTTGAGAAATGAAAATTCCTTCATTGCTTTGTTTGACTTGAAAACCCAAGAAGTAGCTTAGTTCACCTACCATGCTCATCTCAAACTCTTCTTACATTAGAAGAACAAACTCATCCACTTGCTTCTGAGATGTTGAACCAAATATAATATCATCAACATAGATTTGTGCCACCATGAGATCTGACTTAGACTTCTTGATGAATAGGGTTTTGTCTACTCCCCCTCTTTGGTAGCCCTTCTCAAGTAAAAACTTTGTGAGTCTTTCATACCAAGCCCTAGGAGCTTGCTTCAAGCCATAGAGAGCCTTGTTCAATTTATACACATGATCTGGATGTTGATGATCTTCAAACCCTTTTGGTTGCTCCACAAACACTTCTTCATTTATGACTCCATTTAGAAAAGCACTCTTGACATCCATTTGATGTAGCTTGAACCCCATGCAACATGCAACTGCTAACAGTAATCTGATGGATTCTAGACGTGCAACTGGTGCAAATGTTTCATCAAAGTCAATTCCTTCTACTTGTGTATACCCTTGAGCCACTAGTCTTGCTTTATTTCTTGTGATGTTGCCTTTGTCATCTGTCTTGTTCTTGAAGATCCATTTTGTTCCAATAACATTCATATCTTTCGGTCTTGGGACCAATGTCCACACATCATTTCGAACAAACTGATTTAATTCTTCTTGCATTGCTTCCATCCAGTATTCATCAACTAAGGCCTCCTTGACATTCTTTGGTTCAATAAGAGAGATGTAACATGTGTATCCGGCCAATTCTCGATAATCAATTCTTTGAGTGCTTCTAGTTCTTCTTCCTTCAGTCACATTACCAATCACATTCTGTATAGGATGATTCTTCTTAATTCTGGAGGATGGTTCAAGGCTGATGTCTTCATCTTCTTCATCTGATTCTGAAATAATTCCACCTGTTGTAACTTTTGTTATAACATCGGTTGCAACATCAGTTATAATCTGCTGTCTGTCTGTTTCCTGACTAGTTTCTGTTGTTGCAGTTGGAAGTGTAACTTGTTGTTCTGCCTGCAACTCTTCATCAGCTGGTTCACAATTCAGTGTGATAAGTTTCTTTGGCTTGCTTGAAGGATCTTGAGTCTCCATTTCAGAGAAGTCATCAATAACAACATTAATGGTCTCCATCATCTTCTTGGTTCTTGAATTGAACACCCGATATGCTCTACTTGTGGTTGAATATCCCATGAACACTCCTTCATCACTTTTCTTGTCAAACTTTCCCAGCTGATCTCTATCATTCAAAATGTAACATTTGCTTCCAAAGATATGAAAGTATTTAAGGTTTGGCTTTTTCCCTTTCCAAATTTCATATGGTGTCATGATGGTTGAAGGTCGAATATATACTCTATTGATGATGTAACATGCTGTATTGATTGCTTCGGCCCAAAACCTTGTAGGAAGATTCTTTGAATTCAACATAACTCTAGCCATCTCTTGAAGAGTGCGATTCTTGCGTTCAACAACTCCGTTTTGTTGAGGAGTCTTTGGAGCTGAAAATTCATGACGAATCCCATGTTCTCTACACAATTCTGCAAACTGAGCATTTTCAAACTCTCTTCCATGATCACTTCTGATTCTAACAATCTTCCCAATTTGGCATTCTTTCTCATTTTGAAGTTGCATGCATAGTTTCTTGAAAGCTTCAAAAGCATCTGATTTCTCCTTGAGGAAATCCACCCAAGTGTACCTGGAGTAGTCATCAACACAAACAAATACATATCTTTTACCTGACAAGCTTTCTGTTTGTGTAGGTCCAATAAGATCCATGTGTAAAAGTTCTAGCACTCTTGTTGTAACAATGTCTCGTAGCACTTTGTGAGTAGCACGACTTTGCTTTCCCAATTGACAAGGTCCGCAAACACCATCTTCCCTTTTTGTAAGCTTTGGCACTCCCTTAACAGCTCCCATTTCGGTTATCTTCATTAGGTTTCTGAAGTTCAAGTGTCCAAGCTTTTGATGCCAGATTTCAGTGATGTTGCAAGAAGTGTTATAACATACTTCCAATTTTTCCAGCAAATAGCAATTGTCTGAAGATCTTGAACCGGTTAGAACACATTGGCCAGCTTCATCATATACCACACATTTGTCCTGAGTGAATTTTACCACCAGATTTCGATCACATAATTGACTTATACTCAGAAGATTTGCCTTGAGTCCTTCTACATGCAGAATGTTTTTCAATCTTGGATATCCCGGAACCATCAATGTTCCTTTTCCAACTACTTGACCTTTCTTACCATCACCAAAAGTCACATGTCCAATTTGACATTCTTTGTAATTCATCAGAAAATCTTTGTCACCTGTCATGTGTTTTGAGCAGCCACTATCAAAATACCAATTGTCCTTTTTGGATTTTTTCATTGAAGAGTATCCCACTAAGTCTTCCTTTCTAACCCACGTCTTCTTAGTTTCTTTCTTCTTTTCTCTGGTAGATGATGGCTTCTTCACATGTCTGCCCTTATTCAAGTCTTTCTTCATTTTCCAACATCTTGGACGAATGTGCCCTTTGACCCCACAATAGTGACATGTTGGAATCCACTTCTTTGTTCTCCCATTCTTCATGTCTTCCTTCACCTTTTTGGATTTTTGAGATTTTGATAGTGCTTCATCCAACTTTTCTTGACATTCTGCCAACCTTTGTACAAGATGCTTATTTTCTTTGACCACCTGATCGAAAGCTTTTAACATAAATTCATACCCATGAAGAAGATCTTTTTCAGTAACCACTTCACAATCTTTTTCTGTGGATGTTGCAACTGATGTTGTAACAGGACTTGCAACAACATTGAAATTTCTGAAAACTTCACCTCTATTCATCACAACTGGTAAGGACACATTATGGTTGATTATGTCTTCTGCTTTGCCTTCTGTTACTGTCGATCTTATTGCTTCAGCTTTCAGGGCTATATCTTCTTCTCTTCTTCTATTGCAGCAATTTTTGCTTCAAATCTTCTTGGAAGAGATCTAAGAGTCTTCTGAACCAGTTTCTTGTCCGAGAACTTATTGCCGAGTTGATAGGCTTGATTGGCAATGTCCATAAGCTTTGCATTGAAGGTGGCTATTGTCTCTTCTTCACCCATCCTGAGATTCTCAAACATGGTGTTTAACATTTGAAGTTTAGAGATTTTTACCAGGTTTGTGCCTTCATGAATCGTTTGAAGAATCTCCCAAGCTTGTTTGGCACTTTCACACGTAGCCACATACTTGAATTGATCTTCATCCACACCTCCAAAGATTGCATTTAGAGCTTTACCATTTGCATTAGCTTTCTTCATATCTTCAGCACTCCAGTTGATCTTCTTCTTCACAATCTCGTTCTTGTCTTCATCAACTTGAGTTGGAGGAGTCCATCCATCTTCAACAGCCATCCACGCACTCTCATCAATGGACTTGATGAAAGCCTTCATACGAGCCTTCCAATATGGGTAGTTGGAGCCGTTGAGCAAAGGAGGACGAGTGACGGAGGCACCTTCTCTTCCGGCCATCAAAGGAACTAGTTAGGATCTCGCCGACCTTGAAAACAAAGTTAACACGACAACCTAAGCTCTGATACCACTTGTTAGTTCCGCCGGTTAGGGTTTGTGAAATAAGAGGAACACTCACTCACTTAAGCACTCAAGAAAAATAAACACAAACCACAAAGAGGAGACACAAGACGTTGGTAACCCAGTTCGGCATCCACTTGCCTACATCTGGGGGGCCATGCCCGGAGATCAACAATCCACTAAAAGAGGTAAAAGATAGAAGAGTACAAACACACTTGTCACTCTCTCACTCAATACAAAGAATACCACCCTCTCTAGATTGTCCGGTACCTCCCTACTCCCTCTTTCAAGAGTCGTACCCAATCCTAGACCAAGGTGGTATATATAGACGCCTCAACGTCCCAAATATAGCGCATACCCTTTTTAGAATCTCCGCGGCTTCTAACTTTGGAACCTTCCGAAATTAGATGTCGTAACTTATGTTGTAACATTTGTTGCGACATTGGCCCTGGCTGTTGGCTTGGCTGAATTCTGGCTCCATTGCTAAGCGACCTCAAGACACCCTATCTGAGTCGATGTAGCTCGATCACCTGATCCGAACCTACCAGCAACTAACCTCCCTCTTCAGCTCCTCACCACACAGCCCCCTCGCAAGGGGCGCACGTCCTATGTGCGTCTTCATGAAAACTTGCCAAACTTAGTCTTCACTTCACCCAAGTTTGGTCTTTAAGGATCTTCAATCCATCATTCACATCTTGCCATCAATAGGCGCATCTTCAAACATACCCTTAATAGACTTCATATCATCTCTATTAAGGTTCTTCAAATCTTGTCTTCAATAAGCTTCAAAATCATACCATTGATAGGTTATGTCTTCATTTAGCTTCACCCATATTTAGTCTTCAATCAATCTTCTAAATATGGTCTTGATTGGGATCTTGTCTTCAACTTGATGCTTGCTTGATCATCTTGCCTAAAATAGTTTTTCACAAGATCTTCATACAATCTTAATGAGAGTTGTAATTTCTTGCCAAAAATAGCTTCTTCAAGATCTCCCATGATATATTCCACCTAGTCAAGATTGTTTGCCATGTCATCCTTCATTCCACATCATTCTCCATGCCATGTCATCATGCTTGCCATGTCATCTTGACTAGGTGTCAAATTATGCCAATTATAAAAGTGCATTTACACATTTGCACTAACAAAGACCTAATGTGAATAAGCATTTAACGCGAAGGGTAGAAAACGACTACCCAACGTGGATAAGCATTCAGCGTCAGCGGCAGAAAACAACGATGACCCAACGTGGATAAACATTCAGCGCGAGCAACAGAAAAAGACGACCCAACGTGGATAAGCATTCAAAGTGAAAGGCAGAAAACGACGACCCAATGTAAATTCACTAAAACAATAGAGATAGAGATATTTTAAAAATTAAAAATAAAACTAAAAGAGAGAAGGAGAAAAATAAAAACCGAGAGTGATAAAAATATAGAAAGAGAGATACCTAATTTATACAAAAAAAAATTTGATTTTTTAAAATAAAAATAAATAACTCTAAAAACAAATAGAGATATTTTTAAAAATTAAAAATAAAAAACAAAAAGAGGGGAGAAAAAAAAACCGAGAGAGAGAGAGAGAGAGAGAGCATGAAAAGGGGAAGGGGCGTTACCGAGCCCCCCCTCCCTCTGCCCCTGTCAGTGACTTTATTCTCAAACTTGTTGTACTAAATTTGATTATTTTAATAAATAAACATCTAATGTTATATTATACGAGAAAAGAAGCTAGCAGCCGAATCATATCTATTATGCTTAATTAATGAATACAATTGTTAACGAGTTACTACTCCTTAGTAATATAATTATCAGAGTATTTATTTATTTATTTATTTAATAATATTTGTTACGACTTCCATCTCCAACAAAGTTTTTTCAAATTGCCCCTCAATTTATTTTTTTAAATAGCCCCCTTAGTATTCCATGGGAAAGTTTTCTTTGGGTTGGGAGAGGAAAACTTTTTCACAAAATTGAGGAAAAAGTGGTCACGTGATCAGCTTTTGGGAAAAGATTTTCATGAAAATTTTTTTCCATCAAACAGTGGAAATCCTTGATGGAAAAATTTTCCATGGAAAAAATGGCCAATCAAACACAGCTTTATATTATCCATGAGAAATAATTCAAAGGCATATGGTATAAAAGAACCTAGTTCAATTAGGTGAGATTTAAACTTGATTTCCTCTTAAATGAAGATTATCTCCATTCTAAACTTGAATTCTTAAAAAACTATTTAATTCTTCGACACAAACAATGCATCCGAATTTTAATTTTTTATAAAATATTGTTATCAATAAACTAAACTTACATGTACACATGTGACATAAAAATCAAAGCACCGTGGAATCCCCGCCTGAGGAAGAGGATCAAGTTAGCCCTTGTGAATAGCTTGATGGACTATATATCTCTTGATAGAAAATAATCATTTATTCCCAGATGCCTTATTATTCCTTTTTTCATTTTCTTCATCGGGTCCAGGTGAAGACCAAAGATCTTGAGCGACTGATCCGTCAAGTAATCATGACCTTATTTCAACATATTTACTTATAATGGACTACCAATTATCAAGAAATATAAAAAACAAAGCACTCTCGTCAAAGAATTCATACCCAGCTTCATTCACCACACTGCGAAAGATATAATATGGGATTTTTTAATGACTCGAGTTTAAATCCCACTAGATACAATAGTGATGATAAATCCGGGATTGTGGGTTCAAATTTACAGCAAGGTGAGTGTGTGAAGACTAAACCACCAATTTCAGATCCGTACGCCAACTCTGACTAATCATGCTTGTTATATTTATAAAAAAAAAATGCAAAATTTGATTAGACTAAACTTAACTCGAGTTCATCTAAATAAAAATAATCTTTGTTTAAACTTGTGTTATGTATGGCTCATATACACAAGTAAATCAACAGATGCGGGAACAGAGTGGAGTGGGTGACAGCATTTGCCCTATTGGGGGAGCATTAGTTTGATAGGTTAGGGTGCGGGGGAAGCGCCCCGTGGTAGGATACAAGGATAATTTGTATCTAGTTAGGACTTGATTTAATAATCTTGTAAATTATATCTGGATAGGATTTGTATCCAAATAGGTTTAGAATCTGGATATGTTTAGGAGCCAGATAGGATTAGGATCCGGATTGGATTTGTATTTGGATAAGCTTAGGTTTTACCTATAAATTCATATAACCCAAGAGGAATGCAGCTGCTCCACTCATAAGGACGTAGGCACATTGTTGAATCTCGTAAATCTTGTGTATTTGTGATTGTCTTATTAATGCTCTCTTGATTTCCCTTGCGGATCCTCTATTTTTCCTAACAAATGGTATTAAAAAGAGGTTTCACTGGCAGGATGAACTCCGTTACAAAATTTGATGCGTAAAGGTTCGATGGAAGTGGGAATTTTGGATTGTGGTAGTAGAGGGGTAAAGGATTTGCTAGTGCAGCAGGGGATGTTGAAAGCATTAATAGAAGAGATAAAGCCTCAAGGTTTGGAAGACTAAGTCTAGTTGGATTTACAAACAAGAGTGGGACACTTATTCGGTTGCGCTTGGAGGATGAGGCTATGTATCACATCAAGGATCTCTCGTCTCCGGTAAAGATCTGGAGAAAATTAGAGAGAATTGAAGAATGGAATTGTGATTCATCAAAGTTTGCTAATACTGTCCAGACCGACGATTCAGGTTGTAGCGATGGGAATTTGCTTTCAGTTTAATCATGTCAAACCTCAGATTCATGGATTTTGGATACGGGATGTTTGTTTCACAAGACATCGAACAAGGATTGGTTTGATTGGTACAAATTAGGGGCTTTGGTTTTGTCTACATGGGAAATGATAAAGCATGTGCTATTGCTGGAAAGGGGCAAATCAAGATTCGGATGCATAACGGTGTTGTTCGGACTTTGTGTGATGTTAGACATGTTCCAAAATTAAAGAAGAATCTGATTTCTCTTGGTACTTTACATGGAAAGGGTTTTGGAGATAAAACCGAAAAGAATTGCATAAAGGTGAGTAAGGATGGTTTGATAGTGATGAAAGGGGAAAGTAGTACAAGAAATATCTACAAGCTTATGGGAAATACAGTTGTATGTGGAGTTGTAGTTGCAGTTGCAAAATCAGATCAAGGCAATCACTAAAGAGAAGTTCAAGCATTGCTTGAACTTAATGAATGCCTCCAATGCTAAGGAAACATGGCACTCAACCTATCTGGATGATAAGGACCTCCCTGGTTATATCTCCATGGGATATATTTGTTGGGGTGTGTGGAGCCTGATTATACTAAACACCCAGTTACATTTTTTATTTTAGAAATTTTGAGGGGCTTCTTTGCAAAAATTTCAATGTACTAATTTTTTTTTTCTTTTCCCCCTCTTATTTATATATATTCATCCTTGTAAAAAATGGGGTTTTATTGTGTGAAGAAAAATAGTGAAACGAAGCCGGCGGTCGTGGACGTAGCCCTAGTTTTGGGTGAACCACGTAAATCTCTGTGTTATTCATTTTCTTGCTTGTTTTCTCTTATTTTTGCCTTTGTTTCTTAATTCCTAACAAATGGTATCAGAGCAAGGTTTTGTTTTTTCGTTTTGAGTGGGAGCAATGGCAGAGGAAATAGGAAAGGCATCTGGAGTAGAAAAGTTTGATGGCGCAGACTTTGCGTATTGGAGGATGCAGATTGAAGACTATCTGCACGCAAAGAAATTACATCTACCTCTCTTTGGGGTAAAACCTGAGACGATGAAGGCTGAGGATTGGGTTCTCTTTGACAGACAAGTACTGGGAGTTATCAGATTAACTCTGTCAAGGTCTGTTGCATATAATGTTGTGAAGGAGAAAACCACAGCAGATCTGATGAAAGCATTGTCTGGTATGTATGAAAAGCCGTCGGCAAATAACAAGGTGCATCTGATGAAAAAATTGTTCAATTTGAAGATGGCAGAGAACGCATCCGTAGCACAACACCTGAACGAGCTCAACACTATCACAAATCAATTGTCGTCTGTAGAAATTGATTTTGATGATGAGGTTCGTGCTCTGATCGTTCTAGCTTCTTTGCCGAACAGTTGGGAAGCAATGAGGATGGCAGTAAGCAATTCTATGGGAAAAGAAAAGGTTAAGTACAATGATATACGAGATCTAGTTTTGGCTGAGGAAATTCGCAGGAGAGATGCAGGTGAAACTTCAGGATCTGGTTCTGCTTTAAATCTTGAGACAAGAGGTAGAAACAATTACAAAAATTCAAATCGGGGCAGATCGAAACCCAGAAATTTCAATCAAAACAGAAGTAAGTCTAGATCAGGCTGTCCAATACAATGCTAGAATTGTGGGAAAATAGGTCATTTCAGGAACCAATGCAAAAGCCCTAAAAAGAAAAATGAAGATGATTCTACTAATGCTGTAACAGAAGAGATACATGATGCATTACTTCTTGCAATAGACAATCCACTTGATGATTGGGTTTTGGACTCAGGAGCTTCATTTCATACCACTCAACACCTAGAAATCTTACAAAATTACACTACAGGTGATTTTGGGAAGGTGTACTTGGCTGATGGTTCAGCCTTGGATGTTGTGGGTATAGGAGAAGTCAGGATATCGTCGCCTGATGGATCTATCTGGTCATTGGAGAAGGTTCGACATATTCCAGACTTGAGGAGAAATCTGATTTCTGTTGGGCAGCCTGATGATGAAGGGCATGCAATCCTATTTACTGGTGGTACCTGGAAGGTTACAAAGGGAGCCAGAGTATTGGCTTGTGGAAGGAAGACTGGCACTTTATATATGACCTCATGTCCAAGAGATTCAGTTGCAGTTACTGAAGCAAGTACTGATGCAAGCCTATGGCATTGCAGGCTTGGTCACATGAGTGAGAAAGGATTAAAGATGTTGTTGTCAAGAGGAAAGCTACTAGAAGTAAAGTCTATTGATTTTGACATGTGTGAAAGTTGCATCTTAGGAAAGCAGAGAAATGTGAGATTTTTGAAAACTGGCAGGACTCCGAAGGCTGAAAAGTTGGAATTAGTGCACACTGATTTATGGGGACCTTCACCGATTGCATCACTTAGAGGTTCAAGGTACTATGTCACTTTTATTGATGACTCAAGCAGAAAGGTGTGGGTTTATTTTTTGAAAAATAAATCAGATTTATTTGACACTTTTAAGAAGTGGAAAACCATGGTTGAGACTGAAACAGATTTAAAAGTAAAATGCTTGAGATCAGATAATGGAGGGGAGTATGTAGATGGAGGGTTCAGTGAGTATTGTGCTGCAGAAGGAATTAAGATGGAGAAAACTATTCTTGGGACACCACAGCAGAATGGTGTGGCAGAGCGCATCAACAGAACTCTCAATGAGCGTGCTAGGTGTATGAGGCTACATGCTGGGTTGCCAAAAGTTTTTTGGGTTGATGCTGTTAGCACTGCAGCTTATCTAATAAATCGAGGACCATCAGTTCCTATAGAGTTTAGAATCCTGAGGAGGTTTGGAGCGGTAAAGAAGTAAAGTTTTCACATCTAAAAGTTTTTGGGTGTGTATCTTATGTTCACATTGATTCAGATGCTCGGAGTAAACTTGATGCAAAGTCTAAAAATTGTTTTTTCATTGGCTACGGTGATGAGAAATTCGGTTATAGGTTTTAGGATGAACAAAACAGAAAAATCATCAGAAGCAGAAATGTGATATTTAATGAACGGGCTATGTACAAGGATAGGTCAATCGTACTGTCAGATGTCACAGAACAAAAGAAATTTGAGTTTGTCAACTTGGACGAATTGACTGAAAGTACTATTCAGAAAATGAGTGAAGAAGATAAGGAGAATGCAGATTCACAAGTTGATTAGAGTACACCAGTAGCTGAAGTTCGTAGATCCTCCAAGAACATTAGACCTCCTCAACGTTATTCACCATCATTAAATTATCTTCTGCTGACTGATGGTGGTGAACCAGAGTGTTATGATGAAGCTTTGCAAGATAAGAATTCAAGCAAGTGGGAGTTAGCCATGAAGGATGAGATGGATTCCTTGCTGAGGAATCAAACATGGGAACTGACTGAGTTGCCAGCAACTAAGAAAGCTTTGGACAACAAGTGGGTATACAGAATAAAGAATGAGCATGATGGTAACAAACGATACAAGGCCAGATTAGTAGTTAAAGGGTTCTAACAGAAGGAGGACATTGACTACACAGAGATATTTTCTCGAGTTGTGAAGATATCAACGATTAGAGTGGTGCTTGGAATTGTAGCTGTAGAGAATTTACATCTTGAGCAGTTAGATGTGAAGACAGCGTTTCTTCTTGGTGACTTGGATGAAGACATTTACATGCTTCAACCAGAAGGGTTTGTTGTTCAGGGACAAGAGAATCAAGTCTGCAAACTGAGAAAGAGCTTGTATGGCCTGAAACAAGCTCCAAGACAATGGTACAAGAAATTTGATAGTTTTATGCATGAAATTGAGTTCAAGAGATGTGAAGCAGATCACTGTTGCTATATCAAGTTCTTTGACAATTCCTATATCATCTTAATGGTGTATGTAGATGATATGCTCATTGGAGGGTCTAGCATTGAGGAGATCGATTATCTGAAGAAACAATTGTCAAAACAGTTTGCAATGAAGGATTTGGGAGCTGCAAATCAAATCCTTGGTATGAGAATCATAAGAGATAAGGCTAATGGTATATTGAAGCTTTCACAGTCAAAGTATGTGAAGAAAGTTCTTAGCAAATTCAATATGAATGAAGCCAAATCTGTAAGCACAACCTTGGGTAGTCATCTCAAACTGAGCAAAGAACAGTCACCAAAGACAGAAGAAGAAAAGGATTACATGAGGAAGGTGCCCTATGCCTCAGCTATTGGCAGCTTGATGTATGCTATGGTGTGTACAAGGCCAGACATTGCACATGCAGTGGGAGTTGTGAGTAGATTCATGAGTAGGCCTGGAAAGCAGCATTGGGAAACAGTTAAGTGGATTCTAAGATATCTGAAGGGCTCATCAGATATATGTATTTTTTTCACAGGTGCAAGTTTGAAACTGCAGGGTTATGTAGATGTTGATTTTGCTGGAGATACAGATAACAGGAAGAGTACTACAGGATACATCTATACATTGAATGGTACTGCAGTTAGTTGGATTTCTCAATTGCAGAAAGTTGTTGCGCTCTCTACAACAGAAGCAGAATATATTGCTGTTACAGAAGCTAGCAAGGAGATGATCTGGTTACAAAATTTTTTGGCAGAATTGGGAAAGAGGCAGGAGAATAGTATTTTGTACAGCGACAGCCAAAGTGCCATTCATCTTGCCAGGAATTCAGCATATCATTCAAGAACCAAGCATATACAGTTAAGGTACCATTTCATTCAGACTTTATTAGAAGATAAAGTGTTGGCTCTTGAGAAGATTCCAAGTAGTGAAAATCCAGCTGATATGTTAACCAAGGTAGTTATTGTTTACAAACTGAAGCTATGCAAAGCTTCAGTTGGTCTGAGCACCTGATGATTAGAAGTGTTTGTCGCCGGTCTGTTGTTCAGCTATGTTTCTTTGAAGATTTGAAGCTTGAGAACTTGGATGAGATCAGTCTCCAAGTGGGAGATTGTTGGGGTGTGTGGAGCCTGATTATACTAAACACCCAGTTACATTTTTTATTTTAGAAATTTTGAGGGGCTTCTTTGCAAAAATTTCAATATACTAAGTTTTTTTTTTCTTTTCCCCCTCTTATTTATATATATTCATCCTTGTAAAAAGTGGAGTTTTATTGTGTGAAGAAAAATAGTGAAACGAAGCCGGCGGCCGTGGACGTAGCCCTAGTTTTGGGTGAACCACGTAAATCTCTATGTTATTCCTTTTCTTGCTTGCTTTCTCTTATTTTTGCCTTTGTTTCTCAATTCCTAACAATATTCGCCGAGGTAGAGATTGTTGTATATGACTCATATAGAGAAGTAAATGAGCAGATGCGGGAACGGGGTGGAGTGAGCGACAACATTTGTCCTATTGAAAGAGCATCAGTTTGATAGGTTAGGGGTGCGAGAGAAACGTCCCCGTAGTAGGATACAAGGATAATTTGTATCTAGTTAGGGTTATGATTTGATAATCCTGTAAATTGTGTTTGGATAGGATTTGTATCCGGATAGGTTTAGAATCCATATAGGGTTAAGATCCGGATTAGATTTGTATCTGGATAAGCTTAGATTTTACTTATAAATTCATGTAGCCATAATCTTTTGTCTCAACCGTGAGGAGATACGAGTGAATAAGAAGAATACGGCTGCTCCACTTCCGAGGATGTAGGCACATTTCCGAACCTCATAAATCTTGTATGTTTGTGATTGTCTTATTGGTCTCTTGATTTCCCCTACAGATCCTCTAGTTTTCCAACAACTTGAATTTTGAAAACGGCTTAATTCTTCAACACCAATAATGCATCCGAATTGTTCTTTTTTTTTTTTTCCTTTAAAGGGGTTTGAGGTTTGAGGTTTAAGGTTTAGAACTACAAAAATTGTCATTAGCAAACTAAAATAACTCCATGTATGTGTGATAAATATATGTATATAAGGGGAAGGAAAAAAAAATTAAGGCACTGCAGCCAAGAAAGTAGCTACAGTAGCAGCATCTGCTCTAGTCAAGAACCTCATGCAGTAAGGAGCTGTCAAACGAAACCTGTACAAAATTGAATCCAACAGCTGTGAGAAGGCATCTCCTGCAATCAAACCAGATGCCACCACTCCCACAAACAACTTTGCATGGCTTTTGCTACATCTCTTCCACATGCATGCAATAATGCTCCCCAACACCATGTCAAATGAAAATGACGGACCACCATAGAAACTTATTGCCATGGGCATTAAACTTGGGATGAATCTATAAATGCCCCATTTCATACCTTTGGCAACTTCTCTTAATGAGTTTACTGCAATTGTGCCAAAAAAGAAACATGTTGCTAAAGCCACTGAGTTTTTAGGGAGGAAGTCGAAGCCTTTGATGCTTGATTCAGCCATTACTCGGTATGTTGACGCGTAGCCGGCTGGGTATAATGGTTCACCGGAAAGAAGTCCGGGGGAATATGGTGCAAAAAACATGTAACAAATTGGTGCCATTATGCATCCCATTGCCGTGCCGATGATTTGGGCAACAAATATTGATCGAGGTGATGTCATTGTCATGTAGCCGGTTTGGAAGTCAGTCATTAGGTCGGACGCCGTGTTAACAACTGCAGTAACTATACCGGAAGCGGCGAGGGAGGCGATCACGCTTCCGGGTGTATCACTGGTTGTCCATGCACCGAAAAAGAAGATTGTGAACTTAGTGAAGGCCGAGGCCAAAGTCCAATCAGTGAGACCGGTGCAAAATGCATTGGAGAAGGAGAGGAGTGGAGCTAGGATGTAAGCCGCTGCAATTTGAAAGCTGTGTAATGAAGGGAATAACACAGGGATAACAATGGCAGAGATGGTTGCAAATAGCACATAGCCTCCCAACGCCACCTATATCAAAGAATAGACTTGGTTAATTGGTTTATTAGTTTAAGATTTTTTATTGAATTGAGTCCAAATAATATCTTTGTTTGCATCTAATATAATATCAGAGCTCAGTTAATTAGTCTATATATATGTTTGATTTGAATCTAACAATATATGCAGACCTGAATCGGGATTCGATCTTGGACAAAGAGATTAGTACGACGGCGATCATCGTAACTCATGCTAGGAATCTCCTGACCGGACCATAAACTGAAGGGGAGAATCAAGTGCTTTTGTTTATGACGAATGTAGAACTCATAACAAACTTGGATTACAACAATGCCCATATGGAAAATGCCATCACCCAATGCAATGGCAATGGTTACAGAGACAACATAGCCACTTTGGCCAGTCATGGAAATGAAGGGCAGCCCTGCTTTGTACCAATCCCCTTCCTTTGAAACAATATAAGGCCAAAACCATCCCCATGAAAAGATAGCCCCCAACAACATTGGTATAGTTACTGATAACTCGTTCAACATTCCCACTGCCATTGCTGCTGTGTTAAAGTTGAAATGAAACCTAATTTACAAAATTATATTTGAACTCCTTATTATTAAATTAAATATTAAAAATAAAAAAAATTGTAGAATTGTATTAAGTGTTTTGCATGATGTATATTTTTTGTCTTTAACCCACTAGAGCCATACAATCTAACTAACTAGTAGAGTAAAGTACTGAAAGCCATATTAAAGATAAATTTTTTTAATAATTATATATATTCAAATTTAAAATCACTTAATTAAATGACCCAAGCTTCTACTCCCTAGATCAAACTCATGGATAAAAATGTATGTGTATATACCTCATAAATCTCATAATTATATATATATATATATTTTTTATTATAGTTACAGTTGAGTTTAGATATTCTATCATATAAACTATATATATATATATATATATATATATATATATATATATATATATATATATATATATATGCAAAAGATGAGGTTTTGCATATTTATACAAATAACAATATCATTTACAGGTGTGTATATATATAAGTAATTTTTTTTTTTCTTTTGTTTTGATAAAATGGGCAAGTCACATTCCTTCAACCCCATTAAAAATCAAATTATTAAACTTCCACTTAAAAAAAATGAACTACCTATCTTATTGTCGAGGTAGTCATATTTAAAAAAAAAAAAAAATTCCTGGTATTTTTTTTATCCATCTCTGTTTAAATCTATCAATTATATATATGTATGCATGCATATTGACTTACCCACGAGAAAGTGCTTTGAAACCCAATACAGGCATGGATGTGATGCCACACATTGCACTAGCACTGAAGAGCCAGTTAAATTCACGCCAAGATATGGCAGCTATAAACGCTTTTAATAGCGCCATTTTCTGTTTCCTATCAAATTAACCAATGCATCACATTACATTACAACTATTTATTCATTCATTCATTCATTTATTTGAGAAAATAAAAGCATATATATAGTAGTAGTAGTTATACCTTCCAATTAGGGTTACATTTTTAGCATGGAAACTGTTGATGATATTAGCCATGGTCATTCCTGTTGGGTATTTGAGTTTGTGTCGAATCAACAACACCTATTAAACATTTACACATTGATCACCAAACACTATTTCTTACAAGAAGTATAGTAAATTTTTATTTTCAAAAATCTGTTTCATTTTGTAGTTAAAAAAGTTTCAAAAAAAAGGAAAAAAAAAATTACATATGATTACTTACTTTAGATAAAGGAACAACAGTGAAGATGCCAATGAAGCTAGTCATGAAGTGGAACAAAATGAGCCATTTTGGATCAAGTTGCTTTGAGTCAGCTGGATCATTAAAATTGACTCCCATGTATGGATTCATTGCTAGATAATAAGTCCCAAAACCCCCTGTTACAACATATGCATATCTTAAAAGTCTTTAGACAAAGATTTCTACATTAATGCATTCTTATATATATATATATATATATATATATATATATATATATATATATATAAATTTTAATTATATATATTCTTCGTGAGCGTTTGTGAATCAAGATGTATAAGGGGGAAAATGTTCTTGAATAATTGACTCAGGTCTATTGATTATTAAATCCTATTGAGCATAATATGAGGTATTTATGGTGAAACTAGCTGATATGGTCACTAATTAGTGTATATATATATATATATATATATATATATATATATATATATAAAGATGAAAAATGAGAGATAAAAAGTAAATACGAATAATATTGGACGTACCATTCAAGGTAATACTTGTGCATGCAAGGACACATGCATGAACAACAGTGTTTTCTTGGCGTGTGAAGGGAACCTTCAAGATGGCCATATGGTCCATGATTGTGGTCAAGAACTTAAGCATAACGAAGGCCAAAGGTCCTAAAAACAAACTAAAGGAAAGGCTTTCACCAATTTGCAAGGTCATTTTCATGGACAGGTAGGTAACTAAAAACCCTAAACCTAGGCTAACAACAAATGCCCTTGGTGTGAGTTGTTCTGTCCATTTGGGCACTTCCATCCCTTCAAACATTTGTTCCACTGATCCCTTATCAGGAAGGTTATTATTATGTTGCCCATCCTCTCTCTCTCCTTCTCCATTGGCCATTAGAGCAAATGTTGGATGGCCAAGGAGGAGGAGAGGAGGAGAAGCTTAAGGAGGGTTAAGAGATGTTTAATGGAGGGTTAAGGGATGGTTAAGGGAGGGTAATTCAAGGGAAAGGGAAGGGATGGTTTGTTTTATAGTTAAGATTATGAGTTGTGAGTTGTAAGGTGTATGAGTTAAGCATGAGTTGTGATTTGTGAATGGATGGAATTGAGATAATTAGGTTGTTTAAACAAATGTTTGCTTGTCATTGCTTTAAATAGTAAATGATGATTTGTTTCTAAAGGTGGGTTGGAGTTTGGTTATAATATTCACCTAAATTAAAGGTTAATTATGGTGGATAATTGTCTCATTGAGTTTTTTTTTATCAAAATTTGATGATGAAAGAAAAACCTTAATTTTTTTTATTAAAAACCAAATAAAATTTAGTATGTGCATTTTTAATTAAAGTAGTCACCGATACCTTCTGAGTTGAGTTATGTCTGCTTATTTTTAAATAATAAATTTTTTTTTATTTATATACAACTCTAAACACAGAATGGTAAAAAATGGACAACGTGAAAAAAAAAAATCAAACTATCTACCTTGAAATCTTTTTGGCGAGATAAATTTTTTTTATTGGATCATTAATAATAATATTTGTTCCAATAAAAATAATTGATTTCTTGATTATATTTTAACTTAAAATCCTCTAATTATTGTAAAAAACATATATAAAGTGATGTTGATCGATGAAGGGTTGGTGGAACTCTTTCCCTCAAATGCAATCCATTACTCAATATTTGGTACAAAAGCACTCTAAAGTATCATTCTCAAACTTTTCAACGACTCCTTTTGAGAACATCTCCACTTGAATCAAACTATTCATCTTAATTCTCTTTTTTCTATTCACATTCAACAAGCTCCAATGAAACATTGACACTCATAGAGATGAATATGAACAAGCATGTCTTTCTATATTTTATAGTCGGAAACCATTCATTAGATTCATGCATGTCTTTCTTCTTTTCCTATTTGTGGTCTTATATTAAACACTAGGTTCTCATTAACTCTCAAAAGAGCATGCCCTTGAATTTTTTTTCTTTAGATAGCACATGCCTCTTTGATGATATCTTTTGACTAATTATTTTATGAAAACCCTTTATGTTATCATTAAAGAACATGCAAAAAATGGTCACAGTTTACACAATTTGAAGATCTCAAGCTCTTACTTTGTTTTTCTCTTTCCTTTTTTTTTCTAATTATATAAAAGACATGACACGCATTATTAAATATAAGGATATGAAGTCAATCAAAAGTGATTAAATTCTAGAAGAACGACAATTAGTTATTTTATCATCATTTGCTTATTTTCTCACACTATATGAAAGAACTCAACCTCATACTTTATTCTTTGTGTTTCCATGTAATTCTAATTATATATCTCAAAGACTAGAAAACATAACATGGGTCTACATCTTGAACTTCTAGCTATACATATTTGTAGTCAAATATATCTATCTTCTTTCGTTATATTATATTATATATATATAGATTATTGAATTCTAGAAGATTATAGATCATATGAATGATGATAATTTGATTATATAAAATTAAAAAAAATTAATATTCTCTATTAGGGTTTGTTCAAAGCTATATTTTTGTTGCATGGAAAAATAATGAAAAAGATAATAAAGATGATTGTGATAGGTTGAAAATTTAAATAATATTATGTTAAATCCAATGACAATTCATCACCAAATAACTAATTTTATTTATTTACATTAAAGAGCTTCTTAAATTAATTTTTCAAATATTTATTGCCATTTTGAACATAATTATACAGCTTGTTGTTTGCTATATACCATATGTAAATTGGAATGCATGCACCAATAATATTTGAAGTCAAATGAGAGATTAAAGAGTATTTATTTAAATGGATAGAGGGTTTGACAGTTTCATGTGAACACAAATTAGTTTTGGTATCAACTAATTTGTCAATGCCCACAATTCATTCCCATTGTTCCATCATTTGCGCATTTAGTGCAAATGTTCATATCATCACAATGATGTAATATTACATCTTGTAACATAGAAATGTAACGCGTTGAGCTACGTCGACATGGCTCGTCTTGTGCTGACTTCGAGCAATTAATTTATTTTAAGAAAAATTAAAAAATCTAAAATCTAAAATTCCCAAAAAAAAAAAAATTGAATAAATGATTTATTTAAATAATTTTTTTAACTTATACATGATAAATTAAATTGAACATCAAATAAAAAAATATTAAAAAGTGAAAAACATTATATATATTCTTAGGAAAAAATAGAAATAAACATTATTTTATCCAAAACATAAACACTTTGGTGCAAAATAAAAAAAATATGGCATAATTTTATTATGCAGAAAGTGCAAGTGATTATTACAGAAATTGTGACACATTTTATTGTTACAGAATGAGTGTTTGGTTAACAAAATAAAAAATTTACGGAAATCTGTCGGTCGGCCACCAGACAGCCGGTGGACTGGTGGCCGGTGGCAGGAGTCCAACCGGACCACCGGTGTTACAGAAAATTGTGACACATTTTATTGTTACAGAATGAGTGTTTGGTTAACAAAATAAAAAATTTACGGAAATTTGTCGGTCGGCCACCAGACAGCCGGTGGACTGGTGGCCGGTGGCCGGAGTCAAACCGGACCACCGGTGGACTGCCGACCAATGGCCGAACCACCGGTGGCCGGTAGCCGGAAGTCATCCGGTAGCCGACTGGACCGGTGGCCGCTCAGACCACCAATGGATCATCGGCATGTCACCGGAGGTCAGCCGGACCCCCGACCGGACTAGTGGCCTGTCGCTGGAGGCCAGGCAAACCACCGGTGGACCAATGACTGGTGGCTAGATAAAAAAAAAAAAGAGATTTTTTTTATAATGAGAAAATATTCCACCCTTAATGGAATATTTTTTTATGCCATAATACTTATATTATGCCATAATTTTATACTCTAAAATAAGTACCCAAACGAGCAATATGGCATAATTTTCAAAAAATGTTAAATTATGCTATAATGTACGGATTATGTCATAATTCTGAGTTATCCAAAGAGACCCTTAAATAAAGATGCCAAAATGGAAATTTTTCAAAATTTTCTATACTTCTAAAGAGTGCCTAGTCCAATAGTAATGTCCCGCTATGAAAGGTTTAGGGTCGGATTTTCAAGTGTCCTTAGGTCTAGTCTTACCGAAAGCTAGCATGCAGTGGTAACAAGTTTTTAGTGTAAATACGAGCTGGCAGCCCAAAATTTGGCTTTTTTTGAGTGAGGATGCATGCTCTAGATGATTAATTCTTGGTCTGTATTTACACCTCTGACCAACTGCACTTATCGCATTTGTTAAAAATAAAATTTGTACTAGAAATTAATAATAATAATAATAAAGGTTTTAAGAATTGGACCGGGCTTTGACTGAAAAGGTCAGGGGCAAGATTTAAGGTTTCAACAGAGATTGAACCGGGGTCAATTATTTTATTAAAAATTAAATCATATTTCAATTATATATAATTAAAAATTCAAATATGGAAGAATAAAATGAAAAACAAGATTTGTAAAACTTAAAACAATCATGCTACATATTCAAGCACACCAAATAACATAAACATGAATTTGTTCAAATCTCCACAATCAAAAATTCAAACCATAACCTTGTTAAAACTTGAAATTTGAAAACATATTTGAGAAAATTAAAAAAGACAAAAAAGAAAAGACAAAGAAAAGATAAAATAAACCCGAGTTGGTAACCGAGCTGGTTCACCGATTCACCTGCCATACTAGCCGGGTCACTGGATTCAACATTGGGTTTTTTAAATTCCAGGCTTTGGGGGGTGGACCAGAGCATCTTAAGGCCAAGTCCGAGTGCACCCGGTTGAACCAGTGGTCTGGTCTTAGTCTGAAATCTATAATAATGATAAGAATAATAATAATAATAATATAATAATAATAATAATAATAATACAATCTGAATCATTCCAAAAAGTATTGAATTTGGATGTTATTTTAATATAACAATATATAAAGCAGAATATGAAAGTTCAACACATTTATGAGCCATTTAAACATCTAGAAATGGTTGTGTTTCCAATAACAACCATGCAAGGATATAGAAATATCCAAACGCATATCTCCAAGATTCACACCAATCTTATAAAAAAGAAATAATATAAAAAACTTTAATGCAAAGGTATAGAAGCATCTAAACACCAATATCTCAATATTCACTCCAATCTAATAAAAAAATAAATAATTCAAAAATATTCAAATATCTGCAACTAATAAATTCTTCAAAACCAATTTGCACTCCCTTTCACAACCCACCAAGGTCTTCTATATAAATCCCACCACCCTTCCACTTCATCTTCATCCCAAGAAGAAGATCAACAACACCACACTGAAGATGTCAAAGACCACCACCATTGTTTTCATGGCTCTTCTTCTCTTTTTCTCCTTCTCCCAAGCCATAAGGCATGATCCTTCACTTAAGGTATATATATGCGTGTCTGCATGTGTGTGTGTTTTAATTAATAAGAAATACTTAAGGTTTGCATATGTATATATATTATATGGTTTTGTTTGTTGATTTGTGTTTATGATTTTGTATAGGAGGACGTTGAGAAGAGCTTGGCATACAGAAAAGGATGTGAAGGAGTTGAAGAGGAGGAATGTTTGGAGAGGAGAACTCTAGTTGCTCATACCGATTATATTTACACTCAAAAGGAGCCTCACCATTAATCAACTAATGGACTATTATTATATATGCTTGTGTTTGGGTTGTATGTGCTTATCAATTGCAACCTTGCTAAATAAATTATGAGGTTTTTATAAGTATATATTATGGTTCTTAACTTATTGTTTTTCTTTGTGCTTGTGCTTGAATAAAGAAGATAATATCGAAATAAAATGAGGCTTTAGGGTTGATATATAAATAATTAAGAGGGATGATGTGTAATCCATATCATGCTGGTTTTTTTTTCCGTCATTTATATATATTTTTCTTTTGCATTAGTTTTGATGAATACGTGGTTTTGGACACTCAATAAATCAATATATATATATATGAACTATAAAAAAATTAAATTACTGTTATTTTCGATAATGTCATTATTAAGAAGACAGGTGCACTAATTAATAAGAAAATATGTATTACTTAGACTAAAAATTAAAAGAAATTTTCTGTTTTAATTGCATTGAAAATTTTCTTCTCCATTCAAGCATCCTCTCTTTCGTAGATGTATTTATGATTGATAATCATAATAAAATCATTCTTTTCTAATAAAAAAAATGAATATGATCAAAGAAGATCAGTGGATATGAATTAAGATAAATAAATAAATAAATAAATAGAGATTTTTACTAGAAAACACTTGGTTCCTAACAAACAAGAAAATTCCCTTCATGGTTCATGTCCTTCTCAAACTTTAATGCATAATATATATATATATAATGGACAATACATGCTAAGAAAGTGTCAATGGCCATGCATTCTAGAATGTAACCACCTTTTATGAAAACCTATTCATTTTTGGTTCTAGAACATGGAATCCAATTCTAATACTTAATCTAATTATCTAATTTTTCTTGATGTTTCATAGACCATGAGAAAATTCAAACTATCTTGAAGATCTATAGTCTATATGGTCCTTGTTACCATG